>OU342538.1:11353256-12704686 GCA_910589475.2 Bembecia ichneumoniformis
GATGTTACCTATAATAATAATAATTATTGTAATATTTATTTGTTCCGGCAAATTACAGGGAGTAAATATTAAGTCTAAGATCTTAAATTTTAAATCTTGTTATTTCAAAAATCTATCTATCCTTACATATAAACTAGGCTGAGCCTGTAAATGTAAGCCACATCCGATGACATAATATTTTAATATTTGGATATTATGCTTGCTTTAACATGATTACACCCTTAACAAACGTAAATAAAAAATAGGTAATTTAAAATTTAAAAGTGTTCGTAGTTTTAGCTCCACCCCAACGTTACAGTTTTTTATCTTCAGTTGTTCATTTCATTTGAACTTAAGATTAGTTTTTTTTTTTTTAAATTTTCTTGTAATTTTTCATTTACATTTTTGATAGTTAGAATAATTTCGAAATAAAAGACTAAATGTAATCATTAGTAATTATATTATTAAAAAATATGTCAAGTTGTAGTCTTATAGATGGTAGGTGTAAGCAACTGCGGACATGTACATAAAACATCTGATTAAATCTTATTATTATTGTCGTCATTAGGTTTACGATTTCTTCATTTGCTTTATTTTTCAGCCACGCAACAATTATTTTTTTAACATCGGGTTTGTTACATGGGTAATAATCCTAGAATTTTATTTAGTTTGTTATAAAGCATAAGGGGCATGTATAACGTTGGAATTTATTAATAGAATAAACACAGTAACTGGACAGACCCTATCTTTACACCTCTTTAATGTTAGGTTATTGTCATAGGGAAGTTTTATATGTTGAGGCAATATGGTATCTTTATTGAAAAGTTGTCTAACAGTTAAAACGTCATACTCAGAATATAGTTTAAGGATTTTATTACTTTTATAAAAGGAGGTCACTTCTACAGATCCCTTTACAGAAAAGAAACCGTTACGTCCGTTACTATTGAAAAGCGCGGGACACTGAAGGACGAGACTTAGATAATAGTCCAACGTATTTTCGCATTGGCGACGCGGAGACGACTGAAATGCGCGCGGCGATAGGCGCGCGGGGGAAATCCGTTACTTTCCAATGCCATATATCAACGTATATCCGCGTGATCGGTTAGTTTTTGCCGCGCGTCGTTTCGGAGCCCTGGGGCGCGCGTGTCGCAGTATGACCAAGACCGGCGCGTTACACTTTGGATTTTTGAATGTATGGACAATTGAAATTGGAAGTTGTTTGGACATCTAACTTGACAAGTGTGTATTTGGATTTTCAATGCCAGTTCACTATGCAGTGAACGTTCAGTATTTGCAAATTGCATACATTTGGTTTTATACCTACTTTAAAAATTATGCAACATTGTCGATAATTTTTCATTTTATAAAGGGCACCTTATATGGTGTACCTACAGTGAACCGTATATTTGTTTGTTTTTTACTATTTACGTAGGTTTGTAAATAAAGAAAAATGTCCAAATTAATAAAATATTTGAAAATCTTATTTCACGTTTTATTTTTTCTAAGAATATATTAATTATAATATGTATCACAGCATTTTAACCTGCGAAATTACTTGCTTAAGTCGATTGTTACTATATTATATTTACCTACTGATAAATAAATATTTTGAAAAATGAGTGTTTACAAAAAGAACACAAACATACTTTTGCTAGCATTTTTTTTGTTTTTGTTTTACTTAGTGTTAGGTCTGAATTCCTCAGGGTGGTTGTTGTTGTTGCAACTTTTCTCTTGGATTGCTTCGGTGGTCTATGGGGGAAAGTTGCGTCTCGCCGAGACCTACATTTTGATAGGTCGAACAGTATGGTTTTCACCATCAGTTTGGGAGTTGTAGATTTTAATGTGTTTTTTGGAATTTTTGGATTGGAGTTTTTCGTTTGGTTTTTCGTTGTGGATTTGCTTCCAGTTTTGAAAGGCCCTTCTCAGGGCCACTGCGGAGCAGTCCTTACTGCTGCCTCTTGTTGTTTCCTTTGTTAAACTGTCGTTATTAATTGTTATTGTTGTTGATTGTTTTCTTTGTTATTTATTATTGTTGTAACCCAACCAGAGCTGGATTCTCCGACTGACTCAGTGGTCGGCAGGGCTGTCTACTGGTCAATGTCTGAGGAATCAGGGGCTGGCGAGACCCGTCCATCGGGGAGGGGGGGGGCGTAAGCTCTCTTACTCCTCGGCTGTGACGAGGCCAGTACCGCGGAGGCTAGGTGAGGCGAGTGGATCAAGCGACAAGGGCACTGTGGAGCCCCAAAATGGGCGCGGAAGCGGTCCGGTAAAATGGGCGCGGAAGCGGCGAATATAGTCGAGGAGCCGGTCCCTCTGAAGGTGACAAAAGCCAAGACCGGCTGTGGTAAACCGTTCAGTCATGATGTTGGCCTTTCGCGTGCTAAACGCGAACTAAGGGAGTACGACAAGTACGAGTCCGACTCGAACCTGTCGGACATGGGAGCCCTCTCGGACGATTCTCAATCGTACAAGGGGACTCACCGATAGAATCCTGTCCAAGTTTGATTTTGACGGAGAATCGGAGTCAAGCCAGAAGGACCGGTCCGAAGGCTATAAACGGCTGCGGGAGGAAAATGGGCGCCTCCGCGGTCAGATAGAAAAGCTTGAAGCAGAAATATCGTCACTCAAACGAGCACTTATTGAAAAGCCCAGCCCAGTTGTGTAATCGGGAGAGCCACCATCGACCATGGCCGCTACCCAGATGTTAACCAGGGCGGAGTTCCTGGAGACATTTGGGTCCTTGCAGGAAGAGCTGGTCTCTCACATAGACAGCATCCTGATCTCCCGCTCCGCGAATCAGGAGTCTGAAGTGAGACCCCTTCCGGAGCGACGGCCATCAAATGAGATGACGACGCACAGCGGCACTACCATGGAGAAGGCACAAACCTCCCAAAATACGACACTCGCTCCGCCGGCTAACTTGCCCAAGGCGGTGGAGAGCGGCCAAAGTGGCCAGGAAGACCGAGCCCAGAGCAACGAACCCTGCTAGGGAGACTGAGGATGGCCCCTCCGGCACTACTGAAATGTGGTCGGAGGGGTGGGTGCGGGGGGCAGAAAGAAGCGGCCCATCACTGTAGCGGCGCCAAATACCAAGAAAACCAAGCTCCCTAAAGAGCCAAAGTCACTTGCGGTGGTGGTGTCCTTAAAACCTGAGGCGGTTGCCAAGGGCGCCACCTACGGGGAGGCGATCACTAGGGCTAAAGCCTTGGTATCCCTGGACGCCCTTGGCATAGGGCCACCCAGATTCCGCGTGGGCATCACGGGAGCCCGTATAATGGAGTTGCCAAAGGACACCACTGCCGCGCAAGCAGACAGTTTAGCGGCAGGAATTGGTACCGTCCTAGGTGATACCGCAAAGGTCACCCGACCTGCAAAATCAGCCGACATCCGAGTCAACGGGCTCTATGACAGGGGTGTCGGCTGAGGAGCTCAGAGCCAAGTTGGCATCAAGTTCGGGCTGCACTCCCGAACAAATCAAGGTTAGTGCCGTCCAAGTGAGTCCCAACAAACCAAACTCGGCGTTTACGTCCTGTCCGGTGGAGGCGGCTAGGAAGGCTGGCGAGCGCTGGTCGGATAGCAGTAGGATGGAGCCTTGCCTCCATCCAGATAATGGAACAGCGCCCCATGCGCTGCTTCAAGTGTATGGGGCTCGGGCATCCAGCGGTCCGATGTCCGTCCACCAAGGACCGCAGGTGGATTGTGCCACCGCTGCGGAATGGACGGGCATAAAGCCAGCAGATGTGAGGCTACTTTTAAGTGTGGCCATCTGTAGTGACGCAGTCCTTCCAGCAACCCACAGAATGGGGGGGTTAAGCTGCAAACCCCCATCGGTAAGAGGTCGGCTCATCGCGGCCGCACCAGCCGAATGCATACGGGCTCCACCGGCAGCAAGGGAGGAGCCCATGGACTTGGCCCAGGGCCAATAATCTCAGATTAGAGGGAGCGGGCGGAGGAAGCTCCAGCCGCTCCTAACGCAGATGAGTGGGCAGGCGAAGACGGGCGTGTGACGCCCTCCTTCAAATGCCCAGGACCTGCGCGCATGGCCTGGCCGCTGTGCGCGCGTCCAAAGGTCCCTCTCGTCTGGGGATTGTCCTCGGTGCCCCCGGGCAATCTCCCCCTTGGCGTCAGCTTGGCTAACAGGCTGAGCTGTCCGGAGTTGGATCGGAGTAGTTGGTTCGCCAGAGCCCGGTCCAACTCACACAAGGGCTTCAAGGGGTCACCGGGGAGTTTTAGTGGGTAGGACCAGTCCCTTTAGGACTGGGTGAGTCCTACATACCCCTATCGCCTAGCCAGCGGTAGGGCATCCGTAAATGGATTTCTCCTCGACAAAAAAAAAAAAAAAAAGGTCTGAATTCCTCAACCATTAATATTCAAATTAAACTTAAATACGTACGATGTTTCTGCTATCGCTATTAAAATATATACGCGGGTGAGAGTGGGACCTATTAATTCGGGGTGAGTCGGGAAAATTAGTCATCAATTAATTTTCGGGTGAATGGGACATACTTTTCCGGGACAGTTGGGAAAAATAATAATTCGGGTGAATCTTGCGGGCGAATGGGACCTAAACCCTACCTGCTACGGTTACCCACGGTCTACTGAGTACTGAAAAATTTTGATATTTGGTCTATTGCAAAAAATTCGTCTCCCCGAGACCCCTTAAATGAGTTCCGACACGGGGGTATGCGACGCACCGCTTCCGAGATATTTTCAAAAATGTCAATTTTCAAATTTTGTCGTAACAGAAAAATTGGTCTCCCCGAGACCTCTTAAATGAGTACCAACACGGGGGGTCTGCGACGCGCCGTTGTTGAGATATTACCGATAAAAAATTGGCGCCGCGTCATTGCCGAGTAACGACTGAGGTGGTTCGAGGGGGGGGGGTGGCAAAATTTTCGCTTTTCATCGCTCCGGCAGACCCCGTGCCGTAACCCGGCTTGCGAAGCCGGGGTTGCGAATTCCTCTCTTGGGTGGGAGGAGGGAGACGGTACCCGGACGACGGATCTCGGTGGGCGATGGTTATCCCGACGAAAGTGACCGCAGCGATAGCTGTCACCGTTGAGGAGCTACGAGCTTTCAAAGATCCTGGACGGTTGTATGGGAGTGTATAAAAACATGTATGTGGGGGAGGGGGCGCGATTTGGTAACCCCCGATGGTCCTCTAACCCCTCTGCCACACTATGCTCCTCGCGCTGCTCATCGCTCTGCTCCTCGCGCTGCCGCGATGTTGCCCTTCTGTCCACACGCTTCTCTACTCGCGCGATTAATCGCGACGCGCCCGCACTAGGTCATTTGCTTTTGCAACAGAATGGACGTGGAAATTGAGAGAGCGTGCGCGCTATGCATTTTTAGCTAATTTTATAAATGTTATAGAAATATACGTCGTCGTCGTCGTCCTCGACAAATTATTACATTTTATTATCAACAAAATTATGAATCCTTATCAAAATCAGCAAGTTTATCGTCATAAGTATTTATACGTGTGATTTTTACTGCATTTGTTTTGCATTTATCGTTAAAGATATTACGATATAATTGTAAAGCACGACTGCGCCGGGTACCACAGATGCAGTGCAACATCAAGACACGCTACGCTACGCTTTTATTGTTAACTAGCTGTGCCCGCGGCTACGCCTGCGTGGAATCCAGATTGTTTCTCGGTGGGTAGCGTATGTGTCTTGATCTTGCACTGCCTCTGTAGTTACACGGCGCCGGTCAATATATCAATATTGGCGAAAGATTTTTTAAATCGGATATAGTTTCGAAGATTACCTCATACATACAAACTTTACTTATTTATAATATTAGAATTTTATATATTAGTGCTTGCCTTAACGCTCTGTTCTACGGTTCCCGGGTTCGATTCTCGGCAGGGTCAACTTTGAAAAATGAACTTTTCAAATTTAGCTCTTGTCTGGATTTGGAAAGTAGTGGCAGGGCACACTGCGTTTTTTCGCAGTCATTTGGGCAAACCCGTCTGGCGGCAGTAACCACCCCCTTACAGAAGACCACCGTGAAACAACAGCACGTGTGCTGTTGTGTTTCGGTGAGTGAGTAAGGGATCCCAGAGCCCATTTCTCTATCTCCTTGGCACATTATTTGTTAAAGTAGGTTGATTACTGACATACTACTTCACTTTCAATAGACAATATAATATATAAAATAAAAAAGGAAAAAATAAGTGTCAGTTGCTATGGTGTTTTTAGAGAGTGAAAAATAAAAAAATATAAAAAAGTATTAGTGTTGTGTAAATAAATAAATAATACGTGTTAACCAAATAAATTATAACTAACTATTTAGACTTCTTCTAATATTTATAATTATTAATAAATAACAATTATAAACGAACAATTCAATAACTACCTATAGCCGAAACTTTCACTGACTTTGGTGAGTGCACAAACATTTATTCTTCCACTGTGAAATAGTTTCAAGAATATTGGCGTTGCTTGTGTTATAGGCGACGGTAGCCACCTACCATCAAGTGGACCGTCGGCCTGTGTGCCGATATTACATAAAAAAAAAAAAAAGATATTTTCTTTTTATTTTAGAATTCGCGTCGCACGACAAAACTTTTTTTTGCAATAAACATTTATATAATTAGTTAATACTAATTATATAGTTAGTTGTTTTATACTTTTATTTATTCATTCGTTACAGAAGCAGTATGAACAATTTTACTACAATTTAAAAAAGCCGTCGGCGCGGCGGCCGGCGGCATGATTAAGCGTATGCGTGAAGTGTTTCCATAGCGACCGCTCGATTCGGAGTGCGTCTGCCCGCGATTATGTGGCCGGTGACTCGCGTTCATATTGCCGCTCTTTGAATCGCGCTTAAAAACCGACAAAGCATGGATCGGTGGGCAAGACGAGGAGCATGACGTGCGGCATGACGAGTAACGTTGCCACACTACGTCTCTGCCTCCTTTCCTCGCTACTTCCCATGCCACTCGACGAGTGTGTGGCAGTGGCAGGGGCATAAGGACATTCCGCAAACCCCCCTGTCCTAGCTCTCAGCACGTCAGATTAATTAACTCTCTTGCAACTCTTTTCTTTATCATGAAAAACGGTCTATGTATGCGACTTCACCGCTCGTGCAAAGTAGTAAGCAATAGGTGGCTTGATAAACTTCATAGGCATCGTGGTACAATCATTAGTATATTAGTAAGAAAGAAAGAAAACTAAGTAGGAAAGAAAGAAAAATAACCAAATTTCACCTATTATGATAATTTCTATATGTAATTAAATTATATTCATTAGGTAATTTAATTAGTCTAAGCACAAATTGTCTTTAGTGCTCGGTGTCTTTTAAGTTTGCATGACGTTTTTTGCTATGTCTATATTTCTTTGTTCACAACCTCAGATAACTTTCTTAGAATTTAGGCACATAATATTAATTAAACTCTCAACTTGTCTGTAACTCTTTATCATAAAAAATGGCCGATGTATACGACCTCGCCTCTCATGCAATAGGAGTAGTAAGTAATAGCACAGTCTAACCTAACCATACTTACGTAGGTATTTTAAGAAAACCACGATTCTTTATAATAAGTATATTATAAGCAACGACACGACAAAACGTAAGTGTTGTAATCCGGTCGTGAAGCGCACGCGTTTTTCTAAAAGCGTAGTTGGAATTCACTGAGGCCCGCCGAGGTGCCCGCTGACATCATCGCTGCGCGAGCGACGGCGACGCATGCGGCAGGGGCGAGGAAACACGGCACGTGTAAGTGGATGCCTACAGCTTACAGTATTTAATGTAAAAAATGTAATAAAAAAATGTTAAAGCTCAATTAATTTGTTTTCTACTGTTTACCATAAATAATTCCAATTTGTTTTACTTATATGTGGATCTCTTAATTAAACGGTCAACTTGTTTTGTACCTACCACTTGTAACTCTTCTTTATCATAAAAATGGACGTAGGTATAATAACGTGGCCATACAATACCTACCATAAATAGTAAGTATATTTAATTTGATAAATCTATTTTTTAAAAATTGATCCGGCGAAATTATTTGTTTTTAAAGATCGTAGGTATTTTAAATAGCTATAGCGAGGTTTTGTGATTTTGTACTAAATAAAATGTCAACTTGTCTGTCAACGTTTATCATAAAAAATTATTTGTTCGAGTCACAATGATGCTCGGTTCGAAGTGTGTATACCCACCTGTGTCAATACTCCACAACTAATTAAGTACTAATTAGCAATCATTCAAACCTGTTCAAATGATTTCAAACGATTAACATGATTTTGTAAAAATATACCTACATGCGTTCAATCAACATTGATATTGTTTAATGTTATAAATACTTATTATACCTATTACATTTTATAAAAGTACCGACTTATTTTAATCCCTTGTATCTATTTTATCAACTACAATATTTTTTTAAAGTATTATTTTGATGTATTTTGAATAGACTCGAAAATATTTTTTTCGTAATTTTGAGAATTTTTTAAAATTAAACAAAAAAAGATCAAGTTTTTAGCTTAAAAATTGAAAAAGATGTATGTTTTGTAAAAAAAAATGTGTGGTAGGGGGTGAAGGTTAGTAAAGTTGTGGAGACCACCAGAGACCCTCTATAAAACGCTGAAAACCCGACTCTGCTAGCTGTAATAGTTTTCGAGATCCTCTCACCATTTTTTTACCAGATCAAAAAGACCAAGTCTTCGGAAACTCCTGGAACTGCACATCTAATGGACTCTTCTCTTTCTATGAGAAAAGTTTCTTTGAAGAAAAAAGAAAAAAAATATATGGGAGGGGTGTCAACCGAGAGGAATATCCCCCATTCGAGTAGACCATCAAAAGCAACCCCGAAAATGATGACAACCCACCCTAATGACCGTCGCCGTAGCTCGTACCGTCTGGCCGCTGGCCTACTTTAAAAATTATAGCTTCTCGCGCCGGGACTTCAGATAGAAAAAATCGTTTAACTAGGTACTAAATGTAAAACACATACCTTGACCTTCACTTTTGTCTTCATTCAAAAACAAATTCAAATGACGACTTTAAAATAATGTCGATGTGCGCACAGTTCAACTAGCGCATTCAAACAACCGAGGCGGATCTACAATGTATGGAGCATTGCGAATATACAATATCTAGATTAGGTATAATAAATTCATAATTGATCGACCGTTACAGTATCGGTACCTATTCGGATCAAAACAAGTATTACTGGAAGTACGAGTATATAAAGTGATCAACATAAGTAATTGATTTTTGAAATATATACGGAGCCAAAAAGTCTTCGTGCATTTAGAAAATTTAGCCTTGACGGATCCCACCGTTGCATGAAATCGTTGAAAAAATATTTATCGAATAATAGGTACTATCGACGAATATATTTGGCAACATCGCATAATAGAATGCTAGGATGCCGTATTACCTATTCGGATCAAAACAAGTATTACTGGAAGTACGAGTATATAAAGTGATCAACACAAGTAATTGATTTTTGAAATATAATCGGAGCCTAAAAGTCTTCGTGCATATAGAAAATTTAGCCGTTACGGATCCACTGTTGCATGGAATCGTTGTAAAAATATTTGTCGAATATATCGACTATGGACGAATATGTTTGGCAACATCGCATAATAGAATGCTACGACGCCATCTCGCCCGAGAAATACGCAACTAGATTAAAGTTATTCGGGTCAAAAGGTGGAGTCAACAATGTACGGGCTCGTGGCATGATCAACAAAGTGCCCAAAGATATGTTTATATATATATATATATATATATATATATATATATATATATATATATAAACATATCTTTGGGCACTTTGTTGATCACGCCACGAGCCCGTACATTGTTGACTCCACCTTTTGACCCGAATAACTTTAATCTAGTTGCGTATTTCTCGGGCGAGATGGCGTCGTAGCATTCTACTATGCGATGTTGCCAAACATATTCGTCCATAGTCGATATATTCGACAAATATTTTTACAACGATTCCATGCAACAGTGGATCCGTAACGGCTAAATTTTCTATATGCACGAAGACTTTTAGGCTCCGATTATATTTCAAAAATCAATTACTTGTGTTGATCACTTTATATACTCGTACTTCCAGTAATACTTGTTTTGATCCGAATAGGTAATACGGCATCCTAGCATTCTATTATGCGATGTTGCCAAATATATTCGTCGATAGTACCTATTATTCGATAAATATTTTTTCAACGATTTCATGCAACGGTGGATCCGTCAAGGCTAAATTTTCTAAATGCACGAAGACTTTTTGGCTCCGTATATATTTCAAAAATCAATTACTTATGTTGATCACTTTATATACTCGTACTTCCAGTAATACTTGTTTTGATCCGAATAGGTACCGATACTGTAACGGTCGATCAATTATGAATTTATTATACCTAATCTAGATATTGTATATTCGCAATGCTCCATACATTGTAGATCCGCCTCGGTTGTTTGAATGCGCTAGTTGAACTGTGCGCACATCGACATTATTTTAAAGTCGTCATTTGAATTTGTTTTTGAATGAAGACAAAAATGAAGGTCAAGGTATGTGTTTTACATTTAGTACCTAGTTAAACGATTTTTTCTATCTGAAGTCCCGGCGCGAGAAGCTATAATTTTTAAAGTAGGCCAGCGGCCAGACGGTACGAGCTACGGCGACGGTCATTAGGGTGGGTTGTCATCATTTTCGGGGTTGCTTTTGATGGTCTACTCGAATGGGGGATATTCCTCTCGGTTGACACCCCTCCCATATAATTTTTTTCTTTTTTCTTCAAAGAAACTTTTCTCATAGAAAGAGAAGAGTCCATTAGATGTGCAGTTCCAGGAGTTTCCGAAGACTTGGTCTTTTTGATCTGGTAAAAAAATGGTGAGAGGATTTCGAAAACTTTTACAGCTAGCAGAGTCGGGTTTTCAGCGTTTTATAGAGGGTCTCTGGTGGTCTCCACAACTTTACTAACCTTCACCCCCTACCACACATTTTTTTTACAAAACATACATCTTTTTCAATTTTTAAGCTAAAAACTTGATCTTTTTTTGTTTAATTTTTAAAAATTCTCAAAATTACGAAAAAAATATTTTCGAGTCTATTACGCTTAATTTATGTGATTTTTTTCGAAACTCGTATTTTAATGAAAAACGTTCATGAAGCGTCTGGCGACGAGACCGTTTTTTATGAGGTATGTAAAAAACATGTTCATTTGCGACTTGCATCATCGATTTCTGTTTTAAAATGAAGTTATAATATTAACCATACTTACAATATTACTACTCAAAATAAAATATTTAATGTGTATTAATAATAAATATAATATTTATATTACAAAAAGAAATTATAATTGATAAAGTAAAAATTCATAATTCAAAATACATCAAAATAATACTTTAAAAAAATATTGTAGTTGATAAAATAGATACAAGGGATTAAAATAAGTTGGTACTTTTATAAAATGTAATATAATAAGTATTTATAACATTAAACAATATCAATGTTGATTGAACGCATGTAGGTATATTTTTACAAAATCATGTTAATCGTTTGAAATCATTTGAACAGGTTTGAATGATTGCTAATTAGTACTTAATTAGTTGTGGAGTATTGACACAGGTGGGTATACACACTTCGAACCGAGCATCATTGTGACTCGAACAAATAATTTTTTATGATAAACGTTGACAGACAAGTTGACATTTTATTTAGTACAAAATCACAAAACCTCGCTATAGCTATTTAAAATACGATCTTTAAAAACAAATAATTTCGCCGGATCAATTTTTAAAAAAATAGATTTATCAAATTAAATATTCTTACTATTTATGGTAGGTATTGTATGGCCACGTTATTATACCTACGTCCATTTTTATGATAAAGAAGAGTTACAAGTACAAAACAAGTTGACCGTTTAATTAAGAGATCCACATATAAGTAAAACAAATTGGAATTATTTATGGTAAACAGTAGAAAACAAATTAATTGAGCTTTAACATTTTTTTATTACATTTTTTACATTAAATACTGTAAGCTGTAGGCATCCACTTACACGTGCCGTGTTTCCTCGCCCCTGCCGCATGCGTCACCGTCGCTCGCGCAGCGATGATGTCAGCGGGCACCTCGGCGGGCCTCAGTGAATTCCAACTACGCTTTTAGAAAAACGCGTGCGCTTCACGACCGGATTACAACACTTACGTTTTGTCGTGTCGTTGCTTATAAAATATACTTATTATAAAGAATCGTGGTTTTCTTAAAATACCTACGTAAGTATGGTTAGGTTAGACTGTGCTATTACTTACTACTCCTATTGCATGAGAGGCGAGGTCGTATACATCGGCCATTTTTTATGATAAAGAGTTACAGACAAGTTGAGAGTTTAATTAATATTATGTGCCTAAATTCTAAGAAAGTTATCTGAGGTTGTGAACAAAGAAATATAGACATAGCAAAAAACGTCATGCAAACTTAAAAGACACCGAGCACTAAAGACAATTTGTGCTTAGACTAATTAAATTACCTAATGAATATAATTTAATTACATATAGAAATTATCATAATAGGTGAAATTTGGTTATTTTTCTTTCTTTCCTACCTACTTAGTTTTCTTTCTTTCTTACTAATATAACTAATGATTGTACCACGATGCCTATGAAGTTTATCAAGCCACCTATTGCTTACTACTTTGCACGAGCGGTGAAGTCGCATACATAGACCGTTTTTCATGATAAAGAAAAGAGTTGCAAGAGAGTTTAATTAATCTGACGTGCTGAGAGCTAGGACAGGGGGGTTTGCGGAATGTCTTAGAGGACCATCGGGGGTTACCAAATCGCGCCCCTCCCCACATAGGGTCATTGCGCTGGTTTTCGTCCGATTATCGGAGTTGCCAGGTTTGTGATGCGAAATGAATATCTTGAAGTACTCTTACTTAAATGTATCATATTTATTTTTGTTGCTTATATAGTCTTCTTTAGGTTAATATTACGTGACAGTAAATCATTTACACGCCTTTTTTTATAAAAAATATTTTTTTCAAAAGTAAGGATTTCGCTGGTTTTCGTCCAAAAAACTGGTTTTCGTCCTAGTGTGAGCTAGTTTTCGACCACTATGTAGAAAAAGGAGTGCAGTTGAAGTATTAAGTTAAAAACCAATTATGTATACTTATTTATGGTAATTTCTTCGTGTTATTGACAATTTCTCTCTACCGTTTAGGTATTATTACTTTTATTAGCTATAATTAAACACATTAACAAAAATAAATCTTTTCCAGTCTTAAACATTCGTATTACAATGACTTAACCGTTTATGGTGACCAACTAAAACAATTAAAAATATAATCTTATTGTACAAGGAAATCATGTTGTACAAAACGCGGTCGGTACTTACAACATAAATTAATAAAATGTTATTGATATAACGAATTAAGTGTTCACATACTGTGTGAGCATCAGTGACATATGGGATTTGTGTCTGTCTACGAGCAAGAGGACAGGTTATTGGATATTATTGCGTTATTAAACTCATTAGTGATGTATTCAAAAAATACGTCTCCCCGCATCCATCCTGATTCAGATCTGCCCAAACACCAATCAATCAGGTGGTATGCTCTGATACCACCTGATTGTTTTTAGGGTAAGTTCCGTAAGTAGATAATAAAACAAAAAAAAATACTGCATCTGTCTGACTGAAGACAAAATTAAGAAGAATACGATGCCTGACCTACCCTCATTTATGTTATGAATAATTGACCCTACTCCATAAGGAGAATTATTCATATAGTGGGTACCTACTTAAAACACATTGCCCTTACAAATGTGAGGAAGATACGGGAAAGAAAACTGGTATGGGTAATTAAATACAAATGTTAGGAAGTTTAGTTTTTGTCTACCCACAAATAATACTTCTATGGACGAAAATTAAAACAACATTTAAAGCTATTTTTAGTTTTCGTCCACGACTTTTAAATATTTTTTATTTGCGCCACACAGACAAAGGCGTGGACGGAAACTAAAATGTCTAATCTAATAGCAATAAAGATCATATTGGGAGAAAATATTTAGTATTTTATAGTTCCGTTGAAGTAAAATAACCATTACAAATATTCACTTAGCTGTTTGGGTTTCCGTCCACGTGGACGAAAACTAAATATTTTGCAAAATTGGTATGCTAGTATTAGTCCACCTAATTTGTCTAAGACTTCCATAAAAAAAACCATAGAAAACACTTAAAATTGTTTTTATTATGATTATAAATAGACATACATGCCAAAAACAATACGTAATCTAGCTAAAATAATAATTAAAACTTATCATGAACTTTTTCCGTCCCCACTTTTTTTTCCTAGTGCGATGACGTCTGCAAGAGATGAATGCGAAGCGGCTACTGACTTTAATTTTTTTGAAGTCGTTACTAATTAAACCACATTTTCATCTTGGTAGAACTGTTGCTTAGACATTATAGATCGCAATAAGTCCAACCTTGCGCGGGAAGGTAGGTTTGTGTTCAAATTTTACACACGAATTTGATACAGCTCAGTCAGATGGACGAATAGTGGAACTGGACGGCAAACCAGCGCAATTACCCTACATGTTTTTTACACTCCCATACAACCGTCCAGGATCTTTGAAAGCGCGTAGCTCCTCAACGGTGACAGCTATCGCTGCGGTCACTTTGTAGGATAACCATCGCCCACCGAGATCCGTCGTCCGGTACCGTCTCCCTCTCCCCACCCAAGAGAGGAATTCGCAACCTCGGCTTCGCAAGCCGGGTTACGGCACGGGGTTTGCCGGGGCGATGAAAAGCGAAAATTTTGCCACCCCCCCTCGAACCACCTCAGTCGTTACTCGGAAATAACGCGACGCCAATTATTTATCGGTAATATCTCAACAACGGCGCGTCGCAGACCCCCCGTGTTGGTACTCATTTAAGAGGTCTCGGGGAGACCAATTTTTCTGTTACGACGAAATTTGAAAACTGACATTTTTGAAAATATCTCGGAAGCGGTGCGTCGCATACCCCCCGTGTCGGAACTCATTTAAGGGGTCTCGGGGAGACGAATTTTTGCAATAGACCAAACATCAAAATTTTACAGTACTCAATAGACCGTGGGTAACCGTAGCAGGTAGGGTTTAGGTCCCATTCGCCCGCAAGATTCACCCGAATTATTATTTTTCCCAACTGTCCCGGAAAAGTATGTCCCATTCACCCAAAAATTAAATTGATGACTAATTTTCCTCCGAATTAATAGGTCCTACTCACCCGCGTATATATTTTAATAGCGATAGCAGAAACATCGTACGTATTTAAGTTTAATTTGAATATTAATGGTTGAGGAATTCAGACCTTTTTTTTTTTTTGTCGAGGAGAAATTCATTTACGGATGCCCTACCGCTGGCTAGGCGATAGGGGTATGTGGGACTCACCCAGTCCTAAAGGGACTGGTCCTACCCACTAAAACTCCCCGGTGACCCCTTGAAGCCCTTGTGTGAGTTGGACCGGGCTCTGGCGAACCAACTACCCCGATCCAACTCCGGACAGCTCAGCCTGTTAGCCAAGCTGACGCCAATGGGGGGATTGCCCGAGGCACCGAGACAATCCCCAGACGAGAGGACCTTTGGACGCGCGCACAGCGGCCAGGCCATGCGCGCATATCCTGGGCATTTGAAGGAGGGCGTCACACGCCCGTCTTCGCCTGCCCACTCATCTGCGTTAGGAGCGGCTGGAGCTTCCTCCGCCCGCTCCCTCTAATCTGAGATTATTGGCCCTGGGCCAAGTCCATGGGCTCCTCCCTTGCTGCCGGGGGAGCCCGTATGCATTCGGCTGGTGCGGCCGCGATGAGCCGACCTCTTACCGATGGGGGTTTGCAGCTTAACCCCCCCATTCTGTGGGTTGCTGGAAGGCCTGCGTCACTACAGATGGCACACTTAAAAGTAGCCTCACATCTGCTGGCTTTATGCCCGTCCATTCCGCAGCGGTGGCACAATCCACTGCGGTCCTTGGTGGACAGACATCGGACCGCTGGATGCCTGAGCCCCATACACTTGAAGCAGCGCATGGGGCGCTGTTCCATTATCTGGATGGAGGCAAGGCTCCAACCTACTGCTATCCGACCAGCGCTCGCCAGCTTCCTAGCCGCCTCCACCGGACAGGACGCAAACGCCGAGTTTGGTTTGTTAGGACTCACTTGGACGGCACTAACCTTGATTTGTTCGGGAGTGCAGCCCGAACTTGATGCCAACTTGGCTCTGAGCTCCTCAGCCGACACCCTGTCATCGAGCCCGTTGACTCGGATGTCGGCTGATTTTGCAGGCCGGGTGACCTTTGCGGTGTCACCTAGGACGGCACCAATTCCTGCCGCTAAACTGTCTGCTTGCGCGGCAGTGGTCTCCTTTGGCAACTCCATTATACGGGCTCCCGTGATGCCCACGCGGAATCTGGGTGGCCCTATGCCAAGGGCGTCCAGGGATACCAAGGCTTTAGCCTTAGTGATCGCCTCCCCGTAGGTGGCGCCCTTGGCAACCGCCTCAGGTTTTAAGGACACCACCACCGCAAGTGACTTTGGCTCTTTAGGGAGCCTGGTTTTCTTGGTATTTGGCGCAGCTACAGTGACGGGCCGCTTCTTTCTGCCCCGCACCACCTCCGACCACATTTCAGTGGTGCCGGAGGGGCCATCCTCAGTCTCCCTAGCAGGGTTCGTTGCTCTGGGCTCGGTCTTCCTGGCCACTTTGGCCGCTCTCGCCTCCTTGGGCAAGTTAGCCGGCGGAGCGAGTGTCGTATTTTGGGAGGTTTGTGCCTTCTCCATGGTAGTGCCGCTGTGCGTCGTCATCTCATTTGATGGCCGTCGCTCCGGAAGGGGTCTCACTTCAGACTCCTGATTCGTGGAGCTGTAGATCAGGATGCTGTCTATGTGAGAGACCAGCTCTTCCTGCAAGGACCCAAATGTCTCCAGGAACTCCGCCCTGGTTAACATCTGGGTAGCGGCCATGGTCGATGGTGGCTCTCCCGATTGCACAACTGGGCTGGGCCTTTCAATAAGTGCTCGTTTGAGTGACGATATTTCTGCTTCAAGCTTTTCTATCTGACCGCGGAGGCGCCCATTTTCCTCCCGCAGCCTTTTATAGCCTTCGGACCGGTCCTTCTGGCTTGACTCCGATTCTCCGTCAAAATCAAACTTGGACAGGATTCTATCGGTGAGTCCCTTGTACGATTGAGAATCGTCCGAGAGGGCTCCCATGTCCGACAGGTTCGAGTCGGACTCGTACTTGTCGTACTCCCTTAGTTCGCGTTTAGCACGCAAAGGCCAACATCATGACTGAACGGTTTACCACGGCCGGTCTTGGCTTTTGTCACCTTCAGAGGGACCGGCTCCTCGACTATATTCGCAGCCGTTTTGCCGGACCACTTCCGCGCCCATTTTGGCTCCACAGTGCCCTTGTCGCTTGATCCACTCGCCTCACCTAGCCTCCGCGGTACTGGCCTCGTCACAGCCGAGGAGTAAGAGAGCTTACGCCCCCCCTCCCCGATGGACGGGTCTCGCCAGCCCCTGTTTCCTCGGACATTGACCAATAGACAGCCCTGCCGACCACTGAGTCAGTCGGAGAATCCAGCTCTGGTTGGGTTACAACAATAATAAATAACAAAGAAAACAATCAACAACAATAACAATTAATAACGACAGTTTAACAAAGGAAACAACAAGAGGCAGCAGTAAGGACTGCTCCGCAGTGGCCCTGAGAAGGGCCCTTTCAAACTGGAAGCAAATCCACAACGACAAACCAAACGAAAAACTCCAATCCAAAAATTCCAAAAAACACATTAAAATCTACAACTCCCAAACTGATGGTGAAAACCATACTGTTCGACCTATCAAAATGTAGGTCTCGGCGAGATGCAACTTTCCCCCATAGACACCGAAGCAATCCAAGAGAAAAGTTTCAACAACAACAACCACCGTGAGGAATTCAGACCTAACACTAAGTAAAAAAAAAACAAAAAAAAATGCTAGCAAAAGTATGTTTGTGTTTCTTTTTGTAAACACTCATTTTTCAAAATATTTATTTATCAGTAGGTAAATATAATATCTAGTAACAATCCACTTAAGCAAGTAATTTCGCAGGTTAAAATGCTGTCACATATATAATTAAATGTATTCTTAGAAAAAATAAAACGTGAAATAAGTATTTTCAAATATTTTATTAATTTGGACATTTTTCTTTATTTACAAACCTACGTAAATAGTAAAAAACAAACAAATATACGGTTCACTGTAGGTACACCATATAAGGTGCCCTTTATAAAAATGAAAAATTATCGACAATGTTGCATAATTTTAAAGTAGGTATAAAACCAAATGTATGCAATTTGCAAATACTGAACGTTCACTGCATAGTGAACTGGAATTGAAAATCCAAATACACACTTGTCAAGTTAGATGTCCAAACAACTTCCAATTTCAATTGTCCATACATTCAAAAATCCAAAGTGTAACGCGCCGTCTTGGTCATACTGCGACACGCGCGCCCCAGGGCTCCGAAACGACGCGCGGCAAAACTAACCGATCACGCGGATATACGTTGATATATGGCATTGGAAAGTAACGGATTTCCCCGCGCGCCTATCGCCGCGCGCATTTCAGTCGTCTCCGCGCAGTGATGCCAGGTCTCCTGATTTTTCGGGGGATTTACTGATTTTCCCAGAATTCTACTGATCTACTGATTTGATCTGAAAGTCTACTGATTTTTTGTAAGTACTTTAATTTTTAAGCTTTACCTTAAAACGTAATAGGTAAGTAATATTTTTTTTATCGTGCGTAGATTTTCACTACAAAATGGTCATCGTAAAATGGACTTAAAGTGATGGACACATAGTTGAATATTGAAACTTGAATCGTGCTCCACTGTCAGCGCAACGAAATATGTAGGTATCTCAAGGACAATATATAACTAATAAAATGTAATGTTATTTTAATGCCTGACATTGTTTTATTCAACAAAATTGTATCTTCTGATTTTTTGAAAAAAAAACCCCATACATCTACTGATTTTTTCTAGTCGCATTCTCAGATTTTATAAAATTCGACCTGGCAACACTTCCGCGTCGCCAATGCGAAAATACGTTGGACTATTATTATCTAAGTCTCGTCCTTCAGTGTCCCGCGCTTTTCATAGTAACGGACGTAACGGTCGTGTCCACCAAGGTTGTTTTCTCTTCTTTTCTGTAATAAAGGGATCTGTAGAAGTGACCTCCTTTTATAGTGACGCCCAACTTACGGCTCGAACACGACCTGAGATCCATGCTAAGCGTCGATAGGAGCTGGTGTCCGTACGCGTGCGTACAGTAGATACCTACCTATCTGTTGCCATGCCGCTTAACACGCGCAACCGGCAATACGACTTGGACCTCCCGAGACAAGCGGGCGAGAACGAAGGTCGCGACGAGATCATGATCGACGACGCAAGTGAACCCGACCAATATCACCCTGCAGCGGAGCAGAGCGCCCGAGGCGCCCCCGCCCCTTCCCCGGCACACGCCGCGGCCCCGGCCGTCGGCGGCGCCGAAGCAGCACCGATCACAGTCTCAGAGACATTCCTTATCGGTGTTATGGAAGCCTTCGCCAAAATGCAGGAAGAAACCAACAGGTCCCTCATGGAGACCCTACGGGCGCTCCCGTACGGCAGCGGCCCACGGAACCCACCGGCCTCGACGCCAACGTCTAACGCCGTCAACCCCGGCGACACCATCATCGCCGCCATCGGCAAAGGCAATTTCTCCAAGTGCAGCGCGCGGTTCGATGGCAGCTCGCGCGACGCGGAGGTGCTGGAGGCGTTCATCGATGCGGTACAGGTATTCAAAGAGTGCGCCGGCGTTAGCGACGAACACGCGCTACGCGGCCTGCCCATGCTGCTGGCGGGCGACGCGGCTGTGTGGTGGCGCGGCGCACGCACCTCCGCCAACACCTGGTCGGAGGCCCTGGCGCGACTGCGCGCCATGTACGGAGTGCAAAAACCGGCTCATAAGATTTTACGTGAAATCTTCTCTAACGAACAGAAAGACTCTGAAAGAGCCGAAGTGTTTATATGTAAAGTGCGTTCGTTAATAACTAGGTTACCATATTCAGTGCCGCCATGTATGCAAATAGACATAATGTACGGTTTATTACACCGCTGTGTCAGAAAGCGTTTACCTAGAGATAAGATAAGTGATACAGATAGTTTTGTAGAAAGGGCGAGGGGCATTGAAGACGAGATTTCGGAAATTAAGGTTCCGCCATCGTCTGCCGTCGATAGGTATGCGGCCGCGAGGTCACCGACCCAGCCACAGCTGAGCGCAGCGCTACTACCGGTTTGAAATTCACTCGTAACTCACCTGATCGCGGTGTTACTATCGGTTCGAAACTCATTTGTGATCGCGGTATTATCAACAACGGTTCGAACTTCCTTATTGAAGAAGGAGTCGACCTGGAGTTGGGGACCCGAGCAACGTAAGGCGTTCGAGACCATCAAAGCCTCTTTAATTTCGGCGCCGATCTTGCGCCAAGCCGACGAGACGAAACCGTTCGTCCTCAGAACTGATAGCAGCGGGTACGCTCTAGGGGCAGTTCTGCTTCAGGGGGAGGGTGCTGACGAGCGACCTGTCGAATACGCTAGCCGCCTCCTCACCGCTGCCGAGAAAAATTACAACACAACGGAACGAGAGGCCTTGGCCGTCGTGTGGGCCATGTCAAAGTTTCGCGGTTACGTTGACGGAGCAGAGGTAATAGTGAAGTCCGATCACCAACCGCTCAGGTGGCTGATAAGCTTGAAATCGCCGAGTGGTCGCCTAGATACCATATTGCCTCAACATATAAAACTTCCCTATGACAATAACCTAACATTAAAGAGGCGTAAAGATAGGGTCTGTCCAGTTACTGTGTTTATTCTATTAATAAATTCCAACATGCCCCTTATGCTTTATAACAAACTAAATAAAATTCTAGGATTATAGGTACCCATGTAACAAACCCGATGTTAAAAAAATAATTGTTGTGTGGCTGAAAAATAAAGCAAATGAAGAAATCGTAAACCTATTGACGACAATAATAATAAGATTTAATCAGATGTTTTATGTACATGTCCGCAGTTGCTTACACCTACCATCTATAAGACTACAACTTGACATATTTGTTAATAATATAATTACTGTTGATTACATTAGTCTTATTAGTCTTTTATTTCGAAATTATTCTAACTATCAAAAAAGTAAATGAAAAATTACAAGAAAATAAAAAAAAAAAACTAATCTTAAGTTCAAATGAAATGAACAACTGAAGATAAAAAACTGTAACGTTCGGGTGGAGCTAAGACTTCGTAGTCTTTACGAACACTTTTAAATTTTAAATTACCTATTTTTTATTTGCGTTGTTGGTGTAATCATGTTAAAGCAAGCATAATATCCAATTAATAAAATATTATGTCATCGGATGTGGCTTACGTTTACAGGCTCAGCCTAGTTTATATGTAAGGATAGATAGATTTTGAAATAACAAGATTTAAAATTTAAGATCTTAGACTTAATATTTACTCCCTGTAATTTGCCGGAACAAATAAATATTATAATAATAATTATTATTATAGGTAACATCTAGTCAAATTACAATTTTTTTCCAAGCAATAAGCATCTATATCGAAAGTGAATTGTATACCTATCTATTTAATTTTTGTAACTTGCATTTGTATTTCATAAACACAACATATAAAATATGTCTAAATACCCAAAAACAAACAAATCAATTTAAAAGCACAATAGCACGCAAGAACATTCGAGTAGTCCCAAACGTGCCAATGAGGGAGCCCAATGGCAAATGCTGCGCCCTGATTGGCCCATTTGAATTGGATCTACAACTGTTTATACGCCAAAAAGGTAGATTTGTATAAAAAACCCTTAATTATTATTATTGCTCATCGTGACACTTGTGGCTCCGAACGGAGCTACATATTTATGGTCAGCTGGCACTGGATCAAGAAAAGGCGCCCGGATCAAAAAGTGAAAATGGATCAAAGAATAACTACCTATACGGCACGTCTGAGCCACAAAGTGCCCAAAGATATATTTATATATATAAGAATTAATAGTATGAGTAGCTGAATAATCAATTAGCCGTAGTTTTATTTATGACTAATTAAAGCCATAGCTCTAAGGATCGTAATTAGTTATCAAATTGTATAATATTCTAATAGCTATAGACTAACGTCTACTGATATATATTGTGACATCAGAGCCAAGATTAACCTAGCAGTTGTGAATTTTTAACTGTAATTTTAAATATACCGGACCCTAGCATTCCTATTCCCGCAGGAACTGGGGTTCTAAGGCTTGTTGTTGTTGAAAACTGTTACTTCTCAATTAGTACATTTTTATTAGGCTCAAGCGCTGCAATATAAGTAGCGAGTTAGGTATCGGCCTTGCGGGAAACAAAAAAAAAAAAAAAAAAAAAAAAAAACCAGCCGTACGTCTGCATGTCCGATAGAAGAAAGGAGAAGGCGGTATGATCTCATGCAACTGAATTATACAAAATGTAATTATACTGACCACAGAAATTGCATGAATATCTGCAGATATTATAAAAATCTAACCACGGACACTAAAGAGGTCAGCAACAGCAATCTGACCACGGATACCTTTACAGAAAGTGTTCCTGGTTCGATTACAATACTCTGACCAAGTAAGGTACACTAAACGGTGGCCGTGGTCAGATTGATCTAACAAACCGATCTGACCACGGATACTGAACGAAAATGTGCAGAGGATGACTGATCTCAAAGTCAATCTATTACTAGCGCCGGTAAATCTTCGATTAAAAATCCTATGAAGTCTGTCAGCTACCCTCGTATCGCGCAAAGTGAAACCTGTAATTACATTTCCGATAAATTTACTTCGTCCATTAGCAGCACCCTTTGCATCCAAGCGTCTGTCACCTGACCCTATGTACAATTTACATATACATACTACGTATTACTCGCATTTAATTAGCTAAAACAAAAAAAGGTAACAATAATGTTTGTTGCAAATTCATCATAATATTATGAATGACTTATTTTCTGTAAAAATCATCCTGATTCTTGAGTTTTTACACTAAAACATATATTTTGCTTTTATGGTTTGAAATATAAACAAGGAATTCGTGAAGGATACATTGCGGAGTAAATCTACTAGATTAAACATGGGAGAAGAAGGCTTTTAGCCCCTTTACAAATTATGTACTCCAATACGTATAATATGATATCAGTTATTGGAAGATTACAAAGAAAGGATAGACTGGTATTTTCCACACGAGTTATTACTTACCCATCGATCCAATAAGTAACGTCCGACCTCACAAACACCTCAAAATTCAATCTAAAGATGATTTGTTAGATAACATGTAGTACTAAGTAGTATACTACGCCCCGTTTAAATGGGTATTTATTTGATTTTAGAACGTAATCCATCTAATTAAGAATAATCCATTTAATTAAATGTATTCTTAATTAAAGAATAGTATTATTAATTAAATGGATGAAGAATAGTAATTCCCAGTAGGGAGATAATATGTATTTTTACATCTCCCTATTGGATTTCCCCTTTATAAAAAGGTATCATAGCAATTTATTGCGGTTTGAGTGACTTCGAAGATCACTCACAGGCGTTTCTTTCTTCGCAATGTTTCTTTTCACCAAGCTAGAACAAGTTGTCATTATTTTTAGTACACAATATTGCTCATCCGTTAGAATAAAATTACAATTACGTGTTCGCTAATTTTACAGGAGAGATGTTTAAAGTTTTTGTAGATGTTTCAACTTTCGCATAAGATTTTACTTTTATATTAAGCTCTACAGTCAGCCTGATGGTCCACTTGATGACAGGTGGCTACTGTCGCCTGTAACACAAGCAAAGCCACAGGTGCTGACGACCATAGTAGGATTAAGGATAAGAGATTGGGAATTGATAGGAAAATGGCCTCGGGCATCCCTTATTCACTCACCGAAACACAACTACACAACGGCTATTATTTCACGGTGGTCTGTTGTAAGGGAGACGGTTACCGTCACCAGACGAATGTCGGTGTTACTGTCAGTTACTGTCGTCCAAATTACTGCGAAACGCCGTGTGTCCTGCCACTTTTCATTTCCAAAGTTGACCTTGGGTATTCTATAAATTTAACTTGAAGAGACAAAAAAAAACAGAAGTAGAAAAATGTATATCTTTCAATATTCACCATTAAATATTTTTATCATACCCTATACCTAAATGAGAGATTCTTCTACTAAAATGACACTGCTTAACAATGGAAATGTTTCGGTCCATTTCCATCTGCTGAATTCAAAAATTACCGATTAGCTCTTGTATAGGAGATACAATTACATTTTATATTCTATATTACTATATATCATTTTATATTATACTAGCGGCAAATTAAACATTAACCTTCCTCGTTTAACGCTCTTTTCTTTATTGAAAACTGCATGGAAGTCCGTTCAGTAGTTTTAGAGATTATCGCGAGCATACATACAGAAAGACTCTTTGTTTTATAATAATATGTAAGAATAATAGTCTACATTTTGATCAAAAAACTATTACTACAGAAACTAGAGATAATATTTATTTTTTATCATGTTGGTTTTTCTTCACCCTTAATCCTCCCATATTGCGAAGGAAACATTATTATTTTTTGTTGGGCAGTATTATCATTTTCTGTACTTGTGATATTATTAAAAGTAGTATTATACGATTAATTTATATTGTTGTAACACCAAGACATTAGCGGGGCTCCACGCACAAATGCCATTCCGCGGTTTTCATTCAAAGGTGGGGACAATTTAGCGTCAAACGAATAACAACACTTTCGCCACCAAGCGCAAACTATTGGCAACATAATCATAAATTTCTTCCTCCAAGTAAACATATTACGTAATGTTATTCAACCGGTTGAGCGATACATTATTATTTCGAATTTTAAATTTAATATTTATATGACTTTTATATTCAACTGTACAGTACGCCCTATTGACCGCGAGTTGACGTAAAACTCAATCTTACGACTTACGACGGGATTCAGGATTTAAACCTATGACGGCTTAGCATAACCCATACCTACAAGTTAAGCAAAATAATTCATTTAATTTCAAATATATGAATAATTCTTTACGCGATTCGAATGATTCTTACAACAGTATTTTTTATTTATATAAATAAACGCGAATTAAAGTCTCTGATTTCATAAAATAGCAGAAATAACCTACTAGAATGATTAAGTAAGTTGAACCTTTTGTTTGTTTCATACAAAAAAAAAATATCAGAAGAATCATTTCATTGTCCGCCTCTATTTGTGATTTTCTCCACTTATAAAGCACACAACGGATTCTAATACGGCCGCTATAGTTAACAATGGTTTGGAGAACTCGACATACGCATATAGATTATGTATCTAAATGTATATATATATAGATTATGTATTACGTATCTAAATGGGTACACTCTGTTTATAAATAATTATTAAACCTTTATGAATATTACCGCTTTAAGGACCGAAATTCGTGAGCAGAGCTAGACCCTTACGTAACACCAATTCTGCCTATAGCAACATTAAACGATCGAAAATTGAGGTCAAGTGCGGACAAATAAGTATCGAGACTGTTGGAGCGACCTAAATCAAAAGTCTGTAAGTTTTTCATAGAAAAACAACTGAGAAATAAGATAGAATTAAGTATTATGAATCTCATTGTTCATAATATTGTACTAAGTAACATTAATACAAAGATCACAATTAAATTGCAATAGCATGGGACGAAGTCTTTTATACTAATTGTATAAACCTTCCTACTTTTATAATTACCAACTTTTGCACGCTACTTCGTCCGAAAATCTTTACAAATTATAGCTTTCGTGTTATTCTGATGTACAATAATCTATCTATATTACTGTAAAGTGCAATCAAAATCTGTTCAGTAGTTTTTGCGTGAAATAGTAACAAAAATTAGTTTTCACAAAATTTCGTATTTAATAACAGTGGGATTGGATGTTAATTATAACTTTATATAAACTGTAACTAATCTTTATATATTATAAAACAATTATATTGTTATTATTATTAGTCTCCCGCTGCTTTTGTCTGATATATATTCGCGATAATCTCAAAAACTACTGAACTGATTTTCATGCGGTTTTCATCTGTCAACAGAGTGATTCTTGAGGAATCTATAGGTCTATAATCCGTTAAGGTTTTATCCTTAGGTTTGCAAATTGGAGCATACTAGGAACAGGCGTATCACCGAGCAGTTCTACCCAAATCCGATAGATGTCACTGTTTCACCTAATTGTAGGTAATCTATTCTAATATAATATATGGCGTCATCAATAATGTAATTTTTTTTCAACGCTGACGCAGTCGAGAATACCAGCTAGTAAAGCAATAAAACTGAGATGTAGATGCCATGTGGTCTATCTTACCGACTATCTACCGATAGCCTTTACCCTTTACTGTTAGAGCAAATGATCATTATTTATCAGCCACCCAATCGAACAACCGAACGAACAAGTTCCGCTGTCATACACAAATAGTGCACGTCAAATACGTGCTTATTGCTACGATTCATTGCTATTCTTATTACAATATCTAAATTAGACACTATATTTTATATAATATTTTATTCATAATAATATAGTTAGATATATAATGAAATTATAGTTTAGATGAACTGGCTACCTATCTATATATTTAGATTGCACATAGTGTAATTTTATTATTTACATGTAGGTACCTAGAATTTTTATTATTTATATATTATTAATCTCTATAATATATAAAAATGAATCCCCATTTCCCTTGGTCACATCACTTGTGAACGGGTAGACCGATTTTAATTCGGTTTTCACTAATGGAAAGACGGATAAACGGGGAATGTTCTTATATATAAAAATTGCACCCCGGGCGAAGCCGGGGGCGGGTCGCTACTCTAATATATAAAATTCTCGTGTCACAGTGTTTGTAACAAAACTCCTCCGAAACGGCTGAAATGATTTTTTTCTATATATAAAAATGAATCCCCATTTCCCTTGGTCACGACATCACGGGTGAACGGGTAGACCGATTTTAATTCGGTTTTCACTAATGGAAAGACGGATAAACGGGGAATGTTCTTATATATAAAAATTGCAACCCGGGCGAAGTCGGGGGCGGGTCGCTAGTCTAATATATAAAATTTTCGTGTCACAGTGTTTGTAACAAAACTCATTGTGTTTATAACAAATTTTAGATTTTAGATATTTATTCTCAATTAAGTGGTGATTATGTATTTACCTTTTTTTAAATTATTTAATTATTATATTAAGATAAATATTTTTTACCTGTAACGGGGATGCAATAACAAAGGTGATCGATCAGTTTTATATGGAGAAAATCAAGCCATCAGTTTATTTTTATTTTAGTTTTAACGGTTGAAATTTGTAGCATTAGGTAAGAAGAAATTATATACTTTACTGGGAAAATATCCTGTAATTTGGTATTTAATTCGGTTTCCTAGATATTTAAGTTTGAAAGTATTGAAAAAACTGTTTCAACTCTGCACTGACTCGAACAACTTATCGAGTAAGTGCTTCGCGCAAAATGTTTTCATTTTCGAATGTTATCCCCAATTACAAAATCTGAAATATTCGTGAATACTGAATTACTGAAATTAAGAAAGACTTTTATTACCAAAATCTCCAAAGTGTAAGTTAAAAAAAATACTATGGCTTGGTTTTGATTGATTTTTTTTAATGCTCGGCACCAACCTGCTCGGCATGGCACCTATGACGCGCGCACTGCGTATCCTCAACCTAGTCGCGGAAAGCATTGACTTGTTTTCGTGTTCTCTGAATGACTTCACAAAGTCAGCATTGTTCATAATATGCTACAGTTGTAAGAAATAAAGTAAGTTGTACTAATAGTTACACTATTGTCTTTAGGCTTAGTCCTGTAAAAATAGTTGTAAGCGTAGAAATAAATAAATAAATAAATAAATAAAATGTTAAGGTCGACGGACAGGCTGACGGTCCACTTGATGGTAGGTGGCTATCGTCGCCTATAACACAAGCAACGCCACAGCTGCTGCAAGTGCGCTGCCGACTACAGTAGGATTGGATAAGGGATTAGGAGGGCATAAGGAAATGGGCTCTGGCATCCCTTACTCACTCACCGAAACACAAGAGCACGTATATGCTATTATTTCACGGTGGTATTCTGTAAGATGGTGGTTACTGCCGCCAGGCGGGCCGCCCAAATGACTGCGAAACCACTGCGAAACGCAGTGTGACCTACCACTACTTTTCAAATCCAGACCAGAGTCAATTTTGAAAATTACATTAAAATTTCCAAACTTGACCCCGCCGGGAATCGAACCCGGGGCCCCTGAAACGTTAGGCAAGCACTCTTATTGCCACTCATCCAACGGGCCGTGATTGTGTGACTTATAAAAATAAACACAGTGGATTTATCTACTGGCATTTCAATGAAATAAATAAATTAATTAATTAAAATATTCAACAAGAAGTTAAGTACCTATGTGCTGAAACCTCCAATCGCGGCCTAAATTCGCATGACAACAACCTTGAAGGGGTAGCAGAAAAAGAGTAAAACAAATAAACAAAAGAAAAGTAAGGAAATATGAGAGAGAACTCATGAAAGTAAATTGAAATGATGCCGCTATGTAAATATTTGGCGTCGGTTGAAGCGACGCTGAACGTCACTCGCGCAAAAAGAAAAAAGTCGAAATCCATTCAACAAAGCCGAGGTATTCGACACCGACAAAGTGTACAACCCTTTTGAATTATAACCTCGTAACTGACAGAGTTGTTTTTCATAAGAGCCACGCTGTCATTGGTTAATTTTATTGCTCTTACATACGGTATTCACATGAGTAACGAAAATATACTTAAAAGAGTTGAATAACATTTTTATTTTAATTAAACGAACTTATTAAGTACAATTTTTTATTTGATATACGCAAAATTGCCTCTCTGTGTGTATTCTATAAGATGTACTTCGGAGAGTGTGCTCGAGAACTGCATGAGATCATACCGCCTTCTCCTTTCTTCTATCGGACATGCAGACGTAGAAAGGGGAAGGCGGCTGGTTACCATCCTCACCTTGTCGAAGTCACTCTTGTTCGGACCAAGCGCTTTAAAACATTTTTTATAATGCGTACTGCTAAGGATTGGAACTCCCTGCCGGCGGTGTCTGTATTTCCGAGCTCATAATACCCAAATTTTTTCAAATTTTGAGTGAATAGGCATTTTCTGGGGAGCTCGCTCCATGGTCGGCCTCATCTTTCTTACACGGATAGATGCTGGCCAACAGCAAAAGCATCTTAATTTTTTTTTTTTTTTTTTTTCAATAAATATTCTAATTATATGCCCATCAGCATAACTGCAATTCTTTTATTTGTGATTAAATAAAAAAACGTAGAAAAAAATATAAATTCCAATTAAATTCTATATAATTCTAATTAATAAATTCTAATTAAATAGAGAAACTTTTGAGATTTTTTTAAATGGAATTAAAAGAAAATGTCCAAGATTATTTAATTAAATGCTGAATTCAATGAGACTTTAAAAGGAATATTGACTTATTATGGTACTTCATGTAGCTATAAAAACATATACTTATAAGTGTTTACATCGAGTTCTTTCCAGTCCAGTAGCTTAAATATGTTTCATAGAGCATTTTCTTTATAAAAAAGTGCCAGATTAAAATCTCCAGGTCTTACTTCCCCGTGTACCTAATATGCGATATTGCGACAAACAATTTAACACTCCGATATATCAATAGTAGATTAGGAAACCGCTAGAATTTCTAAAGTAATGCCCAAATCTCGACCTAAAGAAATACTTTTTTTCGTTGTCCATAAATGCCAAGAATAATGGCCAAATAATGTTTCACACTATATAAACAAAAAACTTTATTAGTTGGATATGGGTAGTGCCTTCAAGTTTTCGGTAGCAGGGTACACTGCATTCAGCAGATATAATCTAGACTCCGTGTGCGGTTTCCAGTCCGCCATCGGACGCACCCTCGGGTTGCGGATAGGGGAACGCCCCCCAGATATGGGGGGTACCGGTTTGGGCCGGCGCGGCATGTGGCTGGCTGGTCTTTTCAAGGGCGGGCATTGCACGGCCACATGAACCCGTAGCCTCACACTGAGTGGGACCGGGGGTCCAGCGCACTGTGCGCTGGGCCGCGAGGAAGAAAACCTCTCTAAAAAATCACGTCCGTGGGCGAAGCCGTGATGGCTTTATGGCATCAGTAAATCTTCTTATGACCGCTGTGAAATGAAAAAAAATTGAACCGAAGCTTTTGTGCTTTGTTTGTGACTTAGGTATACCTGTGTTACCCTTACCCTACACTTACATTGTCCTTTGCAATCCCTATCTCAGGGTTGGGCGTACTTGAATCCTCACCTAATGGCGGTCACCATATTCAATTAAATTGATGTTAGCTTTCCTTCTGCCCTTTATGTTTCACGGAAAACCCCCATTACTTCATTTTTGACTCCCTGTTATCTTTGAAGTTTTTATATTAAATCTGTAAAAAAATATATAAAAAAGAAAAAAGTTTCTTCATAATGTTTAGTCGATTACGGCGTTTTCGCTTAAAGGGCTTATTAAGGGCGGTATCGTTGGCTAGATTTATTTAGGTCGAGTGTGACAAATAGAGAGAACACGCACAGGCGGCGCCCGCCACAGTAATTACTTCAATCAGTTGTTCAGTGGACGAGGTCCCGTGAGCGAACTGGCTTATTACATACAACTTTGATCTATTATACTTTACACTCGCGCCTGATAGAATCTCTTAGCTATTGCACTTTTAATTGAAGTGAAAATTTACTCGTGCACGGGGGAATAATGTCAATGAAATTTTATGTCCTTACTTTACTGCAAGGATATTTTTTAAGGCAAAATTTCGTATAGGAACCCAAATCAAACTTCGCATACCAGAGGTGCTGCCAGTTGTGTGACCCTGTTGGGATAACAGACTAGGATAGAAGAATGGCCTGTCATCAGTAGTACAGGTATAATAGGCATGATGACGGTATTAAAGAATCAAAGAATAAATTGTTTTGGAGAAAAATATATGTTGAAAGGAGTCTAAAAAATTACTTATTTTTTGTATTAAAATTGAGATTAATAAGATTTTCAATAAAATAGAAGTATAAATAACTGCAATGGGCCATGTTAATGAAACACCAATCAGAGCGAATGACGCCACGCCCAGGTAAGTGCCATCGTGTTGCTTGACAGAATGAAAAATCTGATGAGACGTCGTCGGCTTGTGACGTCACGTCTCATCAGACGCGATGCCATGACACCTATTATAAGAGCGTTTTCGCGCGTAATTCAAAATATATTTAAAAACATTCAATAATTCGCGTTGAAATTTAGTTTTTTGCTGAAATATTGTTTTTTTCGGATATGGTAGACGTGTATTTACATTATGGAAGGGAATTTCAAAATCAGGCATGATTGTTACTAATCATGGCTATTAGTAACAAGCGTTTTGTAAGGGGGTGGTTCTACTGTCAATTTAATGACTACAGAACGCAACCCAAGAACTGCAATCTCATGTGAATATCAAGGCTTTGACAGAAGCACATTTGTTATCACTTATTTTTTTTTTTTACAGTGGTTCGGTACACGCTTCGTTGCGGGCCATACGGCGGCGGCGGCGGCGTGCGCATGGGGTGCGCGGTACTGGACACTACTTATATATAATACTATTTATCGTAGCGTGATGTTATATAGCCTAATAGCCTTCCTCGATAAATGGACTATTCAAAACAAAAAGAATTTTTCAATTCGAACCTGTAGTTCCTGAGATTAGCGCGTTCAACCAAGCAAACAAACAAACTCTTCAGATTTATAATATTAGTATAGATCTGTAAAAAAAAAAATATAAAAACATAAAAAGTTTTTTCATAATGTTTAGTCGATTATAGTGTTTTCGCTTACGGCGACTCCAGCCGCAAAACTCGTCTTGTACTGAATTGACGGGACTGCTGAGGGGGACTCGCTAGGTAGGTACTTGCAAATCTCGGAAATATCTATTTAAAAATTAAATAAAGTATAATTCAAGTTTTTCTTTTGATGAGCCTTCAGATAATGGATCTTAAAATTTATCTTAAGAATTAGCTATTTAAAATATTGATTATTAAGCAAATCGCACGGTTACAACATCGATATTAGACCGCAAATTAGTAATTTTTTTATATACCTATATAATTAAATATAATTTAAAAAATAATTATGATGATTTCTTTCATATATCCTGCAGATGATTTGAGTATTTTTTAAATTATAATTATTATTATAATTTAAAAGGAAAACGGTTACAAATAAGTGTATATTTTTATCATTAGGGGCTGGCGTCGCCTTAGCCAAGACGGCTGGTCGTAAAAAGCTCGACCTGCGACTGCGGTCGCATCAGTACGCAATTGTTCTAAAGCGGTGGTGATCGTAAAAACACGCTTGCTATGTAAAGGATGATTTATATTACACCGGGCCGTGCCCCGTCCGTGCCCCGGCCGGGGCCCGGTGAAGATATTGTTAGTATGCGTTTGTATGAACCGGCCCCGGCCGGGCCACGGCCGGAGCGCTCCAATCGCGAAATTTCGTAAAATGCTTGTTTTCACCGTGCCCTCGGAGACAGCTTCGCGAGGCCCGCTCGGGGTATAGTATAGTTTTTTTAGTGGTATCATTTAATGTATTATTTAGTTTCTTTTTTAAATTGTTAAAATTATAAATAAATAAATTAACCGGAGGTTGACTGCCTCGAGGTATAATATTTTTTCAATAATATATATTAATAAATTTCTGGTAGGTATAATATATTTCTGCTTAAATATGCGTCGCAGACCCTCCGTGTTGGTACTCATTTAAGAGGTCTCGGGGAGAGGAATTTTTCGGTGAAGACGAAATTTAGAAATTTGCATTTTTGGACTTTTTCAAAAATATCTCGGGAGCAGTGCGTCGCAAGCCCCCCGTGTTGGTACTCATTTAAAAGGTCTCGGGGAGACGAATTTTTCGTTCACGATGAAATTTCGAAATTCACATCTTCGTTGAAAAACAAAAAAAAAAACATCTGTTTAAAAAAGTTACGCGTTATTCCGAATACCACGATTACGAAGTCGCGGGCATAGCTAGTATAGTAATATTAATACAAAATAGTATAATAGTATTTGGAAATGACAATGCACGGGCAAGGCCCGGTGGCGGCCCGGTGGCGGCACGGTGACAAATAGCAAACCCGGCTGGGGCACGTTGAGAAAAACCCGGTGTAATCACCGGGCCGGGCAATTGAGGTTTCCATAGTCTATTCGTGCGTAAGTGTCTCTATTTCCATTGCATTTATTTTTCTTCCTCTTCTTAGGTTTCTAGCAGAATTTACAATAGTAGGTTTAGTATTATTATTATTATTATTATTATAAGTAGATTAATATGCTTATATTTAGCTATACTTTTTTTGCGTTTGCTTTGTACACGCCTAATTTTAGTGGAAATTTTCATGAACGGTCCCCAAAGTGACTATCGGTTGACTATCAAATGATCATCAGCTAGGATTTTGGGCTTTATTTATAAATAAATGTAAGTGATTAATAAATTTTTCGTCGTAATTAATAACAACAATAATAATAAATCATTAATTCGATCTAAGTTTTTTACAAAACATTAATTTAACTTCGTCAAATATTTCACATTTTATATAATTATAGTACCACCGATTCGGAATGCTGCTTCTAGGGGGAGAACAATGCAAGAAACCTCCTAGTTACACCTAGTTACTTTTTTATGTTAAGATCGGCACACAGGCTGACGGTCCATTTGATGGTAGGTGGCTTCCGTCGCCTATAACAGAAGCAACGCCAAAGCTGCTGCAAGTGTGCTGCCGACTACAATAGGATTAAGGATAAGGGATTGGGAAGGGATAGGGAAATTACTTGATGTTTTAAGAACAGTCTATATAAAATAAAAAGGTAATAAGAAAAGTTTTAATTGATATCGACACTTCTATTGGCTTCTAATTGAATATCAAGCCGTTCAATTACCGGCGTAAATTAGAAGAAAATGGACACCAGAGATTCAACTGAATGAGCTGTTTCGAAGTGTGTATTGAGTAGTGAACGACTGATTACTTTACCTTCTAGTCGAAGGGCAAACTCCTAAGTGCAAAGTTTACTACTCGGATGGGTGTGGAAGTATCCAATTAGGGAGAAACGTACCTACAAGATTGTGTACAGTTAAAATGACCAATGTTTACTCCGAATTAAGTAAACACGGAGAAGTCGATTTGTTACTCGAGCTCCCATCGACCTTTGACCAATTGGATTAGTTAGTTTCACGTGTGTGAATCATTAGGACTATAAAAATATTGAATTGTAGTTTGGGAATTTCTCACTAAATTGTGATTCCTTGATTCTGTATGGCAATTATGATTACACGCTTTTGTCTTACCTTATCAAAACACGTAATGTCTTGTCGTGGCATTTATATATATGTAAGAGAATGACTTTTTAGCAGATATCGTAACAATTTGAGGATATGACGTCGTTTCGAAATAAGAAATAGCTAATATGTCGTGGTTTCGAAGTAAGGAATCGCGTGGAATCGCTAAGTTGCGTCAGTGAAATAGGGCCCACAGGTATGACAAATTTTTTGGATTCCCTGTTTACCTATGACTATAATTTTTCTGTGAACACAGAGCGATTTTTGAAAGATTTCCTCGTTATTGCATCGAAGTCAACAAAATTCTTTTTATAAGATTATACAAAAATATAATATTTTTTAAACATCTTTGTATAAAATAATCTATGTGTGTATGTATGTTCCTGTGAACTCAAAAACCGCTGAACCGATTTGGATGAAATTTTCAGGGAATCTTCAGAACAGCACAATTGACGATCCTGTGATGTTAGTAGTGATCGTATATAAACGGTTTTTTTTTAAATTTTGTGTCATGTTTTCCTAACAAATTAATTCAAAATTAGATTCTTTTTATTTAAAAATAAAAATGAAATATTCAATGCCTAAAAAAAATTAATATTGAGCAATAAAGATGAATAAGAGAAGGGGCGCGGACGAAATCGCGCGTAAAAGCTATTTAGCCATATTTGGTACTTGATGAAAATTATTGCAAAGGGTACAATTGAACCACCTAATTTGTTATCTGAATTATACTTAAATGTTCCTCATACTAATTTGAGGCATCGTATATGCATAATATATAGGTTAGCTCTCAGAAAAACAAATTACAATAAGCATTAATTTTATAGCCTCCGGTGGCAATCTTGCAAGAATAGAAAAAGCTCTTCGAAATAAGCGTAACTTAGCCCTGCAGGATTACCCTGAGCAATTATCCGGCGTTTGTTAATGCAAGCTTCTAAGCTGGGCTTTTGCTTTCTCTCCTCCGTGTGATACAATTTATGATTTAATTATATTAAAAATTGTTACAATTGAAACGCTTAACTGTTTTGTATCGTAGCCAAATTATGTAAATTGGGTTACAATTTACATAATTTAGCTTGCTCGAAGGCCATAGTCATATAAGTTAAAATCAGTTCAAAATACTGATACGACAGTTTAGGCAAAATAAAAATAAACTATAATATATAAAGACATAATCCTCGACATTCTATTAAGACCATTCTAATGAGCTCAAACACGCTATATCTGCTGTAAGTTACTGAAGAGTTGGGTATCCTGCAGACTACTTGATGCTGCAGAATGAGGTCAAGGTCTACTGCCAATAAACATGCCAATAGATGACATACCAGAGCCAATGGACTAAAACCTAATCGTCTTCGCACAAGAGAAGAGGCCTAGGTTCAGCCATGGCACATAGCGCATACTCCACCACGCTAGCATAAGTCTTCTCAAAGACTAGACTACTTATTAAGACAAGAGATATGAAATCGAAGAACTGGAAGTATCGACCATGATTCAAACTTACATCTGCAGTATCGGAAACCGAGTCTTCTTCCAATGCAAAAGTGAGTTTCTTTAATTTTTTTATGCTACTGTCGCCTATAACACAAGCAATGCCACAGTTGCTGCAAGTGCGCTGCCAACCATAGTGGGATTGAGGATAAATGGGCTCTGTTTTCGCGGGATCAAAATAAAAATTCAAGGCCTGACAAAAATAGATGAGCAATAAAGATTGAATAAATGTTTTACCACCGAAGAAAAAGGGGTGCAGACGAAGACGAGAGCAAAAGCTAGTTTATTATACACCATCTCACATTAAAATTGCTTGTTGAAAACATAAACACGATGAAGTCACTCTACTTTGGACAATTTCGATAGTTATGGTATGTGAAATGATTTTAACACTTGTGCACAAATTTTTAATTTACGACTTTGGTTTACAAACACACATACAATTTTTTTATTACTATTATTAACACTTCTTCAGTAACATCTTTCTTTTTTTGACGGTCCACTTGATGGTAGGTGGCTACCGTCGCCTATAACACAAGCAACGCCAAAGCTGCAGCAAGTGCGCTGCCGACTACAGTAGGATTAAGGATAAGGGATTAGGAGGAGGATAGGGAAATAGGCTCTGGCATCCCTTACTCACTCACAGAAACACAACAGCACACGTGCTGTTATTTCACGGTGGTCTTCTGTAAGGGGGTGGTTACTGCCGCCTGACGGGCTGCTCAAATGACTGCGAAACGCAGTGATTGTAAAAAAAAAAATGATCTACAGCGTACATGGTGTTGCTTATTGTGTCCTTCGACGACGGTAGCCACCTGCCATCAAGTGTGCTGATGTTCCTGCCACACTAATTTACAAAATAAATACATCATAAAGCTATTAGAAGTTTTTCTTGCATTTATAAAGTACTTACATACATAGATTGTAGAGAAGTAAGTGTAACAGCCAATCTCTAATTGTAAAAGGTTCAAGGCGTGTCTTAGGATAATTTTATTTTAGTAATGTGTATTTTTTTATTTGTGTATTTTTTCTGAATGTTAGTTACCTAAAAAAAAAAAACAAATGACATAAGGTTAGACAAATAATCCGTTCAAACGTAAGTGAAATTAGAAAAAGAAAAACATCACCTCTGCTATTTCACCGATTTCTATTTATTACGCAAATTGACCAACATTCCTTAATATAGAGGTTGATCAATACGAATGGGTCAGTGAGGGCAAATCTGAAACCATAAGTGATAAATTTGTTCTTAGGAAAGGTTTCGATTATTGAATTAAGGGAAAACAGAATTAAAGCTTTTGTAAATTACGCTCATACGCAACCAGGAATCGAACCCGGTCAAATCTCTGTACAAACGGCAATTATTTTTATTACCGTACTTGATATGATAGTGTGGGACCCACTACATATACATATATATCTATTTCTACAATAAGACCGTAAACAAGCCGCGTCTGTACATTAAAGAATTTTTAAAGAATATTTGTTCACGCTAATCTCAGAAACGTCTTAACCAATTTGTGGTTTTCAATGATAGCAAGCTTCCCTTAACATTGAGTGTTTGTTTCATCCCAATTGGTTTACAAACAAAAATGTTACGCGCTATACCGAATATATTTTTGTATGGAACAATTTTAATAAATGTCCACAATTTTAATAATTGGCAAAATGTTAATATCATTTCAGTTTATTATAATGAATCAATTATTTGGAAAGGAACTTACTGTGTTTATCTTTTTCTTTAATATATAAAAATGAATCCCCATTTCCCTTGGTCACGGCATCACGTGTGAACGGGTAGACCGATTTTAATTCGGTTTTCACTAATGGAAAAAGGGATAAACGGGGAATGTTCATATACCTATATAAAAATTGCACCTCGGGCGAAGCCGGGGGTGGGGCGCTAGTTGGAAATAAAAAAAGAACATTCTTTAAAGCAAGCGTTAAAGAATGTTTTTAAGTTTAGAAATGGAATAAAATATTTTGGTTTCTCTAGGCTATCTCAATAAATTTGTTCTATTTTAAAAATCGATCAATTTAAACCAGTCGCGTGTTCAACTTTAAAAACTTACATTGTAATTATGGTACTGTGTAGTGTGTGTAGTGAAATGGGTTTAACAATTAATGAACAGTTAGATTCTGAATAGGTAATATTTTTTTTACTGACTATGAATTAACCTGTAAGATAAAGTATTCCGGGGCATAAGTAATGCCAGTTATTCCAGAGATTTAAATTTTTAAATCTAATCCATTTTTTAATATCATACATGACCCGACCGCTGTGAAAATCGTTAAAACTTCTAAACCAGCGCAGACTCTGCAGATGTCACATACGAATGAAATGACAAATTAAGAACTTTGAATGAATTCATGTGTTTATAGACTATGTTTTATAAAGTGAATTATATGCTTCAGTTTGAGTCTTTCGGGAGATAAAATTTTAAAATGAATGAAATATTCCGCGGTAAGTGAAAGGAAGATGTGGTATTATATAATAATAACAACATTAATAACAAGATAAAGAGGGTATACCAATTTAAATATCTTGGACACTTTATTACCAGCGATCTTAAAGCATGTTAACATTGAAAGAGAACGCAGAGCGCTGGCGGTTCGTTGTAATAATGTTGGCTCGTAGATTTTCTTGTTGTACAGATGAAGTTAAAGTTACTTTATTTAAAGCATATTGTCAAAATCTGTACACAAGTAATCTGTGGACCAACTACACCAAGAAATCCATCACGTATTGCGAATCCAATACAACAGCGGTTTCAGGATGCTGATGGGGTTGCCTCGTTTTTCCAGTGCCTCTCAAATGTTTGTCGAAGCAAGAACTGACGGTTTTCATGCAACTATTAGGAAGAAAACAGCGTCGTTGCTAGAGAGGACACGAGCCAACAGCATCTTAAAAACTATTGCTGAAAGTTTTTAAGATGCTGCGATTTTTAAACATTTTATGAATATTTTAATTTAATAAGTTTTTTAGGCATTGTACATATGTAAATTAAATAAGAACTAAAAATGGATAATGTTATCTAAAATGTAAATAAAATAAAGAAACAAATAAATTCAGAACCAGTATCGTCTGGTATTCGACGACCAGGATAATGTCGCTGATATTTTGCTCGTTCTGTACGGGATAGTCCTACGTAGAATCCGTAACACATGAGAATATTAGCATTTCTTCATTAGAGTGCACTGCCATGGTGAACAATGAAAAAGATCACGCAGCCGGGTCAGATACAAGAAGATAATAACAGTTTAAAATACAAGCCAAGTCGCGATTATACAGATTTTATTTGCACAGAAACGCATATACTACGCATCACCAATAACAAAAACACGCCAAGCTGCACCTCTACTCAATTACTCGTAATTCTGTTCGTCCAATTATAGCTTTCCTTCTTTAAACTTTCCACTACTTGGATCTCTTTTGAAATGCCTTTTTCTAGTAATCGTTTTTTACCTAACTATTGTACAATTTTGAATAGCTAAAAAAATTTAGATGTTTATAAAATCATTTGCATATTCAGTTTTAGTTATCTCTTATAAGAGAGATGGCTCTAAAGTTAAGTTTTAAAAAAATTATAAAATGAAATATGTATGTTACCGAATCATTTGTTTTCTTATAAAATTTTTTAGTTTTATTAACAAAACGGTTAGACTTGAACCACTATTACACAAAATTGCTAAGAAAACCTAATACAACCCGAAAAACTATGTAAAACTGGCTTTTTCTAATATGTGTGTGTGTGTGTGTGTGTGTGTGTGTGTGTGTATATTATATGTATCTATCCAAAAAAAATTATTTTTGGATTGGATATGCGTTGGATAGTCCATTTATCGAGGATGGCTATATATAACATCACGCTACGACCAATAAGAGCGAAGCTTCAATGTAAAATGTTGCAAAAACGAGAAAACTATCCATTTTGAGAGCTTCCGTTGCGTACACTGCGTAAACGGTTAGTTACGCAAAAATCATGCAAAACGGAATTGTTCTCCTTTAAAAGTTCCAAAAAAAAGTCTGCGACAGCATATGTCTATCTTTTAGGGATGACTCACTATAACCTTTTTATGGGAATCAAATTTGTTCTAAAATAATGTATTATTTGCGAAGGTTTTTATATAAATGTGATATTAATCCATATCCAAATAAATAGGTTATACATAACAAGTATTTAATTTTGAACAAATCTACAACAAAATCGTTGTTATGCCTTTGTGCACAACAGCTTAACCGATTTTCATGTAGTTTCCACGGATGTAATGTAGCAAGCTTCCAGTAATATTTAGTGTACATTCATTCCAATCTGTTTACAAACAAAAAAGTTACGCGTTATTCCGAATATCACGCGTATGAAGTCGGGGACACAGCTAGTTAATTCATATTATATTTTTATATATTTATAGAGACTTCTATAATAGTATTTATTTAATAAGATTAATGATATATAGTCATGCTGAATTAAATATGGCGTTTACTTAAGTTCTTTCATTTAATTCTCATAATAAATACATTTTACATCTTCTTATTTAAGTATTTTTTTAGAAGTGATAATAAATTTACCGGTAGTTTTTTTTTCTAAATTTGGTTCCATAAACAGTCTGTGGTTGTGCTGGTTTAGAAGTTCAAGGACCTGTACTCGTGTATGCTAGATTACACGTATTTAAGTGTCGATATAGATAAAAAAATCATATGACGTTAAAAATATTTATAAAAAGACGTATTTATAAAAACACACGAGAGGCGGGTAAACAGAGCGTTAATGATCGTATGTTTACACCGCTTGTCAGCTCCATGTAGGTTCGTCCGTAGAACAGCGAAACTCAAACAAAGCGTGAACACAGTTGTCAGCTTGAAAAATTGACGTCATAGGATAGATATGTTAGAACCAAGATAAATACAATATATTATCATAAAAAAAATTTAAGGAAGGCAGATAAATAAATTAGAATCAAGTCAGCTTTTGTACTTTTCTCAACAAATTCTTATTTTCAACACTCTCATTATTTAACTAAAAGGCTTTTCATGTAATGTCAAAATTTGATTTACCGTTAATCTGCATTGGACGTTTAGTGGTACTTATTTTTATTTTATAAAGGATGGAAAACAGGCTCACGGTACACTTGATGGTAGGTGGCTACCGTCGCCTAGGGACACATGCAACACCAGGGGACTTGCTGGTGCGCTTCCTACCTTGCAGGAATTTGTTTACAGCTCTCTAGGAGAAGTCCTTATTAGCTGGATGCAAACACCCCAGCAGGTAGATTGTTCCAAAGTTCGCGCGTCCGCGGGATAAAGTTTCTACTCATCCGGACTGTGCGTAGTGGCAGCTTGTCCAAGTAATGAGGATGAACTCTGCATCTATGGCGCGCATGGTAAAAGTTTGAGGTAGGCATTAATTGGAACGACTCATCCGAGCACTCACCATTGTACAACCGGTAGAACACACAAGGAGATGCTACTTCCATTCTTAAACTAAAGGGTTTAACCTTTGTTGAGTGAGCATTAGATAGTCAATAATTCAAACAATTCGATAAGGTGGCAAGTGGATGTAGCTGGTATTTTGCCGCGCCAGCCCAGAGGACTAATGCCGGGAATCTCGACAATCCCGGTAAATCCGGGACACGTAAGTTTACATAGCTACCTTTTTATACCTGTGTGATATAGTTAATAATTCACGAATGTCGTTGTCAGTGGAAAATTAAATGACGATCACATGCTATAACATTGAATTATAACATCCTAAGAAATGTTCACTGTGTTTGTGTGGAGTAAAATAACTGTTATTTTCTTATAGTCCTAATAATCTGCCTGAACTTTTCAAATTTTGGCTCTGGTCTGGATTTGGAAAGTAGTGGCAGGGCACACTGCGTTTTCGCAGTCATTAGGGCAGCCCGTCTGGCGGCAGTAACCGCCCCATTACAGAAGGCCACCGTGATATAACAGCACGTATGCTGTTGTGTTTCGGTGAGTGAGTAAGGGATGCCAGAGCCCATTTCCCTATCTCCTAGTCCCTTATCTCTAATCCTACTGTAGTCGGCAGCGCACTTGCAGCAGCTTTGGCGTTGCTTGTGTTATAGGCGACGGTATAGCATCTATCATCAAGTGGACCGTCAGCCTGTCTGCCGATCTTAACATAAAAAAAACCCTATAGGCTATAATACCGCACACGGTCAAGAGCCTTGTGCCCAACAGTGGGACCTTTACACATGATTATAAAATATGCATACTCATTGGATTGACCCTACATTTAAGTGTAGGTAAATCTTTCAAAAATTTCGATATTGCGACATCTTTAATTTCGGCATGAATACTTTTAATTTAATGTGAAATATCTACACAAGAATAGGCCTTTTTTAACTTAACATTATTCTAATATAATGTTCAGGTAAATATATGTTTGACTATTGTATTTAGGCACTCTTCGAAATAAATCAAAGGAAGCCTTGATAAACACGAACAATTCTAACAAAGGAAAGATTTTTTACTTTTCAACATTTTTTGGAAATTTCCAGAAGTAAAATAAAACTGATTTTCAGGAAATGAGTCAACATGTAGATGTAGACATATTAGAATGGATATGGTTTATAATTATGACCAGTCTAATTTACAGAAAAAATTGGATCCGTATAATTTACAGAAAAAATTGGATCCGAACGAAGCCTAATAATTTATGATTAATATATCGCTAGCATGATTTATTTGAAACAATAAGAATATCAATATCTCTATCCTCTATATGAACCACATTCTAACCATAATGTGATATGAACATTATAAACAGTGAAACCATCTAGCCCCAAATTAAACAGAGTTTGTACTATGGGTGCTAGGCTACTAATACATAGTTATATAATTTTTAATTGAATATACATAGAAAACATATAAAACACCCAGACCAAGACAAACAGACACATTCATGCACACAAATGTTTTGTCTTAAGCAGGGATCGAACCCGCGAACTCTGGCACAGCAGACACAGTTACTATCGCTGAGCCAATCAAGTCGTCGAACATATTTATAATCTTTTCATAACCCCGTAGTAACGATGATTTATCTACTTAGAAATGTTATTCGCATCTGAAATAGCTCAATCAACAGTCACTGTATCTGTTTTGATTCATCGGTTCATTTTGGTTTAATCTTTTTGTTACGTTATATTAAAATCAGGTCATGCTTTAAAAGATCACGCACCAATTTTCTCATAAACTCAAAATAAAACCAATAACAAAACTTTACTTTTACAGAATTTGAGAAAAATCTTAAAATTACATCGCCCGCCGCCCGCCGATGCAAACTTCGTCGTACGCAATTCACATATATAGAATATATATAAATATCTGCGGTTTCGTTAAAATCGATTAAAGAACAACTATTTAGTTTACTTGCATATATAATTTTTTAGCTGACAAGCTGAGAAGCTTTTTAAAATAAGGCATTATTAAACTATGAAACTAGGATATAATCCGCGCCAAACTTCTAGTCCCCTTTGAAGTTGCTTCGCGCAGAGGTACAGTCACGCACAAATAAATTATATTGTTTTGAAACACAAAACTCTTCTGAACACAAAACTCTTCGTGTCTCTTTGAAACACGAAACACAAACACACACTCTTTTCTGCACGTGCTTAATGTTTATTTTTATGCCTTCGTCGGCTTCTTTTTGCATAAATTTCAAAACATTGTACACAATTTTTCTTGCTTGACGACGTAAAACCGTATTCCGGTTAGGCATGTTTAAACTTATGTTATTAAAAGAACAATAAAAAAACTAAACAAATAACGGAATAACGAAAACAATAGACAACGAAAACTTAACAAAAACAAAGCAGAATTGTGAGTGACTGTACTTCGCTACGAAAAACAAGCGTGTGTGCTATTCGGAAGAATTCTGAACGCACGCACAGGTGAGATGGGTGTGGGGGCGGGGAAGTGGAGTGGGCCCTGCCGCCGCCGCCTCCTGCCGCTCCCCGCTGATACCTATTTTTTGCTACTGCGACGCGGTTCGCGCTGTGTTCAGAGCGGACTAGAAGTTTGGCGCGGATTATACCTACGTGATTCTGATTTTTTTATGTAAAATTCGCCAGACAGACAGACAGACGGTCCACTTTATGGTAGGTGGCATATCTATAACACTACGTAAAGTTACAAGTGCGTTGCCGACATTAGGATTAAGGATAAGGGATTATGATTAAAAATAAGAGGTTAAGGGATTAGGATTAAGATAACCGAGTCTTCTCTGAATACGAAAGTGAGTTATTTTTATGTTAAGGTCGACAGACAGGCTGACGGTCCATTTGATAGTACAAATAAGACATTTTGCCTGGTTGCCTGTCATCTTCACGATGCCTATTCACTCGAATCTTGAAAAGATTTGGGTTGTATGAGCTCGGAAATACAGACGCCGCGCCGGCAGGGAGTTCCAATCCTTAGCAGTGCACATTATAAAAGATATTTTAAAGCGCTTGATCCGAATTAGAGGGATTTCGACAAGGTGGGGATGGTAACCAGCCGTACGTCTGCATGTCCGATAGGATTAAAGGGGAAGGCGGTATGATCTCATGCAACTCCCGAGTACACTCTCCGAAGTACATCTTATAGAATACACACAGACAGGCAATTTTGCGTCTATGTGCCAAGCTATCCTAGCTCTGCGATCCACCGAGTCGAGTGGGGCAAGTTGGTATTTTACTGAGCCATTCCAAAGGTGACAGCAATACTCCATGCAAGATCGGACTTGTGCCTTGTACAAAGAGAGGAGTTGTCCAGGTGTGAAGCATCATTGTCTAAGAAATTTTAAGAATAATGTTTATGAATATAAAAAATGGATTCACAAGACTGTAAGAGTACTGAATACATAAATTGAATTTGAAATCAGCCCTTCGCAGCCCCGGATGAGTGTAGGCAGTTAAGCCGATTCGTACAATATGTAAACCGTCGAGCATTCTGTAATTAACGAACTACAAAGACGTAATCCCCATTAATTACGAATGAAACGATTCCAATTCATGTTTGTAAAGCAATTTAACGTAAACACTTTAAGGCGTGTAATTTGTTCCACTTGAGAATGTATCGGTTAATTAAATTTGATAATAATTAAGGCGTCTTTAACTTCATAATACCTGTGACTAAATCTATTTGTGGTAAGAATGACATAAAATTATTGCTGGTACTTGAATTGAGGAATTTATTTATTAATGGTACCTAGTTAAGTAATGTTGGAGTGTAGATTATGCGTTCCCCAGTTAAAAACTGGGCAGCTAGTTCAGTCGTAGTAACATCCTTTTTACAGAAAAGTATATTATTATTATACATTTATTTATTTCTTTTCTTAATTCTAAATTTTTTACAATATATATATAAACAATAAATATTATAAAAATACTTTAAATTAGATATCCACTAATAGCGGAGCAAGGCCCAAGCTACCGGTGGTTAGGTCTGCAGAGTGAGGAATCTCCTGACAATACATGCCGTGTCAAGAAAAACCGCCCTCTGTATCTGCCCCTTGATCCAGCCATCTAGCGAGAGCCTCTGGAGGTGTCGGTCGAAGCTCTTAAGACCGTTCGCTATAAAATATGAAACCATATGAATATGCCCCAGAAATATATGAAACAGGCTTACGTTCTAGGTACTTGAATATCGATTTGAGTTTATTTATAAATATGCGATTTTTTAGAGTACCTACCTACTGGGGTTTCATTATAAATGAATATGCATCTATAAAGAGGACTACTTCAAAACAACTCCAATATAACAGACAGGAAACTGATCATACAGCTTTGTTGCCATGGATATAAATGCTACTTATAAAAAGTAAGACCAGTAAGACGTTCTAAAAGAGAATTTTGTTTTATTTTTATTTTTATAAACATTTGAAGGTGCAAAGGTATTAAATATTTCTCGAAAACGTCTATTTAGGCGAAATTTTGTATTTGGATATTTTTAAGAGCTGGGTGGCAGATAGACTGACGGTCCGAATGAGGTGGCTACCGTCCTCACTAAACACAGGAAACACCTGGAGTTGGAGTGCGCTGCCTACTGTCTTTAGGATCAGGAACTGGAAATGGGTTGCGGCATTACTCGTGTACTGAAACCCAGCCGCACCAGAGCTTTTATTTCACTGTGGTCCTTTGTAAAGGAGTGGTTGTATTCGTCAGACGGGTACCTATTTTTTTAATGTTAAGATCGGCAGACAGGCTGACGGTCCACTTGAAGGTAGGTGGCTACCGTCGCCTATAACACAAGCAACGTCAAAGCTGCTGCAAGTGCGCTGCCGACTACAGTAAGGGACTAGGAGATAGGGAAATGGGCTCTGGCATCCCTTACTCACTCACCGAAACACAACAGCATACGTGCAGTTATTTCACGGTGGTCTTCTGTAAGGAGGTGGTTACTGCTGCCAGACGGGCTGCCCAAATGATTGCGAAAACGCAGTGTGCAGTGTTAAAGTATAACTGTGAAACGCCGACTGCCCAACTATCACTACAAAATAATGCACATTTTTTACTCTTTCCAAGTTTCTTTAGATAGCAGTGATTTAAGAGAACGCTTAAAATCGGCAAGACTTTATAAGTCCTTAAATATTTTTTGTGTTTAAATTGGTGCTTAAGTTAAGTTATTTAGGATTTAGACGTAGCTGTCGTTATAAATTTATTCGTTATTCATCGTTACGGCAACCTAAGAGTAAGAATTATATCTTATTGTCACTAAAACCGAAAAGACGCAAAGGTTAGGCTCGTATTTGCTTTTGCCATGTCAGCAGTTTAATTTTCGTCTCCCTGAGCTATAAAGTAAAGGCTATTTAAAAATAAGGTTAAAAATGTGAAATGTTTACTGTCTAGGTCTTATCAACTTAAATTTATAATTAAATTTGTTATCAGAACGAAATCTGTAAGCTCTGGTGTAGGGAACGTTCTTATCAAAAATTATATCAAATTTTGACGGTTCAGCTCCTTCGGGTTGTTACTAACTTAGGCGTGATTTGAAGCAATTAACGAATTAAGGAAAATACACGAAGTACACAACTATATGAAAACGTAGTTTTTCTACTTTGCCTTTTTTAGAAAATACGTAAATATTCTGTGATTTAAATTACAATGTGAGAAACTTTATTATAGAGCTCTAAAGAGATTATTATCATTTTTATAGTAGGTATGTACATACAATTTTTAATCACATTAGGTTTGAGATAGATGCCGACAGTCTAGGTTTGGCAACTTTTTTTGAGAAACAACGTATCAAATCTATGAATAGGAAAAAAAATAAGTACCTATTTGAAAGAAAAAAAAAAATTTAAGTTATTTTTTCTTTCTTAAAACATATTTTTGTGTGTTTTGAGCACACCTTAACAAATTTTTGTTGTTAAAGTTTCAATGCTAGTTTTACAATCGAAATTTAGAATTAAATAAAGAAATAGAAAAATTTATGAAAAATCTAAATCAGAATTACTCATTTTAAGTAATTTCAAACGATTAAACTTTAATTAAAATGGATTCATCAAGCATCTGTATCTGTCTTAATGACATCTGTACATAGCAGTACCTACATATAAAGTTGTTGTTCGCCTCTGCATGTTTCTCCGCTTTACGATTTTTACGATAAGATTTTCACTCATGGAAAGACCAATAAACAAGAAAGGTTTGCGTTTTTAACGTTATACAAATTTTTAGTAAAAAAATAATTCCGTGCGAAGCCAAGTGCAGGTCGCTAGTAATGTAGGTGTATATTCCTGAACTTAAAAAGGAAGTAAGCTATAAGCACAATCACAACTTCAATATAAAGCACAAACAGTTGCCTGAAGAGCCTTTTCGCTTTACAATCCTTCACGTCCGTCAATGTTATATCAGGGAATTAATATCATGTCCTCAATAAAGAGAACAGACAATAATAAGTACATAGAACTGCCTAAATTCAGGGAACAATTTGATGATAAATTTATTTTTGGTTAATTTGATTATTGGTATTGCTTACCGCCTAGTGTATGTACATATTAAAAAGGATTATACTAATTTATATAACTAAAAGCCTATGTGTTATACCGAAATATAATATTAACCCATTTACTGTAAGACTACCTCAAAAGGTGTTCAATAGTTTTTACATAAAATAGTAACAAAGAATAAATAATATGTCTACTATAATATGGCACTACAGCTACTAGGGCTTAGTCAGGAATTTAGATAATTTTAGTAGTAAGTATTGTGCAGCAGAGAATAAATGATCGAGTATTTAAATCGTATCGTAAAAATTAAAGTAATACGAGTATATCGTATAATGTAAAATCACATAGACGCAAAGTTACCTGTCTGTGTGTATTCTATAAGATGTACTTCGGAGAGTGTGCTCGAGAGCTGCATGAGATCATGCCGCCTTCCCCTTTCTTCCATCGGACAAGCAGAAGTACGGCTGGTTACCATAGGGTAAAAGCCGGATAGTTGCCTCGGAGGGATACATGCCCCGGTTTTTAATACACTATGTTAGGAATATATATTTTGTTGGCGCTTTATTACAATAAGTAGTGACCCCCCCGCAGGCCTCAGTGCCACGTAAACCATCGGAATAAGTTCTCGTGTTTTGTCCGTGTAAGCAAAAATCTTCCGCGGTGAAACTTTGACGGGCGTTATAATTATATTGGTAAGTAATTTCTATTGAATATTTTTATTACTGATCGTGGTTCTAGTCAACTTTTTGTTTCTTTGCATGCATTAGAGATTAAATTACATTGTTTATTATGTTTTATTGCTAAATAATTTTTATTTATTTCGCAAATAAAAAGGGCAAGTATCCGCATCGAAAAGGATAGTCGCCCTACTTACTTTCGCGGATAGTTGCCCCTAGATTTATTAATTCGCGGATAGTCGCGGATAATTTATTATTTAATTAATCTATAGGTAAATTTTACTAGATAATTCACATTTGCATACCGATTACTCGGTCGATTATGATGGAACAAAATAGAATGTCAACTGGTATCTACCATACCCATGGTCGCAGCAAATAAAGATTATTATTATTATTATTATTATAGAGTGACTAAAAAAATTTTAACAAGCAAAGACGGATTTTATTTTTTTGTTGTTTTTTCGAATTTACTGTGACTCTAACTTGTTGTAAATGAAATAAATATCTACTTAACTGTTTTATATATTTATTCTAGATAAATAAAATGCCTCGCAAGCGAAAACCAGGCGTGGTGCCACGCAACATCAACTGGACAGAAGATAGCTTTGCACTTACCTTGGAAGTGAATAAAGCGGAAATAGAAAAGAAGAATAAAGCGGAGAAAATAAAGAAAACACATAAAATTACGTAAACTAAAATTACCACAGAGACAAACAAAGCAAACCAGCTGGGGATAAGAAAAGCAAGGAGAAGGAAAAAGGGCTACCGCACAAAAAAAAGAAAAAGACTAAAAAATATATTGATGTGACTAGCAGTGAAATTGAATCTGATAACACTGATATTATGAAACAGGACAAAATAAAAACATTAAGGAAGAGAAGATTACAAATTTACAGTTCTAACAGTTCTGACATTAGTGGAAGTGAAGAAAATATCTTCAGTTCCAAAACGCTTAAAGGGAAAGCTACCAAAGGACTACCAATCAAAAGAAACAAGGACGAAAAATCGATAAGAGACATTCAAAAGATATTAAAAGTCAAAAATGCTAATTCAATAGTAAATACGACTAAAAAAGTTTCGATTGGTAATTATTGCGTAGAATGTTTTGACAATTACAATTTGACTAAATCAAAATCAGATTGGATTCAATGTGAGATGTGTTGGATGTGGTTGCATGAAACGTGTACAACATTCAAAAACTATTGTTTGAGATGTGGAAAGTTAGAAAGCTTAGCTTCTGGTAAAAATTAATGTTAATACCAAAGTTGATTACCAAATTGTTGTATTCTTAAGATAAATGCTAATATTTTATTATAACTTACATACCTTTAAGTTTGAATAATATTTTTATAATTTAAATCATTAAGATTGAAAACTATTTAATAATGTTAATTAATATTTCAAATTTTACTTAATAAAAGATCTCAGTAAATTATAAAGACTGTTAAATAAATAATAAAGATTACTTTAATTGATATAAATTTCTTTCTATCCAAAATAAAAATCATACCGAGGTAACTATCCCCGCAAGAGGCAAGTATCCCCCGAAGCATTTTCCACGATAGGCTACTATCCGCCATAGTAGGCAACTATCCCTTTTCTGAGAGGTGAAATAAAACAGTATTTATTCAAAACCAGTGTTAATTATGTGTACAAAAGTAGGCTATTATAGAAGATAAAAGACCTATGTTTTGAGATACATACTGAATAATTTTCAGCAAGTTCATATTTTTTTAAAATAAAGCTTTTTCGAAAAGTGGGGCAACTATCCGGCTTTTCCCCTACTCACCTTGTCGAAATCCCTCTAATTCGGACCATTTTATAATGCGCACTGCTAAGGATTGGACTCCCTGCCGGCTTCTGTGTTTCCGAGCTCATTCAACCCAAATATTTTTAAGGTTCGAGTGAATAGGCATCTTCTGGATGAGCTCGCTCCATCGTCGGCCTCATCTTTCCTACATCCTTCCTTCCTACTGGTCAAGAGCCAACTTTATTTTTATTTAGTCAAGCTTTATTTTTTAAAGGTAATAAAAGAAAAGGTTCCACAATAACATTTAGAATTTACATATTTTTTTTTAAATTGTAAAGGCAGATGATGCACTTGTTTGTAAATAGATATCATCGCCTATTAACCCAAGCAACGCCACAAGAGGTGCAAATGCGCTGAATTCTAAGGATAAGATTAGGCAGAGATAGCCTAATCTTATCCTGAGTTCTGGCATCCGTTACTCACTAACCGAAACACAACAGCACACGTGATGTTATTTCAACGCGATCTTCTGTAAGAGGGTGGTTACTGTTAACAGACAGGCATTTGTTTACAGCGAAAGGCAGTGTGCCCTGCCACTAGAAAATTAAATAATTAAATTTAAATTTAAATGATTTATATGCTTCCGTTACGGTCCGACTTTCGACAATGTTTTCTACTTTTCGACAAATCTGTTCATGAAGTTGAAATTGAGTTATTAAAAGTTGTTAAATCCAATTACAATTTGTAAAACTTATAATAAATTGGTAGATTTAATTAATTTATTCTTATTTTGTTACTTTGTTACTTCCGTTTACTTCCGATTAAGAAAAAAAAATAGTAAATTTATAATTTATATATTTTTTTGAACTTTTAGAATTTTTGCTCCTTATTTTGCATGTTATTTCGAAAAGTGAAGATCGGAAATTTCGAGTAAATAAAATAATTATTTTTCTATTCATTAAGCGTTTAAATTCCGTATAAACTACACGGGACTAATGTATTAAATTCATCCTTAACATAGCTCCAACCACCGGCTTCGCTAGAATCTTTTCTCTTTCTGCAAATTTTATATAGAAATTGCAACATTTATCCCTTTTTCAATTAATGAAACCGCATCTAAACCCGTTGCGTGGTTTAGAAGAAGTTAACTGAGAAACAGACAAAACCGATAAGCGATTTTATTTCATAATATTTATATAGGTATAGATATAGAAAACACGGAAACATAAAAAAATCTCACCCTATACCTACTATTCTGCTGCGAAGCAAAGAATACTATTGACTAATTTTTAAAAGCATTTTATAAAAATAAATAAAATAAAAATAAAATAAATCTTTATTTGCGCGAACACATGTTTACAGGATTTTAATTTGTATACAGCAGTTACAGTACAAAGTATGTTCTACCTGCCAAGGGCATGCAAAATATATTCTCCTGCAAAATATACAATTAAAAATATATTCTCCTTAGTTTTGAACTGACTAGTTATTACAGATATGTATTTTGTACCTGTATCAGTATTAATAATTAAATATTTATTATTAAATCCCACTCTTTATTATAAACGATGCAGCTAAGCCTACTTCCGGAGAAGCCCGCGCAACCCCCACTACCTTAACTGATTATTAAAGATTTCCTTGATTCAAAGTTGAAGCAAGTGATAAACATTTTATCTCACATATGAAATTAGAAACTGAATTCCCTCTGATCTCTGTTTCCACGACGCACAGTGTAATAATGGTTCAGTACAATAAAAGCAGCCGCAAGATACGGTCGTGTTTCTTGTCAATCGATTGCAACTCGTTTGTTCGTACGGCGTAAAACATAGTTCTTGGATAGAATAATAATAAAACCACTCGATTATTTACGTGTAAAGGTGTAAGAAAGAGGACAATTGTGTGTGTTTGTAGCTGTTACTCTGAAGTTTTAATTGGTGTACTTTCAAACTGCTACGAAATATCGTAGAGCCGAAGGTTTCTTTCAGGTGAGTTTAATTGTTAATTTTTGTACTTTTTTATACTTTTCGCTTGTACCGTTGAACATTGTTTAGTGTAATTTAAACACACATAAATAGGGATAAATAACTATAGTTATTCCTATAAATAATAAAAAAATCTCGCACTATAATTAACTATGAAAAAAATCTGAGAAATATTTAAGATGTCTGTGATTTTTTTTATTTAATATCATGTTAGGCGTAAACAAAGATAAATGAGTAATTTAGATATATTTACGGGTGTTTGTGGATGAAATCAAAGTTGTTATCGGATGACCCGGCATCGCCTGCGATGTTTGCTCAATTTGTTAATGTTCTACGCCTTTATAGCCAATCAAAATTCGAGTGTCTTGCTAAATTTAGTCATGGAAGTATTTATTGGCGTGATTTATTGTCAATAAAATATTGCTACCTACTCGAATTAACTTGAAGATATGCGTAGTAGATATTTGAATAATGTTATGTATATATTTGCATTTTTGTTTGAGTCCTTGGGACCGAAAGGTCTAAATGCTTAATCGAACAGACGACGCTGGCTAGTCAGCTATCACAAGGCAAGTGGAACCAAGTTTGCATTATTAATAACCTGTGAATTTATTTAATAAGTTATTATTAAATAAGATTTTTATAACTATTGTTAAGGGATAAAATATTCAAAATATCCGCTGGTCCTAAATAATTATTTATGGGGCAATTCAGAAAAATCGCTTTTATTCAATAGAAGTTTTGAAATAGTTGGTGATCTGCACCATCATTTCAGCCGGAGGACGTCCATTGCTGAATAGGACCTCCCCCAAAATTTTCCAATAGGAATGGTCTTATCAGGTCGTCCATACATTGCGCTTGCCGGTCCGTGGCCTCCATTCGAGAACCTTCTCGCTCCAGCGGCCGTCGTCTCTCCGTACTATGTGTCCTGCCCAGTGCCACTTCAACTTACTGTCTTGCAGTGAAACCCCGAGCATAGCCCTCTCCATAGCTCGTTTAGCGACGTTGCGCTTTCTTAGTTATAGACCACGTTTCACGCCCACGCTATGTCATCACTGGCAACACACATTGGTCGAATAGTAATTTATTTATATTTCGATTTACCTATTTTGCCTATTTCATTGTCGTACACGACAGTACTTGCATTTTTTTATTCTATAAAAACCAAAGTGTGCGCAACAACGACTAAAAATTTATTTATTTTTAAAGTCAGTTCTTCCCACAATTCGTACGAAACAAAATTGTGCGAAGTCACTACCAAACTGAAAACTTTTGTTTTGAGACACTGAGGAATTTTAGACGAGAAGATGTCCTGGAGCCTCCCGAACGCGGCCATGGTACTATGGCCATGGTAGTAGTAAGTATGGTACTTAATATTATAAACTAGCTGAACTCGGCCACGCTTCGCTGCGGCCCATACGGCGGCGCGGAGTGCGCATGGGGCGCGCGGTACTGGACACTGCTTATATATGTTATTTGTCGTAGCATGATGTTATATAGCCTATAGCCTTCCTCGATAAATGGACTATTCAAAACAAAAAGAATTTTTTAATTCGAACCAGTAGTTCCTGAGATTAGCACGTTCAAACAAACAAACAAACAAACTCTTCAGCTTTATAATATTAGTATAGATGTGAAAGTAACTCTGTCTGTCTGTCTGTTATCTTTGCACGCCTAAACCGCTGAACCTATCATCATGAAATGTTGCATACACGTTGTTCAAAGATGCAGGAAAGGCCTTTTTTCATGCAGAAAAAAATATATCTAACGCCTGGCAAAACTATAACTGCAATAAAGATGTTAAGCGTTACGTTACTCATATATTTAGACAGGTGTTATTTTTTTATTTTTCAACGCGGGCAAGCCGCGGGCACTAGCTACTCTAGCTAGTTCTAACTAAAATCGTTGGGTATAAATGGGGAAATAGGAAGAGTATTTATAAAATCTATTATAATCCTATCCTATCTTAATAGGATTAGTATATAAGTGAGTAAATGAATAAAGATTCGGTGCATATATACGTACCTTTCAAACACCTTTAAAGTTGGCCTACTTAGACTATGACCGGAGCATTCAGTGCTCTACAAATTCTGATCAAGCTTACCAAGTTTTATTATTAGCGTGTTTATAATTGAGATGCGATATCCGATAAGCGTTGTGATAACCAACAAATCGATCTCCCTACTTTTCCATAGTATATTATATGAATATGTTTGAATCAGTATATTTTAGAGCTTAACTTTATGATTATGGACATTTTAAATTTCTAAATGTAAATATTTATGATTGATTTATGGATTTTTTAAAGAAAAAAAATCAAGAAAACATGTAGATTTCTGTAAAACTTTGAAGTTATTGTCTCATCATTTCAGTTATAGAATGTCCACCGCTGGACAAAGACCCCTAATTTTCCAAAAGGACCTATCAGAAGCAGCCTGTATCCACCTTCCAACCGCTATCCTTATTATCATACCACCTTGTGGGTGGACGTCCTACTCTGCGCTTGCCGGTCCGTGGCCTCCACTCTGGAACCTTCCGACCTTAGCAAATCAAATCAAATCAAATCGTCTATTACTCAAAATAGGATAACAAGATCATTTTTTTTAAGTCCATTTAGTCGGCTGTTCGATCTCCGTATTACATTGTGTCCTGCCCACTGCAACTTCTACTTACTAATTCACCGGGTTATGTCGGTAACATTCGTTTGTCTACAGATTTCCACGTTCCTGTTTCGATCTCGCACGAGCATAGTTCATTGAACGACGTTGAGCTTTGTTACGAGGTCCATAGTTAAAGACCACGTTACAGCGCCTTTTGTCTCAATAACTTATTATCTAGTTTGTTATAATGAAATGAAAAAAAAAAAAAAAAAAAATTCATAGCAAATTTTAATATTTTTTAGTATTTTAAATAATTTAGTTAGATGGTGTATAGATTCGATATTTTAATAAACAAGGTAATTTATTTTATTAAGTTAGTTTCAGAAGCTGCGAATATGAAAACAACTTAGATTAAAATAAGTATAATTTAGACATGTCTTTTCAGTTTTTGCTGGAAACTGTTTGGCTGGAATCACGCTGGATTGTAGACAATCAAAGCACTAATTCTACTTCTTAGCTTAAAATTATCTCTGTATTAATTGGATATATGTAAGACGATTTTAGTTGACTCTTTGATTTTAATTTTGTTAGTTTTCAAGTTTGAAATCATCTTAAATCAATTACACTTCAGATTATAATGGATCCTATGGTCCTTATAATACCCGTAGATAAAACAGTTGCCACTTTCCATAAAAATCAATCAGTTGATTTTATGGTCCATTACAAAGTTTAACACAGCACATTTTAAAACTAGTATAAAACTTAAGCTACATACTGTTACGTGCAGGGTTAGTAAAAATGCCGCGTAAGGGCGAAACGAACGATTTATTTCCACAAACCAAGATAACTGCCAAAATTACCAAACTTGTCCGATGAAACTGTTAAACTTGCCAAAAGTCGTCAATGATTCCCTTAATGTGTCGCTGGTTCTCTGTCGCAGGTAACTTCGCAAATGCTCCGAAGAATCGCTTTGGTATCGCTAGTTGTCGCACCACTAACTACTCTTGACCAGCCGCATGCTGTTGAATAGCATTGGGAATGCTATTTCTGTTGAAATGTAAACTCTATGTTGTAAACATAAGGACCAATTTCCTTTGACATTAGTCGGGAAGGGGTGTGGCTACCATTGATAGGGTGGAACGTTCGATACTTTTGGTCGGCGCCAACGCTTTTCCAGAACGTTCCATAGTTAGTCGTAACAATACTAAAGACAATAATAAAAACCACTACAAAAAATAAAAAGACAATAATAAATTATTTATTAAATTGTCTAAGCTTTTTATTTGACATTTTTAAACTTAGGAATATATTATATAAAATAAAACTTGTCATAATCTTTGTCATAAACGAGACTGGTGTTCATATTACGTCAATAACTGAGGATTTCACCTCTGTGTTGTCTGGAAAATTCGACAAATCTCACCTAATTGGCGGGGCGTGTATAATGTAATGTGTATAAGTAATAAGTAATAATGTGGCGACGTATATTTGGTCTTTTTGTTGTAAAATTATGTATAATAAATAATTTAAAAAAAAATCGTATGAGCAAAATTTTTAATAGATCTATACTAAGATTAAAAACAATAAAGTTTAACAGATGCATTTTATTACAACTTATTTTTTATGAATTGCATTAGTGCTTTTATGAGTAAAAATAACGACTCATATATTTTTCTCAGGTGTTATATTTTTCATTTTTCTACGCGGACGAAGTCGCGGGCCTCTGTAGTATATTCAATAGATACCCTTTTTATTATGTTTTTAAAGTTTTTTCTTTTTTTCGAAATATCCCTATTAATCGCGTCAATGAAGCTTTTTCGTCGAAAGTCCTCAGAAACAGAACAGAATTTTTGTTTTTTTATATTAATCAAAATCAGAAACCTTCTAAAAGGGTAAATAATTATTTATATTGTTTAAACCTTATGTATGTTATTTATATAAAGAAATCAGTTTCTGCGTGGTTTTCTTTAAAAAAAAAATTCGTGTATTAATTTTGGTTTTAAGAATAGTTGTTAAAAGTACAGTTGTCACTAATAATTTAATATTTGCATCATAAAAATTTGCTGGTACTCTTACTTGGTAAAAGAATTCAAGGGCAGATGTTCGAAACGTTCCTGCCGCTCACGTCGCTCAGTAATAACCTGTTTTTTGGAGTAAACGCACGTTTCGTAAAGATTGTAGTATTTATTTATTTATTGAGAGTGTAGTTATCAATGTTGTTTATATCAATGTTGTTTTTTACAACATCCAGTTGTAATTGAAAGGAACAGTGCACAATAATATAATGCAGAAGGTATTTATTATCATTCATACAGTAAAGTATGAATTTAAAAATTGTCAGATACATTACTTTTTTCTCTAAAAATTACTTCGAAGAAGTACTTCGAAGGACCACGAAGAAAGTAACATAGATTCTACAGAGAATGTATGTTGCATTTGCCAAAAAGGTGAAAATATTAATGCTGCAAGTACCTCAACTCAAGTGAAAGAAAAATTAACTGAAGTGACTCGGGGACTGGCAAATTTGAAAACAATTGTTGCAAATTAAAAAAATGATGACCTCGTTAGTTTCCTAAATAGTGAAAAAAAAGTATTTGTACTCTCACGTTGTCGGAAAAGATTTACTAAGCGTAAAATTATATCTGCTGAAATGAAAAAAAAATGAATTTTGTGAAAAATTATCTCTCAGTCCACCTAAATTGAAGTTGAGAAGATCTTCAGATTCCTCTTTTGATTGGGAACACAATTGTTTTATTTGCAATCAATTATTATTCAGACAAAAGAAAGTTAAACAGCATCAAAATATATCTGTTGTAATTTCTTATCACACAAAGCAGAAATTAATTGATATCATAAAAAATACAAGAGATAAGTTTTTCGATCTCTTCTTTTGAGGATAAATTCTGTAATTTTTTTTTTTTTATATTATTAAAGGTGGCAGACAGGCTGACGGACCACTTGATGGTAGGTGGCTACCGTCGCCTAAGGACACAAGCAACACCAGGGGGGGCTTGAAGAAGCCCATATTGTAGCTAGATGGAAACACCTTAGAAGGGAGACTGAAATGATTTAAGATCTGTAAGTGCAAGATACCATCGTTCTTGTTATGCAAATATTATGAAACAAGTAAATACACCAGAAAAAACAATTGATCTACAAATTATGAACACCAATCATGCCATGGATGAAATAATAAATTACATAAATAATCATCCTGCCAACTGCCAAAAACATGAATGAACTGCGATACAAGCGTTTTATGGCATTAGCTTCAAAACACAAGAGCGTACAACTCAGCTCCTTACCTCCTAACAGAGGATGCAGCAAAACAACATATTAAAAGAGAGTACCTGCAAGTTCGACAATGGAAAAATAATGCTTTAATATCTCCGGAAGATTGGGGTTGGCAATTAGATAATTACTTGAAACCGATCAAAATGACGCAACCTGCAGCACCAATGAACGTCTTGAAAATCATATTTTGCTCTTGCAAAACAAGGTGCGGTTCAGCGTGTGGCTGCAGAAAAAGTGGTTTGCATTGCTCACCCGCCTGCATTGTATGCAGTAGAAGTGACTGTGACAATCACCCAAATACACAAAGTAATGTTGAAAATTAAATTTTCTTTTTTAAAAATAAAAACAAAAATTGAAAAATTTACTTGTTCTGTATTATTTTCTTAGTGTTAATAAAAAATAATAAAGCAAAATTTTTTTTCCTATATAATAATCATACATATAATTTAAACAATATAAATAATTATTTCCCCCCTATGAAAGGTTTCTGATTTTGATTAATATGAAGAAACAAAAATTATAAAAAACAATTTATCAAAATCCTTGCTGTTTTTGAGGACTTTCGAAGATTGCTTGTTTTACGGCTTCATTGACGCGACTATATGTATTTTGGTACACTTTCACTATAAATTATGTAATTGTAACAATTAAATATTTTTCTTTCTTTCTACTTTGATATATGTTCACCTTAGTTTACAAGTATTGAAAAAAGAATAAATTATTTCATTTTGATGTCTGCTGGATCCTAGGTAGGTATCAAAATCCATGTTTCTGTAAATAAAAATTACAAGTAAAGATCATTTACAATTTCAATAGCAGAACGAAATATGTCAGACGGCACGATTTAAGGATTAGGGAGCTTTAACTCACGAACCGAACTGAGTACCGTCTTAGGTCCTTTACGCTTGAAACAACCGCACTTTTATCTATGCATTATCCTTCTATCCTCACTTGTATATTCCGTAATACTTTCTTTACTTGCAAGAACTTAATATATACATATAAACATCTGCTTAAGAGATTACAGCTGTTCTTATTTATATAAGAACAGCACAGAGAGATCTGATAAAACTTAACTCGGTAAACTGAAGAAATAGTTTCAAAGTTCACGGAGCAGTCATTGCTTAGACTTCGTGCGGATGCAATTTTTTTCTACAAATTATATAGATGGATTGGATGAGTGGTTAGAGTGCTTGCCTTAACGCTCTGTTCTAGGGTTCCCAGGTTCGATTCCCGGCAGGATCAACTTTGAAAACTCAACTTTTCAAATTTGGCTCTGGTCTGGATTTGGAAAGCAGTGGCAAGGCACACTGCGTTTCGCAGTCATTTTGGCAGCCCGTCTGGCGGCAGTAACCACCCCCTTACAGAATACCACCGGGAAATAACAGCACGTGTGCTGTTGTGTTTCGGTGAGTGAGTAAGGGATGCCAGAGCTCATTTCCCTATCCACTCCTAAATCCCTTATTCTTAATCCTACTGCAGTCGGCAGCACTCTTGCAGCAGCTTAGGCGTTGCTTGTGTTATAGGCGACGGTAGTCACCTACCATCAAGTGGACCGTCAGCCTGTCTGTCGACCTTAACATTAAAAAAAAGACAAACATTCCTCGTTAGAAAAATTTATTGAGAACACTCAATTAGTTCCCGGCTGAGGTTCTTTTATCCATCTTAACCTAAATGCTCGTATCTCAAACAAACAAAATAGTTACGTACTTATCGCAAACTTTCGTACCGGGGCCTTATATGAAAATCGATTCTTAAGAAGTAAACTCAAAAAATAAAATTGGTTCTCTACCACTTACGGGTGGCTTTGAAATACAACTAAAAATATATTTCCAAATCATTCTTTAGTATTCCATAATAATAGGGAACAATTAAATAACCATTACCTATTTAATGCCTCAAATACCAATCTGCAACATCGCGCTTCATACTACCGTAAAATATTAATACAAGTAGGTTGAACTCGTTAATTTTAGGACTCCTATTACGTGTAGAATAAAGGTGATATTAATACAGCCGCACCTCACGACGACGTCTGCGAAGACAGTCACTTTTGTCACGTTGTCACACCGAGTGTTATTTTTACACTTCCTTCCTACGTGGTCAAGTCAACGTTCGAGTGTTTTGATCTTGTGTACAGCATAACTAGTCAGTCACAAAGGGCATCTATAAATTATATATAATATACGTATTTCTAGATGAGCGGTCACGTTCAGCTGTTCGGAACTCGCACCGATTAACTGAAAGATTTTTTTTATCTAATACTAGGATCCACTTCCGGTTTCGCACGGAGTTGAAATTTTCAAAAATCCTTTCTTAGCGAATGCTTACACTATAAAATAAACGCCTATGAAACAAGCAACGCCACAAGTAAGTGCGCTGCCGAGCTTAGTGGGGTTAAGGATAAGGAATAGGACACGGATAGGGAAAGAGATAGGGAAATGGCCTCTGACATCTATTACTCGCTAACCGAAACACAACAGCATACAAGTTGTTTTTTTCACGATGGTTTTCTTTAAGGGGGTGGTTACTGCCGCCAGACGGGTTGCCCAAATGATTGCGAAAACGCAATGTGCTCTGCCACTACTTACCAAATCCAGACCAGAGCCAAATTTGAAAAGTAGATTTTTCAAATTTGACCCGGGAACCCTAGAATAGAGCATTAAGGCAAGCACCTTAACCACTCATCCAACGGGCTCGTCGGTATCCTTCCTAATTCTCCACAAGGACCAAACAGAAACAGTCTGGATCCACCGTCGACCTGCGCCCCTTAGGTCGTCTAAGACGACCTACTTTGCGCTTGCCGGTCCGTGGTCTCCACTCGAAAACCTCAACGATTGCTGGGTCCGGGCCCAGCAATCGTTGGTTCTCCGAACTATGTGTCCTATATTTTAATAAGTTTGAGTTATTAAAAGTTATTAAATTCAATTACAATTTGATATCTGTTACATTTTAGCTTCCCTTTCACACCCTGATAGGAATACGGCGTGTTACCAGTAAAACCCTGTATAGGCATTGGAATGTAGTGACGTTTTTCTAACAATTGACCATTTTTGGAACAAAACACCAAGAAATACTGTGCATAAGTACACACGAGTATGTCTATACTTTCTTTGATATTCCTTGTGTCGTAAGTGGTAAGGAGGGGACGAGAAATACAATGCTTTGATGGCCGTCTAGAGGTCAACAACTTGTTTACAATAGGTATACGGAGCCATAATTTTCTCTAAGAGCATATATCATATTTTTACGTGCGGAGTGAGTTTAAATGCCGTGTATGAGCGAAGGAAACGATTTATTTTCACAAACAAAGATGACTTCCAAAATCACCGAAACTTGTCCGATGAAACCGTCCAACTTGCCAAAAGTCGTCAATGATTCTCTTAATGTGTCGCCGGTTCACTTCACAAAAGCTCCGGAGAGTCGCTTTCGTATCGCTTGTTTACGCCCAGCGCCCAACTCACTCCCTTGACCGGCTGTACTCTTATTTATACTGGCGCCAAACTTGATGTATTTCGAATCTACCAGAAAATGTAAACAAGTTCGGGAATGCTATTTCTGTTGAAATGTAAACTCTATGTTGTAAACATGAGGACCAATTTCCTTTGACGCTAATCGGAAAGGGGCGTGGTTACCGTCGATAGAAAGGAACGTTCAATTCTTTCGGCTGGCGTGAACGCTTTTTCCAGAACGTTCCATGGTTAATCGTAACAATATGTATCATATATTTCTGAAAAAATAATATAATTGCTGTTTAAAATATAAAGTTTTTATATTTACATATTAATGAATATGTAAATATAAAAACATATTAATGAAAATACGAACAAAATAAATTAACCCCTGTTAATAAATAATTTTTAATGTAAAGCAGCCTATAATTATAATTGTAATTCAAATTGTCATTGAAAGAAACTATGCATTTGAAAATATTAAAACTCGTTGGCTGCTATTATTATATACTTCTATGGAGTACTTAATATATATTCCATTAAAAATAGAATTAAAAATTAAAGTAATATACATACATTAGTTTCTTACATGTATTATTACAATTTGCAATAACTGTCTTTTGTAGGATGTTTGATATTATTAAAATATAAATATGTATGTAAAATACATATGTAAAATACATCAATATAAAATGTATTGATGTTTGCGATACATACTGCTCTAACATCTGAATTGATACTTTAAACTTTTAGTAACCATGTGACGTTTTTTGTTATGATGTATTAGATAAGAGTAAAGAACATACGTATGAAGTGAATTACTATTACATATCGCTTTTACGTATTTTATTTGGAAATTAGATCTAATTAATTTAATTAATGAAATTAATAAGAAAGATATATTGATATTAACACAGCGAGACCAATTATATTGTAATTATGTGTAGATATAGTTATGACGTGTGTTGTAACGATTACGTAACAAAATTATTAATTGCTCATTATTATCTATTATCTATACTGGTCTTACTAACATATAAAAATATAAAATTAATGTAAGTAGGTACATTATTATTGTACTGAAAAAGAAATATTTTTTTAAAGCAAAGTAGAGAAAGAGAAGAGAAGATAAAGAAAGAAACAGTGTAATCAAAATTATAAAAAAAAAAACTAATTTAAGTAAATTAACTTATTTAAAGGAACAGATTATATAGAGTTACAAATTTTGTATTTTTATCCCGTAACTATACGCTTATTTAAAACTAGCGACCCGCCCCGGCTTCGCACAGAGTTGGTATTTTCAAAAATCCTTTCGTAGCGGATGCTTATGTTACAAATAAACCGATGTTCCAAATTTTATCTTTCTAGAATTTGAAGTGTACGTGGGCGTCAACTGGAGGTTTATTTAAATTTTCTGTAATCGGCATGTGGTGTACGGTAAAACTCTAATGAGTTTTTGTTTACACCAATGTTAAGTCAAATGAAACATTACTGTATTAATGAATAATAAATAAATAAAAAAATAAAAATAGACTTAGTAGTTTTGGCTGTGCATTGATCATCACTCGGGACGAACGATTCTGTAAGAATAAATGAATATTAAGCATTACGAAAAAGTTGTTATTCTTTAGTCTTTCTTATACGAAAGCATTCATCGCGATAAGTATCGCTACAGCGATTAGTCGCGACCTTTGTGCGTGCATGTCGCCCGGTTAGTAGGTTAATAGGACAAATTACTTTTTTCACCGTAAAATTTTGGTAAATTTTAGAGTAAGTTATAATAATTTATTAAATATAAATAACAGTACAACAATTGCTAAATTAATGATAAAAATAATAAAAAATACAACGGTGATTTAGTGAGAACACGGCGAGGCTCCGGAATCTACACAAACTTAGGAGTTTGGGTAGAATATCTCCTCCAGAGTGACTGAATCGGGTATTGTGCCCATAACGCTCGCCGCGTTCCCTCTCTGTATAGCCAAACTAATGCGTTGCCTTAAATAATTACACGAAAATTATAATTAATTTTACTAATATTATAAATTCGAAAGTTTGTGATAATGGTCAAGGATGAATGTATGTTTGTTACTCTCACACGTAAAAACTGCTGAACGGCTTTAGATGAAATTCGGCACTCTGATATTCTATTAAGTGGATTAACATATGGGATACTTTTTACCCTAGAATAATGTTAGGTTCCCGAGGGATCAGCTAAAAAGTTAAAAAATTCCACGCCACCGTCGTCACAGCTATAAAGACGTCAAGCTTTATTTAGGTATTACATTTTACATTTTTTAACGCAAGGGAAGTCGCTGGCATCATCTAGTCCAAAATTCCAATTCCAATAAAATCCATAAATTCCAATACACAAATTCGCAATAAACTTTAGACGAAAGCTCGTCCGAGCTTCAAATTACTGTCTGTTTCGTCATAACCCCAACATTCTACACAGTGGTTATCTTCGCTGCTTCATCAGTTAATTGAATTAATTATATTGGATTTAAATCTTCATTACTGACATTCATGTATACCTACGTAACCGAGCCATCATCTCTTGAAAAGCATAACAAAATAAAATAGTTCAAAATACGTTTGAACATACCTCAATTTGTGAGCAAAATACATCTGCATGAATCTCAATAGAAGGAGTTTTCTATAAGAGCTATAGCGACAGAAATGGAAGGCGAAAGAAGTGCTTTTTAGGGTTCCGTACGTCCGTATAAAAAACGGAACCCTTATCATGGATCACTCGTGTGTCCGTCTGTCCGTCGCTCACAATCAATTATCTCGGAATCTACTAGACCGATTAAGTTGAAATTGGGTACACATTTCTGTGACCTAAACGCAGAGGTGTGACGTAAATAGATGAAATCTGTATATGGGAGGTCATGTTTGGGGGGATGGTGGAAAATTTAAAAAAAAAATTTTGAAAACTGCACCGTGTGACATATCAAATGGAAGTTCTTGTTGTGAAGATCTTAAATGTATTTTTTTGTAATTTTAAAATACATAGTTTCCAAGTTATTCAAGAAAATAGACGAAAATTAACCATTCCCCCCCCCATCTCCGAAACTACTGAACCTAAAATTTTGAAAAAAAATATAGAAATTAGTTTACTACTTAAAGATTATAGGAAAAGATTATCACTCAATATTGTGCAGATAGGTAACATCGTACGGAACCCTCTTCACGCGAGTTCAGCTCGCACTTGCCCCGTTTTTTTATGTTAAGGTTGTAAAACAGGCTGACGGTCAATTTGATGGTAGGTGGCTACTGTCCCCTATAACACAAGCAACACGTGTGCACAGTGCGCTGCCGACCCATACCCATAGTATTAAGGATAAGGGATTAGATAGGGATAGAGTTCTGATATTCCTTATCCACACACCGAACAGCACATATGCTGTTATTATAGTGGGACTCACGCTTATTCACAGTAACAAGAAATGACGACAAGAATTTGTTGATGATTTTTTTCACTCTCACATCACTTAGATGTCATTTTATGCTGACATACAAAGTAGACATACTCGTCCCAAAGTGGATTTTTATATAACAAACACGTTTTTTTTTTTTTAAATTAAAGATATTTGAAAAAAGTAATTAATAAACCTTTGAAAATAAAATGAAGTATCCTAATATTGTATAAAAGTTTACAATTGCCCCATTAGAAGCTAAGATCACATATTTCTCCTATCTTATTTTGTTTTTAATTTATTTTGCATGTAAGTTATTTATTTTCACGGAACGCAGTGGTGCCACGCCACTACAAGTACTTATTTTATCTTCTTATCATTAAACACAACTTACCGTTATTTAGTTAAACTAAAATCGAAATTGAAAACTTTTGTAAATATAATTGTAAACATGTTAATACTATGATCAATTTATTATGAATGATCAATGACATTCATTACCAAGCAATGACTATACATAACACAATGGAATCAAGCAATATATTATAGAGAATGACGCGATATATATTGAGTGATCATTATTTGACGCTAGTAAATACACCTTTGACTCAATTCATATCTAAAGTAAGCAACACTCAGTTTTGTGATAACCATAGATATTCGTATGTTGAACTGTGCGCCAATATATTGGGAATTACCGAGGTCGATTATCATTATAATATGTAAATACTTATATGAAAAGAGGTAAAATTTATATGTGGCTTCTAGATTTTATACGTGGGAGTAAATACTTTCAATAAAGTAATTAATTGATTCTAAAAGTTGTTTTACCATCAGAGAACTGGCTATACTCGTAACTGGCTTGCCTGCGTCTGTGTTCCCACAGAACTACAACCTCGGGGTCTTCAAAACCAGGGTAAATGGGCATTTATTGGGTAAGCGTGGTCCACCTTCGGCCACACCTACACCTCACATCAGGTGAGATAGTGGTCAAGCGCTACCCTGATCTAATAAAAAAAAAATTGAATTTTGTGTAACATGTTAACAATGATTGTATTTTCATGAAAGTCTGTTTCTGTGCGAAATTTTTGAATTTTTAAATCAAGTCGTCTGAAATTTGTACAGACTGAATTTAATTTATACACTATTAAAAGAAATATTAAAAAAATAGTTGTACAATACATACCTTTTAGGTTATCTATACCTATTACATATAAATTAAAGTCTGTCCGCTTCTATATCTTTCTTCGCTAACTCCTTCTAAATCTCTTCAAGGACTTTGACAGTTTTCACTAATGGAAAGAGTGATAAATGAGGAAGGCTTGTGTATATAATTTACAGAAAAAAATGCATTCGTTCGAAGCCGAGGGCGGGTTGTTAGTTAATAAATAGGAAATGTTCTAAAAATATAAAAAAAATATATTTTGATTTAAAATTAAAAAAAATAGTTTATTTGAAAAATTATAAATATTCTTTAAGAGATACCTTATTTATATTATGTATAATATTGCCGCACACTACCTTTAAAAGGAGTTTTGTTTATTGAATAAATAACATTAAAAGGTCCATTTATGTAATACTTTTTAAAATTCCATTTATGTACAAGAAAAATTGCTTCGCAACACTTTCCAATTTGTGATAAGAGAACGTCCTATCATACAAAATGTATTGCAGTATTTTTACTCACAATAATTTATTAAATAATTGCTCTTATCTCTCAAGATAATAATCCAATTAATAATATAATAATAGTATAAACAGTTATGACATTCGTATGAGGTTAAATATAAAGGAAAACTCCCAGTTTGGAGTGACAATGAGTGTAAGTAAGTTTGTGAACTGGCAGCGATTAGAATCAGCGGTTTTCAAGTGACTGCGTGTCGGGCAGGATTAAGGCAGGACCGGATCCGGAAGCAGTTTGACCGTTGGAATGCTCGCTATAATTTTCATTGAAAAACCTTAGTAATTTATTTGAGATTGAATTGATAACTGACAGAAACCCAATATTCTCGAAAAATTTTTTAGGTATAAGACGTCAGACAGGCTGACGGTCCACTTGAAGGTTGGTGGCTACAGTCACCTCTTAACACAAGCAACGCTAAAGGTATTGGAAGTGTGCTGAAGACTTAAATAGAATCAAAGATAAGGAATCAGGATGGAATAGGAAAACGGACTTTGGCATAGCCTTTTTTTAGGAGGTATTATTTATTTATTTTATTTTATTTTATTTTATTTATTTAATGCATTTACGCACTATTCCTCGTCGAGGGGACGTCTCGACGAGGGGGGAGTGTGGGACTCACCCGGTGAGATACACCGGAAATACCCGCTAAAACCCCTCCGGGTTCCACCATCGGCGGTGGTGTGGGACCGAGGTTACAGCTAGGCCATGTCCTCAAATCCCTCATACCGCTGTGTCCCTGAGCGGAGTGTCCCCGCTCTTGGCGGACTTTGGCATAGCCTACTCACCTACTACTGTTAGCAGCGCACTTGCAGCACCTTGCTCGTGTTAATAAGATATATCCACCTATCATAGTGGACCATCAGCCTGCCTACCGCTGAACTTTATATAATGAAACTAGTCTTGCAAACTTTGTTAGGCATGTAATTTTACAATCTTTTACCCCATGAAAAATAGCACTTGACGATTTACCGCACCGCACGAGGTTTGAAATGTCTTACTGCGGTACCTGATTGATAGGCTGCACTTCTTCAATTTAAATTGTGTTTGGTTACACATAGCCTACAAGGTCTTTATTTATCTGCCTAATAGATTCAGATTATACATATATCGTCATCATCAGCACGGTCCTCTGCGTCTCGCACACAGCCGCTTCCCGCGAAGCACTTCAGGTCGTCTGTCCACCTGGATGCAGGGCGTCCCAATCCAATTCGTGGCCTCTATTCGAGAACTCGTCTACCCCATCGGTTATGCGCTCTGCGACAGATGTGACCGGCCCATTGCCACTTCAGCTTGCTGATTTTTTCCTTTATGTCGACAACTCTGGTTCTTCGACGAATTCCAGAATTTCAAATCTTTTCCACCAAAGAAACTCCGAGCATAACCCGCTGATCGATTTAGGACTTGTAGACCAGTCCTGCCGTGAGAGGCTACGTTTCGGCACCATATGTCATTATTGGCAGAACGCGTTGATTGTAGATCTTGGTCTTCAGGCATTGCGGCAGTGGTGACGAGATTATATGAGTTAGAAATAATTTCCATATATACAATACATTGTAAATTCGTGTAGAATTACACAATGAAGTCAAACACCTAATATCAAAGTCACTAATGAACCTCGCTGTCAGGAGCCTTCTGCTTCACAAAGGGAATGTTGAATCAAATGCGCGGAGTCGAAACTTGTTCTAGCAAACTTGGCAAAATGCCGACAGCTCTATTTGTATTGAAAACTATTCTCACAGTTCGAAGATATTGTATAATTCCAATATTCTTACAGATTATTGGAATTATATTTTTGAATATTGGAATATTGGAGTATGGAATATTGGACCTCCGCATTATAAAATTTACATTTGTCGAAATTTCGTCGTAACTTATAGGTTTGGTTGATTTTGAGATATTGTCAGTGAAATTTCACTTTTAAATGAAATAATGTTAATTATTCTCTAATTATTACCTATACTAATATTATAAAGCTGAAGAGTTTGTTTGTTTCAACGCGCTAATCTCAGGAACTACTGGTTCGAATTGAAAAATTCTTTTTGTTTTGAATAGTCCATTTGTCGAGGAAGGCTATAGGCTACATAACATCACGCTACGATAAATAGTATTATATATAAGCAGTACCGCGCGCCCCATGCACACGCCGCCGCCCGCCGTATGGGCCGTAGCGAAGCGTGGCCGAGTTCAGCTAGTATTAAATATTTGTTGAAGGTTCCAGAAAATACAGTTAGTTGACAATTAAATTATCTGTAATTTTAGATCATACAATAACTATCCTGACTTGTTAGCTTGGCTTGGTAACTGTATTTTTTTACCTCATTCACCAACCTAGACATTTTATTTCACTTGGTCAATTTCTATTTGATAGAACGGTTATTAATTTGTTTTCTTTTTGCAGAAACGGCAATAGTTTTTTATTGATTCATATATTATTGTATTTAGTGTGAATTCTTTAAAAGAAATTAAATTAACACATTCCTCACAAGACTTCGTGGCGTATTTTTATGTCATTTGGAAAACCGAGTGTAAACAAAAAAGGCAAAGGCGACATGATGGTGGTTTTCGAGGCTTTTAGTCACGCTGAAAGTGGCGCGTGGGCTCGTTACATTGTCGCTGGCAAATATTTGCTATCGACTAATAAACCTTGAACACAGTGAAGATAACTTAAGTAGGAGATCCTAGAGTTTATGGAAAAAGTATTATATATGTTATACAATCAAATATTAAATAATAAGTTTATACGTACAAGCCTCCACAGTTTTCATGTTTATGCATTTTCTTTTAATTTATTAAGAGTTTTTAAATGACTGAAAATTATAGATTAATCTCGATGAAATAACAGAACATAGTATGCTTTTGCATTTCGGTGTGTGAATAGAGGATGCCTAAACACAACTTATTTTTATCTTTTTTAAAGTTGGCAGTGTATTTACACCTGGCGTTGCTTGTGTTATAGGCTATGATAACCACCTACCACATAGAAATATTTATAGGTACATATATGTATTTACAAACTATCATTGTAAGCTCAAATATAACTAAATAATTTGTTTATTGTTAATTAAGAAAGTGTACCCTTAATATTGATACGATACGCTGAAGAAGCGTACCCTTGTGGCGATGGCAAGCCATTATAACGGTTGTTGGCAATATCGTAACGGTTGTTAGCATAAGCATAATTCTTACTTAATTTCTATGTAAGATCAAGATTATGTAAGAGATTATAACTCATAATTCAAATTAAATAAAACTTTATAACTACATATTTACCTCAAACTTCAATAAATATTAAACATTAGCTTTTGTCCGTGACTTCGTACGCGTTCCTTTTTCCTGAGCGTTGTAAAATAAAAAAAACGCCCGAGAAAAATATATGAGCAATAATTTATTCAATCATAATTGTTCAAATATTTTTGTCGGGCGTTGATTTTTTAATATTTTTACATGTGTCTCTTGCAACGCTTTCACGTAACAAACAAACAAAAAACTCACTTTCGCTTTTATAATATTAAGAAGTTAGTATGTGTTCTCCACAAGACAATAAAAATGACCGACGGCTTTTTTCTCTACTGTTCCATCGTCTATATCGTGTTGATAGCACGGTTGTAGCTAAACAAGATTTGTGACATCACTCACGTAGGAAAGTAAACATGATTTGACTTCAACTCCGACAAAATGACCTGAAAAATTGGGACACGCTTGATTACTCTATCTTTGATCATTTTATATTTTCATCACATTCTCGTTAAGGTTATAACAGGTATATATATACTCCGTGCACTGTAGCATGATGCGGGTGACAGTTACGACTAGTTTCGTTTCACTCTTGAAAGTTGCCGCGATTTACAATAATGATTTAGTAATTCACCTGCACCACATTCGTAATATATTAAATCACATTAATAACTGTAGTAGTAAATTAGTAGTAGTAGTGTAGTAGTTCTAGTCTACAAATACAATCAAATTGAAAGAAAAATTAAGCAGTGTTATGCGTATAACGTAACGCCAAAGATGTATTTAGTGATGGGATGTACTGCTACGCTGGATAGTCGATATTTTTTTTTAAATAAAAAACGTATATTGTGTGAAGTTTAATTTTTTATTGTTAAAAAGCCTATAATTATATAAATAAAACAACAGAACATACATAGGGTATATACTCTTCCTACTCTTCCTCGCTGGAAGGTCGTGCACGGGACAAAGGAAAGGGATAGGAGGATTGAAGCGGCCGCGTCCAGATCCACTTAGATGGAATCTTTATTTATTTACCTTTTAACCGGAATTCATAGAAACGTACTAAACTCATATCATTTTTCGTATGCTTAGGCATGGTAATAACCACAAATAGAACAACAAATTTAACAAACTATAACAAATAAAAATTTAACGAAAATGAAAACAAACAATCAAATGGAAACAAACTATAACAAATAATAATTTAACGAAAATGAAAACAAAGAATGAAATGGAAATACGTGTCACATACAAGGCGCTAGCACTCGTACTGACATCATCGCACGGGTAAACAAAATGGCCGCCACGCCGATGCGCCATAGAGCAAAAAATGTTGTAATGAAAAAATATCAAATACCAAAAAAATTTGAATTATTTAATTAATTCAACAATTTATATTCAAATAATTTTCTTTTTAAAATATTTTCATAACAATAATAAAGAGAACGAGATTTATGCTGCGAGTATCGATAGCGATAAAAATTAATCGCAGAACGTTACATCCCTCGTCACGCGGTACTGACAGATGTCAACGTCATACCGACAACTGTCACCCGCACCAGCTACAGCGCACGGAGTATAGATATTCTACCCAATTTTAACCAAGGATACTGAATCTGCTTCTATAGTTACTTATCCTAACCTTAAAACTATTTTTTTTCTAATTTTATCAAACTAGGTTAACATGAAACTTTTACTTGACCTCGTTTCACATTCAGTCAAATATAAAGCACCCCTTGGTTGATTTAATTCTATGGCTTAGAAATGTTTTGAATATTTTTTATTGAATTATTCATTTTAATATAAATAACATTATTATTAATTACAATTTTACTTCATATGTTTTTTTTTAAATATTATTAAAGGTGGCAGACAGGCTGACGGTCCACATGATGATAGGTGGCTACCGTCGCCTAAGGACACAAGCAACACCAGGGGGAGTACATGTGCGCTGCTGACCTTGCAGGAATTTGTTTACTGCTCGCTTGAAGAAGCCCATATTGTAGCTAGATGGAAACAGCTTAGAAGGGAGACTGTTCCAAAGATCGCGCGTCCTAGGGATAAAGTTTCTACTCATCCGAACTGTATTAATTATTTCATGTTATGAAATATTTTAGTATAGGCACTGCGTTTCGCAATCACAAATTGGGTAGCCAGTCTGAGAGCAGTAACCAACCCCTACAGAAGACCACCGTGAAATAACAACGCATTTGCTGTTGTGTTTCCTATAGTGAGTAAGGGATGCCAGAGCTCATTTCCCCATACTTTGCTAATTCTTTATCTTTTCCCACTAAAGTCCACAGAGCACTTATATTCACATACCATCAAGTATTAGACCGGCAACATTCATGCCGACTTTTAATTTTTTTTTAAAAACAATGATAAAGTATTCGTCTGAGGGTTTGGTGTCACCTCTGCTGTTTGCGTTGTAGTTACTGTTGACACCGTTACACGCTAAAAACTCCCATTAACCGCAACGACTTATCGCTAAATATTTACCCAGCCGCGGTATTTTACATCAAACGGCATTTTGAAATTCATTTTACTTTATATTAATAAAATCTTTATAAAGGTTCATTTTGATGTAATTATTTGACCGCAACTAATTGCGGACAAGGGAACGAATTTCTTCTATCGCAAACATCATATAAGCATATAAGGGAGCCCATTTCCCTATCCCCTCATAATCCCTTATCCTTAATGCTACTGTAGTCGCAGCGCACTTGCAGCAGCTTTGGTGTTGCTTGTGTTATAGGCGACGGTAGCCACCTACCATCAACCGTCAGCCTGTCTGCCGATCTTAACATTAAAAAAAAACCAGTTGCCGATTATTTTTGATGAAAAAAGGTAATTTGTATCGTGTCGTATTTTGTACTTTCTCAAATTAAGCCGGTATAACAACGTTACGTCAATTAAGATATGGAGACTTAGCAACAGGCGTAACATTTTTCTGACACTTAGAATATTTGGGCATTTACACTGTTTTGCGGTGGCGATTTTCATATTAGGTATCTTTAAAAAAATCTATAAAAATATGTATAATACCTAAGTAACACCGCTCACAGACGGTGTATGCAAAATAAATTTAGTTTGTTGGTGTTGCCTCGATTTTGCATTTCATGTGACGCTGTTCGACAAAATTAGGGATAATGGACTCTTTTTAATCACCGTTTGTAAGCGGTCGATATTCTGTCCCGATCCCAATAGTGTCAATATAGGTAATATGCAGTAAATAAGTAGACTAACTATTCATACTCTACGTATCGATCGTAGGTACTGCCTGTCTTTCTACACGCGTAGCCTCTGGGTCAATTATACGCACTCTGCGGGTCCAGAGGGTGCTATTGGGGTTACGGCGTTTCTAAAGTGCATCCAGTATGTTCGCAGAGGCAGAGGTAGATGGTTTCCATGCTATCATCAGGAAGCGTTGCGCCTCATTGTTGAGTCGTGTACGGACCAACCAGCACTACGTGCACTTGTAAATATTTGTACACGTTGTACTTATGTTACCGAGTTAAAAAAAATCTTTTTTAAGCGTTGTAGCGTTTGTACACGCTAATCTCAGAAAAAGCTTAACCATTTGAATGCGGTTTTCACTGATGTATTGTAGCAAGCTTCCCGTAACATATAGTGTTTGTTTCATTCCAATCGGAAACAAAAAAGTTCCAATCGCTAATGGAAATAGAGATAAACGGGGAATGTTCATAATTATATATAAAAATTGCATCCCGGGAGAAGCCGGGGGCGGAACGCTAGTATAAAATAAAATCGTAAATGAGCAATGTCTGTACATTAAATATTTTTTCAAAAAACAATTTGTAAACGTTGTACTTTTGTTATCGAGGTCAAAAATATAGTTTTTTTAGAATTTTTGCCGGTTTGTCTGCGCGTTTGTGGACGCTAATCTCTGAAACGGCCTAATAGATTTGATAGCGGTTTTCACTGATGTTGTAGAAAGCTTCTCGTAACATTCAGTGTTTTTTTCATTCCAATCGTTTTAGAAACAAAAAAGTGACGCGCTATACCGAATACCACGCGTTCGATGTTGCGGGCTCAGCTAGTTCTAACATTTGTTACGTGACGGGTGAGTTAAAATGCGACGGGCGAAACGAAAGATTTATTTCCACAAACCAAGATACTGCCAAAATCACCAAACCTGTTCGATGAAACCGTTAAACTTGCCAAAAGTCGTCAATGATTCCCTTAATATGTCGCCGGTAACTTCGCAAAAGCTCCGAAGAGTAGCTTTCGAATCGATTGTTATCGCACAACTTGACCGGCAGCCTTTTATTTATATTTGGCGCCAAACGCCTCGATGTATTTCGAATTTACTAGAAAATTTAAATAAGATTGTACAAAAAAAGAACATTGAAAGTTCGGTAATGCTATTTCTGTTGAAATGTAAACTGTATGTCGTAAACATAAAGACCATCGATAGGCTACCATCGATAGGGTTCGATGGTTCGGGCTACCACGTTCGAGACTTTCGGCCGGCGTGAACGCTTTTTCTAGAACGTTCCATAGTTAGTCGTAACAATATTTATGGTTTGGTAAAAATTTTTTTTTTTGGGGACGGTTATTATTACAATTTTTTACTAGTTAAACGTGCCGCACTTCGAAATTAATCACTTCGGTATTTGGTTATATTAAATAGCTTCACCTCTGAATACGAGCAATAGTAATTTATTAGTATTCCCTGTTTTTATTGATTCAAAATTCTATTTTGTCAATTGCCATGAAAAAAAAAACTAAATAAAAACACTTTATTACGCCAAATAAGTTTCGGCGTCAATAAAACGGGCACGCCTCGGTCGGTAGCTGTATCTACGCAATTCGAAGCGGTCCACGAAAATGTATGGCCATTGTTGCGAGTGTCGAGACTCATCTAAATTGATCCAATGATGATTGAAAGCGTAAACGTTGCTTGTTACCAAACACTTGTAGCAACTAAGGCGCTTTTACGACCTTTGTATGGCTATTGCAATCAAACACTGTTCATCAATATCTGCCATCGACACTAAATGTATGAATAATTTTATTGAAATTAAATATTGAAAATAATAAATTTTTCTCTTATTTTTTCTGATTAAAATAAATATTATTAACAGTAGGTAGGTACTATAACTGAAAATGTTCAAGGAATACAGAAGACTATAGAGTAGATATTGCTGTGTTCGTATACTCACGTATATCTATATGTATATCATGACTAGCGAGAATTTCTGGCACTTGTTCAGATAAGTTTCGTATTCAACCCTCTGCTATGGTGTCCATGAACTTGCTAAACATTTTTAGGGAGGCTTACGTTTGCCAACACAATAAGGCTATAAATAAACATGTACGCAATGGCATAATCACCTAATTTATTTGGTCCACTAAATCTGCTACAGACACGCGTCAGAAAATAGGGGGGAACTGTGAAAAATTATTAATTAATTGCACTCAGATAATATAATAAGTGACAAAATAATAATTTTAACTGATTTGTTTATCGAAAAAGAAGAGAGAGTTTGCTAACTTCAGCATCGAGCTGTATTTATTTTAGTTATAATTTAAATTTTTATTTTATTTTTGGAAATATTCGAAATGTGGATCTCTACAGGCGCATGCTTAACATATAACGAGTGCAGAGAATAATAAATGTTGAAGTTTTGCCTCGAACGAGAAAGGGTAATGGAAGTATACTAAGCTAAGAACGATAAATTAGAGGAAGCTGCAATATTTCGGGCACGTAATGAGGAGCGAAAAGTATCATATTCTTCAACTAAGGTGCAAAGGATACAGGTCAAAAAGTAGCAGAGGCAGGAGAAAGATATCCTGGTTTAAGGTTTATGAGCACTCGCTCCTTCTTCCGTGTAACAACTTTCAAGGTTAAGATAGTCGCCGACCTTCATAGTGTTAGAATTTAACGTAATTAAGGCGTATTCTGTGCGAGTGTCGCACTGGCAACCGAGATACCGCGATCTGGTGGAAAGAAAAAGGTTTGCAGCAGTGAAAGAGAGGCGTTCGAGCAGATAGGTTGTCGTATGTCCGCGCAACTTATTGAGAGAATTATTATAGTTTTGCAAATATGAGTCTGGGATTATGAGATACTTGTGCAGAATGTAGAGGAGTTTTCATTAATGTACCCCGAAGTAAGGAATTTCTAATAAAAGAGAAGCGAAGAAACTTAAGAACTTAACACTACAAGAAAAGGGCAGGCAATGATATTGCTTTTGTTATATTACTTTTTATCTAAAATTAAAATTAACAGAGTTAGGTTAAAATATATAAAAGTTGATATCTTTTAAAAAACACAGTATCAATCAATACTGTGATATGCCCCTGAGGGACTCAAATTTTGATTTGTTCTTAAAATTTTCCTGAACTAATCTATTGAAAAATAAAATCGTTAAATTTTGTCATATTCTATCAATGATGATGTCCTAGTTTTTAAAGTAAAATTTAGACTTAAATAAATAAGTCAAGAATCAGTCGTTAAAACCAAATATTGAAATCAGTTTCTTTAATTCTAATACTGGTTACAAAACGTAGGGCCGATTGACTAAGTACAATAAATATTAAAAAGTACAATAATTACTGAACAGATGCATAAATAATAAAAAAAAAACTTATAATTTAATATTTACAAAGAAAATGCACAAGTTGGGTATTCAATTCTCATTAGCCAATATCTACTCAATTTAATTGAGCCTATTCTGCTCATACATCATACATACATCATAAGTTTAAGTAACTGAAAAGTGTTATTTTAATGGATACATTGTAAGCAATGTTAATGGACAGAACACATTTTTTATGTTTGGACCAAACATAAAAAATGTGTTGCCTCACAGATAATATGTTAAAATATACATATAGCTGGATTAAATAAAAATGTTTCAATATTTTTTATTTACTCGCTTAGAAGTTGTTATTTCAGGAATGACAGGTAGTATTAGTAATCGTAACAATCACATGCCTATGTTGTTGAGTACGTATATAAGTATATAATTATTGTGCTCCTAAACTCCTAACAATAACAATGCCTTGTAATGCAAGGCGAAATTTCAAAACATGAGTGATGCAAATTAACACTAAAATTGCTGTTTAATAATTAAAATGAATGCGAATTTTGAAATCAATATTTTGCTTTTAAAACATTATGAACAATTAATAGAGGTACTCGAGACTTACAAAAAGTTTTCGGCCTTTGAAAGCTTGGAAGCTTCAAGTTTTATTATTGAAAATCTTTTGCTAGCGACTCTACCGTAGTAAATTCGAGACATTTGATTAATGTCATCTTGTGGTCCAAAATATTTCTTTATGATGTATGGAAATAAGATATTTCTTTTAATATTTTACATACTGAATCTGCAAATACATGGTCGAATGGGAACGAGTCAAAATTAGGTGACGTTACGTAATTTTAAGCGGATTAATAAAACCAGGAATAAAACCACGAAGATAAAACGGAATTTTACGACGCTGAACATGCAAAAAAAGAAGTTAAGTTATTGAATAAAAATCTGTTTCCACCGAAGTTGCGAAACATATCTCAAAAGTAGTATGAAGAATATAAAGAAAAAAAAAATTCCTGAATTTATTTGTTTATTCTTTCCTAAGCAAATTAGAAAAGTATTATGTAAGTTTCTAACTAAAAAGCAATTATCGATATTAATTTACCCCAAATTATGTTCATTTAATCCCAACTAAATTACAGCCCCCAAGTTTCCAGCGACAATTTATACATCTGGCACATTTATTAAAATAGATACTATTTACATTGGTGTTTGAACAATGTGAGTTGTCAGTGGTGATATATAGCGCTGAACCGTGGTCTCTAAATATCGGCCTCGTGCGAAATATCCACGTCACTTAACGAGGTATGGGGAGGGTTATGCTTGGGGTTACGAGCATAACCCTCCCCATACCTCGTTAGACCATAGACTGACATAACCAGGCGGATTAATAAGGTGATGTGACAATAGGCATGACACACAGTGAGGAGAGCCGACGGCTCCTGGAGCCAGAAGGTTTTTAGTGGAGACCACGAAACAGCAAGCGCGGCCATAGACATCCACCCACAAGATGGATTAACGATCTAATAAGGGCCGCGATCCTGGATCAAGGCTGCTTCTGATTGGCACTGTCGGAAAATAATGGGGAATCAAGCAGTGGACTTCCTAAGCCTGAGATGAAGATGGGGATGAATATATATATCAAAATAAATAACATTAATTTGATGTTATAAATTAAGGAAACAGGCTCTGAATTTGGAAAAAAACATTATTTTAAAGAACCAATAACTGGTTTTTAGTAACCAGTCTCTTTTCTAGGTTTATTCGTAAATTTATTTTTACTATTTGTTTATGTTAAGATCTACAGACAGGCTGACGGTCCATTTGTTGGAAGGTGGCATCCGTCGCCTATAACACAAGTAACGCCACAGGTGCTGCAAATGCGTTGTCGACCAAGTAGGATTAAGGATAAGAGATTGGGAAAGTAAGTGGGCTCTGGCATCCCCTACTCACTCACCAAAACACAACAGCACATATGCTGTTACTGGTGGTTACTGCCGCCAGACGGACAGCCCAAAAAACTGAGGAACACTGTCTGCCCTGCCACTACTTAATTTTAAAAAATACAATTAGAATATCTTTGATTCACTAACACACATTGAAATAGATCGTTTTAAATTAACCTTGAGATGTAATGGAGGATAGGGATGTGAACCAAATTAAATGTTACGGCATTCGATTAACGGTTCATGAGCGTTTCTGTTCCGGCTTCAGATAAGGTAGAGGAGTGGTTAAGGATAATCGTCTGCTGAGTCTTATTTACGAGTAGATTTAACCATACAATTTCAGATAAATTATTTACACAATATTTCGGATATCATCTATTTCTACTCCAAATTGTAGATTGTGAATTTTTTTTACAGATTAATCAAAGATGATAATTAACCTTAATTATAATTAACTAGAATCCAGTTCGGATGTGCAGCGTTCGTGAATATCCGAGACATCTTCTCGTCCAAAATTTTGTTATTGCAAAACTGGTATTCAAGTTAGTCATTACATTTAGATTGTATTATGAACATAAACTTCAACATCATCGTTATCTCAGCCGTAGTACATCCACTGCTGGACAAAGGCTTTCCCTGAATTTTCTAAGAGGATCGATCAGAAGCAGCCTGGATTCATTGTCGACTCGCGGCCCTTTTCCTTGTGAGTGGACGTCCTACGCTGCGCTTGCCGGTCCGTGGCTCTCACTCGGGAACCTTCCGACCCCAGCGGCCGTCGGCTCTCCGTACTATGTGTCCTTGCCCACCGCAGCATCATTCCTGATTCGATCTCGTAGTGTAATCCCTAGCATAGCCCTCTCCATAGCTCTTTGAGGCCTAAAGTTAAAGACCACGTTTCAGCGCCATATGTCATTACTGGCAACACACATTGGTAGAAAACTTTTGTTTTAAGATACTGAGGAATTTTGGACGATGTCTCGGAGCTTCCCAAACGCTGCCCATCCGAGCTGGATTCGAATATTGACCTCCGTCTCGAAGTTGGCTCTACCTAATTGGACTGTTTGTCCCAAGCCGTAGTCCAACGAGCCCGTTGGATGAGTGGTTAGGGTGCTTGCCTTAACGCTCTGTTCTAGGGTTCCCGGGTTCGATTCCCAGCAGGGTATACTTTTCAACTTTTCAAATTTGGCTCTGGTCTGGATTTGGAAAATAGTTGCAAGGCACACTGCGTTTTCGCAGTCATTTGGGCAGCCCGTCTGGCGGCAGTAACCACCCCTTACAGAAGACCACCGTGAAATAACAGCACGTGTGCTGTTGTGTTTCGGTGAGTGAGTAAGGGATGCCAGAGCCCATTTCCCTATCCACTCCTAATCCCATTATCCTTAATCCTACTGCAGCCGGCAGCGCACTTGCAGCAGCTTTGGCGTTGCTTGTGTTATAGGCGACGGTAGCCACCTAACTATCAAGTGGACCGTCAGCCTGTCTGCCGACCTTAACATAAAAAAAGTAGTTATACTCGTCTACAAATTCTAGAGTTGAATTTCTAACCGTTACTGGGGTGGGCACAACATAACTTTCGTCTTGTCCATTTTCATTTTAAGTCCCACCCTTTCGGAAACTCGGTTGAGGCCATTGAGCATCGTATTGAGTTCTCTTATCGACTTCAAAACTTATATTATACATAGAAATAAATAACACTGTACAGAAGAGACTTAATTTTAATAGAGACGCCATGAGAAACATTTTCACACAAAAGGTAGACCAGTGAAAAGCATTATGTGATTATAGAAATAAAGTCGTTTTGCTTTATTGAGTCGTTTTGAAACACCGCAATATACAACACATCAATACATATTTTACTTAAGAAAATGTCATCGTTTTACGCAAAACTATACGACTATATCTTAGTGAAATGATTGCACCAATTAGTTATGTTGAGAAAATGGTAATATATTACCATATTAGTAGGTACCTAGTATACAATGCATGAATTGGCGTTATTCTTCATGTAAAATAAGTGAATGTAAAAATAAGTATTGTTTACTAAATATTGTTAATAAGCAAATAAGAACTTGATTCATAAGGTACATAGGACCGATCTATCTTTTATTTATTAGTCTTTATCTGATCTTGTAACCGTTTCAAATATTGCTATAAAATCATCTTATACACATCTGTAATATCACGCAGTGGGATGGAGGTTCGAAACCCTGTTGGATCAGTCGAGACTTTTCGATTTTGTGTGTTAAAATTTTTATAAATGGCAGCAGACTTGGTGGTATGTGAATACCGTCGCTCGTAAACACATAAAACACGAAGCCGTAAACGTTGCCGATCCTGGTAGAATAATGGATAAGAATTAACGTGGGAAATGAAGTCTGGTATTCCTAACTCACACTAAGAGAGTTGTTACTGCCGCTAGCACGGCTGCCTATTGACTGACAATCATATATAAAATTATTATCAATTTATTACGCGTCTCTTTATAAAATTATTATTCGTGGAAAACGTCAATTTTGTATGGAGAGGGTAAACGGTGGTGATGGGGGAGGGCGAGTAGCCTATGTTACTCGCTGATAATGTAATATTTTATGGGTGAAATAAGTTTTAAAATGGGTCCAGTGATTTTTGAGTTTATTCGTGGAAAACGGCAATTTTATATGGAGGGGGTAAAGGGTAGAGATGGGGAAGGGTGAGTAGCCGATGTTACTCGCTGATAGTGTAGCTTTCTATAGGTGAAAGAATTTTTAAAATCGGTCCAGTAGTTTTATGTTTACAAACATACAAAATTACATACATACATACAAATCTTTTCTCTTTATAATATTAGTATAGATTTAGTAGTGGCAGGGTCCACTACGTTCCGCATTCATAAACTGGAACTAAATATCTTTACTAAATTAAAAGCACTTATGCTGTTGTATTTCAGTGTATGAGTAAAGGATGCCACATTATAGTCCTTAAAATGTAACTATAAGTTGTACTTAACATTTAAACATAACCTAGTCAAATGACAGCTGCATATGTGTACTACACTTTAAAATCTTGACCGACTTTTCGTAGGCATCTCAACATTAAAGAGTCCCTCGTCAATATAAGACCGAGACAAAAAGCTTCGTAAGCTCACCGCATAATGTCTATACACATGACTAAATATAACAAAAGCTATGACGTACGATTATAACTAATAGCACTTATATTATTAATATTCGTATAATAGATTTTTGTTCTCTTTTTCTCTTCCTAGGGCATTCTCAGCAATTAGTCTAAAAATCATTGTACATACATGACTTGCTTGTTTTTACCCGAGGACTACGAAACGAACGCTCGAAACGCTTAGGGCCCCAATTCACTAACGCCAGTTAGCTATTCCTTGAAATGAAATCTCGAAACCACGTCAATTCCTCAAATGGTTACGATATTTGCTAAAAAATATTTTCTTACATATATGTAAATGCCATGACAAGACGTTGACGTGTTTTGAAAGGAAGACAAAAGCGTGAAATCATAATTGCCATACAGAATCAAGCCCCAGTATGGAGCGTCACTCGCGTTCCTACAACGCTCTAAGCGATTTCGCTGCCCTCGGGTTAGTAGTTTAATAAACCTTCAAATATAGCTAAATGTTCTCGGAAACCTGCGCAGTGTTATATTCGATAATTATTTGTAATAATTTATTAGCGACAGGGACCACTGCGTCCCGCATTCATAAATTAGAGAGCTCAATTTATAACTGCAGAGGAAATCCCCTTTAAGTACGAATAAGAAATGAGTCCTTTGTGTTTCGATGGGTGAGTATGTAAATGGAATCTGGCTTCCCTTTTTCACCCACCTAACTCCTACTTCTCTCTTCTCATCACCTGTATTTTTACTGATTGTGATCCAAACATAGTCAGTTTTAGAAACTAGGCACTTGACAGCAGAGGTCTAAAACTTATCTTTCATTAATATACCTACTAGATTGTACAACTTACTAAGGATTGAATACGTGGAATATTATTGGCTTTTATTACATCGAACAATACCAATGCCATCAAAAACATAACTTGTAAAAAAAACCAAGTCTCGCAACTCAGTTCTACTTCTTCTACCGTCAAAAGTTGTGAGATCCATGTTATGCCAAGTTGGTTAATTTATTCAGTCCCTACTTAAGTAACCTTCTGTCTTGAGTTATTACGAAATTAGCTCACCTAACAACATCTTATACTGACCATATCAATATTAAAAATCTTGTATGTTTTATTGACTAGTTATAATTCTTAAACTACTGGCTCAAATTCAATGAAATTTGAAATATACCGAGTTTATACAATGCCTACTTGGTTACTGAAAATTCAGGCTTCTAGTTTTATCGCCAACGAAGGTATAGGGGGTTGAAAATGGCCTGAACTGTTTCGAGAAAAGGATGGTACGGCCGTGCCGCTGTTTTTGTTTTGCTCGACTTGGCGGGGGCACTGCCGTGCCCCCAGATATGTTGATTGTATTAATTCATGATGTTGTTTGTGCGCCATAATTATGTAGGTGGCAAAGATTGTCATTGGACCGGATTGTGGCAGCGATGGCAGCTAATGTTTTATTTACTTAGTTATGTTGACGTTTATATTTAATTGAAAGAAAATTTTAATTTTTCTATTTCTTCGTGCATTATTTTTTTTTTTACTTTTTTTCATTAAAAAAAAAATGAAAAAAAACTGCATTCTCAAGTTTTGCGATTCGTTTTTATTTGTTAAAATAATATTTCTGCCGTTGAAAGAAAGAAAGAAAGCATCTTTTATTCCTCTAATACAATCAATATATGAACAAATAATAATTACAAACAAAACAAATATATAAACAGGTAATGAGAGGAAAAGGAACCCTGGCCAGTATACAGTTGTGGTGTAGTGCAGACCACAACACTGATATTCTGCCAGGGACCAGATATTCAAAGAAAAAAAAAACATTTACGCGCGACTTTTCAGAACACGATTATACAATCAACGGCTGTAATTATCACAATTTACTTAAAAACTACTGAAGAAATTCACTGTAAATATGCAATAGCACACGAAACTGTACAAGAAATGGACCGGCCGCCCCCATAAACTGTCACCACCAGTCCCCGTGAATCAAAGACCACTCTACAGATCCATTAGTGATGAGCGAAGTCGTTTCTTAAAACATCATAGACATGTAAGATCGCGATTTATTCCTCGAAATCCCGCTGACCCCGAAATAGATATATGTTTGTCAAAGTATCCACTAAAACATTACTTGGGAAGTTACAAATAATCGTTAAAAACATTAAAACAAACGCCAGAATATCCTTTTTCAGTGGGGACCTGTTAAACACAAAAAGGCAAACTCTTTCAAAGGCTCTCATAAATTAGCTTTAATCTGCTTGCGGCTATCCACTTTCGTGAAAATAAAAATTTTCGCTTCATTGAAAGAATTTCAATTGCTTTTGTTTTACATTTTAATTAAATAGGCTATTATGTTTCGTGATTACATTATCGACATGCGGCTTATACCTATGTTTGTTTGTCCGAAAATCTCATTTGTCGACGGATACGGGTAGATGTCCAATTCACGCCTTACGATTTCGGTTTTATTTCCTGCTCCAGTCCCTATCGTAATTGGCAATGCGAGATAGTGTGAGTAAATCGACCGGCGTATTTACTAAACCCTTTTAGAACCTATTAACAGTCGTTGGCAGGGGTATAACTCTTGAAATTAATATAAAAAGTTATATATTTTTTAGTTTATGTTAGAGAATTTTGTTCAATACATAATTTTATGCTCCAAATTGGAGCTATTCTTACTATGTATAGAACGGACCCCCAGGAGACACGAATAAATTTAAAAATATGCACATCCCAACTGTATTTACATAGTACATTTATGATTTTTTTTATATTATTAAAGGCGTCAAACAGGCTGACGGTCCACTTGATGGTAGGTGGCTACCGTCGCCTAAGGACACAAGCAACACCGGGGGGGGAGGGGGGGTTTGCTGTATGAGCATTGGATCGTCAACAATTCGAACAATTCGACGCTGTAAGGTCTCAAATGGATCTAGCTGATACTTAGGTCAGTGAAGATGTATGGTGCCGAGACGTGGCCTCTTACGGCAGGACTGATCCAAAGTTTAAATTTTCTTTTAGATTCAATACATTTAAACTCTAAACTCTTAAACGCTAAACTCCGTTGGCCGAACGCTACAATCTAAACTTCAGAGTGTAAACTTTAAGTGACATTGTATTAAGATTAAAATTTTACGAATTTTTTCTTACACATCTCGGCGGGGCCTCTGTCCTCCGCTGGACCTATATCATTGATGCGGCTTATACGACGATGACTAACTAAGCCCCCGCTAACAGCTACGAAGCATCTAGTATTTTTACATTTTCGTATTTTTTTATTTAGCTTATACATAAGTACAACGTTCATAAAAAACATTTAGGTTTGATTAAAATGCTAACACGTATTTCTTGCACACATTCAGCACACGATGTAATCATTTCAGCTGTAGGACGTAACAAAGGCCACCGCCCTAACTTTCGAAAAGGACCGGCCAGAAGCAGCCTGGATCCATCGACAAACCGCGGCTCTTATTAGATCGTCTGTCCGTTTTGTGGGTGGACGTCCTACGCTGCGCTTGCCGGTCTGTAGCCTCCACTCGAGAACCTTCAGGCCTCAGCAAATCAAATCAATCAGATCGTTTATTTTTCAAAATACAAGATCACTTTTTTGAAGTCGATTAAGTTGGCTGTCGGCTCTCCGTTACTATGTGTCCTGCCCACTGCCACTTCAACTTACGGGTTAAGTTGAAGTGGCGGTAACTTTCGTTCATATACGGATCTCTCATTCCTGATTCGATCTCGCAGTGTATGTAACCGCGAGCATAGATAGCCCTCTCGTTGACCGACGTTGAGCTTTCTTACGAGGCTCATAGTTAGAGACCACGTTTCAGCGCCATATGTCATCGAGCCATAGCCAATGGCAGGAAAAAAAGCCAGTATGCAATGTTCAAGGTAATTAATTTGTAAGTATAAATAATGTATAATACACTTTGTAGCACAACCTACTTATATCTTTGTGTGTATTGAGCCTGAGGGATCCCGAATACGATTCCCGGCAGACCCAATTTTGAAAATGAAATTCGCAACTCTCTTCTGAGTGTGCAGGGTTTCGCTACCTCAATTTATGTATTTATTTATCCTTACTCAATTGAGTTATTTTTTAAACATCTTTTACATATATTAAAAAACTTATACTGATCTTATTTACAATAAATTATTACGAAATCCTCTTAAAATGCACTTGAATATGGAGTAAATGTAATTTAGCGACCGTGAGTCCGGAGGGGTTCGGGTAACATTTGGCGCTACGAGTCGTATTCTATCCAATTGGGCACGTGATCTATTTATACTTAACATAGAAATCCAACGTTTATGTAACGAATTGAGTTCATGCTTGTCAATTGGATTGAATCAGCGTACAGTCAGTTGTATAGTATAGCTTTATTTGCTTTCGACTGGTACTTCTTCTCATTTATTTCTAACCGCCTGCCTTGGCTTCGCACGGATACAATTAAAGTTTTATTATATGTGTCGCGGATCGTGAGCGATAGGGGGTAATATATCGTCAGGATTGGTCGTACCCATTTTTAAGTAAAGACAAGGAAACTTAAATCAAAATTTACAACGGACATACAAAATAAGCCAACAATTAGGAATATAAAGTTAATCGCAACAAGGACAGAATGCCGATAGGCACAGTAAACACCATGGGTTTTAGCAGCCAACAAAGGCAGTAAGTAAACCGAATGATTTATTGGGAGCTAGTGCTTTAGTGAGTCAAAGCCGAAACTAGACTGATGATACGAAGGCAATGCTCTACTTTATATGCGATCTCAGTGCTACACCAGCGCCAACAACCTAATCCGTTGGTGCGAAACGTAATATTTACAAACCAAAGGTGGGCAGTTTGATATTCACAAATTACCCACTAGATAACATTCAGTGCCTACACGTAAACAACATAGTTTAATACTCGTAATCATAGCCTTCGATTAAACAAAAGAAGGCTATATCATAGTGTTACCAAGAACTAAACACTAGTTAATAACTAGGTCACACAAACAACGTTTCGGATTATGTTTAAATTTAATAAAAGAATATGCAAATCCAACTTTTGTCAACAATGAAGCTAAATTTATAGTAAAAATAAGGAATCAATTTTGGTATATGACACTGTCCGCGTCAGCAGACTTCGACATATATATAAACCTTCCCTGATCATCCAACTAATAGTGAAATCTGCATCAAAATGCGTTGCATGAGTTAGTGGATTTACAGACAGACGCGGGCAGCGACTTCAATTTATACTATTACTATGTACTGTTGTACTACCATGTACTGTTACTATGTACTAAGCTTAAATTGGCAAATCAAAATCACCTAAAATGAACGTGTTTGACTTTATATAAACTTTCAATCATCATTTACAGATGATAATATATATATATAGCTAACTAAAGTTTCAGCCAATTCAACCGAAGAGTTATTTTATGGCATTTTTATCGAAAAAAAAAACGTTGGACGTGATTCTTTTTTGTTTATAAACCGATTGGAATAAAACGAACACTAAATGTTACGGGAATACATAAGTGAAAACCGCGTTTAAATCGGTTAAGCCGTTTCTGAGATTAGCGCATACAAACGCACAGACAAACAGACAAAAATTCTAAAAACATTTTTTTTTACTTCCGTAACATAAGTTTGTTTTTTTTTTTTTTTTTTTGAAAAAATATTTAATGTACAGAGACACGACTCGTTTACGATTTTATTATTTTATTACGATTTTATTATTTGTAAAGACTAAGGATATACAATTAACGCTCTCGGCTTTACAAGTATGTATTCTAATATGCTTCAAACCGGTTCAATTTTCTGCAAAAATATACACAAACCTTTCACTATTGTAAGTCTTTCCGTAAGTGAAAACCGAATTAAAATTAGTTCCACAGTTTTGAAGACAGACAATAGGGAACATAATTATTATATACACACATCGATTTTTATTTTTAAAAGAAAGATTGGGGACGCAAATTTTTCTGAATTATTTTTAGTACAATTTACATCTCTTCTTATTGACTTCAGCAGCTTGAAAGGCTAGAGTCTCCATGTTACCCGGGGAAGATTACAGGCATTAGCAACGGGAAAAAGCCTCTCATGAAATTTTTTGTTCTAATCATTATCATTTAATTCATTGACCATTCAGATAATTTGTATTTCTATTATTATTTATGTCTTCTACATTAACAATAAAATAAAAATTGCGTGAATTACACAAATCAGAATGATGATGAATTCGTGTAATTCAAATGGGACCATCGCTCATTTCAATTCACTTAGTCCGCTCTCAAAATTTATATGTTAATGGATCTGGTAACATCTAATGGCACAGTCACGAAGTGCCGAATTCCACATATCGATCAAAATGGAGGCCCGTCCGTTATGATAATACCGCTTTAATAATCTAATTTACACTGTATTTAGATCGGTCTTCATAACTTTTAATGTTTTCCTGGACTTTGTCTGTTTTTATAGATCTTATTTCAATAATAATAGTAATAGAAAACAGACTATTTAAATTCATTTATTATGTGATGTTATTATATGATTACATTTTAAAGTATAAATTAATTGTTCATTTGAATTTTGCAATACCATTTGTAGTTACAAATTAAACTTTTGATTAGTGGATATCTTTCTTATTTTTTGTGAAATATGTTTGTTATTTTTACATAAAACTGATCTCGCTAGAATTTTTTTCGCCAAAATTTACAATAAATGAAAAATATCGTTATGCAAATTTAATTAATTAAATTTGTTCGAATTTTTACATAAATATAAAATTACTCTGACTGCTCTGCATATCTCAAAACACAATTTGTTTCCTTTTATTTATTTTGTTATAACAATAACAGTTTACTCTTTATAATTAAATTTTCAATTTCTCTCTATATTTTTTTTCTTTATGTAAACGTCCATTTAATGGTAGGCGGGTATTTTCTCCTATTAACCAAGCAACGACACAACTGCTGCAAGTGCGCTGCCAACCTTATAGGATTGTTATTAAGAAGGGATATGGAAATGGGCCATGACATAATCTTACTCACTTATGGAAACACAACAGCACACATGCTGTTATTAGAAGAATACTTTAACGATGAACTGAAAAACGTTAAAATAACTAATCCAAACAAAATAAATACACGCAACAGTAAATATCAAAAAGTAGAACTGCCAAAGTATAATAACCTATATGGAAAACGTAGATTGACTTATTTGGTACCATACCATATTAATAATCTGCCAGCAGATTTAAAAAATAATTTAAATACAAAAAATATTAAATATAAATTAAAACAATATTTTATCTCTAATAAGTAGCATTGTATGCATTTGTGTATTGTGTATGTATGTGAATTGTATGTGTATATGAATATAACTAATAACAATAATTATAACTAAAACTAAGAAGTCAAAAATGAAATACTTCATTGTTATAAATTGTTTATTTTATTAAAATAAAGATTAATAAAATTAAAACAACCTGTAGAAAGTGTGCATTGTGCATTCTTGTTGTCAACAAGGATGCACTTATATGTTAGCTGCATGTTAGAGTGGGACGAGCAGGTTTGTTGTATTTTAGTGTTAAAGTTGTATCTACCTACAAATATTCACTTTTTACTTTTGTCTGTATTTGTAACAAAAATTCTGTTTATATTTTTGCCATTGAAGACAACTCAGGTGTACGCTAGAAACTTAATTGAGTTTATAGTACACCTAAACTGTGTACCGCCCAATGTATTTTTTCTTTGTGTAAATAAATAAAAAAAAATTAAAAAAATTCACGGTAGTCTAAATTAAGGGGGTGGCTACTGGCGCCAGACAGACCGTCAAATTTATGACTCCGAAACGCAGTGTACTCTGCGACTATACCAACTTATTCAGATTATTTTTATATATTATGAGTACCTAGGTACTCACAATAAAATCATAAACGATCCGTGCCTTTACAACATTAAATATTTTTAAAAAAAAAAAAGCAATTTATACAGTGTACTTATTGTTAGCGTTGGCAACACTGTGCGAGTGGTAGCAACACGGGTGGTGTGTGTGGGCAACTCTCAACTAGCGGTGACAGACGAATACGGGCGGTAAACAAAGCGGTTGTTGGGAGTCGTACGTCCACCTACTTTATAAATTGATTATATGGTGTACCCCGAAGTGTGAATCCTTAATAATATGTAACTTACTAGATAAAAAAATAATTTTTAGTTTTTTTATCTGTTTATGCACGCTAATCTCTGAAACGGCTTAACCGATTTGAATACGATTTTCACTGATGTATTATAGCAAGCTAGCAACCGTAAAATTTTGTGTTTGTTTCATTCCAATCGGTTTACAAAAAAAAAAGTTACGCGCTATACCTAATACCACGCGTAGGAAGTTGAGGGCTCAGCTACTTCTTAAATATTTGTTCTTATTATTCTAAATTCATTATTTTCTCTTTTTAATCAATAGAAAGTAAGACATTTTGTGAATACAAAAAGCGGTAAGCCCTTTCACTAAGCAAAGCTGAAAATAACATATCGATGACCTTACTAGTTGTTCTTTGCACGTGCCGACATAAGCTTACCTGAGTCTATAATATCTTATGGCTCGTAAAATATTCCATTTACCATAATATCAATAACGAATCGAAAGATTCATCTCTATTAATATTTTACGCACGTCAAAGTTCGCTGGTAAAATGTTGAACGGAATCGGATGACTTTTGGCACACAGATAAAATTAGTCCCAAGTCCTGAAATTGCGAAATTGAGGACGCCAATTGTATCGCGATAAACAATTAATTCAAAGAAATTGATTTACGTTTCTTATGTATTCCTTAATGACTCTAATGCTCAACCAAACAACCAGCAATTATCCCCCATTATCGGATTTCGGAGTAAACAGACATCATGTGACCGTATCAGAACAGTAATATAATAGCACAATATAATGACAGCACTCGAAATGAAATTGGATTTCCTCATGAGGTAAATATAAGCTAAACTCACAAACAGTTTTTTTTATATGTAAAGATCGTCAGACAGGCTGACAGTCATCTTGATGGTAGGTGGCTACACGTCACCGGTGCTGTCGACCTTAGTAGGATTGAGGACAAGGGAATAGAAAAGGGATAGGGAAATGGACTCTGGTGTCCCTTACTTTCCCACTGAAACACTACAGCAGACATTTTTGCTGTTATTTCACGGTTGTTTTCTGTTAGAGAGTGGTTACTGCCTAGAGGTGGGACACTACGAATGTCATTAAAATCATTTCAAAGGATATTTATTAAGAGCCCAATACAAGCTTTCAGATACCGATGGGGCAGAGGCTTGAATTTGACGATAGGCGGATTCGAAACGAATCCTAATGTCTTTAATTCATATGTGGATTGAAAAAAAAAATCACTCGCTTTAAGGCATTCACTGAGGCAAATGACATTTACTATAGAACTCGCTGGCGGCGGAGACGGCCTAGAATTGGTGTTTTCTTGTTTTTACCATTAGAACATTACACAAATTTTTTTTTTTTATTAATACAATTTTTTAATCTGATATTAACTTATTAATAGGTACAGGATTCATATGCGTGCCATTAGCCGTTTTCGAGAGAATTTTCAATAATGGTCAAATTCTTTTTGTGTTCTAACTTTTTTTGTGGAGTTTCTATTACTTTAACGAAAATTCTAATTAATACAATTGGTTCTTCACATGTTTAAGTATAATATATATTTTTTTCAAAGCAATTGTCTTGTCTATTTCTTGTAACATCTTCATTAAACAATGGATATTTTTAGTATTTAGCGTTTGTCTCCCCCTTAATGAGTACCGAGCAAATAATGCGACTGAATAAGATGTTCATGACGACATATATATTTTATATGTTTTTGACAAGCCCGTTAGATGAGTGGTTAGGCTGCTTGCTTGTTCTAGGTTTCTCGGGTTCTTTTCAGAGTTGGATCTGGTTTGGATCTGTAAAGTAGTGGCAGGGCACATTGCGTTTCGCAGTCATCTGGCGGCAGTAACCATCCCCTTAAAATGTGTGCTCTTGTGTTTCGCTGAATGAGTAAGGGACGCCAGAGCCCATTTCCCTAATCCATCCCAATCCCTTATCCTTAACCCTATGTAGTCGGCAACGAACTGGCAACACATGTGGCGTTGCTTATGGTATACCCGACGGTAGCCACCTATCATCGGCGGGCCACCAGCCTGTCTGCCGACCTTAACATTAAAAAAAAAACTATATTTGAAATTTAGAAGAGAAAATGACAGTAACGTGACAATTAACAATGTCTAAGAAATTTTAATAAAACAATAACAAATAATTGATAAACGAAAAGTTTATAATACAAGAGTTATTTACAACATTTTGAATAGTCACAGACGAATCGCTAAAATGGGTTCATTTTGAGTATTATTTGAATGAAATATTTTATCGAATATCTATTCACATGAAATAAACAATATCGAAGTTAGCCGAATTTAATGCTTAATGCATTTGCTGCCAGTCGACCACATTTTGTGGGCTTTGTGGAGTTTCATGAAAACTTAAACAGGATTTCAACAGACTGTACATACATATTTCTATGAAACTACGTAAACCTAATTTATACTATAACGTAATATGGACATGAACTTCACATGATTAACAATTTAACTTTTATTTATTTATGACATGGCCTCTAACGAGGTAGGTAAGCACCAAAAACACAAAACAAAAATTTCAAAAAAGAAAAAATAACAGAATAAAAATAAAAATTAATTAGAGTAAATAAATCAAACAAAGTCAGTAATATAATTAATAATGTAATTTTACACGCATTTTAGTGATTTCACGGTGAGGGGGTGGTTACTGCTGCCAGACGGGCTGCCCAAATGACTGCGAAATTCATTGTGCCCTGTATAAATAATTATTAGCTTTCTTATTTACTTTCTATATTCATAAATAAAAATAAGCAAATTTAAAAAACATTATTAATAGCGAATCGCAACTACATATTAATAATGTAAATAAACCGTATTTATGTATTCATGAAATACGATTTATTATTTAATGTTGGTACATATTAAATGAGAAATCGTTATTATGTGTAAGAATAGTATATTTTGAATGTTAGCTATATTATATTTATTTTAAGAGAATTTCAGTTTTGAATAAATAACTAGAGCGATGGCTTTTTTTGCGTGGGAAAATCTGCGAGCCAAATTACACCGACCATTTTTTTTTGACGAGGAGTAATCCGCTTACAGATCTCCTGCCGCTGGCTAGACGGCAGGGGTATGTGGGGGTCGCCCAGCGGCTGATCATAGCGTCACTGGGAATACCCACTAAAGCTCCCCGGTGTCTCCTTGCCCTTTGAGCGAGGTGGACCGGGCTCTGCCGAGACAACAACTCCGATCCAAATTATCCGACCATGGGGAGATCGGTGGAGTATGTGAGACTTCTACTCACTAAAAACCACGTGCTGTCTATGGGCGGGGAGTAAGGGATTGTGAAAACATACATCTGCCTCCCCCCGCCATACGAGGCACGCACACTTGCGGGTTCCACCTCGATTTGACGCGGAGCCGTGGAGAGCGAGGACACAGCACGTCTTCCCTCGTTGCCCGGTGTTGTGACGACGGCGGACGACCCCATGTGCGCCGCCCCGAGCGAAACAACACGAGCCGCCTATACTCACCTCTCACAACGAGCAGTCAGCGAGGGGCTTCATAACCTCTTCTCTGCGGCACAACCTACTGCAAAGTCGGAGATCGCTTTCACGTGAAATTCTCGAATAACCCCCGCTCATGTAGCCGCTCATCTCTACGGCATTAAGGATGGGAGGCCCAAAGGGGGTTTCCAGATGCGATTGCGGTACTCTGCCAGGTGGTTCTTTCCTGCCGTAGAGCTCCATCTTCGCGTGGGTTGCCCAACTTCCACTAAGAAACAGAGCCATCCGAGAGAATCGGCCCGCTGCGACCCGCGCCGGTCCTCATGCGCAAAACCGAGACCCATACCTCGGTCTGATGCACAAGGGCCGGGGGTGCCGTCTCTCACCGGCCAACACCCGCTTGAGCTGAGTACGGATCCTCGACCCAGCGAGCGGTGACCGGCGAAGCTCCAACTGACAGTACGATGTTCGGAGCCCGCTCGGAGATCTCAAGGGTGTGCTTTGTTAGTTCCCCAGCGTCAATCCGATGAGCCAAGCGAAGGCCGGTAACCTCACCGACCACTGTAACCGCCCGGATTGTCGAAGGTTAATCCCCCCCCCACAAGGTCATAGAACCCCTATGGGTAGAACGATGCCTCGCGCAAGTATTCCATTTTGTTTTAAAAGTAGAATTTATTGAAATTATTTTCCACCATACTCGTATTCATCTACACACTAGTGGCACAAGCAAAGTCCCAAAAACACTCATTCACTTCAATATAATTCACTTTTTTTAAATGTAATTATCAAAAAGCACTTTTTATAAAAGCACATATGACGGTGCTTCAATCTTTATTAAAATGGTTTTCAACTAATTCCGTCTATTGATTCATTAATATCTTTGTTTGCGAACACGTAATTGATTTTAAATTACCCAACCAACCCACAGCCTAACCAGTCATTATTTAGTTTAGCTTTGTTGTGGCTCTCTTTAAAGAAAGTTTTAATCTACGCCAGGATTACATAGGCAACTATCGAATTTCATCCTTTAATAACAAACTTCGCTTAACTAACGTAATATCGTTATTTATCTAATAATTAGAAGTATAATTTGGTTCATTTGTAAGCAGTTTTGATCAGGCTTACAAATCTCTTTTAATCATTATCGGGTTTGCTTACTAAGTGTTGAGTTGGCAATGAAACCAAGCCCTAAATGTATTAGACGAATGTTTGATCTGTGCGAAAGCCGCAAAGTTTAAATGTATCTAGTCTGTTACACAGACTTTCCCATCACACCTTCAACAGATGGAAAAAAATGATATACAGAAGTGTTCAACGTCAATAAAACAGTGATTTAAAACAATGAGATATATCTATCAAAATCTTCTGCTCCTCAATACTAAGATTTAGGTTAGATTCTCTCACGAACGTTCGAAACTGTCTTAGACTAAATTTTGATGTTCGAATATATGTGAAGTCCTACCAATCCACAGACTTTATGCCATACCTCCATTAAAATACAACAATTGTGTTTAATATAACCTAATTGTTTTATTATTAATTGTTATTCATTTTTTAAATTCCCAATGAATTTAATCTCGATAATTTAATTTAATCTATTTTCCTTTGACAAAAGATAAAAGTTGCTTATGACACAGAATAAATAACAGTACTAGCGTACACTTATGACTCCAGTAAGAGACAAATAAATTTGCCACAAATAATAATCACAAAAATTATTAAAAATTCCCACAGCCCGTGGTCATGAGAATATCTATACACTAGCTGGCGCCCGCGTCTTCGCGCGACTAAAATATATGAGAAATATAACGCCTAATATATTTTTTAATACAGTTGCTCTAAAAGTGGCGTATTGCATGGACGTACAGCGTTCGCGATGTGGGCTATTACCATGGAAGTATAGTACTTATTACTTCCATGGCTATTACATACTCGTGCTTTTTTTTACCTTTCCCGAACTCGTGTGTTCTCTTTCCCAACTGTCAAAATAATGTCTATTAAAAAGAAAAACCTACCATGAAGTTTTTACTGAAATAATTCATAGAAGTTTTTATGATTCATGCAAATACGTATATTTCTAAAAAGAAGCTACTAATTTGTTTCAATATCAGATTTAATGATTTGATTGAATGAGTTAGGTTAGGTTTCATTTCATTTCATCTCATTAAATTTCATTTTCATTTCATATCAATAAAAAAATTCTACTGAAGACTTGGCTGTATGGGCATAGTTTCCTTTGCCTACCAGAATGGGTGAAGAAAAAAAATCTCTGCTTATATTCTACGGTTGGCGCCATTTTCCAGAAATTTTCTTTGCGAAAATTTCTGCGCCTCGACTCGGGTAGACATTTGTCGGAACTCTTTGCAATGACAGCCTTTCCGCACTTGTAATGAAATATACTATATTTTAGTTATCTATATAGCTTTGCCAGGCGTTAGATGATCCCTCGGGAACAATGTTTTATTTTTTCTACATAAAAGGTACAGTCCTTTCCTGCATCCCTGAAAACGTGTATGCAAAATTTCATGATGATCGGTTCAGCGGTTTAGGCCTGAAAAGGTAACAGACAGACAGACAGAGTTACTTTCAAATTTATAATATTAATAAAGCATGGATATTAAAACCGTTTTTGTACTTTGTAGCTACATCAAATTTTATTTTCTCCCAAAGAAATCCTAAAACATAATGACAGAACACATTGAGCTTTGTGGTCATAAACTGAGTAACCCCCTCCCCCTCCCTTTACAGAACATCGCAGTGAAATATCTGCGCGTGCGCTGTTTTGTTTTGAAGCGTGAATAAAATAAAATTATATTGCCAGAACCCACAGCCCTATAACAGCTACACTATCATTTTATTTCTATAATGACGTTCTTCTTTTTGTTGACAATGTCTATTTGTCGAATATATAAAAAAATGCGTTCTGCTTAACTTTGACAAGGTATTAAAATTCTTATTTAATATTCGTAAAATCAATATAAATCGTTTTATAATAGACTTGACCTTCTGTCGATTCAATAAGCGAAGGTCACTCATTTGTTATTTACAATGTACAATAAATAGTTCCTATAATTTAACGTCTAATAGTAACGGACTCCTTATCGGGTAAACGAATCGTTCTACAAATGGTTGTCAAATTTTATACGAACACGCTAATAAATTCCGTGGACGTATTCATGGTTTTTGTCCTTAATGATACGTCTAGATTACGTTTTGTTTCATACACACAAATGGTGAGATAATTTGTAAGTTAATTTTTATTGTCCATTTATTTTTTAATTGCAATTCAAATACAATAAAAAACATGCCAACCACAACAATTGATGCGTGAACATAATAACAATATGATTTTATGCTACGAAGAAACTCCTGACTATCATAATAGATATAAGCATATCCTCCAACTCAGACACTCCAAACAAAAATTGCTGGGAATGGACTGCCCAATAATAAAACATTGGGTGATGTCCCATATCACCCTCAATAGAAAATGATAGGTGGCATCATTTTAAATTTTTTTTTCCGATATACAATGTATAGTAATATAATTTTAAAAAGCTATGGACACAGTTAAGTCTGAAATAAAGTTATTATTAATATAAAGATTCTAGTGGTAGCCTGATGTTTTTATTGGTGCTATACATTTGCCAGGCGTTGTCTAAAAATTTAAAAAAATGACGCCCAATGTTTATTGTTTTAGAGGAATTGTCCCTCGGGAATCTTAACATTTTTCCAGGAATAAAAATCTCTTATATGTTAATCCAACTAATAAACTATTTGTGCGTCGAAATTCATCCAAATCCGGTAAGCCGTTTTTACGTGAAACATCCACACATATTATATTATCCATCTTCACAAATTTTGGCATTTTTAATATTAGTGGGAAGGATAGTAGGATTTTTCAACACAGACAAAGTTGCGTGGACCAGCTAGTATTGGTATCTAGATAGTGTCAAAAATAGTAACAGGGCACACTGCGTTTAGCAGTCATTTGGGAATTTGGGTAGTCCGTCTAGCGGCAGTACCAAGTAACCAGTAGCGGCAGTCCTGTTGTGTTTCGGCGCAAGAGTAAAAAATGCCAGAGCCCATTTCTCTATCCCATCCCCTTATCATATTTTGGTCGGTAGCGGACTTGTGTAATAGGGTGACGGTAACTACTTACCATCAAGTGGGACATCAGCCTGTCTATATGAAAACCTAATATGAAAACAAGTATATCATCGCTGTGTTTATATACCCGAAAGTATCATTATATATCATCTGCCTTTACCTAAAAAGACATAAACTAAAATTGACAATAGATGATTACTTAAACATTTTTTTTTAACTTTTGTGTCTACAAAAATTTACATTGTCTAAGAAAAAATTTAAAAAAAAACCTTACAAAAGAAATGTTAAAGATGAATAATATTATTTTCTCTTCCATAAGTTTAAATTTAAAAGAAAAATTGAAATGTATTTAGTATTTTAAGAGAGAAAAAAATCATAGATACAAACAACTCTTATTATTCCCGAGACTATGGTTCTAATAAAGATTTTAATTGGAATGTGGCACTAGCCTAAGATAAGACTAATAACTTGAAGCGAAATGCACTTCCTAAGTATAGGATAAATAAGATTTGAGGTACAGGAAACCATTCAAATAATCCACATTGATCGGTTTTGTCCGACTCGAAGCTTCGCTCTGATTTATCTCTCCCCCATTGATCATGAATAATACATGTACTAACTTTTTAAATTGGATTTGGTCTATGTTAGTGGCAAGAGATTTATTTGCAATATTAATAGATTAGTTTTATTTATAAAACTTTCCGCTATAACTTATCATTAGCGAATCATTAAATTTGTCAGTTGCTAACCCTTTAAGTGTTATCGAAAGCATTGGACAGAAATATTTTCATTTCAAATAAGGCGTGAAATTAAAGTGAATTTAGATGAATCCTTCAGTGCAATTTTTTATTTATTTATTTATTAACTTTATTTTATTTACAAATAATAACAAAAATATTCTTACACAATATACTAATGCGATATTGTAAAATTTCATCACCTATCTATTTGATTAAACAGGACATAAGATACATAACACTTGTGAGTTCACTTTAGAGAGTACCTTTACGTGCGGGGTGAGATGCCGCGTTAGGGCGAAACGAACGATTTATTTTCACAAATCAAGATGACTTCCAAAATCACCAAACTTGTCCGATGAGACCGTTAAACTTACGATAATCGTCAATGACTCCCTTAATGTGTCGCCGGTTCACTGTCGCAGATAACTTCGCAAAAGCTCCGAAGAGTCGCTTTCGTATCGCTGATTGTCGCACCACTCACTTATCTCGCCCGTCTGCTCTCTTATTTATACTTGGCGCCTCGATGTATTTCGTACTTTCCAGAAAATATAAAGATCGTAAACAAGCAATTTAAAGTTCGGGAATGCTATTTCTGTTGAAATGTAAACTCTATGTAGTTAAACATAACAACTAATTGTAAACATAAGGACCATTTCTTTGATACTAGTCGGAAAGGGGCGTTGCTACCATCGATAGGGTGGGTCGTTCGAGACTTTCTGCCGGCGCGAATGCTTTTTCCAGAAGGTTCCATAGTTAGTCGTAACAGTACAATGGAACAGATTCAGCTGTAACATTGAGAACGGTTAGTGATCGCGTCAGTGGTATGGTGTCTTCTTTAATGCCCCCAAGTTAGGGTTAGGGAATGATTAGGGAAATAGGCTCTCGCATCTCTTACTCAGTCACCGAAACACACATATACTGTTACTAGCTGAACAACGGCGGCGTGTGCATGGGGAGCGCGGTACTGGACACTGCTTATATATAATACTATTTATCGTAGCTGTCCTGCAACTACTTGCCAGATACAGATCTAGACCAGAGTCAACTATGAAAAGTTCATTTCCAAAGAGCGCTAGCGGGAATCGAACCCGGGATTGCTGAGAGAGTACGTTAAAGCAAGCACCTTAAACACTAGACCAAGTAACCAGGGGCCTTAGACAAAGTGGCATTCGCTCCGTAGCGATGCGATATCGAAGTTCGTTATCGTCTCAGAGACAAAGAAATCATGACAAGGTATCACGTGTTTATCACGTGTTACAGTGTCGATTCCTTTGTCTCTGAGACGATAACGAACTTCGATATCGCATCGCTACGGAGCGAATGCTACTTTGTCTAAGGCCCCAGTTGTTCCGTACTGCCCAGTAGGGAACTACTGGCGTTAGTTCCGGTAATAATCTCGATAGTAAATTAATTAAAAAGACTTAAAATTTTTAATGTTATTTGACATTTAATGTCGTAGCATAGTATAACCGACGGGAACGGGATCGTTATTAAACGATATTAAAACTGAGTTTTCAGCTTGTTTGTCCTTGGCCATTTATTTTTCTTTATATCTTTAACTTCTTATACCATCTTTAGCTATCCATATAACCACGGACAAGTCCAGCTGCTGATCCTAAACAAATAGGTAATGCAATTTATTCGTGGTTATGGTAGATAAATCGATCTAAAACTTTTAAAATCGAAGTTTGCTGTTTATAACTTGTTAATGACTTTGTTGGAATGCTTTCAAGTCGTAGTTTAAAATGCTTTTGTAAACAGTTTCTTGTCTCAACTAATTGGAGATCATCTGTCAAACGGTTTACAAGTCGGTTATGCTATAATTAGAAACATAAAACAAAACCTAATTAGTAAATGAATTTACACAGTTTAGCTATAACTAATTGAGAAAAATGAAACTAGTTTCCGAAATATGAATCTCGTTTTGAACACACACGGTCAGTTAAACTGATCAGTTGAACTGACGTACATCCGTTTAACTGACTGTGAGTGTGAATAACTGACGGCATTTTTCAGGCGCACCGTAATCACTTTTAACTGATCAGGTAAGTGGCCGACTTGCTTGCACCAACCCTTAAGGTGTTTTTGTTAGTAGACACAACATATTTTTCATAATCTTACATAGATAAATACCTACAATAAGTACATAAAAATATTAACAATTAATACAAAAATAAGCCTTCTGTAATAACCCATTTATCTATAATAAAACGAGCCATCGTAATGAAAATCGTAACGTGTCTGTCTGTACAGTAAAGATTAAAAAAAAATTGCAAAATATTAGGAAATAAATAAATAAAAAACATTTCATCTAATGTGATCTGAATGAGTTACAAAATTATACCTATATTTTTATATAAATACTAATGATACGCCCCCCGCTTCGCACGGAAAATTTTCCCATTTTTCTCCTCATCAGAACTTTCCTCGGATTACAAACACTATTTGAAAAGAAAAAAAAATGCCGACTCGGTCTATCTCCCGAGTATTTCTCTTATACACATTTAGCCATACATTTTTATTTAGGTATATTGATAACTCTGTCTTAACACGCAGTTTATATATGTTTAATTCCATCGAAGTACATATCTACCTATATTATAGACCAGGTTTATTATATGTTCAAATTCCTATAATGAATGTATTTGTAATCTGTGCCGCTTTATGATTGTACATCTTCATCATCAACAGCCTATTATATGTCCTCACTGCAGGAGCACAGGCCTATCCTCTCAACAAGGACTTATGGGCTATATGGTTCACCAACGCTAACCCGGTGCGGGTTGGTGGACGTTACATCTCCTGACAATATCCTCTTTGGCGTATGCAGATATTTCCCTTCACCCTTTGAGAGCTGTAAATGTAAAGTAGTAAATGTACTTAAGTTTTTAGAAGAAGAAAAAAACTTTGGTATATGGCATGACCGGGGATCGAACTCGGACCTCTCGACATTAATAGGCCGCGTATTTCCCACTGCCTGCGCCACCGATGCTCTAAACTTTATGATTTTTTGATTTTTCTTGACTGTTACTTTATATTGATTCTATCTTTGTTGTTCATAAATTGTCCATAATCCGTAAGATTTTAAAATTTATAATATAAGATATAATATCACCTGTTTACGCTTCTGAGGCATAATATTTAAACATATATATGATATTATGTAGGTAATAACGCTGTAATGGCGTTGATAAATTGCTAATATCCAACATAGTATGTAATCTTGGAACGGATACATTAATAAGTGCTATATGCGAGCTCTATTCAGTAATTTATCATTACGGTACAAAGCACTTAATGCTGAAACCGCTGAATTATACAAATTACTCTTGATACTTGATGTTTGCGATAAGGGCTGATTATAAGACACTTTGGGAAAATGCTTCTTGAAAACTACTTGGTTATTTTTCAAATTTTTCAATATCAGTCTATGCAGTTTACTCTAAATAGATTCTAGTTTGAGCTTTAAGACCACCACTGCAAATCGGAAAATTTTTACATTATCTACGAAGATTGCTAGTTTCTTCGCTCCTTTTCCTTTCCCGATAGGCAAATGGCCGTTATTTCTATCACAAACATGAAATCGATAAACACTCAGAAATGTAGGTCCAACCGAATCTAGGTCTCCTATTTAGACACATTAGTTTATAGTTACTTGACTGAAAAATACTTGATTTTTTTTTTCAAATAAATCAGTTTACACCTAAAGATTCTCACATAAGGCCTTTAAGAAAGATTCAAGTACCTTTAAATCCGCCATAGAACCTTCAATTCGTTAGCACACTTTACAGACATGGTACATTTAATTTTTACTTACATACAATACTGACACGATTTAATAGCTTTAGATATTATTGTGTTTAATTATTATTGTTAAATTGTCATTTGCAGGTTTAATTATTTCAACATATTAAGAAACAGATACAATAATGAAATAATTACAGTAATATATAAAAACTTAATGTATTTACTATTTCATAAATATATATATATACTGTCTAAACCGGTGACGGTATCTATTTACTATCAAGTGGACCGTCTGCCTGGCTGAGACCTGGCTCTGCCTGGCTGAGACCTGGATCTGCCTGGCTGCCTGCCTGCCAAAAGAAGCTGCTGTAATGTAAAATGCAGCACGCTATTTCAAAACAGGTTAATTTTTGCCATTATAGTTGTTTTTAAGGAAAATGTCCATGTTCGTTTTCCGAGTTTTGTATAAAAACTCTAAAATAATGAGAAGAAATTTTCTTGACTTAAAGTCATCCGACTATAGGGCAGTTTTGTACATACCGAAGCGTTTTTTTTTTAAATTAAAGATGGATTTGCTCTTGGCCAGCTTGTATCCGTGTAGGAAAGATGAGGCCGATGATGGAGCGAGCTCACCGCAGAGATGCCTATTCACTCAAACCTTGAAAAGATTTGGGTTGTATGAGCTCGGAAATACAGACGCTGGCAGGGAGTTTTAAATCGCTTGGTCCGAATTAGAGGGAATTCGACAAAGTGAGGATGGTAACCAGCCGTACGTTTACATGTCCAAAAGAAGAAAGGGGAAGGCGGTATGATCTCATGTAGCTCCCGAGCAGGTACATCTTATAGAATACACAACAGCCAATTTTGTGTCTATGTGCCAGGCTCTGCAGCTTAATTCTTTTTAGTGTACCGCCGCTAATGAGCCTCCAAGCTCTGCGATCCACCGAGTTGAGTGCGGCAAGTTGGTATTTTGTTGAACCTTCCCAAAGGTGACAGCAATACTCCATGCAAGATCGGACTTGTGCTTTGTACAAAGAGGGGAACTGTCCTTGAAGACATTATCATGCAGGTTTTATTCTAAATTACACTACCATCAGATTACCTCTTAAATTTCTCTCGTCCAGTAGGCATATAAATTATATATTATGTTTGGCTGTTGAGTTAGTGATACAAGAGGCCGTGTGTATATAAACGGGAAGCGTAGAATAATAAACTTTAAAATGTCGCCTTAACTCTCACGCCCATAAATTGCGGCTAATAGTATTAGTCATACGAATGATGAATTATTCATGAATAAGCCTTGTTGGCAAGAGTGTGAAAATAATTACATATAACATTTTTAGCAGTGTGATTTACGATTCACTCACGTGTTGTATTTAATTTTTCTACCTCCGTAAGCTGAGAAAATATGGAATATTTAGCTTAAAAATATTGTCTTTTCATCCAAATTTCCTTTCTTTTCTTTTCTTTTCTTTTCTTTTCTTTTCTTTTCTTTTCTTTTCTTTTCTTTTCTTTTCTTCCTTTCTTTTCAATTATTATTTTTTCAATTATTATTATTGGGTTACCAGTGATGACTTATGGCTCTGAAACGTGATCTCTAATTATGAACCTCGTAAGAAAGCTCGCAACGCAACGCAACGTCGCTCAACGAGCTATAAAGAAGGCTATTGCTCGGAGTTCCACTCCGAGATCAGGAATGAGGAGACGAACGAAAGTTACCGACATAACCCGGCGGATCAGTAAGTTGAAGTGGCAGTGGGCTGGACACATCATATCACCGACTGGGGTAGGAAGGTGGAGGCACGGACCTGATAGGAGCCGCAAGTCGACAGATCCAGGCTGCTTCTGAATGGTCCTTTTGGACAATTATGGGGGGAGACCTATATCTAGCACTGAAAGTCCTACAATTGAGACGATATTAATGAGACTTTGTAATAAATTTTTAAATACCTACCTACTGGATATTTTAATCATAAATAAATCAAATCGTAGATATTCAGGCGATATTTATGGCGTTTTTGATTGGTATAAATTCTAGTAAGTGCGTTGCTTATAGTCATGGGGCTCAATGAATTAATACATCAAAATATTTCACTGTCAGGAATTTCTGGCATACAGCCAAATATTATCGACGATCCCTTGAAATAGGAAGAGATCAACATCTCATAGTTTTATTGCGATTCGTCTATCTTTAACACCACGAAACATATCTGTAGGTATATACCTAATGGTGTTTTGTTCTGGTTTAGTATTTTATGCACTTCTCATATAGTTCTCTATGTATGTTAATATTCATTGCTTATTTTTAAATCTTGTTATACTTATTGTTTCCAGGATGTTTTATCTGCCTTACAATAAGAGTGTTGGCAATTTCACAAACATCAATTCTATAACAGTGATATGACGAACATTATTGACAATTAAAGCTTTGATGATACACGACATTAATAACTTGTAAGCAGGACAGCCAGACAGGCTGACGGCAATAACACAAAGCCAATTTTATTTTATTTTTATTTTTTTATTAAAGATGGGTTTGCTTTTGGCCAGCATCTATCCGTGTAGGAAGGATGAGGCCGACGATGGAGCGAGCTCACCCAGAAAATGCCTATTCACTCGAACCTTGAAAAGATTTGGCTGGTATGAGTTCGGAAAGACAGACGTCGGCAGGGAATTCCAATCATTAGCTGTGCGCTTTATAAAAGATGTTTTAAAGCTCTTGGCGTAGAGGGATTTCGACAAGGCGAGGATGGTAACCAGCCGTACGTCTGCATGTCCGATAGAAGAAAGGGAAAGGCGGTATGATCTCATGCAGCTCCCGAGCAGACTCTCCGAAGTACATCTTATACAATACACTTCCGCTCTTTTGTCTCTTGTGGTATCCCTCTTGACAGAATATTTACATTGGTGCTGTTTGTTTTTATAATTGACGGTATTCACTTACCATCAATTGACCGTTAACCTGTGGTCATAAGGAAGGAGTATTAACTATCAAAACACCGATTAAAATGCTTTTATTATTCAAAATAAAAAACGCATTAGTGGAGCTCCGATCACATTTTTGTAGTAATAAATCTAACCATAAAAAATCTGATAAAATAAAACATCGTGTTGTATCTGGGGAAACTGGAATTTGTTTGTTATAAGGACACCCTTTTTATCGTTTCTCTCGTTAGTTATCAAGATGGCAGTTACCTATTGGTTTTGTTTTAACGAAACGAATAGTTTTTATGAGACAATAAAGCCATTTTAGAAGAAACTTTTGCACATAAATTCTATTATAAATAATTGTTAAATCAGTTATAAACCAGTAATCCATATTATTTTTGTAAATATCAGTTATAAACAATTTGATGAAAATTTATATACACAATTTAAGAAGACTCGCATTTTTTTAGGAGAAATTTTGGCAGACAGGTTGACGGTCCACGGGATGGTAAATTTTCCTATAAATATAATAGCCCCTGCTTTTATATACCGCCTGCTACAAAATGTGTATAACGGACTGGTATCTGGCATCTCTTATCAAATAAAGAACCACGACAGCATAATGTGCTCGTTTTGCTCCGTTTATAACAGCGCTATACAATATATTCTAAAAGAATCATATTTATTAGTGTTTAACCGGTGGTGGGGGAAAAATTAAACTTTTCAATTATTATTTTTTTATTTATAAAAGCTCGTCAATATTACTAAACAAATAGCAACAAAAAGGAAAATCGTTTCACAAACAAATTAACAAATTTTATTTATTATGTTCAAAAATTATATCAGCCTGAAAAATTTGCGTTACAAATTACATATTCGTATAAGTATTTTTAATGTATTGTAAGCAGATTTTAAAGTTTAGTTTTCACCTGACTTCACCATACTGATCCAAAATTGATAGTTCATAAATAAAATTATCTTCTTCTTCTTCTTTTTTCTGTGCCTCTCCATTACTGAAGGTCGGCAGTCGATTCCTTAAATATCTCCTTGTTCTTCGCAAGTCGAAACAATTGTTCCACGGTTTTAATACCGTTCCTCTCTCTGATGTTAGGTAGCCATGACAACTTTCTTCTTCTAACTTTACGCTTTCTTTTTATCTTCCACATCATTATTGTATGTACAGCCAGTATCTCTGTCATATCGCAATATATGGCAAAATATATCTTTTAAATACTATCTTTACATATTATAAAACTTCTTAACTTTCTCCGCTAACTTCTTTTAAAACACAGAATTTGATACTGGAAAGAACGGTAAACGAGGAAGTTATATAATATGAAAAAAAAATGCATACGTGAGTAATTAATAATATACTTAAACTGGAATTAAAAATAACGCATTATCTAATATCAAAATTACAATGCAAAGTAAATAATGTCTTACCTACATCAAAATATTCCTTTCCGCATCGTGGAGTATATACACTAAGGAAGTTTCAACTGATGTCTAGGTGTTTCCAATTTAATAACCCTGAGTCTATCTAAAGGCCAATCGGGGCATCGGAGGATGCCCTCGAGACAACACGTAATTGAAGGTAGATATCCACACTGCTAGATCATATTCACTGACCTACTTGTATACTATATAGAACATAAGTGAGGGCAGTTCAGAACACGTTACCTATCGAATTATAGTCAGGTCTATAGTATAGATCTATACGTCCCGATAAACATCTTCTATCTATCTTCTCTATATATAAAAATTGCATCCCAGGCGAAGCCGGGGGCGGGTCGCTAGTTTATGATAAAAATACTTTCGGTCTTAGTGGTATTTATCGTAAAAAACATATTATGTCCTTCTTTTTTTTTAAATTGTTTTAAACACGCCTGAAGAATCTGTTTCATTTATAGCTTAAACAATGCAAATCCAAGGCGAATAATTCGTAATCACCGCTCAAATTACACAATATTATATATTAAAATAACTTGATTATTATTTGGACATATAACTAAAATAAAAAGTAAAAATATAATAAAACCGACAGACTTTTCCTCAAAATAATTATTTAAAACGGGCTGCTGGATACTATAATCCTGTGAAAAATCAAAATGAAATGATAATTTATTAAAATTAAAAAACTAATTTACCTGATAACGGTACACCTGCAAAGCACCACAATATTCAATCCCTTTCTTTAATTGACCTAGTTTTATACATACCAGTCAAATAGTCAATAACCCCGGACTGGCTACATTATACTTTGTTTTATATTATTCTTTCGGTTTTTTTTTCTTTAGGCCTATTTTTGTAGTTACAATGGATTGCTACTTTAAGTGATTATTTTTTTTTTAAATTGGGTTAGCGTCTAAAATTCACCTTGTACCTATATTTCTCGTAAGTCACCAAAAATATTTTAGCCTTATACTAACTATGTTAATGTCGATAAATAATTAGACTTAGAATTAGATATTATTACGAACAAAATTAATAAATAAAATTGTTATAAACAAATAAATCAATCAATTTTCTCCATCTACAATGCAATATTTTAAAACTAATTACTAACTAAACTAACTAAAAACTCTTCAAAGGGTGACACTTGCACCACAAGACCAAAAAAGGAATTTAAATTGTGTTTTCTTTAAAGCTCCTAAAACAAATACTTTTCTTTAAAATTATCCTAATAAAAAATGCGAAATTTGTATGTTTGGATGTTTGTTACTCAATTACGCAAAAACGGCTGGGCGAAATTAGATGAAATTTGGCTCACAGACAGTTTCTTTTTTTATCCTGAAAGATTTTTTTATTCCTGTGAAATTTTCAATAAAACGAACTACAGCGCGTACGAAGTCGCGGGCACAGTTAGTATTTAAATATAAATACAATAATAGTAGTGAAGGTGAGCTCGAGGTTTGCTCGAGAATTTCCATTAACAATTAATTAATTAATTTCCAATGGAAAATTAATTCCACGGAATTGTAAATAGCGTGGTAAAAGTAATTTTCTTAACGGATATTGGCATTAGTATTCATCCGTGATTTACGCCAAAAAGTCATCAATCACACGTTCGTTGCCGTGACAGAGAAATCGTTTGCTTTTTGTAGTGTTGTGGTTATTTACTGAATAAAATATGTTTCTTTCTGTGTTGATTGCTCAATTCGTTAACATCAATCATCTAAAACGACCAACTTTAGCATGCATGCAGAGATATGTTAAAAAGAGATATCTGTGCCTGCATACTATTGGCACAGAATAAATAATAGTACTTATTGGCGCCAACAACGCCTGCATCATGTATGCAACGATCGTATACGTGAAATAGACCCCTAAGATCTCCTATATAACCTGGAGATTGTTTTTTAAATCTGTCTGTAGTATCCTTACATACGTAAGGACCGGGCCAAACGGCGCGGCGAAATGGCACCAGCACATTGGCCCTAAAATCTCAGTTTAGGGCCAGCTTGATTGTGTTAGGCGCGCAAGATTGTGGTGAGAGAAGTTTTGTACTAAATTGTTATAAAAATGCCTAGTTGCGTAGTAAAAGGCTGCAAAAACTATGATACAAAGGTAAAAAAGGAGTAGGGAATATCGTATCATCGGTAAGTAATCTTTTGACATGTTAAATAATTAATTTTAACACATTTCATTGTAAAATCAATGTTCATAATGGCGGCCATGTGCCGCACGCAAATTAAAATAAACATAACCTTGTATTGATGTCATCCTTTTTTTTTTCTTAGAAATTTGGTGTAGTTGTAACTATATTTCTTAATTTGGGGTAAAACGTTTTACATTTAACGTAACAGTGACGTAGACATGAAAAGTAAGAATTTATTAAGAAACAATGTTTATATGTGTTTAAATAAAAATTCTAATAAAATAAATATTCCTAATAAAATTAAAAAATATATATGTTATGATGACAAATTAAGATGCAAAAAATATTTAAATTACAGATTTCCTCATGACTCAGTGCGTAAAGAGATTTAGAGTCGCATTATTCGGAAACAGCTAAAAGAGCTTTATTTCTTACTTTCTTTGAAAAACATTTCCTGATAGTCTTTAAAATGTCCTTATTATTGTATAAATAATAATTTCTTTAAAATTTCAAGTAAAGGTGATTCATAGTAATTTATTGTCAATTAATAGCAATACGACGAGTTTTTTTCGATAACATGCGTATTCCACTTTTATCGAATTTTAAACCAATTTGTAGTTTCCTTTCTTCCTACATAATGCTTCTTTCTGAGAGAGCTTGTATTAGTGCCTACATTAGATTATAGCTTTATAAATATGTATGTACCTATGAAAATAGTAATAGTGATCATTATAAATAAATAAAAATAAAACCTACATACAATGTTACGTCGTAGACTATGCAAAGCGGTCTGGTGATTCGTACGATTTATAATAGATGGCGCCACTGTTTGTCTATAAGAAGTAAGTTTGTGTAAAAATGTTCCTCTGGGCGTATCCTTACTTTTAACATCGCTGTAACGAGTAGTATAAATCGAAGTCGCTGCTCATGTCTGTATGTTATCTAAATCTTTGCAATGGATTTTGATGCAGTTTTCACTAATGGATACAGCATTAAAAGAGAAAAAAATTATGTAAAAGTTCACCCGTGCGAAGCCGGGAGCGGGTCGACAACAAAGAATCCCGCCATAAGAATAATACAAAAAAAAAATCAGATTTTCTTTAAAGTCAGTCACATTTCACATTTCAAGAGATTTCAAGTGACAAAGTTTTTAAGAGATTTAGAGTGAAAAGGCTCTTTTGGATCGTCGACCTGAATTTAAAGTAGCAGAATTTCCATTCCGATTAATACTGAAGAATCACGATCCAAACCGCTTGAGATTTTATGAAAATTTTCTATAATTATTTTCATTACAAATTCAATCAGTAAACCTTATCAGAACATTAGAAAATACGTTTGTTACTTTAGTCCTTCAAAAAAGCGCAATTGATTTTGATACTTCTTTCATTATCGTTTAGACATTATATTACAAGTTTGTGTATGTATAAATATATGTATTAGATTTTGGCCGTCAATTCGTCCACTTATCTTTATAAATTATAGCCTCTCTTATTCTGATCATTAAACTATATTACTGAGATATTTCATCAAAATCCGTTAAGTAGCTTTGCATGAACATATTCGTATGCTATACTAATATTGTAAAGAGGTTAAGTTTGTATGTATGTTTGTTTGTGTGTAAGCGGTAATCTTCGAAACTACTGATCCGAATTAAAAAATCTTTCAGCAATAGTTAGAACAGAATTTCGGGATGGACATAGGCTATATACTAGCTGTGCCCGCGACTTCGTACGCGTGGAATTCTGGATAACGTCTAACTTTTTTTGTTTGTGAACAGATTGGAATGAAATATACACTAAATATTACCGGAAGCTTGCTACAATACATCAGTGAAAACCGCATTCAAATAGGTTAAGCCGTTTCTGAGATTAACGTGCACAATTTGTTTTTAAAAAAATATTTAATGTGCAGACACGGCTGTATAGATATTTTATTTTATGTATAGATTATCACGTAAAATAAAAAGGCTTTTTCCTTGTAATCGAATTTGCAAAGAAAGTCGACGAAAAATCGATCGAACGAAAACGTTTCTTTTCAACGCTGCTTTAATGGTGGGAAATAAATGATTAATTTCTATAGAAAAATGATAGAGCTTGATGATGCCTACAAAAAAGTCAGCAACAGCATATTATGTTTAATTTTAATATTTAAGTCACATAAACTATTTTTGTCAACATCGGCAGTCAGACTGACGGTCCACTTGATGGTAGGTATTAGGTTGCCTTTCGCCTATAACGCAAGCAACGCCACAGCTGCTGCAAGTGCGCTGCCGACTACAGTAGGATTAAAAATAGGGGATTGGATAGGAGAATGGATTCTCTTAAAATCGTTAGATGATGTTTATTGCCCATATTATCAACAATTATGAATCCTTATCAAAATCAGGAAGTTTATCGTCACAAGTAATTAAACACTTGAGTCTTAATCACCTCTCAAAACCCAAGTTTCAAACCTCAACTGTTTCGTTTGGGCGTTATTGCCCAAATAAAATAAGGAAAGAATTCTTCGTACTTTTGCAAGAAATTTTTATCATAATGATGATTTGCAACGGTAGCCACCTACCATTAAATGAACCATCGGCCTGCTTGCTATCCTTTATGATGAAAAAAAAAAGACCTACGTGACACCAAGTCTACGTGATAAAATACTAACTTTCTTGTGTTACTTATGAGTTCGTGATAGTATATTTATTTTCTGTCGTTCCTCATTTTGTCTGAGGGAAGAAGGAAATTGTCGACTAAGGACGTGTTCACCGCTACCTACTGATAGAATACATTTTCTGAATTTTCTTCTGAATAAACTTCATAAGTAACACTGTTTTACAAGTTTTCTGTAAAGTACTTTTTTGCAGAAAAACTCTAGTTATACTAGGCATACTAGGCTTTATAATATATATATTTTTCTCTGCAGAAACTTTCGCGCTACCTAATACTGTTGATTAGATGTAAGAAGAAAGGTGTTAGAGGATAGAGATAGAACCTTATTCATTTCTTTTTCTATGATTTTTAAAAGTTGGTAAAAAATCATTCGCCAAATTCTCTTACAATTATAAAATTAAAAAGTACTTATAGCTGCTTTTTATTACATAATTGTTCTTTTAAAGAAAGAAATATTAATATCCATTAACAACTATTAGCACCATTTAGTAGTAGCAGAACAAACTGAATTTCGCAATCATAAATTGTAATGTGTAGATAATGTAAAAAAAAAGTGTGCTGTTGTGTTTCGGTGAGTGAGTAGAGGATACCAAAACCCCCTATCACCCCTATCACTATCACCTCCTATTAATAGGAGGTCCGCCGAAACTTTTTCGATTGGAGTCTGCAAACGTTTATAGAAAATCCTAAATTTCATCGAAAATTTGTATTTATTTCATCGATGAAGCTCATTTTTGATTACATGACTTTGTAAATAAATAAAATATGCTTTATCGCAGAATAAGAAACCCACATGTGCTTCAAGAAACTCCATTGAATCTATAAAAAGTTACTGTGTGCAGTACATGCGGCAGGTGTGATTGGACCGTATTTTTTCGTGGATGAAAATGACCGCTATGCAGTCAATGGAGTGCGCTATCGTCCCTGTTTCAAGACTATTTTTGGCCAGAATCGGATGGACTTCACATTAGTGATATATGGTTTCAACAAGATGGCGCTACATGCCATCTATTAGAATACAAGAGGCGCTCTCTAATGTCGCTTGTGCATGCTGGTCACTTACCGTCAGTGGATAATTATCCTATCTGTTGTTGTTTACCACACGAAAAAAGCCGAAATATTTTTTTGTTGTTCTGTGTTATGAGTGTTATTTCTGAGTAATCTGTGAGATTTCAAAGCACAAATCCACAAATCCCCCAGGGGACAGCGTACCATGTGTTTGCATAAATAGAATTCTTACGGAGTTAGAGTTGCATTAAAAAAAGTTGCAAAAAAAAGAACTAAATTTCACAAAGAACAATGGCGAAACTTTTATTCAAAGAATTTTGAACCTTGTGAGTAGTATATAGTGTTCTGTGTAAACCACCATCCTGTCATTCTGTCGACATTGACATTTCACATCTTCCTTTCCTTGAGTAAATGACAATTTAATGTGACAAACAAGGTCCAAAAACTAGGATAGGGACAATACCACAGAACACTATATATACTCGTAGCAAGGAGCATAGTAATGCATATAAACATAATTCACCTAAAAATATTTTATCCTGAAACCAGTTTTAAGTAGTTAGTTTATTTTATTCTAAAAATACCTTAAATATATAATTTAATCCAAATAATAGGTGTTATTTTATATAACCTCAAAATCTTTAAACTAAAATATCATTAATTCCAGACTTTGCTTAGTAATAAATCTAAGACCAAGTAGTTTAGTAATAAAAACTCTATACTCTTACATATTTTTCATTTGTAGACGCGAAAAGTTTAAGTCAACAACATTTGTATGGGACTTCGCCATTGTTCTTTCACCTGAAAGCAAATAGCTATATAACAGCCAATAAAATTAATCGGCTAAATAGGAATTAGCGGATGTGAGAGAGGGAAAAATCCAGAAAGCGTTGACAAATTGCTATGTCAACTAGCGACGGCAAGGGCCAACCTTAACCAGTAGCCGGACACGAACAATCACTCCACATCAATCCTCGGTAATGACATTACGGAGAATTTACATTTGTTGCGACACCAGATTTTTATTGAACATTATATTTGTCATAATATTTTAACTTTTTCAGTACGCCAAGTCTCCACAATAACCGCAGACATTAAACCTTCCATTCTTATAAATGCGAAAGTGAGTTTGTTTGTTTGTTATTTACGCCTTAACTACTCAACCGATCATCATGATATTTTGCAAACACTTTGCCAAGGATACAGAAAAATAAATCAAGATTACTGTTCCCGAGGGACGCGGACCAAGTCATAGAAATAAGCTAAAATATATTATTACTGGCTTTTCTATACTAAATGCCCTTTTATTATTAGCTTTTTATATAAACACTTAAAGCCATAATTATATCATTTACCTTTCAGCCAAATGGAAAAGTATCATGTCAAGATCTCTATTATTCAACTCGCAATACTGAAACTATACCCAGTATAAAAATACATTTAAAATTTATATAGGTATTTTATTTTTATTAATAAAATAACAAAAAAATTACAGTTACAAAATATTTTGTGCAGATAAAGTCCAAAGCTGAAAAACTACACAATACAAATAAGTATTTTAACTTAAGAACGAAAAGTCGTATTTTTTATATTTGTTCCGCAGATAGCGGCGGCGCCGCGTAATTTTTAATTTCTGGACCTTTTAATATTGAAATAATTCATATTATTCTGTTGAAGCTTCCTCCTCAAATTGATATTGATAAATTGATATACAGACGTATAATACAAAAATAATAAATACCCTCACTAACATTATCAAAAAGAGTAATTATATTGTTTTCTGATAGTTTCTCAAAGCCTATTTACTCAATCAAATTTCAAGTCAAAGACTTACTGGAGGTACCTCCAACGAGACATACAATGAGCTTAATTAAGTAACGAATCGTAAATATAGTGATTTAGTAGGATAAGGAATTAGGAGAGCATAGAGAAATGGGCTCTGGCAATCCTTAGGTACTCACTCACCGAAACACAACAGCACACGTGCTTTTATTTCACAGTGGTCTTCTGTAATGGGTTGGTTACTGCAACCAGACGGGCTGCCCAATTTATGTCTGCGAAACGCACTGTGTATTGCCACTACTAAAACACCCAACCGTTTGACAAGTTCATGGTTAGGTTAGGGTGCTTGCCTTAACGCTCTGTTCTAGGGTTCCCGAGTTCGATTCCCGGCGGGGTCAACTTTGAAGAATGAACTTTTCAAATTTGGCTTTGGTCTGGATCTGGAAAGTAGTGTTAGGGCACACTGCGTTTCGCAGTCATTTGGGCAGCCCGTCTGGCGGCAGTAACCACCCCCTTACAGAAGACCACCGTGAAATAACATTTCGGTGAGTGAGTAAGGGATGCCAGACCCTATTTCCCCATCCCCCCCTAATCCCGTATCCTTAATCCTACTGTACTTGGCGGCGCACTTGCAGCAGCTTTGGCGTTGCTTGTGTTATAGGTGACGGTAGCCACCTACCATCAAATGAACCGTCAGCCTGTCTGCCAATCTTAACATAAAAGAAACTAGACCAGAGCCAAGTTTAAAAAATTCATTTCCAGAATGTAATTCCTTGGAATTCATCGCCTGGAACCTGGGACGCTTAAGGCAAATATCATCCAAATCATAAGTACGTATTGGAATATACTTAAAATAAGTTTCTATTTTTTGTTCTCTTTCTGTTGAAGCCGAGTTAAATCAAATAAGTTAATATGACATTGACATTAATTGACAGAGTCAGTATAAAATTTGACGGGAGATATTTCAGGAAAGATGAGCACGCCAAATATAAATTTAATCGGGTAATAAGCAATTAGTTTGATAGAATTAATTGATATTGCTTCTAAGGACCAAGTTCGTAACTGATGAGAGTCAAATTCGTAGATATTTCAAACAGTTTAATTAAAAACTAGAAACGATATTAGACTGATTCGTAATTAGTGGCACGAACAAATATTGTACTACACGCTCTAAGATATCGCACTATGTAACTTAATATAACTTAAATAAATATAATATGTCAATGTAATATAATATTATTTTTTACTTTAAAGTATTAAAAATTATCGTTTTTTCTTGTTACATAAAAAATCATTTTATTAAGCATTATTGTACACAGAGGAGTTTTAGACAGACATAAATTTTCCTAACCCTTACCAATCTCTTATCATCGTACAGTAGTCAGCAGCACACTTGCAGAACCTGAGGCGTTGCTTGTGTTACAGGCGACGGTAACCACCTACCATCAAGTGGACAATCAGCCTGTCTGCATATCTTAATATAAAAAAAAAATGATTTTTAAAATTAATTTTCACATTATTCTTAATTTTATCAGGATCAATCAGAGTACTTGTATCCACTATTTTTCTATTGTTTATAGACTACAGCAGCCGCGGTATCTATAGGTCCATCAGGCTGTCTGACAGTCCTTTTAAATAACTACTTTAACAGTTCGAATTCCTTCGAAAGAGTTTTAGAAAGAGTTTGATGCCATTTTCTTAAAAGAGTTTAGTAGTGGTAGGGCACATTACTTCCGTAGTTACAAATTATGCTGCTCGTCTGAGGGTAGTAACCACCCCTTAGAGAAGATCACAGTGAGTTTATTTATTACTAGTTTAGTGTATGAGTTTATTTACTCCCTCCCTCTCTCTCTTTCTCTCTCACACACTCACTAGCAATCATCGACGTAATATCCAAGTAGACCGGTAATACCTATTTATTCACAATGCAAACTTTTCTGGCAACTAACTGAGGTACGCGGGCGCGGGGTACTGAACGCCAATTGGTCCGATCAAGGTCACGACGAAATTCTACTGGTCGTAACTGCCCGAACATTACCGGGCGTGGAATTATAGAATATCTATTTCTCTAATGTGTTGTTTGAATGCGCCCTGTACTAGAAGTCTAGTTGGATATTACGTCGATGCTAGCAACACTGTCACGTGCGCACCACCTTTAGTAGACGCGAGTCATCGGCGATGTGTTGTTTGTTCGCCCTGTACTAGAAGTCTAGTTGGATATTACGTCGATGCTAGCAACACTGTCACGTGCGCACCACCTTTAGTAGACGCGAGTCATCGGCGAGAGTTGCCGTGTCGGGAGTCCGTCCGTTTAGTGCGTGTTCGAGGCTGTGATTCGTCCCACAATAAAGGGACGCTACACACCCCATTCCCCAATCTGCTTCTTATCAGCAAGTCTGCAAGGGTCAGCAAGTCACTCGCATCTGGTGTTCCTAATGTTTAGAGACATCCAACTATCACCATGCAGACTCTCAGCCTATCTTTAGTATCGACTATCTTTAGTATTCATGAACATTCTCAATATGCACTATTGGATTCGTATTAGCACGAAACCTTGAGTCTATAAATGAATATAGGTCAAACATCCTAGACCTTACAATATACCTGCATCTATACATACTTCTGAAAATGAAAACGATTATTGGCAATGCATTCATTTTCTCGTTTCTAGGTTTGCGAATATCATGTGTATTATTAAATAAAAAAATATTTCTATAAATGCAATGCAAAGCTAGTTATTAGCTATTAGTGGTGTTTACGGTAATACAGAGCTTTCACTAGCTTTTGCCTACGGCTTCGTCCACGCCCTTTTATCTTATGCGTGGAGCATTAAATCTTTATTGCTATTTTATTTTTGAAGGTGTTGAATTTTTAAATTGTAAATTTTAGTAGTCGGTATTTTACCTCAAAAAATACTTCCTGCACAGGAAATTCCATTTGCACAGCGAGTGCGTCCTGGGTGCAAGACAATGCCTGTGGGCACATATCTCGAGCAACCCAGTGGAAGACACTTATATTCAAGTGTTACTGTGGCCAGCGAACAGTCCGGACATAAATCCAATAGAGTATATGTGGGTAGCAAGAGATCCACAACCACAAAACTACCTGGGAAGAGATTCCAGCTAAAAACGCGAGGCATGCAATCCAGGCTTCGGGAGTGCATAGCTAAGACAGGAGGGCATACCCATTACTGAAAGTTATGATAAGTGCAGATTTTTTTAAATTTTTCACTCACTTTCCATTGTTTGTTTTTCATAGATTTTTTTTTGTCTTAAGTTTAAATGAGTAATAAGGTAAATATTTTTTAAAATGTTATTTTAAAAAAATTAAATTAAATTTTAAATGATTTAAATATTTGAACCTTTATTGTAAGCAAGAATATTATTTTACTACAAAAAAAAGTTATTAATTGTATTGTTTTCATGCTACATCAAAAATACTTAGTGACCCCCGTTTTGTTTTGACTAGTATATATTAGTAGATAGTAGATATAGACAAAAAGCTACACCAAACTGAAAAAACACTTTTGCCTAGATTACTTTTTAACGTTGATACTGATGATTGATAACTATGCACTGTTTATATACGTAAGATAAACAAACATGGTAAAGCAGTGCGAGTGTAGATGGTCGATGGATTGACTGACGATATTCAAGTTTGAATCACTGAGGTTCCTTTGAGTAATTTGAGTATTATTCGACTTCATTTGAGGAATATGTTAATTGGATAATAATCAAATGCTAACAACCTTCAAAGATTTGGTGAATAACTGCTATTCCTATTCAGCCATGGTACGTTCCCAGAATTGAGGCGTGTAAAATATAACTGATATAATCTCTTCGTATAATTGTAGATATAGGCAGTTCTCGTATATGCTATGTTTATCGGACTTTAAAATTAAGTAATGTCTATCCATCTAATCTATAAGTAAACTATATTTATAATTTTCTATCCTAGTTTCCTAGTTTTGTTTCTGCTCAAACTCGTTATCTGTCTGTGGACACGCCTTTGGAATGTGTGTTAATTTCATTATTTTTCCTATGTTATTATTTAATTTCTGAATGTGTCATAAATACATAATATTTTTTTTTTAATAATAATGTTTCGCCTAACCATGGAACGTTCTGGAAAAAGCGTTCGCGCCGGCCGAAAGTCTCGAAATTCCCACCTTATCGATGGTAGTCGCGCCACTTCCCGATTATTGTCAAAGGAAATTGATCCTTATGTTTACAACATAGAGTTTACATTCAACAGAAATATCATTCCCGAACTTTCAATGGCTGGTTTACAATTTTGTTTATATTTCTAGTAAATTCGAAATAGATCATGGCGTTTAGCGCCAAATATAAATAAGAGAGCAAGCGGGCGAGATCAGTAAGTTTTGTGCAATACAGCGATTCGAAAGCGAACCTTCGGAGCTTTTGCGAAGTTACCTACGACAGTGAACCGGCGACACATTAAGGTAATCATTGACGACTTTTGGTAAGTTTAACGGACAAGTTCAGTGATTTTGGAAAGTCATCTTGGTTTGTGAAAATAAATAGTTCGTTTCGCCCTTACACGGCATTTTGACACACCCCCCCCCCCCCCGCACACAACACTATAACAGTTAAACGTACAGCCAATTTTGACTCACCCCGCACGTAACAATATCTATATCTATACATATTATGAAATCAAGTCAGTGAAAGCTTATTCTAAACGACCCAAGGGGTTTTGATACGAATAAAAGTGATAGGTTTGTGTGGAAGAAAGTTGCATTCATGCAAAGTCAGGAGGGGGTCGCTAGTATAGAATAAAATCAAATATTCACGAATAAAAATGAGATTTTTTTTAGTCACGTACTAAAATAAAAAAGCACGGGACCATCTATTTAATATACATGTAAAAAAAAACAAAGGTAAATTCTCATAACGAAAAAATATTCTGCTTCTCGGTGATATTATGTATACAATACACAGGCATAAACATCTACGGGCTATAAAGCCGCCGGCACGTGTTTTAAGCATGAAAGTTGTTATTTTTAGGAAAACTCTTTATTTTACCAGGGACATGTATATATATATCTTTATTTTACGTTTTTGTGCTAAAATAACCCAGCTAATCATGAGCCATCTATAGATAATATTTAGAACCATGGTATATTCATGCGGACAACAGATACGCATTACTCAAATAAAAACCATTTTAACACACTTCCAAAAGGGGGCTGTTACTGCTGCCAGACAAATTATATTAAAAAATATATATACGAATATTACAAAAACACAACAAAAAATAAAATTTAGGTAACTCATAGAATAAGCATAGGGCTGTTCGCTCACACCGCGATTTTTTTTTTCTAATTTTAGCAATTTTTATACCCGTCCTAACTTCCAAATGAAAGAATACAATGCGACCTTGACTATGAAAGTATTTGGTTGGATAAGGATTGATATTCTAAAATTTAATTGGCTAATATGCACAAAAAAAAGCTGTTATTGTGACTTAAATAATGTTACGACTAACAATGGAACGTTCTGCAAAATGCGTTCCGCCGGCTGAAAGTCTCGAACGTCCCACCCTATCGATGGTAGCACGCCCCTTCCCAGCTAGTGTCCTTATGTTTCAAGTTCCAAAGGAAATTGGTCCGTATGTTTACAACATAGAGTTTGCATTTACAGAATAGAGTTTACAGAAATAGCATTCCCGAACTTTCAATGGCGTTTGGCGCCAAGTATAAATGAGAGGCGGCGGGTCAAGTGGGAGATAGTTGTGCAATAACAGAGATACGAAAGCGAATCTTCGGAGCTTTTGCGAAGTTATCTGCGACAGTGAACCGGTGACACATTAAGGGAATCATTGACGACTTTTGGCAAGTTTAACGGTCTCATCGGACAAGTTTAGTGATTTTGGAAGTCATCTTGGTTTGTGAAAATAAATAGTTCGTTTCGCCCTTACACGGCATAGTCACGCAAACTTTTTTGTGAGTAACGATGACTACTAGAAACATGTAGTACATAATTTATGTACCATCAATTGTTTTCACAGCGTACGCCAAATAATGACTTTTATAGGCAAATTTTTGATACCTTGAAATATTCGAAAATATTTTAGAATATAAAATACAGAGCACTTCATTCGGTGATAATATAGCTTTCTATCGGTGAAAGAATTTTTAAAATTGGTTAAATGGTTTTTGAGTTTCACAAACAAACATATCAAGACGAGCCCGTTGGATGAGTGGTTAGGGTGCTTGCCTTAATGCTCTGTTCTAGGGTTCCCGGGTTCGATTCCCGGCAGGGTCAACTTTGAAAAACCAACTTTTCAAATTTGGCTCTGGTCTGGATTTGGAAAGTAGTGGCAGGGCACAGTGCGTTTTCGCAGTCATTTGGGCAGCCCGTCTGGCGGCAGTAACCACCCCCTTACAGAAGACCACCATGAAATAACAGCACGTGTGCTGTTGTTTTTCGGTGAGTGAGTAAGGGATGCCAGAGCCCATTTCCCTATCCGCTCCTAATCCCTTATCCTTAATCTTACTCCAGTCGGCAGCGCACTTTCAGCAGCTTTGTCTCCAGTCGGCGTTGCCCGTGTTATAGGCAACGGTAGCCACCTACCATCAAGTGGACCGTCAGCCTGTCTGTCGACATTAACATAAAAAAGAGAAAAAAAGACATATCAAGATACAGAAATATAAAAAATTAAATCTTTCCTCTTTCGATTAAAAGTGTAGACCAATAAAGGAACCCTTTTTAACCCTGAATCCCGGAAGATAATTCCACATCATAGCTGGGATTATTACATTCTACGCAATGCGTTCAATCAGTCACGCGAAAAACGCCGCATCATTACTTCAATTTATGAAGTAGTCAAACATAGTCATCAATAAACGTCCAACGATTGCGAATTTACTATGTGTAAGAAATCTCATTTAGAAAAATGACAAGGTAATGGATTAAATTTATGAAAACTCTTTGTTTTTATGGTAAATTTTCTTTTTTATGGTGAATAGTGAGTATCGTCGTCAAGGGGTACAAGTAACAACTAAATAACTTGATAGTATAAAAGGCCATAAACAAGAAAGGAAGTACAGAAAATGGGCCCTGACAACTCTTCAGAATCCTTTAAATTAGCCTATTCAACGAAACATACTATGTAAACATATTTTTTTATTAACAATGTCAATCTCTTTTTCTTAAGAGGGTAATTCATATTAAGGTCGGGGAAAAAGTTTCTTTGCATTTTATATGAAAATTTAATACATTTTTTTAAAGTTTATTAACATTTAATTAAAGTATATATTATGATGACCATTTTTTTGATGACTTTTTGTCATCTTGTATGTAGACACATGATCTCGTTGCTGTAGAAATTTTGTGCAACCTTGAGACTTTTATAGACCTAATGCGCAGTGGCTAATGGCTTGCGTTGCATTTTTTCCTTTTTTGTAATAAATTTTAAAATGTATCGGAATATGTTCAGTAATTCATTCATTTTGACATAATTATTATTTTTTTCTTTTCTTGAAATGTAACCTTTTTAATGACATCAAAACCAGCCAGAAACAAACAGTATAACTAAAGAGATTTTATTACAAGTTTATACATACTATAAGGGAAAAGACTTTTTCTCCGACTTAATATGTAAGTACCTGTACAGTGAGTCTAACTGAAAATAAACTTACTCAGAAAAAAATTATTATCAACTGATTTTGAATTTTGCTCGTTAACTTGCGTATCATCGCCACAGGATTTTTTTTTCATCGACCCAATGAAAAATTTTCCAGGTGGCAATTTTTTTTATTAGTTTTTAAATAATTTAATTTAAAAACTAATAAAAGTTAAGTTAACTTAACTTAATTTAAGTTTTTTATTAATAGTACTTTGTGTAAAAAGTTGAATTTGTAAAGGAAGTATTTGAAATAAGTCAACCGTTTATAGCAAATTTTAACTCAAACTCTTTTGAGTTTTTTTTTTGCATAATTATGAATACAAAGAAAACACATACTATATCTGCGTACTCAATGGCAAGTTGAGTAAAAGATGGCGAACTTAAAAGTCTTACGAGAATCAAAGGCTTTATTGCAAGTCCGCAATGAGAAAACAGGTGTTTCAACAGTAGAGCTTTAATAATCGTATGAGCTTAATTTAACGAAAACGAACACAGAACGTGACCTAAGTAGTTCCAAAATTTACCATAGTTACTATTATTCAATAATTCTTAATTCTACTTTTGGAGTAAATTGAAAATGAATTTCATAAAACATATAGAATTCCAATCAAATTGTAATCGTTCACCCACAAAACGGAAAAAAACCTAATAAGGGTCGTTGGTCGACGTTGGATTCAGGCTGCTTCCGACCGGTCCTGAAAATAATAGTGTAGGCCTACATGTTTCCAGCAATTTACGTCCTTTGCCTAAAGTAATGGTAATTATTAGGTCGGGGAAAAAGTCTTTTCGCATATAGTATGTATAAACTTGTAATAAAATCTCTTTGGCCGTGCTATTTGTATCTGGCTGGTTTTTGTGACAATAAAAAGGTTACATTTCAAAAAAAGAAATAAATTAGTAAAATGTTGTTCCCAGCTGTTTTTAATTTGTTTTTCTTTCTGTCAAAATGAGTGTATGTAATGAAGAAATTCGATACATTATAAAATTTTATTACAAAAAAAAGGAAAATATGAAACGCAAGTCGCGAAAAAAGTTTGTGGGGTTTATGGTAAGAGTGTCAACCATCAGTGTCAGTAAGAGTAGCACAAAGTTGGTTTAAGAGTTTTCAATCCGGGAATTTTGATGTCAAAATGCACCTTGCTCTGGTCGCCCTGTTACTGATAAAATGGACGCCATTTTTGAAAAAGTGGAGCAAGATCGGCATATCAGTAGTTTAAATATAGCTGAAGAACTGGGAATTGACTACAAAACAGTTTTGACCCATTTGAATAAAGCTGCGTACCCAAAAAGCTCGATATTTGGGTGCCACACGAGCTCACTGAAAGAAACCTTATGAATCATGTACTCATTTGCGATTCTTTATTGAGACGTAATAAAACCGAACCGTTTTTGAAGAGAGTGATAACTGGTGATGAAAAGTGGATCACGTATGACAAGAACGTGCGAAAAAGGACGTGGTCGAAGGTCGGTCAGGCTTCACAGACTGTGCCAGAACCCGGATTAACTTGCAATAAGGTGATGCTGTATGGTGGGATTGGAAGGGCATTATTCATTATCAGCTTTTACCGCCAGGCAGAACCTCTACTGCCAACAACTGATGGCCAGGCAAAAAAAGAAAGAGGCCGGAATTGACCAATAAAGTGTGGTCTTTCATCACGACAACGCTAGATCATAAACATTTTAGTTACTAAGCAAAGTCACGAGCCGTATTTGTAAATTAAATATTTTTTCAAAAAACAAATTGTACGATGTACTCATGTTACCGAGGTCAAAAACGGAGTTTTTAGAATTTTTGTCTTTTTGTCTATTTGTGTGTGCGTTTTTGCACGCTAATCTCTAAAATGGCTTAACCGATTTGGATGCGATTTTCACTCTTTTATTGTAGCAAGCTTCCCGTAACATTTAGTGTTTGTTTCATTCCAATCGGTTTACAAAGAAAAAAGTTACGCGCTATACCGAAAACCACGCGTATGAAGTTGCGGGCTCAGCTTCAAGTAGAATAGAATATAATTAGATTTTATGTTCAGTCACATTATAAAAAAGCAATTTCAGGGCCTATTTCTTTCGGGGCCAATCGCCGTCGGCAGCATTATAGAAATCCCTATGGCAAATCCTAAAAATAATTAAATAAGTCGATGAAACGATTCTATGTTAAGTCTTTAAGTTTCTAAATAGAATAAAATTCACTAGTATATACATTATTAAACCCATCATCCATTTATCAGATAAAATAAATGTCAATAACGCAATCTGGGTTATGCTGCCTGAAGTTGCCCGTGTTAATTAAATAAAGAGAGAGCCTTCTGTGGCAATTAGCAGCCTTAATTCATCCTTTGAGCCTTGCATGCGGGCGTTTAAAAGGCCTTCGTTCACACTAACTTTTTTTATCCGTTCTATTTTAAACTAAGGACCCGGACCAACTTAACACTGATCCAATGATTATAGGACAATATAAATCTACATTAATTTAGACCCAAGTATAATACTGGACCAAAGTACAGGAAAATTTAATAACAAAACAAAATTTGAGTGCCTCTCATGGGCATTTTTGATATGTGCTTCTAGAAGATTTTTAATATCTATAGATGAAAGAAATTTTTGATTCTACTGTGTAGAAGGGGTAGAAAAAAATAAAAAGAGGTGTTTATACAAAAAAATACAAAAAATGGTAAAAGTTAAAAAAAGTTTGAGACAAATATTGCAGAGAATTTAATTTTACATACATTACCTACTATTTTTGCTAAAATTAAAATTAACAGATTTAGGGAGAAATAAGGGTTGATACATTTGATTTTTTTAAATGTATCTATAAACCTATATATGTATGTATCAATCTAAGTGAAACAAAATTCTCTACAATGTTTGTTTGAAACTTTTTTCTAACTCTTACTCTTATCTTAAGTTTTGTATTAAAATGGAAAAAACACCAAAATTTTTCTTTCACACTACAATGTGGAATCGAATTTTTTTTTTCACCTATCGATATTTCATATCGGTCTTCTGTAAAGGAGTAGTTACTACCAGTTTTTGACTGCTAAACGCCGTGTGGTTGCCGATAAAAAAACCTACTGCATTTTAGTAATGGACTAAATATGAACTAAAATCTAAAAATGAACTAAAAGCAATTTCAATCGCTATACAAAGAAATATCTCTTAAGTATTTATTATATACTCGTATAGCCTGAATATCCTGCCTTGAGTAGTTTTCAATCACTGCGAACACGAGTGTGAGTGGCGCATCGTTCTCGATAAGCTAAACTTACCAATTTAGTTGGATCCCTTCACGAATCCCGTCCACTTGAATTGCAAAGCGAAGTTGCAAATATGAGGGTCTCGTTTGAGTAGACGTTATTCAATGTGACGAATTCTGCACGGCCGAGGGGTTCTTTTGATGTTGGATGCGCTGCAAGAATAGCTTTATAAATAATATGAAATTATCTACATACTATTTTTAACACATAATCCGTTTACGTCCTTTACTGAGCTAGTTTTGAGCCGCGGTTTCACCCGCATGAATCGTTAAAAACTAACCTATTATCACAAGTTTCATTATAAATGTCACTTATTTTTTTTTTTAATAGGGGATCGGACAAATTTTCAGAAAGTGTTTTAAATTAATCTTCATGGATATTTATTCCCATAAAAAATACTATTTTATTTATTTATAGCCTTTTAGGTACTCAAAATCATGTTTTAATATTGTTTGTTTGAAAATGCCGCCAAAACGCCACGATAGTTCATCTGAGAGCGCGTAACGTCATTTGTGGTCATATCATAACAAAACAGCTGCATTGGCATAAGACAATGATTGCCCACAAATGACGTCACACAAATGACGTTGATGTTTCAGTATAGATTAAAAATATTGTAAATAATAAAATTTTATTTCTTAATTTAAAAATATCTAAATGAATTATATTAAATTATTATTCGATAAATAATCGTAAAAAATTATATATTTTCTTTCTAAGTACATTTTAGATTTTAATCTGATTACTGTCCGATCCCCTATTGTATAAGATTACCTACTAAAGAGACTTAAAATCTTTACTCTAAAAACCTTTTTTTTTTGTTATTACTAACACAGAATACAAAGTAAATGTTTTATTTTTCTTTCTTCACAGACTGTGAGAAAAACTTCCACACTAATTTAAGTCCCTATAGAACTAGATTAAAATTATTAATTTTTCAAATCCAACTTAAAAAAAAACGGAAGAAGAATGATAAACCAAAAAAGGAAACAGAACAAAGAAAAAATATAACCTATATTTTTATTTTCAGAAAATCCGGGCTAGCCTACCTTGCAGATTAGTAGGTATGTATTTACACCTACAAATGTATTTATATAATATCCTTAATATCTCTATCTAATTATCTGAATATCTATATGTCAATAGTAAATGCACACAGTACCTATATTTATGTGTACCTAGCTCCTAAAACCTTCATATCAGCTAAACAAAATAATATCACCAGCTGATAGAACAATAATTTCTTAAAGTATATAAATGGCGAATACAATTTGACACACATTTTTTGTAACACAAACTTTAAGACCTATATAATCTAAACATATAGGTAATAAAATCGTAAACGAGCCGTGGATGTACATTAAATATTTTTTCAAAAAAAAAAAATAAACAATTTGTACACATTGTACTTATGTTACCGAGGTCAAAAAAGAAGTTTTTAGAATTTTTGTCTGTTTGTGAGTTTGTGCACGCTAATCTCAGAAACGGCTTAACCGATTTGAATGCGGTTTTCACTGATGTACTGCAGTACATCTGTACTATATCGAATACCACGCGTACAAAGCTATAAAAAATTTGTTTTGAAGGTTTTGACTTTTTTCATGTTTGTTTCTGTAAGATTTAAAAAAAAAATACATTTCGAAAAGAAGTAAAACAAATAAAGCAGCACCATAAATTACGAATTTAATAACCAAAATAAAAACACTTAGATTGTAGTAATATATTCACTTAGTGTTTGCATTCTAATACAGCCAAGTGCAAAACATTACAAGTCTAGGAAAATTTTGAGGGCTATATTTTGTACTTAAAATTTAAAGAATCAGTCCATGGAATTAACAAGCTTACGTTTATAAAAATCCCAGGGAGCGCCTAATGTCATATCAATTATAATATGACATTTGGCGCTCGTCAAAATAAGACAAATGTTTTATGCCGTGAATGTAAAATAACATAAGAATAAATTTCAAATTTAAAAAATATATATTAGTAATCAATTTAGAAATAATGTACAATTCAGAGCAGCTTGTTGAACTTTCTATTAAAGAGGTCGTATCGTTAATGAGTCAGTGCCGTCGTCGTCTAGGACAACCCCAACTTTATTACTCAGCTCCCTAATGTCCTAAGGTAATTATTAAAAGCTCAGCTTCTTTTCATAGACTCAATTAATTGATAGTATAAATATTGTATATTCTATATGTAATAAATTTATTGCAAATTATTAAAATAAAGTATTGAGAAAATTAAACGCTGGAACTGATGTCAAAATTGGTCAAAACGAAAATCTATCTTTTTCGAATTAATACATTTTTAAATATCAAAATACTATATAAATCAAAATCTTTTACTAATACCAGAAAGGTTTTAGTAAAAGAGTTTTTAACATAAAGTACCTAAGGTGAAAGGTATACAATATAAAAAATCGAAATGTGACGTTAATGAAATTTAAAATTGCAGTGAGCGGAGTCTCTTCGGTCAGTTGCAAGAAAGAAATCATTAATGCGACATTTACTAATGCCTAATTAAATATAATGTCGACATTAAATTAATGGGCATTGCAGGAACGTTCATTAGATCAACGGTAGGTTTTCATTTACTAATGTACTCGTAATGAAAGCATTAGGACAAAAGAGTGAATGATCTCAAAAATGAATGAATGGTTGCGTTTGGTTTTCAATAAAAATAAGTGCTGCAAGACAAACGAAACGTTATTTGATATTTTTGATAACCTACTATTATTTTACTTGTTAATTTAATGTTATTTCGTCTTTCGTGTTATTGCGTGAATTGTTTTCAATAAATGAAAATGTCTTCGAAAAAAAAAACGTGGTGCTAACTCCTCAAGAATCGGAAAAAAATTTGGAATTGGTGCCATAGTGAGTACCTATACTACCTAGAGTGGTGTGCGTTCCGCAGAGCAGCTTATGTAAAATATTGTGTTTTAGTGCATTTTTTTGTAAATAGGTAATAACAATTAAATAATAAATAATTAAAAATTAATTTAAAAACTTATTTAAATTGTTTCTTTATTCATACTAACATAATATTATAAATGTGAAAGTTACTCTGTCAGTCTGTCTGTTACCTTTTCACGCCTAAACCGCTGAACCAATCATCATGAAATTTTGCATACACGTTGTCAGGGATGCAAGAAAGGATATAGAATACCTTTCATCTAGAAAAAAGTTCTGTTCCCGAGGGATCACTTAACGCCTTGGCAAAGCTACGAGTATAACTGCAATAAAGATGTTAGGCGTTACATTGCTCATATATTTACGCGGGCGAAGCCGCTGGCACCAGCTAGTTATTTATAAAACAGGAAATTATATCAATATTCCACATGTCAATTACCTATATATGGAAAAAGTGAACTTATATTGGTGAAGTGATTATATTTTATTAATTAATATAAACAAAATTGATTCTTTTTATTTAAAATAGGAAATTGTAACAATATTCCACATGTATATCTCAAGAAAAACTGAACTTACATTGGTGAGGTGATTGTATTTACTTAAATAAAACCCTAATGGGCCGATAATGGCACGTATACGGCCCATTAAAAATAAGTAATGAAATGTCAAAATAAATCCTCCATTAGCTATGAAAATTGTTTCTTGCAACAGATATAGCGCATAATGACGACTTTTGACAGTCAAAAAATTAACTTTAATGAACATTAAAAGTTAGCATCAAATCAGATTTGCTGCAATAGAAAACATAGGTTAATGGAGCATTATAAATTTAATGTCGGCATTAAAATTAAATGATAGCTTCTTGCAACTGACTGAGTCTGCCTGAACCTTTATAGTATGTAACTTTTATTAAGATATATACAACCCACTTCAAGTAATACATTTATAGTACCTATTTTTTTTTAATCTATTTTCACAATGAACAATTTCCTTACAATAAGAGTGCGTTTTCAATGCAGCCTTAAACATTGAATAATGCCGTGTCGCGTCGGAAACTGCACTGGAAAAATAACGTAGGAAATTAAATTGAAATGCTCCCTTAAAAATTCAAGCTTACATTTTTCTCTTTGTAAAAGAGTTGAATAATGTTATTATTTTTCTCTAAACGTTGACTTTAAACGTTAAAATCGAATGAACTTTGTTCTAGACCGAGTAATATGATATCTCTATATACAAAATGGTATTTTGTATATAGAGGTAATGGCATCACGCGTGAACGGGTAGACCGCTTTTAATTCGGTTTCCAATGATGGAAAGAAGGATAAACGGGGAATGTTCATATATATAAAAAAATTCACCCCGGGCGAAGCCGGGGGCGGGTCGCTAGTAAATAATAAGATCGCTGAATTATACATACATTTCTTATAAATGTGTTATGGAAACAAATATTACTATCCCATCCTAATCCCTAATCCTTAATCCCACTAAGTTTGCAACATCTGAGGCGTTGTTTGTGTTAATAAAAGACGGCAGCCCCCTACCATCCAGTGGACCTTCAATAAAAAAATCTACGCTAGCTACAAGTAAAAGCTGGATATAGACCGAAAGCTAAGCTAATTTAGTTTAGCTTAGCTAATATAGCTGACGCAGTAAGGCTGAATGCAGACCGAAGCTAAGCTAACTTAGTTTAATTTAAGTTAGCTCGCATAGCTGACGCAGTTTTATTACTTGTGCATAGCTTGTGCATACAAGTTTTCCTAGTTTGCAGTCTGCCCACAAGTATAACACAGCTATGCGAGCCAAGCTAAGCTAGCTATCAGTCTGAATCTCACTTTCTAGCTTGAGCGTATAACTTTGCATAATTTGCGGTCTGCAGGTACGTTAGTACATAATAGCTCACTGTCTGCACACAAGTATAAAAAACTACGTCAGCTATGCGAGCTAAGCTAAACTAAGTTAGCTTAGCTATCAGTCTGAATCTCACTTTCTTTAAGCTTGAGCGTATAACTTTGCATAATTTGCGGTCTCAACTACCGTACACCCCCGTTCTGGAGAAGGACAGATGTATCATGTGGGACAGCGATGTCAACAAGTATCGTCCGGGCGGCGCTGGGATCGGTCAATAACCACGATGTCAGGCTTATTGGCGACAATAGTCCTGTCCGTGATTATGGAGCGATCCCAGTAGAGTGTAGCATGATCATTTCCGAGAACTACAAGTTAATAATAATAATAATTATTATTATTAGTTTATATTTTTTGAAGAAATCTCGAGTTGAAGTGCTAGTAGTAAAATAAAAGCAGACAATGTAAATAAGGTTTGAGGGCGTCAAAATCGCAATGTGACCACTTGTGCGTTGTACCGAGTCCTTCAGGTTAACAGGGCCGCACTCTTAACTTCTGATTCAGCTTTTTAACAACGGAGGAACGGAACAAAGCTTGGTTCGGACCTTGAGTGTTCTTAAAAAGTTTGACGTAGCCATTGAGTTTTTTCATATCCTTCTTAAAATGTTTTTACAATTGTTCCACAGCAACATTCCTATAATGGATTTTTTATTTCATTTGTTTTTTTTTAATTTAATTTAAAAAATTATTCCCATAAACCGTTCATTTTTAGGGTTCCGTGCGTCCGAATAAAAAACGGAACCCTTATAGGATCACTCGTGTGTCCGTCTGAACGACCATTCCCTCCCCTTATATCCGAAACTACTGAACCTAAAGTTTTGAAAAAAATACAAAAAATAGTTTTCTACTTATAGATTACAGGAAAACCTATAAAAATCCATGATATTAAAATAACATGGTAAATCACTCAATATTGTGGGGATAGGTAACATCTTACGGAACCCTTTTCACGCGAGTTCAACTCGCACTTGTCCCGTTTTTTTATACATATATGAACTAACAAAGTATATTATTCACTAATTTATACTTATACAGTGTACACTTTTTATGGGGCGGTTATAATGGTGAAATTGAAGGCCAGCCGGCAGGCAAAAGCCAGGTCCCTCAAAAAGCACAATCACAATTTGAACTTGAGAATCAGAACCAGAACAGAACTTGAACTTGGAAAGAATTCGTACAAATTAAACGAATCAGTGTTTTAAATGAATTTTTGCCTATTTATTCTTAAGGCTCTATTGGATTTAAAAACAGGATAAAACAGTCCGTTATTTCTTAAGTCCATAGTTTTAAATTTTCACATTTATGTACAAAATAATCATAATGTGATTTAGTTTGGCGTACAAAATAATTAAATTAAATAACATTTCATAATCAAACTAGGGCAAGGAAAGTACTTCTTTACTTATGTGAGCAACTTAAACGAACAGTTCCAATTTTGTGAGACAAGACTAATAAGTTTTAGGGTAAATGGTGGCTAAGTTTCATTAATCCACGGAAAGTTCCACCAGAAACTCTCAGACCTACAAGCCTATTTATGTGACGAAGGAAATTAACAACAGAATTTCTAGTTAATATGAGACAGGATGTTCGGTTCTATCTAAGATAAAAGGCGGCTTGCATTATTCTCTGAAAAATTCTGTCAGTTTCTCTCATGGAAGTAATAAGTACTATGGTTTCTCTTCATTTACCTGCCAACATAATAGAATAAAAAACGCAACAAATGGACAAAATACATTTTTTTTAAATATTGTTTTGAGCGGAGCCACCACAAGCAAACATTTCAATTATATTTGTTTGTGTATAATATTATTGATCAAATAATCCAAAAAGGAATTCGTTTAAGACAAATTTATTTCAATGTGTTAAAATATTTGTAAAATAAAATGGACACAACTTGATATGTATTAATGTCTTTTTTAATGTTTAAAAATTTTACAATTTATGTTTATTTATTTAATGTAAAATTAATTTTGTATAATAAACCTCAAACTAAATAAAGCTAAAACTAAATAAAATCTAAAAAATATGTAAAAAAGTTGGGCGCCCGCGGCATGGTGCCGAGTATGCAAGCATCATTTCCTCGCTGTATTGCAATGCTAATGCGTTGTGCGAGGAAGCTGCCAGCTCGTCGGTCACCAGTGGTGTCGGTAAGCCTTTTTGAAATGTCGTTTAAAAGTTGGCAAGCGCTGGGACCCCACGGACCAAGGGTCTCGACTCCGAACGGCATAAAAGTGCATCCGGAACCGAGACCCCGGTATTTGGCCGTCTTTAATTTTTCGGCCGCTTTAGCAGCCGCACCCACTTGGCGACTCGTTCCGTGGATGTGGAAAGGAGCCAGTGTGTCCACGCAAGTAGCGTCCCACACTAGAGCCCTTCCCACATTCCCACATTTTTTTAATTACATATTTTATAACACTCTAAGCCCCATGCGGTCCGCCGGCGGGTCGTGACTTTTCTAGTGCGGCACGCCACTAGTGCTCACTCGTCGGTGAGTGCTGCAGGCCGTAAGGGCGGCCGGCGTACCGTAACTTTCGCGCTATTTTTTGGCATAATATTCGTTATGATTTAAAACAACGGTCGACACTGTCACGCCACGCCTTGTAAACAATCATTTGGCCGCCGGCCGGACGCGTGGCTTGCAACGGTCGTTTTTTCGCGCGCTATAAGTGATATTCACTGTGTGCGTTTAGTTTTGATCATCATGTCGGACTCCGAGGACGATCCTGAATACTAGCCGTCTTCAGACACGGCAAGCAGTATAAGTTCGTCAACCAGTAGTGATGAATTGGCATCTACTCCTAATCAACGCCAGCATCCACATCCTAGCGTCTGTTCTGAATGCTTCGCTAACGTTCACAAAGACATTATTTAGGCAATAACTTTTTATTCTGTATTAGTTTTTATGCTAATAAACCAAGTTTCTTTTTATTACCAATGCATTTTATTACTTATGTTAATTCCCAATAAGTTCCAGAAATTTTAAGATAGAACGATGCATTTTTTTTTAAACTGTGTAGTCTTCATCTGGTAACATATTTTTTCTGTAACAGCAGGCCACGAATTATTAAAAATAAATGAAAATGCGAGGTCGTAGCGGGCCGCATGGCTTGCTAACACAAACTATCAGTGAGCCTGCCAGCCGCCCGTACGGGCTGCTGCACTCGTTCCGCTATTTTAACTATGGCCTGTGCGGATTGGTAAAGGTGCGGACGCCGGCAGCCCGTACCGCCTGCTGGTCTAGAAACTTTTATATATAGCTGGGGCTGAGAGTGATAATTACCTATGATTGCATAGGTATATCGGTGGTATTATTCCTTTGACTGCCACAACGTCAGACCTATGCTTCAATCTTGATCGGGCCTATTTATCGATTCCATAACTGGGTAAAAAAATATTTTTAAAGAGTGCTTACAGTGCTTACGGCCTATTGCTCGTCATATACGAGTAGATAAATAAAGAGCAAAATGCCCAACAGTGCGATGTAATTTATCTCTCTATATATAAAACTGAATCTCTATTTCCCTTTGTCACGGCATCACGCGCGAACGGGTAGACCGATTTTAATTCGGTTTTCACTAAGGGAAAGAGGGATAAACGGGGAATTATCTTATATATAAAAATTGCACCACGGGCGAAGCCGGGGGCAGGTCGCTAGTACTTTATAATTACAGCCATAACTACTAAATCTAAAAAGCTGTAATTTGGAACATAGGTTTATTTTATAATGAAAGCATTCGCTAAGAAATTATTTTTGAAAATATCAACACCGTTCGAAGCCGGGGCGGATCGCTGGTATTAATATATTCTTATTACATATAGTATTCCTAAGCGCAACTCTCTACTGAGATAGTAAAATTTCCTCTCTGTACACGAGGATTCCTAATAGAGATTGGATCCCACCGCTTACAAAGGTTTTTAATATACATTATTTCCTTTATACAAACGCTTGTAGAAGCTTATTAAGATTCTACTCACATTTCTATTAATTATTCAGGGTAACCAGTTCATTCTGCATTTAACTTCATATGAGGACAAGGGTCACAACAACTCGTTATATATTTAAATGTTTACAAAATATACGAACCTCTGTTAATTGTTGTTAATACGGACCGTCCTCTTCGAGACAAGTTCAGAATGCTTGAGAATCGAACAAGATTCTAATTTGAATTGTCACATTTGGAATCCGCATAAGTAAGTACAGCTTTTGTACTTATGTAACTCCTGCTACTGGGAACAGGACTCTCTGTGTTGACAGGATTTCATATTGAAGTCTTAAACCTTAACTTAGTCAAAAAAACTTATATAAAAACCTTATAGACGCACATTTGGAATAAAACATTAAAGTAACAAAGAAAATTGAAAAAGTTACAAATAACTTAAAACAAAAAAAGGTCAGTTCATTTCATCGCATAATAAGATTTCTTTCAAGCAACCCAAAACGATAAGAAACAGGAAAAGGAAAGCCAGACCATTTAGTAACGTGAATAAATGAATATAGACATTTAGTAAGAATATCCTTTTACAGCCTTTTTGATCCAGCCTTTCTGACTTTTAGTATAAAAAGATAGATATGATAGATGGCTACCGTCTACTGACGCATATTGCTGCAACACCATAGATGCTACAAGTGCGTTGCCGACCTTAATAGGGTGAAGGATAAGGATTTTAGGAAGGGATAAGGGTTCAGGCATCCCTTACTCACTCAACGAATTATAACAGTACGCAGCAGTCTTTTCACGGTGTGGTCTTCTGTAAGAGTGTAATTATACTGCCGCCAGAAGGGCTGGCCAATTTACGACTGCGAAACGCAGTATGTCCTGCCAATACTAAAATTCTATTATACTTATTAATAGTTAATATGCCACGTTGGTAGCCTTTCCGATTAGTGTCAAAGGAAATTGGTCCTTATGTTTACAACATAGTTTACTTTCAACAGAAATAGCAGTCCCGAACTTTCAATGGCTTGTTTACATTTTCTGGTAGATTCGAAATACATCGAGGCGTTTGGCGCCAAGTATAAATAAGAGTGCGACCGGTTGTGCGACAACAAACTATACGAAAGCCACTCTTCGGAGATTTTGCGACTTTAACGGTTTCATCGAACAAGTTTGCTAATTTTGGCAGTCATCTTGGTTTGTGAAAATAAATCGTTCCTTTCTCCCATACACGGCATTGATACTCACCCTGCACGTAACAATATGACCCGGTATAAGTCACGCAACTCATCACCCCACCAGGTAGTGGTATTAACTTGGATCCACCTGTTGATTTAAGAGGAGATAAAGATATCCGCAGATCCACATGTGGATTTAATAGGAGATAAAGATATCCTCAGATCCACATGTGGTTCCGAGCTGTAGATCCAAGTGGATGGAGAGGAATTTTGACAAGCTGTGCATTCCAAATAATCACCAATTCAAATTTCCAAATCTTCCCAGCTATCCGTATTAGACAGAGCTTTTTCTACTATATTTTTTTCCTTCAAAGCGCTTTTCGTCCAACCAGTTAGTCTTCTTCGTGTTGAAGACCCTGGTCGCTCCCAAAGCACGAAAAAAGGTTACTGAAATGGACCGTGGACGAACATAGGCACCTTCGGCTTCGCACAAATAAATTTTTTTCTACAAATTATATACACAAACCTTCCTCGTTTATCGCTCTTTTTATTAGTGAAAACCGTATCAAATTCCGTTAGATAGTTTAGAAGAAGTTAGTGGAGAAACAGGCGGACAGAGATTTTATATTACAATATGTATTAGATTACAAAATGTGCGCTATCGCATTTAATTCAGCGACAGTAAGCTGACTAAGGTGAACGACACATAAATGTACTTTGGCTGGTGTATGACGAACCGCCTCAAAACACTCCCGATTCTGCATAATGGCCGATGTGCATTCTATTGCAAATATATTCATGATTTTAAGACATTTTGTTTTATGGAAGTATATCGTTAGCTTTTTTGTAAACAGAGAGTGTTCTTAGTATAAAAAGCACACGGTATTATCGTTTCAATTTTATTTGTTTAAAAGTTGTTTTTTTTTAAAGTTCTTAAAGAAAGAATTATTTTATGTTAAGGTCGGCAGACAGGCTAAGTGTCCTATTGGTGGTAGGTCGCTCCCGTCGCTTATAACACAAGCAACGCCACAACGCCGCCGCCGACTACAGTAGGATTAAGGATAAGGGATTAGGAAGGGTTAGGGAAATGGGGTCTGTAATCCCTTACTCACTTAACGAAACACAACAGCACAAGTGCTGTTATTTCATGATGGTCTTCTGTGCTGCCCAAATGACTATTTTCCATTTATGTGCCCTACCACTACCCTACCTAGAACTGAGCCCCTAACCACTCATCCAACGGACTTGTTAATAGAATATTCATTTCCAAATTTACAGCATAAACAAAAACATAAAAAGCTTTTACCAAAATATTAACACATCGATTTGGTAATTAACAAATATTAACTCACATAGCCAGTAATGGGACAGCGATAGAGTGAGAATTCTAACTAAAATTATAAATGCAAAAGCGAGTTTGTTACGCTTTTCTCTTTTCTTCTAATGCGGCTGTGAATCTAATAATGTGATCCTAACTTAATAGGATCACATAGGACATTTAGATAGATAGATAGGACATTTATTTGCACAAACATGAAACACATACAAAAAGAAAGGTAATAATAATAATATACAACTGTTAATAAAAAAGATGTAAAAATGAATTTAGAATTCATACAAATTCCCAGATAGTTAAATCCCATTGACTGTGCGCCATGGCAGCAAAAAGGTATCTGACTCAGCATAAACTGAGGCAAAGCACAGCGCTTATATTATGCCAGTCCTAGTGTACAGATTCATGTCGGCATGATACGCATTGAATTATCGTAACCATCTTAACCAATTAAAATTTACCTTGTCAGGAGTCAACTTTAGAGTCATGGCTCCGTTTGGGACATACAGAGTAGACGATTCATAATCGATCAATTATTCTTAAAATAACACTACACCACCCCTGATCGATTTTATTTCAGTCAATGCTCAAGATGCTTGGCTCAACACATTCACCTTTTTGTCTCTCAATTAGTAATTTGGTATAATTGTTATTGAAAGCAAATTTCGAGTTGAGTTTGTTTATTTGTTATTTTTTCACGCCTTAACTATTCAACCGATCATTATGAAATTTGCATACACGTTGACAGTGATACAAAAAAAGGACATAGAGTATCTGTAAGTCAGAAAAAATAGTACTATTTTTGATGTGAAACATCTATAGGCGCGGGTGAAACTGATTGATAGCGTGGCGACGCAGTCCGTGGCGACGCGTCACCACGCTATACGATGGTATATACATATACAGTCTATGCGTAAGTAGTGTGCCGTGGTGATTGTTGTTGTTGTTGTTGCAATTGTTGGTGGTTGTTGCAACTTGAAATAAATATTTAAATTTTTGTATTCAATGAAAATAAACGTTAAATAAATAAATAAAAAGTGATCGTTTTATTTCACTCGATGTTTTCTTTAATATAAAAAAAATCAACGCCTGACATGAATATATGAGTGGTAAAGATTTGATAAATGTTTTATAACATAAGAGAGCAGAACCTGTCCTTTTGACATTTAAGCACGCTTAAACTCATATTATACTCATGATCAAAGGACAGAAGAAAGACACCTTTGATGGGAGAGAAATTACAGAAAAAATTTAATAATATTTGAGTACACCTTGACATTTGAAAGTCGTTATTGGCCAATGGCATACCCTTTCTATATGTCTATATTGACATTTATTTAACTAAACATGTATCATGTAGGCGTTCAGGGTCAGAACTACCCTCGTAAAAAATGTTTACGAGTTATTTTGTTTAATTACAACTATTGAATTATTCATTTCAAAATCAGTCTAACCCTACGCTTTTGGCTTCAGATACTACAAAATATTTCCATCCAGTGCTGACTTATATAAAAGCAACGAAAGCCTAAGATATATGTATGTATTTTTGTATGTTGGTAATGAATAAACTCAAAAACTGGACCGATTTTAAAAATTCTTTCATAGGCTACTCATCTTCCTTCCATCTCCTCCCCTTTACCCCTCATCCATACAAATGTATATTTGTAATGAATAAACTCAAAGACTACTAGACTGATTTTAAAAATTCTTTCACCTATAGAGAGCTACATTATCAGCGAGTAATATTGCCTAAATCACCCTCCCCCATCTCCACCCTTTACCTCCCCATCCCCTCCATACAAAATTACCATTTTCCACGAATAAACTCAAAAATTTTTAAAATATAAATGTCCGCCCGTGCGAAGTCGGAACAGGCTGCTAGTTTAAGTACCTATAATATTTTTGTTCAACACTATTTTCACTGTACTGTCACGAAAAAACTTTCAATAAAATATGGCTTTCCACCGAGTATGGAGCGTACGCTCCATTTCTATAACAAGTATGACATTTGTTTTTTAATGTTATTTCTTATTTACTTTTTACCTTGCTTTTTACCTAGTTTACTGTTATATAAAACTGTATGGTACATTTTCCTATCCTATCCCTTATCCTTAATTCTACGTAGTCGGCAGCGCACTTGCAGCAGCTGTGGCGTTGCATATAGGCGACGGTAGCCACCTACCATCAAGTGAACCGTCAGCCTCTCTGCCGATCTTAACATAAAAAAAGAGATTATCCAATATTAATCATTGCAAAATTCAAACCTTTCAAAAGATTTATCTAAGTAAAAAAGATCTTTTCAAAAGATGTACACACCTACATCGGTAAATACTATGTCTCCTCTTAAGGCTCAGAAAAGGAAATCTATTTCATACTGAACGGATGCTATCGTATCCGCCAGAATGTCAGTCCAAACTTGTGACAGTTTACCTTAGGGCATTACCTCCGGCTGAGTAGGATATCAGAGGCTCGTTCTATGTCAATATTACAAGCCCTTGGGAAATAGTTCATTTCCATTTAAAGATATTCTATAATTCAAATTGAATTAGTGTTTTTAATAAGTGTCTTAGAACAATAAGTTTTTTTATTGTTCTAAGGGTTAACTACGCCGAAAAGCGACGCGGCGGCGTGCACTTTTTAAGATGGCAATAGATTGTAGAACTTATTTACTACACTAAGGGCTTATTTCACCACCTACAAGTAAAGTGTCGAGTAGGCTAATCGCCAGTTAAAGTCATCTATAACTAATCGTATGAATTTCACCATTTTTACTCGATGGATAAACTAGACTGTAACCTACTTGCCACTCCGTCTGTCAAGTTAATCGACGAGTCATATAACTTAAAACTTTATCTCAGTTGTCATTTGTGCAATATCAATAAATTATTTTAAAAGAAATTAATAAAAATGGATTTGTTTGATTTAATTGATTATCAACTGCCGAGTTACACTAAGCGGGAAGTAACTAATCGACAGTTTACTTGAAGGTGGTGAAGGAGACCCTATAAGGTACGCAGTTTAATAATACGCAAGTGTCTCACATGATTTATTGAACTGTGTACCTTTTAGTGTAGTAAATAAGTTCTATATTATCTATATTACTAACGTAAAAGTGCACGTCGCGCCGCTTTCCAGTGTGAGCTGACCCTTAAAGCATTACATTAAAAAGTAAAAATATTAGGTATATTAAATTAACTAAAATTACAATATATTAAGCAAATCACGTTGTAATTTTATAAAAATGGGAACATATAAAGTCAGGGACCGCCTCTGTTTGTTTCTCCGCTAACTTCTTCTAAGTCACTTAACGATTTTGATACGGTTTTCACGATTGGAAAGAGGAAGAAATTATATACACAAAATACATATACTTTGCAAAAAAAATGCAACTGTGCTTAGCCGGAGGCGGGTCGTTTGTTATTTGTAACGAGAACAAATAAAGTACATCGCAATTGGTAGCTCTCAAAACAGAGCAACTCAAAAATATTAATACTAAATTGTTTTAGGTATATCAAAATCGTTATACTCGTACATATTCTTTAACACTTTGTTGTGACATACAGACAAACGATGCGTAATCGCCTAGTCTTATACAACAGTGTCGTCCTTAATGATAGTTACAGCGACGATCCCTCAGGGAACCTTTTGAAGGAGACAGAGCATTGAAAAGGAAAAACGTGAGGGTAAGTGCTATTTCACAACTCTATGAAAAGACTGGATTCTCGAACAGCCCATAGATTTCCCTTTGACAAAGAAGGAATTAAATTTTTGCAATATATATGCATCTTCTATATATAAAAATGAATCCTCATTTCCCTTGGTCACGGCATCACGCGTGAACGGGTAAACCGATTTTAATTCGGTTTTCACTAATGGAAAGAGGGATAAACGGGAAAAATTGCACTCCGGGCAAAACCGGGGGCTGGTCGCTAGTAAAATATAATTATTACCTTTATAATTATATTCACATTGTTGACGTCAATTGTCAGTTTAAAGTGATTAATAATAGTTCGCTGTGGTATGTGCTGTTTCGCTCCCACCATATACGCTCCCACCTATTCATTAGTCTGTTACTAACACACCGTAGGCACACCTAGGCCGTGCGACCGACAATATTTATAAAACCACGAACATCTAGAAAAACATCGTAACAAACACGCGCCACGCCGCCAATTTCGACTAGCGAGATCGAATTTTTATTTCATCTGTTAACGTTATCAGGCAATTGTGCTTGTAATCTATCTACTTGGTCACGCTTCCCGCTCCGCGAGTGTAATCATTAAAGTTGTGAAGTGCTGGAGCTTCTGGACTCTGTGTGTGACGGGCCCGTTGCTGTCTTCGCCGCTGGAGGACCATGTACTACCAGCGAAAAAATTCAGTCCACTTTTATAATCGCTTGGCGTGACCACATATAATTGAGTACTTAAATAAAATTTTGCAAACATGTTTTTATTATACAAAACTAGTAAAAAAGGCTTACCTTACGACTAAAATTATTATTGGGAGCACTTATTTCAGTTTTGTTTTTGTTTCAAATGGACTGATAAGAAAAAAATATAACAAATGCAATTTATCCAATTTCAAATAGGATTGACAGTACTCCCCGTCATCCAATGTCAGTTCAGCTAGAATAATGGCAACATGTGTAACATTTTAAAAGTAAAGAAAACACTCAACGGGGTGGCTATAAACAAACGGATGGTTGGGTGATCTCTTATAAGAATGCAATTGCATACGTATTATAATAAAATCGTAACCGAGCCGTAATGTATAGACATTAAAGATTTTTAAGATTTATAAAAAAATAGTTTTTATAATCTTTGTCTGTTTATCTGTGCATTTGAGCACTCTAATCTCCGAAACTGTTGAACCGGTTTGAATGCGGTCTTCACTGATGTACTGCAGCAAGCTTCCCATAATATTTAGTTCATTTCAATCGGTTTACAAACAAAAAAGTTACACGCTATACCGAATAACATGCATACAAAGTTGCGGGCTCAGCAGCTTGTGGATATTCTAGAATCGGTTTTGATACTTCTTACTATTTATAATAAACAGAATATTTGTCAGTTAGAAGAAAATAAATTTAAGACAAACAAACCTCAAAATCACATCATTATTAATACCGCGGAAAATGAATCTTCTTCAAATAGGTACTGATTCCAATGGGAAAAGTGTGTGTGTCAGCTCCGACGCAAGACTGGAGTTTGCTCCTTTAAACATATTAAATTAAATGTATAAAATTTTCCTCGTGTCAATAAATAATTGGATACTTAATTACTTTATATTATTTAGTTACATTCTTCTGTACATGCATCTGAGTTATATTCTGCATACTAAGATGCCACGTGTTCCAACAAAATTTATGTTAGTTACGTTCGATATACACAGATGTCACTACGTTGTATAAGTTCAAATAGTTCATTTTTCGACGACAATGTCGCTGCGCCGCCCCGGCAAGTAACGCGCTATTTTTTCGTTCCTCAACTCGGTCTACACTTTTCATATAAGATTTCGATGTTTGCTTTTATAAGCCAGAAACAAAATTAGCGAACATAAATACATGCGTAGCTGACGCACTTACAAATTTCAAAGTGACAGATAATGTAACGCTTTTTAGTTAACGCTTGTATTAATTTTAGTCCTCATAAAATTATATACCAGAGGCCTTATATGAAAATCGCATCAAGATCGGCTCACTTGGGGTGCGTAATATAGATAATTTTTGTTTAGTCTTCTTTGACTTGCATTGTTATATTTGAAGCAGGGTATGAATGCTATAATTGTGCAAGGATTTTTAGTATCGGTTGAGTATTATAAATGAACAAATGAATTTTATGCAATATATTATTACAGACAGACAAGTATTAAAGAGATATGTTGTCCATAACAACATTCGAAGGTCGAAGTAGTTTTATGTGGTGTTTATACGAAACTAAAAGTAGTAAATCAAAGCAAGATTAATAGGGTGCTACGTCGTACTGAACCCAAAAGGCGACTCGTATTCCTCTCCCACGGGACTAAGACAAATCGTTTGATGCTTTCTCTGCGTAAATCGGATAATCCGTCAAGGGATTTGCACACTACTTGTGTGTTTTGTAAACGTGTACGGTGACTTTAGGTTCTGTGAAATTGGCTATTTAAAAAATTGACGTCATGGTTATAGATATTTTATTTATTTATTTATTTATTTAGAATAGATTCACCAGAGACAATATCAGTATTTAGTTACAAAAATATCATACACTTGCAAAATCTATCAAAAAGGAGCAATAAGTAGAAATTTAAATTTAAATAATTTAAAACATAAAACAAAAAGAAAAGAAAAGAAATGCAGAATGCATGACTACCTTACAATATTAAACAATTGAACAATTAAATTAAACAATTAAACAATCACAAAGTTTTAAAATGAGAACAAACAATAATAATTACACGAAATGCATTCATACACCTGAGCACAAAGAGAGCCAACCGCCACCGCATTTTGATTCTTCATTGGCTTTAGAAAGGAGTCTTGATGACACTCAAAGCACAAGCGCAGATTACATTATGGACTCAAGATCTAAAAAAATACTACTTAGTTTTTTAAATTCTATGATACACAGTAACAGGTATAGCTTTATAATCAACTTGAGGGTTACAGATTGTTTCCATCGCCGATGCAAGTACACTAACTACCCTGACTTAACATAGGATAACGGATAAAGACAGAGTAGAGCTTCCACAGACTGAAACAGAACAGATCTTAACCTTATTAATAAACTTAAAAAATAACGTTGTTGTCGCTGAAAACTTTTGCTACTGTGAAGAGGTTTTTTTTCTTCCATTTTCCTATCCAATCCCAATCTTACCTTAGTCGGCAGCGCACTTGCAGCAGCTGTGGTGATGCTTGTGTTATAGGCGACGGTAGCCACCTACCATCAAGTGGACCGTCAGTCTGTCTGCCGAACATAAAAAAAAGATTTTTGTATAAATCTGCCCGATTCAAACTTTTTTAAAAATAGTCTATTATGCTCTGTATTTTAGCTAAGTTTTTTTTTTTTGTTTTTTTTTTTTATGTTAAGGTCAGCAGACAGGCTGACGGTCCACTTGATGTTAGGCGGCTACCGTCGCCTATACCACAAGCATCGCCTAGCTGCTGCAAGTGCGCTGCCGACTGCAGTAGGATCAAGGATAAGGGATTAGGAGCGGATAGGGAAATGGGCTCTGGCATCCCTTATTCACTCACCGAAACACAACACACGTGCTATTATTTCACGGTGGCCTTCTGTAAGGGGGTGGTTACTGCCGCCAGACGGGCTGCCCAAATGACTGCGAAACGCAGTGTGCCCTGCCACTACGATTTAACTCTAACGATTTTTGCCTAATTTTACTCTAACGAGTCAAATTAGGTGACGAAAATAACGCTTTTCAGCAGAAAATACTCCTCGTCTTAAATATCTGGTTCCTGGCAGAATATCAGTGTTACGGTCTACACCAAAACTTTATACTGAGCCAAGGTTCCTTTTCCTCACATTATTTATTTATACACTTATTTTTTATTTTTTTTAATTAGTGTTTATGTGTTTATAATTTTCGTTTACTTATATGTGAGCTTATAGCTGTAAATTTGTTTATTTCTTTCAAACACCAGCAGCACGTGAGCCAGGAACCGTCCTCCTATTCTTTTCTTCTCCTATAAAAGTCCTATCAGGTAATCTCACTTTTCCTCTCAAGCTAGGCAACGCACTGTGGTATACCTGTCGTTAATATAATAAATGCCAAAATAACATTTTTATTTTGGCCCCAATTTTATTGCCACAGACCCAATAAAATCAAAGTTTAGTAATAGATTTTTATTACTGCTGACTAGCCAATATAAACGTAAGTACTCCTTTTAGTGATATTTTCATCCTAAGTAATATATTTTCTTCTTCATAGAATACTCTGCGAAAACACACACACACACATATTACTAAGCTATAATATTGTGTTTCAATGAAACTAATCCAATTATTTTTTTATTTATTCAGTAAATTTCAGTTAAATTTACTAAAGGTTAACAGTAAAATGTCAAGTTTCTACCAATGTCTCAGCAAAGTAAGTCTTATTTTTTTTGGGTAACAATGCGCAGTATGCAATTCGTAGTAAAACACGCTGTTTACGAACAATTAGCGAACAACAAAACAGCTTCGCACGGAAGCAATTATTTCTGCAAATTATATACATAAACCTTCCTCGTAAGTGAAAACCGTATCAAAATGGATGGTTTAGTTTAAAAGAAGTTAGTGGAAAAACCGACAAGGTGAACATCGACTAAAATCGTAAACGTGCCGCGTCTGTACTTGAGAGTAGTATTATAATAAAAAAAAGGGACAAGTGCGAGTTGAATTCGCGTGAAGAGGGTTCCGTACGTTGGTTACCTATCTGCACAATATTGAGTGATTTACCATGTTATTTTAATATCATGGACTTCTTAAAATTTTCCTATAATCTATAAGTAGAAAACTAATTTCTGTATTTTTTTCAAAATTTTAGGTTCAGTAGTTTCGGAGAGGGGCGGGGGGGGGGGGGAATGGTCGGACAGACGGGACACACGAATGATCCTATAAGGGTTCCGTTTTTTTACTCGGACGTACGGAACCCTAAAAAAAAAAACAATTTGTACACGTTGTACCTACTTATGTTACCGAGATCAAACAATAATTTTTGGAATTTTTGTCTGTCTGTCTGTGTGTTTGTGCACGCTAATTTCATAAACAAGTTAACCGATTTGTTTGCGGGTTTCGCTAATGTATTTTGGCAAGCTTCCTGTGACATTTAGTATTTGTTTCATTCCAATCGATTTACAAACAAAAAAGTTACGCGAATACCATGCGTACGAAATTGCGGGCTCACCTAGTTTTTTATAATATGTATTAGAGATCCATTCACGGCTCCGTACAGGTGCAATTTTTTTTTTTTAAATTTATATAAAAATCTTTCTAGTTTAACGCTCCTTCCATTAGTGGAAACGAAAACAAAATCCTTCTAAAGACAAACAGACGAGGGCAGCGACTTCAATTTATACCATGTAAAGAAACGATAGTTATAGACATATTGATAAGTATAGAAATAGTCTTATTGCACTCATTTTAATAGATTTAGATTGTATATATCTCGATATACTTATGTATTAAGTCATATTCTTTCAAAATTTCTTATATTATTTATGTTGAAAACATATTTCGTACAAAATTCAAGAATCAAATTTAAGAATTTCATTTATATTTTTTACAGAATTCATTTCAATTGAAGACTATGTTGTATATAAAAACGTAACTAGATTCGGTTTTAATTTAGTAGAGTTAGTACATTTCATGATTTCAGTTACTCTGATTTACGCAGAACCCAAACGAATGCACGCGGTATGAATACTAAACGGGTATGCACTTCTGAATCTTTAAGATAATTGGTATGGTTTAGAAACAATTGTTCAACTGCTTGGTAATATAGTAATATTATAATGAGTAGACTAGAAATATTATAAAGAGAGAGCTCGTAAGTTCACGAGGTAATATCTGGAATTGCTTATTCAATTTAAAGAATCATTGATAATGGACCTTCAGGATATTACCCGGACAAATCCGTGGACAAAAACAGGTTGATAATAAATATCAGGTCTGTGGTCTAGGGTCACCCAAAAACTGTTAAATAGACGAGAAAAGGCAAAAGGCTACATAAAACCATGTAAAGTGTTCAGCTTCCAGAGACTTTTCCGCCTGGTTACGGGGGCATATACTCCATTACTTGGGTAGGTGCTTACAAACCGTGCCCAGTCGACCGCAAACATTAAAGAAGCAACATTTTACGGTCGAGTAAAGCATTTATTTAAAAGATTCAAGAAATTTAATATTAAAAGTGACCTTCTTTGAGTATTATAACTTTTATTCCTTAGAAAATTAATTAAACAAAAATATTTGCGGTTTGAGATAAGCTTTTGAAATTTCCTTTTACTGAGTAAGCAATGGAAAAGTGGCTTTTAAATTAAAACATTTATAGCTCAATTTTAAAATACGCAAGACTAATAAGGCACTGTGGAATTCATTGTAGAATTGTTCTGTATAATTGTATTGAATTAAGGCTAGGTACTTGGGACATTAGGTAGAGCCAACTTCGAGAAGGAGGTCAATCGTCGAATCGAGCTCTGATGGGCAGCGTTCGCGAAACTCCGAGACATTTTCTCGTCCAAAATTCCTCTGTGTCTTAAAACGAAAGTTTTCGACCAATGTGTGATTATATATGGCGATGAAACGTGGTCTCTATGTACCTCGTAAGAAAGCTCAACGTCGCTCAATTAGCTATAGAGAGGAGATCCGAAGATCCGGCGAATTAGTAAGTTTAAGGCGACGCATTGGAAATTTTGGTGGCAGGGACTTAGATTTTTCTCAGCATTGACAAACATATGAAAGTGGTGTTTGGTAATCTGTTTCTTCATGTTACTGACTTCATTTTGTCAGTTAGATTACACGATTGGTAAACTTTTATAACAGAGAAAAAAAAATCAAAGAAATCTCTTTTAAAATACAGATTTATATTTTACAGGCAAACGGGACCAATTTATACTTCGAAATTTTCTATGTTCATTAGTATAAGCATACACTTTAATTTTACAGTTGGGTTTCTTAAAATACATTATAGTTTTTTTAATAAAAATCGTTTTGTCGCATACGACCTTACAACATAAGCAAGCGAGCTCTCGTTTTTATATGGAATCAAAGCCATATAAATTGTTTATCGCTGCGTCACCTTAAGTGGCGTTGGCAGGACACATAGTATGGTCCTTGGGAGCGGAAGGCTCTCGAGTGGAGGCCACGGACCGGTAAGCGCAGCGCAGGACGTCTACCCACAAGGTGGACAGACGACCTGATAAGGGCCGCGGGTCGACGTTGGATCCAGGCTGCTTCTAACTGGTCCTTTTGGAAAATTAGGGGGTGGCTTTGTCCGGCAATGGATGTCCTACGCTTATGATATGATATGTTCCAACGTATATTAATTATCATTAACGTATTATTTTGATCTAAGATTCCAACAAGTAAAATAAAATACAACCAACAAAGATACGCCGACGAAGTCGCGAGAAAAATCTAGTAACATTATAAATTACCAACCTATTACTAGAAGATGCTTTCATATATCTATTTATATATTACCTCTGAAATGTTATATTGTTGAGGAAACGCAATTGAATTAATGTTGACAAATGACACGACTTACCTCTGCAATAACCGTACATTATACGGTTATTGCTTGCCGACACATAATAGTGCTTAGGAAACTTTTTCATTATGAAATCACTCAATTATAATACATTTGTCCGCAAACTCCGTCCGCATCCCTCGGGAACAGTACTTGTTCTGGATAAAAGGTACTTTCATGAACTTTTTTGTACCACTTACACTAAGTGTATGCAAAATTTCATGATAATCGGTCGAGTAGTTAAGCGTAATAAAAAAAAACTCACTTTCACATTTAAAATATTAAATTAGGATCACATTATTCACAGCCGCATGGGAAAAAGAGAGAATTTAGTCTGTCTGTTACGTTTTAGCGACTAAACCTCTTAAGGGGGATTACATAATGTATATGTAATGTATTTTTTGTGAAATAAATATACGATATTATTTTTTGACGGTTTTGACCTTGTTGACTTTTGTTGGTTTTGACTCGCGCGGCAGCCGCGGGTACAAGGGGCACACTGAAATGATCGGGAATAGAATATTTCGGATTGAGTTACAATAAAACCTTTTTTAGAATTTGAATACTGGCCTCTTAGAATCTTAATGACATTCAAACAATTAATTTTTTTTATTAAAAACAAAAACTATGTTGGTTTAAAGTTGACACGTCGTTAACAGAAATGGAGCTCACGCGTGAACATTTCCGTGCCATAATTAATCACAATTTTCATCGCGGCTTATCTCAAGATAAATGTCTCAGCGAACTTGTTTCGATTTATGATGTTGAAGCACCGAGTCAAACGACAATATACCGCTGGTATGCCGAGTTCCGACGCGGTCGTGTGTCGTTCAGCACTGTTTCTTTTGCAGGTCGACCAAGAACAGCGGTCACGCCTGAAAACATCGCAGCTGTGCGAACTATTATATTAGATGACCGTCATGTGACATACGAGCAGATTCGGGCTGTTATCAGTATCGGAATGACTGCAATTCAGTCGATATTACATAATGAGCTGTGTGTAAGAAAGCTAGATTCCCGCTGGGTTCCCCACAATTTGTCCGAAGAGCAAAAGGCGGCTCGTGTAGATTGGTGCCGGAATACTCTGCAACGCTTCAACGGAGGGAAGTCAAATGCCGTTTATAATATCGTCTCAGGTGACGAATCATGGATTTATTCATACGAACCTGAAAGAAAACATCAGTCAGCAGTTTGGGTCTTCGAAGACGAGGTCAAGCCAACGAAAGTGGTTCGCTCCCGCAGCGTGTCAAAGAAAATGGTCGCTACGTTTGTCTCGAAAAAGGGGCATGTTGCTACAATTCCTTTACAGGAATGCAGAACGGTTACCGCAGAGTGGTATATCACGGTTTGTTTGCCAGAAATGATAGCCGAACTCCGAAAAAATAACCCGAAACGTCGCATCATCTTACATCACGATAATGCGAGCTCCCATACGGCTCGGAAGACAAATGATTTTTTGAAGCAGGAAAACGTTGAGCTGATGAGCCATCCTCCGTACAGTCCTGACCTGAGCCCAAACGATTTCTTTACATTCCCTAGAATGAAAGATTTATTACGCGGTCAACGGTTTGAAGACCCCGAAGCAGCTGTGGAAGCGTACAAATCAGCCATTTTGTCAACATCAACTTCAGACTGGAATTACTGTTTTAATTATTGGTTTGCACGAATGGAAAAGTGTATTAAGTTGAACGAAGAATACTTCGAAAAACAATAAAATACAATTTAGCTATACCGTGCATGTGGTTTTTCTTATTCCAGATCATTTCAGTGTGTCCCTCGTAAATACTAATACCCCTCTCGGTTTTGGCTCGCGAGTCATGGCTCGCATGGCAACCTCAGGTAAATCCTAATACCCCAAGACAGCCTCGCGGTTTTGGCTTGCGAACCATGGCTCGCGCGGCAGCCTTGGGTGTTAATAATAATACCCCGAGCGGGCCTTGCGAAGCTGTCTCCGAGCGCACGGTGAAAACAAACATGTTACGACATGTCACCATTGGAACTAGCCGTGCTCCCGGGGCACGGCCACGGCACGGCCCGGTGTAATATATATCCACCTGTATGTGATCTTAAAATAAAAAAATAATTCATAATTATATAGAAAGAGCCAATCATTTTTATGTACAATGTTAATTATCTATATGTAATTTTCAACAAGTTTTATAATTCAGATCAAAATTTACCCCTCTTTTGAAATTTCTAATTAGGGATATTTTTTGTGGATAAAAAATTAAACCAATGTTTTAACTGTTGCTAGTTTAAGACTTATTATTTTTTTGTAAGAAATGCATTGAACTATTATGTGTCTTTATACATAACTTATACAGTAGTAATCTTATCTAGTGGTGCCTAGATAACACGCTCCATTTCGTAAACATTTGGGCAGCCCTTCTGGCGGCAGTAACGCCCCATTACAGAAGACCACCGCGAAGCTATTGTGTTTTGGTGAGTAAGTAGGGATATCTATCCTTACCTTATCCTAATCTTGCAACACCAGTTGCGTTGCTAATGCTATAGGTGACGGTAAACTAAATATAAAAAATATATGCTTTAACTTATTTGAAACATTTAACAGAAGCTAGTTATATCAAATATTATATCGTTAAGCTCTCGTTTAGTAATCAAAGAAAATTTAAATTAACTTCGGTACTTAATGTAAAATGTGTACTGTGATTTTATGAGCATCGCAAAGCCTCTTACGTTCACAATGTTTTATTCAGTATTCAGAATTATTAAGTTGGTCCCGGTTTTGTATGAAAAGGCTTCGCTTTTTAAAAGTGATCCGTTCCGGAATATTTAAGTTACAGATTATTATTGAGATAAGCCTGTAAAGCTATTACTTTCGGCCAAAGTAACTAACCATCGGCTTACAGATAACAGTAAAATAACAGCAATTTCGGTGGGTAGGTACTAAATACAAATTACTCATTTTGTTTCCCTCTATTTATCTATGTATACTAAATAAAAATGAATTAATAAATGTATCACTAAACTCAAAATTCGCGAAGGCTTCGGCACACTTTTTTTTAATATTCTTGAAGTCCGAGAAAGGTTTTAGGAAGAGAAAAATTAGAATATTTCTCTTGTTTACCAAAAAAAGGTAACAACCATGTAAATTACACATCAGCTGCCCGTTGGATGAGTGGCAATAGTGCTTGCCTAACGTCTCAGGGGCCCCGGGTTCGATTCCCGGCGGGGTCAACTTTGAAAATTTTAATGTTATTTTCAAAATTGGCTCTGGTCTGGATTTGAAAAGAGTGGTAGGGCACCACTGCGCTTCGCAGTCATTTGGGCAGGCCGCCGGCGGCAGTAACCACCTCCTTACAGAATACCGCCGTGAAATAACAGCATATACGTGCTATTGTATTTCGGTGAGTGAGTAAGGGATGCCAGAGCCCATTTCCTTATCCCCTCCTAATCCCTTATCCAATCCTACTGTAGTCGGCAGCGCACTTGCAGCAGCTGTAGCGTTGCTTGTGTTATAGGCGATGGTAGCCACCTACCATCAAGTGGACCGTCAGCCTGTCTGTCGACCTAAACATTAAAAAAAACAGTCAATAGCTTTTGACAGAACGACATCTGTTCCCGTCGGGTGAACTAGTTTGAAGTATAAATGGAATTTCATCCTCCTAGACATATGATTATTATATGATAATTTTTATTATATGTGCTAGTGATTATATGGGATGGTGGCCACTTAACATCAAGTGGATTATCAGCCTGCTTGCTACCAGCGGTCATAGTTTAAACCATAAATTCAAATATTTTTGTTATTAATTAAATTTATGTCTATTTTCAAAGGTTCTTTGTAATTCTTCTAACTGAACCTCCTTTATATTTTTTTATTCATTGAAAAAAAAATGTTTTAAATTCGTGTTAAATGTTTTGTTTGTACGTGGTTTTTGTATAATTATAGTGTTAATAATTAAACAAAGCATTATTCAAAGAATAATCGTACTAGGATTATTCTTTGAATTACCGGTTTCATACAGAATTTACCGGTTTCATACAGAATAATTACATAATATCATGCTTATTTTACCACTTATTACTATGGACCGTTCATTTAATTAATTTACACTTTACAATTTAAGTACTCTTATTCAAAATTTTACTTAAAATTAAAGGCAGCTACTCCATCAATCTTATATTTACCAAAATTTCAGATAGCGATATTTCTATCACCCTACACTAAAAGATTCAATATCTGACGTCATATCTTAGCAGCCGATAAGATTAATATTATTTTTCATACTTATTCCATTACTAACTATCCCCTTGAACTTAGCATAAGTATAACTGACTGAAGAATGACGAGCCCGTTGGATGAGTTGTTGCTTTTCACGCTCTGTTCTAGGGTTCCTGGGTTCGATTCCCGGCAGGGTCAACTTTGAAAAATGAATTTTTCAAATTTGTCTCTGGTCTGGATCTGGGCAGCCCTTCTGGCGGCAGTAACCACCCTCTTACAGAAGACCACCGTAAAATAACAGCACGCGTGCGTTGTGTTTCGGTGAGTGAAGTAAGGGATGCCAGAGGTCATTTCCCTTACCCTTAATCCTATTGTAGTCGGCAGCGCACTTGCAGCAGCTTTGGCGTTGCTTGTATTATAGACGACGGTAGCCACCTACCATCAAGTGACCTAGATTAGAACCTACCGTAAAGTGAACCGTCAGCCTGTCTGCCGATCTTAACATTCAAAATCAAAATCAAAATCAAATTATTTATTTATCAATTAGGTTTCTCCAAGAAACTCTTATGATCGTCATTTAGAATTACCAGTTAAATTTAAATTTAAATTTAAAAAAAAACTTTTTTTTTTATCCTCAGAAAAAAGTGGTACCTACATTGGTATATATATATATGGTCTACAAAAATTAGTTTACCTAAACGAAAACAAAATCAGAGTTTCCAAGATTAAGAATAGATAGTTTTATTATTATATCTAGACCTGTGTTAAAGCAGCTATTAGACTTGAAATAGGCATTCGTTAGAATCACTTTTAAATCGAAAATATACCGCAAAATAGTCACATCACATCCTTTATGTTTTGATGTACCCAGTCGCCTACAGCGATAAAATAAATTTAGAACCTATAAAACGCACAATAGCTTTGATTTCCTTTTATGATGTTTCCTCGCGCGTCATTCAAGTCTTCTAAGCTTTTGAATAGCGAATGTGTTATGTTGTTTTACGTAGTTTTTTAAAAGGTCAAATAACAACTATATTTAACATCCTGCCTTGATAAGTCAATAGGTAACATGCAGGTTTCCACGTGATATTTTACTTCGCTGCGTGCGACCTAGATTTTGGAACCTATAGATGCTTGGAGTTTACTTTGAAAATATGTTTAATCCATTAAGTTCTGTATGTTAATATGTTGTTTTTCGTTCGTAAAACACTCATTAATCAAGCTTCACCCACAATCCGATTCTATAAAATGACGTCAAAATGTACATCATTGAACGGGATGCTTTTTATCGTAATGACCAAACAGAAATAATGATTCCATATCTCACAATATGCGGGCGTCTGTAAATGAATGTGTCACGATGACGCATTACTCCGTGATGTTAAAATAAATAATAGGTCGGGGAAAAAGTCTTTTCGCATATTATGTATAAACTTGTAATAAAATCCCTTGGCTGTACTATTTGTATCTGGCTAGTTTTGATGACATTAAAAAGGTTATACTTATTTCAAAAAAGAAACAAATAAGTAAAATGTTGTTTCCAACTATTTTTCAATTGTTTTTACTTTTACTTGCCGAGTTACACTAAGCGGTAATAAGTAACTAATCGACACTTTACTTGAAGTGAAGGTGGTGAAAGAGACCCTAAGTTATTGTAAAGTTTGGTCAGAATTTGAGGCCGACATTTCTTCGTTACTGTAGAATTTATCAATATATACTCAACTAGACAGCCGCGCCTTGGCTTCGCCCCGGAACCATTGGGTGGATTAAATATACATAATATTTATGCCCCATGTCTATTTGGAAAATTTCAAATTATTTCGGAGATCAAATTATTCCCCCTCTATTATGTTCGTATATATTTTTAAAATGCCTGGCTCTTCCACTTTGCTTGCCACTTCGAAGGCCTTGATAACCCTGTCTGTGCATAGTTTAATTTATATATTCAACATTATTAACAATATATGTTGTCGACTTTTTTTAATAATAAAAGTCATGTGGCTCACAAATATCATCTCAAAGCCAACAGTTTATAAAGAGGATGTTATGTTTCCTTCCAAGGAAATAATGAAAGAAAATGAGTTTTCTTCGTACATAACATTAAGTTTTAATAATTCTAGAGAACATTAAAAGAAATCCTCCTTTAATTGAACTGTGTCTGTTACCAGAGTTCTTATTACAAATGAAAATTAATGTTACACAAATAATAGCGCCGGTATTATTTAAAATCCAATAACAATTCAATTTACAGACCTTCAGTGACAATATCGTTTAAATATAAAATTTTATTTGGCTTTACATTTTCAGACAAAGGTTTCCATTTGTTCCATTAAAATCTACATTGGAATAGACGACCGGTGTCCAGTCATTAATCCTGCTAATATTATAAAGGCAAAAGTTTGTGAGGATGTATGGATGTTTGTTACTCTTTCCCGCAAAAATTTATTAACAGATTTGGATGAAATTTGGCAAACACATAGTGTATTACATGGATTAAAACATAGGATACTTTTTAACCTGGACAAATATTAGGTTAAGGTAATATACTATCTTTATGCCAAAGAAGATCAATCAATTTTGTATGGAGATCGGGCCATCAGTGTATATGGTATTTTCGTTTTAACGATCGAAACTTGTACCGTTAGGTAAGAAGAAATGATAAATTTTTCCTAGGAAAATATCTTGTAATTTGGTAATGCTGTTTCTAGATATTAAGTTTGAATGTATTAAAAAATCTAATTGTTCCAATTAAGTAATAAGTTTTTTTAATTTTCAAATGTTATCCCCATTTACAAAATCTGAAATATTCACAGGAAATTACTGAAATTATGAAAGACTTTTATTAACAAAATCTCCAAAATGTAGGTTACAAAAAAATTGGCCTGGTTTTTGAAAGATGTCCTTTCGTCCAAATCCGTTCAGTCGTTTTTGCATATTAGTAGCATATTACCTACAAAGTCATAAAATATCATATCATAAAAGTAATATCATAGGGAATGCTTAGAGTTCATTAACCTATACCCTCCTTATCCTTAAAGGGAGCAGCACAATAATAGGCGACAGTAGACAACAATCAGTCTGGCTGTCGACGTCTACGTAAAATATGTTGAATGTTATTACTAAGACCTATAAAATAAAAATAACAATATACAACTTAAGACAAACTAGATTAAAAGAAAATTCATGAATTAAGTAAAAAAAGGACTTTTTCTTCATCGAATTATTTTCCTTGTTGCGGTAAAGTCATGTCCCTCCTACGAAAAAGTTTGATAGCGTTTTGGTTAATGACAAGTCAGATCGTTGAGTCACGTTCTTAATAAACTCACGTCCTGTTTTCACGTCGTGAAATTTTAATGCTGGACCGCGCTGATACCTTCTCAATAGAAATTAAAACAAATGCAAACAAAAATGAAACGAAGACGGATCACAAACGAAAGATCGTCATTTTGATTTGAAAATCTTATTTGTCTTTAACACAAATTAAACATACATTTAAATATATATTATTATCATCAATTTTGATGGGAGCAGGAGATTTTTATGGATTCACCGCGATTGTTGATTCACTGTGTTTATTGTATTACTTTTTGAAAGTAATATTACTTCTGTATACAAAATCTTATTTCCTCTATAAACCTGTATGGTAAAGACAATTTGTCTGTGTCATAGACAACATACACACGAAAAACTACGGCTTGACCACAGATCAAACCTTCTTTTAATATGTTTAAGGCTTGGTTTCGTTGCCAATTCAACAAATTTGATAATTTGATAGACTACTATACCATCAATTATATCACATGTACATAGAAAAATGCTATATGTTATCTACACAATATAGGTGCAAAACGTTTACGAAAGGAACATAAATTATTAAAAATAATCGTAATTTTTCATTTCTCGTTATCATCGTCTCAAAGTATGTCATAATTTTTGGAAAGGCATTACCTATTACTACTGAATAATATTAATAAACTAAATTACTCCTTATCCAAAATATATGTAATATAAATTCACAGTCTAAATAATAAACTAACTGAGCCCGCAACTTCGTACGCGTCGTATGCGCTATAGCACTTAACTTTTTTGTTTGTAAACCGATTGGAATGAAACAAACACTAAACGCATTCAAATCGGTTAGGCTGTTTCTGAGATTAGAGTGCACAAACGCACAGACAAACAGACAACAATTCTAAAAACTTTTTACATGTGAAACTTGTTTTTTTTTTTTTTTTTTTTTAATAAAAATTTACTGTACAGAAACGGCTCGTTTACGATTTTATTATATCTATATTTGTACTAATTTTATAAAGGTCAAGGTTTGTTTGTTTGGTTGAACGCGCTAATCTCAGGAACTACTGGTTCGAATTGAAAAATTCTTTTTGTTTTGAATAGTCCATTTATCGAGGACGGCTATAGGCTATATAAAATCACGCTACGATAAATAGTATTATATATAAGCAGTGTCCAGTACCGCGCGCCCCATGCGCACGCCGCCGTCGTATGGGCCACAGCGAAGCGTGGCCGAGTTCAGCTAGTGTATAGATAAAGTCGTGGTCACCTTCTGTCTATTTTCTGTAACTTCTTTTAAACATCTCTATAGATTTTGATACGGTTTTCTATCGATTTTCTCTAACAGAAAGATTGATGAACTAGGAAGGCTTTTGTATATTAATATAACTTGCAGAAAAAAATGCATTCGTGCTAGGCCGGTGTACGATAATTTTAAATCCTAAATCCTAAGCCATTGAATTTTACAACAAATTATATTCAGTTAAATTACGCGTTAAGAGCTTAATGGCGAAACAGATTCAGGCTATTATCCTCGTCAGTTGAATTTCTCAGCTAAAACCATTTCCTTCATAACAAACAGGCGCTAATAATATTCGTAAAATCTTGGTGGCGCCTAATTGAAGGAGGATTTGAAGACATCAAAATACCGCCGCGACCCTCCCTAGTAATCGAGAACGTGACTCGTAAGCGAGGATGCCGCCTTACCTACTTTTATTGCCAGCAATTGTAGATCCCACAGCTTTTTATTACTGTCGAAATGTACGTGAAATCGTGGAACAAGCCCATTTTTAGATAGGTTTTCCAATCTTCTTACATTCGTAAATACTTTCATTAAGTTTTATACAATGATAAAATACTGTTTAATCTTTTAAGAATTATAAGATTTTTGAAGCTTGTAGAACACAAAAAAATATTTAAGCTATACATATAAGTAAGTATTAAATAGAAATAGTGATCGATTATCTCTTCTGACCGAGCTTAGCCAGAACATCATGCTTAGGTTCATATGTGAAATATTATATTTATTTAGTGTGTTCTGTTTATATTTTGCTTTGAGAGAAGAAACGTGTTTCTTTCTTTGTTCCTTTCTTTCAAAGTTCAAAGAATAAAGTTAGATTTAAAGCAAAAATAATCATTGTATGCCACTATACGCCGTTCACTCTAGAGTATGGAGACAGATTAAATTATTCACTCAGTCGTAAAAGGATTCTTCAAATGTGTTCACGGTATTGTTTCAGAAAAAAAAAAGCAATTGTTGAAACATTTAAGACGCACGGGAATAAAGGGTAAAGCTGTCGCAGATACAATAGAATCTAAACGATTTTAATAACTGAAATCTGTTGACATCATCCAATATCGAAGGATAAATTCACTTCAAATTGAAAACGATTAGAAATTTAAATTGAACGCACCGGTCTCACAGATCTACGTGAACTTATGTGTAATTACTTTACCGCCTCTGAACGAGAACTTTGTCAATGTACATATAAATCTTATACCTACGTATATTCCAGTTCATTTTTGATGGTTTTTTGACGTTTCTAGTACTCTAACCTCAGGTGGTCCCATAGGGCCAATTGATCCTAATAACTAACAGAATCTATTGGACTGTAAAAACAAAACGTGAAAATTGACCTTTTTCTCATTGACTGTACCATTTTTCCAAAATCTTTGAATGCTATTAAAATTATGGATAGTCTCCTAAGGCTGTTATGTTCTAGCTACAATAGTTTAGGTAGCTGCCCTTACTGACCCGTCTCAAATTACCACCCTGTATCATACTAGCTGACCTGGCGAACTTCGTACCGCATCAAACCCGTTCCATACAAAATGTATTAGAAAATTTGTTTCGTGAATGTTTCAGATGTTTTGATATTTTTTTCTGAGACAAATTCAACAAATCAAAGATCATAAAAATCGTTCCAGCCGGGACAATTACTTCTGATCTATGATTATAAAATTCTCGAGTTATAAATGGTGTATCTAACACGACTTTCTTCTATAAATAATATAGAAATGAAGATATTTATAGTATTTTTTTATAATATATAAATATGAATGCAAAATAGTTAACTAACTAAGTTAACTAACTATGTGGGTTTTTATATAACTAAGCCCCACAACTTTCTGTTACAATCGCAAACACATTTTCTAAAAAGAAATTTTCTTCTTGTTCTATAATAATTTATTTCAATTAATCTATAATTTGGTACGTTCATGATTTTTTTATGTAAATGGCCTCAGGAAGTCAGACTTTACACTGAGTAGGTGTTTACTGTGAAACACAAGTTGTGGCTCCTCGCAAATTAAAAGGTATAAGGTGGGAAGGCGGGGTATAGCGGAATAGGTCTGACATACCTTCACACAACAGTTCATGTTGATCTTCTCAAGGGCGCAATTACTGCCGTCAGAGGGTCTGCTCGGTATGTCACTGTGGAGCAAAGCGTCCTGACAATACTAACTCACTATAAGTTTTAATAATATCACGACAATTTATACATTGGCTGAGCTCTTTAATGCCGGTTTCTCAAATTCCATCTAAAATTTGGCCTTAATATGGTTGTATAAATATATCGTCACTTCTACACGAAAAATCCACCAATTTAAAAGGAATTTACATTGATGTACACAATCAAATTTGATCATGAAACTATTTCGTTGCATAGACTTTAATATCATCATGATACTAATGTCATAATCTTTCTACCCTTGCTTTGATTGACTAATTTGAACAAATAACAGTTATTGTAACTTAACCATAATAGACCATAAAAAGCCCGTTGGATGAGTGGATAGGGTGCTTGCCTTAACTCTCTGTTCTAGGGTTCCCGAGTTCAATTCCCGATAGAGCCAATTTGGGAATTCACTTTTCAAAGTTGGCCCTGGTCTGGATCTGGAAAACAGTGGCAGGGCACACTGCGTTTCGCAGTCATTTGGGCAGCATGTCTGGCGGAAGACTTACAGAAGACTATTGTGAAATAACAGCACGTGTGCTGTTGTATTTCGTTGTAGGGTAAGAGATGCCAGAGCCCATTTCCCTAACCCTTCTCAATCCCTCATCCTTAATCCTACTGATGTAGTGGGCAGCGCACCTGTAGCGTTGCTTGTGTTATAGGCGACGGTAACCACCTACCATTAAGTGGACCGTCAGCCTGTCTACCGACCTTAACATAAAAAAATAGACATATGGCTATATTAGACATTTCACGCACTGGCAGTACTGTATGAGTACTGTAAACATGTAATACATTATTTTATGTATCACATCTGTAGTTTTCGCAACGTACGCCAAATAATGACTTTTGTTAACAAATTTTTGATACCTTGTTGTAATTTCATAAGGATCTCTAATTAATTGAAAATAAAATAAGGCCTATGTTACTCGCCGATAGTGTGGCTTTATATGGGTGAAATATTTTTTTATAATCAGTTAAGTAATTTCTGAGTTTATCCATTATATAATCAAACATACAAAAATATCAAATCTTTCCCTTTTATTATTTTAATGTAATAGATAATATCCAACGAGGTCAGGGTTTTAAAGATAATAAACATGCTAAAATAATTTGATATTTCATCAAGTTTTAAAAAAACAACCTGTTAATTGAACTGGAGAATATAACATTGTTTATTTTGCTTGCAATTTCGTTAATTGTACCTTTTGCGGGCTTCAACAATTTGTTATTTCACGAATCACAATGCTTCCATTAAAATTATACTGACTTGTTGGTTTTTAATTTATCCATTCAACCCTTTTCTTAGCAAAATTTACTTTTCGCCTGAAATTTTGAGGTGGACTTATACAAATTAATTCAGAGTCTTCTACTCGTTTTAAACTTAATAAGGTAAGTTGACCGTAGATCATTGTCTGTGAAAAATTAGCTTGCTTACTAAGATAAAAGGAAACCCTTTTCAAAAGGAATACAATATCTACTCGAAGCGGATACATAAAACTTAGATGAATTTAGGATCAGGAATTTTAAACAGATTTTAAATTATTCGAAGTTACAACTTGTGTAAAGGCTTTGAGACTTGGATTGTCATGGATAAAAACATTTTGAATAACCTTACAGGATACCCAGTAACTGTTTTCTTAAGCTCCGCTCGCGCCATCTTTTCATAGATTTTATTGAACTAAAATATTCTCTTTTAAGATCGTTTTGGTCATTTGTGTTGAATGTTGTACTCAATTTTCGTTTATGTCCCTCATTTTCTCCAAGATGAAATTTGTTTCAGGGATTCATCATGGCGTTTAGAAAAAGCTACACCTTTTAGTTCTGAGAGAGATTCAAGACTGGAAATAAAATCTTTTGCTTCCGTACTATATTCCTTCGGATTCTTTCATTCACTGCCTTGATCTTTTTATACGAATAGTACGTGGGCGGCTTGATCTTTCCCTGTTACAAACACAGGACGTTTTATTTAGCTATCTATAACCTGACATACATCTTTCGATTAATTTCAACTGGATAAAGTGTGTTTTAAAATTAATTCCGCAAACTATATCACAACAATTCATTTTTCTTTATCACCCCATGAATTTGTCATGAAAATTGGAAAACATAATGATTTTTCTTTGGAAATGATAGGTTTTTGTGTAACAACATTATTATACAATCTCATAATCCAAGCTGTTCCTGCGACTTCGCCTGTATTGAATTCGTTTTGTAAGGAACAATCGGAACTAATTACCCGGTAAGTATACAGAAGCCTATATTATATGATTTTATGTATGGCAATTTGCATCCAAATATATTATTTACACTTTAAAATATTTTTAGTAATTTTAATTTCAATAAAACATAAACCGCACTTTAGTCGGCAAACAAGCTGAAGATAGTAAACAATTCGTTGTACAACTATGAAGAGATGCTTTCGTATCGCTGGTTGTCGCACAACTCACTAACCTCGGCCGGCCGCACTCTTATTTATACTTGACGCCAAACGCCTCGATGTATTTCGTATTTACCAGAAAATGTAAACAAGATTGTAAACAAACCATTGAAAGTTCGGGAATGCTATTTCTGTTGAAATTTAAACTCTATGTTGTAAAATAAATACTTTGACACTAGTAGGGAAGGGGTGTCGCTACCATCGATAGGGTGGAACGTTCGAGACTTTCGTCCGGCGCGAACGCTTTTTCCAGAACGTCCCAAAGTTAGTCGCAACAATATGGAAGTAGATATAGTCAACATAAATATAAAAGTGAAAATACATTTTGCTATTAGCTTTATATTTTAAGTATATATGTATTTTCTATCTGTATATATCATACATACAATAAATTCGTAAATAAACTTTGTCAGTATATTATTATTTCCATTTTTTTTTTCAAAAAACTATACTTGTAACCTACACGTTGTATACCTGTTACTGAGGTCAAAAAAATTGTTTTTAGAATTTTTGTCTGTTTGTATGTTTGTGCACGCTAATCTCAGAAACGGTATTACACACCCTGGTGCAACACACCCTGGTGCAGGGCACGCTCACAAAGAGAATGCAAAACATGTATATAATAGTGATCAAATCTTAGCAGATAAATATCCTAGAACACACCCCGTACCCTAGGTGAGGGAGAACTAAAAATGTAACATATAACACACAACTTAGCAAAATAAATTTTATTCTATTCCACTCTATTCTATTCTCAGAAACGGGTTAACCACTTTGAATTCGGTTTTCACTGATATATTGTAGCTTCCCCTAATATTTAATGTTTGTTTTATTCCAAACAGTTTACAAAAAAGTTAAGTTAGGTAATTGAAGTAATACGCGCTATTTTAGAACCTACTTAATAGCCAACACAGCTAGTTATAAAATAAAGTCTCTATTTGTTTCTCCGCTAACTTCATCTAATCCGCCCATCAGATACAGTTTTCACAAACATGACTGTGGAACACCTATAAATGAGGAAGGTTTATGTATATAATTTACAGAAAGAATTACGCAATCGCAGTCGTGCGCAGTCGTGGGCGGGTAGTTAGTTAGACAATAAGTGAAAGACTCTCAAAATAACAAAGACAGCAAACAATAAAGGTGTGTCTTGGAAAAAATGAGGGCTTCAATAAAAATCTTCATTTTACGACCAATAAAAACGTAACAGACGAACGAGAAAATGATGCCGTCGCGAGATTGCGTTGTTATTGTATAATTTTATCTTAATTGTAATTCAAATTGAAATTTTGATTATATTCACATTATATTCTTCATACTCGTACTTCTATCTCTCATTCGTAAAAACAGATTTCACATAAACGATTTATATATGTTATGTTACTTTTACATTTCATTGTATTTATTTGCAACTACTCGAAAACGATTAGAAATATTTGTGATTAGTTGACATCATTATCTCAGTCGTAGTGGACTTACTAAGCTGGACATAGGTCATACACACACACACACATACATAAATACATACATACATACATACATGCATACGTACGTACACAACGCGCACGCACACACGTCGTAAATAAACTTGATATAGTTACTATCGAACAGTCCCAAAGCCGGACGATGCTTGTTGACATCGCTGTACCATATGATAAAAGCTGAGTAGGAAAATCTAAACAAGCCCTGGAGATTGTCCACTGTGAAGTATTGAATCGACCAAAAACCAAATTAAACATTTCAAGATTCAAGTTTCTTTCATTACTATATCACTTATTAAAATAAATATAATCTGGATTTTTATTAATATAATCCTACAAAATGAGCGAGAGCAAACTCGGTACACACAACCCGGGCCAACGCAAAAGGAATCATTGAGTAAGAGAACTAACTAGGTACTCGACGAACAGATTAAATTACTACAAATAAATAAAAATTTTGGAGGGATAAAATATAAAAAACTAGCGGCCCGCCCCCGGCTTCGCCCGGCGTGCAATTTTTATATACCCTAAAACATTCCCCGTTCATCCCTCTTTCCATTGGCGAAAACCGAATTAAAATCGGTCTACCCGTTCACGCGTGATGCCGTGACCAGGAGAAATAGGGATTCATTTTTATATATAAGAAGAATAGATAAGATTAGTACGCTGCTAATGAATTTGCAATATTTCCTTGTAAGACTATTGTTATGACTTCAATAGGTCCAATCTTATTCGGTCGGCCTTTGGGAATATGGCTGCGCAAGGGCGTCAGAAACTATAATAGAAATCAATTATAAGAACATGGACCGATTTATATCAATATTATTATAGAGTCAGTAAGAGACCTGTAGGAGACGTTAAGTTATCGGTGCTGCTCATAGAAGCTGAAGTAGTAAACCTTAATTTCCTTAATTGCGGGAAAACATTTTTTTTTAATGTTAAGATCGGCAGACAGGCTGAGCACACGTGTTGTTATTTCACGGTGGTCTTCTGTAAGGAGGGGGGGGGGGGGGGTTATTGCCTCCAGACGGGCTGCCCAAATGAGTGCGAAACGCGAAATGCAGCGTACCCTGCCACTACTTTCCAGATCCAGACCAGAGCCAAATTTGAAAAGTTTCTTTTTAAAGATCACCTTGCCGGAATCGAACCCGGGAACCCTAGAACAGAGCGTTAAGACAAGCACCCTAACCACTCATTCAACCGGCTCGTCAAATGTGCGGCAGCAGTGTTTCACCTGGGCGTAAGGAATCGCGTGGAATCGCTAAGTGAGGGCCCTGATCGTATTGATGAGTTTGATTATCCTTACATATATAAAACAAAGTCCCCCATCGTGTCTTTCTGTATATACCTACTGGTATACTGCGGAGTGGTATACTGATTTTCGCTGTGGTCGTACAACCACAAGTGATACTGTGCGTCCAGTGGCTCTAGCATGAGTTTACGATACTACACTCGCTAGCGAGAGCGTAAAACATTTATATGGAAAATTGATAATTTGACATTGACAGTTCACGATTTTCCATACAAAAGTTTTACGTTCTCGCTAGCGAGTGTAGTATTGGTGTAGTATCGTAAACTCATACTAGAGCCTCAGGACGCCCAGTTGAGGTCACCACTCCAGAGATGATCGAAGAGTAAAAGTGAGGGAGATAGTCGAGATAGCAGGCATTTCAGACGAACGTGTGCGCAATGCGTTGAAAAATAAATAATATAAACGTGTTATTTTTTTTTTTTTTCATCAATAGTGTTATATTTTTCAACGCGGACGAAGTCGCGGGCTTGGTGCCTAGTGTATTATAGTATAAAAATGATCACAGCGTACTACAAGTGCACAATTGGGTCTCAGAATGGTACTAACGCTTGGCTATCCAGTTTTCTCAATTTTCTTTAGAACACATAGTGTTAATAATTATAAACTTGCCCCTGCTTCGTGAGGGTTGCAATTGTCTACATAAAATGTTCTAGGTAATAAAGGTTTTACTAGCGTAAGCCATATAAGCGCCCGAAACCTTTTGAAGCTTATCAGACAAAACATATTTTACTCTACTACTTATTTTAAAACTGTATTATACACTTTACTTTTAAAATATGTATATATTCTAATATATTGAGGAAAAATCCGTTCCGAAGTTAAAAAGAACTAAGTGCGTCTGTCTTTAATGTTAATTACTTTATTTTATACTACACTAGAGCTGTGCCGCGACTTCGTACGCATTGAAAAATGAAAATAAATATGAGTTATCCTACTAATATTATAAACGCGATAGTTTGTCTGTTTGTATAGATGTTTGTGTATTTGAATGTTTGTTACTCAAACACGCTAAAACGGCTAAATTTGGCACACAGATAGATTATTACCAAGATCATATAGGATGCTAGATTCCCGAGGGATCGTCTAAAAACTTAAAAAAATCGGCGCCACCGTCGTCACAGCGATTAAGATATCGGACATTATATTACTCACTAGCTGAATTCGGCCACGCTTCGCTATGGCTCATACGGCGGCGGCGTGCGTATGGGGCGCGCGGTACTGGACACTGCTATTTATCGTAGCGTGATTTTGTATAGTCTATAGCCTTCCTCGATAAATGAACTATTCAAAACAAAAATAATTTTTCAGTTCGAAATAGTAGTTCCTGAGATTAGCGCGTTCAAACAAACTCTTCAGCTTTATAGTATTAGTATAGATATGTTTTCTCATGTGTTATATTTTTCATTTATCGCGGGCAGTCATGAAAATATATCAGTTACCTGCAAGTAACTCATATATTTTCTAGAAATTTTTATCTCTGTGACGTATCTGTGTCTGTGTATCTCTATGTGTATCTTATATATTAATCCAGGAAATTAAACTGTGTGACAAAATTGTGTTTAGCCGTTTTTGCATTATTGAGGAACAAACTTCCACACATACAAACTTATAATATTATTGGGATTAGTGATTACAGCGAGTCGCAGATAGTCAGGCGGAAAATTTGATAGTAACTATCGTCGCTCATAACACTAGATGGAAGCTAAAACGCTGCCGAATCTGGTCGGATAAAGAGAAACGAACGAGGTAGTAGTAGAAAAATGGCTCTTAATTTTAAGCTTATCACGCTTCGAAACAGCACATGTGCTGTTATTTATTTCACAGTGTGTAAGGGGGTGGTTACAGCCACAAGGCCTACCCATACGGTGCTCAGCCACTATCAAATGACTAACCTTCTGTAATGAAGACTATTCAGTAAAGTCTGCGTTTTTTTTATGTAAAGGTCGTCAGACAGGCTGATGATCTACTTGATGGTAGGTGGTCACCTCTGCCTATAACACAAGCAAAGCCAACCTTAGTAGGATTAAGGATAAGGAATAGGTAAATGGGCTCTGACATCCCTGACTCAACAGATATAAATGCTATTATATCACGGCAAGGGGTTGGTTACTGCCGCCAGACGGGCTGCCCAAATGACTGCGAAACGCAGTGGGCCTTGCCACTACTTACAAGATCAACTTTGAAAAGTTATTTTCCAAAGTTGGTCCTGCCGAGAATCGAACCCGGGCCCCCTGAGACAGACCTTAACTACTTCACCAACAATGGGCTCGTCAATAATAGTCTTTCTGAAATTGAATAATATTTAAAGCAGTTCAGTAAGCACATTGACTTTTCAATTCACTCGTTCACCTCCCACTATGTGTATTAAAAACTTTTGCTTACACGAAACTCTTGTTTATTATAAAGTTTCATCTACATGAACTTTCTGAATAGTGGCAATGTCAATGGCTCCTGCGGGAACTCTGTTGTTATTCAAGTTTTTGTACTTTAAAATAATACATATTATTTCACTTTGGTAGAGTGTAAAAGAGTATAAAATTGTATTACTAGCTGGTGGCAGCGAGTTCGTCCGCGTTGATAAATTAAAAATATATGTGTAACATAACGCTTGCGTTTGCATCAAGCGAGTCCCGTCGTTCGCGTCGCGTTGGTGCGAGACCGCTTCAATTTATTTTCTCCCGCGTACTTTTTAATTTAAGATAATTATCTCCTAAGATATTCATTGAAATCAAATGATGTCAAGGGCAATATTGTTCAAAATTACATACTTTTGATGAATAACGTATTTATTTGGATAAGGATTAATATCGTGTTTATAAAAACACCTTCGCCAATAATGCATTGTTTTAGAACAAATTTGATTACATTAAAAAAGGTTATAGTGAGTCAACCTTAAAAGATAAGATATATGCTGACGCGGACTTTTGTTTGGAACTTTTAAAGGGGATCAATTCCGTCATACATCATTTCTTTACGTAATTTTAACCGTTTGCGCAGCACACGCAACGGAAGTTCTCAAAAGGGATAAATTTTCCCGATTTTGCAATATTTTTCATTGAAGCTCCGCTCCTATTGGGTTTAGCATGATGTTATATAGCCTATAGTCATCCTTGATAAATGGACTATCCAAAACAAAAAGAATTTTTCAATTCGAACCAGTAGTTTCTGAGATTAGCGCGTTCAACCAAAGAAACAAACTCTTTAGGTTTATAATATTAGTATAGATTTGGTCACTCCTTACAGAGGACGACCGTGAAATACAACTTTTGTGTTTCGGTGTGTGAGTAAGGTATACCGAATCTGTATTCACTAATACTCGCCTTGTCTCTTTATCGTAATTGCTTTTTAGTTTAAAAAGGTCGTACTGTATCAATTTCTGGTAAAACAGTAAATGGTACAGTCAAACACTGTATGACCGCAGCAAGAACATGTTAACTACGTTGGAGCTTTGAATTTCTTATGGCACACGTTTGAACTTCACAGCACAAATTGTGTTTATTTGTTTTTCATGTGTTAATCCAACAGATATGTTGAAAATCGATAAGATTTTAAAGAGGAAATTCGATAAATAATAAGCAAATGAAGTTTTGTGTATAGGACTCTCACACCTTTTCCCACTATATGGTATAAGGAGTTTGATCACACCAAATATATTATAGAGAATCTTCGATGGAGAAAAGTGGACTGTATTTTTTATGGTACGCGAAATCAAAGGAAAGAAGCGCTGTCACCTAACTCGTGAATCACCAGGTCCTAGGTCACACACGAATCCAGATGCAGCACACTGCACACTTCAATAAGCACTATGCTTGATTTGCGGGCGAATTGGCGTGGCGGTCGAGTCGTACGACGTTTTGGTACGATGTCCTTTTACGACTTAGCCGCTAGCGTTGCGGCTATCGGCGCGGTGGCAACAGATGTATAGGAGATATATGGTGGGGAGTGAGACAGCACATACAATAGTAAAAAAATAATCTGGCGTTAACAGGGTGGTTGCTGTCACCAAACATGTTGCCCAATTTACTCACTCTCAATCTTATTGCTCACTAGGTAATGGGGACATTTTGTAATATATTTTTACTTAACATCCCCCTTTTTATTTATTTTTTAAATGAAATTTGCATTGTTCATAATATTATAAATTTTTAATTCTTCTTATATAAAATTAAATTTTATTTGGTTATTCACGCCATAACAGCTTGTGCTCGATATCTGAATGCATTCCCTATTATTTCCTAAATAGAAACTGACATTCACAGTAATGCTGATATTTTCTTCATAAATATCACAATTATATTGTGTTTGCATTTTATATCTAAAAAGAGAAAAAATACCCCTGTCTCTCGGTAAAAATAAAATAATTATCTCTCCACGAATGTAGTAAAAACATAGTTTTAAACTTGGCAACATTTTCATATTAAATGTGGGTTATGTTAAGCGACCTATATTGTAAAACAACAAAGGTTAATCTTCTCATACAATAAGCTTTATCTATTATACATGTAAGTTTAATTCCCAAGAGAAAAGGTCAGAATATATTCAAAGTTTAATAGCTTACGCAACATATTGCGGCGAGTTTCCCTTGAGGTAAGGATTGTTGTCTAGCTTGTTTGCAGAAGAGAAAATTGTTCAGTTATTATAACCCTTGAAAGCTTTGATGTGTGCCTATTGAATTGGACATAACTCTCCCTACGAAACTTGTGGGCTAATTGCGGATAACGTTCAAATGTCAGTTTAATAAAAAATAACGCAGGCATTAAAGTGAGTAAATCTCATCATATTCGTCGTTTTCAAACTAAAACTTGCTACGTGCAAGAGGTATACTTTTGAGATATTGACAAAAAAAGATTTCCTAAAACATTTTACATGAAAGTTCATTTAAAAATAAAAACATGTGACATGAAGTCACACTTAAAATTTCACTGCTTATGATATTAACACACTCACTTTTATTTTAAATGAAAATATCATAAGCAGATGCGCTTCGCGGTAGCGGTGGAACATGCGCGTAGAGCGGTATCTGTTTTACGGAAATGGTTATAACTTTTGTATTTATTACTTGATATGTATGTTTTATATGTCATTGGATAGCTTTTAAAATGTTCTTAAAATCTATATTATAGCAAATTAGCAATTATAGCAATAACAATAATAGCAAAAAAGTGAGTCTATATTAAAAGTTATATTGCAAAATGTGGAGCGGCACTTGGAGAGAAAGTCATATTTTTGAGAATATTTATTAAACTATAGCTTTTATGGCCATTATTTCTATGAGAACTCGAGAAATCTGCAAAAAACTAAGGTAGGCAGCCGCCATATTTATGACGTCATAAATACCACTTGTTCCCGGCTTTCGAAACTAAAACAGTCAGATTCTTCATCAGGAGATCCAACGATACCTATTTTAGGTATATAGCGTTCCGTGACCACGAAACTTAAGAAATAGACGACTTTTGGCCGATTTGCCGCGTGACTACTATTACGAACTAGCGACCCGCCCCCGGCTTCGCCCGGGATGTAATTTTTTATATATATTAACATTCCCCGCTTATCCCTCTTTCCATCAGTGAAAACCGAATTAAAATCGGTCTACCGGCTCCACGCGTGATGCCGTGACCAAGGGAAATAGGGATTTCTTATTTTATATAGATGATTTAAAGTTATTAAAAAGACACTGCGAGTGAAGAAGCAATGACTAGTTCAATGTTAAGAAAAGGTTACTAAACTTATATTAGGCTGTACATTTTTGGCTTTAATATTTCTCTTTGAACTCTCTCTAGTATCGCAATATAAACATACCTAGCTTTTTATAATCTAATATTTTAATTTAACAACATCTTTCGTTTGTGGATTTACGTGTTATTTCCCTTTTTGTGGCCTTCCTAACTTTTTTCAATGTAAGCCGCCAAGAGTTTAGTTCCACGATTTTTTCTCTTAATTTTCCTAAACAACGGAACTCTTAATTTTCCTTCCATATAAAAGAACGCCAGTATCTTTAATTACACACAATGATAGAGACTATCATTTAAATAATTTCTTTTATTGCTACAATATGTAAATTAAATTCATGGTTAATTTACCCCCATGAAAATAACTTCCATAAATTAGGGTTAATTAGACGTTTTCTCATAATACCGAAGTTTAATTTAGCAAACCTTATATGGTTTTGATATAGCGTGTTTGTTTTTACATTAAAATAGCTTTTACCAGTAATTTAGTTCACGTGAAGTTATTGCAGAAATTCTCTTTCGCAGAAAATCTATTTCAAATACCTAATAATGGGCAGCATATCACATTTTACTAATTAATATTTAATGTTATATATTTCCTTTATAGGCTTATTTCGGTGGATGTCCTCCGAAATTATCCTTTTCATGATCAGATGAAGATTTTTTATAAATAAAAAAAAAACACCACATAATAAAAAATATATATTAAACCACTTATTAGAGTAAATAATGATTATTTTTAATAATTTATTTAGTATTAATATGTTTAACAGCATATGCATTGCAAAACGGCCAAGCTTATCCGCACACAGTGAAACAACGCTAAGTCTTAATAACAAAAATTTTCATTGAAACGAACATGTTACCCTTAAATTGTTTTTTATGATAATGATGGCCATTTAGGTTGACCGTCCACTTAATAGTACCAACTATGTAAACATGCCACCTATGAGTTACACAGAGAGAGTAAGGGAGTTCACAAGTTCGTAGTCGACTCTGAAAGGGAGGAAATAATTGCATTGCATATAATTTGACATTAGGTAAGTCATATTTAAGGGATTATTATATAATGTCAGATTTACGAGATGATTGACGACTTTCAGTCAAGTTTTCTCTTAGACCAGTGGCAAAAACATAACCTTGAGGCTAAAACGAATTCTTAAAGCCAACGTTATTGTATGAAAAAATATTACTTTGGTATTTTACATAAATTTACTTAAAGAAATTAATACTAGTCAGTAAGTAGCTCTTTTTCATTATTCCTATATGGGTTCGATATACACTTGCATGCCTTTTAGTGTTGCTTGTATTTACATACAACGGTAGCCACCTGCTATCAAGCTGTATCTTCTATCAACTTGTTTTAAATATTTTATCTAGATTGACATAAACAATTCGGTCATGATATTTGGCTGGCATCAACGAAGATCAAGATAAACAGACACAAAAGGCAAACCAAAACAAGTGAAATCAGGTGAGTTGCCAGGGGGATAATTGTGAATAGGGTTTAACAATAATTTTTAATGTACATATGTTACAAACATAGTAGGTAGGTATCTTTTTTTTAATGTTAAGGTCGACAGACCGGCTGACGGTCCACTTGATGGTTGTGTTATAGGTGGCAAGTGCGCTGCCGACTACAGTAGGATTGGATAAGGGATTAGGAGGGGATAAGGCTCTGGCATCCCTTACTCACTCACCGAAACACAACAGCACGTATATGCTGTTACTTCTGTAAGGTGGTGGCTACTGCCGCCAGGCGGGCTACCCAAATGACTGCGAAACGCAGTGCGCCCTACCATTACTTTTCAAATCCAGACCAGAGTCAATTTTGAAAATTAGATTAAAATTTCCAAACTTAACCCCCGCCGGGAATCGAACTCGGGGCCCCTGAAACGTTAAGCAAGCACCCTTGCCACTCATCCAACGGGCCGTATCTAGGGAATTATTATAATTTGTGTATTTAAAACAAAAGATATGAAAATATTAGCTGAAAATATATACTTTTTATAAATACAAAACCTATACTATAAAACCTTTACAACCTAACTTACTTTTTATACGTTTCAAAGTTAGTCTATTGAAAGATTGGAGCAATAGCTGATATCCTGTCAGCAATACTGAATATCTGTGACGGATAATCAGTGTATAATCTTACCTAGCACGATATTTAATAAATGTTTTATGTACCCAAGCATTCCTTTGTTAATACGTTTTAAATCTTCGTTCAAAAGTCTTCTTGTGAATAGAGAAGGTTTAGTGGAAATTCAATAAAGCTCCACAGGCCGCTTTCACCGCCTCAAGTACAAAGCACGTTCATGAAAATTAAATGTCTTCGCTAAAGATCCCCTGAGAAGTAACCACTAATAAAGGTAGCCTTTCCTAGCCGCATTCATCGTATGGTTGTACAATGTACATTATACAACTTGGATTAAATATACAATTAAAAGCTCATTCTTGAATTTTGTCATGATATTTTTCGTTCATAAAATAACGAAGACACAGTTTCGAATTCTTTTGGATTTCACGTGGGTATTAAAAGACATGATCACCATTAAACGAAAACAAAAAATTTATCAGCAAAAATGAATCGACGCAGCTTGTTTGTTTCAAGAAACCAACTAGAGAAAAATAAATAAATAGTGTTTGCCAATCACAAAAAATCTTCTTTTACGAGATAAGTGTCATCATCAGCCCATGTATCTTCACTGCTGGATGTAGGCCTCTTCCAAGGCTCGTCACAACGCAAGGTCCTCTGCGTATCGCATACAGCCGCTCCATTGGAGAACTCGTCTACACCATTGGTTATCCACTCTGCGACAGATTCTTTCGGCTTAGAATTTTTGATTTTATCCATCAAAGAAACGCCATAGCATAGCTTCCTCCATAGCACCCTGAGCGACTCTGAAGTATTGTATTTTTTTTTGTGTACGTTTCAATAATTAATCATACTTGATAAAATGATTTAAACAAAAGCCGGAAAGTCATGTAATTAAACTTAATGATCATATAAATATTTTGTCAGTGCCTATTGATTATATTCAAAAGAAAAAGGAAGAAAAGTGTTTCTATTAGTAATAAAATGCCACCTGGACCCCTGACAGGACTAGGGCTGTAGATGGAGACTCTACCGCCAGGGCGCACCTTGGCACTTCTGGTGCGCCGTCCAAATGAGCAGTGTTCGGTTGCAACAACGCGGAGAGTGCGGAAGAGTGTTCACCAATAGCGGAAGAGGAGGACGCCAAGAGGTTTAGTCGGTAAATGCGGTTCTAGTTAGTCGTACGCATTCGAACACGCAATTCTTCTGATAGACCAAGTAGCATAGACCAACCAACCTCCGATCAACCCATCAGGTCATCACACATTGCTGATCATGTGCCACACTGGTACTACTGCGCTAAAAACACCGATCGCCATCTTAGATTAGTGACCTCAAGGACACGCTACACTGGTTTAAGTACGCTGATGACCATACTTTACCAACTTCTTTTATTGAAATTTTTCTTACTACGTTTTCTTCCAAAAAAATTTTTATATTGATCCAAACAGGGATATAAACGTCGACAGTAATCATCAAATACCGTGAAACAAAGCAGTAGCTGTTACAATGTATGTTTGGCTGATTCAAGTCACCCTATATATCAGAGTATAATATGCTCTAACTGTTGGATGTTGTTATACTTCTTATATCCTTAGGGACTGTAGTCACCTTACCATCGCTTCGAAATGATTTTTTGAAGGCATTAAAATTTAGTAAGTATATAATGAATTATGAATGTCGGATCCTAAAGTCTGTTCCATTCCGAATGTTTGCTTGTAATTTAAATAATTAGATTAAATAATGGCATAAGATTTCTTATGCTAATAAGATTAATTTTGTGTATGAAATTCTATTAATGGAAAAAAAATCAATTCCAATCGGCTAATGGTATGCATTATTTATACCGTCAGCCTGGCTGTTGCTTTTTATCACAAAAAATGCATTTTAGAGTAAATATAGAGTACAAGTTCCAATAGTCTGGAAGGTAAACACTATTTGTTTTTCTATTTATAAAGCAATAAACTTATATTTCATACAACACATAAGCTAGATGGAAGCTCCGTAAACAAGGGCCGTATTGGCACTCCTTTTACGATCCTTCATAAAAAAACACATCCTCATAACAAGTTAAATATTTTTTTTATTTTTTTTGCAAGATAATTGACGAAAAATATACTACCTCTTATAATAAATCCGCTTCTCAAATTAAATGTTCGCCTTTTTACAGTCTACTCAAATATCTACTTACATTTCCTTTTAACTTCAACATAAATAAGCCAATTTATAAGTGCTGTTTTTCATGGTGTTATAAAAACCTTCCATAGAATATTTACGAGCTGCTTCTATAAGAGCGTTTCAAGGATATCACACTATGACGACATCACACGATCCTGCGCGCCATACAGACCCATTTTCACACGCAACGACATCGCACCAGCACGACAACAATTTTCAAAACGACAGTTCGCTATGTAGTTGACGATTTTTTTGTGGTGATGACGTAACCGTTGTGCGGAACAGAGTATAAACTTATTTACGATCAGTGTTGCCAACTTAGTGGATTTAAGTTGGCCACCAAAAGTAGTTGTTTAGACCTGCCTGTTAGTGGAGAAAAATTGGTTTTTAGTGGGTCAGATGGATTTTTTTTAGTTATAATAGTTACAACTTTTTTTATAATTTTAAAAAATCTGGAATTTTTTAGCGTGTACTGATTCAATTTTTAGAGTAAATCGAAAATAATAATAATAACTTGGCTCACTGTGATATTTTAAAAATTAACGTATCAACCCTTATCTTCTAACCTTCCTAAATATGTTAATTTTAATTTCTATGTTTTATGAAGTTTTAATGTAATATGAATTCTCTATAATCTTTGTCTGAATCTTTTCTTTTCTAACTCTCGTCAGTTTTGTACAATTATCTTTTAGTAGCTTATATCGAAAATTCCCCTGAGGGACTCTAATTTTGACTTGTTATTAACTATTTCATAAACCAATAACTAATAATAATTTAATAAAGTATAAACTAATAACTAATAAAATAAATAAGCGTCGATCTATGCATGTATGTTCGCGATAATCTCAAAAACTACTAAACGGATTTTAATTAAAGATGGGTTTGCTCTTGGCCAGTATCTAACCGTGTAGAAAAGATGAGGCCGACGATGGGCGAGCTCATCAACAAGGTGCCTATTTACTGGGTTGTATAAGCTCGGACATAGAGTCGCCGGCAGGGAATTCCAATCCAATCAAATGGAAAGAGCGTTAAACGAGGAAGGTTTTTGTATATAATTTGCAGAAAAAATCCGTGCAAATCCGGGTCGGGCTGCTAGTAACATATATATAATTATATATATAACATACATAATATATAATTATATATGTTATAGTATATATAACATATATAATTATGCCAATAACAGAAAGTAAGTCATGAAGTCATGACTACTGCTTAGTTAGTTAATGTATTTCCTTCTTTTAAGTTATTTAATTTAATTATTTTTTTCCTTAATAGGTAGCAGCAAGCATTTCTTTTGCAAGAATTCAATTTCTCATGTTTGTATTGTATCGAATCAATTAAATGGTACAGTAGATAATCGAAAGTACTTGTGGACATTCGAAAACAGTTATAAAATTTGTTTTCATGGTCTCTTAAGGTAAATAGATAATTTAAAATAGCTCCATCTAAAGCAGAAGTTCCCAGATTTTTTTTCTCATAGACCACTTTCAAAATTTAGCTGGTTCCGATGGACCCCCTGTAGCTACATTTCTACCATATTCCGAAAACCCCACAAAAAATGTAAAGATTAGATCTAACTATGGAAATTTGCATTGCGGCTGAGTTCCAACCACGAATGGCGAGTTTTCAAAATTAAATAAGTGAGAATTGATTGGTTTTTTTTGTCATTCCCATTTTTTGTCACGCCAACGTAGACCCCCGTCGAATCTCCCTTGGACCACTTTGGGAACTAAGGATCTAAAGGTATTGTTAGACTAAAGGTAATGAACTTATTATACATATATCTCATATTATAATGTATTCAATTTATATTTTAAAAGCTTTTCTATTGGTTTCAAAAGTATTACATACATATTCGAGGTTTACATCGTCCCTTGCCGTCTGAAAAAGTTATTATGGTTGAATTTCTCTTTGAAATTAGAAAAGCACTCGACCTTTGCGTCAAAAGAAGTGATGACACGGCACAATTCATTAGCTACTTGCAAGCCGGCGCCCACATTCTGACCTCTAAAAGCCTCCCCGACTTAAATTTGTCATCCGCCAACCGAAAAATGTTGTACTTACCTATGTATTGAATTACAAGGGCGTACCTAACATATTTATTATATTAAGCTTTTTTAATATTAAAATGATCATTACATTAAATGAATACTTTTAATTTTATATTTCATATTTTTTAATTTTTTAAATGTATTTTTGATTAGTTCAGATCATACAATTGAAATTATTTTCATATGGTCCATTGACACCCTGTAGTCTGATGCTGTAGAATGATAACCGACTAAAATGTTATGCTCCATGTAGAGATAACTTTGTAAAAGCCTCAATGTGATGACTGCAGTCCACTGTAGCAACTCACTTCATATAAGTACGTTTTATGGCAACACACGTAGATTTATTCACGACTAGCTTACAGAAGACCACCGTGAAAAAACAGCACGTGCGCTGTTGTGTTTCGGTGAGTGAGTAATGGATGTCAGAGCCCATTTCCCTATCCACTCCTAATCCCTTATCCTTAATCCTACTGCAGTCGGCAGCGCACTTGCAGCAGTTTAGGCGTTGCTTGTGTTATAGGCGACGGTAGCCACCTACCATCAAGTGGACCGTCAGCCTGTCTGCCGACCTTTTTGATATAACGCGTAACTTTTTTTGTTTGTAAACCGATTCGAATGAATCACACTAAATATTACGGGAGGCTTGTTGCAATATATCAGTGAAAACCGCATTCAAGTCGGTTAAGCCGTATCTGAGTTTAGCATGCACAAACGCACAAACAGTCATTCTAAAAACATTTTTGTTTACCTCGGTAACATAAGTACAACATATGTTATACAACTTGTACAACTTATTTTTTTAAATATTAATATAGAGACATGGCTCGTTTACAATTTTATTATATATATAGATATAGCATAGATATTTTCTGTCACTACTAGACTAAATAATATCCATACAAATTAAATGGAATAATACTTAGAGGCCCGACAAGTATTCGAAGTTGTCTTCTGTTTTGGCAACAGAGTCGACCGAACGGATGCTCTACCGGCGGCCAAAAAATAAATATAAAATGTAGGCATATAGTACCTAAGAGCATATTTTTACTATAATGAATAGGTACCTAAAAATAAAAAAAAATTTAATAACGAAAATAACTTAACTTATAAATGAGAAATATTATAAATAAATAATTAATATTAAAAACAATAATTGTTAACATACTTAGAGTTTTTACTATATATTACTATAATATGTATATAGTAAAAACTCTGCCTGTTGCTTAATAGGAAAGTAATATGTCTATTTGTTACATCTATCTCTTATTCGAGTTTGATGGAACCTAGTATGGGGATAGCTTGTCCCTTGAAGTAGGACATTGACTACACAAAAAAATAACCCTAATGGGGCACTTATAAGGGATGAAAGTAGATTAACGTTTTCTTAGTTTGAGGTGATGGAAAATTAAAAAATGTACATAGGTTTATGAGTAGATATAACAAAAAAAAAAATGACATTTTTTTCTTTAATAAGTAAGCTGAAACTTAGGTAGAATGTAGGTTTTCTCGGCCGGTATCCATATGAGTTGTGGGTTTCCGGGATGATGGCCCAGTCTCGCTCGAGAAGTCGAAAAGTGCAGAAGTGAAGTGCAGTGATGTGATGTACTTTTTCTTCTAACTTGGACTACACCACTGAGGATGTCAACCGCAGTTGTTGACGAAACGTTTGGAAGAATTTCCAACAGACCTGGGCCATCATCCCGGAAACCCACAACTCATCTGAAACTTAGGCTTACTCAGTCAATTTCAAATGTTATTTCGCCTATATTTGGCCATATTGGACCAATATTTGATGCTTCGCCCGCAAGGAAAGTTAAAATGTGGACCGTGTTCAACCAGAATTTTTGCTGTAAATAGCAAAAATAGAAATAAGTAAGAGTAATAATAATTGTATTATTGTTCACCTTTTCCATATAAAAAAAACTCAAATTTTATTCAAACCTTTATAACTACACAATATGCGTCCATAACAATATATTATACTTGGATACAAATCTTGCAAACGAAATATGCTCATCTGTAAATCTACACCCATACCATATGAAAATTTTTTGCTTGCCGTGCCTCTTTAGTGAATTTAAAACTATTGTTACGTGCGGGGTGAGTGTAAATGCCGTGTATGAGCGAAAGGAACTATTTACTATCACAAACCAAGATGACTTCCAAAATTACTAAACTTGTGCGATGAAACTGTAAAACTTGCCAAAAGTCGTAAATGATTCCCTTAATGTGTCGCCGGTTCACTGTCGCAGGTAATTTCGCAAAAGCTCTGAAAAGTCGCTTTCGTATCGCTTGTTGTCGCACAACTAACTACTCTTGACCGACCGGCACTCTTATTTATACTTGGCGCCAAACGCCTCAATGTATTTCTAATTTACCAGAAAATGTAAACAAGATTGTAAACAAACCATTGAAAGTTCGGGAATGCTATTTCTGTTGAAATGTAAACTCTATATTGTAAACATAAGGCCAATTTCCTTTGACACTAGTCGGGTAGGGGCGTGGCTACCATCGATAGGGTGAAACATTCGAGACTTTAAGCAGGCGCGAACGCTTTTTCCTGAACGTCCCATAGTTAGTCGTAACACTATTTTTGTCGAAAATTAGATTAGCCGTTGGTATAAACTGTTGTAAATATGGACAATGTTTCGCTACAAACAAAGTGATAAAGACATTTTGCACGTGTATGCGGTAGTTGAAAATTTAAATTTTTCTTAAAAAATTAAGTATATAATATTAGCTTTTAAAGTAATTTTACACTGTCACACCAGTACAACATCTAGAATAGTGTCGTATTATCGTTAACCTTTGATGACTTTTTATATCGAAAACTGCACTGTTTATTTATTTTTTTACTTATTAATCTCAGTATAGTTTTTAAAACAACTAAAAATAATATTGTTAACTAGGTACCAAATATAGATAAAAAATGTACAAAACAAAACAACGATGTTAAAGATTTTCTTAGTAACTTATAAAATTCTAATATTTTATAAGTGTAACGCCGCCGCGCCGGTGCAATGTTTTCTAATCAAGTGACTAAATAAATGAACTTGTTGTTGAATAAGTCTAACGCAAAAATTAATGATAAGCCCGATTAGATATACTTGTCACCATACTCTAATTAATTTAACGTACTCATTAAAATGTACACTTATTTTTATTATTATTTGTTAATAAATAGTTAAAAAATAGTAACTTTAGTTCAGTGTAATAAATGCTATTAACATTATGAATTTGTTCCATACAATGTAATAAATTGTAGTTAGTGGAAACTTACTCTCATAGTAGGGGCAAATTCTGTATAGATACGTAAGTAACATTACACTGCAAAGGCAAACACAGTATGCTTAATTTATGTAGTCATAAAATGGGGGGAAAATGTGTTTCCATCGTCTGTAAGTAATGTGGAACTTTAAAGTTTACCACTAGAAAGATTAATTTTCCACATAAATTAAACATGTGGCTTTCTGACTTAAATTGTAAGGAACGACTGTTTCTAAATAAAACTAAAAATGGATGTATCGTGGCCATAATGGAATATACAAATCCTATAAAATAAAATCTTAACTAATCCTAATAATATTATAAATCTGAAAGTTTTTATGTTTGTTACTCAATCACACAAAAACGGATTTACCGATTTGGATGAAGTTTCGCACATAGATAGTTTATTACCAGAATTGACATGTATTATACTTTCTATCCTTTTTTTTACAAGAGGAATCCAACATGGATACCGACCGGCCTGGGGACAGACCGGTGGGTTATGTGGCACTCCTGCCCCCGAGATGGTAGTGGGGTAGACCTACCGACTAAACCTCTTGGCGTCCTCCTCATCCGCTAACGGTGAAGTTGCGAGGTCGGACGAACACATTGTGATAATTATGAATGTAATGTTTAGTAATTTTTATTGTCTTGGATTTAAGAAATCATACCTTTTCTTTCTCAAGGGCGTAAAATGGGCGTACATGTAGTACATACTAATAAACTTAATATTACGTCTATCACAGATGCCAACCATGCCACAGAACAAAGTAATCAGTATAGTTAGGTTGTGCAAGTAATATTCAATATCAGCGTTGGTTTAAGTATATAATCCAATAATAAAGAAACCTCGTTTAGAGCATCTTGATATATTGTGGTTTGATTGACGCCGCTCTCAAACGCGCTGTCCGAGACAGCGGTGATTCATATAAGCTCTTCAATGGGAACCATTTCATACAAGTACAATTTGATAAGGGTCCGTTAGAGAGCAACATTTTCATTGTAAGATACTTTGTACCTTATCTCTTATAAGCTGCCCATTGCAGAGTTGCCTCCTATAATATATAAAGCCGTTTATATCTATATAAACCCTCACCTGCCTATTCTGATCTGGTCCTTTTTTTGGGTGGAATCTACGATTCCCACGGACCATTGGGAGATCGATGGGTTATGTGGGACTTTTACCCACTAAAATCAAACAGTGTTTCCTCGCGCCCATAGGGCGGGAGTTGGATCTTTTCCCTCCGCCAGACGAGGCCTGCACGCTTGCAGGCTTCACCTCGATTAGGCGCGGAATTTGACCTCCGCGCCGCCGTGGAGAGACGTGACGGGAACACACAACACGTCTCCCCTCATTGCCCGGTGTTGTGATGACGCCAGACGACCCCATGTCCGCCGCTTCCGAGCTAAGCGGCATCGGTCGGTCATACTTACCTCCCGAGGCGGGCAGTCAGCGAGGGACTTCACCACTGAAACATCCTATAACTTTTTCTCTGCGGCACAACCTATAGCAGAGTCGGAGGCAGCTTTCACCTGTAACTCTCGGTTAACCCCCGCTCATTCACCTCGCTCATCTCTTCGACATTAAGAGGTGGACGGCCCCAAAGAGGTTTCCATCTAAATTTCCACAACAATCGCGACAGCCCGAGAGATGGGTTCCATCCCGTTTTGTCGTCACGCAAGAGTTACTAAGCCGGATCGCTAGTTCGAGTGTTCACTCTTCCGGACGACTGCGGAGGACGATTACTAGGCCGGTCCCCCACGACCGGGTCTTCATCGCCCTCCACAAAACTACGATTATGGTACTCTGCCAGGCGGTCCTTCCCTGCCGTGAGGCTGAGTCTTGACGTGCGTTGCCCAATTACCACTGAGCGACAGAGCCATCCGAGAGAATCCGAGAGAATTATATAACGAAGTAGCCAAAGACATGGCACTTGATGTCTTTAACGATAGTCTACCGAAATTTAAAAACAAAATTAAAGCTTTTTATTTTTCTAAATACAAATAAATTGTTACTTTCCTTACAGCTTTAATTGAATTGTGTGTATTGGAATTTTATTCAATTTTAATTATTCTTGGAAGCCGTCCCAATTTCTATTAATTTGTATTTTTTTTCTTATCTTGTATTTGTGTGTTTTTTTTTTCTTTCTTAATTGTTCTTAAATATGTATATTTTATTAATTTACTCAACTGTACCTATAATTCATGATTATGTATGCTGTGATAGCCTATAAATGTAATGTGTACAGGCTGATCTATTTTATGCCAAACCTCGATCCGATGCCGTCGCTCACCCGCAAAGGCCGAGTACGGACCTGGCCCTAGCTTCAACGGACAGTTGGAGCCTCCAAACTGATGCTCCGCCAAGAGCTCCAATGGTCGAAGCCCGCTCGGAGCACACGCTCATGTACCTTCTTTGTTCCCCAACGACAATCCGTTCAGCCAAGTGAAGGCCGGTAGCTCCACCGGCCTCCTGCAACCGGATTGCCAAGGTTTAACAATTAGTATACATACACATTTAATAGATTTATTAATAAACATTAGTGGACATAAGTTATATTCTTAGACATATAAGACACAAAACAATACAATTACTTATAGGTGTGACAAAAACTGCGTGTCAGAAAAGATCGTAGAAGGCACGTGATGTCTGTCGATAGTCAGTGGGCTGATAACAAGCTCACGCGACGCCAACTAATAGAGGCACCTGCTCTTCAGTGAGCTGTTAAATGGAAAAATTGATATGAAAATGTACCTATGCTCCAAACAAAACATGCTACTACAAAATGGAACGACCGAGCTCACCATTTCATGTGCAATATAAGGTATTATATCTTTACTAGCGACCCGCCCCCGGCTTCGCGCGGAGTTAAAATTATAAAAAAATGTTTCGTAATAAAATAAAACTATGTTCCAAATTTCAGCTTCCTTGATTTAGTAGTTTTGTTTGTGAGTTGATAGTTCGGCAAGACAAACGATTTTATAAGTATAGATGAATGTGACAGAATTAATAGTCCCACCGACGGTGTCCGGACAATTAATAAATTAATAAGGATCTCGAACGACAACGGCGAATCGAAGATTTAAAGCGTAGATCGAATTTAATACTGACTAATTTGTCTGTGTTACGGGCAGTAGATCATAAACGCGCATCAAGTTACATACAATAATTTTGAACCTAAACTCGTACTATTTTCTATTCTATGACATAACTAAAAGTAAGATTTTTTTTATGTTAAGTTCGGCAGACAGGCTGACGGTCCACTTGATGGTAGGTGGCTACCATCGCCTATAACACAAGCAACGCCGAAGCTGTTGCAAGTGCGCTGCCGGCTGCAGTAGGATTAAGGATAAGGGATTTGGATTGGATAGGGAAATGGGCTCTGGCATCCCTTACTCACTCACCGAAACACAACAGCACACGTGCTGTTATTTCACGGTGGTCTTCTGTAAGGGGGTGGTTTACTGCCGCCAGACGGGCTGCCCAAATGACTGCGAAAACGCAGTGTGCCCTGCCACTACTTTCCAAATCCAGTTCATTTTTTAAAGTTAACCCTGCCGGGAATCGAAACCGGGAACCCTTGAACAGAGGGTTAATACAAATGATCGATATCATGGAGAATAGAGGTACGGAGGACTAATTTATATGGGTGTTAAATTAAAAAAATTGCAAGCGACAACCATTAACCGTGGAAGGTGCGCTGCACCCTTACGGGGCTCCGTAGGGATCTTCAACACTTACTCACCGACTGAAACTCAGTGGCAGATACTACACGAGTTCTGTTTAATGATTGAGTTCAGGGGCGCCTGCCGCTTGAAGGAGAATGTGTGTCAGAGAAATCCAACTCTTCAGTCACAAAACCCTTTTTGTTTTACAAAGAAATAAACACACATATATAAAAAAGATTACACTAAAATGATTGTACGTACTAGTCTTAGTCAATAACAACGTGGTTTTAAAGTTTAAATTCTCACTCCGTCCTTATGTGGGTTGCTTCAGAAAAATCTTATGAATGACACAGAGATTGAAATCCACGTTTCATGCTGGAGGAGCAAGACACGCAAACCTCGGTTGGTGTGATGAGGTATGGTGACTCATTGGCAAAAGGCGTGCTCACTTGATGTGCAGAAAATGTCATAATTTATGATTAATGAATGATCAACCAATAATATAAGTCAGGATTTGATTTTTATTTGTGAATTTCCCAGTATTCCTATGAGACGAAATACAGCTAATTTTACCGTTAAAATCTCGAGACGCTCCTGTATTGAATAAATCAATATACATATCACTCTCTTACACCAAACAAATTGTGGCGGCCCTCAGATAAAGAAATATCTTGTCTCTTTTACGAAAAAACCTTCTTTTCTTTTACGAAATGCGATCAACAAAAACAAATTTAATAAAAGATGACATTGCTACAGATGTCGTACATTTTCATATAGAAAACCTTCCAAAGATCCGTCAAATTGTTAGGTAGAACTCGACTGTTAAATCAAGTAGGTAAATCGTTAAACTCATACTCATAGGGAATTTACTATAAGAAGATTCTTTTTCTGTTTATATATTCTTTTTCTCTACATCTATACCAATATATAAATGTAAATGTAAATTTATTTCGTGTTCAAGTTCAAAAAGTAAATTCAAGTAAACATTGAACATTACTTGCTCTAAGCTCTAGTTAATAAAAAATTTAGACCTTTTTTAGACTGACTGTGCTAAAAACAAATAAATTAATCTAAACCAAAAACAAAGTGGGATGGAGTAAACATACGGGTCGGGACAAAGCGGGATTAAATAATCGGAAAATATGTCTGACAAATTGAGATATGGCGGGAAATTTTTGTGAGACAAAGCTCAGTGGGACGAACTAAGCACAAACCAAATTATCTTTACGTTGTCTGTTGCGTTTCCACTGCTACGAGTAAACTAGTGAAGGATTTTAATGAAATTTTATATACAGGTAGCTTAAATTCTTATACAGAACATAGGTTACTATAGAACTTTTCAAATGTGAGAATCCACAGAAAAAGACAGTACTGTTACGACTTTACTTTTTAATAGTGAAGATAATATTATTTAATTTAAGAGGAAACATTGTAATTTAACTATTTACCTTATAAAAATAACATTTTTCCTCAAAAAAGTTAGTCCATCGAATCACTAGAAATAGATTTTATTTATTTATCATTTTAACAATTTAAAAAATGAAACTAAATATAAGTACATTAAATGATAGCACTAAAAACCACCTAGGTTTAGTCTTGTGCTATCATGTTATGGTTCAAAACTATTATTAAAACTAGAAACACTATGTTGATATACAAAAAACTACTATGTTGATGTGATTAAATATAATTTAAAAAAATATTGTCTTAATTTGATTTTAATGTTTTTAATTGTTTACTGTTACACAGATCTGAAGGTAGGCTATTGATAAGGCGCGGGACAATATAAGCGGTAGTCCATTCATGGTCCATTCGCCGTACATATTATTGGCACGCTGTGTACGTAACCGCTTCTTTGAAATTGCCCTAGAGGCTGTTCCATCACTCTTTTTAAGGATTCATTAAAATATTGTTCTTTCAGTAGTGAAAAAGCAAATTGAGAATTTATTGGTAATACAGTGCTTAAAAACATCGTTTTCGTCTTCATAACGTATATTTTATAATTTAGGGGAGACAAATGTTTTTAGAATTTTGACTTGTAATCTAGAATTTTAGGTACATCGCATCGTACTCTTTTTTTATAAACATGTAAACACTACTATTCAGCGAGCGTTTTTTAAACAATATACTGCATTAATTTTCAATTTTAAATATTTATTTGATAATTTTTGACAAGTAGTAATTTTGCAGAACAGATTAAATTGTTTTAGAAGCAGAATATGCAGAATATGGATGGAATCCATGTGCCACTCGTAAGCATAGCAGTGCTTATATCATATTCAGCAATATCATTTCAGCATTGTATAGAAATTTTAACTAATTAAGAATATACACTCATGAACATAATATTTAGAAAAATGTATAATGACATAAAATATTTTTATTTAGTATTATATACTTAAATGAGAAAAAAGAAGAATTTGAATAGAACATTATGACTTTCATTTTTTTTTTCGTGTTAAGGTCAGCAGACAGGCTGACGGTCCACTTGATGGTAGGTGGCTACCGTCGCCTATAACACATACAACAGCACGTGTGCTGTTGTGTTTCAGTGAGCGAAGTAAGGGATGCCAGAGCCCATTTCCCTATCCCTTCCCAATCCCTTATCTTTAATGCGTTGCTTGTGTTATAGGCGTCGGTAACCACCTACCGGTGGTGGACCGTCAGCCTGTCTGCCGATCTTAACATAAAAAAAAATATTCACGCCTCTACTACTCAACCGATAACCATAAAATTTTGCATATACAGAAAAGAACATTATTATGGTACTTTTTATTCAGAAAAAGTATTGCCCCTGAGGGGTCATAAAAAAAATAAAATTCTAACAGCAATAAAGATGGAATAAATTATTGCTCATATATTTTGTCACCCGTTATGTTTTTTTATTTTGACAAATGTTACAAATGTGAATGTTTGTTTGTTACCCAGAAAAAGTACTGTTACCGAGCGATTAATTAAAAATATAAAAAAAATTACGCCTGATAAAAATATAGGAGCACTAAACATTGACTAAATTATTGGTCATATATTTTTTGTCAGGCGTTGATTTTTTTTTTTGAACGCTTAAGAAAAAAGGACAGGGATGCGAGCCTACACCAAACCTTTTCTATTCTTTGTTTTTATATGTCGAACTCATTCCACTTCGACCAACTGATAGATAATTACTATCATTTGACACTGCAGGTCATCTGACTGTTCCTAAAGAAGAACACTTAAAATTTAGGCTAATTAAAGAATGGCTCCAGAACCTGATGAAGACCACATACTGGAATGTGCAGAAAATTCAATATAAATAAAACTAAACAAATGTAACGATTCGAGACTTAATAACGTTTACAAAGTGTTCAATAAAGCTCGCTGACTATAAAAGATCATTCGATATCCTCGCTGCAGCAGTTAACTTGGAAACACATAAAAGTTATGTTCAATAAATACACACACTGTTGATTCCATATCCAATAAACTGTTAATAAAGTTCACAGACCATAAACTTCTAAAGAAGGTTGTTTATATTTTTAACTGTGTTGCTTCTTGCTTTTCAAAGATGAAGGTCTGCACAAGGCTAATTCCACCTGGTGGGGGCAGCCTCACCTTGTAGGTAATATTAAGGGTGATGCAAATTGTAGGAGCTGTTCTACTATTATTTATTTCCTTGACTCCAATTATAGACAAAGAAAAAAAATTAGCGATTTATTGTCTGTTTAACTCCAAATATTATATAAAATAACTCCAAATGTTAACTCCAAGTATAAATAAACACATTCCACAACTTGTAAAATAAATCACGTCGGAAGAAAGAAATATTTACACAAATCACTCAACACTTCTATTAAAAATATTTAATATTATTTCTATGTATATACACCGTCACTCTATGTACATATGTATAATATACACTGTGTTTTTTTTTAACTGGGACAGTATGGGGAAATCCGAAACCATAGAAGATACAGGGAAACTGTATGTAATTTTTTTCACAAAAAAAAGACCTAAGGGTTGCTAAGACAGTTTCTCTGTATCTTCTATGGTTTCGAATTTCCCTATACTGTTCCAGTTCAAAAAAAACACTGTATTATACTCTATGTACATATAATATGTACATACTATCACTATCACCGAACCGTACAACATAATTTGTTAATTAGCACGTTGTTTCTTCAAGTCTTCGTTCCACCATGTCTGCCCAAAATAAACACCATTCCTCCAATGCCCAGATGTCCTCTCTCCACGCTCGTCGTCGTCGTCTCCACAAAATTCGAATTTTGACGCCACAAAATTCGAACTTAATTCGAAACTTCGAAACTCGAAAAAACAGATAATCTGTTATAAAGAAATGGTACTCTTATATGTATATTTTTACCAATTAATAGGTAAAAAGGTGAAATACAATTTGTTTTTAAATCAGAGTCACTTTAATTAATTAACAAATTTTTTTTTTTTTTTTTTTATTATTATTACAGAATCAACAGCTCTCAATTACTTAATTATAATAGAAAATTATTCTTTCCTTAAAGCCAATAACAGATTCATACTTTATATTACAAAATTTTGTATACAAGTATCGCTTAAAACGGAAACAGATAATTTTAGAATAAGAAACATTTAGGGAAAAAAAAAAAAATTTAAAGAAAAAAAAATTACAATTTAAAAAAATAATTCGAAGAAGATAACAAGCATGCATTCGAAAACGTGTAAATTTTTATGTGTGTGAATGTAAGTTTTTATGTGTGTGAATGTAAGTTTATATGTGTGTGTTTATGAATGAGTAGTGCTAGTGTGTGTAGCATTATTTATGTGTTCCACCTTTAAGAGCTAAAGTTACTTGTTTTTTAAAAGAAGCTTTACTATGGCTAAAAACATCAATAGACATAAAATTCTTATTGTAACACTTGAGTGTACGACACACCACTGAGTTTGATGCATAGTTTGAGTGACTAAACACGACATTAAAATACTACTAAATTACTACTAAATGTATGATATGCCTGATATTTTTAACTAAGTATTTTGAGAATTCACATTGTTAATGTTACAAAAGAAATATTGCCTTGGTTCAAATTTTCGAGATTGCTTTGAGCTTCGCATGCTCTGCATTCCACATCTTATAAAAACTGAGGAGTATGAAAAAGTGCCCCGTAACAGTTTAATAAAAAATATGTCGAATTATAAGATATCTCCAAATATAAATAAAATCGTAAGCGTGCCGTGTCTGTACATTAAATATTTTTTTCAAAAAAACAATTTGCACACGTTGTACAAATGTTACCGAGGTCAAAAAATTGTTTTTAGAATTTTTGTCTGTTTGTCTTTGTGTTTATGCACGCCAATATCAGGAACGGCTTAACCGATTTGAATGCGGTGTTTATTTCATTCCAATCGGTTTACAAACAAAAAAATTACCCGCTATACTGAATACCACGCATACGAAGTTGTGGGCTCAGCTAGTCTCGAAATATATTTTGCGACAAACTCCCACAAAGCCAATACACCCAATATTTTCTTTACCATATTGAACTTCGATTAAGAAGCACAGTTGTGGTAAATACATTTCCTTTAGTTCGGTTCGCATCACGTAATGAAGAAAATTAGACACACTCGAATATTAGAACTTTTACTTTACTTATTTTAGATTACTTATTAATAAAATATTGATCTCATACTCTCAAAAAAGAGTCAAAAAAAGTTATTTGTTATTTAGTAATCTTATTTTTTTTTTTTATTAATTGTATTAGAGCACACATCGTATTAGTGTATTAGTTAATTGTATTAGTCTGTCTGGCGGCAGAAGCCACCCTTTTTTAAAAGATCAGTAGTAGCAGCACATGAGTAGTAGATCAGTAGTAGTAGCACATAATAGCACCTGAAGTACCAGCACATGAGGTATCATGTTTCAATAAGTAAGTATAGAGCGCATTTCCTTATCCCATAATATTATGCTTTAAGGTCAGCAGCGCACTCGCAGCACCTGCCATCAAGCGAATCGTCAGCCTGTCTGCCGAACTTTACATAAAAAATAAAATGAACTTATATAAATAACTTGCGGTCAACCCCTGGCTTCGTATGGATGCAATTAGATTTTATTAATACACAAACCTTCCGTGAAAACTTATAATTTAGGAGTTAGCAAATATACAGACAGACAGACAGACAGACCGGGCAGCGACTTCAATTTATACTATGTAATTATTTAAAAAACATTCTCAAATCTATACATGTTCGAAATCAAGTATCACGACGGTCAAAAGCGACCGGTGCAAAGTGGAAGTAGGTACTGATAAAGTGCACTCAATATTGAAATCATATTATGAATATTCCACGGATTCGATGAGCGTCGTTCTTTTTAATTGTGTCTAGTTCAATTGGCGCATGCCAAGCGTTTACATTGTTAGTGTCTAACGATTTAATATTAGTGATCAACTGTTCCTTATCACTGTTACAGTTACCAGTACTGTTTCAGTTAATGTTACTGAACTAAGCAAATTTAAGGGATTTTAGTGAATTTAACTGATTCATTAACTTTACTTTATTTATTTATTTATTTATTTATTACACATGAAATAATTACACTAATACTTAGGCTTCATCAGCTTGGTATTTAAAGCCAAGCAATTTATAGATGTCATATAGTCGATCTTTAGATCCTCCGCGTACAGATGAGCTTGACATTAAGGGATATTAAGACTTTTAGATCGTCATTACCTTAGACCTAGTTCGGTAGCCTGTCCTGGTGGAGAACCTAGTGTAGTGGCGCCCAATTAAAAAGCCTATGTCCCAACAGTGGACGCTTATGGACTGAAGGATATATTGATTAACTAAAATAAAATAAAAAAGCTTTTCATGTTCGAAATACACTAACATTTGCTGTTTAAACTAGGAAAAGAAGATAATGCCAAAAATAACAATACAGTCCTGAAAACTTAATGTGTTACAAAAGACCTGAACAAAAAGTTGGTGAATAAATGAACGAACACTCTAATATTTTAATAAGAACAATTACATGTTATCTACGACTTATTTTCTGAACTAGAAATCGAATTTTGAACAAACAAATATTCGTAAAAAGTAAAGACGTATATCTTAACTAATATTATAAATACGATAGTTTGATTGTTACGCTTTCACGCCTTAACAACGCAACCGATCATCATGAAATTTTGCATACAATTTGTCGGGAATACAGAAAAGAACATAGGGACCTTCATCTAGAAAAAAGTAAGTTTAAAAATAAAATAAAAAAACCCACAAAAATTTATTACCTACCTAATAACATAGATAAAATACTACTTAACCAGTACTAATAATAAAGATTGAATAAATGTTTTAACACCTAAGAAAAAGTGGCGCGGACGAATTCGCAGGCAAAACCTAGTATTTAAAGTCATACAATTTTATCAAATCTAAAATATTCAAAATGCACTTGTTCATTTACAAGAGGAAATAGACTGCTCAAAATGGGTTATCATTTTTTATATTTTATATTTTATAGGGCAATTGCCTAAATTTAAATTTTAGCTTTTTTTCTAAGTAAAATTATAATGTGGATATAATGCGTGTGACGCAGCGACATTTTAAAGTTAGTCGACGTTTTCGGCTATCCGCGCGCACAAACGTACCTATCGTCAACTGTTATTTATTCTGTGCTACCGTTAACAATTGAATTTGTTACGTGTGTGTCTAATAAAACTGTTTTCGCGGCCCAAACTCAGTGCTTTATTGTGGATCACCTACAACATCAACATTAACTATATGCCATTAAATCATTTGACAGTGTCACGCAACGCAAATCATTTAACGGATCATGAATTAGATATCTTATTCATGTGACAATATTGTGACATGGCTTTATATTTGGAAACACACATTATTTACATAATAGAAACTAATATAATAACAGTCGAAGCTAATTTTGAAAGGACAAGATAACTGAGCATCCCATGGAAGAAATTCCAGTCTTTAGTCTTCATCATGATTGAGCTAATGTAGGACAAATGCCTTTTTGTTCCAACGCTACAATACTCGATTTTCCGTCCTTCATGTCTACCTACTGCCAGCCACTCTATTGATCTCAATTTCCATTCGCTTCACAACAGATATATCCCGATAATTCTCACTTCGGCTTGCTGATTCTTTAGAGATAGTACAAGCGCTCAGCTTAGCGTTGCGTTAGATGCGCGTTGGTTGGTAGCGCTCAGCATACACATACACGACGCTCAGCATGATTCAGCACTGCTGCTATCGCTCGTCGAACGAGTGATATTTGTGAGTGAATTTTATGAGGAGTAATACCAGCGTTAACTAAAAAGCGTTACTTTATCTTTCATTTTTACATTTGTGCGACAGCTGACACGTGAATTTATGTTCTCTAATTTTATTCTCTGTGCTTATAAAAGCAAACGTCGAAATCTTGTTTGAAAAGTATAGTCCGCGTTGAGGAACGAAACGTAGAACGTAGTGACATCTGTATATACCGAACGTAACTAGCATAAATTTTGTTGGAACGCGTGACATTTTATAAATTTAATTTAATACGTTTAAAGGAGTAAAGCTGACACACATTTTTTTTTTATTTTATAATTTCGGCTTTCCATATCCCAAATAGCTGGTCGCTTTTGTATTTCGTCGATAAAGAAATCGGTATTAAAATGGTCAACCTCCATTTTTGTACGTCGTCCACTCTCTACACTAAAGAGCGCGACCAAATATACAGCAAAATGGTGGCCTAATAACAGCGCGTCTGCTGTTTCGATGGTCAACCAATCAACCCTGTCATCATGAACATGGTTGTGGTCATGATGTCAATGATCACTATAATTTATTTCTTATTTTTTTTTTATATTAAGATCGGCAGACAGGCCGACGGTCCACTTGATGGTAGGTGGCTACCGTTGCCTATAAGCAACGCCAAAGCTGCTGTAAGTGCGCTGCCGACTAGAGGATTAAGGATAACTAGGAGGAGGATAGGGAAATGGGGTCTGGCATCCCTTACTCACTCACCGAAACAAAGAGCACACGTGCTGTAATTTCATGGTGGTCTTCTGTAAGGGGTTACTGCTGCCAGACGGGCTGTCCAAATAACTGCGAAATGCAGTGTGCCCTGCCACTACTTTCCAGTTCCAGATCAGAGCCAAATTTGAAGAAAATTTCATTTTTCGAAGTTGTCCCTGCCGGGAATCGAACCCGGGAACCCTAGAGCAGAGCGTTAAAGCAAGCACCCTAACCATTCATCTAACGAGCTCGTCAAAATTATAATTTTAATTATTAATTTCTTATTAATATTTCTATCTTTGTTGTATTTACTTCTAATCCGTAAGTACTTTAAGTAACATGAAATTGTGCGCAGTACTGTTTTATGAGAGCCTTGGTTGGTAGTTTAAAGTTAGCACAGGAGTGCTGTTTTATGGGCTCCCGGCAGTTATTGTATTAGAAATTCCATTTAACGATATCGTAAGAGTGTTAAGACTTGAAACATTATTGAGAAAGTAATACATTCTCTAGAAAATACTTAGTAATTTCTTTTCCGTTTTAGCTAACTTCTTGTCGGTAATAACTTTTTTTACGATTATATTATGTATATTTAAAAAACTTCATAGTTTGATATTGAAAGAAATAATTGCTACAATAATTTATTTCTTATATTCAATAGAAATTCGAATCGCGACTACAGATATCCTTGAAGCCAGACCAGGCATGTCGAAAAGCAATTAACTTACAAGGATACTTTACATGTTTTGAAGCAACTTGATTCTATAGAACACTATGGATAATTATTATCAATAATTATTAACGTCCTTGATAATTATTGTCAATAACTTTGTTTGTTGATATCACTGTTCCACATACGATTACCATGTTGAATATTATAACATAGAACACTATGGATAATTATTTATTATCAATAATTATTAACGTCCTTGATAATTATTGTCAATAACTTTGTTTGTTGATATCACTGTTCCACATACGATTACCATGTTGAATATTATAACATAGAACACTATGGATAATTATTTATTATCAATAATTATTAACGTCCTTGATAATTATTACCAATAACTTTGTTTGTTAATATCACTGTTCCACATACCAAAACCTTGTGAAAGAGCAGAGAAGGATGAAATTAGCAAGTATTTAGATCTGAATAACAATTAACGCCACGTTCATTCGACAGTCATCATACAGATAGTCATGATTTCTGTAGCTCCTCGACCAAATATCTTGAGAGGCTTTTGCTTTGTGGCTGCATCAAAGGATAGATACAGTTCTTCACACGTCATATTATATCGTAAGAAGGTTCCTCAATCTACACTTGTAACTTCCCTTAGACCTTTCCCCGCTGTCAGCAGTACAGTAGCTTTAATCTTTTTTTTATTATGTTTATTATATGATATATATCTCATATTAAGCTTAAATAAGATAAAAATTAATAATTACAAATGCATTTATTTTAGAATGATAGTTACCCACATATTTTAATAAAACTACCTACGTTAATTTTGTGTTGATAAAGTAGTTATACAATTTTTACATTAAAATCCAAAAACAACTGAACTATCAAATATGTCTTATAATTTCAATTTATTTAAATAAGAACCTCATAAAAAAGTTAAACATACAAAAAGAAAATCGTCACTTAATCTAAGGCGAAGGAAAATTAGTTGAAAAAACTTGGAATCTTCAAGGACTCTACAAGGGTCCCGATAATCCGCAATGTAAGCTGCCACTGCTATTTCTATGCATACTGCTCATACTTTTTAGTAAAAGTCGGTGGCGCAGTGGGATAAACGGGGCCTATCGTGTATAGAGGTCCGAGTTCGAACCTCGGTAATGCCAAGTACCATTTTTTTTTCTAAAAAAGTTAACTTAGCTCTCAAACGGTGAAAGAAAACATCGTGAGGACATGTGCATACGCCAAAGAAGAAATTCTAAGGCGCATGTGAAGTCTACCAACCCCCACTTGACCAGCGTGGTGGACCAAATAGCCCATACGCATACGTCCTCATTGAGAGGGTAGGCCTGCGCTCCCGCTGTGGGGTCATATAATAGGCTGTTGATGATGACGATGAAAGGTCAGCAGGCAGATTTACGCGTTCTATTTGATGGTAGATGGCAACCATCACTAATTACGACGATTAATTTTGACAAGCCTGATGGATGAGCGGTTAGGGTGCTTGCCTTAACGCTCTGTTCTAGGGTTCCCGGATTCGATTCCCGGCATGGTCAACTTTGAAAATGAACTTTTCAAATTTGGCTCCGGTCTGGATCTGGAAGGTAGTGGCAGGGCACACTGCGTTTCGTAGTTATTTGGGCAGCCCGTCTCGCGGCGCAGTAACCATCCCCTTACAGAAAAGACTACTGTGCAATAACTGCACACGTGCTGTTGTGTTTCGGTGAGTGAGTAGGGGATGCCAGAGCCCATTTCCCTATCCCCTCCTAATCCCCTATCCTTAACCGCACTTGCAGCACTTGTGGTGTTGCTTGTGTTATAGGCGACGGTAACCACCTATCATCAAGTGGACCGTCAGCCTGTCTGCCAATGTTAACATTTAAAAAAAACTTTATGCAAGTGCGCTGTCGACCTTATTAGGATGATAAGGAATAAAAGAGTATAGGGTGTTATTGTCTATTTTATGTTTCTAAGCTAGCAAGGAAACAACAAGCAAACAAATCAACTTCGAACAAAAATACTATTCTAATATTCCACAGCATACATGTTTCAGTATTAACTACATTCCACAAAACACAATAGATACACAGCTGTTCCATTAAACGCAGACCGGACATGTTTTTGTACGAGTTCGTCTCGCACCTTTGTGTCTCCCGTTGCAAAGGCGTAATTACTCGGATGGCCAGTAGCATATACCTACTTTTTTTCATATATCCTATTAAAGCAGGCAGCTGTGGGAGTTAAACGAAACGGGCGCAAGAATCGATAAGAACCATGTTACGCCTCACTGCGTTCTATTCCAATCGATTCACATATCGCCTGTTCTTGTCAGGCGACAAATAGCCCTACTAGATATTGAATGACCACAGCATGTGCCTCTCAAATTTATATATTTAAAAAAAAATCATTTTATGGTAGAATAGGGGATCGGACAGTAATCAGATTAAAATCTAAAATGTACTTAGAAAGAAAATATATAATTTTTTACGATTATTTATCGAATAATAATTTAATATAATTCATTTAAATATTTTTAAATGAAGAAATAAAATTTTATTATTTACAATATTTTTAATCTATACTGAAACACCAATCACGTCATTTGTGGGCAATCATTGTCTTATGCCAATGCAGCTGTTTTGTTATGATATGACCACAAATGACGTTACGCGCTCTCAGATGAACTATCGTGGCGTTTTGGCGGCATTTTCAAAGAAACAATATTAAAACATGATTTTGAATACCTAAAAGGCTATAAATAAATAAAATAGTATTTTTTATGGGAATAAATATCCATGAAGATCCCCTATTTAAACAGGCTTACAGCAATCTTATAGAGATATAGGTATATATTTCCTTAGTCATTCTTTTTTTGTTTGTTATTTTTTTGTTATAATACTAACAATTAAACTACTTTATTTGTAGTTAACTTGTATATGTCAACGGATAATAATTATTATACGAACCCTGACGGCTGGTCAGGGTCAGTTTATAAACTTACGAAAAAAAGAAATTATATAAAAAGGTTTTGATTCGTGGCAGTGGAGCATACTTATTAGTGGCAAAGGGGAATAAATTATTCGTGCCAAATATTTCGTGCGAGCGGAGCATAAGCCAAATATAATGGTTAGATTGTTTACAATCTATCGACAGTTTATAATCTCACTATATTAATTACAAACTAAAGGTTCGTACAATTATTCGTTGAAATATATAAATTTCTAGGACATAGTATGTATAATTATTATGGAAAGAAGTGCTTGCCGTATTTTTAGGAGGAAAGGAAATCTTTAATCAAAAAGAAATCGAAAAAGAAATTGCTTGGATTAATAAAATATTGAATTACTTAGATTCTTGCATGACATGTACCTAAGCTTAGAATAAGGTTATATGTAATTATATATATGCGAGATCATTGTATTAGATTTTAAGTTTTTATTCTTTGTTTGATAAGTATATAAATAATTATTAATTACTAAATTATAAATCAATAAAATTACTATTTTTTTTATAAAATTACTACGTAGTTTACTAGAGCTATCCATGATTTTTAAAATTATTCTATCTTGTTGGTTCTACAGAGCAGAACCACAGAACACACACACACTCATCAAATATCCTTTAAAATAAAATAATAATTGTGGTAATATCACTTAAACAGGTTGTTTTATTTCATTTCAAAGTTCGAGCGCTCCCTTTACTTACTTGAAAAACCCTTTACTTTTAATAATATATACATATAGTACAATATTACGCCGTTAAGTTTGTTTTGAATTTTAAAAAAATATCAATATTTGCTATCATATTTTATTAACATTTATTGATTTTTTTAAATTTTATTATTTTTATTCAATTATTTAAATCAGATTATTGATGCCTATTGAACGGAATATACACATAGGTAACAATGCAATAATTAATATGACAAAAATTTGGTAATTTTGGTACATTCATCTTTGTATCAAATATCGTCTTCTTTTCTGAAGTTCCTACAATTTAATACGATGGTTTAATTAAATAATACTTAGCTAACTCTAAACGTAATGATGTAAACGTGTTAAATAATGATTAACTTTAATTCTTACATTTTTTTAATGTTTACGTTTTTATATACAGGTTGACAATCCACTTGATTTAGGTAGGTGGCTACTGTCGCCTATAACACAACCAATGCCACAAGTGCTGCAAATGCGCGATTGAACAAAGTAGGATTAACGATAAAAGGATTAGGAAGGAATAGGGAAATTGGCTCTGCTAGGTATCACTTTCTCAAAGAGACGCAAAAGCACAAATGCTGTTCGCGATGATCTGTAAGAGGATGGTTACTGCCACCAGACAGGCTGGCACTACTTAAATTATTAAAGAATTAAATTTTATTGTCTTCCTTATTTTGTCTGAATTTCTTAGAAAAACCCAACGCGACGACCGCAATGAAAATTGTTAATATAGAGGTGATTGAGAGATCAAATTTCAGGATTGATTGATTATAATGGACTGTCTTCTGCGAATATTGAATTTTCTTCTGACGAAGCTCCGAAGTGTTGATGTATTATTTTTGAAATTCTTTCACTCTTATGCACTGACAATTATTGTGTCGATATCTTATGTGATTTACAACAAATTGATTCAAAGAGTAAGCTGATTTGACGAGCCCGTTGGATGAGTGGTTAGGGTGCTTGCCTTAACGCTCTGTTATAGGGTTCCCTTCCCGGCGGGGTCACTTTGAAAAAATTAACTTTTCAAACTTAGCTCTGGTTTGGATCTGACAAGTAGTGGCAGGGCACACTGCGTTTCGCAGGCATTTGGGCAGCCTGCCTGGCGGCAGTATCCACACCCTTACCGACGACCACCGTGAAATAACAGGACGTGTGGTGTTGTATTTCGGTGATGAGTGAGTAAGGGCAGCCAGAGCCCATTTTCTATCCAATCCCTTATCTTTAATTCTTTTGTAGTCGGCAGCGCACTTGCAGCAGCTGTGGCGTTGCTTGTGTTATAGGCAACGGTAGCCACCTTCCATCAAATGAACCATCAGCACTGACCCAACGGATCACATGCATGTCATCGCCCAGAACACATAGAATTACAAACTATTATTCCTACTTCTAGCGTTTTTTTTTTTAAATTATTTTCCTTTTTAATCGTCTTCTGAGGGTCGCAGTGTGATGACCAGTCAATAATTAGGCAATCAAATTGAAAAAAGGTTTTTTATAATACGATTGGTAGTTCGCACGTTCAAACTCTTCTCTACGTTAAAATTCATTGAGTAAAAAAATCCAAAATTTTATTAAGCAAAATGTAAATTTACAATTGGAATGTATAAGTAAAGAAATACAAGTCAAAATGACAAGTTCCAAGTGGCGACGTTACACTTTGTCAAACGAACTCAAGTTTCGCACAGATGGTCGCTCTCAAACGTGCTCGGTCGCGCCCTATAAATAAAAGAATAACTTTTCTTCGCGAGAAAGAATGAAACAAAAAATATCTAACATTCTAATTCTGTCGACGTTCTAACAGTAATTTCCTTGTAAAAACTGCGGAAATAAGAAGATTTTATAGCCAGAACGCTCGCCGTCACTCCCAACTGAATTACTTATATTATTGTTGTCTTGACTTCTTTTTGTAGATTTTAAATTAACTTAAGCTTAAGTGAGTACTTTATCTTTATTAATAAAATCTTAATCTCAATAAAACGAATGACAACGACTTTTAGTTTGATTTTAATCAATTCCTTATTCTATTATGGTATCTTTATATGGTTGCTATGTAATCGTCTATTAAACTCAAATAATACTAGAACACAAGTACTTTGCCGACTCTGATAGCACAAAAGAAAAATTACAAGGAAGGAACAAAGTTATAAGTCCCGGCATAACTTATAGCTTGTGATGCTTCAGTAAGGGTACTGAAACACGAACAGCACAAATGCTATTATGTTAGTTAGAAGTGGCCAGACACACTACATTTTGCAGTCATAAATTGGGCAGATCGTCTGTTGGAAGCATGTTGAAAGTAACCATTACAAAGAAATAATGACATTTATGTGCTATTCTTATTCTTAATCCTAACAAGATCAAAGCCATCTACCATCAATATCAATAACAATAATATTAGTCTGTTTTAAATAGATTTGCTATTTAGGGTGGGATCCTTTTACCTAATAGATTTTTTTATTCTACTTACAAAATATGACTCTTTAAGTACTTAGTCTTTTAAATAAATAAATTAAAAAAAAAGAACCTAATGCATCATAGTCCACCATGTTTTTCCGATGTGGTTGAAAGGATATTCACTGATGAGTAATTTGGAAGGATATTCAAAGTAACAGGTCTCTTAATTCCAAGGTTGTGACGACCTTAAGAGAAAGACCATTAATTCTAATACATTCACCTCAAATATAGATCCGAAATTCAGACTAGCAAGTCTCCTTATTCCAAGATTATAACAAGCTTTAGACATAGACCATTATTTCTAATACACTCACCTCAAATGTCCCGGGATTCAGACTAGCAGGTCTCTTTATTCCACCTTTAGACCTTTAGAGAAAAACCATTATTTCTAATACACTCACTTCAATATAGTCCCGTCATTTTAAACTTACCACATCTCAACAATGAGATATCGTATTATTACACCGCTACCGCCATATGAGTCGAAGCTACAGTAAATATTTACGAATAATATTGGCGTACTTGGTTTATATGTGAATAGTCGAGCAAAATATGATATTGTGTTTACACAATTCTGACAATAAATGCAGTTTATGGAGAAGTTCGGGTTTGAAGCTCCCGTACAAATCATCTGTATCTTATAGAAGCCGGCAAACTTCTTGGACAAACGACCTTGAATGCGCAGAAACGAAAAATAGGTCTCTTTGTCTCTCGTGATCCCTTTTCTCTCTATACCACCAACTAAAACGTTATTAGCTCAATCAATAAAAACCCAGTAATAAAAAAATTGCGTTTTTCAATGAAACAACGCCAGTGTATAATCCGCGCGCAATGAGAATGGGATAAAACCTTGTCAAAGTAAATCGAAAATGACAGTTCGCAAGTAGCGTTAGCAAAAAAGTTCTGAATATTAATTATAAATTAGTTATTTCTACGATCTATCATAGGTTCATGAAAATACACAAAAATGTTTCATGGTTGAAATCCTTTTAATAATAATGTTTAGGTATATTATTTTACAGTTATTCCAAATCCAAGTTTTACCCCTTTTTCCACTCATTATTAATTATCACTAAAATAATTACACAATAATATATAAAACAAAACTCAATAATAACAACTACACAACGAAAACACAACTAGCAACTATGCGAGCTTCGACGCGACTTTGCCGACGCTACGGCTGGCCGGCCGACCGCGCGCGCCTCAGTTCCAAAAGGTCGCATCCCATTCTCATCGCGCGCGGATTATACCATGCGCAAACTTTCCCCCACCACCTCACGCAATGGCCAAGAAGTTTGCCGGGTACTATACAAAACCGTTTTGCCTTGTTGCTCTGTTTATTTTCAAATATACCTACAAGCTGGTCCCTGGCTTCACTCGGTTGGGTGTTTTTCTGGTAAGTTTATTTTTCTTTCTTAATTCAATATCTAATAATTACAAATTCTAAACCATTTTTATCACATTTTTTTTATATAAACTTTACGGTAAGGGGCTACCGACGCCTATAACTCAAGCAATAGCATATAGGTAGGTATGCCTGACTGTCTTGATGACTGTTATTTTTTTAAAGAGTAACGACTTGACTAGGAGTCTTATCAGTGGCTCGATAGTACCTGAGACAAAATGTCTAAAAAAATGAATGACTCTTAATTTTATTTTATTGAATTTCTTATAGATATCTTTGAAGAACAAACAGAAAATAATATAACGTACCTCCTCCGTCGCGATTCACGGTTTCGACGTCAAAAGCACTTGAAAGCCTGTCTTTTAAAGATAAATTTCACTACACGTACCCAGGTTTTTCTTGATTAGATACTCAAAATATCAGAAAACCCTGCGTTTTGCATCATGCTTGGCAGCAGTAGTCAAACTTTTTACAAAAGTATGTTGTGAAATAACGAAATCATTTTCTGTTTTGTAATGCCAGAGCCCCTTCGATTATTTTCATTCGATTACGTGTTCGTTAATTTGTGTTAAGTTCTTAGGCTGCAGGAGGAGCCTAAGAACATAACACAAATTATGTTCTTAGGCTATTACCATCAATTACCATTTTTTGTAAAAAAAATAACAATATCGATATATTTGATGTTTCTCGGGAAAAAATAATTACTTATATATTTTTTAAATTCAGTTAAGTACATCAGCTACTCAAGTTACCTTAAAAGTAAAAACAAGTTAACTTTAAGAGAGAGAATCAGGTACGATGTAAGTACCTTTGTTTAGTGTCTTAAGGAAGATTCTACTCGAAAATTTTCAAAGTAACTTACTTACTTGGAAAATGAGTCGTTAATATTGAATTTAATTGAATTATACTTTTGCACGCGAAGGAATGGCATTAAATTATTTAATACTTACCATATTTTCTTAGTTTTTTATGATCGATATTATAAAAAATATTATCACAATACATAGTTTAGGAAAATATTATAAGTGTAGCAAGGGATTATGTACGAGTAATATAAGTTACTAGCTGAACTCGGCCACGCTTCGCTGCGGCCCATACGGCGGCGGCGTGCGCATGGGGCGCGCGGTACTGGACACTGCTTATATATAACACTATTTATCGTAGCGTGATGTTATATAGCCTTCCTCGATAAATGGACTATTCAAAACAAAAATAATTTTTCAATTCGAACCAGTAGTTCCTGAGATTAGCGCGTTCAAACAAACAAACAAACTCTTCAGTTTTGTAATATTAGTATAGATTATACAAAATAAATGAAAGTATGTGTTCGTTGGGAGCGCTCTGTGGCTCATATGAAGTGCTCTGTGGCGTTAGTCCCATGCAAATGGTCTGTGGCGTGAGTTAGTGGTCTATTTTCTAAGTTCAACAAAATGTCTTAAAATTGTAAAGAATATAATTGAAACATAGGGTGAAATAATAATTGTCTTCTTCCACTGGTGGCGGCTGTTTTTATTAAGAAATAGGAGAAAGCCTGGGAATAGAAATTCCCTGCAGTTCCCGCCTCGAGCGCGAACAGCATGAAGGGATTAAAAAAAATCAATGTTTAAATCAACGTTTCTCTTCTAAATCATCAAAAGGATTTTGATAGGGTTTCCACTAATGGAAGGAGCGAAAAACGCGGAAGAATTAGGTAAGTAAAATTTGTAGAAAAAAATTGCAACCGGGGTTTGTCGCTAGTTTATGATAAAACAACAAAATTTCGAAACGCTCTTAGCCATTAGTGAAATGGGTTTACGAGACAATTGTAGAGGGTATATTAAAATTGCAAATACGACACCTATTTACGCATTCACATTGAATGTTTACGCGCAGATTTAACAAGCGTTGAGTTTATCGTTAACGCTTCATTGCTCTGTTCATAAACCGTTATAATTTAAGTATGTCAACGAAAGCTCTAAGCACATTTTTTTACAATATATTTACATTTGTGATTATTGTTGTTTTACAGTTTTACAAAAAGTTCTAAATAAATTATTATTATCACTATTTCTGTTTAGCTCATGAGCGTGAATTGTTGAATATTTTTTTTTAATATCCAACAATTCATTTTATATGAAGCGCCTCCTTGCCCGGTCCTCCACTCACTGTCATCGCTCTCTTGAGATTACGGTCCTTTGAGTGTGGGTGATCTGCTCACTGGCTGCTTAGATCGTAGTATCCACTCCAAGATTCGCCTTCTTCATCGCTAGGGTTGCCATAATTTCTAGGAACCAATACGGGACTCATATAACACATTCAACTACACCATAGATAGCACGCATGTGTACATAGTGAGAGACAAACTATGTGTTTTTTCTTTTCTTTCTAATATATACCCTCTGATTTCAACCGTAGTGGCTATCAAAAGCCACCGTACCGTCCAGTGGCCGAGCGAGCACCCGCGCCAATCCTTTCCATATTATTTTGTCGAAATACGGGACATGTAAGTAATACGGGACGGGATGGTCAAATACGGTGACAGTCCCGTTTGGCGATTATCTAGGCGAAATGATACTCCGTAGGTAGTATGTTGTAGTGTAACAATTCTGAAGGTGGCGGGTTGTAAGAAAAGATGGAGATTTTAAGGAAACGCTACACTTTAATATCACTAATGTCCCTATGAACACAAAACACACTATAGTCCCTATATATTTATATCTTCCGTTGATCTCTTCTTCGGTTCGATCTTCCGTAGGAGTAGCTTAAATCCCAGGTGCTTAAATTAGACAGGATCACTGGTGAAGATCAAAAGTTGGAGTCGTTAAGTCTGGATCATCTGGATGGGATTATCATAAGATCGTCAGCTCGATCGCCTTTCTTCGATCCTTTTAAAGAAAATCTGAATCTCCTTTATTATAATTATATAAATTCCGTACACCTTCTCTTTTTCGAATCTCTCTCTAGAATGCTCTCTCGTGAAAAAAACCCTGTCAATCTCCTCTTTCAATTCTTTCCGCTGCTCCTTTTTTCGTTCCAATCTGTTGTTCCATTTTATTCAAAATCCCGCCGGCCAGTGTATATGTAATGTCGATAAAAAGGTCACATTATAACAAGGAAACAAAAAGGTTATTTACAATGGCATAAGCTTGTTGCCTGAAATAGCAAAATCGCGGTGAGCGCATTATGTTTAATGATATCCACGCGCACACACTCCGAAGCAACGCGCCAATATACCTAAATATGGGCCGCGTAGGTATCTTGCCCTTTTGCACCGCCGACGCCGTGGAGAAAACATCTCATCGAAGAAGACAATCAACAGCGTCGGAATTCGGAAGCGTTGGCTGTGATGGCCGCTGCTGGCTCCCACTCATCCTCCTTCGTGAATCCAGTTAAATAAATATAGAAAACCACGCTGATATACAGCTTTTTTCAGAGCTATTCCAATTCATTCCATTTATATATTTATTTCCACACCTTTATTTGTTACGGTAGGCTACACCCGTATATACGGGACGTAAGACAACCCAATCCATCGTCCATCAGTTGCATAACAGATATGATCCGTCCATTCGAATTTCAATTGACAGATTAGTTACAATATGTGAATGAAACATAATTTGCATGTAGGTACTCTTTACTGATGATTGTTATTCAAAAAGTGTTGGTTAATATTTGTAACTATTTTGCTGTCTGTATTTTATCCACTTAAGGCTCCGGTCTCGCTTTGCGACTCTACCTTAGCAAACAGAACTAAGCGCACTTTCACGCGTCTTTTTTGTTATGAATTGCAATTATTAAAAAGTACATAAAAAAAATATTTTTTTTGTATTTTTTTTTTCATTAATTTATTAAAAAATAGGTCATTACTAAGTGGTTTTAAGAGCGACTGCATTAAAAAAAAAATTCAACAGAAAAATATATGTATTTGCAGTGGTAAAATTACAACTTTTTAAACCTCTTTAAATAAGAAAACTAAAGCGTTTATCAAAAAAGTACTCAGTTTAGATTATTGCTAACGATATGAGAATAAATGTAAACTGAATATATTTCGTATTTTTGTTATAATTTTTACGTAGCATGTGCTTGAATGAGACCTTCAACGCGTTCAACCTAAATAGAGGCATTTTTAACGCCCAATAGAGCTATTAAAATGTGCATCAAAATAAAATTAAAAAAGTGTTTTTGAAATTTCAAATCCATCACTTTCAATAAATATAAAATATATTTCATTTATTCTTTTGTTAGTAACTGTAAAAAACCTTTTATTTTCTGTAAATTATGCAAGAACACTAATTTTTAGGAGACTCGAGCCTTAATAAGTTTCGTGGCAACGGAACATGAGCCAATAAAATATAATATTTGGGAATAAAAAAATTATTTACGTGATAAAAAAAGTAGTCTATATTCTGCTCAGAATAGTCGCCTACCTAAAAGAGGTCATTTAGGTAAAAGAGATTTACAATTATTTACATTTTAAAAAGTGATCCTGTTTATAAGCTTCCTGTGTAAGCTTTCTAAGGTTTTGTCATGGCGGTTGGAACGGATTTCCGAGTGCCGAATTCCGCTGCGCTTTCTTCTTTTAGATAATTATGTCCCTACTCTAAATAACAAAACAAAAGCTTCGCCAACAAATGCTTGAATCTCTTTATAATATTTTGTCATTTTTGACTGATAAAATAAAAACGAAAGATACATTAACCCCGTGCCTTATCGTCAATCCGTTTACTCAATATAAATCAACATTATATTCCTATTATATTTTTATATCAATGTTTGTCCCAATAAAACTAGGGTAAACATTACCAGCTACAGAAAAGATCCAATGATTTATAGATAACTTGTCAAAGAAAAAAATTGATCATAGAGAGACGTTTCGTTGTCGACTAGGTATATCTAGTTCATTACGTATACATATATGTATATGTGTTTGTGTGTGTGTGTGTGTGTAAAGAAAACCGCTACACTCATTTTCTTTTCTGTAAATTTGATTTAAAGAAAAGCAAATTTGCATATTTTGTATATTTGCCAAATTGTATATTTGCCGCTATACGGGATGTCACAACTGAGAGTAGGGAGATAATGAGAGTGGGTAATAACTATTAATTAATTATTTGCTTTGCTATAAACTTCCCTGAAAGATATGAAAAGAAGTAAATAAAAGGCTTTGAATGTTGTTTCTTCGTTATTTCAGAGAAACACAATCACGCCAGTAAACTGTTCCAACATAAACACCATATATATACTGTTTATAAAACATATAAAACAGTTTTTAGAATTTTTTTTTGTGTGTCGGTTTATCTGTTTATGCGATTGTGCACGCTAATATCAGAAACAGGTCAACCTATTTGAATGCGGTTTTCAATGATGTAGCAAGCTTCTCGTAACATTTAGTGTTTGTTTCATCCCAATCGGTTTACAAACAAAAAAGATACCACGCATACGAAGTTGCGGGCTCAGCTAAAGCCGCATGCAAAAATGCAAAAATAAAGTCGCTGTCCGCTTGTCTGTTTCTCCACTAACTTCTTCTAAACAACCAAATGGATTTTGATACGGTTTTTACTAAATGGAAAGAGAAACGAGGCAAGTTTCTGTATATAAACAGGAAAAAATGCATCCCTGCGGAACTGAGGCGAGTCGCTAGTTGTTCCATATTGCTTTTATTTATTTTTCAAAAGTAAGGCTGAGTCAAATAAATAGTTAGTTTATCGAAAACCTTTTGACAGACTTATGTATTTTTTTATGTAAAAATAAAATATATATACTCACTTTATTAGATTTATCATGTATCTATGCAATATTTTTTTTAAAAATCACAAGGCTTTCTCCTCACACTTCCCTACGTATAAACATTTAGTGTCTCAGTATGTGTCCCATTTTTGCGAAACAGTGCCCAGCGACCAAGCTTTTACGAAGAATCGCTTAGAAATCACAATCCTCGTCTTTACCATTTTACAAAGATAAAATGTGTAGAAAAAAACTTGATTCACCGACACTTTTAAAATTTTATTGAATCTTTATAGATTTCCTGTTCTTTGATATTATCCTTGAGAACTGAAACGGGTCTGTTTCATGTAAAAGATCCATCTGCACACATCCTCCCTTTGTGGCGATCTAATGATTTATTACTTACTCTAAGCGTATAAAAGGATTTTTTATACAAAGGCAAAGTGAGGAGTAATCAACCACACAAAGCACCCGTATTTTCTCATTAAAGAAATGCCATTACATTTATCTTATTGTAAAATAATCATGTACTCTTAAATAAAAGCGCAAATATATGCAGTAAATATTCATTTATTAAACTTAATAATACATACATATTTAAAATGTTTTTTGTATACCTACTTACATTTTGAAAAAATCTATATATTTTAGCATTAAGAATATATTAAGAAACCTAAAATTCGTTTAATTAAATTAAAATATTAGGTCGGGGAAAAAGTCTTTTCGTATATAGTATATATACTTCTTCTTTAATAAAATCTCTTTGGTTGTACTATTTGTATCTGGCTGGTTTTGATGACATTAAAAAGGTATTTTAAAAAATAAACAAATTAGTAAAATGTTGTTTCCAGCTATTTTTCATTTGTTGTATTTTTCTGTCATAATTCTAATGAAGAAATTCCATGTTTTAAAATTTTATTACAAAAAAGAAAAAAGTGCAACGCAAACCGCGAAATAAAATTGCGACGTTTATGGACCTAATGTAGTGTCAGTAAGAGTAGCATAAAGTTGGCAAAATGAAAACTAACTACTATTTATTTTTAAGTGTTTAATGTAAGTGTGGAATGTGAGAACCTCTATCCCTATCACTATTCTTTCAGGAGCACACTTGTAGCACTTGTGGCTTTGCTTGTGTTAATATTATAGCCACCTACCATGAAGAGGGCCGTTAGTCCAACGACCTTTAAATAATGCGGGGTAACATAAATAAGTATTAATGTATTGTTTGTATCTTTTTTATGTACAGTAATTAAAATTATAAATATGTTCAATATGAATAACTGTGAATATGTATAAAATATTTATAAAAAGAAAATATAATTAATAATCTTGATTATTTACAAATAGTGTATAAAATTAAGCTTCGGTCCCTTAGGCACGGCTCCAAGCATGCTGGCTGCATTACCTCCTTGTATTGCAAGGCTAATTTGCTGTCTGAAGTAATTGCCACCAGCTCTGGAATCGCCAGTTATGTCGACCAAACGTTTAGATAAAGTTTTTTTAAGCGCGTTAGGACATCACGGACCCAGAGATTCGACACCGAAGGACATGAAAATATAGACGGTATCGATATATGTGTATTTTCTTCACGCTCCGCTTCTTCCCCTGTGATCTCTCTGGCCGCATCTGCAGCAGCATCAGCTGTGACAACTGCTCCATGAAGATGGGACGGTGATAAAGTGTCGACGCAGGTGGCATTCCACACTAGTGGACTAGTGAATTATCTAATTCAGTTAAAACACTGATGAGGATTGTCTAATTATGTGATATCCCTTCCAATAATGTTAGTCGCCAGTACTCACAATATTCAAACCTTGTTAATATCAAATAGAATTAGTTTAAATCAACTTGCCCTCAACCTCAATATCATTGTTCCAGCACTTCAAATTTAACTTCTGACACCTGTACAGTACACAGCGTTATGTTTACTTGATAACAGAAGTTTTATTAACTGTTGCAACACACGAGAGAATATTATTCGTGTAAATACGTACAAAAACTGTTTATTTAAACTATCATTAAAGATATCTGAGTCTTGTAACAAGTACCTAACTTGCACTTTGTATAACTACACAAATAGGTACATATTTGTAAAAGAAATGGATAACTGAAATAATTTATTAATGAATTATTAATGTTTTTATTTATACTTTTATATGTAAACTAGCTGAACTCGGCCACGCCTCGCTGCGGCCCATACGGCGCGATACTGGACACTGCTTATATATAATACTATTGATCGTGGCGTAATGTTATATAGCCCATAGCCTTCCTCGATAAATGGACTATTCAATACAAAAAGAATTTTTCAATTCGAACCAGTAGTTCCTGAGATTAGTGCGTTCAAACAAACAAACTCTTCAGCTTTATATATTAGTATATAGATCATATAATTAAGTTGATTTAATAAGACCATTCGAGTAATCACGCACTTATTACAAAAATAACAAAAAAAGTTGAGTATTGTGAAAAAAAAATGCCCATGTCACTGGTCTAAATTCGACCATAAAATAATTTCAAAGATAGGAAAAGATATTAAGCTTTCCAATATTCAATATTTCTATTATTTATACCAAACAAAAAAGAAAATCCGTTCACAAACAAAATGAAGAAAAAAAGTACTGAATTCTTTTTATTTACCTTTTATTGTGTAGTTTTTTTTTAAAGTTTTTAGGTAAGACCGCAACTTCGTACGCGTGGCATTCGGTATAGCGCGTAGCTTTTTTGTTTATAAACCGATTTACGGGACACAAAATACGGGGAGCCTGCAATACATCAGGATAACCGCATTCAAATCGGTTAAGCGGTTTCTGAGATTAGCATGCACAGACAGACAAAAATTCTAAAAACTATTTTTTTTTTTAATATTTAATGTACGGTTTCTTTACGATTTTATTATATGTATAGATTTACATACTATTTAATTATTGTTATTAATTTACATATTAAAACTAAAAATAATTTGGTATTAAGTAACATCAATTATATAGGTATATTGAGACCATACGATTGGTAAAAATTAAATTAAATAATTCCTTCCAATATTACCTATTTGTTATTCCCTATAAATTCCATTTGTCATCGCTTAGTTACCACTGCTGGTGTCCACTATGATAGGTTATGTATTTTTCGCATTTGCCCCAGTTTTTAGCATATTTTACATAATATAATACGAATTTAATCAGTTATATTACATTTAGTCACTTATCAAAATAATGAAAACACTATTATTATCTGTTTCAGGTTCAACCTACAAAAGGTTACAATGTGGCAAAAGCGGTGCGACAATAACTAAGGAGTACGAGACACAAATAATCTCATAGGCGGCCGATGTTTGCTCTCGGAGCCTTATCACTTGATAACTTAGAACACAAACCTCGCGCAAACAGCCTTATCATGGTAACGTTTTCACTGTGGACGCTGAGGTGCTCCGCGGAATCTGTACTGACACGGGACAAATAGTGAACGAGTTTTTTTAAAACGTAATTAATCATACAGTGAAATGGGAAACACTTAATGGAAGTTAAATCAAAATTTTAAAACAAAAAAATTAATTCGATACTGGGCTCGTACAATAGATCAGAGAGATCACAGGGGAAGAAGCGGAGCGTGAAGAAAATTTCTAGTCGAGGAGAAATCATTGAAACAATTCAAGCTGGACGAGTTACACACTTTTGAAGACGCATTGAGCGAATATGAAAATGTCAGCGCGACGACCGAGGAGTGTTTGTCGAGGCTGCACAATTTCACCGATGACAGATACTGTCCATCGTATTTCGACGGCCTCCTGTGCTGGGACGCCACTCCTTGGAACACTGTCGCCGTGCAGAAATGCTTTAGTGCTTTCCACGGAGTACAGTACGACGACACACGTAAGTTATTTGTAATTGTTAAAATAAATTTGAAGAATTCAAAGCAAGATTTCTGAAATCAACTTACCATGCTTCAATCAATTCTTAATCAATTGGCCCTTTTTTCATATCTATAGAAAGATATGTTACGTTAGTGTTAAAGTGATAGTTTTTTTTTTTTACCATAGTACTATTAATGGCAATTTATGATACGAGAGAGAAAAATATTCTACGAGTATTGGTTATGCTATGGATAATAGGCTAAATCCTATTGTCATACTTATATTAATTAAATTTATGGTTAAAAACCATTAAAGCTATCAGTTATGATTTTTTCGATCTGTATTTTACCGATCACCGTCAACATCACTGCAAGGCAACCCCTGTCGCGTATTACCTACGCGAAACGAGTCAAATTCATATCTAGTAAAGTGTAAATTAAATGGAGGGTAGTTGCACATAAAGTAAAATATAAAAGCCGCCGTAATTAATTCTGGAGAGTTACTTCCCCGAGCGCAGCCGACCCAAACAGTGGTATATTTTATATAGTGAGTTTTCGACTACATATCGTCGCTGCGCGTGCGAATCCGCGTAAGAGCAACTTGTAAAAACCGCGTATTGGCTTTTTGATGATTTTACAGGAGGAAGAAAAAACTGAATATCTCAGCGATTTCAATTCTTATTACCAACTGAACTTAACAGCTAGTTCTTTACAACTTTCTATAGTGGAAAATAACGTAAATTTGCTCGTAGTTAACTTAGATTTTGTGTAAAGTCACTTACGCGTTTTTGTATCAACTAATTACAAAATAAGTAGACTTATTATTGAAGGTACGCGGTTTTGAAATAAAACAATTTAGTAAAGGGTTGTATTTATTATTGGAAAAATCAATCTTTTATATTGCTTTACAGTAGGTATAATCTAACAAAAATATGATGTATTTATAATCGAAATCAGTTTACATAAGGATATTACCTATTCATAATTATTAATAGAGATCTTATTAAAAGAGATTAGACTTCTTATGACAGAGATCAAAATAATCATCTAAAACTAAAAAATAATGATTTATTATTACTTAAACATTAGGTAGGTACATACTCACCTAGTGAGGAAAATAAAAATATTTTTATAAGAATAAAAACTTGGAATAACAAAAATAAACCTTCTCCTAGGTTTTTCCATAGTAATATCAAAATCCTGTATTAGGTACTTAAATGTTTTCAATTAAAGTTTTCATAAACAAATAATAATTATAACAATAATCTGTTTTGTACTTGCTCTTAAATTCTAATTAAATTCTGTTAATCACAGCATTTCACAGTCAAAATAGTAGCTTAAAATTATTTGAAAGGTAAATTATCATAAAAAGTATGGCAGTCTTTAGGTATAACATTCTTTAGCTCCTGTAGGTGATAATACTTTGTCTTGGAAATTGGTTGCCTGGATTCATAAAGCGAAGGAATAATAATTGAAGACGTAATCTTCCTTGGTCTTCTAGGCAATGGGGCAAAATCATCTGAAAAGTGCAGTTTATATTCCATGGTGCCATTTGGATTATATCTCAGTGCTTTTATATCAATAACACAATGATCACCCGCTCCTCGACCAGGTCTTATTGATTCATAAATCAGGTAATCTTTAAGACCAAAACCTTTAAAAAACGTATAATCAGGTGTAATAACTTCATAAGGACTTGGTGCTTTTCTGGCCTCCTTTGTAATTGTGGCGTATTGTGAGGGTAAAAATATTTCCCGATTTTTCAACTTCCTCTCAATCACCGAGTGGACTGAATCAACTTCCATCTGCGTGTGACCTTTCTCCAAGTACTTCTGAGTAATTACTACGTTTCTAGCCATAGCCAATGCAACAACGCATTCGATACAACATTATTTCTATTCTGTGCTGTACAACCGTCTGTAAATATAACAACATCCTTGCAATCATTATCCAGTAATTTAGTTATGTAGTCTACGAAAAAAGACGCGTAAGTAGTGGCTTTTAAGTCGCATACTGTCTCATCAAACCAGTAACAAGTGACTCCATTATTGCCAAGATTGTACACAGAAAAGTTATGCACGGCGAGTTTAGTTTTAAAATAAAGTGCACTGGCATTGAGGAAAGGACATAGTTTGACTGCCTGAAGATCGGCTATTAATGCATGTATGATTCCTTTTTGTGCCAATTCTTTGTCAGAATGTTTTTCAACTCTAGCTAAGTCCTTTCTTTCGATATGTTTAGTGTACTGTTCATCTGATAAATTACCAACTTTGTGAGCACAGCACTGGTCACAGGCATCCTTTTTTGTTGAAACAATCCAATATTCTCCTCCAACAAAACGCTTTCAAATACTTTTCTGGATGCCACAGGTTTATTTTCTGAAACCGAGAAGTCGACATAAAGACGATACAATTGAGATTTTGATTGTATAATGGGTTCTAAGTACAACTTTGAAGTAGATTGTCTGCAGTAATGGGACGGTAGTTTCGGTAGTGCAGTTAAATATTTTTTAGCTAATTCTTTTTTGGATATTTTTTGTATGACTTCTGTTCTTTCATTTTCCTTATTATTTGTCCCATCTCCAAGCCAATAGCGAACCGTCCATTCTTTTATACCCAATGTCTCCAAAAACGTTTTCAGGCAAACTCTTTCTTTTTTATCATTAACTTTTAGATAGTATATTTTAGTATTACTTCGTCTTGAATTTGAGCTCTTGGTTTTTCTAGATGTAGGTTTTCTATCCGCCATTGAAGATATGTACATTTTTTTTTCTTGCCAAGTCATCTTCCAGTAGTTATTAAATATTTCAGATCGAACGTCTTCTGTTAGTTTTGAACAATACATAGCTTTACCACTGAAGCATTTTGTTGACATACATATTGGGCCCATTATTCTTGCTGCCTTAGGATTGTTCTGAACAAATTTTGTACCCTCTTTTTTAAATCCAATATATTCTTTCCCCATCATTCTCAGTCTCTTATTTTTCATTCTTTTCCAATTATTTTTATCTCCTTTGCGTTTTTTTATATTTTCTTCTATTTCCCTTTCGGGAAACCACTCTATACATTCTGGCGGTAATGGCTTTAAGTTTGTAATGATTGATAAGTTAACAAAAGAATGATCATCAGATGTAAAATCAATGTCATTATTGTGATTTTCTGCCACATCATTAGATTTAATCGGTGTACGAATATTATAATCTTCATTTTGCATCGATTCTAGAGGGTCCAAAAACGTCGTAAGTGTAGTAAACTCGGATGTTAAATTCTCAAGCAAAGGTATCTCCGGTGTTAAATTTTGATTCTTAGACAAAGGTATCAACACTGGCTGTATTACTGTTTGATTGTGATAGTTCAATTTATTTAATATTTCTCTCTTCTTCTGTAACAATATTTTTCGCCTTTCAAATAGCTCTCGCAAAGATACGACATTTTCATTAATATCCTCATTTTCTAAAATAAAGTTATCTTCCTCCATCATTTTGGTAGGTACTTATTTGAGACTGTAAGAATTTATCTGTAAATAAGAAATTAATAATTATTAGTTTCAGTAAGATGCAATACCGCACAACTGAACAAAACAAATAAATCAAGCTATGTCAAAACCGCGTAAATACTTGTTAGAGGTTATATTAGTCAGAACCATTAAATTAAAACAGAATTACATGAAATTTAAACATTCTAGCATGAACACATCACAAACGAACAATAATAAACAATTAAAACATACTTACATGGTGGTTTATCACGGCAAAATAATTATTTTCGGGAGCACACCCTAATGGCGTTATATTTTCCTTGCCGCCGTAGTAAATACGCGCACTTGTTTCCAACTTCAGGCCTCCTACTGTTCCGCGGTATTGTTTCGATAGCACAATGAACGTTTCTGATTGGATAATTCAAATTCCGTTAAGCCTAGTATAAGCCAATGTGCATTTCGAATCGGCTAGCACGATATCTCAATTTTGCGCGTTTTGCTGTTACGCGGTTTTTACAAGTTGCTCTTACGCGGATTCGCACGCGCAGCGACGATATGGTGAGTGACTACCATATTCAGCTTTATTTCTTGTGTTTGTGTAATTGTTACCATTGTTTCTAAATGCTATAAAAATTATGTGTGATGATCGCTGCGGCGCAGGCGGCGGTTTAAGAACAGAACTTTAGAATAGAATCGATAGAATAGCGAGCAGTCGTTATTGTTGCATAATATATATAACAGAAGTCGTTATACCAGCATATCAGTATCAGTATACCAGTGCCAGAACCAGTATACCAGAAATCAGAACTCAGATCAGATCATGTCGAGAGGACAGGGAGGGCTGTAAGGGGAGGTTGGAGGCCCTTTGTTCAGGGTCTGCGGACCCGCCTATTCAGATACCTAATCAGTGGTGGTTCGCTTGTATGAAGCAACCTATTCAGATACCTAATCAGTTGGTGGTTCGCTTGTGTGAAGCAACCTATTCAGATACCTAATCAGTTGGTGGTTCGCTTGTGTGAAGCAACCTATTCAGATACCTAATCAGTGGTGGTTCGCTTATGTGAAGCAACCCATTCAGATACCTAATCAGTTGGTGGTTCGCTTGTGTGAAGCAACCTATTCAGATACCTAATCAGTTGGTGGTTCGCTTGTGTGAAGCAACCTATTCAGATACCTAATCAGTGGTGGTTCGCTTGTGTGAAGCAACCTATTCAGATACCTAATCAGTGGTGGTTCGCTTGTGTGAAGCAACCTATTCAGATACCTAATCAGTGGTGGTTCGCTTGTGTGAAGCAACCTAATCAGATACCTAATCAGTTGGTGGTTCGCTTGTGTGAAGCAACCTATTCAGATACCTAATCAGTTGGTGGTTCGCTTGTGTGAAGCAACCTATTCAGATACCTAATCAGTTGGTGGTTCGCTTGTGTGAAGCAACCTATTCAGATACCTAATCAGTGGTGGTTCGCTTGTGTGAAGCAACCTATTCAGATACCTAATCAGTGGTGGTTCGCTTGTGTGAAGCAACCTATTCAGATACCTAATCAGTTGGTGGTTCGCTTGTGTGAAGAAACCTATTCAGATACCTAATCAGTGGTGGTTCGCTTGTGTGAAGCAACCCATTCAGATACCTAATCAGTGGTGGTTCGCTTGTGTGAAGCAACCTATTCAGATACCTAATCAGTTGGTGGTTCGCTTGTGTGAAGCAACCTATTCAGATACCTAATCAGTTGGTGGTTCTCTTGTGTGAAGCAACCTATTCAGATACCAAATCAGTTGGCGGTTCGCTTATGTGAAGCAACCTATTCAGTAAGTCAGTAATTCAGCTATTCAGTAATTCAGCTATTCAGTAAGTCAGTAATTCAACAATTCAGTAATTCAGTAATTCAGTAAGCCAGTAATTCAGTAACACAGTAAGTCAGTAAGTCAGTAAGTCAGTAAGCCAGTAAGCCAGTAAGCCAGTAAGCCAGTAAATCAGTAAATCAGTAAATCAGCAAATCAGCAAATCAGCAAATCAGTAAAACAGTAAAACAGTAAATCAGCAAATTGGTAAGACAGATACGTGTGTACTATATATATGTAAAGGTGAGCATATTAGTAATAAATAATTCGCCACTGCTTAATTAAACTGTTCTACGATTAAGCAGTTCGCGACAACCCCACTGCAAAGGCACAGGCCTACCCTCTCAAAGGCATATGGGCTATATGATCCACCACGCTCGCCCACTTTGGGTTGGTGGACTTCACATGCGCCTTAGAATTTCTTCTTTGGCGTATTCAGGTTCCTTCACCGTTTGAGAGCCGACTACTTCACCGTTAAAGGCACCCAACGGTAAAGGGCTCCGGCATCCCTTACTCATTCACTAAAACACAACAGCAATGAGCAATGCAATGAGCACAACAGCAGATGTCTATTATAATTTCGTGTGTTTATAGTGTAAAGTATTTTCATAAAGGTACGATATAATTAACAAATAATATTGGGATATAAAATTCATTTTTCTCATACGTTTATTATTCGAACTTAAAACTTTTTTAGTCTATCCTATCCCGACAGTTTAAATTTTACCAGTTAAGTAACGATGATGTTGGAGGATAAAGCGCACGGCTATCCTTCCACGGCTGCGCACCGTCTGACTCGTATAGGCCAACGGTGAAGGCGACTGCGGATAACCTAGATGAATCGGACCACAGCGGTTCTAATGTTTAAGTGAACTGTATCTATTTTCTTTGGGTTGCTGCGGTATAAGGGAAGGTGGAGAAATTGGGTAGGGACAGTTTACCTCTATACGATGAAGCGAGCTTGTAGCGGATCCGCAGATCGTCGAGATGCTTCCCTCTTCTTCTCTTCACCCTTTCCTCATAAGCACTACACTGCGGACTTTCTTCCAAACGCTACACTGCGGATTACGGCGATAAAAAGTTGCACAGCGCACATTCGACCGATCTCGATTGTTTTTAATTTGTATTTTGCGGGCTGTCTTATTGCGTCGTACAGCGATCGTATCGAGAGCCGGATGTAGAAATTGGGGAAGGACGCGAGGCATAGACAATGAGCGAAACCAGACCTACCTGTCTTTCTTACATTTTTTCATTACTGTTTAGTAATTGAGCAATGTTAAATTTGTTATTTTGAAACGCAGGATTTGAAATTAAAATTGATATTAAAAAGTAAGCAATTTATGGCAGTAAACAAAACATAAAAAATAATATATAAATAATATATAAATAATAATATAAACAATAAATATCTTTAACATTTAAAATAACAGAAATTGCGAGGTTGACAAGTTAAAGTCAAATATCAAAGTAGTCTTAACGTTGGTAAATCTGTGCCCAGAGAAGTTAGACCTTCAGGTTGTCACTGCATTGTGGCGCCAGCATTAGACAAGGTGTTTCTCAAAGAGAAATGAAATTATGAATACAATGAATTTAGTTTAAAATTTAGTCTTGTTCTGTGTATGGTCGCTCTGGACTTTAAAGTATAAACATATAAACATTTCGAACAAGCAAACAAATAAAGCGCAGAGCTATGCAAATTGTATCGTTAGGAACAACAGAGTTCTGAGTGCATTGAAAACCACCAAACGAAACCGAGAATATTTGCATTTCATTTGCATCCAAGCAATAATTTTGCTAGACTTATTACTGAAGAGAAGAGTAGGGGTGAGTAAATTTTAAGTGGGTGTAATAGAAAAAAATAGACACTCTCTGTCAGCAATGGTAAACTGATAAATTATAGTTGGATTTATAAAGTCTAGATTTTGGGAGACAAGACTTCATTGTCATGGTAGACAAAATTTAAAACATGCATTACGGATTCTTACCTTTATTTGAATTAATCGCGCAATTACCACCTTTTGTGTTCTATGACACATTACTATCAGAACGTTTTGCCTACCAATAAATTTTACAGTCTAGATCCTTAGTTCCCAAAGTGGTCCAAGTGAACCGCAGGGGTTCACGGGAGACTCGACGGGGGTCTACATTGGCGTGACAAAAAAATGGGGGTGTCAAAAAAAACAGTCAATTCTCACTTATTTCATTTAGAAAACTGCCCATTCGTGGTTTGAATCTTCACATTTTTTGTCGAGTTTTGGGAATATGGTAGAAATGTAGCTGCAGGAGGTCCAGCGGAACCAGCTAATTTTGAAAGGTATCTATGAGAAAAAAAGTCTGGGAACCTCTGATCTAAATCTTATGAAGTTTGAGTCTATAGATATTTGTTGCTTTTTAAATTCAGCAGCAATTTATACGTTTTTTTAAGCCAGTATATAAAGAGATCGTTCAAAGGAGAACCCCCGTTTCCCATACAAGCCTGGGCTATGAGTGCATAGGTCCGGAAATTGGCCTGTAATTAGGAAATTACAGCCCAATCTTCACAATTATCAGTGTAATTATCAATGGCCAAATTTGTAAATAACTCGTACAATATGAATATTTGAGGTTATGTCGTGGGTGCGTGTTACATTTTGTGATATCATAATTGCAATGATGTAGTGGCATACAATGTGACATTTTATATAATATAATTACATTCTATGCCACTTATGATATAAAATTCTTTGCATTGATAAGTAAGTATCTAGGTATATGTTTTATAGAACCAACATTGGATTAGATGTTCTCGGTAGAAACTATTAACATTAATGATTTTAACATAAAAATTTAAATATATTTTATTTCGTCTTATACATACTCTTTACAGTAATATATTATAAGGCATAATATTCGAGATTATATTATTCGGGCCACTAGCGGTTGACTTCTTAGCAGGGTGTCCAACATTCAAGCAATATTCAGTTAAATATGAAGCTATCGGTCTCGGAGTCCAGTATCAGCAGGTTAACGTTAACAACAGTTTGACAGAAAGAAAATAAATAAATCACGACACGAGAAGCGTACCACACAAAAGCGAAAATAGAGAACGTCGTAGTCGATACGTAGCACATACATAGGATACGAATCCTATGACCAAAACTCAATGCAGACTCAGAATATAAAAAAGCTGACACAAAAATAATTTGGTAAATATCTTCAACACTATTATGATTATCGCATTTTATTTATATAAACAATACATCGATTTGCAAATTGACAAATATTTTTTTATAGAAACAAAAAAATGAATGTTTATGGAAAAACAAAATTCACGTATTTTTTGCATTTGGCCATTACTAATGGGGTTAAGTTTTAGCTGGGCTAATCTAAAAAAAAAAATTTTTGTTTTTTATACATATTTTATGTTTGGCTAAGGTATATTCTTAGCCCAAAACGGGGTCTTTGACTCGCCAAAATGCAGCGCAAACGTAGATAGAAGCAAAAAAGGAAGGTATGTGATTCACTACAAGTGCATGATTCTTATAAACTGAGTCCAGTAGTCTCAGTTTCATTCCGTCGCTCAAACAATAACACCTAGTACTAGAACACACCTAGTACGGTAATAAAACGGAAGGGTTTTTATGGAAAAGAACGTTTTAAAAAATGCTTTCCTGTGCCTTGTACAAAAGTTACTCAAAACGCGAAAACCAGAATCACATTCGTTTTATAATTATTTTTATTCGTTCATATGAAGCCAATATGAAGCCATCGGTATCAAATGAACGGAGATGATAACTTTCGCTTCGATGAGGGTGTGTAGCAGTGACCCATATAGTTATCTCATTCACGCTACCGTTTGAATACATTTGCTTATCTCTCTCTATTGTTACACTTGTTCGTATTACATTGGGTTTGTAGCTGTAGGAATGAGTATTTACGTTAGATACAACATAATTATGCGTGTATAATTATTTACGCATATAGTTGTATCTAGCCCATTTGTCGATTAACCAAACAAGAACGTTTCTTTTTGCTTCTATCGACGAGCGCAAGTAAGATTTATTTGCGTAAATAGAAAAAAAATCAATGACATTAAACTACTGCATGAAATTAACTTGGACTACATTTTTTTTGTTTTACTTAGACATAACTAGGGTAAGGTCTTAAATTCCTCAACCTTTAATATTCAAATTAAACTTAAATACACACATTGTTTCTCCGTCAAAACACATTCGCAGGTGAGTAGAACCTATTAATTCGGGTGAGTAGAGAAAATTAGTCATCAATTTAATATTCGGGTGAATGGGACATACTTTTTAGGGCCAGCTGAGAAAAAAATAATTCCGGTGAATCTTGCGGGCGAATGGGACCTAAACCATTCTTTATAGGTACTTATGACAGTGGCTTTCAAATTTCCTTACGTGTGATATCAATTTATTGCAGACCGTGTTTTTTTTAAGTTATTAATATATAAATTCGCGGACTAAAAAACGTAAAACTAAATTTGAGCTTTTATTGCATTAATAACAAACAAAGTTTTTACTGTTATAAATATTCTTTTTAAATCGCATTGTATATATGCGATTTTATTTTTCACTTTTCGTCCAAGTATTGCTCTAAAATTATACCCATATATGACGTAAAAACTTCCTGAAAGCAATGTATTGTAAAATTTTATTAAAAAGCTTTATATTACATTTTTATTCTTTCCTCAATTAAATTTAAAAATGTTTAAAAAGGTTCTCCATGGCAAACATAATTATGTCTTTTTTTAACAGATCAATTATAAAAATAAAAAAAACTTATTAGAATTATTTAATGAGGTTAGACTGTCTTCGATCCGTAGTTTTGTAAAAGATAGTTCTTTAAAAATTTTGAATGTAGTTTTTTTTAATCCTAGACAGAAACTTTCCCTATTCTTTATAACTTCAGATTTCCTCTCTCAGACACATTCGAATTGCTTACTCTGTATATTACACACCACTGCTCGGCATATGGCCCTCCACTGCGAAATACACAGGACTTCACATCTTATCGATTTCTTGTCATCTATGACATGCAGATTCTCTAGCGATGTTTTATTCCACATATAACAAAATAATAATAATGCATTTATTTGCTCCACACAATCACCTATTTACACATTAATAATTTCATTATTTTTATTCCATGCGCCTTGGTCATACGGACGCGACAATCTTATCTGTTTAATTTGTATATGAATTCAATTATGTTTTTATGCAGAAAACGCTTCGCGGCAATGCTTGGAGGGTGAATGGTATAACTATTCGGACTATAAAAATTGCACAGAGAGATTCGCCAACGTGTCTCCAATAGACATCTCCAGCCTCATTTACCTTGCCGGATACTCCATTAGCCTCGCTGTTCTCGCCCTTGCAGTCTTTGTCTTTTTGTACTTCAAGTAAGTGTGCTATTTCATTTTGACATTAATTATTTGCTTTGAAATGACAGATGCCAATTGTTAACTCAGTAAAACCACTTCTTTTAGATATATCTTTTTATCTCTGTTGCCACATACGCATATTCACATGCAATATCAGGAGGGATGCAAGTGCGTTGCCTTCCAAAGAGGATGAAAGAAAACGATAAGGAAAATTAGACCTAACCTTAATTTAATTGCAAACCTTGATGTTAGATGATAACACCGGGGGCATTCAACTGCATATGGGATGGCAATATAAATAATAATACTTGAAAGTTCTTTGAAAATGTAAAAAAAAAAAAAGATTTTTACCATGATTCTATCAGAGCTAACCGTCGCTCCGCCGGAACAACTAATGGTGCTCATTACCGCGACATTTCGAACCTCTCAAGTTAACGGCGTGAATAGTAATGGTAAACCATTTCTCCTTACAACGACTGATAATGATTTTAAAAAGTCGTTCTCCACAATGTCTTTTAAGGTTGTAAGAAAATCATATATATGTATATATAAATCTCGTGTCAGGATGTATGTTCGCGATAAACTCTGAAACTACTGAACCGACTTTGATCAAACTTCGTAAGTATCTGTTATTTGGTCCAACTTAAAAGATAGGATAGTTTATATCTTATTTATTATTGACATCAATATTTGTTATTGCAAATTAAATGTTTATTATACAACAGTAGTGTCTACTTATAGGTTAGTTCGATGAATTATTAATAGATGGCTAATGAATTTATCGATACAACATTCGGATACACTAAAATAGAAATAATTTCTTTTTTTGTATAGTAAGATTAACGATGTACTCATTCATATCATCATTAATTCCTGTGGTTGAACGAAAACTGAACGTCCCACTATTACATTGAACATGGCAATATTATTTCACAAAGTGACATCGATTTTTACGATTTTTTTGTATATTTGGTAGGTATGAGAATATGTCTTCAATTTAACATAAAATAAAATTGGACCCGATAGGTGGCGCCACAATCGGTTTACGGAATTATTTTCGGGTTCTGGCAGGACAACGTCTGCTGGGTCAGCTAGTAATGCATATTATATCTTTGGCGTAATATATTGTACAAATATTCTAACTTAATATTTTAAATGGGAAAGTGTTTTTGTCTGCTTGTTACGCTATCACGCCTAGTTAACCGATCGTCGTGAAATTCCCTACACTTGGTCAGAGGTAGGTAAACATAGGGAACCTATCATGCAGAAAGAAGTACTGTTCCCGTGGGACGCAATTTCGAGAGTCGCGGGATAAAAACTAGTAATATACGAGGGCTTTCAACCTTATGTATGCTGTATATGCTGCAGTGTGTTCTAATAAACTTAACTTAAGAACTCTTTAATGTTGCAACTTGCACCCTTAACGTTTTGTTTTTTCTTCACAGGGATCTCAGATGTCTCCGAAATACAATCCACACAAATCTTATGTCAACTTATATATTGTCAGCTTGCAGTTGGATATTAAATTTAGCTTTACAAGTAAGTACAATAAATATTATGGTATTAAATAATAATATTTAAATAATTAAATATTATTAATATTTAAATAATTATTATGTAACATAAATAGGCATCTTAAGAAAATAAACGGAGACACATTTTGAGGAAGTGAGAAACAAGAGGTGATTCAAAATTATTTTATTTATTTAAATTAAGAAAAAAATATGTAAAAAAGAATTAAAAATTCCTAATCAACTGACTTTTTATTATTAAATGGGTATTAAAATTTGAACACTCTTTCAGTTGCACACCAATCTTAAGTTCTAAGAGACTTAAGATTTAAAAACTATTTGAAATTTTTAAATTGTTTTATATAAGTTTAGATTGCAAAAAGTATGGAAGTTCAATATTTGCGAAAATTGCAAAAAAAATCTCAAATAGTGTATAACATTTAACATAATTATTTTCATGGGATTTTTACTATTTGTGTTTTTTTTGTATTACAATCAGTTGCATCTTATGTAAAATTTAATTATAAAACTTTTTCGTTTTATGAAATTTCTCTCTACAATTAATATTTACTGAAATATGCGAGAAAATAGAAGGAAAAGCGTGTTTTTTTTTTTTTTCAAATTTAGCACATTTGGTTTAATAAAAATATTAAGCCCAGCGCATAATGAAATTATCATTTATTATTATTTTTTGGACCGTTAAACTTACCATTTGGGTAAGTTGGAATTGTTTCTAAAAAAAAAAAAAAAAACATTTTGAAAGAAGTATCTAATTAATTATTTTAGACACACCAACCTGTCTTCTCTGTTAACCATAGTTGCTATAAACATTGTAATTTTCTTTCTAGAACTGGTCAGATGAAGCTCAACAAGATCAGACATCCTGCATGATACTGGTCATATGTATGCACTATTTCTACCTCACGAATTTCTTCTGGATGTTGGTGGAAGGTAAGTTAAAATTCTTCAATTTGTTTATATTAAACAAAGAATTTTCATTTTTCGCTATAAATCAGACATCGTGAAAAAACAATTTCGCAAGGGAGTAGCGTAGAACTATTGTCCATAATTGCTCACAAAAGAAAGAAATGGAAATAATAAAAATCATAAATATAGACGCTAATATTATTATCATTACTAAGTGAAACATTAATTGTTTCTTAAGTGACCCTTAACAAGCAATTAATTTTATTATGTAGGTACACTCCGGAAAGGTTTCATTTTTCCCGTAAATTTTCAAATGGAACATTTCAAGCAAATATCGACCCTTTGACAGGTTCTACGAGCTACAGAATACTATTTAAATAAATAAATAAAAATGGGTAAAAGCATACTGTAATATATTTATAATTAATTTTATTTTTGTAGGTCTCTACCTGTATATGCTAGTCGTGGAAACATTTACCGCTGAAAATATAAAACTAAAAGTCTACACTACAATTGGGTGGGGTAAGTTACGTCAGATTAGTGTGAAATATATCAAATTAATAACTTCATTATAAAATTTGAGCTTGAGAATAAAACTTCTTGCTAGCATGAACCTTGTTGTATCCGTTTCTATATTGTACACACACACACACACACACACACAAACACATATATTTGTGTACGAAGTTGCGGGCTCAGCTAGTACATAATATAATGGAAAATAATGTTATGACTAACTTGGAACGTTCTGGAAAAAGCGTTCGCGCCGGCCGAAAGTCTCTGGCGCCAAGTATACAAAATAAGGGTGGCGGGTCAAGTGTGAGTCATTAAGGCGACTCATTAAGGCAATGACGACTTTTGACAAGTTTAACGGTTTTATCGCACAAGTTTAGTGAATTTGGAAGTCATCTTGATTTGCGAAAATAAATAGTTCGTTTTACTCTTACACGGCAGTTTGACTCACCCCGCACGTAACAGTCGCTGTCTGCCTGTATCTGTTTTTCCGCTAACAGCGATTTTAAAACTTTCATTTATTTTCTCAAAAACAACTGTAACGTCAATGTAACATCAATTTCCCAACCAGTAAATGTTCGAATGAAATTTTTACTATGTAATATCAGTCAAAAACTATAAATATCTTATAAAATTCCAGAATCTAAAAAATATATATTTGATTCTTTGATAAACAAAACTGTGACATTATATCTCTATCAAAGAAAATAAAGAAATGTTTTTCAAACTATTCAGACGAGGTATTGCGTCACTAAAGCGTTAGAGTAGGTCCGTTAAGCCATTGTTTACAACAGTCGACCTTGATCAAGGTTGCGAGCTTTGCATAAGTTTTGCAACACGACTTTTTATGTAGTAGGTTTATTCCCAAAATGTCACATAATAAATGTCCAATATTTTGGGACTTTTTGGGAATTACAAAAATAAATATTTTTATTGTTCCCAAAATGTACCTACCGCTTTAATTGTCTTTGTTTAAAATTTGTACTATAGCTTACAAAGATCTAATCTAATTAGTAAAAGGCACACACGTTCTTCCTGGAAAAATCATTACAAACAATTTCCTTAGTTCGTCTAAACACGTCGCCTCTAAACACAAACAATACCAAAGGGGTAAGGCAAGAACACTGATAGAACAAAGAATCAAGTGCAAAGTGGAATTGGAAAAACCTATTTTCTGAGAAAAATAATAGTAAATTACTGCCAAAAAAAGCTTTCGTGAACAGGCTGAATTTTTTCATCCCACGAAGAAGCGTATGATGAAGTAAGAAGTATGGTTTTGTTAGTTATACAGATTATTATATACGCTATATAATAATCTGATGAAAAATATCCGCGTTGATTGATGAAAAATATAACACCTGAGAAAGCATATATGAGTAATATAATATATAATTTGACATCTTTTGTCGCTGTGACGACGCGACGGTGGCGCCGATTTTTTAAAGTTTTTAGACGACCCCTTGGGAATCTAACATTTTACCAGGATTAACATAAGTATCCTATATGTTAATCCTGGTAATAAACTATCTGTGTGCAAAATTTCATCCAAATCCGTTTAGCCGTTTTGACGTGATTGAGTAACAAACACACAAACGTTCAAACATACAAACTTTCGCATTTATAATATTAAATAGAATTTCCTGTATCATCTAATCACCTTATTTGTGTATGTGACGATGTTACTTTTAGCTCCCTGGTTTAGCACTTGGTCTATAGAAGACACCCAAGACACGTCTATTTGTCCATCGCACATTTAAAAGAAAAGTATTGCTTAATTTGGTTTAATTGTTTTAAGTGAATTTATCACTAAGAATTTGCGTTTTGTGACAAATAATAAACATAATATTCGCTTATTATAAAGACAACATTCACTTCAAAAACGTAGGTACTTACCTTATAGCTTAGCTGCGGCTTACAGAATGATTTGTTCATATTATTATATGAAACCGAGATATAAAGATCATTCTTATTTTAAGCTAACTTTCCTTATAAAACTTAGCCATTGAGATACAAAAGAATATTATGTACATGAAACCTTTGAAAAGATTATAGGATATACCTATACAGTTTTTATATAGATGGGACTAATTAAACAACTATTTAAACAATATGATTTCAATATGATAGACCAGTCATGTCAAAGATACGGCCCGCTACCACAATAGATCCAGTGAGAATATCGCATTTAGCGAAAATATCGCAATTTGAATAACTATCCAAATTATAAAAAAGCATGCAGTTCGTATCCTGTGTATGTTCTGTCGGTAGTATCGATAGAAAATTAATAACAACTAACATCGTTCAAGGCTTACGGTTGAACATCTCCAATCGATTCTTTAACTATCACGAATAGGACATCCAATATAAATGAGCTTATCAAAAACAAGAAAGGTCAAGTGTTCTGATCTTCATGCTCAAGATAATTTACTTCACCCTCTTTATTAAATAGATTTACAATTAAAAATTGGAGCAAATTGTATGCAATCTATTAATTATTTATATTTATATGACTTATTGTCTACAATTTATGTTTATGTAACTTAGTATGTATGATAACCCATTGTCTAGACAACCCTATTAAAGGTTTAAGACATTACCTACCATCCTTATTATAATGTAACCGTTTGTATTTAAATAAATAAATAAATAAATAAATAAATAAATAAAGTAAATATTAACTCTATATTATGAAAATTTGTAATAACTAGATATCCGGTTTCTTTTTGTTGCTTGAAAGCTGACATGATCGAGATTGTTCTTAGCTATAACTTATTTATTTATTTATTTTATTTACATTTCAGATAACACGATCCATTGTTAATTATTATTTAATTTACACGTGTACAATGCGGAAAAACTTATTATGTTAGAATATTCATAAAATGTTTAAAAATCGAATAAATCTTTCAGCAACAGTTTTTAAGATGCTGTTGGCGCTAGCTCGTGTCCTCTCTAGCTACGCCGCCGTTTTCTTCCTGATAATTGCATCTATAAAAACAAGGCAACCCCATCAGCATCCTAAAACCGTTATTGTATTGGATTCGCAAGACGTTGATGGATTTCTTGGTGTAGTTGGTCCACAGATTACTCGTGTACAGACTTTGACAATATGCTTTAAATAAAGTAATTTTAACTTGATCTGTACAACAAAAAAATCTGCGAGCCAACATATTACATCAAAATATTATGGAAATCTGTTCAGGCATTATAGCTTGTAGTTTTTAATTTTAATTCTGACCCGCTTACACACTCTAAATCTTACAAATGGCCCTTTAGGAAAACCAGGTTGAGAACCCTGTGATGATTTTGTTCCCTTAACTTACTGTTACGTTACCGCGAAAGTCAGAAAATCCCGAGCAAACCGTTATTGCAATAAACCGTTTATTTGCTTTAGCAGCTTAATCGAGTTCATTTTTATTAACATAATGTAAATATTTTCATAACATTCCTTTAAAGAAACCAATAAGTATGTAATAGTGTTTGTTTGTCAGTGCCATTTAGAGACAGCCAAACAGTTCTAGAGACTAAATAAAAAAACGGGACAAGTGCGAGCTGAACTCGTGTGAAGGGGGTTCCGTACGATGTTACCTATCTGCACAATATTGAGTGATTTACCGTGTTATTTTAATATTTTATAGGTTTTCCTGTGATCTATAAATAGAAAACTAATTTCTGAATTTTTTCAAAATTTTAGGTTCAGTAGTTTCGGAGATAAGGGGGGGGATGGTCAATTTTCATTTTCTTGAATAACTTGGAAACTATTTATTTTAAAATTACAAAAAAATACATTTAAGATCTTCATAACAAGACCTTCCATTTGATATGTCACACTATGCAGTTTTCTAATATATTTTTTTTAATTTTCCACCTTCCCCCCAAAAATAACCTCCCATACACAGATTTCATCTATTCACGTCACACCTCTGGGTTTGGGTCACAGAAATTGATATGTGTACCAAATTTCAACTTAATCGGTCCAGTAGATTCGGATATAATTGACTGTGACGGACGAACAGACGGACACCCGAGTGATCCTATAAGGGTTCCGTTTTTTTATTCGGATGTACGGAACCCTAAAAATAAGAATGTAAGATACAATTATCTGAAAGACACTTGTGATATCTATAATAAGACGTCTCTTACTGTAGTAGTTGTTAATTTTATTTGAAGAAAATTAACAACTATGAACAAACATACAGCTATGAAACAGCAAATCTCTTACGAATAGTCGCTTACGATAGATTATAACCCGGAATGCGTAACTATAAAAGTGTAAAGCTTCATTCAGACTGAGAATAAAGTGAAGGGAAGCGGAAAGGCGAAGTCAATATTTTATTACTGTTGTTTGAAAGGTTAACATTGGCGAAAGGTCGGATAGTAGAAACGGCAGCCTTCCGTGAAAAACGGCTATGTTTGCGCGTAAATATCGTTAAAATGAAATTTTCGTTTACCTAGTTAATGAATAAAGTTGAAAATGTAGTTCCGAAAGATTAGATGGATATTGAACTCCTCCAGAGTTAACTCTGGACGAGTTCAATCGTGTTAAATTCAATCCTAGTCTAGTATGGCCTTGATCCATAATTTCACTACAAAATATGTTACTTTAATATATTAGATTATGCTTTATCTTAGTGTAAATTAGATACTAGCAGAGCCTGCGGCTTCGCCCTCGTAGAATTCAGATTGTTTCTCGGTATCGGGTACCTACCTCGCAGTCGTAGCGTACGCGTCTTGACCTACTTGCGCTGCCTCTGTGTCGTCAGAGCGCGATCGCGCCCTACGTCCAAAACATATTCAGTAAAAAGCAAACATCACATTTGTTAATTCACTTGTGATGATAAAATTTGCTGATTTTGATAAGGATTTAAAAAAAAATTAAATACAAAAAGTAGTTTTTGTGATCTAGATATAAAAGTAGTTCATAATTTTAGACATCAAGCTCAAAAATATTTCTAATCATAATATTCTCTCAACTTTAAAGCAGCGTTCTAAAGAAATGTTTTCGTGCGACCGTTTTTTCGTTGGCTTACTTTGCAAATTCGATTACCACAAAAAACCCTTTTCATTTTACGGGATAACATATAGGCCTATTCCTGAAATTCTAATCTAACTATTGATGAAGTTTTTTTTTTTAAATCGGATGAGTAGTTTGGAAGATTACCTCCTACAAACAAACATACGAACAAACAAACAAACGCACAAACGTTACATCTTTAAAATATTACTAGCTGTTGCACGCGACTTCGTCCGCGTCTCTTTATAAAATATTATTCCCTGATAATGTAGCTTTCTATAGGTGATTTTTTTTATAAAATTGGTCCAGTAGTCTTTGAGTTTATTCGTTAAAAACATATATTTGTGTAGAGGAGGGATAAAAAGGGGGGACATAGGGGAGGGTGAGTAGCCTATGTTACTTGCTGATAATGCAGCTTTTTATAGGTTAATTTTTTTTTATATCGGTCCAGTAGTTTTTGAGTTTATTCATTGCAAACATACATACAAATATTTTTTGTTTATAATATTAAGTATAGATTAGTACTTAGTATAGATTAAAAACAGTTCCCTAAAAATACAGTATTTTAAATGGCTTTAATTAGGTAGATCCCACATTAAATATTAAATTTAAAAATATTAAGAGAGCCTCTCAGTCTTCACAAAAAAGTCTCTGTAACTCAAGATTGGAGTTGCATTTTTCAATCTAGTTTTTTTTTTAAAGTTTTTTTGGGTCCGTGTGCCCCAATATGCTTAAATTTTACAGTGTTTTAGCAAAATGCTTGGTCCACAGCACTCGTAACCCCAAGCTATTACTGTGCATTTCATTGGGCAGCTATCACTGTACTCTGAAAATTAATTTTGCAATACAACGAAATGTAGCTAGAGTGCAAGTGGTCCTGTAATTTGTTGAAATTCTGTTATATACTATAAACTTTCTTCTTATTAAATGTAGGTGGACCTATACTAGGCCCACGGAGTAGCTAACCTATAGAGACGAAATGTCCTTCATTTAGTTTGAAAACAATTTCATCCTATCCCTATGGCGAATGCCGCGCTCCGATTGGTCAATGGCAACATCATGCATCACATTAGAGTTGGACATTAAATGAAAATATGTATAACGATTTGGCGGTGACGTTTGTTAATCTAGTATATATTAAATCAATGATTGACGAGCTCATTGAATAAGTGGTAAGGGTGCTTGCCTTAACGCTCTGTTCTAGGGTTCCCGGGTTCGATTCCCAGCAGGGTCAAATTTGAAAAATGAACTTTTCAAATTTGTCTCTGCTGGATCTGGAAAGTAATGGCACGGCACACTGCGTTTCGCAGTCATTGGGGCAGCCCATCTGGCGGCAGTAACCACCTCCTTACAGAAGACCACCGTGAAATAACAGCACGTGTGCTGTTGTGTTTCGGTGAGTGAAGTAAGGGATGCCAGAGCCCATTTCCCTATCCCTTCGCAATCCCTTATCCTTAATTTTTTAGGATAAGCTTTGGCGTTGCTTGTGTTATAGGCGACGGTAACCACCTACCATCAAGTGGAACGTCTGCCTGTCTGCCGATCTTAACATTAAAAAATGTATAGGATAATCGAAGATACAGAATCGTTCTCAGGGTCTGTTCACGAAGCACGCTCTTATTATTGAATAGCGGTTTATCCAAAAGCAACAATAAAAATTAATTAAAGTGATTAATTGAATTGCTTTTTAACAAGATTTACATCTTACATAATCTTATAAAGATACTCCTATTTTACTAGCATATCTTATAAAGAAAATTATTTAATTATCGTTCATCATATTCCGGTCAATATCTAACATACTTAATATAATCGATACATTACACAAACCTAATTAGACCTAATAAGACAAAGTAATTTCTACTTTATAAATAATTCGCGTAAAATGTACAAGTACCTATTATTTTATTAGTAAATATCGACATATAAATATTACTGAAGTACAACACTAAAAAGATTAGAATGAGATGACTTAATAGGGCTTTTGCTTAAGTTAAAGCAAGACGAAAAGATACGCGTCATTCCATTTTATCTTAAGCCGTGTTAATATGAATATAAATTGAAAACTAAAATATTTATAGTTACTTGCCGATGAAATGTGATTTCGTTTGTTTTAAAGTGATGTTTTACTGTTTTTTCCACACCACCGCCGAATCGAACAACAAGCCATTGTGAATGTATTTTTGTTTTATTTCGAAATAGACAGACAAGCAAGAACAGGAGCTGTCACTGGCGTTCGTTCTGTTTTTTCATGGCGAGCGAGAGTTGATGTTTGTAAGTGGCAACCATAGACTATTATGTTATATACAGAGATAGATATGCCACTCAAATTGAAACTGTTTATTATAAATTGTTATGTACCCTAGAATACAGATGGCACTGTATCTCCTGCTATTGACTACTAGATGGCGCTAAATTTTCCGTTTTAATTTATAAGTTACCAATTTATTTCCACGTTTTTAATTACTACCACTTATTAATCATTAAGCAAAAATTTTGCCAATCAGATACAATCTTTAAATTCATATTATAGATATTAACAAAACTATTGTACAATGACCAAAAAGTGATTGTAATTAATAACGTGGAAATAAATTGACAAAATAAATGCTTCATACATACAGTTGCAATTTTATTACGGATTTCACTTTCCAAAAGTTCACGTTTATAATGGGTCAGGCGAATCCTATAGAGAATAGCTATAGTTAGAGATAAACAGGATAAAAAAAACATGTGAATAAGTAATCAGGTCTTTATTTTTTTATGTGTGACATAATAGGTCGCGGCTTGAACTTTAACGGGTCCCTACTGTCGGCATTATTGATTTTTCCAGTTAATATTCTATTTACATTATTGCACCAACTGTAAACAACAACATTTGTAGTTAATTCTATTATGTAAAGTACCTAAAAAAAAAACCTTATGAAACAAAATAGAACTTAATTTTGATATTGTTTGTTGATTTTGTATAAATATATAACATGCTTACTGCTTTTTCGATTTGAATATAGATAAGTGGCAGGTTGAAAAATTGAGTTATCACTATCACATACAAGAAATAAATTCACATTTACATTTGAAGTAAACTTTATTATAAAGACATTTTAACAACCATAAAAACTATTTAGTTCGTTACCAAGCAGTTGATAACAGAAAGATACAATTAGAATACAAAAAAATAACTCTGTACCTTCAGTTACACAGCCAAAATAGCATTTTAAAGCTGATTTCCGTGGCATGTTTGTTTTCAGAAAGAAAAATGTTTTCAAAACACACAAAGAGTCACTATCTCAAAACAGAATCACTGAACGGAGGAGGAGGAACTCAACTCGACTCAACATATACATAAAACAATAAAACGAAAGGCGCACAACAAATTAACACAACATCCAAATTATTAACAAAATTTGCTAAACACCAGTACACGTCGTCCATTCGAAATTTGAATTTTGAGATGTTGCCATATCACAAAAATATGATTAGGCATCTCAGGGTTTATTGTAATAAATATATATAGGTACAGAGTCATTTCTTAATATTACATTGATATTTAATAACAGAATTTATATTAGTAAAAAACGCGAGTTAAATTGTTTATTAGTATTATCAGAGAGGGAGTTATTGTTCCCTGGTTCTTAGATGGCGTTTTTACGAAGCTTTTCGCGTTATATGAAAGTTGCACGGCCCTGGTGGCAACAAACTGACGTGTTTCGAATTGGAATTGCATGGCTCACATTTGTACTTTATAGATTAGCTACTCCGTGACTACGCCTTATGAATGAAGGTATTGAAAAGAACTTGTTGTGAAGTAATTTCCATATTATATCCAGTCATTAAACTTAATTGTTAGCGTACCCTTAAACAATTTAAGGTTAAAAAGTTAGACGTTGCTTGTTTAGACAGAGTCAAACGTTTAAAAAGTAATATTGCTCAATTTAAACGGGTTTCTCAATATGAATCTTTCACTATTAATTAAATTAACTTATCTTTATAAAGAAGATCGTATGAGACACTTCCTTAAGGCGACTCCAGCCGCAAAACTCGTCCCGCACTGAATTGACGAGACTGCTGAGGGGGAGTCGCTACCCGCCGTACTTGCAAACCTCGGAAATATCTATTTAAAAATTAAATAAAATATAATTCAAATTTTTCTTTTGATGAGATTTCAGATAGTGCATCTTAAAATTTATCTTAAGAATTAGCTATTTAAAATATTGATTATTAAGCAAATCGCACGGTTACAACATCGCTATATAATTAAATATAATTTAAAAAAGAATTATGATGATCCCCTTTCATATATCCTGCAGATGATTTGAGTATTTTTTTAAATTATAATTATTATGATAATTTAAAAGGAAAACGGTTACAAATAAGTGGGTTTTTTTATCATTAGGGGCTGACGTCGCCTTAAGAGTGAAATGGCAGTTTGTTTATATTATGAACTAGCTGAGCCCGCACTTATGAACTATTATTATATATTATATTATGAATATAACTGCTGTTTATATTATCAACTACCGTATACTGCGTGGTATAAGATATAGCGCATAACTTTTTTGTTTGTAAACCGATTGGAATGAAACAAACACTAAATGTTACGGGAAGCTTGGTATAATACGTCAGTGAAAACCGCATTTAAATCGGTTAAGCTGTTTCAGAGATTAGCGTGCATAAACGCATAGATAAAATTCTAAAAACCATTTTTTACCTCGTTTACAATTTCATTATATGTATAGGATAGATAAGTAATATTTTTCCTTTGAAAAACTTTTCTGTGAACGTCAAAATCGCCGTGAATGTTTGAGCGATAAACTAATTTTCATATTTTTACGCTTTATGAATACATATAATGGCGAGTAAGTACTCTGAAAGAAACACGCGCCTTGGGACTAACCGAACTTTGATAACATATCACATTAGTAAGCTCAGACTGACTTTGAATGTGTATTATTTTCTGCGCTTGAATCTGTATAAGGACATTATATCAATTCCCAAATTAGATATCCCATGTAACTATAATACAAATAATGTGCAAAATAGTTGTGGCAAAAATGAACAGAGAACAGAGAAATCCACATATAAAACAACTAGCGACGCGCCCCTATTTCACCCGGGTGCAATCAAAATACTTATTAGGTTTTTTTTTGAGATGAAAAGTTTTTTTTAATGTTAAGATCGGCAGACAGGCTGACGGTCCACTTGATGGTAGGTGGCTACAGTCGCTTATAACACAAGCAACTTCAAAGTTACTGCAAGTACGCTGCCGACTGCAGTAGGATTAAGGATGAGGGATTAGGAGTGGATAGGGGCGAAATGGGCTCTGGCATGCCTTACTCATTCACCGAAACACAACAGCACACGTGCTGCTATTTCACGGTGGTTTCACGAGCCAAATTTGAAAATTTGAAAAGTCTGCCGGGAAGAGCGTTAAGGCAAGCACGGGCTCATCCAACGGGCTCGTCAATTCGTTTCGAAGATTGCTTAGTAATTTCAAACACACAATTTTCTTTTTTATAATATAGATTAGTATAAAATCATATCCAATTGGAGAAATAATTATAGGCACTAAGGTACCTACCGGAATCATGTCAGTCAAGTATTGCAGTTCACGCTTTATAATTAAATAAATAGGAGTATTTTAATGTCATTAAAAATACTTCCCATAATATTAGATTAGTCAATTTGCAGTTGTATTAATTACTTCCTCATGTGATAATAGGTAAAGTTAGTGAATTATGTACGTAGTTATAACAAAAAATGCGTATATTTTATTTATTTATTCTTCAAAGTTTTTATGCAATGAGTGCAATTTCGAAAAATCTGTTTAAAAATTGAATTATAGTTAAAATGATAATTTTTATTTCACAGGAGCTCCAGCAATATTCCTTATTATTTGGGTTATACTGCGATGCTTCGTCACTGTTATTCCGTCTACAGAACCAGATGGGGTAAGTATTTAATTAACTTTTTTTTATGAAAAAGGGAAACAGGCAGACTGATTGCCCAGTTAGTGGTAGATATTTATATCGTCACTTATTAGCGAAAACATCGCTGTAGGGGTTTTTAGTGTGTTGCTGACCATGATAAAGGAAAAAAGATAAGGAGGGGTTAGAGTAATGGGATCTGACACCCTTGACTCACACTAATTTACTATTTTTTTATTTTATTACTATTTTTTTTTTAATTAATGTATAATATACTTTTCCTGTCTTAGTTGGCGGTAAGCGGCGAATCCAAAATGTGTTTATGGATGCATGAACATCAGGTCGACTGGATACATAAGGCGCCTGCTCTTGTTGGACTCGCCTTAAACCTCTTCTTTCTAGTCAGGATTATGTGGGTGAGTTGAATTTTATTATGGTGATTTATTTATTATGAACTTGGGTGGACCTCGTGAAGTCAAAATGAGGTCCCCAATGGAAGATCAGCACTGGGTGCACGCCAGGGATGTTGCGAATATTCGCATTCGCAAATGCGGAGCTTCCGCATAGATTTTGACATCTGCATCCGCATCCGCAATAATGAATGCGGATTTTCATGCGGATGCGAATATAATACAAGTTCCTTTAGTCAAAAAGGAAAATTACTTTCTTACCTTAAAATCCTCTTAAATGGTGTTCATCGAGAGGAATTTAAGATATTATCACCGATAGTACGAAGATTTTATCCACTCCACCTAGCGAACAATTATTAAGTAGCGCGGGTTTAATTTAAGAACTTCTGCATAACCGGCTTGAATCAGAAAAGGCGGCAATATTACTCTTTATTAAACAGTAACTTCATTTACTGATATGAAAATTAAAAAGTGAAGTTAAAAAAATAGGAGCATTAGGTATACTTAATACTATTTTCATTAATAAAAATGTTAATAATTACTTTATCATTGTTTTAATTCTTCATTCATATACTATATTTATGTAAGCCTTCAAAAATCGGCATCCACAACATCCCTGGTGCACACATACCGCACATGTTTTTGGCCACAAAAAGTTGGCAAGGCTATTGACATTAAAATTTCACTTTTAGAAATCTTATATTTTGTATCTGTTTATGAATCAAATGTCTTTTTTTTTCTTAATTATAAAATATAATTTATTTCAGTTATTTGCTACTACGATACGATACGATAGTTCAAAAGTGGCAGACAAGCAGAAAAATATGTGATTTTTATTAAGGAATTAAAGCCACGAAAAACCATAATCATAACACTACATGTTTACACATGTAAGACAATACCTCGATAACAACGAAACAGTCACTTAGAACTGTGTTTTTAATTCATGTCAGGAAGGGACTTTCATGAAAATCCCATCGTACCGTTCCCTGTCCGTTACTGTCCCCGGTTATCGAACAGTATAGTAAAGCCCGATAATCTGTTAATATGTTAATCGGTGTTAAACTGTTAATAGATCATAACGAACCTTGAAGAAATTGCAGCTCTCCTGAACCCCATGCAGTAACTGCAATTGGTAATTGATACTACAAGTATACAAAGTAGTAATTCTTTATATATTTTATATTAAAACTCTTCTTTATTATAAATATTTTATAATGGAATAAGCCTACTAAAAGATAGTTTTGAAAGGTCTATCACATTTTTTACTACTAGTAAAAACAAGCCTCTTTATTGCAGCGATTATTACAGCCTCTTTATTACAGTAAAAACAAGCCTCACTTTGTTTACAAAACAACAATACAATATCACCCTCTCGGGCAACATTAAATGAAATGTAATTCTATGTAATGAGTGAATTATGGTGATTATATATTGTTTTTTACAATGTTCTTCTTAGTACCTTATTTTTTTAATATACTTAACAATCTATGAACTAATGCAATAATTAAGAAAAAATCTTTTTGTAGTGCATCTTAATCTATATGCTCTGATATAAATCTATCTCTCAAATTTTCTCTAATGTAAAAGATTGTCCTTGGTTCGTTTGTCTATAGGCCTTTTAATATTTCCTTCTTTATTCTACACTACAATCTCTCTGTGCCTGTTTCAAAGACTAACGGAGAACACTCAGCAGATAATAAATTTAAGTTTCCCTTGAACTCCATTCGAGATTTTATTGCGCATAAAAATGTATAGCGAGTTTTATTCAAAACCAGCTGAGTCCGCAACTTCGTACGGGTAGCATTCGGTATAGAGCGTAACTTTTTTGTTTGTAAACCGATTGGAATGAAACAAACACTAAATGTTACGGGAAGCTTGCTACATCAGTGAAAACAGCATACAAATTGGTTTAACCCGTTTTTGAGATTAGCGTGCACAAACGTACAGACAAACAGACAATGAGACAGGAAGTTATGCGCTATGCCGAATATCACGCGTACGAAGTTGCGGGCTCAGCTAGTGTTTAAAGAGAGACCGGATTTTGTGAATTTGTTTATATGTCGAGGATAATCTCTATAATCACTGTACCTTTTTGAAAAATTTCCTATTTGAAAGGTTTACTTTATGTAAAGGTCGACAGACAGGCTGACGGTCTACTTGATGTTTTGGCTACATCACCTATAAGCACAAAAAAAGCCACAGGTGCTGAAAGTGCACTGCCTATTTTGGTGGGATTAGTAGATAAATTGTCCCAGATGGACATTGACCAATATAATATGTCTACTGACTTACACTTCGGTCTAGTAAGGTATATGTTATGACTACGTTTAATAAAGTTAGAACCGGCAGATTTAAAAAACAAAAATCTGAGAAAAAAATTGTAAATTACTGCCCAAAAAAAGCTTTCTCGTCACAGAAATAAATATTTTCAGCGACAACTACATTATTTTTTAAGCTTGTTAATTAACTTAAGTTCTGTAATAAAGTTATATTTTTTTTTCTTATTCTACACAATATTTAAGAAAAACCTTCCAATTTTAAATCTGTTCGGTTGTCTCCGAGAAGCTACAAAAATTTGTTGTGCAATATTGCACCTTAGTTCGTAGGTTATTAGGTTGCGCTCATTTTGGTAAAAATTGTGTTCAGTCTTACGTTAGTCCATCCTTTGCTTATAATTTTGTACAACGAAATTTAATTTATCAATTTCTTTGCAGGTCCTCATAACGAAACTCCGATCAGCAAATACCTTAGAAACAGAGCAGTACAGAAAAGCGACGAAAGCTTTGCTTGTGCTGATACCGCTGTTGGGAATAACAAATCTGCTGGTGTTGTGTGGACCCAGCGATGACTCTTGGTTCGCTCACGCCTTTGATTATACGCGAGCATTGATGTTGTCGACGCAGGTAAAAACAATTTATTGTTGATAGCAAGAAAGGAAGTATGAAGGGAATCCCTATCTGTGTCTGTTTGTTTTTTTCGCTTATTTTTTTTTTTAATTTTTTTATGTTAAGATCGATAGACAGGCTGACGGTCCACTTGATGGTAGGTGAGGTGGCTACCGTCGCCTATAACACAAGCAACGCCACAAGTGCGCTGCCGACTACAGTAGGATTAAGGGTAAGGGATTAGGTGGTGATAGGGAAATGGGCTCTGGCATCCCTTACTCACTCACCGAAACGCAACAGCACACGTGCTGTTATTTCTCGGTGGTTTTCTGTAAGGGGGTTACTGCCGCCAGACGGGCTGCCCAAATGACTGCGATGCGCAGCTGCCACTACTTTTCAGCTCCAGACCAGAGCCAAATTTGAAAAGTTCATTTTTCAAAGTTGACCCTGTCGAGAATGGAACCCGCGAACCCTAGAACAGAGCGTTAAGGCAAGCACCCTAACCACTCATCCAACGGGTCCGTCAGCATATTAAATTTAATTTTAATATTTAAGCATATTAAAATACCCAATTGATTTAGATGTATAGTTATAATATAAATATATAGTTATGAGGTTGGTAGGCTGGAGACGGATGTGGCGCATTCCATCGACAACCAGGACGACAAAAATTTCAATCCTCAAATAAGTTGGGATTCGGACAGTCCACAATCATCATAGTTCTCAATTACTTTAGGCACATAGCCAGCAGGGAAATGGATAACCTGGAGAAGCTGGTAGTGATCGGAAGAGTGATGGTAAGGCGTCTCGTGACCGGTCTCCTACCCGACGGAGAGATCAGGTTGCTACCCTTGTAGGCCTGACACTTACAGCTGCTATGAGAAAACTGAGGATAGGATGGGATGAAAAAAGCTCTTGGCCGATTTCACCAAGGCTTTTCAAAGCGGGCACGATCTTCAGCAATAAAGATAACGACTTTTAATGAAGACTTAACATGTCTTCAATAATTGACACATAGATTTTCTCACATTTCATAATTACGGACTGATTAAGACTGACAAGAGCTAACCCAAGAGGGGCGAATTTCCGTCTACAACTACATTGTCGGTAGCGAACCGCTTATTCTACTGTTCTATCACAGCTTCGTAGCTTATTTGTGTTCGTCTACTAGTTTATAAATGACTAGCTGAACTCGGCCACGATTCGCTGCGGCCCATACGGCGGCGGGCGGCGTGCGCATGGGGTGCGCGGTACTGGACACTCCTTATATATATATAATACTATACATCGTAGCGTGATGTTATATAGCCTATAGCCTTCCTTGATAAATGGACTATTCAAAACAAAAAGAACTTTTCAATTCGAACCAGTAGTACCTGAGATTAGCGCGCTCAAACAAGCAAACAAACTCTTCAGCTAACATCACGCTACGACAAATAGTATTATATATAAGCAGTGTCCAGTATTGTATGTAAGCAATGTAAAAAGAATTAATATGCTTCGCTCCAAAGCGGCTTGAGGTGCGTACAAAAAAGATGCAATATACACTTCATTTCTTTTGCAATAAGGTCGATATTTGCTGAAAATATACGAGCTGTTACAGAACTATGCAGAGTATAGAGTATGCAGTTTCTTGGTGACACCAAATTTTCTGAACTGTCTGCGAATTGAGAGCGATTTAATGTATCGGGGCAATATGTGTTTCTTTTGTTTGGAAATTGCCTCGACGTTATTAAATTTTTGTCCTTCACTTGTCTACTATCGTAATTCGTAACAGCTATAAGTCACCAACAGAAAGAAATCTTAAAGGCAAATTTTAAACCTTACGTATTTGTCTTATAGAACCTATAAGCAATTTCTCGTTGCGTGATGTTATATATCCTATAGCCTTCCTCGATAAATGGACTATTCAAAAAAAAAAGAATTTTTCAATTCGAACCAGTAGTTCTTGAGATTAGCGCGTTCAAACAAACAAATTCTTCAACTTTAAAATATTAGTATAGATTTATTTTAAAAAAATGGGCTGTTATTTCTGCTTCCCAATAACAACTAAAAATAAATTTGTTCGCAGGGTTTCACGGTGGCGTTGTTTTACTGTTTCATGAACACTGAAGTTCGTCACGCGATACGATATCACGTGGAACGGTGGAAGACTGGAAGAGCAATAGGTGGAGGGAGAAGGAGAGGAGCATCCTATTCCAAAGACTGGTCGCCAAGGTCCAGAACAGAAAGCATTAGGTAATATATTTGTTTCACTTCAGAGAGAAAGGTTTAAATTCAATTTTAATGACAAATAAAATTACTTGATCCATGACTTAAGAGGTAGTATAGTTGGTACCTATATAGTTTCTTTTCAGGTTTTGCACCGAAATTAAATAAATAAACTTAAATAAATAAATCTTTAAAAAACAACAATATTAAAAAAAACTAATTTTCGTTTTGTATGTTTCATAATACCAAATGGCACCTCGATTATACCTCGATCCATCCACTCATAAATTCGGATAAAATGTTACAGTTCAAATAATATTATCCTGATTCGAGCAAAATTGAATGATAATTTTAAAATATTCAAACATTTTAACCAAACATTTTATTACTAGTCTTGTTTAGATCACAAATCTCTATATATAAAAATGAATCCCCATTTCCCTTGGTCACGGCATCACACGTGAACGGGTAGACCGATTTTAATTCGGTTTTCACTAATGGAAAGAGGGATAAACGGGGAATGTTCACATATATAAAAATTGCACCTCGGGCGAAGCAGGGGCGGGTCGCTAGTAATTAATAATTTTCCATTGACATTGAAGCAGAAAGACGCATATTGAAATTTCAGTATGATGATATATTTATGAAATATCTATTCAAACTAATCCATCGTACTACGTATTCGATTTAATCCGATTAAACCTTTGAACGGGTTACATTCTGTTTTTCATTTTACTCTTAATGAATGCCTGAGATAAGCCGCTTTTCAGCTCCAGATAAACAGCAAAATCTAACTAAAACCTGAATCTAATGTATTCCAGTGATTTTTAGTATCTTGTTAGACCGTGTATTTATTTGTCTGAATAAAAAAGTCTAAATAAAAAAACACTAGTGATAAAAAAAGGCACACCAATAATTATATCACATTAAAACTTTAGTGTCCTTGCCATCGATCCCATAACATTTTTTTATGTGAATGTCGACAGACAGGCTGACAGTCCACTTGATAGTAGGTGGCTATTGACGCCAAAAACACAAGGAAGGCCACAGGTGCTGCAAGTGCTCTGCCGACCATAGTAGGATAAGGGATTGGCAAGGGATAGGGAAAAGGGCTCTGAAAAACTCTCACTCACCGAAACACAGCAGCACACATACTGTTACTTCACGATGGTCTTCTATAAGGGGTGGTTACTGCCGCCAGACTAAATTCAGTATGCCCTGCCACTACTTTCCGGATCAAGACCAGAGCCAATTTTGAAAAGTTGATTTACAAATGATTTACAAAGGGATACGAGGTTCCCAGACTTTTTCCCATAAACCACTTTCAAAATTTAGCTGGTTCCGGTGAACCCCCTGCAGCTACATTTCTACCATATTCCCAAAACTCGACGAAAATGTGAAGATTAGATCAAACTATGGAAATTTGCGTTGCGGCTGAGTTACAACGACGAATGGGGAGTTTTCTAAATTAAATAAGTGAGAATTGAATATTGCTATGAGTGAATATCAAGAAAGTGATTACCAACGTAGACCCCGTTGAGTCTCCCGTGGACCCCTGGGGATCCACCTGGACCACTTTGGGAACTAAGGCTCTAAATAATTTTGGCATAATTCGCTTATTCCAAACAATTCGAATACAACATAATGCAAAAATAAAATTAAATCAAATGCAATGAAACAGGTTGAGAATTGTTATGAGACGTGGGTTTAATTTTATTACTGTGGTTAGGGTGCTTGCCTTAACGCTCTGTTCTAGGATTCCCGGGTTCGATTCCCGGCACGGTCAACTTTGTAAAATGAAATTTTCAAATTTGGCTCTGGACTAGAAATGGAAAATAGTGGCAGGGCACACTGCATTTCACAGTTACTTGGATAACCCGTCTGGCGGCAGTAACCACCCCCTTACATAAGACCACCGTGAAATAACAGCACGTGAGCTGTTGTGTTTCGGTGAGTGAGTAAGGGTTGCCAGAGCCCAATTTCCTTGTCCAATCCATTATCCTTAATCCTACTGTAGTCGGAAGCGCACTTGCAGCAGCTGTGGCGTTGCTTGTTTTATAGGCGACGGGTAACCACCTACCATCAAGTGGACCGTCAGCCTGTCTGCCAATCAGGGCACGTTTTTTTACTAGACACTTTTGTCATGAATTATGAAATGAAAAACACACTGGGCGGTAAGTAGTCCGGGGCGATTTACACAGAATACCACGCTACCGGGAAAGCTATTATAATATGTATGAAATGCTTAAGGTGGCTCACATATTCAATTTGATAATGATTAATACTTATATCAAAGCATTAACGTATTATGCATCTATGCCTTACTCAAGATTCACTTAGATAGATATAAACTGCATGAAATCCTTCAGTAGTGATAATTTCAGCCATTGATTGTATAATCGTGTTCTGAGTTGTCCCACAATTTTTTTTTCTTTGAATATCTGGTCCCTGGCAGAATATCAGTGTTGTGGTCTCCACCACAACTGTATACTGAGCCATGGTTCCTTTTCCTCTTGTTACTTGTTTATATATTTGTTTGTTTATGAGAGAATAAAAGTTTGTATTAGAGGAATAAAAGTTGCTTTCTTTCTTTCTTTCTATTTATTTGGAACATGAAACCCTATAAAATATGTATAACTTATATGTGATAAAAGCTAAACATTAATTTTAATAAAATCTAACGGGTTATTGTATGAGCTATAATAATAGCGAATGAGCTTGCACTGTGTGTTTAGAGCTTTTAGCACACCGTGTAAGACGTGATCTTAAAATTAATTAATACCTTACTAAAGCATTAGTTTTGAAAGCAGCATGATGACGTGTACTTTATGAATAATATTGCATGCTCTAAATTTCGCACATAAATCCACATTTCATGGTATCTTTGCATGTGGCAGATTGTGGTTGAAAATTCACGGGAAAATTATCAAGTTTAAAGCGGGACACTATTGGTGGTCATATTTATAACATAATAATGAATAATATAGCAAGGGAAACAGAACTGGTTATGAATTTGTCATTACATTTAAAACATTTAAATTTAAATTTAAATTTCAAAGTCTTAAGGATTAAGCAGTTCTCAATCCCCAAAAGGTCTGAATATTAATATGGGATAACATGTTGAAATATTAATCTGTCTTGTGTTTATTAAAAGATATGTAAATCTCTGATATTAATAAAATCATTTATTTCAGATATTATGACATCCATAGTAGTAGCTATAAAATTTACAGTAATTTAAGAATTTTGAGTAATGAATTTTAAGTATATTATAATAAAAACTTAATTATTTTGTCGTCTTCAGCCCCATCCAAAATGTTGGGGCAGTCGAGTTTAGTTATAAATGTTTTCAGAATGTTTTTAGTTTTGCCACACACCTTATGCCATAGGGATGCCACCCACTTAATAATGATTTATGTACATATCTCGGCGGCCGATCGTACAATCCGGCAGTTCGTGATGTGCCTAGGCAGATCGTTATATATGGCTCCATTTCATGAAGTTTCTAATTAATATGAGTCAGATCGTTCGTAGTATATCTTTCGACTAAATCGTCAAACTTCATTCGTTTATCAATCCGCCTGAATTTTAATTAGCCATTTCATGAATTGGCTGGGTATTAAGCAGAAACTTCATGAAAGGCGCTATATATAACGATCTGCCTAGGCACATTACGAACTGCCGGATTATACGACCGACCGCCGACATATACAGTACGTCGAAATCATGGCATATTTGAAAATGTTTTCTCACTATAATTACTTATGTCAGCTTTTATCAATATTTGACTGCACGCTTCGCAATCTCGCCTCACAATATTAGTATTTCCAAATCCATATTTGATCCGCTGTTTTTATTTCCATTAGGCTCACAATATGAAGAACCTGGAGATTCGATTCTGGGTCTAGCCACGTACCGCCGAAATGGATTTTTGCATTTATTAATTCCAAGGATAAAAGAAGAACGTCAAGACATGAGCATAATGTGGATTTGGATTCTCGTACATTTTTGTTACCTAATTTATTAATAAATATATTTTGATCTACTTCATTTTACTCGCCTTTTCTTTCTGACGCTTTAACCTTAGTTACCTTTATTGCATTAGTATACATAAATATTCATTTACTTGCATGTAGCAGAAAACTAATCATGGCGTTCGAAAATTTTGAAATCATACTGAATTGTGCATGTATTTGCAGTGATTTTAAAGGTATTTTCAACCGCTCAGCATTCAACATAGCGTCGCTGGTCTGTCGATTCGGTGGGAAGCGGAAAAGAGTGGGTAGGGTTCCAAACAAAGCCTGTACTAGTACCAAAGGTATTTAAGCAAGCTCAAAGGACCATAAATGTAGGGGCCTGTAAGCACCCGTACATGTGGTTACGGTCTGGCTGTGTGGTATAGTGGGCACCTCTTCCGCCTAAAGAAGCGTCGCAGGTCTGCCGATTCGGTGGGAGGCCGAAGAGAGGGGGTAGGGTTCCAAACAAAGCCTATACTAGTACCAAAGGTATTTAAGCAAGCTCGAAGGACCATAAATGTAGGGGCCTGTAAGCACCCATACATGTGATTACGGCCTGGCTGTGTGGTGCAGTGGGCACCTCTTCCGCCTAAAGAAGCGTCGCTGGCCTGCCGATTTGGTGGGAGGCCGAAGAGAGGGGGTAGGGTTCCAAACAAAGCCTATACTAGTACCAAAGGTATTTAAGCAAGCTCGAAGGACCATAAATGTAGGGGCCTGTAAGCACCCATACATGTGATTACGGCCTGGCTGTGTGGTGCAGTGGGCACCTCTTCCGCCTAAAGAAGCGTCGCTGGCCTGCCGATTGGGTGGGAGGCCGAAGAGAGTGGGTAGGGTTCTAAACAAAGTCTGTACTAGTACCAAAGGTCCTTATTAACAAATTTCAAGGGCATGAATATTTTTTCTTACGTAATGGTCGGTAGACAGGCTGACAGTTAGTGATAGATGACTACCTTCGCCCGTGAACACAAGCAAAGCCTTAAGTGGTGCAAATGCGGTGCTGACATTAGAGGATAAAGAATAAGTGATTAGAATGTGTTAAGGAAATGAGTATTGGCACACTCACCGAAGCAGAACAGCTCACATGCTTTTATTTTTCGTTGATTTTTTGTATGGGGTGGTTACTGTCGCCAAACAGTCTGCCTAATTTAAATTATATAGAAAAATATATTTTAATATATAGCAAAACACTAATATATTCTATCTAGAACTTAATTATGTCCTAAGAAACGATAAACAAAACCTTTTTGGAAGAATTCAGAATTCTTAATTGTTCTTGGTTTGTACTTTGTGCCAAATCATTTAGGATGACACAAAGGGAGCCTTTTAGTTGGTCCATAAGTAATGTTTACGAAAAATGCCTCAATATACTATTTTCAAAATCTTTTGTAAATGTAATTTAATCTGGAAAATATATCCCAATTAACCTTTTGAGAAGCAACGCTTTGTTATACTGTAACATAATGTTCTCGCCTCTCGGATCAGTTTGTTTTCTACAAGACGATTCGGCGTCAACTTAATCTTATCTAAACTTTTCGTGCCTAATTAAACCAAATTACTCTGTCATGATTTAAGTATTAGAGACTTTAAACAACTTTAGTTTACCTAATACTAAATTTTAGAATCCCTTTGCTGTAATAATTTGGGGATTTTTAGTCAATAAATTGAAACAAATTGTTTTGGCAGTCCTATCTACATAGATATCAACCTTACACTACAACGTTCTGAAGGTACAAAAAGCAAGTATAAATCTGAGGTTCTAAGATTATGGTATATAGCATATAAGCCATGACCTTTTGTAATAAGTGGTAGTGTGGTAATATTAGTAGAATTATCATTGCCTAGTAGAATATCATTCAGCCAAGACCTCAGTAATTCTTAATGAATTATTTTTCTTTCTGTGTATTAGCAATAAGTGGTTCAGTTCGTTCAATATGTGAAAACAGCTTTTTTTTTATTACAATTAAAACAAAACTTGGTCGATTTTTTTGTATTTAGGCACTATCTACAATAATCATAGAACAGGTATTCCCTACAATCAAAAAGTTTATATTATATATTATAGCCAATTATTAGAGTTATTATTATTATTATACGAACCCGTTGGGTTCCCGGGTGCGATTCCCGGTAGGGTCAACTTTGAAAAATCAACTTTCAAATTTGGCTCTGGTCTCGATTCGGAAAGTAGTGGCAGGGCACACTGCGTTTTCGCAGTCACTTGGGCAGCCCGTCTGGCGGCAGTAACCACCCCCTTACAGAAGACCACCGTGAAATATCGGCACGTGTGCTGTTGTGTTTCGGTGAGTAAATAAGGGATGTCAGAGCCCATTTCCTCCCTATCCACTCCTAATCCTTTATCCTTAATCCTACAGCAGTCGGCAGCGCACTTGCAGTAGCTTTGGCGCTGCTTGTGTTATAGGCGATGGTAGCCACCTACCATCAAGTGGACCGTCAGCCTGTCTGCCGACCTTAACATAAAAAAAAGTTAGCAATGGAGCTCAAATCGTGATTGCTTTTCTGAAAGTGGATAAGTTATTCTCAATTAGCTAGTCCGTCCCGTCTGGAAGTAACATTCTTCTTACAGAAATCCAACATGAACTAACAGTTCATCTGCTATTCTCTTTCAATGCGTGAGTATTTAATGGAATATAGAGACCATTCGCTTATCTGATTTAAGTTATCTTCTATCTTCTTCATCTATCTATCTTCATCAAGTCCTTATCAGCTCTACCGTTTTACAGTCCACACTGCCGGTGGTGTCAGTCTATGCCGCATAGGGTATTTAATTTGATATATCGCGGAATATGTCGTTCCAATTTTATTAAAGTTGTCATCTCACGACGACGCGACGTAACAACATATACTTACTAATATTAATAACTAACTATATAGAATTCTCAAAATAATTCTTAAAATTTTGGCGCATAACACAAGATGATAGGTAGCTACCATCGCCTTTAAACACAAGCTACGCCATAGGCGTTGCAAGTGTTCTGTACCTTGATAGGACAAAGTAAAATGGGATAGAAGATTGGACTTTGGCATAATGATTCACCGAAACAAAATAACAAACATTAATACATAAATACATACGGCGTTCTTCCCTACGAGGGTGGTTACTGCAGGCAGCCGACTGCCAGTTTTTTTTTATGTTGGGGTCGGTAGACAGGCCGACAGTCCACTCCATGATAGGCCTATAATACAAACAAGGCCATGGGTGTTGCAAGTATGCTGCCGACTACAATAGGTATAAGGATAAGGGATTGGGGAAGGGTTAGTAAAATTGTCTCTGGCATCCCTTACTCATTCACGGAAACACAGAGCACACAGACTATTATTTTAAGGTGTGTTCTGTATAAGAGGGTGGTCACTGTCGCTAGACGGGCTGCCCAAATGACTACAAAACGCAATGTGCCCTGCCACTACTTTCCAGATCCAAATCAGAGCCAACTTTGAAAAGTTCATTTCCAAATTTGACCCTGCCGGGAAATGAACCCAGAAACCCTAGAACAGAGCGTTTAGGCAAGCACCCTCATCACTCATCCAACGGGCCCGTTTATGAATGTAGAACACAATGTAAAATGCAATTTCAAAAACAGTTAAATAAAATTGCTACCTAGCAAATGGATCTCGAAATATTTTTCAATTGGTCTGTTCATTGAAAACAATATTATATAGTACTAGCGACCCGGCGAAGCCGGGGCTTCGCCCGGGTTGCAATTTTTATATATATAAGAACATTCCCCGTTTATCCCTTTTTCCATTAGTGAAAACCGAATTAAAATCGGTCAACCCGTTCACACGTGATGCCGTGACCAAGGGAAATAGGGATTCATTTTTATATATTGAGATTTAACCATAAAAAAAATTCAAAAAGTGTTCAAACCCACACCTTCCCATAGGACTCAAAAAGCAAAAGACCATTTAAGATATGTACATGGTCCTTAGAGGGAAACCCAATACACAGATAGGTTTTGCAAACAACATCAATCACTCACTCAGAGTTCGTTTTAAAGGAACATTTCTCAAGATAGGGGATTACCGAAGTCTATATTTACATATCTATCGACACTCAATATCTACGTATTGAGAAATACAGCGACTTGAATCTTGTTATCCCGCTTGATTCAATTTACTTAAACATTGTTAGCTCCGAATTTATACGTAACAAAATATTCGTCACTTAAAACTTTACAAAAGACGAGCGTTCCTTATCTAAATAACTTCTACAAGGACCTGATGCAAAGAATATTTTAGACTACTGAGCTTTATTTTAAACTAGCGACCCGCCCCCGGCATCGCTCGGGGTGCAATTTTTATATATATGAACATTCCCCGTTTATCGCTCTTTCTATTAGTGAAAACCGAATTAAAATCGGTCTACCCGTTCACCCGTGATGCCGTGATCAAGGAAAATAGGGATTCATTTTTATATATCAAGAAGACTAGCTGTGTCCCACGGTTGAACTCGCCGTTTTATTGTTAATTAAAGGCATGCACATGTCGACTCTTGTCAGTAATTTTCGGTAATTCACGGTAGCCTATAATCTTTCTCAAGAAGTGGGCTATCAAATGCAAAAGGAATTTTTAAAATCCGACTGGTAATTTCAGAGTTAAAAGCGTTCAACCGAAAAAAAACCTTCAGCTGTATTGTATTTTAAATTATGGAAAGATAATTTTCTAGCACAAACGCAATACAATAAAATCTCAGTGGATTGAAACTAATTTAAAAACTCATTATTTATTTTTATCTCCTGCTTTTTCCCTATAAACACATAAACATACTTATTGGTTGTTCTGATGTACTTTTTTAATTCCACTTTCTACAGACGAAAGAAAATAAAATTTTCTTTTTGAATTCCTTGTTAGACGATTTCAAATATATTATCGATATGTTATGTCTAGTAGCGATAAATTCGAACCTATTACAATGTCAGTAAAGATACTATTCAGTAAACACTACTATATAGTATAAAGTAATGTTTGACTAGCCCGTTGGATGAGTGGTTAGGGTACTTGTCTTAAAGCTCTGTTCTACTTTCCCTGATTCGATTCCCAGCAACTTTGAAAAATGAACTTTTCAAAATTGGTCTTGATCTGGGCACACTGCGGGGGCCCGTCTGGCGGCAGTAATCACCTCCTTACAGAAGACAACCGTGAAATAACAGCACTTGTGCTGTTGTGTTTCGGTGAGTGAGTTAGGGATGCCAGAGCTCATTTTCCTATTAAGAGGATTAAGGATAACGGATTGGCCCTTATCCTTAATCCTACTGTAGTCGCCAGCACTCTTGCAGTAGCTGTAGCGTTGCTGTGTTATAGGCACTGACCTACCATCAAGTTGACTGTCAGTCTGTCTGCAACTTACTAGTATATACACCATTTATATTTTCCAAAGAAATCCGATTAAATCGCAATCCTACAGTCTTAACCAGCACTGTATTGCTAGCAATAAACACATAAATGTTGCCATACAAAATGGAGTCCATTGTGTTTTTCATTTTAAACCCGCTACAAGTGTTAGTTACGTGACTTTAATTAGAAGGCCATTGGTCAGGTTATACAGTCACCCTTCTAAGAGGGAATCAGCAGCTTCGGAAACTACGACCACGACCTTATTGGTTCCTCGTACGTCACTGGCGCCTCATTACGACGGAAGACATCATCATGCTGTGAGTACCACTCATAAAATTATCTTAATTTGTTCATTAGACATTACTATTTACGATACTCACGAGTTACTTAAGCTAAAAATTGATGTTTTGACCGTAAGCTATCAATCTTTTTTAGAAATCAATCAAGAGAATAGAGGTAAAGAGGATCACTATACATGAGAAAGTGTCTGTCCGTCCCCATTAGCAGCATTTTATTTAAGGTGGTTTCGTGAACTACGAAACATAATATTCCCACTCAGCCCACTTAACACCTTTTAAAGTCGCTAATTCCATAGTAAATCCTAACATTCTGATCAATTTATAAAAAAAACTTTTTAATGGATGTGTAGCTAGCCAGTTAGTTTTTCAGTTTTTATCCTTTTAAAGACATCGTTAAGTTCATATTTCCAAGTTTCACGTGACGACCCACTTGTTCAGCTTAGATTACATCCAAATACGGAGTGATGACCTCATAGGGTCCGCAACTTGACGCTGGATCTAGGCTGCTTCTGATTGGTCCAACTGAAAAATGATAGTGTAATCCCATGTCCAGCTTTGGAAGTCCTGCGGCCGTATCAGTATGTGTTGTTAAGTGCAAATAAGAAATTCAAGTGTTTTTTGTAATTCCTAATATCATAAAAAGAATGAGTTTCTTTTAATAAGGGATGCCAGAGCCCATTTCCCTATCCCTTCCCAATCCCTTATCCTTAATCCTATTGTAGTCGGCAGTGCACTTGCAGCAGCTTTGGCGTTGCTTGTGTTATAGGCGACGGTAGCCACCTACCATCAAGTGGACCGTCAGCCTGTCTGCCGATCTTAACATAGAACAAAAAAATTAACGATAATGACAAAATCTATTAATTCCTTTCATATTAATTGAAGTGAGATGCATAGACATTATTCTATGAATTTCGGTTTTTACTTCTGTCCAAAAAAGCACTAAAGGGATTAGGAGTAGATAGGGAAATGGGCTCTGGCATCCCTTACTCACTCACCGAAACACGACAGCACAAATGCTGTTATTTCACGGTGGCGAAAACGCGGTGTGCCCTTCCACTACTTTCCAAATCCAGACCAGAGCCAAATTTGAAAAGTTGACTTATAGTGACTTAGCGTTTACTATAGTTAAATTTGAATGTTGCAATGCGCTGTTGACCATGTGGGTAAAGGTTGGGATAAGATTTTTTTTATATGATTTATTCTTTTTTATTTCATTCGCTTACTGAGCTTTGATATGAGCAGGACTACATCGGCAGTGCTAGTGGTGAGCAATCGCCTGTGTGAGGCGGGGCGCGGGGGAGGCTCTCGCGCCTGCGGACCCTGCCTGAGGAGGATGCCACCTTCTCATCTGCCTCTCCCGCGTCTTCGACTCTGCCTTTCTCCTCAGCCGATCTTCCGGAGCCCGCAATATTCACCACAAACTCTTGCACAAGCCCTGTCACTCTGCACAACGTCATATGCGATGTAACCTTGGAGAAAACAGCGTCAAACGGGTCGTTTCCTGTTTTAAAATAACTTTTGACTTGCTTACTATACTGGACAGGCCTCGCTTTTAAACCGCCAAAGCGAAGGTCTAAACCCGCGTCCACTGTGGATCCCGTTGCATTTCTCGCATTTGTATGACATCAGAACCCTAAGAATGGCCACCTCTTTCCAGCCAGTTTATTTGGCATACATACTGTAAAAAGCACTTACTAGTTTTTATTTAGTATATTTTGCAAAACTACTTATGAATAGTAATTAATATCTTTCAAAAATATTATTACAAATAATAATAGTTGGACCTTTGCTGTAAGCTAAGTTGAAATTACGCTAAAGCTGTAAGCTATAAGCTAAGCAGTAGCTGTAAGATAAGCTGAAATATCTTACGTAAATAGCTGTACGAAGAAATTATTTTTATTATTATTATTTTCATTTTGTTATTGTACATTAAATGTATTCATAAGTCATTTATAAATGAAAACGTAGGAGAATAAGGTTTCGCGAAATTTTTGAAAATAATTTATAATAAATTTAAAATAATTGAGTCTCTTTAGCTTTTACTGTTTATTCAAAAAGTTATGTCAATAATTGCATAACTTTTTATAATTATTGATTAAATCAGGAACTCCACTATTTTTTGCCTATTTTTTAGTGGTTAGATAATGATAACCGTTGCAAATTTTTTATATTTATTTAATTAATTAAATATTTTTCTCGGTTCTCATAATAACTGAACAATTTAGTAAACAGTACGTAATAACAGTCCGCTTGCTTCCTACAACTCTGTCCATATTTATTGTACTAGTAATGTTCCTCAGCGTAAAAACCAACGAATTACCTAAATAGTGGCATTTCGTCATGTAAATATTTTGAATATGTATTATTATGATATAAGTATGTGTGAACGCATTTTAAATAAATTTAAAATAATCATATTTTATTTATTAAGAAATACATACTCTTGTAAAATTAATTTTAATATAATACGTAAATATACGACATCATCATAAAATAATTTAACCAAAAAGAAATTTTAAGATTTTGTATGGCTTTTTTACGCAATCTGTTCACAATAACAAATTTTATTTATTATTGTTATTTTGTTACTATAGTTTAAAATAAGCGCACAGGGTAAATTGATCGTCCTTGACCAATTCTTAAAGCATTTAGTATCACTTTAAGATCCCAAGTAGTAAATACTTATGGGAAAAAAATTGAGGTCTACTGTTCATAAAGAAATTGCCATCAGAGTTAGGTACTGCTGTGTGGTCAGCAATACGAATATGTACAGCTTTTTTTAAACATGTTATTTTTAATCTTACTGCAATGATTTTAGCATCACTCATTAATTGCCGAAGCATGTCACGTGACATGGCGCAAAACGCTCGAGTGCTAAAATCATTGCGTTAAGGTTGAAAATTGTTATGTTTATGAAAAAATCCCTTAGGTATCCATAAAATTTGAAATCTTTAGTACAATTTTGTCCGGCTACCTCCTTTTACTCTAATGACATTTAGTAAGGAAACAAATACACATTATTATTAAATATAAAGCTTGAATTCATCCTGTAAATGAACTTAGAGGTTTACCTATGTAATCTTAATATCGTGGCCCTTTGCTAAATGTATTTTAGTGGGTGAACGACAATTAATACTTATAATATCGTTAAAAACTTAGTTTGCATGCAGTGAATTGAATAGGCAAATAAAGTTTTCCTTGTCATGTGAATTAATCTAATTACCATCTCATACGTTTAAGAGATAATATTAGAATTCATACAAATATTCATAAATGTATTAATTTTGTTAAATCAATATAAAAATAACCTAAATTATACTTATAAATTTCCTTAATCAAAATTATTTAACCATGCAGGAATTTATTTTATTTTAACGAGATAACATACCCTACCCTCTCTGAGTCTCACTTGAATTTCATTCATTAATCTTAATATAATTATTTAACTAATTTCTCTAGAGTAGGTACATTAATTTCATAGAGATAATTCCTTGAGTTTGACAGTTTCGCTAAAACTTTTAATTTGTAAGTTTCTTTTATTCTTTTTTTTCATAACATCTACTAGTTCTAAAATACACCAAAATATACGTAACAACAAAAACAGAATGTTTCATTTTTCAATATTTTATGCATTTAACTGTTTTTGCTATTTGTTTTTCCACTAGCTAGCTCGTTAAAATTAATAAAAGAAATATATTAATTGTGTATACAAAATCACATATAATATTTACTTCAGTAATATTAGTAATAAGAATATTAGTAACCAATATTAAATTGGACTGTTATTAATACTTTCAAGTTACCAAAAAGTTATATTTCCAATTACCAAAAAAGTTGCCAGTCTTGAATACTATATAGTATAAAAATAAATATTATTATTATTGTAGCCTAGTTGGTATATTAAAATAAATGCAAAAAGATTGGGAAACAAAGCGCTATTTGTAATATATAATTAACTGTACGTACCTATATAATGTACCGTAATTTGTAAATAAATTAGATTAATTGATAATTGTTAAATGTAAACATCTGACAAATTATATAACAATCATACCTATTTTTGATTTAGTGTTTAAACGCTAAAAATGTGTAGGCATATTGAGAATATACCTACCACTTATTTTTCTAATGCAGTCAAATCGTATTTAAACTACCAAAATGTTTTGAAACTCACGAAAAGAAGCTAAAAATCATTAAAACAAGGAAGTTACCTGTCGATTGAGGTGGAAGTGTATATTTTACAAACCGTTTAATATGTTGGTAACGTAACCAACACCCTTTCCTTTCATTTTCAAACCAATTTGTATGTATATTATAAAAAAATGTTTATTCTCAATAATTAGCAATATAAATTAATTACCTATAACGGCTTCCTTATGTGAAAACGGAGTAAAAATAATGTAAAAATTATATTGAAGCTCTTGTAAATAAGAAGATTTTACATAATATCACTTATGTATATTCGTTACTAGCTGAACCTTGCCCCGGTTCGCTGCGGCGCGGCGGCGGCGTTCGCTTGGGGCGCGCACGGTACCTACCTACTGGACACTACTTATAATATTAACTGGGCCCAAAACTTTGTACGCTATATTCGGTATAGCGCGTAATTATGTACCGATGGAATAAAACAAACACTAAATGTTAAGGGATTTTGCTGCAATTCATCAATGAAAACCGCATTCAAATCGGTTAAGCCGATTCTGAGATTAGCGTGCACAAACGCACAGACAAAGATACAAACACAAGAACAGACCAACAGACAAAAATTTTGAAAAAGATTTTTTTGACCTCGGTAAAACGTGTACAATTTATTATTATTATTAGTATTTGCTAAAAATTGTGTTCGTTCTGATGTTTGCACTTGCACTTAAGCATAATGCGCGTATTGCCTAATCATTAGAAGAAGTTACTCAGTTTACTAATGATTTATCCGTATAGTAAGTAATTATACACAAAACGCGATATAATGTCTAAAATTATATTTTTCCATAAAGCGAATAAGCACACTGCGTGTAAGGAATACAGGGAATAAATAATATACGTACATATATGTAAATTATTATTAGCTGATTTTAATTTTGCTTCTTTGCATATCGCGTAAGGGCCAGCGCAGACTGACGGTATGCCACGGTATGGCATAGCAAACGATTTTTTCCTGGAAATATTATTTTTAACCTTATTCCAATGATTTTAGCATTCACACTGCTTTATTTAATTATCAAAAGAGCGTATGCTGCGGCATGCCTTCAACGACAAGTGCTATTATCACTTTTTTTTTAATGTTAAGATCGGCAGACAGGCTGGCTACCGCCACAGCGCCACAAGCAACGCCACAGCTGCTGGAAGTGCGCTGCCGACTAGATTAAGGATAAGGGATTAGGAGGGGATAGGAAAATGGGCTCTGGCATCCCTTACTCACTCACACAGCACACATGATGTTATTTCACGGTGGTCTTCTGTATGATGACTGCGAAACGCAGTGTGTCCTAACACTACTTTCCAGATCCCGACCAGAGCCAAATTTGAAAAGTTCATTTTTTCAAAGTTGACCCTGCCAGAAATCGATCCCATAACCCTAGAACAGAGCTCTGTTCTAGACGTAAGAGGTTAAGAGCGTTAGGACACTAAACCACTCATCCAACGGGCTCGTCAAAAATCACTATAATCCCAATCAATAATTTTAACAAAATAATGTATACGCAAACAACTTCGGAGTAACGCAATGCTATTTTGAATAGTTTTCGGCACAAAACGGCTGTTTACTGTGGGATCAGGCAGCGCCGACCCTTATTCGTCGTTGCGTGAGTGCGTTTTGAAATACTTTAGAAGTTATAGTAACACTATAACTGTGCTATAACTTACAGAAGTTTTTGAATTTTACAAAAAAACTCAAATTCTTTTCAGTAACATAAAGGCCACAATTTATATCTTAAATTTTCCTGTCTATAAAATTATAGTAAGTTTTCTAATTAACTTAATTAACTCATTTAAGGTGAGTTTAAGTCACCTTTACTCATATTTTAAGAAAACGCATGCAGACATAGCAATTTCTTTTAAAAAAATGGGAATTTTTCATATGCTTAAGGCTTCCTAACACATTATTACGTTTAAGTAGGTTGCTTTGAAAAAATTGAATCTTTTCAAAAGGCCACCTTAACTGATACTGTAGACGAAAAAATATAGTATCTCAAATGCTTAAAACTTAAGAGCTTTTAAAAACTTTTCAAATGGTCGTTTTAAATCACAACTTAATTAATTCAAATGTGTACAAATGAGTTCGAAATGTTAATATTTTTCTGAATTCCTTAGAAAGTAAGAATGAATGGCTACATTTGAAATTATATATTTAGACCAATATAATAATAGATTAGGATAAAAATCACTGGTGTAATGAGAGTATATATTTTACTTAATATTTTATTAGCTTTATTTTATTTTTTCACGCTCTACAATATTGTCTTTATACACTGTTACGTATTCGTAACTTTAATATAAGTAATAGTTGTTTATGTTACGAATGTTTGTATCTTTATATAAAATAATAATAAATGTTGTAAACCAAATGGCTGTAAAAACTTCGTTTTAGAATTTTAACCGAACGTTATTTTTCTTAATGCATTTCTCAAGGAGTTTAAAATCGACCGCGCTCATCGAAGACAATTATAGGCCTTTTAAAGGCTTTTATCAGTTTGTTACGAACAAATTGTAATATTATTATATTAACATTTTACCTAAGTATAAGTTGAGGTAAAAAACACTATTTTCTAACATTATTTGAATGTCTAACTTGATTTTTATACATTAAATGTTCTCATTGCGGTACAAGTACATGTATTGTGTATTAAATAATTAATTAATAAAACGTGTTGTCGTATATGAAATGCATTTTTTATTTTTATTTATAAACTCTATAATCTGCTACCATCTGAAAGATTTGCATTATTAATATTGTCATAGATAGAAAAAAACCTACTTTTTAATTTTAAACATTGTTCATTTCAAACACAAGCAATACTTTTTCATGATAAAAAGCGTCAGGCAAAATGACTTGATGGTATAATCGTTTATAGAAACAGAAGCAATACCAGATAAGATCTAAAATCGCTACCGTTGTTTATAAATATAGGGTAAGGATACAAAGAACAAGAGTACAAGGGGAATGAGCTCCAGCATCCCCTTTTTCCCAGTTAGTTGTGTTTACTGCAAAAAGTCGGGCTGTACGCTATCACAGAACCCCAATTTCAATGCCACCCTCATGTGATGGCTGCGGTTACAGTCAATTCGATACCGACCATACCTTATGCTGCAAGAGCGGTGGTCTAATCTCGAGACGGGCACAATGAAATACGAGACCTTTTCTGCAAGCTATTCCATCAAGCACGGGGCAATGTTACTAAAGAACCAATAATCACTGAGGGCCAAATTGGACTACGCGCAGACCTTTCTTGTCGAGGCGTATGGAATGGAGATGGAAGCGTTATTTGATATCCTGTCGTAGACACTGACGCTCCCTCTTACATTGCACGCCCTGTCACATCCGTTCTAAAATCGCCTGAAGACGACAAACAAAGAAAATACTCCGCCGCCTGTGAAATAAAACATGCTGGCGACGGTGTATTCTCACCACAAATGACTTCATTCATCAAACACATCGGAGAAGCCCTCGCAGACCGTTGGAACAAATTCCTGAGCACCATACTAGGTTGGCTTAGAACAAGAATAAGCACTTGTTATATATTTAATTTAAAAAATTGATGGTTATAGTATAAAAGAAGGAGATCAAGAATTAACATTGTGTATGATTGCAGTCAATAATGAAAGTATGTTCGGAATGTAGAATAGATTAAAAATTTGTTCAGGAATACTTAAAATATTTAAAAAACAAAGGTATTCATGTTCATATAAATGCAAAACCATAATTAAGTATCATTCAATTTTAAGGCTCTATTGCGACCATTTTACGACCAACAGACATCAACGATTTTATTGTACATAAATATATTTACAGAAAATGTTCAATACAGTTTCATGTAAGTTACCGGACTCTTTTTTTACAGTTGAATTAGGTTTTTAACAATCCTATAAAAAAAGGAAGTTTTTATCCTATAAAACAAGGAAATTCTAAAGCGTTGACTTTACCATCGAATAATTTGTTTTGATTCTCAATTCTGGTTGTAATAACATATACGTATTTACATAATGTTGTTTTCTTGCTACATTTCCTACATTGTGTTCAGTATTAACCGAAGATTTTTCATACGTGCGCGCGCCCCGATCACTTAATATACGCGCCCCGTGTTTGGACTTCGTATGAGGCGGACCGCGTTGTCGCGCGAAACGATCTTGTCATCGGGACTTCGAGGATTTATTAGAAGGCGCGATAACCTACCTCCATTCCCGTTCCCGACCTATATTTATATATTTCCCTGCCTTGTCAAGGCGACGGGATCTCGGCGACTGATGGTAACTGATGGTATCGTAGTCAATGTTGGTGACGCTCAGCCTTCAACAGTATCTGTAAGCCTTCCACTTGGCATTTTCTGCTAGAGGGCCGGGGATCACCTACATATTGTTTACTAGTCTTGTACATGTGCTGACTTCAAAAAGTATATCTGCTTATCAGCATATTATCAGTTATAGCAAATTAGCAGAACGCTCAGCTGCAGAAACGGCAGACAGTATCAACTCCGCTCGGACCTGAACCTTTTTTATGTTAAAGTCGACAGACAGGGTGAGGGTCCACTTGACTTGATGATGATGAATAAAATTAGCAAAAATAATTGAGGCAAAGAAAAATAAACTCCTGTAAAGTAACATTACTGTAGATAATCATTCTACAGTGAAGTGATCAAACCACAAAAGTCAGGCGATTGATGAGTTGCAATTAAAGCTGAATTGCCGTGAGATTCAGTATGGTAATTTGTTCGTTACTCGAATTCTCCCTTCGAACTTGAAAATGGAATTTCTGTTTCAAATATGGAATGTACATTAATGGCAGACAGGTTAATCCATTGATCCAATTGATAGCGGGTAGTTTAGAGTTACAAGCAACACCTGGAAGAATACTAGCGCTCTGCTGACCTCTAGGAATCTTATATTATCCTAGTAATAGATTTCATTAGAAATCTTCACTTACTAAGGTGCAAAAGCGTTTTTTGCTAGAGTTTACTCCTTAAGAATCGATTTTCATATAAGACCTCCGGTATGGAAATTTTGTGATGAGTAAAATTAATACAAGCGTTAACTAAAAAGCGTTACGTTATCTGTCACTATAACACCTGTGCGACAGCTGATGCATGTATTTATGTTCGCTAATTCTATTGTAGTATAACAAGTAACACTGGAGGGTTTCTCTGGGCTTATAAAAACAAACGTCGAAATTTTGTATGAAAAGCGTAGTCCGCGTTGAGCAAAGAAACGATAGCGCGTTATAACCTGGCGTCGCAGCGAATCCAGATCACTTTGTTGCATTACATAAACACAATGCTTGATTTGCGGGCGAATAATTCAAATCTTGCGTGGCAAGATCGACGGCGAGTCGCACGACGTTTTCTTACGACTGGTTAGCCGCTAGCGTTGCGGCTTTCGGTGCGGTGGCAACAGATGTATAGGCAGGTATATGGTGGGGAGTGAGACAGCACATACCATAGCGAATATTATTAGTTAGTTGAAACTAATAATATTGTAAAAATGTCTACTCAAAATTATAATTTTCTATAATATTATAAGATTATATGATTTAAAATTACAACCCAGTTTTGAAAAAGAAAAAAATTATTCAATGTTATAATCATTGTTATAATGTTACTAATGAAAAATTGATGATATTATACTTATTGATATTCACGAAGCGTGTTTAAATGAATACCTACAATATTTCATTTCATTTGAAAACATTAGGTGCATTAAAAACACATCTTAGTCGGGGAACTTTTTGCTTTTTTACAAAGCAAAAAAAATATCTAATTTCTGCCACTTATTGAATGAATAATAGTTGAATGAATTGAATGGACACGATACCAACACGAGAGAGTTCCCTTTATTAGCCATATATTTACACAATCTTGTTAAAATATGAAACAATTTATAAACAGTCTATACACAACACACTTATTAGAATCTACTCACAAACAAGTCTTATTCAGTTTACGTCTAAATATTCTTGCGCACAGAAAGATAGTCTTCCCGTCTCAGTGGAGCGATTGTGACTGATCAAGTGATCATGTGAAACAATGCACATTGAAGCATGCATGACATGAGACGGAATATAGCGCATTTCGCGTAATAAAAATGTTATAATTGCCAAAAGTATTAAATATTAATTACTCGTAAACTATAAACTATATAAAATTAATTCAAAAAGGCCTAGATAATCTGTGAAATGAGATTACTGATGACTTTTTAGGTTTGTAATATGTGTCATTTTGAAAATAAAACAAAAATCGATAGAAATGAGAGGTTACTTGTATAATGTTTTCTGTCGACATTTATTCGTAACAACACTTTTATTTATAATCTATTAAATTAATCTATGTATAAATATTTTCTTATTTGGACTTTATATACTTAGAGAATGAAATTCAAATTCATTTCCACTTATACGCGGTCTTAATATTAAATTTTAATAACATTTTTTTTCAGTTGAATGTCGTTGCCCTTAGTTAAAAATTACGTAGTTTTTAAATTTTATTTGTAATAAAACAAAACAAAAAAGCTACATACATCCAAAACAGAACACAATTTGTAGTTACAAATCTGATGGGAATAAAGTTATTATTGCTAACAAATACTAAATCAATTTTCAACAGACCGCTTCTATCGTCAATAATAAATGCTTATCCCCCGAGACAACATAATTTAATGAAACATTTTTTTTTTTACAAAAGTATGATAAACATAAGATTGTAAATATATTTTCTGAGAATGATCGTATTGCCTTTAGCAATAACATATAATGTGTTGCTCGTATGTTGACTTTTCATTTTTATTATTTCATCTTGTTTGTGTTTATATCGTTATATGTTTGTGTTTATGTTTCATGAGTAATTTCTAAAAAAGATAAATCTGAAAAGATTACATTAAATAATATATTTCCTTTAAAACATCATATTTGCCAATACTAGAGTTACTTGAATTTACCTACTTTTAAAATTGCCTCATTTTTGACCAATAATCTCTAACCGATTTTTATTTCTCTCCGCGAAGCATTATATTCTTTCAAAACCATCCGCAGGCGTTTGTTTATATTTTAAATTTCTGGTACCCGCGACTTCGTCCATGTTGAAAAATGAAAAAATATAACACCACAATTATGGCGCCATCTATTATACTACAATAGATTTAGGTGAAGCGGTGCCATCTATAGGATTTGAAAAGAACTGCCTGGTGATACACCTGTGTGTAGTATACTCCAATTTGCAAACCCTCGGAAACCTAAGGATAAAACCTTAACCAATCAAGGTAGATATAGATACCTAGAGATTTCTCAGGAATCACTCTGTTGATAAATGAACACGGCATGAAAGTCCGTTTAGTAGTTTTTGTGATTATCGAGAACATACATACAGACAGACGCGGTGGGGGACTTTGTTTTACGAGTATAATATTATAGATTGGGTAAATGATAAAAAATGAGCAAAAATTGTTATTATTGCATGATTACAAGAATTATGTATACAAAATACATGATTCTTGTAAAAGCATAGCAATAAATATTAATCAGTTCTTTGTGGCCCGCATAGCATTTTGTACGTACGAATAAATAAATAAATAAGGAAAGCATTCTAGGATCCCTTACTCACTTTCCAAAACATAACAGGATTTAACTGTGCTGTTATTTCACTGTGGTCTTATACAAGTTGGTGTTTACTGCCACCAGACGCACTATTTACTTTTTGGATGCAGAACGCTAATCCTTCCTTACATAGCATAAATTGAAGTCGTTGCCCGCGTTTGTGTGTCTGTCTGTTTGTATATCCGGTAACTCCTAAACCGATTTCGATGGCGTTTTCACAGTCAATTAGATAAGTCACGGAAGGTTTATGTAAGTACAGTCGAGGTACGAAAACCTTAATTCCTTTATCAAGACATAGACTTTTAGTACCTTTTGAAACTAAAGCACTAAGCAGACAACTGACAGACGTTTGAAGTGAAATTTTGGCATGACTGATAATTGTCCTGTTAATATAAACTGTTGTTTAATATAAACTGTATATAAAACTAGCGACCCACCCCCGGCTTCGAGTTGACATTTTCAAAAATCCTTTCTTACCGGATGCTTACGTCGTAAAATAAACATATTTATGTTCAAAACTAGGCCTTTTTTAATTTTCACTTTGGAGATTTCTTTCTTTTTTGTGAATATTTCAGATTTTTAAATATTCACAAAAAAGAAGAATTTTTTTATACTTTCAAACTTAAATATCTACCCAACTAGCACACAAGTAATATAAGCAGGCACTCTACTGCTTAAATGCTATATAAAAGTTGTTTAAGAGAGTTTGTATATTCCTCAACCTGTATAACAGAGGTATTAATATCTCTTATATTTCAAGGTGGTATAGTAGGCGTTTAGTAGTAGATATAAAAGGCCTTGGAGATATAAAGGTGTGGTATAGAGTTCTTATGCAGGCGTTGGATCAGTTAGCTGCACAGCAGAGTTATAAATATGTTTAATAGCACTATGAGATCTACAAGAGCAATTACAAAGGCAAAGGCGCTTCAATGGAGTTACAGACAACCTCTATACCACTAAAGGAGTTACAAAGCAGTAATTTGTAGCTTATAACTTTACAATAGATTCATAAACTCCTTTAATACCACCTTTACCATATTGCAGTCTAATAGCTCAACATTTTTTTTTTATATTTGCACAATATGTATGCCAATCAATGACTCTGACACCCGAACTAGGCAAATCCCTGTATCTCAGGTGCCAGCAACCTACATAATTCTAAATTCCTTAAAATTTAATTTAAAATTTTAAGTTTCAATATGATGCAAGAGTATAAATATTATAAATAAATATATTTAAATATAAATATGTGTGGTGTGTGTGTGTGTGTTGTGTGTGTGTGTGTTTGTAATGCGCATGTTTGTGTATGTGTAAGTTACTATTTTATTGCTTTAAGTAGAGCTTCAGTATTGTCATAGTCTAGTGTGAATAACCATTCTTTTAGTATTGTTTTACATTTATGTTTCAATAATGGATAAAAATTTAGGATCTTATTTATTTTATTATATAAGAGAGGTGTTATATATGCACGTTGATTCCTTGCAAACGCTGTACGGCAGGCAGTAACTTTTAGGATGTTGGGGGTTACTCGTTTGTTACGATATATTTCCGGATCGTAAGGAGTACGTGATTGTTGGTCTGTGATTAATTTTAATATATATAATTTTCTGACCGTTAGCACCTTACATTTTTCATAGAGTAACGCAGTTGAGTATCCGTATGGTTTGAAAATAATAGTTTTCAGAAGAACTCGTTGAGCTCTCTCTAGGAGAATTAAATGAGTTTTACAAGCACTGCCCCAAACACCTATGCAGTAACCAATAATAGACTGAGCTAATGCAACGTAAATTTTGCGCAACATTGCTAAGTCAGCTACATATCTTAATTTTCTAAAAGTCCAGATGAGAATCCTAGTACGTTCCGAGATTAATTTAATGTGAGGTAGCCAACTTAAGTTGCTATCTAGTAAAATACCAAGGTATTTTACCGTATTCGATTTGCTAATACTTAGACAGGAACAGTGATTAGCTTGGTGTCCATCACAAGTATGAACTCTAATACTCATATCAGCTACGTTAGGATTATTAGTTATGGTAAATTGCATGAACGTCGTTTTAGATAAATTTAAGGTTAGCAGATTTAACTCAAGCCATTTAGCAACACTTCGATGCCCAGATTCTGCAACATTCTTAACCTCAGACCAAGTTTTACCCTGGAATACAAGAGCTGTGTCATCTGCATAAGTAAAGATTTTTCCACCAGGGAGAGATAAACATTAGCACCTAAAGCGGTATATCGGTGAAATATAACGCAAATATACAGCTAAAAGAGTTTTTAATCTTTATCTTAACTCACAATACTTTACGTGTGTTGATCTCACAATACTTTACGTGTGTTAATAAAATTAACACACGTAAAGTATTGTGGAATTATTGGCTCTTTCGCAGTTTTCTTGTTTTAACTAAATTTTAAAATAAATAACAATCTATTTTAAACTAGCGGCCCGCCCCCGGCTTCGCCCGTGGTGCAATTTTTATATACGTAAACATTCCCCATTTATCCCTCTTTCAATTAGTGAAAACCGAATTAAAATCGGTGCACCCGTTCACGCGTGATACAGTGAACAAGGGAAATGGGGATTCATTTTTACATACAGAGATTATAGACCGCGGTCTGGGTTTTGGATGAATAGAAAGAAATTTGGAAGTTTTGAAAAGTTAGATTTGATAAATAATAACTTTTACAACTAAATTTTAATTTTTAAATGATCTAGCGAGTCGCCCTTTTTTGCAACTTTTTTCTGCAAATTGTATACGAGTATAAACTCTTCTTCTCTATCACTATCATCTGAAAAACTTTTGCTTATTTTAAATAAATACATAGTAAATTTTACCAAACTTCTCACAACCTATGGTTCAGAATACAATGGCAAATACAGAATGGCAGAAACATTTTTATTCAAACAAACGTTTTTTGTTATCAAAGTCCTCTGGAACAAAGATGGAAATTGCTTATCTTTTATACTTGGATTGAATAATGATATTGTTTACTGTACTCGTTATTATACAGCGTTAACAACATTGTTGCCAAGCGATGTTTAGTATTTATCTTTTAAAAGTATTAATAAAAACACAAATATTATATTTAACATCATTTCAATAAGTATTCAGAATCTACACAACTCTTATCCTGTTTAACGTTTTTTTTTAAATCAGATTGAACCTTAAATTACAACACAAGCCTAATCAATGGAGATGTAAGTGTACTGGCTACCCTAATATGGAGAAGGTTAGTGGAATAGGCTATGTCACCCGTTACCCACTCAACGAATCACAACAACAAATCTAATACTTCTATACTAATATTATAAAGCTGAAGAGTTTTTTTGTTTGTTTGAACGCGCTAATCTCAGGAACTACTTTTTCGAATTGAAAAATTCTTTTTGTATTGAATAGTCCATTTATCGAGGAAGGCTATTATAGGCTATAAAACATCAATACGATTTATAAGCAGTGTCCAGTACCGCGCGCCCCACGCGCATACACCGCCGCGTGGGCCGCAGCGAAGCGTGGCCGAGTTCAGCTAGTGAGCTTATATTTCAACAAGGTCATCTGAGGTAAGAGATCTGGTGATACCATCATATATGAATATAAGCTACACTTGGTAGGCTGCTGACCTTGATTTACTAGGTTACTACCCCCGCTGGAGTTTCGAGGAGCACTTTAAGCTCCTGGCTCCACGGCTGACGAAAGCTGCAGCCGCACTCGGACGACTCCTCCCGAATCTGGGAGGACCGGATTCGGCGTGTCGTCGACTTTACCACGGGGTGGTAAGGTCGATGGCACTATATGGAGCCCCGGTGTGGGCCGAGTGCCTCACTCCTCGCACCCGGGCCCTCTTGCGGAGGCCGCAAAGGGTCATGGCGATCCGGGCAGTGCGGGCTTATCGCACTGTCAGTCACGGGGCCGCCTGCGTGCTAGCGGGCACTCTCCCGTGGGATGTCGATGCCCTGGTTCTGTCCCAGGTGCATCGGCATCGGGTCACCACAAGGGCCCAAGGACAAAGACCCGTCGCTGAGGAAGTGCGACGGGTCCGCGAAGAAGCGCAGGAGAGGGCCATGCACGAATGGAGTGAGGCACTACGTGAGCCTACCGCCGGCCACCGGACGATCCTCGCGGTTCGTCCGGTACTGGAGGAATGGGTGAGGCGCCGACGAGGTGTCCTCACCTTCCATATGGTGCAAGTAATGACCGGACACGGGTGCTTTGGTCATTATCTGCACCATATAAAAAGGGAGGAGTCGCCGCAGTGCCATCACTGCGGCGATCCTGACGATACGGCCGAGCATACGCTCCAGATATGCTCGGCTTGGAGATCCCAGCGCCGGGAGTTGAGGGCAGCGCTGGGTGGTGGAGAGATCACACTGTCAAGCATGGTCGAAGCCATGCTTGATAGTGTGACCAACTGGAAAGCAGTTGCTTCCTTCTGCGAACAAGTGATGTTGCAGAAGGAGGCAGCTGAGAGGGAGCGAGAGGAAGAGGCCGGTCTCGCTTGCCTCAGACGTAGGCGGTTGGGCAGGAGAAGGCGGGCATACGAAGCCCGTCTTCAAATGTCTTAGGGGACCTGCGCACATGGTTGGCTAACTATGTGTGCTTGCACAAGGTCCCCTCCGTCTGGGGATTGCCTCGGTGCCTCCGGGCAATCCCCCATTTGAGTTAGCCTAGTCAGCAATGGCTAGGCTGCCCTGGGGTGGATCGGAGTTGTTGCCTCGGCAGAGCCCGGTCCACCCCGCTCAAAGGGCAAGGAGACACCGGGGAGTTTTAGTGGGTATTCTCAGTGCCGCTATGATCAGGCGCTGGGCGACCCCCACATACTCCTGCCGTCTAGCCAGCAGCAGGAGATCTGTAAGCTGATTACTCCTCGTCAAAAAAAAAAAAAAAAAAAGTTACTACATTACATTACGTTACGTTACATTACTTTTTTTACTATTAGTTGGGTAAGAAATAACCAAAATAGCCCCATTGCTCTTATATCACAGTGATCTTCTGTAAGTCACTCCACTTTAGAATTAATCTGAGAAAATTCGTTTGAAAAACTCTACCACATGCTCTCCATCCATCTCATGCGATATACATATGTAACAACATCTCGTGTAACATCGTGGAACAAGTGACATCAGTGAAATTTTAACATGTTTTAAAAATGTTACAAAGCTTACATTTAATCATTATCATAAAACACAAGATATAATAATCAGTTGGCTATAAACCGTAAAAGGCTTACATATATCAGTTGTGGTAAAGCTTAAATATGGTTTGAGCTTACCAATTTTGTTGAGCGATATTTAAACTTTACCACATGAATATATCGGTGAATACATAACAATAATTATGTAGAAATTAGAAGAGTTTCTTATCTTGTTATTGGATATTGGACTGACAAAGCTTAAATTTGTTTATTGTATAGTTGCGAACCGCCCCAGCTCAGCACGTATGAAATTTATCTCTGCAAATTTTATACACCTCATTTGTATTTAAACTTTTGATATGGTTGTATAGACAATGAGTTATCATTCACACTAAGTTAATATATTTCATATAATCAACTCGATATAGAGCAAATTTGTGCTTACTTGTTTTTCTATCTTGTGTTATGGTAATGAAACCTTTTTTAAATATTTTACTTATAAAAATTATTTTCCTCTACATAATTGCTCTCAACATCCCACAGCACACGTTTCCAATAAAGACATATTTTGTAAGTTGTGAACTATTTCCATAAGCACTACTTCAAACTATACGAAGGAGTTTCAAGCACAGTTTGAGTCTCAAGAGTCACTATCAGCACTCAGAACCATAGATATCGGAGACCATTTTAATCTCTGCGCTTAGAACTCGTAACTTCTGCTTAGCAAACTCGCATATTCAAAAGCAATTGAAAAATACTTCGAGCAGAAACTATACACATTAAATACTTTAACGTTATTTGTGCAAATAAATATATGTATATAATGTATACCATAAATACACATTTGTGTATATATTCACAATAAATATACATTCAAATTCAATTATTCATAGACCACCACAGTTTAAGCAAATTCACACCCAAATGGATTTAACAATAAAATAATACTTATTTCCTCATTGCACAATTGTTTTCGCAAACAAAGTGTAATTTAACGTACATAATTTAACTCTTTGCAAATTTATTGTAGCGTATGATTGGCAATTAAAAACGAAAACGCGATTAGTATCACACAATGCAATTGAATTGCAACAACGATATGCATGTTTTAACAACGCTGCTACGAATTTGACCCAGCTCGTAGTGGCTCGTAGCAGCTACTTTTTTTTTTTGTAAAGGTGATTTGTTTAATTTAAACTGTGACAGACAGGCTGACGGTTCATTTGATGGTAAGCTGTCGTCACTGTTACCTATTAATCCAAACAACAACACGAGTGCTGTCAGTGCAGTTAATAAATAGAATTGAGCATAGGGAAAGTGCGTTAAAAGCGCTGTTATTCCACAGGGGTAATTATTGCCGTCAGACGGACTGTCCAATTTATGCCTCGCTACTATTAAACAAACATATATTCATTGGCATATTAACATATTTTTGTATTAGTTTATTTTTTCACCTTACGACCTTAATTGTGTCTCTGACTATATTACTAAACGCAGACGAAGTCGAGGGCGTAAGCTAGTAACTAATACACTTAATTAGACTTTAATTCAAATTCATACAATTTATTTGCCTGTACATGTATAATAAAAAAAGTCAATCATAATTAAAATAGTCTACGGTCAATTAATAATAGCACAAATAATAATAACAATAATAATTTAAAATAGAAAAGTCAGAGAACATAAAAGTTATTTGTAATTGAGGTAATCATTCACATTATAAAAACATTTATCAAGCCAAAAAGCAAACAAAAGCCTTTTAAATTTATATAAAGTTAATGTTTTAACATCCTTAGGTAATTTTTTATAAAGTTTAACTGCCATAGAACAATCATTGTTGTCACAGAGTCGTAAACGGTTTATTGGTTTAAGCAAATTATTTTGTTGGTGACGTACAAGGGTAGTTTGTTCTACCTCGAATAGTAAACAAATACACACATTTCAAAAATATACATACATGGCAATGGAAGAATTGATTTTCTTTTAAACAGTGGGATACAACTGTCTAGAAAATGAGAGCCACACAAGGATCTCAAACATTTTTTCTGAACTTTAAACAATTTTACTGCATCGATAGAGTTACCCCAAACAACAATACTGTAACGAAGCAAAGATGCCACATAGCCATGATAAGCAGATTAGCAGCATTTTCTGACACTGAATTTCGTAAACATCTCAGACCATACACAAATCTATCCAATTTTGTGCACAAGACTTCTACATGGGATTTCCAATTACAGTGGCTATCCAGTATTCCTAGAAACTTAGGTATTTCTGCTATCTCAATTGATTTAGAATTAAATTTTACACTAAAATTTTGTAGTTTTTTTAATATGTTTATTTTTATTTTTATTTTAAGGTCGGCAGACAGGCTGACGGTCCACTTGATGGTAAGTGGCTACCATCGCCTATAATACAAGCAACGATTAAACTGCCGACTGCAGTAGGATTAAGGATAAGGGATTAGGAGTGGATAGGGAAATGAGCTCTGGCATCCCTTACTCATTCACCGAAACACAACAGCACACGTGCTGTTATTTCACGGTGTTTTTCTGTAAGGGGTGGTTACTGCCGCCAGACGGGCTGCCCAAATGACTGCGAAATGCGGTGTGCCCTGCCACTACTTTTAATATCCAGACCAGAGCCAAATTTGAAAAGTTGATTTTTCAAAGACCCTGCCGGGAATCGAACCCGGGAACCCTAGAACAGAGCGTTAAGGCAAGCACCCTAACCACTCATCCAACGGAAAGTAAAGAATGTTGGAAATAATAAATAATTTTGGAATAATAACATGTTTGGAAGTAAATAATTTGTGTTTTATCTAAGTTTATTTTAAATTATTTGTGTCCAACCAACTTTTAACATTTGTTAACGTTTCAATTATGGATTCTTCTAATTTTAAAAGGTAATGTAATGTATTACGTTTCTAATTTCATGTATTAATTTAATTATTATCTAATTTAATGTATTACGTTTAAATAACGTTTTAATTTTTACGTTTAAAAGCCTATATGAAGTTTCAAAGTATATGCGGGTCACTAAATTAACATAAGTTTGATAGCCAATGTTCCATTGTAATGAAGTCACGAACTGCGTTGGAGGTTTTGTATAGAGGGACAATTTCCTCCTAATCCTTGGCTTAAAGGCGATTGGTGTCAACCTTTAAATTCAGTCGGAGAGTAAACAACACGCTTAGAAAGATTGAGCTTACCAATAAACAAAGATTATTTAATGAATACAAAATAAATATATTCTAGCTATGAAAATAACTTACTTCTGTGTTAAAATTTCTCACAATTGTAAACTCATTTATTTATCTTTATTATTAAAGATGGGTTTGCTCTTGGCCAGCATCTAACCATGTAGGAAAGATGAGGACGACGATGGAGCGAACTCACCCAGAAAATGCCTATTCACTCGAACTTTGAAAAGATTTAGGTTGCATGAGCTCGGAAACACAGACGCCGGCCAGGGAGTTCCAATCATTAGCAGTGCGCATTATAAAAGATGTTTTAAAGCGCTTTGTGCGAATTAGAGGGATTTCGACAAGGTGAGGATGGTAACCAGCCGTACGTCTGCATGTCCGATAGAAGAAATGGGAAGGCGGTGTGATCTCATGCAGCTCCCGAGCACAATCAGACTAGAGATATTATAAAGTTACATAAATTAAATTTATTAAAATTTAAACAAATTTTATTGGAGATGTACTTAAATTGTTACATAAATATGTAGCTATGTATACATAAATAGGTGAAAAATACACAGTTCAGATTCTCATTTGTTTGAGAGTCGATTTTCTGTAGGTATTAATTTATTTTTTCCAACCATTGACTTTAATACCATTTTTCTAAAACACATAGCGTTTCTACATTTAACAACCACCTATTTCTTAAAGAAACTAGTGGATTAAGAGACTGACTATTCTCATGCAGATACCAAATAATATTAGCGACACGAACCCGACTTTCAAAAATTCTTTCTTAATGGATAATTACGTTAAATAAACTTATATTCTAAAATTCAGCTTTCCAGACTTACTAGTTTTGATTGTGCGTTGAAAGTGAGTCATGACAAACGATAAGTAAGATTAAGTTTGTACAACGGCGATAGCAAAAGCGAGTCTTACTAGCATAATATATGTTTACAATATTAAAGTTAGTTAAGTGACGTGACATAATTTAATTAAGTTCCACAAGTGATAACAAATGTTATAACAGTAAAAACAGTTTTTTTCTTTTAGATATTTTTTTTTAAGATATTCATAGCAACGTTGGGAATAACATCATAATTCTATAACGAGAAAGCCAACAGAAGGGTTTCTTTACTTTATTATATATTTAAACTCGTTAAAATTCAAGACACAAAATCTAAATTTATTCCATCAACCATGAGAAAAAAGGCGAGAAGAACTCGTGGCTTTACGAGTAAATCGAATTTCAAATTTAAACCAGAAACATTGGCTAAACCGCAACACTTTTAACTCTTAAAAACGTTTATTTTAAACAAAGTAATTTCATTCTTAAAACACAAGCAGTATGCACTATTTTATCTTTAAAGCATTAGTAAGAATAGTAATTTGGTAGTTTTACCAGAAAAAGTTTTCCAAGAGTTTTGAAAAATTGGTGACTTTATGGTTTCGATTGTACTCTTTCCAATTTTCTAATTTGCCACCTCGTATCATTGCCGATCGAATTACTGGTTCAAATTGTAAAATTCTTTTTGCTTTGAATTGTCCATTTATCGAGGAAGGCTATAGACTATATAACATCACGCTACGATAAATAGTATTATATATGTATAAGCAGTGTCCAGTACCGCGCGCCCCATGCGCACGCCGCCGCCGCCGCCGCCGTATGGGCAGTGCTAGAAAGTTATATTATATTTCGATGGCCGCAGCGAAGCGTGACCGAGTTCAGCTAATTGTAAATATGGCGCTTAAAAACAGTTTTCTGATAATATCTCCTTTCCGACTCAATTTATTATAGAAAAAGTTATAAATTAAACTAGAGATAACTTCTTATAATTTATGTAACGACCTTTTCAGCTTCCACGTAAAAGCGTACGCAGTTCCAGACGGCCAAGATCTGGTCTAACATGCCTGGCATTAGACCAGGTTTCGGCCGTGCCTGTTGGATCTCAGCCAAACCTGCAGAATACGAGTATATTTATTTATTTATTTACTAGCTGACCCGGCGAACTTCGTACCGCCTGAATAAAAACCCGTACGATATGTACTTATGAGAAAATTTATTCCCAATTTATTGTTTGTTAAATAGTTATTCTGCCATTCGTGGGCGGAGATAAATTCAACAAATCAAAGATTTTAAAAATTGATCCACTCGTTTTTTATTTACGGGGTGAGAAGTGACACCGGTAGACGCCTGGCGGGAATAACTGATCGAGTGGTAACTGAGCAGTTATCGACCGCTGAGAGTAGAAAATTATTAAAGTACTAATATCGCTATTAAAAAATAGGGGTGGAAGGGTGAAAATTTAGGGTTGTATGTATTTTTTAATGCTGGATCATAAAAAAATAAAAATAAAAATTTTTGTCCAAAAAATAAAAGTAAAATTTTTGGGGTGCCACCCTTATCACTTAGGGGTATGAAAAATAGTTTACGTCCTATTCTCAGACCTACTAAATATAAGCACAAAATTTCAAAAGAATCGGTCAAGCTGTTTCAGAAGAGTTCTGTTACAAACACTGTGACACGAGAATTTTATGTATTAGATTTATTTATTTATTTATTGAGTAGCAAACCTAACAGCATACAAAAAGTTTATATTCAATTTATGTACTATTATTTAGTTATTAAAGTGTAAGTTTATAATGACCTTACCATGATTTTTACCACCCACATTGTTTTATTTTTTATATAAATTTCCTTACCCTAAGGTTGCCTGGAAGAAATCGCTATAAAGCGATAAGGCCACCTTTTGTACTATTACTTGTTCTTTCTTTCTTTCTTTTTTTTATCCTTTTTTATGTTTATAGTACAAATAAATTGTTTTAATAATAATAATAATAATTTTGAATAAAATTTAATTTTTACAAAGCCTATTACTAGGTCTTACAAATAGGGGATCGGACAGTAATCCGATTAAAATCTAAAATGTACTTAGAAAGAAAATATATAATTTTTTACGTTTATTTATCGAATAATAACGTAATATAATTCATTTAAATATTTTTAAATGAAGAAATAAAATTTTATTATTTACAATATTTTTAATCTATACTGAAACACCAATCGCTGTGCGTGACGTCATTTGTGGGCAATCATTGTCTTATGCCAATGCAGCTGTTTTGTTATGATATGACCACAAATGAAGTTACGCGCTCTCAGATGAACTATCGTGGCGTTTTGGCGGCATTTTCAAACAAACAATATTAAAACATGATTTTGAATACCTAAAAGGCTATAAATAAATAAAATAGTATTTTTAATGGGAATAAATATCCATGAAGATTAATTTAAGACACTTTCTGAAAATTTGTCCGATCCCCTATTACAAAAAGAAAATAATAATATAACAATATACTTACGAGTACAATATACATATATAAACATAAATACATTTAAACACTTATGAGGGTGAGTGAGTTAGTATCTATGGAGTTAGTAATGTTAATGCGCGTGTGTGTGTTTTATATGTATATGTGAAAATTTTTCGAAACTATTTATTTACACCTTTCCTAAGAATCAATTTACTTTTAGGAAGAAGATTTTAAAAAGTGTGGTTATAACACATCTACAAAGTAGTTTTATTTGCAAAATATTCACAATTGCGTCATGAATTTATTACATGAGTGGCTGTAATGTAGTTGCTGTGCAACACACCAGCCACCGCAACACAGTAGAAGTTGAGGTGAAAATTAATAGTGAACATGTTTGTCTCCCCAAGAATTCGCACGTAGTGGCGTCAAAGAATTCGTATGGGACTCACCAGCTTTAACATAACAATAAATAAAATAATAGTAAGTGAACTATGCTCAAAGATTTCAAATCGAGAGATACGCCCTTACTAGCGAAACTGTGTTACAAAAGACATATATCATAATAGTTATACATTTTGCCACAAAGATACCTGAGTCGCATTTTCCGATAACATTTGAACTCCGATAGCGCGCTAATCGTATTCAAATAAGGGCTCTAGTTACACAGGATGTATAATGAGCTCCAACAACACACTAATCGGACGTGTAAAGCGTTCTAGTTATAATGGTCATCTCTCATCCGTTATTTTGAAATATATAAGATCTCCGACAGCATACATATGAAATGCGTAATGCGCTCCAGTTATACTGGTTTTAATTTAAAGTTCTTGTTGAATAAATAAAAAAACTGGGTAATTATGAGTGTAATGTCACACCACTAGCTTTATTAGTGTTTCTGGTATTATTAAAACACATTCTAAATGAGCAATTAGGCTTTTCAAATGCATTTTTTGAGAGTAAAAGCAACTGAAACAATATTTATAAACGACCGTTCGCTCAGTGTGGTTGGCGTGCAACTGGAGTTAACTGGACTCTGGAGTCGGTTGAGCGCCTGCGCCCAACTCAATGTTAACAATTTTCGATGCGTTTTAAGTATAGCGCAGGTCCATAGGGGCGAATCTCTCGACCCAAATCTTTGACTATGCTGGCCGCAAATTCATTCGCACAGGAAAAAATGGACAAGGGTCAGAAAGATAATTCTTGAATTTTTTTTAACAATATTCATTCAATATTTAAACATGTATAACAGTATTTTAGAATTATCTTTAAATAAAATTATTTGTTTTAGTTTATTAAAACTAGAGTTGATTCGTACGTACATAGTTGCCTTAGACATGTCGACTGTGACACATCCTTTAAGCGCCATTTTTTGAGAAATTATATTGTATTGCTACGATTAACTATGGAACGTTCTGGAAAAAGCGTTTGCGCCGGCCGAAAGTCTCGAACGTCCCACCCTATCACTGGTAGCCACGCGCCTTTCCGATTAGTGTCAAAGGAAATTTGTCCTTATGTTTACAACATAGAGTTTACATTTCAATGGAAATAGCATTCCCGAATTTCAATGGCTTGTTTACGATGTTGTTTGGATTTTCTAGTGAATTCGAAATACATGGAGGCGTTTGGCGCCAAGTATAAAGGGGTGGGCGGCGGCGGGCCAAGTGTGAGTCAGTTTAGTTTTGTGCGATAACAGCGATTCGAAAGCGAATCTTCAAACTTTTTGCGAAGTTACCTGCGACAATGAACCGGAGACTCATTAAAGGAATCATTGACGACTTTTGGCAAGTTTAACGTTTACATCTGACAAGTTTATTGTTTTTGGTAGTCATCTTGGTTTGTGAAAATAAATAGCTCGTTTCGCCGCACGTAACAGTATTTTTAACAAACCATATCATTTTCATTTTCCACTGTAAGTGTATCAATTTTTTTTCTTAAATATTTTTAAGATACAATAACTTCCTACGTTTTATTGATTAATTAAAACAAATCTGTATATGGCATTTCGTCACAATAATATTAAACTAAAAGTAATCTTTAATACGTTACAATTTCAATGCGAACGTCTGCAATAACTGCAATTATTGCTAGAATCTGCCTTCCATACTGTATTTTAGTTTATATACTTTGATTTCATTCTGTTATTTTTCATTACGTGCACGATCCAACTGCAAACCAGCTACCTGTCTCGATTTCTCACTCTCATTTTATTTTGTAGATATAACGTCTGTACATATATTAAAATAAAATATAAATATAATTAGTTATGTAAGAACTCTATATTTTATATTTACCAGGCACTGTCGATTTCTACAAATAAAATAAAAATAAATGAAAGAAATATCTTCAGCACCTACGATGTGAATGTCTAACTATCTACTCTATATTATGTTTAATGAAATAATACATATTGAAACTATGAAAGCATTTCTAATAATAACGTTACGTGCGGTGTGATTAAAATGACGTGTAAACAAGTTTGAAAGGAGTCGATTTGTTCCTGCAGACCAAAGTTTCTTCCAAATATCACAAAGTTTCTCTATTAAACCGTTAAACTCGCCAATGTCGTCACTAATTCGTTCAATATGTCGCTAACTCACTGTCGCAGATGGCTTCAAAAAAACTATCAACTGTCTCTTCCGTATCGCGTACCGTAGCATACTGCCCCTCGAGCGTCGATCCCCATTTTTATATTCGCGCAAAGACAGTCTGGATGGTCTTAGAAAGTACTCGAAGTTTCAAACTAGTAAACATCGGGGGTCGGTTATTCTATCGGTTGTGGAATGGTGCTTCGGTTTCTGGAATATGAACCCTATGTCGTAACCTTAAAGACCAATTATCTTTTGCACTTGTTTAGGAGGAGCGTGGTCACTATCCATTGGTAAATATTACCTCTTCCACCTGAATATTCCATGCCCCCAACGCCAACCCAAGATTCTATGGCCAACCGTAACAATAAAAGTCTGTTACTTTTTATTATAATACATTTGTTCATAATAATGGCATTAAATGAAATTAATTGATTGATGATAATGGCAGTCAATCACCATCAATTAATTAATTATCATCAATCAATTAATTGATGGTGATCGACTGCCATTTCCTATTAAAATATGTAACACATTAAAACATTCAATTGACCCCTAGGTCAATATGAATATGTTTTCAATGTGAAGAAGGAAGGTCACTTTTTATCAATGAATATGCCCATGTCCTTAGCTATTTGCGAATCCTTTGCGGGGTGCGATTAATTTCATATTCATAATTTAAAATGGTAAGTCATTCATAATTTTTCAATATTCTGCCACATACCGTTCCAGTCCCACCATGTAATCACTCTTTCAATATCACTCTGGAATAGTGAAACATCACTGGTCTCTTATTATTATTATTCGGCAACAAACATGAAGTGGAAAACTCAAAACAGTTTGGAACATCGTTTATAAATATATTAAACAAAATGTACTTCAAATGCGATCCCTAAGGAACGCCAAAAGCAACTTCGACAATATTGACTGGTAATATGCCGATAGTTTCCAAAGTAGAATGTTAATTTACTTGCACAATACCTTTAATTATAGTAAACATAATCAATTTCCCGAAAATAGTAAACTGAAACTATTGTTTAGAATAATGCGGTTATTACCACAACCTGTTTGTGAATTACCTATTGGAAATTGTCTTGCAACAATAGGTAGCTTTTGTATGGGAATACAGGTTTCATTTTAAATGATAAAATAGAAAAGTAATAACTTTGCTGAACATGAAAACTGAAATACGAGGAAATACGTTTCATTGGTATTTTAAATTTTTTTCTGTATGTTGTGTTGTATAAACACATTATAAAATCTATGTCGGTCTTTCTACCGACATAGATTTTATAATTTCGTCAATCAATGTTGCTTTATCATGATTCTTACTCATCCAGATTAGCTACTCCTTTGGAAGACTCGATTAGGATTGTAGGAAGTAGAAATTGGCTCTATCTTTAAAAATAAAATACAGAAGTGCATAAAATAAATCAAGTATATAAAAAATTAACTAACCATCCGTAAACAAACGTTTCTTAACAATTTCTTTCTTTCTTTGTCTGTCCAATCTGCACATAAAAGATGAGTGAACGTCTTTTTCATATGTTTTCTCAATTCATATATATATAATATCTACTAGCTGAGCCCGCAAGGCGTGGTATTCGGTATAGCGCGTAACTTTTTATTTGTAAACCGATAGGAATGAAGCAAACACTAAATATTACGATAAGCTTGCTGCAATACATCGATCAAAACCGCATTCAAATCGGTTAAGCCGTTTCTAAGATTAGCGTGCACAAATACACAGACAAACAGACATACAGACAAATAGACAAAAATTCTGAAACTTTTTTTCGACCTCCATAACATAAGTAGGTACAACGTGTACAATTTGTTTTTTTTTATTATTATTTTTTTTTTAAATATTTAATGTACGGCTCTTTTACGATTTTATTGTATGTATATTAGCCCGGTCAATTTAGACATCCGAGGGTACATAAATTCGCACCCAGCTCAAAATTGGTAGAATTGTTCAAAACACCATCATGAATGAAATCTAAAAAATCCTCATCGATTCGATACCTGGAAAAAAATTTACTCGGGGTCAAAGGTCACAAAAAAGGGGGTTTTTTCGCGATTTTCAGCAAAACAGTAAGTCTTATCATAAAATTAGTTCAGGCGAAAGTTGTAGATCAATTATCTATAAAAAATGTCTAAATAGTTTTTTCCTAAGAGGCACCGTTTCTGAGATATAATGTTTCAAAAAGTTGGAAGAGTTGTAATCGTCATAATATATCATAATATATGTCATAATAATATGTCATAATATGTCATATAGGTACACCACTAAAGTTCTAATACAAGTACTAAGTTATTCTATCGGTCAGTGTAACTTACACATAAATATTATAAATATGGGAATGTCAGGTAAAAAGAAACCCAGTCCCTCATTTTATACGCTAGAGTCAATTGTCTGCGTGGCTAGAGTCGTATACCTACTTTGAGCAATACTATTAGTCTTGAGCGCAATTCCGGAGTGAAAACACGTGTTTATTCTAACCTAACCTACCGGGGAAAACGGTACCTCAAAGGTGACGTGGAAACGTGTGCATATTATGATGATTACAACTCTTCCAACTTTTTGAATCATTATATCCCAGAAACGGTGGCTCTTAGCAAAAAAGTATTTAAACATTTTTTTATAAATATCGGATCGATGAGGATTTTTTAGATTTCATTTATGATAGTGTTTTGAACAATCCTATCAATTTTGAGCTGGGTGCTAATTTTTGTACCTTCACTCCTATTTTTTTGGTCTAATTTGACCGGACTATTTAGGTAGATATACTCGTAGATGACGGCAGTCAGTCTAATGTTCCATTTGACGGGTAGATAACTAGCGTCGCCTTTTCAGACAAGGAATACTACAGTGGCGTAGCTTACTCTAGCTAGATAGACCCTGTATCAAATCTTGTCAAGGGGCCCTTGTACCTAACTGTTGCGAAGCCTAAATTGAGGATAAAGATTTTTATACAAAAGAAACAAAAAAAGTTCGCATGTTTTTAGACGCAATGCATTTAGACCGTACGCGGTACGCTAAACGCTAAACTCGCCCTAAAAATTTAAGTGAGACTGAATAACATTTCACGAACTTTACCTTACATGGTGCCCATATACCACGGGGGTCCTATATAATTGATCCGGCGGTAACTACACCATGACCATCAGAGTTTAAGTGCTTTTTTTATGTTAAGGTCGGCAGACAAGCTGACGGTCCATTTAATGGTAGGTGGCTACCGTCGCCTATAACACAAGCAACGCCAAAGCTGCTGCAAGTGCACTGCCGACTGCAGTAGGATTAAGGATAAGGGATTAGGAGTGGATAGAGAAATGGGCTCTGGCATCCCTTACTCACTCACCGAAACACAACAGCACACGTGCCGATATTTCACGGTGGTCTTCTGTAAGGGGGTGGTTACTGCCGCCAGACGGGCTGCCCAAGTGACTGCGAAAACGCAGTGTGCCCTGCCACTACTTTCCATATCCAGACCACAGCCAAATTTGAAAATTTGATTTTTAAAAGTTGACTATGCCGGGAATCGAACCCGGGAACCCTATAAAAGAGCGTTAAGGCAAGAACCCTAACCACTCATCCAACGGGCTCGCCAACGGGCTTTGTTGATCTTGTAAAGATTATTACAAAATGAGGGAATAGGAGAATGGAAATACTACAACACAAGTTCTCCTCACGATGGTATTTTGTGAAGGCATAGTCTCTGCCGTCAAATGAATTGCCAAATGAATTATTGCAATGTGACCTGCCACTACTCTTCCTACTTTCATTTCTAATCTACATATGAAAACCCATGACTTGGCGTTGAAGGCTTTACTGGAACTGTGTCTATCGTGGCCACTGCCGTACGTCTCATTGACTTATCAAGCTATTTTTCTGAAAAAATCCAAGAATATATTCAGGAATGATTCCTGATATGGATCTTTATTAATCTCTTTATATCACAAAAGATTTTATCCGATAATATGATCTTGACCTTTGAAGCATTGTGAAGTATTCTTTCTGCTTTTAACCGAACTTGATTACATCCGGGAACGCTATAAACCTTTCAGCACTCGCACATTACTTGTTCCTTTATATCGTATTTCAAAGGATTTCGTTAACTTTTGTGACTAGAATCTTGTTTTAAATGATCAATACACGAAGGAGTAATGTATAATTTTAAATGACAATTTTCTAATACTTTTTTGGAATAACAAAATCACTAGCAGATAAAAAAATAAATGAAAACTGTTCCGTTTGAATATTACTGAAAGGAGGAAATTGGATAAAACTCAAGTCTATATCCAGACAGGAAATCGCAAAAACAGAGCCACTGCTTTTGAACGTTAAGCTCTTACCACAAAATTTTTAACCTAAAGCCTTTTAAGACACATGATTTTTTCTGTGCAATGAAACAATAGGGTATTTTAGTATATATGAAAAAAATCTAAAAGTATATTATTGAGATAGCTTAGGCAAAAGCAGTCGGAAAATGTTAGTTTTAGTTCGTAAAATAACAAAATAAATTTTAAAATTAAATTCAAAGTTTTCAGAATTTTTAGTCTGTTCTTAAACACAATGAAATAGTAGCCGCCATGTTTACGTCATACGGTTGTGTAAACAAAAAAGTGTCAGTCAGTATCATGTCAATTACCGGCGCTTTTGTTTACACTGAATGAAACGTACCTATTACACTTTTCGTATTATACACACCAACTTTTCGACTATGGGATATATTTTATTCTTGCTATGAATTGGGTATATATTTTCTATATTATTTGTTACATAGTAAACAATAAATGTGGAATATTCTTAATTAAATCAATAATTATGAAAAATTAAGGGCTGTCCAACAAACATCTTTTCACGCCCATCGGCTTAAAGATTCAAATGTAAATTATATATTCTGAAGCCAGGTTGGGTGATAAATTTCTAACTATATGAGGAATATTTCAATATATATATATTTTTAATATAAAGTTGGCAGGCAGGCTGACTGTACAGTTCATAGCAGATGGTTAACACAAACCAACGTCATAGTCATAGGCGCTACATGTGCTCTGCCGAACTTGTTAGGATAAAAGATATGGGATTAAAAGGCGATATCCCTATTAATCCCATATATTTTATCCTAACTCTTGTGAACTTTGACATCCCTTACTCACTCATTGAAACACAACAGCATACATGATCTTATTTCATGGTAGGCTACCACAACCATCGACGTAACATCCAACGAGACTCCTAATACAGGGCGAACGCATTCAGACAACACATTAGCGAAATATATATTATATAATTCCACGCCCGGTAATGTTCGAGCAGTAACGACCAGATCTGTGACCCGTGAACATCTCTGCGCTCGCTTACTAAAATTATCTATTACTGGTTGCAATGGCTCCTTGTAGCATAAAATGGTGTAGCAAGGACAGCAATAGCTCAAATTTTAAAACCGATGGTATAACATTTCACAGGTAAGCTGGCTTCTTTAATTATAATCAATAATAAGATACATTAATTTTAGTATAAGCGCAGTTCACCTCAAACTGGTCGTTGGATCCACGTCACTGACAGTGCATCCCTTTCTTTCATAACTAAATATAATTGATTACATTCCTTTCTTCCTTGATATGGCACGTGTAACTAATGATGTACAGTAGGTACCGGGTACTGGTTAGTGGTCGAATATCGATATCAGTTTCGTAATTGCATTTAAATCAATGCCTAGATGGAACGTAATAGGCAGAAAATATATGGCTTTTTCAACCAATTTCCACAAACAAGGAGGTTTTCAATTTGGATGGTTTTTTTTGTATGTGTGTTATGTGATATCTTCGCTAATTGTAAACCGATTTTCAAAATTCTTTTTGGTTCATATAGGGTACGTTGAACGGATGGCTCCATATATTTCAAGAAAATATTTCTTCTTTATGTAGTGGATCTCGGTTTTTCAAGGTTTTAAACAATGTAATTATGTTGTAAGCTGAACGCGTGAAGAGTATTTATTTTCATAGTATATTTCATGTAATTTTGCTAAATTAACTACTAATGTTGCAATTTTATTGTGGTTCGAATGTTTTTAATGGTATTTAACAATCTCAAAAATAACTTACAGTTTATTACTACCAAAAGATAAATATAAAATACTTTTTAAAATTGGTAAAATATCCCACTGGCGGAAAAAAACATATGATCGAATTCAGAATCTCCTACTTTTTGAAAATCGCTAGAAAAATACGGCAAAAGAACCATTCACTTTGTTTAGTAAAACCTAGATATACTGTAAGTATCGATCGTTATTTTTATAGAAACTTGTAACCTCGAGAGTTCGCTAGACCCTTTGCGGGGGGTTCGCTCGCTCCCGTAAGCCACTCACCAACCAGCTCCGCGGCAAATACCACACGAGACTCAGGGATTTGTCTCTAAAAGGGCGCCTTTCACCTGAAGGAAATTTAAAACGGTCAAGGGAAACGCTTTATCTCTGGTCACACAGTACTTTATTGAAATAACAACTAGGGTTAGACAAAGGATGAGCACACACGTTATATAAAATTTACATAAAGAAAATTACTTAATCTACTATTTAAATTAAGGTACTATAAATAAGGTTCTACGTTAAACACCACACTGCACTGGTCTTAGGGAAATGGGGAAACACGTGGACGTTTATAAATTAACACTTCACAGACTCACGTGAGATTTTACCCGTCCAGCAGAGGTGATGCGGGGTCAGGCTACGGCAGGTGGCGTGCTCTTCGGAGTAGCTATCAGACTGTGAGGACCCGTCGTCCCAGCTGCTAAACAGCATGCAGATCAGACCTACTTGGATCTGAGCTGGCCAAATGAGGCGGCGGATCGTCGACGTCTCAGTTCGTCCAGCTTCGGCAGATGTATGATGCCCTTATGTTCTACGCTCCAGGTTCTAGCGGAATAGGGACGACCTGCGTCCACACCGGTTTTAACAACTGATTGAACCTATCGGCCTATTGGCCATAAAATATACTGATCAGTCCGCGTGTTAGGCGTAGCGCTAAGCGGGCTAATCTAGGAAAGCGTATATCAGCTTCTCAACTTAGTTTGGTGAGCCTCGGGCGCCGATAAAGAGTGCCGAAAGAGCCTGGGTGGCCCGAGCCAATGCCTTTTATAACCTCGGGTCGCGTTGCGCGCTTCCGTTTCCGATTTCTCGAATATTCTATGCGCTACTCGTAACTCCGCTACTCAGCCGCAGAGGCCGCTCTTGGAAAATTCAAATTGACCTATCACCGTTCTCTAACCGCGTACCCGGCGAATGGAATTCAAGCGTGCATGCATTGGTGCGTAATTGACAGTTCAGGAGATAATGTGGTCACCCTCCCGTAGATGGCGCAGTTCATCAACACTGTGAGTAAACCTGACCCACACGGAAGATGGCGCATTATGCTACTGTTTTCATTAAATGTTAGAATTTTAATTACAACTAAATTATATTTGTTACAAACTAAATACCCCATCCCTATGTTTTGTGTAGAATTTCGTGGTGAACTTGATCGGACCAAATGGCGTTCAGTACCCTGCGCCCGCGCACCTCAGTTAGTTGCCAGAACAGTTTGCATTGTGAATAACTAGGTATTAGGCGTCTAGTTGAATGATACGTCGATGACCACAACTAATAAATAAAGAAACATATAACTATCATTTTACTTCAGGCAGTTTTTGTAGATGTTTATAAGAATAATAGTATGCGGGATGCAATTTTTATATATAAGAACGTTCCCCGTTTATCCCTCTTTCCATTAGTGAAAACCGAATTAAAGACGGTCTACCCGCTCACGCGTGATGCCGTGACCAAGGGAATGATTCATTTTTATATATAGAGATTATATAGATAAATTGAATCGCTGCCCGCGTCTGCCTGTAGTGCCTGTCTGTCTAAATGTTCTCCTGCTCTTAAATGCGGTTTTCGCTAGTATTGTATAAAACTACAAAAATCTAAAATCTGCTATGTGTAAAATATATACTTTTGAGATATTGACAAAAAAAAATTATTTTCCTCAAAAAATTTACATTAAGGTTTATTTTAAAAAAGTATTTCATTTTAAACTTAGGGTTGTTATACGTAAACTTATTGGTCTTTTAAACAGTAAAATTTAATAATGTATTTATTATTTTGATGACAGTCAATTTTGCACATAACAAATTCTAGCTGCTGCCCATAGCTCGACAAATTTATTCACTAAAGTCAAAATGTCAAAAAGTGCACATAGCAGATTTTGATACCTATTTTAAAATGAGTTACTTTATTGATAAATCAAAAAATTATGTTTATCCATTTATAATGAAACAGTAAAACTATTAATAGTCATGAACATGTAATTAGAATAAATAGGTATTCAGATAAGTTTTTTGGAGTTCAGATAAGATTTTAGTGTAGATTATTCCTACACAAAAAGCATAAGGCGAACATGGACGACGACAAAATAATTAAAGAACGTAACATAAACGGGTTAATTGGATAATAAAAAATTGTTTTCGTAACTGTTTGGACCGAAAAGCATTTCCTTCTTGCCCTAAAGCGAAACATACTTAATTAGGTATACGAATAATGAACATTTTATACAGTAAGAATTATCATTTTACATGTTTCTAATAACAAAACAGAGTTATCCCTACAATTTCAACATATTGTTTTATTTCTTTCTGAATGAAAATAAAATACCCGAAACAGAGATTACGCCACACAAGCAATACGGGCTTTTCTTTGTTTCACTAGAGAAACTGGCGACATACGCCCTTAAGCACTCTATTACAGAAAGCTAACATTAAATAACAGCATATGTGCTTACATAGCATAGGGCATCGGGTCGACGGTAGATCCAGGCTGCTTCCGACCGGTCCTTTTGGACCGGTCCTTGTGGACATTCTACGGCTGAGATGATTTTATGTGCTCACATGTTTCGGTAATTAGAAAAGATTGCAATGGCTCGTTTCACAATTTACTCGTGTTTATAGGCAACTGAAGTCAACATCAAGAGGACCATAGGACCAGAGGACTTCGAAAAAATGAATTTTGATTGCAAATTTATATCTTCGTCTATTTTGAGTGTTTGTCATTTATTTTTTTATTTATTTTATTTATTTATTTATTCAATTTATATTAACCATGGAGGGTCATAATAATAATAATAAAATTTAAAATTAACATAACTAAATATATATGTACATAATACATGTTAAAATATGTACATAATTAACTAATACATACTATACATTTCACTAGACTTTTTAAATTCTAAGTTCACTTTGATGTTATAATCAAAATTGTTTAAATAAATAAGAGCATCCCTCTCTTTTGCTACCGGAGCGAACAATGCGTTTTGTAACTCTGATATTTTGAAACTCTCACAGTATGGATTTGAAAATCTATATTGGACGGTTCTCTCATTTCGATAAATATTTTAATTATTGTTTTTTTTTTAATGTATGGGTCCTTAGACATGCTGACGGTTCACTTTATGGTAGGTGGGGTGGCTGCACCATCGTCTGTAAGACAAGCAACTCCACAGGTGCTGTAATTTTACTGCCAATCTAGACCGATTAAAGATAAGATGAGTGTGCCCCTAACCCATCCTAATCCCTAAATAACATGTCGTTATTTCTTGGTGGTCTTCCGCCAGACGGGCTTCCTAAATAACTCCGAAACACTGTGCACCCTGCTACTAATTTAACTCTGCATAAACAAGAGCAAAATATATAATCAATTTGTCTCTATTACTTATACATTTTTAACATAATTTAATACCATTGCTATTATATAATGCTCTTGAATCGTATAGTTACAGTAATGTTGCACTCATATAAAGTCTGGGTGTTTTTTTTTTATTTCATTCAAGTAACAAAACTATTTCTAATCAAAATCATTCTAATATGTGATATGAATTTAAAGTAATATTGATTCTATATCATATATTGATTGATTTTGATTTTAACTAATATTGATTCTATATCATAATGTTGAGCTGATAGCGTTAGTTAAAAATATAGAAAAGATTATGTTTCTCCCAATTAAGTTTGTTTATGATATACCTTTTTAGACTAACCTCGATTAACCTACTCTCCTAATGGAGCCAGTAACATAACATTACAGATAAAGTACTAAAAAAATCTTCGCAACAAAACAACGTTTCTTATAATACATTGAATAGGATCAAACACATTGTGAAATACTTAAGGAAAGTTTCAAAGCGAAAACTGGAAGTGCAAGCGGGCGGTAAAAAGCAGGAAATGGAGGGGGCAAACTCGAAACCTCCCTAAGAATATTATCGAGTTCCTGATCTTAGGTATTGCTATATTTTATAGCAACCTCCTGATGCAATGTCCCGCGTTATTGCAATCTTTTAAATGTATTTCACTACGTAAATGTATATATATGGCAGTATTATATATTAAAAATCGTTTTTAAAACCTACACGAAGATTTATTCGTGCCGAATAAACCTGCACACATGTAACTATAGTCACTGTTACTCCCATTATAAAATGGCAGTGCTAAATTGTTTCGCCTTATTAATAAGCGTACAATGACAATAAATTTCGAATCGTTTCCATCCGTTTTAATAGAGAGCAATGGATTCGGATTGACCATGCTATGGTATGCTATGGTATAGCAGAGAATGTACTCGTACTCTTGTGTAAATTATTCCCAAAAGAACTGCCTCGTTGCTAAAGCGCTTATAGGGTAGCGGTAATCTACTAGCGACCCGCCCCCGGCTTCGCCCGGGGTGCAATTCATATATATATATATATATGAACATTCGCGGTTCATCCCTCTTTCCATTAGTGAAAACCGAATTAAAATCGGTTTACCCGTGACCAAGGGAAATGGGGATTCATTTTTATATATAGAGATATACAAAATATACATACCGCACATTACATATTTAAAAAAAAATAACTGTTTGTACACGTTGTAGTTATGTTACCGATTTCATAAAATACTTTTTTAGAATTTTTGTCTGTTTGTCTGTGCGTTTATGCACGCTGATCTCAGAAACAGGTTAAACGATTTGAATGCGTTTTCACTGATTTATTGTAGCAATCCTCCTACAGTAACATTTAGTATTTGTTTCATTCCAATCGGTTTACAAACAAAAAAGTTACGCGCTATATCGAATACCACGCATAAGAAGTTGAGGGCCAGCTAGTCTATTACTAAAAAAGTTTTTTTTTTTTTTGTTAAGGTCGACAGATATAATAATCAAGAACTTGATGGTAATACCTGTGTGAGTATTTAAAATGTCATAATATGGTAAAGGGTCAACCCCATTAAATCAACTACTTGCTGATAATACTAATACAGCTTTCAAAGTACTTAGCTGGATGTTACATGTACTATTCGGACGTTACTATAATGACATATACCGAATATAATTCAATCTTAACAAATAATCTTTTTTTTACGTTAAGGTCGTCAGACAAGCTGACGGTCCACTTGACGGTATGTGACTACCGACGCCTATTATACAAGTCATACATACCACAGGTGCTGCAAGTGCGCTGTCGGCCGTAGTTACATTAAGGATGAGATTATTAGGCAATAGACAAGGGCCTTTTACCGCTAAGTAAAATTAATGTTATTTTAAAACTGCAAATAATACTGTCGCTTTCAACATTCAATAAAAGGAGACTCTGTCAGTGGACTATACGGATTTTATATTATAGGTATACCCAAGTACGTATACAGAGGGGGGGATAGTTGGGATTTGTCCCCCCCCCCCGAAATCTGACTGAAAAAAAACGATAGATGTCATTCATTCAGAAAGTAAGAAAAAAAGACTGGTCGGCATGTGTGACACTAGACTTATAGATCGTCACGACTCTATAAATGTATTTTGTGAGTTACTCAAACCTATTGTCATTACATTAAGAGAACTATCCTGCACAAACAGAACTGTTGCCCAAACTGCGTCTACATTCATAGCTGCGATGGAAAAGAGTAGTTTCTTGATTTCTCTGTGTGAAAACCTGTGAAAGATTTTTCAGAAAAATTAGAGTAAAGTACAGTGATTACAGCGATTTTTACACAGTTCACATGGTTGTTTCAATGTTTGTCCCCCCCCCCCCCGAACCAAAAGTCTGGATACGTGCCTGGGTATACCTACTGTACGTACAGTATGGTACTGTATTGAACAATATAAGAAACCATTTAGAAATATATATTTCAGTCTTTCGTCCTTACATATGGATACCACTGAACAGTATATGAAATACTTACTTACATACATCGATTCCAAACAATACTTACTATCGATAAAACAGCACATACGTTGTCATCTACATATATGTATGCCCATACTCGAGTCGGACATTGAACAAGATGAATGAGCTCTGACTGTAGAACATCGTATTGTGAAACATCTCTTTTAATGTCTAATGTGATATCATATATAAAATGAGAGGCGATTAATTCACTACTCCTAAGATTACACTATATATCAATACAAACAATATGAGTCCGTGTAATTAAGGTTAATCATCGAATCCAAGTTGAATGGACAGCGTTCAGGAAGCTCCGAGACATATTCTCGTCAAAAATGCCTCAGTGACTCAAAACAAAAGTTTTCGATCAAAGTGTGTTTGCCAATGATGACATATGGTGCTGCAACGTGGTCTCTAAGTATGGACCACGTAAAAAGCTCAATGTCGCTCAACGAGCTATGAGGGGGCTATGCTCGGAGTTACACTGCGAGATCGCATAAGCGGTAAAACGAAATTTACCGAAATAAGACGATCAGTAAATTGAAGTGGCCGTGGACAGGACATATACTTAGTACAGAGAGCCGACGACTCCATGGATCCGGTAGGTAGACCGGTCCTATGGAAAATTATGGGAATGTCTATGTCCAGCAGTAGACGTCTACGGCTGAGATGATGATGGTGATAATGAATCTGTTTAACTTGATTAAATAAATGTTATTATTTTATTATTATTACTATTTAAATACTTGGTGTTAATATTGTTATTTATTGGTAAAAAAAAGGATAACAATCTTCAAAAAAATGTTCATCATCTTTGCGCCCATCATCGTCACATTAAAATCTTTGGGCCCTATTACAATAATTTACTCACCCGTCTCTCTCCAATCACCTTAACTGATAATATGTTAATTCTGACCTCATTGAGGCCAGTTCGTGACATACATCGGTAATCGATACTTAGCCAAGAAAAAACATATTTATTTATTTATTTATTTATTTTATTAGGAAGCCAACGCAGTATACAATCATCCTTATACATAAACACATTCAAAAATTAATTTACAATATCGTATACTCCACTTATAGGCTAACTTGGCATGCACTAAGACGAAAACAACAAAAAAAATTAAAATTAAAAAAATAAACCAATAATAAAGGAATAAAAAAAAACAAAAACTCATAAAACAACAAACCATTATGCAGTACGTGATAAAAGAATTTTTTTAACCCTTCTTTTAAAACATGCGGAGGAATACTGAAAGATATCTACACCAGTTCCCCTAATTAAATTATTGTAGGTGACGACCATTCTGCTCAAGGGAGCGGCTCCGCCCAGATTAGTTTTGGCGATTCTAGGTCTGAACGTTAGCCTGTTCTTAATATGCGACCTAGAATTACTCTTTGGTACCGCCAATCGCACCCTGCTCAGCAGATTTGGGCAATCGATTCCTCCATCCATAATATTCTTTAAGAAAGAGAGATCAATATAGTCCCTGCGATTGGACAGTGACAATCTTATCCAATTGTAAGAATTATAAACATAATAAATAAACAAACAAATAAATAAGTTACCACGTATACATATGTCCATGATGGTGATGATGATGAACATTCCCCCTGAAGTCCTGTAACATATGTCCCCACTACAGGGGCACAGCCCTTTTTTGCGTGAGAAAATCTGCGATCCAGATCCCCACCGATCTCCTCACAGTACTTCCTCGCGCCGTCTATTTAAGGGATCATGGAAACATTGCATCTGCCTCCCCTCCCCATACACTTGCGGAACGTGCCGGAAACACACAGCACGTCTCCCCTCGTTGCCCGGTGTTGTGATGACGGCGGACGAAGAGTACACAGCGCTACCCTCTCGACAAGGCCGTATGAGCTATATGGTCCACCACGCTGGCCCATTGCGGGTTGATAGACTTCACATGCGCCTTAGAATTTCTTCTTTGACATATGCAGATTTCCTCACAATGTTTTCTTTCACCGTTTGAGAGCAGTCAGTAAATGTTCAGACAAAAAAATATTAAGTCCTGCAAAGCACACGTTCAAGCTATCTTGTCCTATTTGCTGTTAGTAGAAAAACTTACCCATTTTTGTAATTTATATTTATATTGGATAGATATAAACATATTCAATATAAATAGAACAACCTTTTAAGTCTGAAAAATTCAATCCAATAAGGCTATCTTATAAATAGCGAAATTTTAAAGAATTTTTCTTCAAGAATCTCATGTCAAGAATGAGCAATCATGTGGTTCTTTGTGATTTTTTCAGTCTTACATTGAGTAGGTCTGGCATTACACAAAAGTTTACTGTAAAACACATTAAAATCTTTGCGCCCTATTACAATAATTTACTCACCCGTCTCTCCCCAATCACCTTAACTGATAATATGTTAATTCTGACCTCATTGAGGCCAGTTCGTGACATACATCGGTAATCGATACTTAGCCAAGAAAGAACATTTCTTATCCAATTGTAAGAATTATAAACATAATAAATAAACAAACAAATAAATAAGTTACCACGTATATATATGCAAAATGAATTCTACAGTAGCAACCTGGAAAACCAGTTTCTATTTGAAATTTTAAATCACAAATGGTTTCAGGCAAGCTTATAATCAACTTGGTGTTGTAGCGGCAGCCTTTCTTCTCATAACGAGAAAGACAAAATGAAAAATAGTTTCAAAGTCAGGGGATCCAATTCAATTGTATCTAATCTGTATAGTTGTCTCCAAAAGTTTTTTGTGATTTTATTTTGTGTCTGCGGATTAGAAGTAAATTGATGATGAATGAATAAAAAAAAAATTAAAAAAAATTAAGTTCATATCTAGTCTAGTCTTGTGAACGAATCAATGGATCGTAAACAAATCAATCATTCCGGAGCGAGTAAAGCAACAATCAAATAAAATACTAAAAATATTTAGTATAATATAATGCGTCATTTCGGTCCGTTCAGGCATTTGATGTACAGGCTTATTTTTTACATTTTATGCGTATTTCTATTTTTCGTGGGCGAAAAAATATTTTTAAAATGTCTAACTTTACCTAATATTTTCTGGAACAAAATAAAACCATGCAATGAAATTTTTGTCCAGTAAAAAAATCTAAAACCCGTACATACTTCTGACGGGCTTTTGGTGTCAACTTAATTTTAGAAACGTAGGCATTGTGTGGCCTCCCAAAGAAGTCCTGTATTTAACAGTAAACGGTAGTGTTCATTATACAATCAATAAATCCGTCGAAATCCATTTCAGATAATACGATCCTCGATCACGTGTTCGATAATTAAAACAGGCCGTTATTGAACCTAATTAATTCGGGTTTTAACTGTCGTCGTCGGAAACCAATTTGACTGACAGGTTCGGCCTTGTGTATATGTTCGTCGTTCACCAAAAACATGGGCTTAGGGGCTTATTAGGGTTGTTTGAAGCTAGTGATGGAAATGTTTTATTGTAATTTTTATCTGTTTATCCAAATTTTGTCTTAAATAAAATATTCCAATGATGATTTTTTTAATTTTTTATTTAATATTTTTTTCACAGATTCTCCAAAATGAAATTCTCAATCCAGATTTCTTAAATTTTTATAATTGTTTAAAACTTATTACAAGCTATTAGAAAGTATGAATGAGCTCATAAGCTGAATATATTAAGAGAATCAATGACTATGTGAAAGTTCTGCCAAATTCTAGACACCATATGCTCGTATGCTCGTTACCCTTACAACTTAGTTACATAATAAATAACACATACTTGACTGTAGGTCCTATGATTAGTAGTATTTCTATGGGAAAAAGCGATGGCATGCTGACTTAAAACGATGGTACATATAACTTTCGCCTATAAACACTTGTAAATACGCTGCTAACTTTGACAAAGATTAACAGTAAAGTAGGAGAATAGAAATTTGGAACGTAAATAAGGAAATGGTTTCAGGCATTTCTTACTCAGCACCTGAAACACAATGATACAATAGCCATTAATTCATTAGTCTTCTGTGAGGGATTGGCCGAATGTGTGTCAATGCATATATTATAGATAGGTAAGTATGCCTTGTTTCACGGTTCCACTTTTTAAGGGGGAGACAAACCCTAAATACTAAAAATATCCATTGTTTAATGAAAATGTTACAAGAAATGGACAAGACAATTGCTTTGAAAAAAATATATAATTATACTTAAACATGTGAAGAACCAATTGTATTGATTAGAATTTTCGTTAAAGTAATAGAAACTCCACAAAAAAAGTTAGAACACAAGAAGAATTTGACTTTTATTGAAAATTCTCTTGAAAACGGCTTATCGCACGCATATGAATCCTGTACCTGTTAATAAGTTAATATCAGATTAAAAAATTGTATTAATAAATTTTTTTATTTTGTGTATTGTTTTAATGGTAAAAACAGAAAAACACCATTTCTAGGCCTGTTGAATTAGATCTGCCGCCAGCGAGTTCTATAGTAAATGTCATTTGCCTCAGTGAAGCCCTCAGTGAAGCCCCCCACAAACAACAATGCAATGTATGTAAGCAACAAAGATCTAATGTGCATGTTTCTAGCTGCTTGGCTTTATGCTTAATGCTTATGGCTCAGCTGGTCATCTATTATATCCTTGTGATACTGATTGACAAGCTGATAAATCGAAAAAATTCTGATTTGTTTCGAAAGCACATTAAGAAGAAAGAAAGAAAAAAAAAGACTTTTATTCACTTCACGAAAGACACAGTACATTATATACAAAATAGGACAGAGATTAATAAAAACGTGTGTGTGTCCTCGCGGCAGCGAATCTGATACTGGCTCAGTATTGTGCTGAGGTGCCAGACAAACACCTACAGCGCTGATTTTCAGCCAGCACCGTATGTGACTCATTGAGCACCATACAAACATACTTTATAAATTACTATATAGGCGATAATTACTTTTCAATATTTGATGGAAAATAGGAATGACATGTAAAGAATATATTTTATTCTTAACAAATTTTTTTTATGTTAAGTTCGACAGACAGGCTTACGGTCCATTTGATGGTACATGGCTACCGCCGTCTATAACACAAGCAACGCCACAGCTACTGCAAGTGCTCTGCAGACTATAGTAGGATTAAAGATAGGGGATAAGGAAGGGATAGGGTAATGAGCTCTGGCATCCTTTACTTACTCACCGAAAGACAACAGGACATGTACCTACTTACTGCCGCCAGACGGGCTGCCCCCATGACTGCGAAACGCAGTATGCTGTGTCACAACTTTCCAAATCCAGACCAGAGCCAACATTGAAAAGTTAATTTCTCAAGTTGACCCTGCCGGAAATCGAACCCGCGAACCCTGAGACAGAGCGTTAAGGCAAGCACCCTGACCACTCATCCAACGGGCTCGTCAAACCACAAACAAAAATGTTTGCAACATCTAATTAGTAAATATTCGTTTAAGCAATACAAATTTTACAATTAAAATGGTTTTAGGGTAGATGTAAGTATATTTGAATATGACATGACACCGGCATAAACGCTTGCTGACGTATACACACCGAATATCTAACATATTTTAATGTTACGAGCAAAGTCATTAGGACGGTCAATGTTCGCAATAACAGTGATATTATTATCGAACCAGACAAAGGTCCATATTTAAATGTTAGTTGTGTAAGTGGGGAATGCCGGCCACTTAAGCCTAACTAAACTCTAATAAAATTAAATATACCAATAATATATGTATTTTTATAAGCATATGTAGTACTTTATATACCTCTCTGCCATGAGGGATGTACATAGTAGAAGAAAATGAGTTAAAACCTAATGTATAATAATATTTTAATTGTGACTAACTTATTACAAAATTGATACAAAAAATTTAACTGTTCTAGTAATAATCACGTAAGAAGTAAATGTTCTGAAATTTGAGGCAGCGTGCCCAAAATCCTGGCGGTATTGCCTCGTTGAATGGCGATGCTAAGTTTTTGCCCAAAATAGAAACCAGCATTTTGGTCACGAGTGGCCGTAATTAACCTTCCAGACAGATCTTTGAAAATCTTTAACGCGTCCGGTCCCCATGGTCCAAGAGTCTCCACCCCAAAAGGCATAAATATATATCCTTTATCTAAATTAGAATACTTACGCCTCTTGAGATGTTCTGCATATGTAGCCGCACTACCGGCACTAACTGATGTTTCTGAAAGATGAGACGGCGCCAAGGTGTCAGCACATGTGGCATCCCACACAAGAGGACGTCCCATCTTCCAAGGAATGAGAGTCATACCATCAGGCCTCTTGCCATCGTCGCGTGATAGGCCGTTTGGTTCCAAAATTGCTGCGACGTTGGCACTTGCAAAGGCCCGACGGATGATATCATTCAAAGCGCTATGTCGAGCAATGCGGCCAGCACTTCTGTTGCAGGATAAGCCATGGTGGCCGAGCGAATTAACACTTTCACCACAAACACATCGGTGAGGAACTATACAGGGCGCTCCTATACGAAGTGATATGGACACTCGGAATGTGTTGTTGTCCAAAAAATTTCATAGGTATACGGATGGAAGTGTGTGTAGCCAAAGACCTGATTCCCAACGTGAAGCAGCCAACAGACGAGCTCGGTCTGTAGGAGAGTTGGACGACCTCTCTTAATTTTCTATTACAAAACAAATCTGGCTCGCAAATCAATTCTTAGAATACTTTGTGATTTAGAATTAATAAGTTTTGGCCGTGATTGCCAACAAGCGTTTCTTCTACTAATGCCGACCATGGTGACAGCAATGCCGGCTAAGGGTATTTCAAACAATTTTCGCACACATAGGTTGGAGTTGAGTTATTGTGTTTATACTCCCTAATTCGAAGTTATCGTCGGTATTATAGTCCAGGAAAATTTAAAAACAATCTGATGTTTAAAAACAAGAAAAAATTTAAAAACAAGAAATAGAATATATGGGATTCCCCTGATGGAATCCCATATCTTCTATTTCTTCTTTTTTCCATATCTTCTAGAAACTTATAGCTTCTAGAAGAAAAACATTTCACTGACTTTCACTCCTTTCGATCACTTTGGTTGGTTCGCATTGATTTGATGGTAGAGTTCATGTTCTTGCGATATTTTAAATGTGATCTATTTCACTTATTTATTCTTTTTTCAAATTACCTGTTCAATAATTAAGTTAACTTTTTCGGACTTAAACTGCAACATATCGACTATGTACATACAATATTGAAGAGGTGTGCGTCAGCTATACCTAATTACCAGCTCAATTTAGCGATGCGGTCTTGTTCTAATTAACACTTAACAGTGAACCATCATGTAACACGACTCCTATACGGGACTCATATATGTATTAATTTCAAATAACTACCTATGAAATAGGCTTGAATAAATACCTAATTAATTTTAGTTATAATAACTTTCAAAGAGATTTTTTTAGTTAACATTTTAAATATTTAATATTAAACAATTTATCAATTTTCAATCTATATTACTTTAGGTATTTGATATTTTATGCTTACGAGTATATAGCGAAATGCTAAAAATACACTAAACCACAGCTGCATCTAACCTAAACCTAATGAGGGCTGCGGGTCGACGCTAGATCCAGGCTGCATCTTATAGGTCCAGCTGGAAAATTATATTACATATAGCTGACCCGGCGAACTTCGTATAGCCACAGAATAAATAAATGTTGTATTAATTTATCAGCTGAATTAAATTTAATTTCTGATTATAATAAATGAATAAGTTCAAGAAATGTACAAAATCAATTCTATTCCAATTACTAAATGAATCTAATGTAATTATTGAAGCGAACCGAAATCTAGATATCACGTAGCGTTGTTTTTGTATATCTGTTATGTATCAGAGATGGCGTTGTATACGATTTTAATTATTTTTTAGGGTTCTGTACGTCCAAATAAAAAAACGAAACCCTTTAGGATCACTCGTGTGTCCTTCTGTCCGTCCGTCACAGTCAATTATCTCCGAATCTACTAGACCGATTAAGTTGAAATTTGGTACACATATCAATTTCTGTAACCCAAACGCAGAGGTGTGACGTGACGTGAATAGATGACATCTGTATATGGGAGGTCATATTTGAGGGGAAGGTGGAAAATTTAAAAAAAAAATTTTTTGAAAACTGCATCGTGTGACATATCGAATGGAAGGTCTTGTTGTGAAGATCTTAAATGTATTATTTTTGTAATTTTAAAATAAATAGTTTCCAAGTTATTCAAGAAAATAGACGAAAATTGACCATTCCCTTTATCTCCAAAATTACTGAACCTAAAATTTTGAAAAAAATATACAGAAATTAGTTTTCTACCTATAGATTATAGGAAAACCTATAAGAAGTCCATGATATTAAAATAACATGGTAAATCACTCAATATTGTGCGGATAGGTAACATCGTACGGAACCCTCTTCACGCAAGTTCAACTCGCACTTCTCCCGTTTTTTCTTTTATTTTTTTTTTATTAATATACTTAGGTGAAATAACATTATGTGTGCTGTTGTGCTTCGGTGAATGAGTAAGAGATGTCATAGCCATGGTTGGCAGCGTACTTGCAGCACTTGTGATTTTTGCTTGTGTCATAGGTGATGGTAGCCACCTATTATCATGTTGACTAACTTTCACCTAAAAAAGAACTTTTCCAATGCGCGAGGAAACTTCTTGAGGCCGAGACGAATAAAAAAAAATATCGAATCAAATCAAAATGTATGAGAAAATTTTTTTTTTTCGTAAATATTTTTCCGCTGTTTTAGGTTATTGCTATTAGAGACAAATTCAACAAATCAACGATCATGGATAATTGGCGATGATACACTAATAAGAACTAAGCTGCAGAGCCTGGCACATAGACGCAAAGTTGCCTGTCTGTGTGTATTCTATAAGATGTACTTCGGAGAGTGTGCTCGAGAGCTGCATGAGATCATACCGCCTTCCCCTTTCTTCTATCGGACATGCAGACGTACGGCTGGTTACCATCCTCACCTTGTCGATATCCCTCTAATTCGGACCAAGCGCTTTAAAACATCTTTTGTGATGCGCACTGCTAAGGATTGGAACTCCCTGCCGGCGTCTGTATTTCCGAGCTCATATAACCCAAATCTTTTCAAGGTTCGAGTGAATAGGCATCTTCTGGGTGAGCTCGCTCCATCTTCGGCCTCATCCTTCCTACATGGATAGATGCTGGTCAAGAGTAAACCCATCTATAATAATAAAATAAAATAAAATAAATGGAAATCGCTCCAACCGTTCTGGAGTTATAAATCGTGTAACTAACACGACTTTGTTATATAATTGCTATTTCAGTTGGATTATAAACGCCCACCACTCACTGGGATTTCCAAAATTTTCCAAAATATACCCATTTTTCAATAAGCCATGTCTAGAGCTATTCATGCACTTGCAGTTGAAATGGCGTTGCATATGTTTCACGCCATTCAGTTGAAATGGCGTGATAGTCACCTCTATCACCAAGTGAACCGTCAGCCTATCTACCAAATTTACTTACATAATATCCTTCAATTTAGACGCCACAACCTTTTTATTAAAGATATCGCTAAACGAGTTATGACTTTTGAGTAATTTATGCATAAATATTCAAGAAGTACCAACAGCCGAAAATCAGATTATTCTCTAATATTATACTTCTAAAAAGAATTATTATTCTCTCCCGTCTTCTCCTATCCTCGAAATTTAACTTATTATTCAAAAAATATTGGTCCAAGCTTAACAACAAGTAGTAAACAAGGACATAATTCATTTTTACCCAAAAAGATTAAATATATAGAGAGAGGGCATTGGGAAACTTTTCCAACAAAAACATTGATCCTGATCGCCGCAATCAGGATGGCCATGGCATCGCCAACTTTACAAGGCTATTTAGCCTTGTAAAGTTGGCGATGGACTGAACGATTTTGTACCACGTGGTTCTAAATGTCACATTACGGAATCTTTCATCTTGCCCGATCTATACAATTGAAAATCTTTGTTTTCACCCAACGAATCGAATATATCCGCCTGTCTTAAGAATGAATGATGACTTCCGTAGGTACATATCGAAAAAATTACTTTTCTATTTCCGAAGTCCTTGTATTGGAGCTAATATATTGAATAGTTCCTAATTAGTGCAAAATATTTACTGTATAAATATTTTGTTTAGTAGACGTGCAATACAATTAAAACAGGTTCGTATTCAAGTCAGGTTTATACATCTCTGTTTTTCATTAATGATCACTTGATTTAAGATGAAGGAAACATCACGAGTAGACCCGCGTGACAGAGAAAACTGATACTTTTCGAAGAGATAAAAGACCTAACTATAGGTATCGGCAATTATAAGTTGTGTAAAACTGTAAGAAAATTTGTTAATAAGTTAATAAGATTTAGTACTTACTGGAGGGGCACATTACGTTTCGCAGTCATAAAATAGATAGCCCGTCTGGCGGCAGTAACCACCCACTTACAAAAAACCACCGTGAAATAATAGCATGTTGCTTTTGGGTTTCTGTGAGTTTGTAAGGGATACCAGAGCCCATTTCCCTATCCTCTACTAATGCCTTATAATTAACCTTACTAAGATTGGCAGCCCACTGCAGCACCTACGGTGTAAGTACTATCAAGTGAACCGTCAGTCCGCCTGCCGAAATATATATATATTCCCTATTACAGAAAACACACGAAGTACCGACGAAATTACACTGACAAACGACTCTTTGTAACAGCGTTACGCCTGAGTCATTGGGGAGTGACACGTAACAAACTTAGTATTACGACGTAATGCCGTAATCAAATTTACTCACCCACTCGTAAAACTGACAGCTGTCTATCATAATAATTATGATGATAAAATAAAAACGGCCGTATTTTCGGTAGAATTTTGTTCGTATTTCCGACGTGAATATTTGAACTTATCCAAAAAGATACTTCGGTTAATTAGTTGCAAAAGGCAATAGGTATGTCGACGAAGAAGACAAAATATGAACATAATGGATATTATCAGCCTGTGTCTCTCCTGTGTGGGATATATTCTCCCAAGGCTCTTCACCACACATGGTCCTCTGCCCTTCGCATTCAGCCGCTTGCTGCGATGCCCTTCAGGCCGTCTCTCCATCTGTGTGTAAATTTAATATATTAAGGTCGGGGAAAAACTCATTTCGCATATAGTATGCATCTTTGGCTGTACTATTTGTATCTGGCTGTGTTTAGGATTAATTCACCTACATTTTAATGTAGGATAGTTTTTTACAAATAAAACTTTTTTTGCTGTTTGTTTTTATATTTAAAATTATTTTTCTTTTTTATGTAAAAAAATATCGTTGTCAATTTGTAATCGTGAATCGTGCATCGTGCTTCGCTCTGTTTTGCTGTACCATTAAAGAAGTGTTTTTAAATATTGCTAAAATAGTCTTTTTCCCTCTTCCACCGTTTTCAGTTTTACAGGCTGGTTTTGATGACATTAAAAAGGTTAGATTTCAAAAAAAGAAACAAGTTAGTAAAATATTGTTTCCAGCTATTTTTCATTTGTTTTTCTTTCTGTGAAAATGAGTGCATCTAATGAAGAAATTCGTTTTTTTTTTTTTATTAAATCGAGGTAGCGCTTGACCTGATGTGAGGTGCAGATGCGGCCGAAGGTGGACCACGCTTATCCAGTAAATGCCCATTTACCCTGGTTTTGAGGACCCCGAGGTTGTAGTTCTGTGGGAACACAGACGCAGGCAATGAGTTCCACTCCTTAGCAGTCCAAAAAAGGAAAGTGGAACTTACACTTTAAAATTTTATTACAAAAAAGGAAGAATTAAAGGTTGAAAATTACCAACACGACAAATAGAAGGATTCGTCCAGTCAAATGTTATAATTTGTACCCAAACAACCAACCGTGGCAGATGCTGATAGAATAATACATTTAAAGCGAAACTAAATTAGCCAAGTTTCCGTTATGTTGGAAATAAATGGAATGCAAACCAATACATGAATACATGAGAATCGGTGATAATTTCACGTAGGTAGATATCATAATTAACAACGAAACAATGAGAAAACTAGTTAGAACAACTTAATCCAACGCAATTGGGAACGAACCGATACAATATCCCAGCCGAAGTTAGAAGTGGTAGTCAAAGAACTAATTAATTGGATTTGTTTGTTCCTGACCGACTTTATTAACAATCTAGCTGAACAATCAACAATTTGTTTGTAATATTACAGTCTAACCATACTTACGTCATACAGTCAGGCAACGAATGTAATAGGGAATATGCACATTTTTTTTAATATTTTCATACGATAGGTTATATCGTTATATAACCGTAAAAAAATATTCAGCGCCAAAAAACAGAAATTTGGTAACAAAAAAAGTTAAAATTAACTAACAGCTACGGGCACTTTAAACACCCGCCCTTTTGGCGCGCTTGTCGTGACGTCAAAGTCTACAATACAATCAAATGTTAAAAATCACAAACATCTACACGCTTGTTGACATTTCATAGACGTTGACTTCACATTCCATAGACTTTGACGTCACATTCGATCTGACCGTTTTAAAGTATTTTGAATTTCCCACATTTTTATGCACTTTTAATAATTATTTTCTTAACGAAAAAGAAATAATATTAAAAAATATTTACATAGACATAATTCTAAAGCAAAAATGCAGATAAAAAAATATATTTAAGCCTTTTTTTCTTTTTTTTGCAATGATGTATCTCAATGAAAAATTGTATCGAGTTTAGAAAGAAAAGGTTTTGAAGTTTTAAGATTCTAGTTTTCAGATCTTTTGAACAAAAAATATTATCAGCTACGGTTATAATGCAATCCTACTCGTAGGGCAGGGGCATAAGAGGTAGCGCGAAGAAAAAAAATTGGAAATTTTTTCATATTTTTTTATAGCTTGATTATTTAGCTTGTCCTTTATGGTTTTATGAGGTTTTTTTTTCATTCTTGACATGAATTTGAAAAAAACAAAAAAGGCTATGATATTTTTTTTTAAATCAACCGCAAAATTAAAAATATTAATAAAACAATTTACCTTAAGCGTGATTTTTACAGCTCAATATCCACAAAAATTCCGAAGTGTTTCAATTTGATCTATACCATACTTTTTTTTTTGTTTTAAACAATCAAAGACAATAAATTACACTTTTTCCACATTTTTACATCTTCCATACTTTTATTATTATTATTTTCCGCCAAAGTTCCAGTCATGCTCACGCCAAGTACTTTAAGCGGTAAATCCAGGGTGACGAATTATGTTTTGAACGCTGTCTCGTATTGTGATTGTGAGCAATTGCAAGCGAACAGCCCCCATTTGTAAAAGGCAGGTTATTTATGCATTCATTTTTATTCCATTCAATTTCACTTAAGACTAATCTCTATATATAAAAAATGAATCCCCATTTCCCTTGGTCACGGCATCACGCGTGAACGGGTAGACCGATTTTAATTCGGTTTTCACTAATGGAAAGAGGGATAAACGGGGAATGTTCTTATATATAAAAATTGCACGCCGGGCGAAGCCGGGGGCGGGTCGCTAGTCTCTATATATAAAAATGAATCCCTATTTCCCTTGGTCACGGCATCACGCGTGAACGGGTAGACCGATTATAATTCGGTTTTCACTAATGGAAAGAGGGATAAACGGGGAATGTTCTTATATATAAAAATTGCATCCCGGGCGAAGCCGGGGGCGGAACGCTAGTAGGTCATAAAATTTATTTAAATTATTGTCTTATTGCTAGGATGAATCCTCTATACCTACCGATCCTGGTGATATTGAAACGTAAAAGAAGAATAAAAATAGGAAAGAAATTCAACGCCAATTATTTATACATAAATGTCGGCTGGCAAACTGTGGTCTAGTGGTATTTAGTGGTAGCTGATGTGGCTGCGGTCTCTTATTAAAAGCTGTATGTGACGTCCGACGTCAGCGTAAATGTTTTTTCTCGATGTCCTGAACAGATCGTCAGCAGTCAATGCATATTTCGGCAGCGAACTACAATCTCGACTCTCAATTACGATCAGTCAGTAGACGACAATCAATGCTCACGTGAGGTTGTGTGTGATATGTCATCATAACACACACAATACAAATTGTAAATTCAATACTAATTGTTGCTACTTGAAGAAGAGACACAAGACGACCTTTTGCGAAGAAATATAAAGGCAACACAGTGCCGATTGTTTATAAAAAAAGGAAAAACGAAGGATGTTTCCGACTTTGATAATGAAACACTTGAAATTCAATAATTTACAGAATATTTTCTTATTAATCAAGATAAATATAAACACATTGTAGGTATTGTGCAGTGTTTAGGATATATAATATATGCTTGTGTTTAGAATTAGTTATTGTTTGGGACAGTGTACATTGCGCCTATTGGTTTCGAGAAGGCAATTATCTTTTGAAACACGTACAACGTACATTTAATTATTATGTAAGGTATTTGTATTTATTGCGTGTCATCTACCCTTTTAATGAATTATTATTATATCAATCAATCATCGACTGAACAAAGTTGTTTAATTTTTGCTACGAAAATTAAAAAGCCTTTAAAGCCTCAACATCCCGTACATGCAGTAATATCTAAAACTGCCATCAAAAAGGCATTCCAAGCCCATATCAGTTGAAGAAAAGTTGTTACACTAAGATAGGTAAAAGAATTAATTTTTACGTATATAATAATCCCATTTATGTATACATTAATTGACGACCCCAGTGGAAAGTAGTGGCAGAGCACACTGTGCTTCGCAATCATTTAAGCAGCCCGTCTGGCGACAGTAACCATCCCCTTAAAGACCACAGTGAAATAACAGCACGTGTGAAATAACAGTAAAGGATGCTAAGGCTCATTGCCTTATCCCTTCTTAATCCATTATCCTTAATCTTACTATGGTTGGCAGCACACATGCAGCACCTGTGGGGTTGTTTATGTTATAGGCGACGGTAGTCCAAGTGGACGGTCAGCTTGTCTGTCGACCTTAACCTTAATCCCAAGAATCTTCAGGCTTAACAGTCATCAACACAGGAGAAGAAAGTTTTATCTCTGTGTCTGATATTAACTGACAAATTTTCGCTCTGATGGCGGCTTGTTCTTGCCGCGGAAAAGTTTCCACCACTTCAGCCATTGACTCAAAAAACTTTTTAATCGCAGACTGAGGTTTAACTTGAGATTGATTTGCGATCGATTGATTAGTATTGTTTACTAGAGTCTCCAGTAACTGTAGCGTCTGACTTTCCCGTTTATCTATTATTTCTTGTAATTCACTCAGCTTCCGCTTCTTGGAGGTTGATGGACCTAGAGATGAATCATCGGTGTTTTCTTGCGTTGTATATCTGTTTTCAGCGTTCATCTCTTGAATACTATCGTGTTCAACATAAATGCCAGTATTAACTTTTGTTTTAGAGATATTTATCTGTGAATTATTTGTAGTAATTTCTTCTGAATGGACATTAGTTATGGAAATTCTGAAATCATATGAAATATATTAGCGAAAAGATAGCGGAGCTGCAGGCAAAGCCGAGATTTTTTGAATTAGTTAAATACTACACCTTCCCTCAGGAGCATCTGACAAAAAGGACATTAGATCAATATATTCCCAAGTGCTATTTGTTCTTCCTGAACCTGTGCCGCATTCTTTTATCTTTTTATTATACTGGTCCCGAAGACTCTTCCACCTCTTTTTACATTCTGAAACTAAGAATATTTTCATAAATTTTTCAGTTACCTAGCAACCGGAGAGTCTTCTATCCCTAAAAGAGTGAAACAGTGAAACGATTATTTATTCAATTCAACATTATTATTTATTATTATTATTATTTATTTAGGTTTCAAACACATTTTAAGCGTCAGTCTACACGAAACGTCTATACGATACTGAGAAAGAAATCAGGATACCATTCTTTTTATATTGTTATACAGTGTGACCCGAAAATATGTTATCCAGTTAATATGTTACTAGTTATTTTTTTACAGTTTTCCTATACCAAAAATCCGGATAATGTCTGAAATATACTACTCAAAACAAAATAAGGGCCACTAGTTTATTTACATTTAAGTGCACTTTAGTAAACTGAAAGTAACTGATAAGTAGCATTATGTTGATATTACGAACTCTTTGGTGTTTGATCTCTTTTATGCTGGTGTTCGTGTTCCTAATTTGAAAAATATTGGCCATCGTTTTAAGAAAAAAAAATAATTGGAAGTTATTCTTATGTTTTTCTTCGATTGTCTTCTTAACTTGTTTCGGTTATTTTAGGAAAAAAGTTTTACTTTTTCAATTTTAATTGATTCATGTATCATCTCGCGTTAATCATGCCACCAGTACGAAGGCTCATGGATACAATTACAGCAACCAGAGCCATAACTATGATTCAAGAAGGACGTTCTCAGCGTAACGTGGGTTTGCAGTTGGGTTTTTCTCGAAGAGCTGTCCAAAATGTATGGAATCGCTTCCAAGAGACCGGCAGTATTGCCAGGAGACCCGGTTCAGGTACAGTTCGTGTAACAACGGCGCACGAGGATCGGTACGTCCAACTAAGTGCTCGTCGTGATCGTACAGTAACGGCCCGTAAGTTACAACACCACCTACGGCTGACAACGGGTACCCGTGTCAGTGATCAAACATACCTAATCGATTGCACGAAGACCAGCAAATGTCAAGAAGTCGAGTTGTTCGAATTCCTCTGACTAGGGTTCAACGTGCAAACCGTTTAAGATTCTACCGTCAGTATTTGAACTGGGGGATTAATCAGTGGGGCAAGGTGCTTTTTACAGACGAGTGCAAAGTAAAAATTTTTAATGATGATCGGCGTGTTAGGATGTGGAGACGACGCGGCGAGCGTTTTTCGGAGTCCTGCATCCACGAAGTTGACCGTTTCGGTGGTCCCAACGTAATGGTTTGGGGTGGGATTAGTTTACACGGTAAAACCGAGCTCACCATTTTAAATGCGGGTACCGTAACTGCAGAACGTTACATCGAAGACGTCATCAGGCCTGAAGTGATCCCATTTGCACAGCGAGTGGGGCCTGGATTCATCCTGATGCAAGACAATGCCCGTGCACACACAGCTCGATCGACCCAAACTGTCCTAGAAGGGTCTCATATTGAGGTATTACCATGGCCAGCTAACAGTCCGGATTTAAATCCAATCGAGCAATTGTGGGACCAATTGAAACGAAAGGTTAGAGAGAATGAGCAAGGGGTCTACAACCAACAGCAGCTGATTGACGCTTTAAAACGTGTCAGGGAGGAGATTCCAGATGAAAACGTGAGGAATTTGATCCAGAGTATGCATACGAGGCTTCAGGAGTGTATTGTTAAGAGAGGAGGACATACTCGTTACTAAAAAGAAGAAACAAAAGTGACAAGAACAGTATTTTGTCTTTTTCCGGTGATTTCTTTTGTTCATGTTTTTCATTCAAAATGGCCAATTTCATTATGAACTTTCAAAAAACAGTTCATGATCATTATTTTAAACAATTGTTAGCCTATATTATAACCAATAACATTATTTTGTAGTTACATAAGTTAAACACTTTAATGTCTTTATTGTTTTCATGATACAGCAAAAAAGCTTAGTGGCCCTTATTTTGTTTTGAGTAGTATATTTTCAACTCATTTTTCTCGAAAATGGTTAATTTTCGACCCGTAAATGACTGTGGTTAAATTACTCCAATATTAAATTACTCTATATTAAGTCTTTAGGTTCGTCTCCCGAGAGGAATACGAGCAATTTCCGGGTAACCTGTATATAATTACAATTCTTATAATTATTATACACAAATCACATAGCTCAGAATCGCTTAAATCCAGGCTTCATTATCGCTTAGTCAGCGATTTCATAATAACTTTACAACAGAGTTTGATTTATATTACACTTTTAAATGTATTTATGAGTACCTCAGGCATTATATGTACCCAAAACAATATAATTTTAAACCTAGTATTGAAATTAATGAATATTACATTTTTTATTAAATTGACAAAAAATTTATCCGTATAATTTAAATTTTATAAAATCAGTGGCGGTAACTGGTACTGAAATTGCTAACCTCTTCGCAAAAAAGTTTTCCTCTGTATACTCTGGTAGTACCTCCAATCTTACTAATGCTAACCCAGTTTCGAATAATTATATGTCGCGCATAAAATTTTGTGAGGCTGAGATATCAAGCGCCATACGGCAACTTAACATCCACAAGGGCTCTGGACCAGACGGTATACCTCCGCTCTTTGTTAAACGCTGTGGTAAATATATTGCATTCCCACTCACATATATTTTTAATCTCTCTCTAGAAAAAGAAGTGTTTCCAAGTGAGTGGAAGAGGGCACGAGTCATCCCAATATACAAAAAAGGTGACCAGTCCAATGTGTCTAACTATAGACCTATATCCATCTTATCCTGTTTCTCAAAGTTATTCGAGTCTCTTCTGTGCCCATTGGTCGACCACCATGTTGTGGCAGGGCTATCCGATTTCCAGCATGGGTTCAGGAAAGGACGGTCGGTAGAAACTAACCTGGTATCGCTGTTATCGGACTTAGCCCGCGAGGTCGATCAGGGGCGACAGGTCGACGCGATATACACTGATTTTACAAGTGCTTTTGATAGAGTCAGTCATGCGGCGTTGCTATTGAAACTCCAGACGTATGGAGTAGGGGGATCCCTGTTGAACTGGTTTTCATCTTATTTATCGGAAAGACCTCAAGCAGTTGCACTTAATGGTTTTGAGTCCTATGACTATATTGCCTACTCCGGCGTACCGCAGGGATCCCACTTAGGTCCTATTCTCTTCTTGATATATATTAATGATATATCCACACATGTCAAGCACAGCAATATTTCCATTTTTGCTGACGACATCAAAATCTACAGAACTATAGATGATCCTAGCGATGCTGCGCTCTTGCAAATGGACTTCAATGGTATCATTGCGTGGTGTGCTGCGAATGGCATGATTCTAAATTCCAAAAAATGCTATCACATTTCTTTTACTAGGAAAATCAGTCCCATAATGACTACCTATCAACTTGACAACGAAATTTTGACAAAGGTGAACGAAATTAGAGACTTGGGTATTATAATTGACTGTAAACTTAAATTGACCAATCACATAGATAAAATTGTAAGGTCTGGTGCTCGAATGCTGGGGTTCCTTAAGCGCAACTCGCGTGGTTTCAAGCATACAAAAACTCGGAAGATCCTGTATTATAGTCTTGTCCGCAGCCAATTGGACTTCGCTAGTGTGGCATGGAGTCCTGTGTATAGCGTATCTTCGCAGCGTGTCGAAAGCATTCAGCGCTCTTTCACAAGATATTTAGCGTATTCTTGCAACGGCATATCGCACAGGCATCCATACGCACAGAGATTGGAATTTTTCGAATTGCATACCCTGCGTGACCGACGTATGATTCAGGATATGCTGTTTCTTCACAGAATACTTAATGGCAAGCTTGAGTGCGAGCATGTCCTTGGGCAGATTGGGTTCCGTGTCCCCTATAAATATCCCAGATGCCCCATCACTAATATCTTTAATCTGTATCCATGCCGAACTAACCTGGGTCGGCATCTTCCACTCGCCAGACTTTGCCTGGGTTACAACAAATTGAGCTACAAATTGCCAGATTTGGATATTTTTGGTGACGCATTTAAAGATTTTAAGAGTAAATTGCTGAAACTCACTCGTCAGTCGACTACTAATAAAATATAATTTCTTTCTGTGTATTGTGTATGTAATGTATGTAACTTGTGTTAATGCAACGTCAAACTGTAAATGTTGTTCACGCCTGTAATTGGCTTACATTATAAATCTTATAGTACTTTAAGTTAATTATGAAATTATAACTATGTTAAGCTGTTGGTGTGTAAATAAATAAATAAATAAATCTTTATTTCCTTAAATTTTTCTCGCAGAGAGGACTGCGGACCTAGTTGGCACATGGCTCTGTCCATTTTTTTGTAAAAAGAAGATAGTAATTATATGTCCGCAGCGTTACCCCAAAAAATAATCCCATAAGACATTATACTGTGAAAGTAATTCAAATAGACAATTCTAGCTGTATCGACATCTGTTAGGCGTCTAATCTGTTTGACGGCATAAGCCACAGAGCTAAGCCTGAGCTAAGCATGTGGTTTTTGTCTACTTAGTTTTTCAATATTCAATAACAAATAAATACTATTTCTATTCTATACTACTACAATTGGCTGGCACGTATATATTTTTCCCCAATTTATTGTTGATGATGGTGGATTTAAATTAACTTTGCTCAGAGCCAAAAGGATACTGAGAATAGACATTTTAACTGCAGACGAAACTGCCGAAAAAACGTTTGGCATTTTGGTTACCTAATCTTTTCAGACTGTTTCCTTCACCAATACACATGGGCTTTGGTACCATAAACTACCTAATTTTGTTGATATACCATATGTCTATTACAACAATGTTGGATACATCTAGTAACGACTTAGCGACATACCAAAATTGTCTAAAAATTTTCGACCTCTAAGGCGAGCGGTAAATATTTGCAATGAACTTAAGGGTCTAGTATATCAGTGCAAAATAAAGAAATAGAGGACCTCTTCGCGAAGCTCTCCGCTACCACAATGAATCTAAGGGATGTTGCTCTACTTATGGAAATGCCTTTAATACATACTAATATTACAAATATGAAAGTACCTTATATTGTCTGTTCCATGCCTTAACTACTGTCAGGGATACAATAGCGTTATATTTTTTATTTTTGATAACAACTACCTAGTATTATATAATTTTATGTTCATGAAAACACAAAATTTTAACACTACCATAGTAGTACAATGTAGAGCAACTTTCCATAGAGACCCAGCGCACGAAACCTCTAAGAATGAATAGGAGAAAGATATCTGTCAGAGCGAGACAAACACAGAAAATAATGCTATTATGCCAAAAAATCGACGAGAGGCAAAAAATACTGATTTCAGTCGTTGACAATGCAAAATAACTAAAATGATCAACAAAAACATACCAGGCAATCCGACTACTTCACAAATTTTTTCCCAACATTTGTGTTTATAAATATAATTTTTATGTTTCTTATCACTTTTATTGTAAATTGTATCATATAGTTTAACTGATTCAATCAACAACTCGTCTTTTTCTTTGTTAAATTTTGCCATTTTATAACTAACGCTGGACACGGCGTTCACGCTGCGATCGTTCGAAATAACTAGAGAAAGAGACGCAGCGCAAAGCGTTGAACGTTGAACGCCGACCGCTAGGGCCAAACGCCAACGTCGGCGTGTGAAAGAGACCGCAATAGTACATTATTTTCAGTGATGTGGCGTACGACGTGACGCTGCTGTGAACGGTCGATGGCGTTGATAAACCACAGTTTTTCAAAGCAACGCCATATTGATTTCAAAATATACGTTGACCTGATTTATGCCTCGTTCGTCCCGCTATTTTGTCCCACATTCCAAAAATATATTCCTTCGTCCCATTATTATGGGAATACTGTTGTATTCTATTCCTGTTTTGTCCCAAAAACTTTAACAAATTTAAAACAATAAAATTAAATAATATTTTATTTATATATTTTTTTGTTTTTCAAGACACTATTACGTTAGGCCTTTAAAATTTTGCGTTGGGGTTAATGAAACTACTAGCAATTTGGAAAACTGTTTTATCTCGCTTTTTTTAGCAGGTACTTAAGCGATTTTAAAAATACTTATTTCTTTTTTTATTTCAATAAAACACTTCGTCTAGGAACTCGACTTTAGCTCTAAGTAATATTTATTGCTGAATTTAATTGTTATTAAATATATATAAATGACTTATTTTCTCCAAGCAATGTCCTAATGATATATCGCCATGCATCATTGCTATTATAGAGTTATGCACGATTTTATTAGACTCTTTATTTGTACTACAAACATATAAAAAAGGTATATTTAATTACAGTATCGTTAATTATTATAGTCAAGAGTTCAAAAAGCTAACGATGTTGAACTTTCCTGAAAAAGTTTTATTTAATCCGGCGTTACTCCCGGATTAAATCCTACTGATGTATCGTTCTCATACATATATCCCCAAAAAGATCCATATTTCCTCTTTAATATTCATTGTCAAGTCACGCCGATATAAAATAGTCATTAAACTTCTTAATCCTTTTGTTTTCGGGCTATCTTCCTTGAAATATAATTTTCTATAATATATAAGCAACTTTTATAGTTATAATTTTTTTTATAACTATTAATAATATAAAAAAATCGGAACGAAGTAGGTATAATGAATGGGACAAACCGGGAGTAAGTAATAGTAGAGGAGTAAGGCATACAAACTGGGACGTAGCAGCATTTTTTTTTTGTGGAACACAACTTAGTGGGTCAAACCAGACACAAACCGTTAATCTTTATAGGACAAAGGATGATAGAAAAGGTAATAATAAGGTAGGAAAATGAGTACCTATTGTTTACTCACCGAAACGTGCCGAAACACTTCAGAGGTTGGTAACTACCGCCAGACAGGATGCCCAGTTTTTTGACTGCGGTATTCAGTATGACCTGTACGAATACGAAGCTACTATACTCGTACTTGTAAGTATTGAATATTAGAAATAACAATTAAATGTGTTCAAAAATATTGTTGACTAAACTGACCCGCCTCGGCTTCGCCCGAGGACAATAATTTACAAATAGATAAGTGGTTCCGTAGATCACCCTCCTCATATAAACATACATACAAAATCCACCATTTCTCTTTATTATATTAGTATAGATATGAGATTGTATATCAAAACGGAGTTAGTATTTAAGGCTGCGTACAAAGCAAAAAATATTTCTAATTTCACCCGCGTGGCTCCATAAGCGATTGTGACTGATCATGTGGAACAATGCGCATTGAAGTATGCATAACATGAGACGGAAGATAGCGCATTTCGCGCAATAAAAATGTTATAAGTGCCAAAAGTAATAAATATTAATTACTCGTAAACTACAATGTCAAATGAAAAATTAATCCTCAAAGCCCTAAATAATCTGGGAAGTGAGATTACTGATAACTTTTTAGGTTTGTAATATATGTCATTTCGAAAATACAACAAAAAATGATAAAAATGAGAGGTAATTTGGTGATTTTTTTCTATCGAGAAAATTTCATCGTATAAAATTTTCTTATCCACATTTCACTTTTATTTATAATGTATTAATCTATATTAAAATATTTTCTTATTTGGACTTTACAAACTTAAATAAAATTCAATTCTAGAATTAGCTATTTCTCTTTATACGCGCTCTTAACCAAATTACTAACAATTAGCTACTAACGTTTAAAAAGTACGAATGTATTTATGTTATTACAATTAAAAAACATTGTTATTACAATTAACAAAACAATATATCAATTTGTTTAATTTTTTAAAGCCATCATACTTAATTATAGCAATTAATTGTTTTTGTATTTTATATAAAAAGAAAATTATACATGTCACAGTGCAGAAGCTATACAATTCTTGAAAGAAAACTTATAAAAATGAAGGTGTCATTGTATTTGAAACGTAACATAGATAGACTAATAAATGAGGACACGGATCCGATAAATGCTGCTAAGAAAATTGTCAGCTCGATTCAACGATTGGTCGGGATCCATGATGTTTTCGGAGACAAAGAAAACAGTGAGAAATTTTATTGTCCTCTAAACCCGTAAGCTAAATTAACATTGAAGCTGAAGAATAAACAGTTTAAACTTTGAACTAGTATAAAATGATTAAGATAAAAAACAATTTCAAATATTATATCAAAAACTTCTATGATGATCTATGTATTCGAGACACTCATGTAAAACATTTTAATGGTTTTAAATGTGCTTGCGTTACACTTATTCCTTTTTTAAATTTAAACGATAATAATAATGGACCACGAGCCAGGTACAAATTTCAACAATCATTTGAATCTGTTGCTGGCTTGCGGACCATAATGAATTAGTGGTAAAATGTGATCTCAATTCTCACAGTGACGTGCCTTCTACAAAACTTGAATATTTTATAAAATAAAGTCGCTGTCCTCCTCTCTGTCTGTTTCTCCGCTAAATTCGTCTAAATAACCCAACGAATTTTGATACGGCTTTCACTAATGGAAAAGGGATAAACGAAGAAGGGTTGTGTATAATTTACAAAAAAAAGCATCCGTGCAAAGTGCGAATCGTATGTACATGACATTATTGTCTCATTGCCAAGTATGAGCTTAAGTATTTGTAAGTGGAAATGTATACTCCTTATGTCTGCCACGCTAGTTTGTCAAAATATTTTCGGGCACTATATTTCATCAAAAAATATTTCTTAAATTGATTCGTTTAATAGTTTGGGGAAAAAATTTTTTTTTTTTTTTTTTCATTTATTATTTACTAAAAAAAATATACATAAAGAGGAAACCAGGTATACTGTACGTTATAAACTACACTAAGTTTGTATATGTACCTACCGAACAATTAAAATATACGTGTTACTTCAATAATTGTTCTAAAAAATATTTTCGAAGTTTATATTTAATATTTCTTGACATTTTATATGAAAATTCAAGACATTTTTTCTCAAATTTTATTAACATTTAATTGTTAATGACACTGCATTAGGTCCATAAACGTCACAAAAAAATTTTCGCATCACAAATTTTTTTGAATTTTTTCATTTTATGTAATAAAATTTTAAAATGTATCGAATTTTTCCCCGACCTAATATTTCAAATTATTCATACAATTTGTTTTAAATAAACAGTTTGTTTATCTGTAATAATTACAAATGAAATTATTACAATTTCCAAATTGTAATAATTCCAAAAGAAAAACATTTAATAGTTTAAGATTAGTTCAGATTTCTAAATGGTATTTGAAATAGAATAATCAAATTATTTTGTTCGCCTTTGCGTACTTTAATATTATTGGGATGAATCATCATCTTGGGAATAGCCACAAACTAAACTTAATAACAAAACTTTCGCCGAATCATATCACTTCAAATTAGACTTTTAATTTATCTGTATATCATTTGTACCTTGAAATTTTAACTCGTCGCCTAAGATTCATAATGAAAACATTGTCTTATAAATGCGAAATAAATAGCTGTCTATCGTGGTTTTTTCTCTAAATAACTGAACTCAAACATTTGTTAAATTGTTATGAAGGTATTTAAGTATTTAGAGCCTTAGTTCCCAAAGTGGTCCAGGTGGACCACGGTCCACGGGAGACTCAACCGGGTCTACGTTGGGAATCACTTTTTTGATTGGCCAACTTTGCTTTCTGGACATCCACTCACAGCACAATCAATTAATTAATTAACCAATCAATTCTCACTTATATCATTTAGAAAACTCCTCATTCGTGGTTGGAACTTGATCGCAACGCAAATTTCCATAGATCTAATTTTCACATTTTTTGTCGAGCTTTGGAAACACGGTAGAAATGTATGGGGTCCACCAGAACCAACAAAATTTTGAAAGTGGTCTATGAGAAAAAAGTCTGGGAACATCACACACACAACTACAACAACATCACTGCACTAGATATACATATGAGGAAGGACTCAGTCACTGTTTAGAAGAGATATTTATTGAGCTTTTACATATAATGCAATACTTAAAATAAATAGTCACGAAATATCGAATATTGAAAAATTTGAAAATAAAATCGTAAACGAGCCGTATCTGTCAGACATTAAATATTTTTCAAAAAAAAAAAAAAAAAAACAATTTGTAAACGATTATCAGCCCGCAACCTCCTACACGTGGTATTCGTTATGTTATAGCGCGTAACTTTTTTTGTTTGTAAACCGATATTCAGTAAAAACCGCAGTCAAATCGGTTAAGCCATTTTTGAGATTATCGAGCACAAACGCACAGAAAAACAGACAAAAATTGTAAAAAAAAATTGTTTTTTTTTTTAATTTCTAATGGCACGGCTCGTTTAGATTATTATAAATATCACACATCGACCTAAGATGAAGGTGTAGAAATAGAGGCAGTCCGCCTCTGTCTATTTCTCTGTTAACTTCTTCTAAATCATCCGACGGATTTTGATATGGTTTTCACTAATTGAAAGAGCGATAAATAAGGAAAGTTTGTGTACATAATTTGCAGAAAAAAAATGGAAGCCCGTTGGAAGCCGGGGCGGGTCGCCACTATCTTTTTTTTTTGATTAAAGATGGGTTTGCTCTTAACTAGCATCTATCCATGTAGGAAGGATGAGGCCGACGATGGAGGGAGCTCACCCAGAAGATGCCTATTCACTCGAACCTTGAAAAAATTTGGGTTATATGAGCTCGGAAATACAGACGCCGGCAGGGAGTTACAATCCTTAGCGGTGCGCATCACAAAAGATGTTTTAAAGTTCTTGGTCCGAATTAGAGGAATTTCGACAAGGTGAGGATGGTAACCAGCCGTACGTCTGCATGTCCGATAGAAGAAATGGGAAGGCGGTGTGATCTCATGCAGCTCCCGAGCACAATCAGACTAGAGATATTATAAAGTTACATAAATTAAATTTATTAAAATTTGAGATTATCGAGCACAAACGCACAGAAAAACAGACAAAAATTGTAAAAAAAAATTGTTTTTTTTTTTTAATTTCTAATGGCACGGCTCGTTTAGATTATTATAAATATCACACATCGACCTAAGATGAAGGTGTAGAAATAGAGGCAGTCCGCCTCTGTCTATTTCTCTGTTAACTTCTTCTAAATCATCCGACGGATTTTGATATGGTTTTCACTAATTGAAAGAGCGATAAATAAGGAAAGTTTGTGTACATAATTTGCAGAAAAAAAATGGAAGCCCGTTGGAAGCCGGGGCGGGTCGCCACTATCTTTTTTTTTGATTAAAGATGGGTTTGCTCTTAACTAGCATCTATCCATGTAGGAAGGATGAGGCCGACGATGGAGGGAGCTCACCCAGAAGATGCCTATTCACTCGAACCTTGAAAAAATTTGGGTTATATGAGCTCGGAAATACAGACGCCGGCAGGGAGTTACAATCCTTAGCGGTGCGCATCACAAAAGATGTTTTAAAGTTCTTGGTCCGAATTAGAGGAATTTCGACAAGGTGAGGATGGTAACCAGCCGTACGTCTGCATGTCCGATAGAAGAAAGGGGAAGGCGGTATGATCTCGTGCAGCTCTCGAGCACACTCTCCGAAGTACATCTTATAGAATACACACAGACTGGCAACTTTACGTCTATTTGCCAGGCTCTGCAGCTTAGTTCTTATTAGTGTATCATCGCCAATGAGCCTCCTAGCTCTGCGATCCACCGAGTCGAGTGCAGCAAGTTGGTATTTTGCTGAGCCATCCCAAAATATCTGCAAATCTTGCAAATAGCTTCGGCCCAAGTGAAGATAATTAGTTTAGTACTATTAGTTAATTCTTGTTTCAGGACCGTCAGCAATAACTATAATGTCAGCAATTGTTTTAACTGGATCCTTTTTGTATCTCGGAACCTTTAGCCAAATTATTTACATCGTTCAAGTAATGCCGAACAAAGTGGAGACGTTCAAAGGTATGAACTGTCTCAGCTCGACGTGTGTACCGCTTTCCCAAAACATTTTCATGTGGACTTCAAGGTATGACGACTAAATTAAATAACACATTGAATTGTTTGTGAATTTTTTTTTGTCTGATTGAAGACAAGATAATTTTAGGAATAATCATATGATGACAACATAGCAGCTTTTACTTTAGCTTGTAAATATTAAAATTTTGCATATAATAAATACAAAGCCGGATTAACGGTGTCGAGTCCCGTAAGTAACTTTATAAAACATAATTTTTGAACTTTATTTTATTTATGATTTATTTTAAATGAACCTATATACGCTCTTTTTTACTACATTACGTATTTACCTATAAAAATCTTATTAAATAAAAGAAATGCAACGAGTAGAAAAATATATTAGGTCATTATTTTTCTCGTGACTCGGGGCCCCTTATCCGTTACGGGGGCCCTAAGCAGTTGTCTATACTGTTTAAAGGATAATCCGGCCCTGAATATATGGAACATTAATCTAACTAGTATTATAAATGCGAAAGTTTGTATGTTTGTATATTTGTGTGTTTGTTACACAATCACACCACAACGGTTAAACAGATTTGGATGAAATTATGCACATTGATAGTTTATTACTAGGATTAACATATAGGATACTTTTTATCCTGGAAAAATTTTAGATTCCCGAGGAATTGTCTAAAAACCTAACAAAATAGGCGCCACCGTCGCGTCGTCTCAACGATAAAGATGTCAGGCATTATACGTATTACTCATATGTTTTCTCAGGTGTTATATTTTACATTTATCAACGCGTACGAATTCGCGGGCACCAACTAATCATATCTATTATTAGCCAATAATATCCACTAATGAGTTTTATCCTCGCAGTTTCCCTTCATGATAGAATCCGTGACGAGGTACTCATAATGCTACGAGGTAGACTTGCGACTCAGTAAAAATTGCGTAAACATGCAATTCATGCGGACAGTCTGTAAGACGACAAAAAGTTGAATAGGTACATTTATCAGTCCTTATTGGCACCTGATAGCTGTTTATAATTAAATAGTTATGTCGATTATTGTTTAATCATAGCGATAGTGTTTTAATCATAATATGTTTAATATGATTAAAACACTATCGCTATGATTAGTGTTAGATCACAGCGTTAGTGTTAGATGTCTCGGAATACACCTCGATCGAAGACTGACGTGGAAAACGCACATAAAAAGCAAAAGCAACAAACTAAATAATCGCTACAGAAACGAACTCTAAACTACCCGTAGACAATAAGCTTCTGATAAACAAAAGTATTCTAAAACCAAGCTGGACGGCATTCAGCTTTGGGGAAGCAGCTTCAACTTCAGCTTTGGGGAAGCGGCATTCAGATTTAATATTTTACGAGTGCATAACGTGATCTTAAGAACTATTACAAATGTTCCTTGGTTCCTCACCAACGCTGAAATTCACGCTGAAATTTGCAAATGCTTACCTTAAAGGAGGAGATCAAAAGTTCGTGTGCAAACTACAAAAAGAGGCTAACTAATCATTCCAATGTTTTAGCAGACCAGTTACTGTCAGTCAGGAAACATAATTGAGACGGCGGCGGTGTGCTTTTCTTAAACTAGATCAAATATGAATAAGGCATGAGTGACTGTCGTCGATGGGGGACACGCTCAACATGACACTACACGTTCATCCAATTTGCTCATAGTCGGGTCATAGATACCAAAGAAAATCCATTATTGTGATGGTGATGATGAAAGTGATATTAGTGATATTGACTACTGTTCGGGACAGCCTACAGTTCGTGTGAAAACATTAGTGATTGTGCAGTGTTCATACGTACAGTGTTCGCATAGAAATGGGCCAACGTAGTGAAATGTTGGCCCATATATACGTATGAACAAACAAAGACAACAATAGAAAGTGATAGGGACAGAAAATACTGTAAATACTGTTATTGCACAACATTTAATATTATTTCATAATATTGCACAACTTGCGCAATCGTGTCAACACCCATTTGTTATTGGCGCATTTGTCTCGGCGCAGGGCACGATTGTCGCTAGTTGGATGTAAATAATTGTATTATAAATCGACCTTTTTTCTAAATAAATTGTCTTCGCTTCACCGCATTGACCTATGTGACTAGTACGGACTTTGTCTTGGAACCTCACAAACTCTCCTCGGTCTGACCCACCGATCGGCTAGATCAGCGACGCTTCTTCACGGGAGCGTTGCCCACTAGCGCGGTACACAGCCGTACCGTAAACCAATGTACGGGAGCTTACAGGCCCGTACATTTATGGTCCTTCGAGCCGGATATAGCCGATTGTATAGCGCTGTTGGTCAGTCGAGGAGAGTGCCTTGGCAATGCCGGTGACACGTAGCACCACCGCTCGGGATGACGAGAGGCCTACAACCTCCGCGTCCACCGTTCGGGACGCCGCGAGGCCTACAACTTCCGCGTCCACCGTTCGCGACGCTGCCGCGTCAATCGTTCGCGACGCCGCGTCAACTGTTCGAGACGCCGCGTCGACACTTCGGGACGGCGAGAGGCTAACTACCTCCACGTCCACCCCCGCGGCCATGCATGCCAGTTCCACGGACACATGGTCAGCGGGGTCATCGGCCGTAACGGCAACATCAACGTCAGCATCCGCGACGTTGACTTCGGTACCGGCGGGAGAAGACGCAAGTCAGATCGGCGTGAAGCGTCACCCGTCCGGTACACACGGCACAGAGGCCGTGCATCGTTCGGACGTGCGCTCAAGCAAAAGAGGCACGTCACACTCGTCTAGAAGAAAGACGAAATTAGCGAAAGCTAAAATAGAGCTGTTAAAGCTACAAATCGAGCTTGTCGCCGCCCAGATAGAGGCAATCGAAGAATCTGACGCCGACACCATCGACGACAACACCGTCGAAGACCTCGAAATCACGAAGGAGAGGGTCGACACATGGGTCAATAGTCAAGCGCTCAGCGCGACTGGTGCGCCACCCCCCATAGTTCGAGAAGTCTGCATAGCACAGACTCACCAGGCGTCACCGACCACGCCGACTCCTTTCCCCGTGCAACAAATTGAAGATCGGCAAGATAACGGTAAGCCCGAAACAGATCGCATAGTGCCCGCTGTAGCGCCCGTTAGCCAGAGTATCGGGCTAACGGAATTGGCTGCAGCGATAACTTTGGCCGCCAAGTCAGGCCATCAAACGGCTCCGCGCTACTTCACGGAGCTACCATCGTATAGCGGGTCGCATCAGGAATGGCTATCATTCAAAGCGGCCTACGAAGAATCGCACAAAAATCACAGTGAAAGTGAAAACATAGCTCGCTTAAGAAGAAGCCTTAAAGGAAAAGCCAAAGAGGCAGTCGAAAGCCTCCTCATATACAACGTAGAAACAAGTAAGATTCTGAAAACGTTAGAAAACCGGTTCGGCCGACCGGATTCTATCGCCATAACGGAACTGGAGCGGTTGAGGGCACTTCCGCGGCTTCCGCGGCTAACAGACTCGCCGCGTGATATATGTGTGTTCGCCACTCGAGTCACCAACACCGTCGCAACATTACAAGCACTTGAAAAGTCATACTACTTATTCAATCCGGAAATCACCAGAACAACAATAGAGAAACTCCCTTCAGGACTTCGTTACAGATGGTTCGAGTACGTAAGTAAACAACCAAAAGAGCAACCCGATTTGTTGAAACTTTCACGATTCTTCGAGATCGAGGCGGAACTCTGCAGTTCGTACGCACAGCCAGAATTCACGCCGCCTATAGAGACGAGTTACGCACCCAGGCGAACTCAGAAGACTTATTCCGCAACGGAAAGTCAACATCGAAAAGTGTCTGCCTGTCCGGTATGTGCCAATACCGGACACAAAACAGAAAAGTGTTCGAAGTTCATAGAAGCAGACACTAGGACACGTTGGAACATCGCAAAGGACAAACGATTGTGTTTCAAGTGTCTACATTACAAAAACAGAACACACAAGTGTAAAATATCGAATTGTAATGAAAACAATTGTTCGCGTTCGCACCATCGACTGCTCCACTTCGAAGAAAAGGTACGTGCTAGTGAAAAGATCGAAGTTGTCGCTTCCGCCTGGCAACCAAAGGAGACACATTCATTTCTGAAATTTGTGCCCGTTCGAGTCTCCGGTTCACAAGGAAGCGTCAACACCTACGCACTACTCGACGACGGTTCAACGGTAACCCTCATCGATAATAGTTTGGCGCAACAAATAGGCGCGAAAGGGCCCGTTGATCCGCTCCACATAGAAGCAATCGCAAATACCGAAGTTGACGCAAATCGGTCACGTCGTGTAAAAATAACGTTACACGGCGCGACAAACCACCGCACCATTCGAGCACGCACCATGAACAATCTACAGCTCTCTGCGCAAACAGTATCGGAGCAAGACCTGTCAGACTGTCCACACCTCAAGAACATTAAACAACATCTACAATATCCACGTGTCCGACCGAAACTTCTCATCGGTCAAGACAACTGGGACTTATTGCTCGCCACACAGATCAGGAGAGGACAGCGACATCAGCCGGTCGCGTCTCTAACACCGCTCGGATGGGTGCTACATGGAACACAGACACGCCTACTAGGGCGCCGTGTGGACTCTATCAATCACCTCACCAATCGTACCGAAGACAGTATGGACGAACAGTTGAAACAGTATTTCTCTTTGGAGTCGCTGATGATCACTCCAAAGAGACCGTCCAACGACATCGAAGAAAGGGCCGTCAAGACGCTTGTCGAACATACTCGACGAAATAGTGACGGGCGCTACGAAACATCGTTGCTGTGGAAATCGGACGATTTTCAGATGCCCGTCAACTACGACAACGCGCTCAGACGACTCCACCATACTGAAAAGAGGATAGATAGAGATCCTAAACTTCGAGATCGCTATGAGCAGCAGATGAACGCGCTCATAGAAAAGGGATACGCCGAACGAGCGCCTCCCCATCGTACGCCGGGAAAAACGTGGTACCTGCCACACTTTCCCGTGCTGAACCCCACCAAACCAGGAAAGGTCCGCATAGTACACGACGCAGCAGCTAAGACGATGGGACATTCGCTCAACGATTACCTGCTCACCGGACCCGACCTCATTCTGTCGTTACCCGGGGTACTCATGAGGTTACGACAACATCGAATCGCCGTGTCATCCGATATAGCCGAAATGTTCATGCAAGTGAAAGTTCGACCGCAGGATAGAGATGCGCTTCGGTACCTATGGAGAGGCAGAAAGCGAGGTAAAGATCCTCCAATAGAGTATAGGATGACCTCTCTCATATTCGGAGCCACATCGTCACCTGCAACGGCTATATACGTGAAGAATAGAAATGCCGAAAGATACAAAACAACGTATCCGGAGGCATACACGGCGATTGTTCGAAATCATTACGTTGATGATTACCTCCAAAGCTTCAAAACAGAAGAAGAAGCTATACAGACAGCCCTTCGAGTACAACAAATTAATCGGGAGGCCCACTACGAGTTGCGACAGTGGACATCCAATTCGAAGAAAGTACTCGAAGCGTTCAATGAAAACTCCGAACCGATCGATAAAAGGAGTATAGATCTCGACAATAGTTCAAACATAGAGCGTCTCTTGGGAGTCATATGGAGGCCTGCAACCGACGAACTTACATTTGATCTCAACATGGCTCGACTACCCCCTGGCGCCATCCTAAACACTCAACCGACGAAGAGGGAAACTTTGAAAATTATAATGTCTCTCTTCGATCCGCTTGGACTCGCATCGCCTGTCACCACAAGAGCCAAGCAGATATTTCAGGAGTTATGGCGCAGAGGAACAGATTGGGATCAAAAAATAGACGCAGACCTCGCTAGCCAATGGACAGTATGGCTAGAACATCTGAAGAGACTCCGCGATGTCAACATACCTCGCTGTTACCCGAACTACAGTGACGCCGCCACAATCGAGTTACACGTGTTCGTGGATGCGAGCGAAACAGCATACGCCGCAGCCCTATACTGGCGCATCATCAGGCCAGACGGACAAGTGTCGTTGGCGTTCGTAACAGCGAAGGCGCGAGTCTCACCTCTCAAGCTGACGTCCATCCCGCGTCTCGAGCTGCTTGCTGCAGTGATGGGGAGCAGGATGGCAACTACAGTCATCGAAGAGCACGATAGAAGGCCAGACAAGAAGATCTTCTGGACCGATAGCAAGACCGTGCTCACCTGGCTGCAAATAGGCGCGAGGTCTTACAAACCATTCGTCGCGCATCGTATAGCAGCAATAGAGGAAAACAGCAAGATCGGCGAGTGGCGTTGGGTGCCTACCAAATTGAATGTTGCGGACGATGCAACCAGAGACGTACCCAACGACTTCAACTCGCAACATAGGTGGTTCAACGGGCCTAGTTTCCTTCTGGAAAATCCTGATCGATGGCCACAGGAAAAAGTTGTAACCACCTCACCGACCGGCGAAGAAAAAGTACACGTGACTGTTGTAAAAGAACAATCGAAATTGGAGCAGTGCATCCCGAATAGCAATAGATTTTCGAAATGGGAAAAGCTCGTTCGAAGCACGGCACGTGTGCTACATTTCATTCGACTTTGCCGAAGAAAAAGGGATCACGTAAACTACAAAAGAACACAGAAACGCACAGAGAAAGACCCGTTGTGGCGGGAACATAAAATCAAACAGAATCCCACACAACCGAAAATCACACAACCCCAACAGTTTGAGAAGACCTACTTACCAATCCCCACAGACCTTCTGCACGAAGCAGAGTTACTTCTCATTAGAAACAGCCAACAAAAGACTTTCTCAGAAGATTTACGTGATCTCCGAAACAACAGAAAAATAGCAGCGCAGAGCCGACTGCGCCACCTAGCTGTGAAGATCGAAAATGGCATAATCCAGTTAGTACCACGTATCGGCGCTGCATGTGACGTCACCGATCGACAAAAGAGCCCTGCAGTACTCGATGGGAACGAGTACGTGTGCAGGCTCTACATAGAGTACGTCCATAGGCAGTTGCATCATGCTGGCGTCGAGACTACAATAAACGAATGTCGACAGTACTACTGGATCCTTCGGCTACGTCCGGTAACGCGTATGATTATTCACAGATGTCTCCACTGTAGGATTCGAAGATCGCAGCCACCAGTGCCACCTACAGGGGACCTACCACCGTGCCGGCTAGCACACCATCGACGTGCGTTCACCTACACCGGGCTCGACTACTTCGGGCCGCTCGCAGTGACGGTGGGACGCACAACACAGAAGAGATACGTCGCGTTGTTCACGTGTTTAACGACACGCGCCGTACACCTCGAAATCGCAGCTTCGCTGACTACAGACTCGGCCGTGATGGCGTTGCGACGCATGATAGCGCGTCGCGGGTGTCCCATAGAAATATGGTCGGACAACGGCACCAACCTACACGGCGCCGAACGAGAACTTCGGCAACAAACAGATCGGCTTCTTCAAGAAGAGGCAAACAAGAAGAGGATCAATTGGCGCTTCATCCCTCCCGGTGCCCCTTTCATGGGCGGGGCCTGGGAGCGCCTCGTTCGCAGCGTCAAGACATCACTCAACAACGTGCTACATGAGCGGCGCCCCACAGAAGAAGTACTCGGCACATTGATCGCCGAGGTCGAGTACACCGTCAACAGCCGGCCGCTCACACACGTCTCGGTTGATCCGGACGATCCCGAGGCGCTCACGCCTAACCACTTCCTGCTGATGGGATCGGGCCGTGATCAACACCTCGGCGTCTTCAACGAGGAAGACACCATCGGGCGCACGCACTGGCGCGCCTCACAACGTCTCGCCGACTTGTTTTGGCAACGCTGGCTCAGGGAATACCTTCCTGAGCTTCAGCACCGGCGGGAGCCCCAAGGAAGAGGGCGGCAAGTCACCATCGGAGACGTTGTGCTCATCGTGGACAACACCCTTTCTCGCAACACATGGCCGCGAGGAAGGGTCATCGCGGCTTATCCTGGACCCGACCGCGCTGTGAGGACAGTCGACGTCGCTACCGCGGCGGGGACTCTTCGCCGACCGGCTAAGAAGCTGGTCATCCTGCCAGCGGAGCCGGCTGCCCTCCAGCACACAGAAGATGCGTCGACCTGACGACGGCGCATCGGCGGGAGAATGTTCGGGACAGCCTACAGTTCGTGTGAAAACATTAGTGATTGTGCAGTGTTCATACGTACAGTGTTCGCATAGAAATGGGCCAACGTAGTGAAATGTTGGCCCATATATACGTATGAACAAACAAAGACAACAATAGAAAGTGATAGGGACAGAAAATACTGTAAATACTGTTATTGCACAACATTTAATATTATTTCATAATATTGCACAACTTGCGCAATCGTGTCAACACCCATTTGTTATTGGCGCATTTGTCTCGGCGCAGGGCACGATTGTCGCTAGTTGGATGTAAATAATTGTATTATAAATCGACCTTTTTTCTAAATAAATTGTCTTCGCTTCACCGCATTGACCTATGCCGCATTGACTAGTACGGACTTTGTCTTGGAACCTCACAAACTCTCCTCGGTCTGACCCACCGATCGGCTAGATCAGCGACGCTTCTTCACGGGAGCGTTGCCCACTAGCGCGGTACACAGCCGTACCGTAAACCAATGTACGGGAGCTTACAGGCCCGTACATTTATGGTCCTTCGAGCCGGATATAGCCGATTGTATAGCGCTGTTGGTCAGTCGAGGAGAGTGCCTTGGCAATGCCGGTGACACGTAGCACCACCGCTCGGGATGACGAGAGGCCTACAACCTCCGCGTCCACCGTTCGGGACGCCGCGAGGCCTACAACTTCCGCGTCCACCGTTCGCGACGCTGCCGCGTCAATCGTTCGCGACGCCGCGTCAACTGTTCGAGACGCCGCGTCGACACTTCGGGACGGCGAGAGGCTAACTACCTCCACGTCCACCCCCGCGGCCATGCATGCCAGTTCCACGGACACATGGTCAGCGGGGTCATCGGCCGTAACGGCAACATCAACGTCAGCATCCGCGACGTTGACTTCGGTACCGGCGGGAGAAGACGCAAGTCAGATCGGCGTGAAGCGTCACCCGTCCGGTACACACGGCACAGAGGCCGTGCATCGTTCGGACGTGCGCTCAAGCAAAAGAGGCACGTCACACTCGTCTAGAAGAAAGACGAAATTAGCGAAAGCTAAAATAGAGCTGTTAAAGCTACAAATCGAGCTTGTCGCCGCCCAGATAGAGGCAATCGAAGAATCTGACGCCGACACCATCGACGACAACACCGTCGAAGACCTCGAAATCACGAAGGAGAGGGTCGACACATGGGTCAATAGTCAAGCGCTCAGCGCGACTGGTGCGCCACCCCCCATAGTTCGAGAAGTCTGCATAGCACAGACTCACCAGGCGTCACCGACCACGCCGACTCCTTTCCCCGTGCAACAAATTGAAGATCGGCAAGATAACGGTAAGCCCGAAACAGATCGCATAGTGCCCGCTGTAGCGCCCGTTAGCCAGAGTATCGGGCTAACGGAATTGGCTGCAGCGATAACTTTGGCCGCCAAGTCAGGCCATCAAACGGCTCCGCGCTACTTCACGGAGCTACCATCGTATAGCGGGTCGCATCAGGAATGGCTATCATTCAAAGCGGCCTACGAAGAATCGCACAAAAATCACAGTGAAAGTGAAAACATAGCTCGCTTAAGAAGAAGCCTTAAAGGAAAAGCCAAAGAGGCAGTCGAAAGCCTCCTCATATACAACGTAGAAACAAGTAAGATTCTGAAAACGTTAGAAAACCGGTTCGGCCGACCGGATTCTATCGCCATAACGGAACTGGAGCGGTTGAGGGCACTTCCGCGGCTTCCGCGGCTAACAGACTCGCCGCGTGATATATGTGTGTTCGCCACTCGAGTCACCAACACCGTCGCAACATTACAAGCACTTGAAAAGTCATACTACTTATTCAATCCGGAAATCACCAGAACAACAATAGAGAAACTCCCTTCAGGACTTCGTTACAGATGGTTCGAGTACGTAAGTAAACAACCAAAAGAGCAACCCGATTTGTTGAAACTTTCACGATTCTTCGAGATCGAGGCGGAACTCTGCAGTTCGTACGCACAGCCAGAATTCACGCCGCCTATAGAGACGAGTTACGCACCCAGGCGAACTCAGAAGACTTATTCCGCAACGGAAAGTCAACATCGAAAAGTGTCTGCCTGTCCGGTATGTGCCAATACCGGACACAAAACAGAAAAGTGTTCGAAGTTCATAGAAGCAGACACTAGGACACGTTGGAACATCGCAAAGGACAAACGATTGTGTTTCAAGTGTCTACATTACAAAAACAGAACACACAAGTGTAAAATATCGAATTGTAATGAAAACAATTGTTCGCGTTCGCACCATCGACTGCTCCACTTCGAAGAAAAGGTACGTGCTAGTGAAAAGATCGAAGTTGTCGCTTCCGCCTGGCAACCAAAGGAGACACATTCATTTCTGAAATTTGTGCCCGTTCGAGTCTCCGGTTCACAAGGAAGCGTCAACACCTACGCACTACTCGACGACGGTTCAACGGTAACCCTCATCGATAATAGTTTGGCGCAACAAATAGGCGCGAAAGGGCCCGTTGATCCGCTCCACATAGAAGCAATCGCAAATACCGAAGTTGACGCAAATCGGTCACGTCGTGTAAAAATAACGTTACACGGCGCGACAAACCACCGCACCATTCGAGCACGCACCATGAACAATCTACAGCTCTCTGCGCAAACAGTATCGGAGCAAGACCTGTCAGACTGTCCACACCTCAAGAACATTAAACAACATCTACAATATCCACGTGTCCGACCGAAACTTCTCATCGGTCAAGACAACTGGGACTTATTGCTCGCCACACAGATCAGGAGAGGACAGCGACATCAGCCGGTCGCGTCTCTAACACCGCTCGGATGGGTGCTACATGGAACACAGACACGCCTACTAGGGCGCCGTGTGGACTCTATCAATCACCTCACCAATCGTACCGAAGACAGTATGGACGAACAGTTGAAACAGTATTTCTCTTTGGAGTCGCTGATGATCACTCCAAAGAGACCGTCCAACGACATCGAAGAAAGGGCCGTCAAGACGCTTGTCGAACATACTCGACGAAATAGTGACGGGCGCTACGAAACATCGTTGCTGTGGAAATCGGACGATTTTCAGATGCCCGTCAACTACGACAACGCGCTCAGACGACTCCACCATACTGAAAAGAGGATAGATAGAGATCCTAAACTTCGAGATCGCTATGAGCAGCAGATGAACGCGCTCATAGAAAAGGGATACGCCGAACGAGCGCCTCCCCATCGTACGCCGGGAAAAACGTGGTACCTGCCACACTTTCCCGTGCTGAACCCCACCAAACCAGGAAAGGTCCGCATAGTACACGACGCAGCAGCTAAGACGATGGGACATTCGCTCAACGATTACCTGCTCACCGGACCCGACCTCATTCTGTCGTTACCCGGGGTACTCATGAGGTTACGACAACATCGAATCGCCGTGTCATCCGATATAGCCGAAATGTTCATGCAAGTGAAAGTTCGACCGCAGGATAGAGATGCGCTTCGGTACCTATGGAGAGGCAGAAAGCGAGGTAAAGATCCTCCAATAGAGTATAGGATGACCTCTCTCATATTCGGAGCCACATCGTCACCTGCAACGGCTATATACGTGAAGAATAGAAATGCCGAAAGATACAAAACAACGTATCCGGAGGCATACACGGCGATTGTTCGAAATCATTACGTTGATGATTACCTCCAAAGCTTCAAAACAGAAGAAGAAGCTATACAGACAGCCCTTCGAGTACAACAAATTAATCGGGAGGCCCACTACGAGTTGCGACAGTGGACATCCAATTCGAAGAAAGTACTCGAAGCGTTCAATGAAAACTCCGAACCGATCGATAAAAGGAGTATAGATCTCGACAATAGTTCAAACATAGAGCGTCTCTTGGGAGTCATATGGAGGCCTGCAACCGACGAACTTACATTTGATCTCAACATGGCTCGACTACCCCCTGGCGCCATCCTAAACACTCAACCGACGAAGAGGGAAACTTTGAAAATTATAATGTCTCTCTTCGATCCGCTTGGACTCGCATCGCCTGTCACCACAAGAGCCAAGCAGATATTTCAGGAGTTATGGCGCAGAGGAACAGATTGGGATCAAAAAATAGACGCAGACCTCGCTAGCCAATGGACAGTATGGCTAGAACATCTGAAGAGACTCCGCGATGTCAACATACCTCGCTGTTACCCGAACTACAGTGACGCCGCCACAATCGAGTTACACGTGTTCGTGGATGCGAGCGAAACAGCATACGCCGCAGCCCTATACTGGCGCATCATCAGGCCAGACGGACAAGTGTCGTTGGCGTTCGTAACAGCGAAGGCGCGAGTCTCACCTCTCAAGCTGACGTCCATCCCGCGTCTCGAGCTGCTTGCTGCAGTGATGGGGAGCAGGATGGCAACTACAGTCATCGAAGAGCACGATAGAAGGCCAGACAAGAAGATCTTCTGGACCGATAGCAAGACCGTGCTCACCTGGCTGCAAATAGGCGCGAGGTCTTACAAACCATTCGTCGCGCATCGTATAGCAGCAATAGAGGAAAACAGCAAGATCGGCGAGTGGCGTTGGGTGCCTACCAAATTGAATGTTGCGGACGATGCAACCAGAGACGTACCCAACGACTTCAACTCGCAACATAGGTGGTTCAACGGGCCTAGTTTCCTTCTGGAAAATCCTGATCGATGGCCACAGGAAAAAGTTGTAACCACCTCACCGACCGGCGAAGAAAAAGTACACGTGACTGTTGTAAAAGAACAATCGAAATTGGAGCAGTGCATCCCGAATAGCAATAGATTTTCGAAATGGGAAAAGCTCGTTCGAAGCACGGCACGTGTGCTACATTTCATTCGACTTTGCCGAAGAAAAAGGGATCACGTAAACTACAAAAGAACACAGAAACGCACAGAGAAAGACCCGTTGTGGCGGGAACATAAAATCAAACAGAATCCCACACAACCGAAAATCACACAACCCCAACAGTTTGAGAAGACCTACTTACCAATCCCCACAGACCTTCTGCACGAAGCAGAGTTACTTCTCATTAGAAACAGCCAACAAAAGACTTTCTCAGAAGATTTACGTGATCTCCGAAACAACAGAAAAATAGCAGCGCAGAGCCGACTGCGCCACCTAGCTGTGAAGATCGAAAATGGCATAATCCAGTTAGTACCACGTATCGGCGCTGCATGTGACGTCACCGATCGACAAAAGAGCCCTGCAGTACTCGATGGGAACGAGTACGTGTGCAGGCTCTACATAGAGTACGTCCATAGGCAGTTGCATCATGCTGGCGTCGAGACTACAATAAACGAATGTCGACAGTACTACTGGATCCTTCGGCTACGTCCGGTAACGCGTATGATTATTCACAGATGTCTCCACTGTAGGATTCGAAGATCGCAGCCACCAGTGCCACCTACAGGGGACCTACCACCGTGCCGGCTAGCACACCATCGACGTGCGTTCACCTACACCGGGCTCGACTACTTCGGGCCGCTCGCAGTGACGGTGGGACGCACAACACAGAAGAGATACGTCGCGTTGTTCACGTGTTTAACGACACGCGCCGTACACCTCGAAATCGCAGCTTCGCTGACTACAGACTCGGCCGTGATGGCGTTGCGACGCATGATAGCGCGTCGCGGGTGTCCCATAGAAATATGGTCGGACAACGGCACCAACCTACACGGCGCCGAACGAGAACTTCGGCAACAAACAGATCGGCTTCTTCAAGAAGAGGCAAACAAGAAGAGGATCAATTGGCGCTTCATCCCTCCCGGTGCCCCTTTCATGGGCGGGGCCTGGGAGCGCCTCGTTCGCAGCGTCAAGACATCACTCAACAACGTGCTACATGAGCGGCGCCCCACAGAAGAAGTACTCGGCACATTGATCGCCGAGGTCGAGTACACCGTCAACAGCCGGCCGCTCACACACGTCTCGGTTGATCCGGACGATCCCGAGGCGCTCACGCCTAACCACTTCCTGCTGATGGGATCGGGCCGTGATCAACACCTCGGCGTCTTCAACGAGGAAGACACCATCGGGCGCACGCACTGGCGCGCCTCACAACGTCTCGCCGACTTGTTTTGGCAACGCTGGCTCAGGGAATACCTTCCTGAGCTTCAGCACCGGCGGGAGCCCCAAGGAAGAGGGCGGCAAGTCACCATCGGAGACGTTGTGCTCATCGTGGACAACACCCTTTCTCGCAACACATGGCCGCGAGGAAGGGTCATCGCGGCTTATCCTGGACCCGACCGCGCTGTGAGGACAGTCGACGTCGCTACCGCGGCGGGGACTCTTCGCCGACCGGCTAAGAAGCTGGTCATCCTGCCAGCGGAGCCGGCTGCCCTCCAGCACACAGAAGATGCGTCGACCTGACGACGGCGCATCGGCGGGAGAATGTTCGGGACAGCCTACAGTTCGTGTGAAAACATTAGTGATTGTGCAGTGTTCATACGTACAGTGTTCGCATAGAAATGGGCCAACGTAGTGAAATGTTGGCCCATATATACGTATGAACAAACAAAGACAACAATAGAAAGTGATAGGGACAGAAAATACTGTAAATACTGTTATTGCACAACATTTAATATTATTTCATAATATTGCACAACTTGCGCAATCGTGTCAACACCCATTTGTTATTGGCGCATTTGTCTCGGCGCAGGGCACGATTGTCGCTAGTTGGATGTAAATAATTGTATTATAAATCGACCTTTTTTCTAAATAAATTGTCTTCGCTTCACCGCATTGACCTATGCCGCATTGACTAGTACGGACTTTGTCTTGGAACCTCACAAACTCTCCTCGGTCTGACCCACCGATCGGCTAGATCAGCGACGCTTCTTCACGGGAGCGTTGCCCACTAGCGCGGTACACAGCCGTACCGTAAACCAATGTACGGGAGCTTACAGGCCCGTACAACTACGATGATATTAACATTAGCGATGTCAATAAGTGTCAGTTCACATCGGATCGTGATGCGGCGCGAACTTTTTGACTTGATCCGATTTTAAGGATCGGATCGGATCGTAATGCGTCGATTCGATCCACGGATCCGGTATCAAGGAAATCGGATCGACTTGAAAGATTTGTCGTATTTCCTTTCGTTTTTACAACAGTCTAACATAATTTACATTTTCCGCCCTCAGGTATCTTGATAAACTGACTCCACACATTAGATTTTATAGGAGGAACCATTTTTCGACAAATCAGTTTTATTAAATAAAACGTCCGCACATCTGAGATACTCGTAGACAATAACAAATAGAAACTAATTAAACCATACATTATAACTCGTACCTATGTTTTCTTACTTAACTACACAGTCAGATTATAATAAAATGTAATAAGATGTTCGCATATCTACCCGCAAAAGACGCCGCCGCCAAACTTGGAACGAAACGTAAACAAAAGATCAAGTTCGGTCAAAATCGTGAGTAGTTAATGTAGGTAAACCGCCTTTCAGTTCATACGATCCAAGTGATCCGTTCTTCAAAGTTTTGTATCGATCCGCTAAAAAATCGCATGGTCTCGATCCGATCCAAAAATCGTCAAATCGTATGCTTTCGATCCGATTTTCTAAAAGATCGGATCGGATCTGTTCATCCCTACTTTTTAAGATAGCAATAGAATTTACTACAAAAAAAAGGTATACAGTTCAGTGAGTGGTGTCATTCTCGATGCGCCGCACCGCACCTCTTTACGTGAATCATCGAACTTTGTACCTTTTAATGTAGTAAATAAGGGTATATTATATTGCTATTTTAAAAAGTGCACACCGCGTCGCAATCAGGTGCTGACCCTAAGAATAATGACTATTGAAGCCCTATTAATTCGTTTTTAGAGGACGTCTAAGAGCAATAATTGAAATGTGCAGACAAGGATTATCAGCGATTCCTGCTGAAAATAAAGCGCATGCAAGACTAGTGAACACTTTAAGTGCGGCGCGTTACGTCTCCTGGCTAGTCGTTATATGCAATACCTTCTCCCATCTCACATATGTTCTGCTACCGCTCTTATTTACTATATTTGGAAACGAACGTTACTTGCCAATAACTCCTGGAGATGCTTACGGTAAAAAAATTTGATTATCCATTGCTCTTTTCCTTTTAATTTACATATATCTAAGCTTTTAAATAAAGATTTTTGGATTATTTTTTTATATTAATAAGGGTGGTAGGCGGGCTGACGGTTCACTTGATGGTAGGTGGTACCTAAGGACACAAGCAACACATGTGCGCTGCCGACCCTGCAGGAATTTATTTACTGCTCATATTGTAGCTAGATGGAAACACCTTGGAACGAAGATTGTTCCAAAGTTCGCGCGTCCGTGGGATAAAGTTTCTACTCATCCGAACTCTGCGCAGCAGCACCTTATCCAAGTAATATGGATGAACTTCGCATCTATGGGGCGCAGTGCGATGGTAAAAGTTTGAGGTAGGCATTAATTGGAACAACTCATCCGAGCACTCGCCATTGTACGTACAGGCGGTAGAACACACAAAGAGAGGCTACATCTCTTCTTAAACTAAGCGGTTCTAATCGTTGCTATATGAGCACAGAGCCAACCTTAGAAATGAAGTTCCAAGTTGACTCTCCTAATGTTTTAGTAGTGGCAGAGCACACTGAGTTTTGCAGACATAAATTGGAGTGCTTGTCTGGCGGCAGCAACCATAGACCACCGTGAAATAACCTGCATGTGTGCTGTTATATTAAGATACGAGTAAGTGAGTAAATTATACCAGAGTCCATTTTCCCACCCTCCCTAATCTTTTATCCTTGATCCTCCTGAGAAGCATCTCCCTAAACCCCCCCCCCCCTGGCAACGCCCCTGTCTGACGACTTTTATCTATATTAAAGTCGCACACTCTTGTCATAGCGGTCGTGGCCGTGGGGATGATGTACACGGAGGATGGTCGTTTTCGTCCTCCCTGGCGTGCCACATTGCCGCTTTTTTTTAAGTACGCATTGCTTCTCGTCCTAATATATTGCTTATAATATTAATATGTACTTTTTAATTGGTAATTGTAATGATTGATGATTGTGTATTGAATGTATGTATTTTTTTTTTAAAGAGATAACATGAAATTTATAGCTGTAGGTACCTGTAATTGGCAATTTGTTTGTGTGACTTAATCAATTTTGCTGTGCTGTCGGTATTTCCATTAAATAAAATAAAATAAAAATGAAACCTTTAGTTTTGGTGATAAAAACTTAACTGTCTAACATTCTACTGACGTTGTATAAATTATTATTTAAAATGTTTACCGTTTCAGGTCTAAGTCCAAAATATGAAAGTCCGTTCTACGAAGCCACATACGTCTTGACAGTGACTGGCACTTTCTTCTCGCTGATCAATCAGAGCGGTTACATCCTTTTATTCGTCACATTAATCGCCCATGAACTTGGACACTGTTATGTTATCACGGAAATCTTGAACCAAACCTTTCACATTATATCCAATGACGACGGCACAGAAAATGTTGAAACACTGAAAACAGTCGAAGATAATTTAAAATTTTGTGTTAAACATCATCAATTTTTAAACAAGTTTCACTCAAAAATAAGAGACCTATACAAAATCATTTTCGGAGCTCATTTCTTGATGATGATCGTAGTTCTGGTGACAACTATGCTGACATTTAACGCTTGGGACATCAGAAACACCGTTCTGACCACTATCACGGGTATCACTCCGTTAATTATCTACTGTTTTGGTGGAGAAACGTTGATATCTGCTGGCGATGAATTGTCACATGCTGTTTACTCGTGCGGATGGCAAATGATGAAGGTGAAGCAAGCCAAGATAACTCTTCTCATGCTGTGCCTCACTCAACAACCACTTCACCTAACTGCAGCTGACATTTTCATAATGAACAGGGAGACCTTTGGAAACATCGTAGAATTTATATATAAAATTTACGCTGTGTTTAATTAAATTTTCGGTACTTTGACGTTATTTCTTTATAATTGGATTTCATTCTAATGAAGTATATAACAAGTCCGCCGTAGTTAACAAGTTCGTTAACAAATTATAAATTGAGGCTTACAATTTTATGTTTACTTATTCGACTTTTAATACTTTTATTATTTGAAGGAACCTTTTTGTCGTTGTAATCAAAAGTTTGCCTTAGGAAAGTTTACGGAATTGATAGAGTATTTACTTATTCTTTCGCTTTCTTCTAAGGAATATTTCGGGAAATCCATTAAATTTACATTCCGAACTCATTGATTGGGGTTTTAAACTTAAATCCTTCAACACTTCTTATTGTAAACGCCGAAAATGCAACAAATTTTGAGATAAAATATACTAGAAGGAGAGATATATGGCGTCTGTATACTTTACTGTATGCCACGATCCAGGTCCGTTTTGACCGGTCCTTTTGGATAATTACCTACGTCCTAGATACGGTTGAGATGATGAATTACATTTATTTATATCAAATATTCGAAATATTTATTATTACATTACTAAATAATGTGATAGTAATAAGGTTAAGTATATTTAGTTAAATTCTAAATTATTTACAATTTATAATCAGTCTAGTTGAACCGGACAGGCTTCGCGGCGGCGCGGCGTGCACATGTGGCGCACGCGGTACTGCTCTACTTATACTTTTTTTCTAAAATAATAATAGCCTAAGTTACTCCTTATAACGTCAAGTATCTGCCAGTAAAAGGTCCCGTCAAAATTGGTACATTTTGGGGTGAGTCTGTTTCACTCCCAGACAAACAGACTAAAAAGTTAACATATTTTTTTTATAAGTACCGTATATACTTTGATATACATTTAGCAGTTATTTTGACATTACAAACAGACACGTCAATCTTATTTATTAGAGATTGTAGCCTAAGTTCCGGTATGGTTCCAAGCATGCTGGCTGCATTACCTCGTCGTACAACATTGCAAGTTTTCTGACCAAGTTAATAGTCAGGGGTTCCCCGTGATGACGACTAAGACGACTTTTTCAACATTTTATAAAATACAATACAAGCAGATATACTGTTTGTATACTTTCCTGTTTGTTCTTGGTTTTTCTTTTTTTAAGTAATAATTAAAAGCTTTTAGTGATTGCAATTAACATTAACACTGTATCACTGTTTAAATTTAAACCGCTTCAAAAGTGGCTGCGGTTGTTTGTCTGTGAAGCCAGCAATTTTGCACAAAGTCAACAAATTGCCGGAGCTTATTTATTCACTGTTACTCTCACGTTAGAAATATTAAAGTATTTTATCAAGCTTTCATACGTGTGTTATTCTGCGATAAGTGTAATACTTACAGTTAATTTATTTTGGTCTAAGATTTATTTTTTTATTACAATACAGTGCCGGTGTACACTCAATTCAGTTTTAGTAACCACAATTCCAAAAGAAAAAAGTTTCTGTACTGGAATAATTGACGCCACAACCAATACAATCCTCACTTTGAACCTTACAAATTAACCCACCAGATTTAGTAGCGCACATGAATCCTCTTGATCTTAAATATACATATTTCTAGATGAAAGATTTCTTTTGTCAAGTGGGCCGTCAGTCTGTCTTGATCGCTTAAAAATCATTTTTAATATTCAAAATAAATACTTCTATTACAAATATTATATATCCAATTCGGTAGAGCCAACTTCGAGAAGGAGTACAATCGTCGAATCCAGTTCGGATAGGCAGCGTTCGGGAAGCTCTGAGACATATTCTCGTCCGAAATTCCTCAGTGGGTTACGTCCACAGGTCGGTATCGTACGCATCGCATCAATCGCATTATTTTTTCATACTGCGTCCACTGATCGGCAGCGATCGGATTGCCGTGCCGACGGAATGCCGATTCCAATTCCATTCGGATTTTTTGATCGTACATGTGTTTGTGGGAATGGAGGAGGAAAGCGAAGAAAAACAATTTCGGGCCGCGTCTACTGATTGGCATTCCATGATTCCGTATGACGTCATCGGCACGCATCACAAAAGTTGCCTCTCGGAGCATTCGTGTCGGCATTACCGATGTGCGATCCGTACAATGCCGATCAGTGGACGCACTTGTGTGACTTTCTATACAAAGAATAAATAAATGCGATGTGTCCAATGCGTACGATACAGACCTGTAGACGCTTAACTAAACAAAAGTTTTCGACAAATGTGTGTTGCCTGTGACGACATATGGCGCTGAAACGTGGTCTCTAACTATGGGCCTCGTAAGAAAGCTCAACGTCGCTCAACGAGCTATAGAGAGGGCTAGTTCCGGGTTACACTGCGAGATCGAATCAAGAATGAGGAGATTCACAGATGAACGAAAGTTTTCGAAATAACCTGGAGGATTAGTAAGTTGAAGTGGCAGTGGACACATAGTACAGAGAGCCGACGGCCGCTGAGACCGGAAGGTTCTCGAGTGGAAGCCACGGACCTGCAAGCACAACGTAAGACGTCCACCCACAAGGTGGACAGACAACCTGATAAGGGCCGCGGGTCGACGATGGATCCAGGCTGCTTCTTATCGCTCCTTTAGGAAAATTAGGGGGGCTTTGTCTATCAGGTGAACAAACCCGCAGATCAAAATGTCCCGCTGTCTTCTTTGTTCTTATATTACCCGTTAGCTATCTCTGGAGTGATTCGCGTCGTGAGTGCTGAAGAGAAGAATCCAAAGCTTTGGAAGAAGACTCAAACCCGAAGAATCCCGCAGATCACAACAGTGAGTAATAGAATAGGATTGCCGCATAATACAGTCCACACCCGCCGTATTGGGCTCAAACCCGATTACTAACTTTCGGCAGCCCTTACAGTACTTATTTATTTATTTTATTTATTTATTCATTTTGAAATTTACAGATAGTTTACACATATGTATAGTTTTTCGGTGACCTTTACACTAAGCATAGCTTGTATTGTAAAGGCCAGAATTTAACAAGATATAAAATTTTAGAATTAAAAATAGTCATTAAAAGAAACGGAGATTTGGGTGTCTGTCTATGTGGCTCTATGTGTGTGTGCGTGTGTGTGTGTGTGTGCGTGCGTGTGTGAGCGCGCCAGCAAAATCCTGTTTCAGATAGTAAGTTAGTGTTGTGACTTATTGGATGCCTTTCAGTAAAAGTTCAATATCGTCATAATGAAGTCCGAGGAGCCAATTCCGAACAATGGGTTTGATGCTCTTGGTATTTTTGTCTTTTATATCACAATGCTGGTTTGTTTTGTTGTAAATATAAATATGTGAGAAGTTAACAGAACGCCGACCAAAAGAAGTATTAATATGTGGTAGTGGAATTTGAAATGTCCGCTGCTTTAAATATTGCTTGTATTGTTCGTGTGCAGTCATCACCGCTCTGTGGATGTATAATCCTCGAACACTTAGTAATTCACTTTCTGTATGCAGTAGTTTAGTTGGATATCTGAACGGTTTTTGGAACATAACTTTTAACACAGAGCGTTGTGCTCGTTCCAGTTGAATCATGTTGTTTTTACAACTTCCACCCCAGACAGAGATGCAATAACTTATAATCGATTCACACAGGGCCTTGTAAATAGATTTCAAAAGAGAGATGTCTGCTACTTGTCTTAGTAGTTTCAAGGGATAGATAAGTTTGCGAATCCGGTTTGATACAGCTACAATATGTGATTTAAAGGTGAACTTCTCGTCAAGTATAACACCAAGATATTTTATATTATCAGATCTTTTGATGTTATTACTGCACGTACAGGTCAAATTAGTAGTGTTGTTTTGTAATTTACAAGTGTGTATTGTAATCCAGTCTGGAATGGATTTTGGAGCCGATGCCATTGTCTTATGAAAACAAATAAACTTTGATTTGTCTGCGTTTAAGGTCAGTAGATTATTGCTAAGCCAATCTGATATGTTTGCCATCCCTGTTACGGTATTTTTATAAACATTATCCCAGCTTGGGCCATGAAAAATGATAGCGGTATCGTCAGCAAAACATATGACATACGCTTTAACGAGGGCGATTTGTGAAATGTCATTTATATATAGTATGAAGAGAATGGGGCCAAGGATGCTACCTTGAGGAACGCCGTATGAGATGTGTCTCTTCTTGCTTGAGTTGCCGTCAATTTTAACTCGTTGAGTTCTGTCAGTAAGATAACTCCGAAACCTAGATGATAGAGATGATTGGACCTCTAACACCAATCATCTCTACTTTTTGAGTAGTATTGGGATCGAAACTGTGTCGAAGGCTTTTGCCAAGTCCAAAAATACACCAATGCACGTTTCACCTTTATCGAGATGTTCAAACACTTGATTTGTCAAAAGCGAAACAGCTTGTTCTGTTGATCGTCATTCGCGAAACCCGAATTGGTTGTTAAAGTGAATGTTATTTTTTTTTCTAGAAAAGTTTTCAACCTTTTGTTTACAAGTTTTTCCAAAATTTTTGAAAAAACCAGGTATTTCGATGTCACTCGTAGTTAACTTTTTACGGTTTCTAGCCGATTTCATGAATTCGTTCCTCTTACCCCTACACGCAAAGCGAATGACTAAGGGACGGGGAGGAGTCGTAATATCAGAATGCTGTTGGGTGTGTTTTTGGCCCGCGCGAGTTGCAAAATCTATATCAGAGTCTGTAAGTCTAACTCCAACTTTTACAGCAGTCATATATACAATGTGGTGGAGATTCTCGTTAGTAGCTTCAGTGATCCCGGAAATTTCTATTTCATTTCGTAAATATGCCTGATTTTGTGCATTGAGTTTGGTTTGTAACTGGTGGATTGTATTTTTATAATTTAGGTCGTCGTTTTTATTTTGTTCCAAAAGTTTCAGTCTTGTATCTATTGCCGCTAGTTCTTTGCTGAAGTTGTCAACTCTTGAGTTACAGTGTGTAACAGCTGCGACGACTTCGTCTATGCGATTACACAACCTGTCGAAATTTTGCCTCATTAAACGTACCTCTATTAAAAGGTCACTTATGTTGTGTCCTTCAGGGGAGTCACCAGGAAAGCTTTCTTGAACACTACCATGCAAAGCCATGTTATTTGATAAAAATGTGCTGTGGATTGGTGTTGATGAGTTATCATTGACTCTTTTCATTTTACAAGAGCAGTCTGGACATATCCAACTCTTTTTGAATTGTACTTTTGGTACCGGAACTAATGCAGAAATTGTGGAATTTTTTATCACAATTGGTTGCGTTGCAGCTAAGTAAACTTTTTTCTTTTATATTACTGTTGCAAGCCGAGCATATTGTGGTGGCTGGAGAACGTACCCGTGGCATCGTTATTAACGAAGAATTCGGATGTTATGCGATGTAATAATAATTTCAATTATTATATATAGCAACAGTTGCTGCGTTGTATCTCGTGAGTCAAAAATATTTGCTTCAGTTTATACTTTGGTTTTATTTGAAAGGTTTTTAATTTTATCTGTAATTTTTTATCACAATAAAATTACAATAAATCAGAAATTACAATGAATAATATCACAAAATTAATCAAAATAAACTAAATAATTATAAATAAGCTGTTTAGATACATACTTATGTGACAGCTGAGAATGATACAATAATTTCGATATCATTACTGCTTTATTTATTTATTTATTTTATTAGAAAGCCAACGCAGTATACAACCATCCTTAATACGTAAACACATTTAAAACAACTCCACTTATAGGCTAACTTGGCATCATTAAGACTTAGGTATACGATTTGAAATTGATTTTTTGAAACCTTCCGGAATTATATAATACAATGCAAAATTATATTCGAAAAATCTAAAATTGGTAACTCAAGTTATGTTTATATCACGAATAAATATTTCCACCTCACATACGTATGATACCTTTACATTGCGTGGGATTTTCGAGAATTACCTACCGATGCGTAATTCCCGAGAGATAAGCCCCCATATTTCAAAGAAGCTTTGCCAACTACTTTTTTAGCCAGTTATGCTATGAACAGTGGCGTAACTATACCATCTGGGGCCCATGGCAAATTCTTTTGATGGGGCCCTATCAGTAAAAATGTCACGTTGTACTTAGTTTAATTTTAATAAACCATTTAAGTAGTTATCCAACACTAATAACAATTTTATTTTCAAGAAAAATCTTTTCTTCGAGCTTTTTGTACCGCAAAAGTGTTTATAACATCATCAAATTTTAAAGATCGGGCCATAGAATTTATTTCTGAGCTCGCGGCCTCTCGGGCCGGGGCCCTCTTGGGTCGGGGGCCCGTGGCATTTTGCCAGCCCTGCCACCCTATAGTTACGCCACTGGCTATGAAGGAAAGAAATGTTGGGAAATTTTATTTGAAATACAGAATGCATTACATTTGATACTAGTAACAGAGAAAATATCTCGGACCCTCTGTTTTACGGCTCCACCACTCTAAACTGTTATTTGTAACCATAATGCATCCCCTGGGTAGGATTCCAGCCAGTCAGTTGCCTGCACTATTACAAGGAATTATTATAAAGAAGTTGATCTTTAGAAAACTTGTTCATATGTTATTTCAACTACACAACCACTTAAGCAAACATAGACACAGACATAGACGCAAAGTTGCCTGTCTGTGTGTATTCTATAAGATGTACTTCGGAGAGTGTGCTCGAGAGCTGCATGAGATCATACCGCCTTCCCCTTTCTTCTATCGGACATGCAGACGTACGGCTGGTTACCATCCTCACCTTGTCGAAATCCCTCTAATTCAGACCAAGCTCTTTAAAACATCTTTTGTGATGCGCACTGCTAAGGGAGGTCCAATCTCCCTGCCGGCGTCTGTATTTCCGAGCTCATATAACCCAAATATTTTCAAGGTTCGAGTGAATAGGCATCTTCTGGCTGAGCTCGCTCCATCGTCAGCCTCATCCTTCCTGCATGGATAGATGCTGGTCAAGAGCAAGCCCATCTTTAATTTAAAAAAAAAAACAAACAAACAAACATGTAATATATTTTACTGCATTTCTGTTTTATTTGCAATAACATTTCGGAAGTAATTGTCTTCCACTAACCGCGTGGTTATAATTATCAAAAAACCATTGTTAGTGACTATATATTCAAAATAAAACGTGTGTTCCAATGATGACATATGGCTTCTTAAACGTGATGGCTGGCTCTAACTATGGCTTTGCAAGAAAGTTCAACGTCGCTCAACATGGCGAAGGGTTTATAATTACTCTGCGAGATCGAATCAAATATGAATCATCTTGATAGGAGAATAAAGAATAAACTCTTTCTAAAAGAAGGTCTGCACTTTACACTTTGCCCTTTTTTCTTACCTTGTGAAAATAATAATTATAAATAAACTGCATCAATTCAATAAATTCAAACAATTTTTATTAATTGAGCGTCATGTCAATTAATAAAAATTTACTCCACAGTTTTTGTGTTACATAATTCTAATTAAATGTGTAAAAAAGGTTTTAAACCTTTAAAAGCCTATTTAAGTTTATTTATTTTATAAAACAATTAGTGTTTAGTGTTAAATTAACATTCTTAGTTTAATGTTCTATTTGGAATCGATTTTGATGGTTGGTTTATCTAAATTGAGCTATTTAATCGACATTTTTAAGGGGATAGGACAATAATCAGATTAAAATGTAAAATGTACTTAGAAAGAAAATATATAATTTTTTACGATTATTTATGGAATATCTAATAATTTAATATAATTCATTTAAATATTTTTATATGAAGAAATAAAATTTACAATATTTTTAATCTGTACTGAAACACCAATCACAGTGCTTGACGTCATTTGCGGGCAATCATTGTCTTATGCCAATGCAGCTGTTTTGTTATGATATGACCACAAATGACGTTACGCGCTCTCAGATGAACTATCGTGGCGTTTTGGCGGCATTTTCAAACAAACAATATTCAAACATGATTTTGAGTACCTAAAAGGCTATAAATAAATAAAATAGTATTTTTTATGGGAATAAATATCCATGAAGATTAATTTAAAACACTTTTTGAAAATTTATCCGATCCCCTAAAAAGTTGTATAGATGTTGTTTTGAACGATTAATTTTAACAATTTATAGCAATATTTAGAAACTGCCAACATCAAATCATATAGGTACTCGTTTTGAATTGCTACTAGCGATAGAGACGTTTTGTAGACCTACATCGCGGCATTATAGAGCATTATAAATACTAGTGCACGTAAACATGTAATGTTGAATAATCTTCCGCCCCTGCTACGCGATCTTACATCTCTGGGATGCTTTAAAACACGACTTCGCTCATCATTGATGGATGTGCAGAGAAACGCTTAGACGAGACAGTTTATGGAGGCGGCCGGTCCATTTTTTGTACATTCTCGTGTGCTATTGTATATTTACAGTGACGTTGCCATATACATAACTAGCTAGGTGAAAGCCTTCAATAGTTTTTAAGAAAATTTGCAATAATTTCAGCCATGGATTGTAATCGTGTTATGAATTGTCCCGCGTAAATGTTTTTTTGTTTTCTCTTTCTTTGAATTTCTGGTCCCTGGCAGAATATCAGTGTTGTGGTCCGCACCACAACTGTATACTGAGTCAAGGTTCCTTTTCCTCTTCTTACTTGTTTATATATTTGTTTGTTTGTAATTATTATTTGTTCATATATATGTATATATTGTGTTTATTAGAGGAATAAAAGATGCTTTCTTTCTTTCTTTCTAATACTGCACGTATCGTATGTAGCTTATTTACAGCCATAACTTAGAGACGAATTAATCTCGTAGCAAGCTACAATAACAGAACTTATTTTCTCTAATCTAACGCTCGATTTCCGGGTGTAGCAAAGACACCCATATATAAACATAGGAACATTTTGGGACGAGGACGGCAATGCTACTCAGGTATCGTATATTCTAATTAAATATAATAAATAAATAACAATAGTCGGGTTTGATTTTTTTTCTTTTGCGTTCTTAAGAAAAGAAAGAAAAGTACGCACCTTGAGAATGGAGCAAAAAGAATGCTAAACGGAAAACGATGTGATACGGCCGAACTTGCTGTGGGTCAATGAGTACGGTGATAATAATAATAATAATAATAATTCATTTATTTGCTTAAAACATTGTATAGAAGGTGCAAAAGAGTTACAAAATGTGATGAAAACGAGCATTTTTTTTAAGTTAAGGTCGTCAGACAGGCTGACTGTCCACTTGATGGTACGTGGCTACCGTCACCTATAGCAAAAGCAAAGCTACAGGTGCTGCAAGTGTGATGCCGACCATAGTAAGATTAGGGATAGAGAAATTGGCTCTGTAATCCATTACGCACTCAACGAAACACAACAGCACACTTGCAGTTTTTTCACGGAGGTCTTCTATAAAGGGGTGGTTACTGCCGCCAGACGGCTGCGATACGTACGTAATGTGTCCCGCCATTACTTGCCAGATCCAGACTGGAGCCAACTATGAGAAGTTCTTTTCCAAAGTTGAACCCTGAACCCTGAGACATTAAAGCAAGCAACTTAAACACACGACCAAAGGGCTCGAAAAATCAAGATCAAGAGGCATTCCGAAAATAGCCAGAATGTGTATGCCCATGTCAAAATAAGGTACAATTTTAACTCGTGAGCTATACGAGCCGGCCGTCACCCTCGACAAAGACCAACCTCAGACCCAACACAATTTTTACCAAAATGAGCGCAACCTAAAAACCTATCAATTAAGGTGCAATTTTGCACAACAAATTTTTGTTGCCTCTCGGATATAACCGAACAGATTTAAAATACGAAAGTTTTTCTTAAATATTGTGTAAAATATGAAACAAGTGCGAGTTGAACTCGCGTGAAGAGGGTTCCGTACGATGTTACCTATCCGCACAATATTGAGTGATTTACCATGTTATTTTAATATCATGGACTTCTTATAGGTTTTCCTATAATCTATAAGTAGAAAACTAATTTCTGTATTTTTTTCAAAATTTTAGGTTCAGTAGTTTCGGAGATAAGGAGGGTGGAATGGTCGGACAGACGGACACACGAGTGATCTATAAGGCTTCCGTTTTTTTATTCGGACGTACGGAACCCTAAAAAGAAATAAAAGTATTGGAACTTTAATCCTATACAGGTCTTAAGTTAATTAATAAGCTTAAAAACAAATGTAGTTGTCGCTGAAAATTTTTATTACTGTGACACGGAAGCATTTTTTGGGGCAGTAATTTGCTTTTTTTTTTTTCACAAAATATATTTTTTGTACAAATTTGCCCGATTCAAACTTTTTAAAATATAGTAGGTATAATTATGCACTGTATTGTTATCTAAGTTTTAATTTTACTCTAAGAAGTCAAATCAGGCTACGAAAATTATGCTTTTCTGCTAAGTCGCCCTAACACTATTATACAATTGTCTTCATTGCATGGTTAATCTTTTATTTTGATTAGTACCTACACTACAAACCACAACTTTCATCGGCTCATCTGGATCTCGTAGCCATCTCGTCGGATACTTAATAACGAAGCCTTTTTTTTTAAATCGTAAGAACGCGTAAAAATAATTGTGTAAATTTTATATTTGAAGAGCAAATTAATAGATTAGATTTAATCTACCTACACAAGCTGAAACATGCAATGCTTCAGCTTCTAATTTGTAGTGCTACTATAAAATGCATGTCCCATTGCACGCAGCCCCAACAGTTGCAATCGGTATAAATAATGCAATACAATGCAATCAACTCCTGTATTTCAGACGCTATGTAGGTCTTAAGACAATATCAGAGTACAATGAAATAAAGGTCCTATACACGTTCACGAAATGTTAAATGTAATTTGTGGATGTCAATAAATGGCGATGATAGATATAGAATAGTATTATTTCTCTAAGTTTACTTTCTTGTGCAGATTTAGTAACCATGCTCTAGTAGTAGCACACTCCAGTGTTCATTTTTAAAAAAGTCCATTGATTTTTATTGTTGTCGATCGATGATTTTCCATCTTGTAGCTCAAACAAATAATTGGAGTTGATCCAAAAATTATTCGCACAATTCTTATTTTGTTAATAATAATATCCTCGTGCCTACTTCGTTTTAAATGAAGACTATTAATTCTGATAAATTCGTTACCAAGAATATCTCAGCAAATCGAAAATAATTCCAACATAAAGGTAAAAGCAAATAAATAAATAATGATCAATTTGCGTTTCACGAAGAGATATTATGCGACGAGGTCGCCCCGACAACGCGACGACGCGGCCGCTCCATACTCCAAAGAAACACTGTCGTTAATTTTCGTTATCCATCTAACACTGTTTTATGAGCAAAGCCACTTTCCCTCGATTTATATAAATCAATAGAAATGTTTGAAAACAAGCGAAATTTCGTTTTGGCATGCTAAATTTTAAGCTATACTTAATAATTCACTGAGGCAAATGACATTTACTATAGAACTCGCTGGCGGCGGAGACAATTCAACAGGCCTAGAAATGGTGTTTTTTTGTTTTTACCATTAGAACATTACACAAAAAAAAAAATTATCAATACAATTTTTTAATCTGATATCAACTTATTAATAGGGTACAGGATTCATATGCGTGCATAAGCCGTTTTCGAGAGAATTTTCAATAAAGGTCAAATTCTTCTTGTGTTCTAACTTTTTTGTGGAGTTTCTATTACTTTAACGAAAATTCCAATTAATACAATTGGTTCTTCACATGTTTAAGTATAATATATATTTTTTTCAAAGCAATTGTCTATTTCTTGTAAAATTTTCATTAAACAATGGATATTTTTAGTATTTAGCGTTTGTCTCCCCCTTAACTGCTCACGCTACAATCATAACGAAGCTAATGTGGACACTAAACCTTCAGAGACTATACTATACTTACCTACTGGTAAATTAGAAACTGTCTGTTTGTGATTTTCACAGCCTACTAACACATTTTGATGAAATTGCAATGAAGATAGACTTTATGCATCCAGTATCCTAATTATAGATGAACTTTTCACATATCTTCTCAAGCGGACAAAATACGACTTTTGCTTAAAATGTCTTAACAAAATAAAAAACCATGCAATTATAATATCAACTATGAATAATAAAAGACATGATTGAAATCACCAGACATGTATAAGATTTGATCAGAAAATTAATATACGATATTATAAGTATTTCCAAATAAACATGCTTAGAAATAAAAAACTTCCTTACAAAAAAAATTCCTTCCTTATTTAAAAATTATATTTAAATAAGCTGAAATATTTTACTCCATGTGGAGGATAAAGCGCACGGCTATCCTCCGACTGCGCAGCACCGTCTGGCTCGTATAGGCCAAAGGTGAAGGCGACTGCGGATAATCGGACCACTGCGGTTTTGATGTTTAAAGTGGACTGTATATTTTGGATGTAGCGGGATAGGGGAAGGTGGAGAAATCAGGTAGGGAAAGCTTACCTCGATACGATGAAGCGAGATGTTAACGGATCCGCGGATCGTTGAGGCGATTCCCTCTTCTTGTCTTCACCTTTCTTCATAAGCACATGACACGACAACCAGCGTTCTACACTATGTACTGCGGATGTAGATTACGGCGATAAAAGGGGTTACACAGCGCACACACACGACCGATCGCGATAGTTCAATTTTTTAATGTCTTTTTTTTTTTATTTGCTTGCGGGGTATCTTCTCGCGTCGCGTCGTACAGTGATCGTATCGAGAGCCGGAGGAGGGTAGGAATCGGGGAAGGACGCGAGTCATAGACAATGCGCGAAACCACCATGCCTCTATTAATGCCAGGTCCAGCTAGGTTTCAGAGAAACTTGTCATTTTAATCTAACTTTACCAAACTTATACACAAGGTATGTCTTTCATATTTATTATTTATCTGCATATTTTTCTCGTTTCGCTGTTGAGTTTAATGGCGAGCATAAAACTATTGACGAAGGCCTAATCGGATCTTCTATTTACGACGCTCTTAAAGACTACTACTGAAGTGACCGTAGATACCACACAAAACAGAACTATATAATACGTACCTTTATTATAAATACAGACTATTGTTATTAATTTTTATATAGTTACTTATTTATTGATATAAACATTTACTAATACAGTCAACAAACACATTATTATCTTGATATTGAAAATTCATGTCTGGACATTGAACGTATATTCGCCAATTTTCATGCAATGACAATAAATTGTAAACAAAAACCGTTTTGTAAGTATTTTTGTTATCAAGTGATCCCAAAGCCCATTTCCCTATCCCTACCTAATCCATTATCCTTAATCCTACTGAGGTTGGCAGCGCACTTGCAGAACCTGTTGCGTAGGCGACGGTGGCCACCTATCATCAAGGGGACCAGCCTACTGTCTGACGAGCTTTGTAGGAGCTCTATATAAAAGAGAGAAATAGTACAGTACGCTGTACTGCTATACCTACATAGGGCACACTATAAGTTTCCGGAACTGGCCACTTGCATAAACAATGTTTAAAAAGTATTTATAACATTTCTTTGACTGTAGTAATACAGTTTGTTTCATCTTACTGTCGCTTGTTTTAAAATTATGACGTTATTTTATAAATTACGTGTTTACATCACTATGGATTTAACTCGTGATTTCGTAGTAAGTTTTCTACGACATATGAAAAATTAAGAACCATAACTTTCATTTCATCATCAGAAGAGGCTGTCGAAAGGTATGAAAAACATGTTTCCGAGGTCTGCACGGAGTGGCAAAATTTTTTTTAAAATTGGTTTATTCACATTGAAAAAGTACATTTACGCTAATGAAGAACAATAAGTTTGAGAAACAATAAATTAATTTTAGACCATTCATTCATAGTAACTTCTTATTCATTCCGAAAACTTTTAGTAGTAATGCCTACGCCTTAATAAAAAATAAAAAAACTTTTGATAAAATGATTTAAAGTTAGTTATTAACAGTTATTTACTTCAACATAATAAAAAAAATCTTTATAAATTTTAATAGATCTTATAATTTAAATAGATCTTTATAATTTATAATTTAAATAGATGTCTTGCAACATGTATAGGTAGGTACCTACTTCAAATGTACGTTGTTTCACACTGTTATTGAAACATATCGACTAGGTACTCAATCTACGAGTAGCTATCGGCGTACACTTATTTATTTAGAATTTATCTTGGACTATACCTAGCAGACATTATTATCGCGTTTCTCTCAGTTTCTATAGAAATAACACGTCTCTGCTTCTGCACGGATTTCTAAAACATATTCAAAGCATAAGCAAAATGTATTGATGATTGTATCACAATATTATAACCAAATACATCTATACATAGCTGTTGTATGAGATTTGTTGCTGCAATCTTCCTCGTAGAATCAGCATTACGAATCGGCGATAATCTTAAAAAGATTGTAAAATGCGGAAATTTGGTCTTATGTAAAAAATATGATTTTAAATTAAAAGTTAATAAATTTCTATAAATTTATTTATGTTAGATATTCTTAAATGCAATATTGTTTCGATCAATACATTTTTTTTAAATTAAGAACAATTATACTTTTTACCTTATTGGTAACCGTTGAAAGAGGCAGCGCTCAAAATATATTTCATGAAAGATCAATTTATCTGGCTCTATAGATAGGTTGTTAAAATATGTACAGTCTTACCTTGATAATCCTTGTAAAATAAGAATAATGTGTATACATCAATTATCATAGCGATAATACATCATACTACAGCTTCTATAAAATATCTCGAATGATTCGCTTCTTAAAAAATAAAATCCAGTTACTTACGTACATTAGGAAGATTTTCTACGAACACATGTATTTTACCTAAAGATATGAATGTAGTTGAAACCAGGTAATTTCCACTAGAAAAGTGCTTCATTTCCTGCAAAACCGAGCTGGGGTAATGTAGTAAATCGAGGGGTAGGTAATTACTTTCTGACAACGGTTTATTCCACGTATTCTTACTTGACTTGTATGAATTGTTTTATTAACATACCTATCTATATATTATCTGTTTAAAATCATATATGTTTAAAGGTAGACGTAAAGATGTTTAAGATTTACTTAGTTTAAAATTAATATCTAAATAAAATAAATATTTTAAGATTTAATTTTTACAATAATTGGTTTAGGCCAATTTTAAGGGTTTTATAATAGGAACCACCACAAACATATATGTATTAGGAATATGTATTTCAACAGTTTAAAAACAGTTTCAAGATTAAAGCCCAGCACAGACGTGGTTATAATATATACAGAATCTATACTTAATAATATAAAGCTGAAGAGTGTTTGTTTGTTTGGTTGGTTGAACGCGCTAATCTCAGCAACTACTGGTTCGAATTAAAAAAATCTTTTTGTGTTGGATAGTCCATTTATCGAGGATAGCTATAGGCTATATAACATCACGCTACGACCAATAAGAGCGGAGCTTCAGTGAAAAATGTTACAGAATCGGGAAATTCAGACCTTCCGTTGCGTGCGCTGCGTAAAGAGATAAAGTTACGTAAAAATGATGTACATGTACGACGGAATTGTTCTATATTACTCGTTTGTAGGATTCCCCCTTTATAGTCTCCCTGTGTAACAACTCTCTTATTCACATAAAGACATACCGCGTACACAAGAGTGAGTGAAACAGAAAACACGTCAAGGTTTTATTATTTCAGAATGAGTCACAAGTTAAAATGTCACATGGTTCTACTTGGTTGTAATAACGCTACTAAATTAAAAATATATTACCTGCCATGATCTCTTTTGTGACGTTAGATCAACTTCACATGGTTGCATTGTTATGGCTCGGAAGCTTTGTGATGGTTTGGTGAATTAGTGTTATTTTTTAGAAAAGTAATTAAATAAAGTGTTCGAAAATTGTACCTATGTATCGCACTCAGAATTTGTTTAACAAAGCGATACAGTTACATCACTAGCCTTAAGAGATTTAGTGACAACCTTCTAAATTACGAATGTACCTACTCATATGTATCTCTTTCTTACATGTTTTCAATGCCGTAGTAAAAATAGTACAAACTGGTAGTAAGTAATTGGTTGCTTTTATTGTAAAGTTTCCATAGCTTGTTCTGAGCTTATAACACGGTTATACGCTTGTCATGTTGACATTTTTTTTTAATTAAAGATGGGTTTTCTCTTGACTAGAATCTATCCATGTAGGAAGGGTGAGGCCGACGATGGAGCGAGCTCACCCAGAAGATGCCTATTCACTCGAACCTTGAAAGATTTGGATTGTATGAGCTCGGAAATACAGACGCCGGCAGGGAGTTTCAATCCTTAGTAGTGGGCATTATAAAAGAAGTTTTAAAGCGCTTGGTCCGAATTAGAGAGATTTCGACAAGGTGAGGATGGTAACCAGCCGTACGTCTGCATGTCCGACAGAAGAGGAAAGGCGGTATGATCTCATGCAGCTCTCGAGCACACTCTCCGAAGTACATTTTATAGAATACACAGACAGGCAATTTTGCATGTATATGTGCCAGGCTCTGCAGCAGTGCCGTCTTAAGTCTATTCGGCGCCGGGGTGCGGGGCTCAGCCTGCGCCCTCAGCCACCCGGACGTCTATGTCAAAGGGCGCAATAACTCGCCTATGACAGACGCACAGGTGCCGCGCCCCGCCTCGCGCCCATTTCAAATGAACTTACACTTTATTGACTTAGAGATCATTTTGCTTCAAGTGCGGGCGACCGGGCGGCAATGTGTCAAAGGTTATACACTATCTTTGGATAAGAGATTTTGCCGCGCGCGTGTTGCATTTAATAAAATTGTTAAAGCGCCTACACACGGCCCTAAAATCGGTGGCAATGTCGGGAGAGTGGTAGTGGGGATGAAATCGGCCGCTACTCTACACACGTCCCTGCCACTAAGTGTGAAACCGACCGTGCAACAAAGCGCTCGTCTATCAAGATGCCGCCGACACTCTCAAAACATCAGAGAATAGGCATCACTCTGGCACTTTCTACAGTGCAACCAAGTCAAAGACGAAAAAGGAAGAACTGGTTGATGAAACGCTATGAACTTTTTTTTAAATATTATTATTAAAGGTGGCAGACAGGCTGACGGTCCACTTGATGGTAGGTGGCTACCGTCGCCTAAGGACACAAGCAACATCAGGGGGGGTACATGTGCGCTGCCGACCTTGTAGGAATTTGTTTACTGCTAGTTTGAAGAAGCCCATATTGTAGCTAGATGGAAACACCTTAGAATGGAGAGAGACATTTGGACGGGGATGAAATCGGCCGCTACTCTACACACGTCCCTTCCACTAAGTGTGAAAACGACCGTGCAACAAAGCGCTCGCCTATCAAGATGCCGCCGACACTCTCAAAACATCAGAGAATAGGCATCACTCTGGCAGTTTCTACAGTGCAACCAAGTCAAAGACGAAAAAGTCGCTTAAGGACACAAGCAACACCAGGGGGGGTGCATGTCGGAGCCCTCACGTTCCGCCTGGTGCAGGTACTCTCGGGGCACGGTTGCTTCGAGCGTTACCTTCACCGAGTGGCCGTGAGAAAGCCAACCGAGGAATGCCACCACTGTGGCTGCGCGGTTGACACTGCGCAGCACACTTTGTCTGACTGCCCCGAATGGGCAGAGCAGCGCGCTGCTTTGTCCCTCGTCGTGGGCGCCGACCTCTCGCTGCCGGCCGTCGTGAAAACGATGGTCGGCAGTGACCTTGCGTGGCAGGCGATGCTCACGTTTTGTGAGCACGTTATGTCGCGCAAGGAAGCGGCGGAGAGGCAACGGGAAGAGGATCCTCTCTCCCAGCCGTTCCACCGGAGAAGGCTCGGGCGCAAGCGGATGGCTTATATCCGCCGCCTTCCCCCTTGACCAGGACCTGGGCGGTAGTCTAAGGGGAGACTACCGCCCGTTGTGAGGTCCCCGAGATGGCCGGCGTACCTCCGCTTATGGGTACGCCGAGGTTCCGACAGGGAGCGTAGTCCTCCCCGCGCTGAACAGCCGTGGCGGGTCGCCGAGGTTGTGCAACAACGTTCCTGCGACCCCGCCCATCTACGGCCGCGCTAGAAAGTCGTTGGGTTTTAGCCAGTAGGAGTCCGGCATAACCCACAGCGTCCCCCTTTCGCTGCTGGGTATCCATGATGGATTTCCCAACGTAAAAAAAAAAAGAAAAAAAAGGGGGGGGGGTGCATGTGCGCTGCCGACCTTGCCACTAAGTGTGAAACCGACCGTGCAACAAAGCGCTCGTCTATCAAGATGCCGCCGACACTCTCAAAACATCAGAGAATAGGCATCACTCTGGCACTTTCTACAGTGCAACCAAGTCAAAGACGAAAAAGGAAGAACTGGTTGATGAAACGCTATGAACTTTTTTTTAAATATTATTATTAAAGGTGGCAGACAGGCTGACGGTCCACTTGATGGTAGGTGGCTACCGTCGCCTAAGGACACAAGCAACATCAGGGGGGGTACATGTGCGCTGCCGACCTTGTAGGAATTTGATTACTGCCAGTTTGAAGAAGCCCATATTGTAGCTAGATGGAAACACCTTAGAATGGAGAGAGACATTTGGAAGCAGCTGAAAACTTTTTAAGAATGGATATAGAATGTGTTGAGGAACTCCTTGAAGAGATCATTGACTTTCGTCCAGGCTTCTCACTTCTTTTCCTTAGCCATGTCTTCGCACGGAATACAAATTAAAAACACAAAAATACGTCTTGTCGCCGCTGCCCTCGCAGACACACTGCGGTGAAATCGGCACCGATTTCGCTACACACGATGCGACAATCGCCCCTAAATCGTGGGTTCGACCGACCCGATTTCAGAGTTAGGAGGAAACTGATTACGATTTGCCTACACATGAGGCGATCAAGGAAGCGATCTAGGGCGCTCCCCACCACTTCCCCGATATTGCCACCAGTTTTAAGGCCGTGTGTAGGCGCTTTAATAAAAGTAAAACAATGATTATTGTTGATGACTATTTTTTTTATATTTAATTTTGCGCATACGTATTTGTCGTAACAAGTATATGAAACTATGCAATGGCGTTAAGTTCAATGAAATATCCAAATACTCAGCGCTCGGCAGGCGCCCCCGGGCGCTCCGCGCCCGGGTGCACCGCACCCCTTGCACCCCCGGGTAAAGACGGCCCTGCTCTGCAGCTTAGTTCTTATTAGTGTATCATCGCCAATATGCCTCCTAACTCTGCTATCCACCGAGTCGAGTGCGGCAAGATGGTATTTTGCTTAGCCATCCCAAAGATGACAGCAATATGCAAGATCGAGCTTGTGCCTTGTACAAAGAGAGGAACTGTCCAGGTGTGAAACATCGTTTCACCCTATTTAGGATGCCCACCTTTTTGGCCGCTGTTTGGGCTTTGGACTCGATAGACTTACCGAAGTTGAGATTTGAGCACCTCATGCCAAGAAGCTCAAGATCATTGGCCACAGGTACGGATGCACCTCGGAAAGTTGGAGCCAATTATCACCAATACATAATGTTTTATAAAATTAAAAGTCAGTTCAATATAGTCATAACTTTAATTAAGTTTCTATATACTTTATAATCTTATCACATAGGTAATATTAGGTAGTTTATAGTGAATTGTTTATTTACTACAGCAATAAATCAAATACAAATACATTGAATTGAAAAGAAATGATGAGGTAAAATTAATAATGGCACGCTAGGTAGATCGAGCAGTAATGCAGTTTTTTTCTGCTGAACTAAAAATGCTTACCACAGCTTGTCTTTGGATGTAAGCGCGTCTCTCTTCTGTTTAATTGTAACACTGTTTAATTTAGACCTGCTGTTGGCACATGTTTTGGGTTGCTGTCTAGGAGATCTCAATGAATAATTCTATTTACATAAATTTTCAACGACAGTATCCTGTTTTGTGTACCTCATATAAATAAATAAAATAGAATATGGGTCTATATTTTCAACTTTAAAAAATGGTATATTCAAACTCCTCAATTTACTTACTTAAGGGTCTAAACAAAAATCAAAAGTTACAGATGTAATAATAAGACAGCACGAGTAAGTGTAAGCGGACGCTTAAACATTCCAAAAATATTTTTGATGAAAAAATCTCGTTATCTGACGCTCAGGGAAGATCATAAATAAAAATGAAAGACGATATAAGGAATTTAGGATCTATTTGGATGCATGTAGCACAAAACCGAGATAAAAGGAGACAACTCACCTGTTTTAGGAGACCTAACCAGACTCTATACTAAACTAACATCTATAAATGAAAGAATTAAATATTTGGTTGTAAAACGCGAGATTTACATATAAATAGCTGCTTTTTTTAATTTTTAAAACAACCACCCATATAAAATATATAAAAAGCTATTTCACAGTGTGAGAAATAATGTCATATTTATTGTTTACTAGTTGGTGCCCGCGACTATGTCCGCTTTGAAATTTACATTATTGATGGCGCCATCTATTATACAATAGAATTAGGTGACGTGGCGACATCTATCGGATTTGGGTAGAACTGCTTGGTGATACACCTGTGCATTATGCTTTAATTTGCAAACCCTCGGGAACCTAAGGATAAAAACCTTAGATAGATTCCTCAGGAATCACAATATAATCCCCATGAGTTTTTGAGACAATCGCGATCATACATACAGACAGACGCGGCGAGGGACTAGACTTTTATAATTATTTATATATCAGCATAGATTATTATTTTAAAAAAGATCTAAACATATTAAAATAAAATCCAGAAAAACGAGGAAACAAAACATTTTAGACAAAAGTCTAGAATTATCTAGACACACAACAGAACCAGTCCTTTGCGTGCCTTGTCGCGTCTCCGTTTTACAACTGGCACGTGTTTTAGCGGTTTATTTAAACAATTCAATTTTATTTGAATTTATTTCGAGCAATACATAACGACGAAACATACAATGAGAGGTACCAATAGACACCAATTTATTGGCTCATAAATACCAATAAGTTGCGGTTTCCGGAAACCAGTCAAATAGCCTAACAATAAATCATACATTTCATTCACTTTTAACCATTAATAACTATCTGTTCTCTGTCGCACTCCGAAGGGAGTTCGTTTTGTGTTGTAATTATTGTAGGTATTGACTCCTTTCTGATCCGGTTTGTGCGGTGTTATTTCGCTTGTCAACATCTGATCTAAAGTCTGAAAAAGACAATTGTTACAAATTTTGTCACTTACAATTGAGGCATGGAATTTACAAATGGGCTAAGTGCCAAAAAAAGCAAAATTTAAATTTTACTTTCAAAGGAGCTATGTGGTACAGATATTCCATTGCAAAGGTGCAAAGTGCCAACAAAAGTTTATAAATTTGGGAATGTTTCATAGATGGCATTGGGTGTAAGTGCCAAACATTTATTCTTTACAAATGGGTCGTGCGTGTATCCGATCGTAGTTGATCGTATGATCGAATACTTGCCAGAAAATTGTCAAGAATTCCATAGGAATTTGTGTAATAATTAATTATTTGAAAATATTGGCACTTAGCCCCAATAATAATATAATTAGTATGGCAGTTAGCCCTAATAATAATATAATTAGTATTATACTTAGCCCATATGTAAAGAAAATATCTTGTATTTTAACCCATTTCTTTATTGGCTAAAATAATAATGATTTGTCTTCAGAAATAACTTACAACTAATGTTATTAAATGGTACATGTCTGAACAGTACCTGTTTGATATATTTTATCATATTGTTGAGTCAAATAAAACGTTCATTAAAAAACTATAATACATTTTTATTTAATTTCTCCATAATTGTATTTTGGCACTTAGCCCATTTGTAAATTCCATGCCTCAATTAATACAAATTTTATTTATCATATATATGCACCGAATTGTACTGAAATAACAAGTTTCAATTAAACACATTTAAAGTTTTCTTAATGAAAGGGCATGAGCTATTCTCCTTAAACTTAATCCAAAATTTTGTACTTCAGTGGAAAAAATAATCAATATATACAATTAAATCAACAAAATACACGAGGTATATTTTTTACTGATATCACAATATTGACGAGCCCGTTGGACGAGTGGTTAGAGTGCTTGCCTTAATGCTCTGTTCTAGGATTCCCGGGTTCGATTCCCGGCAGGGTCAACTTTGAATAACAAACTTTTCAAATTTGGCTCTGGTCTGGACCTGGAAAGTAGTGACAGGGCACACTGCGTTTCGCAGTCATTTGGGCAGCCCGTCCGGCGGCAGTAACCATCCCCTTACCGAAGACCACCGTGAAATAACCGCATGTGTGTTTCGGTGAGTAAGGGATGCCAGAGCCCATTTACCTATCCCTTTCCAATCCCTTATCCTTAATCCTACTGTAGTCGGCAACACACTTGCAGCACTGTGGCATTGCTTGTGTTATAGGCGATGGTAGCCACCTAGCATCAAGTGGCTCGTCAGCCTGTCTGCCGATCTTAACATAAAAAAATCAACCCTATTTTAATATTATAAATAAACACGTTTAATTGCTAAAACAAAATAACAATTGTTCATAAAATTTCATGCACCAGCGGGTGACCGCGATTTCGTCCGTGTTGAAAGATAAAAGATGTAACGCCTGAGAAAATACATATGTAAAACAAAATAACGCCTTACGTTGACAGTTTACATACTTTTGCCTAGCATTTGATCTTTATTTTTAGATAGCTCGTGCCCGCGGCTTCGCCCACGTGAAATATTTAGTCTGTGTCCGTGCTGAAATTCTATTCTAACTATTGGTGAAAGATTTCTTTAAATCGGATAAGTAGTTTCGAAGATTAACTCCTACATACAAACTTTACCATATTAGTTCAGATAATTTAATAGTTTTGATGTGGTCTAGTGCTGTGGGATTTTTTTTTAAATAAAACACGAGAAAAAACTATCAAATCGCGGATTTGAACCTATTCAAAACTAAATACGAATGTTTGAAGTTATCCTGTTAATTTTAAACGCTAGTACCATACTGGTATTACAATATTAGTTGGAGCTAGATTTCCTAAATTTAACATTGTTACATTTATTTCTAACACATCTATTTACAAGTCATTGCTACTAAATATTTCATTCCGCAGTCACTAACTTTAAAGAGGTAAGTTGTCACTTATTACTTCATAAGTTGATTCCTTTATTCTATCAGGGGTCGACGGCGCATTCGCCTGACTTCACTAGTGTTCCTAAACCGTCAGATATATCAGAGGACCGTCAGCACATCTGCCACGCAATAATCATAAAAACTGACATACAAACCTGCTTGTCAATAAGCTCTCGGTCTGCCAACGCTGTCTGAATATTTACAAATTCTCTTTGAATATCTTTGTTATCCGATTTCTCTACTGCTTGTCGCACTCTTTCGATCTGTAAACAACGCCACATTACTCTGTTTTCAGGAAAAAATTCATAAGTGCGAAGACGGGGGCAGATCGCTAGTTTGTAATATATCATTATCATATCATAACAATTATCACAGTTAAAGTATTCCTTATGAAAATTTTGAATACATAGAGTATTAAGCCAATCTTTAATGTCTTCAAAAGATTTTTTAAAGAAATTACAGCAACTTACAGTCTCCTCGAAAAATGTGTGTCGATCCCTGGTATCTGGGCTATCTGAATCTAAGACACCCCTGAGGACTTGCAAGGCATCATCCAATCTACCCATATCGACCAGTGCCATTGCCTGAAAAACATTAATTAGTTGGAGCCTACACTGTACTGATACAACTGTACACAGAAACGACGCTATTTTTAAGTAAAACACTAATTTCGGCCTTCAGCTTCGTTCTCAATAAAATATAGCCTATATCCAACCTCCAAACAACCTGGATGCCTACATATTAATCACATTTCCTTATATTGATCAAACATTTTCGTGTATCGGAATTGTTGTAACAAAAAGTGAAAAATATGTTAAAAATAAAAATTCAAACATGCTAATATTTTGTGTCCCAATCGTCGCATGGGACACTATCGTGACTCACTAGTCGGTAAAATTTATTGAAGTCACGGTGTTCACATCATAAGAGAAGTGTTACTTTATATTCTCGATTAAAAAAAACCTTTGCAACTTTTTACCTTATTTTATTTAGTAACATATATTTCAATTTGTTATAAAAAACAATAAATTTTATAAAAAAACTTAAAATTAGTTATAAGCTGGTAGCGGTGCAAAGCGAATTCGGACTGTCGCCACCGCTACGCTGGCGTGGTGCGGTCCACGGCCCTCTATAAAGCACCCATTTGGGTAGATCGTCTGCACTTTTACATGCGCTGCAACGAGCCATGGTGGTCAGGATTGCAAGAGGGTACCGCACCATCTCTTTTGAGGCGGCGCGGCGTGTAGGCTAGCTGGCACTACCCCATGGGAGCTGGATGCCGACGTGCTTGCCGAGGTGTACCGCGAGTCGCGAATGCGCGGCTCGATTTTGACGTCGGAGAAGGTTGTTAGCTTGAGGAGACACTCCGAGAAGATTCTCCTCCAAGAATGGATTGACAGGTTGGCGGAGCTCTGTGCGGGCTGCCCTACGATTGAGACCATTCGCCCCTTTCTAAAAGGATGGCTGGCGAAGCGGCGCAGGGCCCTCACGTTCCGCTTGATGCAGGTCCTCTCGGGGCATGGTTTCTTCGGGCGTTACCTTCACTGGGTGGATGTGAGAGAGCCGACCGAGGAGTGTTATCGGATACTGTCCAGCACACTTTGGCTGACTGCCCAAATAGGCCCGCCGCTCGGTCTCTCATCGTGGGCGCCGATCTCTCGCTGCTGACAGCCGTGAAAGCGAGCACGTTATGTCGCGCAAGATAGCGACGGAAAGGCAGCGGGAGGAAGATCTCCTCTCCCAGCCGATCCGCCGGAAGAAGCTCGGCAAGCGGCGGGCCTATATTCGCCACCCTCGGGACCTGGGCAGCAGTCTTAAGGGAGACTACCGCCATTTTCAGGTCCCCCAAGATGGCCGACGTACCTTCACCATCGGGTACGCCGAGGTTCCGACAGGAAGTGCAATCCTCCCCGCGCAGGACAGCCGTGGTGGTTCGCGGATGTCGCGTCACAACGTTCCCGCGACCCCGCCCACCTACGGATGGAAGTCGTTGGGTTTTAGCCGGTGGGAGTCCGGCATAACCCCTCAGCGTCCCTTACGCTGCCAGGTATCTGTCCCCTGATCCATACATCTAACAAGAGTCTCCTGAGATGTTAGTCGAGCCTCTTCACTATCAGACTGTTCGCTGTGATGACTATTATATTATTATTATTTATTTTATTTTTATTTTTCAGTTTGATAGTGTTTCATAAATTCATTTACCGTATATAAATGTGGATACGCAAAACTGAGAAATGTAAAGTTTAAATCTTGAATAGAACTTACCCTTATGTTTCTTATGGTGACATAATGTAATCTAGAACCAGACAACGACTCCAGTGCAATGTGCGGCGCTCCCTGCCTCAACGCTAACCCTACAAAATATTAAAATATTAAATACTGTATACCTACTTTGATATACATACATTTAGTAAAAAAAATTTATTATGTTAAGGTCGGCAGACAGGCTGACGGTCCACTTGATGGTAGGTGGCTACCGTCGCCTATAACACAAGCAACGCCTAAGCTGCTGCAAGTGCGCTGCCGACTGCAGTAGAATTAAAGATAAGGGATTAGGAGTGGATAGGGAAATGGGCTCTGGCATCCCTTACTCACTCACCGAAACACAAGGTGGTCTTCTGTAAGGGGGTGGTTACGCAGTTATTTTGACAATCAAACAGACACTTCAATTTTATTTATATCAACAATATATTATTAGATATTTCATTTGTTAACCTCTAGGTTTTGACTTATTCTTTCAAGGTTGATAATTACATCAATTTTATAAAGATCAATTCGTTATAGAATTTCAACTTTTACTCTTGGGACCAAAAGGTACTCACCAGCAAAGAATGTGGTGGCTCTTCTGATTGGCACAGCGCCAACTTCTGTTAGTTCCGACCATGTTTTTTTAGCGTATTCCATACTCTGAGGAGTATTCTGAAACATTCAAACACATCAATTGTATAGTCCAAAAAAGTTACTTCGCATTTTATAACAAAATTCTTTTTAAAAAACGTTTTGTTTTTAAGTTTATTTACATTTAATTACATTTTGTTATCAAAATGTAATTACCAGCCAGGTACTAATAGTACAGCCAAAGAGATTTTATTACAAGTTTATACATATATATGCGAAAAGACTTTATTCCCGACCCAATAAATATATAGTATAATGGAACCCAGCTGAAATACTTACTTGCTTATAGCAGGCACCCATTATTAAAACGAGAGGATATTTCGGGAACTTGGTCATATTCAGCTGTTTTTCCTTTAGCTTCTCAAACACCGCGTACATTTGGTCATACATCTCATGATTATATAGAAGATTGAGAAGAATTTGATAAGAAATCTGTTGCTCGAAGAACCCATCATTGACTGGATCGTTGAAACACTGAAAATTATGGGAGTTCATTTTATTAGTAACAGAACATATTTCTGGCGATGGATCAATCATACTGGTTTTTTGGAAGGAAAAGCTTCTTAAACCGTTTTAAACTATTGCAGGAGAAATAAAGAAATTCTGTATTGGGCTTATTCTCGTAAATAAATTATACTATACATTGTTTCGAACCTTTTTCTTATTCACTTTTAATTTTTAAAAAAATATGACACTAAATTCCTTGATGATACTCATTCCTTTCTGAAGTTATATCAATACTTCTCTCTCACACTTCTCAATCGGCTTGAGGTCAGTGAATGTAAAACTTATAAATTGAGAACTGTGCTGCAAACGATGCTGATATGAATCTGAGGGAAGTTTAAGAAAATTCTCAAGACAGCCACTGAAGAGGATTTATGATGCACGAATTCCTTTTTTGTAACAGACATACTGGTTATAACTTATATTAAAAAAAAAACAGTCCATTTAACTAAAAAATAATTGGTTGTTTTAAAACATAATTGGTTGTTGTTTTACTTCAAATATGTTATATCCTATTGGTTATTTTCAAAGATATATGCAAAAAAACAACTTTAAACTCATAATATTTAAATTTCCATTTAAACCCATAATGTATGAAATACCTAGTCAGGTCATAAGTTCTGTCATATAATCAAAACTTTTGAATTTAAGCGTATAATACACAGCGTAGATACTTTAATACTTTATGTTACGTTATTTTAAGCATATACATATAGTATCTTACGGTATAACACACGGGTAAGGCTACACGTATTTATCATGATCTATATGACGATAATTCATAATTCATTTATTTATTTGCCGAACATAGATTACAGTGCTTTTACAATAACCATAATGGTCGCTATATTCTACCCTGTAAGGGTGTGCAAATATTTCGGGCATACTAAATAATACATAAATAAAATAAAAAAACACTTGCCATTGATCATTGCTACTACATAAATTTTCTATGTTAAAAATACTAATTTACATTTTCAAAATTTGCAGAATTTTGAATAGTCTGAAATAGTCATATTTCTAGATGTTCAGTATTTATCACGTCAGTATTGTGGCTTCCTTTATGCGATACGTACATTACCATGGATACTGCGATAAAAGTTAGTCTGACACTGCCTAAAGAATTCTGAAGAGACAGAAACAGGTGGAAATCTGAAAGTGCAAGGTCAGAGCTATATGACGGGTGCATCAACACCTCCCAGCCTAACTCTCTTAATTTTTGCTGAGTGGCTATATATGTGTGTGGTCTAACGTTGTTGTGATGTTTTTGTTGGCAGTAGAGAACTGAATTGATGGTTCTGCCTGGGGGTAAAAGCTCATAATGAACAACGCCCTTCCAATCCCAACATACACACAGCATCACCTTATTGTGAGTTAATCTGGGTTTTAGCACAGTCTGTGAAGCCTGACCGACCTTTAACCACGACCTTTTTCACATTCTTGTCATACTTTATCAAAACGGTACGGTTTCGTTACGTCTCAATAAAGAATCGCAAATGAGTACACGGTTCATAAGGTTTCTTTCAGTGAGCTTGTGTGGCACCCAAACATTGAGCCTTTTTGTGTACCCAGCTTTTTTCAAATGAGTCAAAATTGTTTCGTAACTACTGATATGCCGATCTTGCTCCACTTTTTCAAAAAAAATTCGTGGCTTACGTTGCATCATTTCCCTTTTTGTAAGAAAATTTTAAAAATGTATTGAATTTCTTCATTAGATTCAGTTACTTTGACAAAAAGAAAAACAAATGAAAAATAGCCGGAAACAACATTTTACTAATTTGTTTCTCTTTTTGAAACGTAACTTTTATAATGTCATCAAAACCAGCCAGATACAAATAATACAGCCAAAGAGATTTTATTACAAGTTTATACATACTGTATGGGAAAAGACTTTTCCCCCGACCTAATATATAAATAAAAACGAAATTAATACATACCTGTAAAGCTTCCTTCGGTGCATCCAAAAAATAAAACATTCTCATGACTACAGGCCCGAAAATATAAGATCCAAACCGATACTCTGAGTTCTGAGAGTTAAATCTGAAATTACAGAAACAAGTAAGTACTAAGAAAAAATTGTATTACTTTTTTTTATTTGATAAAGTTAACAAAACCTTTAACGACCTAGTGCCATTTCCCTAACCCTTCCCAATCCCTTATCCTTAATTCTACTATAGTCTGCAGTGCACTTACAGTACCTGTGGCGTTGCTTGTGTTATAGGCGATGATAGCGACCTACCATCAAGTGGACTGTCAGCCTGGTTGCAGACCTTAAAAATACCTAAAAATAAAACAAAAAAAAAACGAAGTTAAAATTTCTAATCATAACTAAGTGTAACAGAATTTCATGTATTAAAAAAAATTGCTTAAATCTTTATATATAAAGTTATCCAAGAATATAGACACTAATTGAATGCTGAAGGGAATGATACTGCTCTAAAAAGGCTATGATCTACAAAAGTAATAGTTTAGTAGTGACAGGACACACTGCATTTCGTAGTCATTTGGGTAGCGCATCTGGCGGCAGTAACCATCTCCTTACATTTAATTAGTAACATTTATGCTGTTGTGATTCGATGAGTGAGTAAGGGATGCCAGAGCCCGTTTCCCTTACCTTTCCTAATCCCTTATGAACGACCTTAACACAAAAAAGTGACTTATGGAATGCATGCAAAAACATAAATATTAACCATTTTATTATTACTAACAACAACAACAAAGACATTGACTGACTGTCACTAATCATGAATCTCAATAAAATAAATGGCGGAATCTTCAGAAACTTAATAAGGTGTTAGCGATATTTAGAAATATCGCAGCCATTCTAGTGATTTCTATTTTTCTTTTAAAATGGTAAATGCGGGGTGCCGGCTATATACTCTATATAGTGCAATTTAAAAAGTTATTCGTAGGAAACTAATAAGCAATCTACAACATCTGAGACTATCGGACTTTTATGAAGAAGTACTGCAATAATGAATGACAATACTCTATTTCTACAGTCGAACCAAATTACACACAGTGTGGAAATTTAAAATGAATTAAGTAGTTTCTGAGTTTAGCATGGACAATTATCATCATCTGAAATTTTTATGTACACATAAAATAAGACGTAGCATTTTGGTCAGCAGTGCACTTGCAGCATTGTGGCGTTGCTTGTGTTATAGGTGACGGTAGCCAGCTAGCAATAAGTGGACCGTTGGCCTGTCTGCCGATCTTAACATGAAAAAATAAAAAAGATAACCCCAAGACAAAAACAAAAGCTCTCTCAAAAGAATGACAGAACTTACAAAATAAAAAAATTCCATATTGTCTATACCTTTTTACTTTTTACACTTTCTTGTAAATAAACACATAATTATTATGTACAACAGGACTTCCCAACCAACTTTCCCAACAAGAAATGAAAATTCAAACTTCACTATGCATTGAAGGTATGTTATTCATTTACTGAATGTACCACCTAACTTAATTAGTTAAGTTGAAGAATTATATATTAGGTAGGTACTTACTTTTTCACCATGTTTAAAACAAGCTCCAAGTCTGCTGGTTCAGCAATGTGGAGCATATTTTTCAAATCTTCCGTAAAAATCATGTTATTGGTGTCTGTGACAAAATCATTCATTTTTGTCTTAAACTTATCGGAAATTGTTGCAAATTGCTCCTTAACACGTTTCCTGATAAGAATGTAATTATCGATTCCAAGTGCAGCTGAAGAATACAAATATTGTGCTGAAAAAATGAAGTAAGTTACCTAATTAGATAATTATCTATGAAAATACATGAAAATATCATATTTTCATATTCTATTTTTTTTTATTATTAAACAAACCCAGGGAACCTTCGCCTTTACTCGTCGAAAGACCTAGTGCTAAGAAGACTGCACAAAGACCGAAAAGGAAATTGAAGAAAGATGATGATGACACAGATTATAATCCGAGCGAAGAAAACATTTGGCGTTTCAAAAAGAAGAGACAATTTAACACCAATAAGCCCGTCTCTATTAAAGATGGGTTTGCTCTTGGCCAGCATCTATCCATGTAGGAAGGATGAGGCCGACGATGGAGCGAGCTCACCCAGAAAATGCCTATTCACTCGAACCTTGAAAAGATTTGGGTTGTATGAACTCGGAAATACAGACGCCGGCAGGGAGTTCCAATCCTTAGCAGTGCACATCACAAAAGATGTTTGTTCAATTAGTAATATATTTACAAATAAATACATACAAATCATGTAATTTCGAGCTTATAGTTATAAATTTATAGTTTATACTATTTTGCTGACCTTGGGTTGTATGAAAATAAGCTCTAGAAGTCCGAATAGGTTGCAAAAAGCTTCTTGCTAATGTGTTAAAGAAAACTGCCATCACTCCAAGAATTTATTTAATTTATAATTCAAAACAATAACAACGGGGCGAACGAAACTGGACTTTTTAGAGATATTTAATTATTTAACCCAAAGAGATTTAACCGCCTAACCTCAAATATAAATTATGACATTCCATTCATCTCAAGGTATGTAAATGACATTGACAGATTATTATTTATAGAACATACTAATACCACAGTTTTACAATACTTAAGAGTTGGGAAACGCATTTGTAGTTTTGCGATGTTGCCGCCAGTGCAAGTACTTAAGTTGTCACACGCAGATATGCCAGGGTTGGCACAAAATGGAAAATAAAATAAATCCGATTATTATTATATAATCATTTATTTACAAGTATGTTGGGATTGTAACACATACGATGCGCTTGGGATGACGCCATCAACACAAGTGGCTCACAATTATTCATAATGCACCTGCACTTACAAAACGTACGAGCGAATCTGCATCACCCCTTCCCGCGCGCGGCGCTTTCGTCCAACCATGACAGTCTTTAGCTATTGCGACGCAATTCGCGACAACTTTTGTACATAATTTTCACAAAACTTCTTAAGCTTTTCTCTAGCCACTGAAAAATTGTTTAGTCCCTTATCCCATCTGAACAAAATTTTACGAAAAAATATATGATGAACGGCTTTATAGGTACATCAATTTTATCCTCGCTTAAAAGATATTCCTCATCCAGTACAATCTCTGACCACTGAATCAAGACATGAATTAGAACTAAGTTAATATATCGCGAACAGGTATTTAAGCTTAAGAATGAAAGCGTACGCTAAATAGGAACATTTCGATGCGACAACGGTTGCCATTTTTACTATAAAACCATTTTTTGCTAATAAAACCATTTTATTTAGTAATGTTTGTTAATAAATAAATTTTTTGACAACCTTACAGAAAACTTCAAAAATCACATGATCAACGTTTGTTTCTATTACGAAGTCCTTCTTCCTGTTGCATTTTATGTAAGTCTTGAGTTTTGAATATCGATCGTCAACTAGAAATTTCGATTGTTGACATTATATAAGCGGAAGTTCAATGCTTTTACATTTAATGGTACGAATATTTGTATACGTGTGATATAAAAACTGATTCTTATAACTTTAAATAGGTACGTTATTCTTATTCTATATATTTCTATATACTAATCTTATTCTATAAATTAAAAGTCTTATAAGAATGTATTTCCACGCGGGTAATACCGGGTTTCGCAGCTAGTTGTGTATATCAATGATTTGTAATTTAATAATTTCGTAAAGGCAGGCTGTAAAAAAAATGCAAATTTATAAAAAAAAACTAGCAATTCAATCCCACTTCGCTGTAAATACTTATTAAAGCAGTAGTTCTTGTGTTTAATTTTGTTTCATACTAATTGAATTAATTACATAATTACACCGTAACATTATTTCTAATAAATTTCTGTCATTAATTTGTTGTTTTATTTCCTTTATCAATCACATCGATAGCTCCGATTCGGTGCTATATGAGTGTAAGTACTAATACGTAAATAATAAATAAACAAATATAGTCATCGTGAGTACAGGCACTTCAACCTTGGTTTACCCTCACTAACTGCTCTATTTCACAGTATAGAGCACACCTAATTAGAATAAAATGGGTGACACGGGCTTAGCAGGTGACATAAAATCCGTTTTAAACAGTTTTTAATCCAGTAAGGTTATTGCACGAGAATCAAGGAAATAATTATAATTATAAAAATAATTAAAGAAAATAATATTTTATGGACACCCTATTAGAAAAGGACACACTACTGCCTTCGTGCATTTCATTTTGCCTCGTTTTTCAAGAAATACTGCGCAGTCCGTTTAACGAAGTTATAATATACGTCCAAACAAAGATGTTGTATTAGTCTGTACCTATAGATGGATCACAAAATGCAGCAATATTTTATTCTTTCTAACACCTTCAAATTGCCATAAGATTGAAAGAGACATACATATATAATCTGTCGGGTCGAAGTTGAGTGAATGTCTCCATTTTGACTATACAATGCAAGCTAAAGTTATAGCGTATAATAGTGCTGTGAATTTTTATTGATAACTAGATATCGTTGATATAGATTTTAAATATATGACGGATAAAAAGTATGGCTAAATGCGTTTCGGTGTACTGTTTGGTTATTCAATATAAATAAAATGTGGGTGCGTACTGGTACTCGCCACATTGCTAATCGGTTGTATGAGATTTGTATGCAACCTTTTTTTTTTTTTTTTGAGTAGAAATATTTAGAATCCATCCTTAAGGGGTAGAACGGGAGTAGGATTTTATTACGAGAGAAAAAAAACTCGATAATCTTAAAGTTTTATTTTTAGAAACGATATCACAGATTGGACAATCTGTGATATCGTTTCATTTTAATCTGTGATATCGTTCATCTGTGATTCGTCAACATTTTAATTTAAAGACTTGCAGTTAATGTTGACGCTTGGGTATCCACGTATTTATTAGTAAGTTTTCTTTTTCTGGGTAAGTTCTGAAAAGAAATAGTTTTTGGTTATTAATGATTCAAAAGATTTTCATAATTTTCATAGATTGAAGCATAACTTCTTTATAACTTATAGATATTACTTACTGGGTTACACGATGGTGGTAATTTTGAGAATATTGTCGGCACTGCATACGAGTGTAGAATTTTACGCTGATATCCTTGGCGAAAGCAAGAATCTTCAAAGTTCATCGAGCATATTCTTGTATATTGCGAAGCTCTCCAATCGTCGGCTTTTCTTACATTTTTTGTCCACGTTTTTTTTTAAATCGATGTCGGTGGGAAATCTGTCAACACTCTACTAAAAATAAATTAGTTATCGATATCGATAAACTTATCAAGATCAGACTACAGCACTATAAAGCAAGACAAATGTCAAAAATTCCGATTAACTTTGGTTTTTGTAAATTTTAGTTATAAACACCAGCTTTTCTTTAAATAAATCAACCTTAGAGCTGTGTATGCATGTACAAAGATTCATTTTTAGTAAATAATTATAAAAATTTGTTTACAAAACACCAAAATTAATGAGTGCGAGCTGTGCGACTTACCGGTGAAATGATATGTTTCCATTATTCTCCTTCAAAACACCCACTCTACTTGGACAAACGGGAACAGTACAAGCCATTCTTGGCAAGCAACAGATTTATGAAATCACACTTTCAGATTTTTAAGTATTTTAAATCACATAAAGCTAAACGCGCTTGTTAACCAGCATGATATAAACAAATATGACGTTGCCTCTTTTATGGCGCGCAGCGTTTTAAGACGTCATATTCGGCTATTGTTATCTCTTTTTAACATACGACATGCAGCCATTAGAAAGACGGGTATCGAGTATCGAAGGAATCTTCAATTTTTATTGTTCCATCTATACACTAATACAATTATCTTTGCGTCCAAACGTCCATGCTCTATCTCATTATATAATAAGTTACTCTATGTTATTTACCTACTTTGTCACATGAAGTAGTAAATAAAAAAGTGAGTAAATTAAAATATGATAGTCTGTGGGTTATGATGGTGGCAGGTGGCAGCTGTGGTGGCAGCATAATGGCATCAAAGAGAATGGCATAATCGAATCAGCATAAAAGAATATACAATTCATCAATTCTCATCACCGTCACACACAATACCACATTGATAATTATTATCTCTGTTATGCTGTGCCCCTTATGATTCATATCAAAATGTGATGTTAAACTTTGTGCAGTTTCGCATTAGTTACTTAATTTTTTTTAAATTAATAATAGAAATAAAACACCTTAAACCAAGTGATAAAGGAGGATGTAGTATTTGGCATGGAATCATTCGAAGATTCCAATTGTCTCTCCATGAGCGATAGTTTTTCTTTATACGAACGTTACATGAGAAGTTTTAATGTTGTGAGCAATTTTAGTGAAGGAAACGAAGTTCCTTCGACGGCAGAACCGGCTTCCGTGTCGAGCAGTTACGACAGCTCTAGAGGTAGTAACGTAGACTTATCTGTTGCTATAAACAATTGTAATAAAATTGAGACGGTCAAGTGTTCAATTCGAGAAACTGAAATACTTTGTGACAAAAAGTCAAATACTGACCTTTCTACGCCACCACCAATTCTATTCGAAAGCTCGTCTACAACTGTAGAGCACAGCCTAACCGAGAAGTCTGACGCAGCCGAAGCACCCATTTCATCTGAGGACTCGAAGGGGGATTGTCCCAAACAACCTGTATTTATTACTCCCACCATGGAAAACAGTAATAATGCTGTTGACAGTGTACCTTTATTCCTCAATGTTAGACCCACAGAGAGTGTATTTAAACTTCCAATTAGTGAGCTCTCTTTCAATGGCACTATAAAACATGTTCAGAAGCTACAACCAATTGTTGATCCTATTACAGCACTTAGTTCGGCTGGCACAGGTTTACTTGAACTAGACAAAAAATCTGTTGAGTCTTCTAATACTGAAAACAGTAATATAACTAGTGACAGAGAAAGTGATTTATTGAAGACAAGTATTTCAAATGAAAAAAACACATTAGAAACAAGCGAAGGCAACAAAAGCTCTGGAGACTCTCAATATGAAGAATTGAATCAGAAGAAAAGAGATGGAAATTCTAAATGGAAATTAGATCATAGCTCTTCCTCTTATGAGGCTTCTATTGATAGCGGTGTCCGTTCACCGGATATGTTTTCTGAAGATGATGATGATGATGAACAAATTTCAGAACCAAATACATTTTGGAACTTTTTGAAAGATTATGAAGCTCACGACAAGAGAAAAGTAAAAAAATTAGAGGTTGGTACATATTATTAAATTATTTTTATGTACTAACTGTCTTTTTTAAAAATAACTAGAAGTATTTAAAAAAAGACTTCCATTGTTTTCTAGTGAATATATTTGCTAAAATACAATTCACTAGTACTTTTGTTTTTGCACTACTAGTAGCACATCTACTAGAACTGTAATTCACATACTGTACAGTAGAATCCTGATTATCCGGATCAAATAAAATCAGGGGTATTCCGTATAAACGAAAATCCGGATAATCGATTTCAAAGCAAATCAAATAATATTTATATTTTAATAAATTTTAATAATGTAATTGTTGTAATTTGTTGTAATGTAATATAATAATTTAAAAACTGCATTCTCCATTTCATTTTGAGATTTTTTCATGACTTTACGTTGGGAAGTTCCATCTTAGAATTCTCAAGCACGCAGGTGAATTTCATTATGGAATCAGAATTCTTTTTAATGTCTGATATCGTAGAAGTTCCTACACCATATATTTGTGCCAACTTACTGCCAGATTCACCATTTTTTATACTCTCAATTATCTTCACTTTGTCATTAAGAGACAACACCACTCTTTTTAAATTGGACATTTTAAATTTCCAACACAAAATGTAGACAAAAATAAAAGACAACCTTTCAGTTAAACACTATCTAAGAAAATGAAACAATAACAAACACTATACTGCAAATAAATGAGAGCGGGAGTACATGGTCGGACGTGAGACAAAACTTGTCGTAACATGTCTCATAGCGCCATCAAAAATTTTTAAATTAACAATTAGAGCCGAGATGAAAGGAGTCTGAATAATCGGATGTTCGGATAATCAGGATTCTACTGTATTAACATTTCAAATTATCTAATTTACTTTATGGTTAGTTAGTTAATATGAAACTTTAAATTTAATTCAAGCTGGATATTTTTCCGAATACAGCATTTTTTTGAAATAATTGTTTAATTTCAGGAAAAACTCGCAGCATTGTCACCTTTTCGTTCAAAAAAAACTTTTGCAATAGATGCCAGCGAGATGCTAAGGAAGTATTACACATTTTTACCAGCTTTCACAAAGGATTACAATGAGACTGAGGCTTCAAGGGAAACTAATGCTAGAACTCCAATAAAGGGAAGACCCGAACAGGATCCCTTAAATTTTAGAGAAGCTGATGCTGCAAAAGAGTCTGTTGTAAGTGATCAATCGCTTCTCAAAGATGATACGGGTAAACTTAACATGAAAAACTCTAGAAATTCTCACTCAAATTCGGAGGTTGAACAAAACAAGAATGATAGCTTGAATGATGCTAGTATCATTTTGGAAATGGGCTGCGAAGATGATGCAAAGGGGTCATGGCCTGATGTGTTAAAGTGCAAATATCATGATGTTTAGTAAGTTTCTATTTTTTTTCTTTTTGTAAAAAGTAAATATCGTCATAATGGCTAACAAACAAATAGAGTTTCAAATGGTTTAGTTTAAGCAGTCTCCCAAAGTTGAATTATCTTCATTTGAAAATAGTGAAAAATTATTTTATTATCTAAAGTTAAATTCATTTGAGCTTGTTACTAGGTATTCTTTAAAAGTTTTTACTTATGCAATTATTTTTATGGATTCAATATTATATATATATTCAAATAAGCAATGCATATATTTTATATTGAACAATGCTTCTTCATTGGTAAAAATCAATATATTATCAATAAGGTCTTTATTGCCCTTTGTATGTGTTTTATACTTATAGGCATAAGTACCACTGTAGATGTAGATATGGTAGTTCATTAAGGATGAACTAGCCGCGGGCTCGAAGTCACGCGTGGCCGCGGCCAAAAAGCACGCTGTCTCACCCAGCATCGTGTCCGACAGGGATTATTGAGTGAAATGCACGATAATTCAAAGTAAACCGAGAGCGTAAAAATAAACGAAAAGTCCTTTGAAAAATGGAGTTTTATGAAAAAACTTCTGCATAAATCAATTATAATTAAAGTTTATTGAAATCGTCGATAAATGAGCTTTGTCGGTGCCGATTTTGTTTTGAAGATTTTACACTTCTTTGATTACTTATTTACGCCCAAAGTTACGTTAAAATTAGCAAGAAAAATTAATCTTTATTGGCTAATAACTTTTTAATGGCTTTTTATTTTACTATTCTGTTTCCGTACAGACAAAAGTAATAATGAGAGAAAACGATATCAGGTTTAACTTTTGATGTACAATGTCAAACAGTGGAGTAAAACCCCCCCGAAATTTGTATGGAAAAAGTATCGACTAGTTCAACCTTAAAAGGATTTCTCAAGAATTGGAGACTCCTCAAGGACAGAGGCACAGGGTAGTTTTAATAAATTTGTACATTATAATGTAAAAAAAATAATGTGGTATATTTGATTAATACTGAATTTATTGTATCCATCTATTTTTCAGTTATAATGTAACAAAGTATTCGGAGAAGTTAGAAACAATGACTTTGCGTTATGGAGAGAAATACGTTCGCGCCGAAACATCGAGCAGTTTCAATGTGAACGCTGGAGGTCTTCCATCACCAAACACTGTTAAGAGACAGAAGGCTCAGCAGAAGTAAGTATATTGCAGTCAGACAAGGAGTTTACAGGCCCATACCTAATCTAATATAACCATTAATGCTTTAAAATTTTTATCGCTAATAAAAATTTTAAAGCATTAATTTATAACTACAGAAACTAATTTAATACCAAGAAGAAATTATGATTGCTTTAATTAAAAAAAAATATATACGTTTTAGAGAGGCTCATAAAGGTGGTTGATTTTACAATTTTGGTTAAAATAATAAATAAGTGTTTTTTTTTATGGTTAAATAAAAAAAACACTTCCATACAATACAGTGAAGCCTGTTTAAAATATTCCTTTCGATAGCGTCGTTAATGTGGTTTTATAAAATTTAAAAAAATGAGCTGTCATGGAACGCCTGGTAGATGTGAAACATCGAGTGAAATAAAATGAGGACTGTTTATTTATTTATTTAACGTTTATTTTTATTGAATACAAAAATTTAATTTTTTTTTTATTATGTTTAGGTCGATAGACCTAAACATTTTGGCTACCATCGCCTATAACACAACCAACGCCACAGTTGCTGCAAGTGCGCTGCCGACTACAGTAGGATTGGATAAGTGATTAGGAGGGGACAAGGAAATGGGCTCTGGCATCCCTTACTCACTCACCGAAACACAACAGCACGTATATGCTGTTATTTCACGGCGGTATTCTGTAAGGAGGTGGTTACTGCCGCCAGGCGGGCTGCTCAAATGACTGTGAAACGCAGTGGTGCCCTACCACTCTTTTCAAATCCAGACCAGAGTCAATTTTGAAAATAACATTAAAATTTCCAAAGTTGATCCCGCCGGGAATCGAACCCGCCCCGGGTTGACTCTTTTTGTTTGTTAGCCTGAGACGTTAGGCAAGCACTCTTGCTACTCATCCAACGGGCTGTTTCAAGTTTGCAACAACCACCAACAATCACAACAACAACAACAACAATCACCACGGCACGCGTCGCCACACCGTACACACTACTACACATAGACTGTATATGTATATACCATCGTATAGCGTTACTTTAATTCATAACAATATTTGTGCAAAATTTTATTTCCTCAGTTACATAGATTTGGAGAAAAAAAATAAAACAGTTTTTGATTTAACGGGGTGTCATAGCCTCCTGAGGGGTAATGGGGGGGTGGAATTTTGTACATCATGTCATCTCTATATAAAGTATCATTTGGTCATAGTTTCGAACCCTAAGCTTTGGGGACACTTTTCCCAAGGCTATCCTGCTATACCCTTTACTAAACTCCTCAGCTTTATAATATTAGTGCATATAATGCATATTATCACTGTTATTTAACGTTATTGTGTAACGAACTTACAGATGGTCTGTTAGATGCAAAACACGTTGTAATATTTATATGTTTCTGTTAAAGATTGGCTCAACCGACGTCTCTGGGATCTCGATTATCACACATCGCAACTCGTCGAATGGCATTTAAAAGAGAAAACCCACTAAATCTTAAACCCAATATGATACTCGTTGAAAAAACGTAAGTATTTCAACACATATTCTATATTGATAAAAAAAAATCTTTTAATATTGAATCATAAGCTCTTAATATTTATAAATTGCGGTTTTATTTTCAAAGTAATCAATTACACTATCCAGTATCACGTCATTCTAACTGGCCAGTAATTTTAAAAACCTACTATAGGGTATTTCTACAAAACTAGAAGGCAAAGTAAATGATGTTTTACATACAAGTATAATGGAGTGACACGAAATTAGTGTCCATAAGAGTTATTAAGAGAGTAGTTAGTAGCAAATCGGCGCTAGACTTGGTCATTGTACTGTCATTGTATAATCAAGCCTTTTTAGCCTTGGTTTAAAATTAGTTTTATTCAAGTCTGACAACTGCATTGTCTCTTCGCACACAGAAAACCAAAAAGCACCGTGGAACGCAGAAGTCCACGATTGCGACGCACTCCCAGCAAGAGAACACCGGTTCGAGACGGTTCAGCCAAGAAGAAGGTTAAAACCCCCAAAAGCCGATCGTCGAGCACAAAAAAGGCTAAGAGAACGTCGTTAGTGGTTCCACAATCTCGAGAAACTTTCAAGAGAGCACTATTCATCAGCCCAGAGAACAAGAAGACTGCGTCATCGGCTTCGGTTTCATTGGCACCTCAGTTGAAGGCGAGTAGATGTTCTCTGGATTCGCCGGACGCAGCGGCCGAGACGCAGAGCCTCGACGGAGCTCTACGCGATATATTTTTGAAACGAAAACGCAGCGCTTTGGATGATGAGCCGGATATTCGTAGAAGCAAGGTGGCCAAGAGCCTCTCGTTCGGCGGCGACGCAATCGATCGTTCGCAACAATTCGGTTTGAGTCGACGCGCGTCGGAATTGCCCTCGGCAAAGAGCAACGGGCTCAATGAAAGGCACAAGCAGGTATGTTCCTTTAAGCTGCGTATGGACTGCACCTTCCATTGCGCGTGTACTTGAACATGTATTAAAGCATGCGTGTCCCACGAGCCAAGCAAGCTACGAAATCAGTCGATTTTTGGTTGCGCATCAAAGTGGACGTGTACGCTCGTCGTTTTGGACGGCAAAATGAACCACGCGTATTTGTCGACTATAAGTAAGGAAAATTGGCGACGCGCGAGTTGGAATAGATCGTTTCACCTCGTGTTCAGAGTTGCAGTCCGTACAGGTGCTGTACGCATATCCAGTTGTACGAGAGCTCGACGCGACTTGATTATGCGTACACTTGAACGCGCAGTCTGTACGCAGCTTTATATTTTACAATATTAGCATTATATAATATATAAGCATTTTTTAATATTAATAAGTTTCCTATAAAATTCTTTAAACTCTGACATTTGTCAAGCTTCACTTTACTTAATAGCCTACAATAATTTTGATGCATAAAATAAAAAGTTCGTTTCAAGCTTTTCGCATAACTCAATGGGACGAAAACTCAACTGCAGAAATGGCTATGCAGGCAGGTGGTTCAAATTCCGGTCGGTCCTGCATCTGCAGGACGATTTCAAGTGTAATCCACATAACACTTCTTCTGAACCAATAATACTAGCTTTCTTCTGAAACATGTAATGTTTTAGTGGACTGTAGCTTATACTCCACTAGTGTGTAGGCTGTTGTAGTCACTGTTTGAACAAACGGTTAGACACCCTTACAAACGGTGACACCCGGAGACACCCTTACATTACAATAAATTACGTATTGCTAATGTCTGAAAGTTGTGAACGGATTTTGATCCTCACTATAGCGGGAAAAAGGAATTTTTGAGGATGGTTTATGTAAATAATAGGCATGATGACGGTATCACAGAATTAAAGAATAAATGATATTAGAGAAATATACATGTACTTAAAAATTACCCAGTTTTAATATTAAACAGTCTTCTTCTTCTCAGTCGTATTCTTCAGTGCTGAAGTCCCTTAAAGCGTATTTGTTTATTGTCCCTTAAAGACATTCGAAGCGTGGCCGGGGTTCAGCCAGTGTTAAAAAGCGTATTTGTTTCATTACTGACTTATTAAATGATAAAATTTCAGAAGTTGTTGTGGGCGGTGTCGGAAGCGCTTCGCGTCCACGGGTGGCGGATGACGTCACCGGGCTTCCGCGACAAGGCGGCTGCGTTGGCGCGTCTCACGCGGCGACTGCTTTCGCTGCCTCCTCACGCGGCGCGCCTTGCCGACCCACGCCTCAACACCTCCGACACGATCCTCAAGTCAGACACATTATTATTTCACGAGCATTTTCCCGCGAATTATAACATTAGTAGCATAAATAATATATTTGTCGCATCTCTCGAGCGGATCGTGGGCGTGATAGGGGGTAGTATATCGTCAGGATTGGGCGTACCCATTTTCAAGTAAAGACAATGAAACGTTAGATCAAAATTTATGACAGACATGAAATAAGCGAACAATTAGGAATACAAATTTAAAAGAAACTCGAGCAGAGTAACATCCTAACGGGCAGAATGTTGATAGGCACAGTAACCACTATGGGTTAGATCAATCCACAAAAGTGATAAGTAAACCGACTGGTTTGTCGAGAGCTAGTGCTCACTGAGTCAAAGCTGAAACTAGACTGGCTATGCGGAGTCAACGCTCCGCTTTTTATACCATCTCAGTGTTACACCAGTGCCACCAACCCAATCCGTTGCCGCGCAACGGCAATCCGTTGCCCAAACACGTTGGGGTAGTTTGATATTTACAGCTTACCCACTAGATAATATTCAGTACATGTAAACAACATAGTTTAATACATGTAGTAATAGCCTTCGATTAAACAAAAGAAGGCTCTTAAGGAGGTAATTATTACAATTAGTGATCAAATAATGCAACATGAATGAATGTCATAGTGTTACTAAGAAATAATTATTAATAGTTAATATCTAGGTCACTTAAACAACGTATCAGATTATGTTTTGAATTATAGTAAAAAATAAGGAATCTATGTTGATATGATGTAGTCCACGTTAGCAGATTCTGACATATTTATAGCTTGTTTTTGCAACAAAACAATACAAGACCAAGCTAATCTGGCCCTAGTCTCGCAGCAGGCCTGTATTTATTAAAAAATAACTTTAAATTGAAAACTAGCCGCAAATTAAATAAATCATTCAGTAAATGTGTTGATTAACAAAAGCAAAGTTGTTCTATTAATTTTTATTAAAGTTGCTCTTTTATAACATAACTTAACCTAAATTGTACCATATAACACCTCAGAAAACGCGATGTATAAACATTCACTCATTTAACCACTTAAATTAATGTATAATAGACGACCTGAGAATTTAAAAATAATTAATTTTGTTAATGAATACTTGAAACAAAAATATGTATATGGGCAAATTTTGGACTTATTTGTCGAAGATATTAAACTAATAAATTCTTCTTCATTTACGCAAACCATAAAACGTTTTTAGCGACATCTATTACTGATTTTTAGTAAAACTTACAGGACATATCGTCATTGAATCGATATTATTAACATAAATTCTTGGCATCAACACTAATGAAATTTGAATTTATTACAGCAAACACTCGTTTCATTTAAAATTGGTAAAAATAAAATGTCTCCATTCCAGGTTAGCTCGGCAGTATGTGTTCGCGATCATTCAAGGCCGGTCCATAGACGATTGCTTCCAAGAGGAACAAATGAAGATTTCAAACGAGACCAACAATAAAGTTGTCGGCTACATTACGGCCGCTGCCTATCGAGAGCTCAAAGAGAAGCAGGCAACTTCAACTATTGCCTCACAAATTAAGGAAAACGCGTGCAATGATACCAAAAAATCTGAACTACACCGAAATGCACCGAAAAACGTGCTTCAAGACAAATTGCTAAACGTCGATAGTAATTCAAGTAGCATCGGCCTCAGCGGTTTGGACAAAGTAGAAATTTACAAGTCCAATTCTATGCCCTCCTTCGAAGAGGCTGCCAAGATGAGGGCTCGAAGACAGATTAGCTTTGACAACATTGACTTTCCCAAGAGGTGATGTGTTTGTTCGGTAGTGATATGTTAAAGTGGTGTTATTGCAATAAGCTTTTTATAAGTAGCACAATTTATTTTTTGCAGGGGCAACTAATTTCAATTTTAAATTTGTTTTTAGTATTAATACCTATTTTATTAAAAACACAGGTACATATTTATATTTAGTACCTTATAAAGTTTGCGGCTCCAGATTTAAATTTGGTCATTGGTCCATAATTAGGAATTTAATATGTACTAGCTAATGAAAACGTAATTTTTCATTATTAAATGTACCCCAAAGTAGTAAGTACCATCTCTGTAACTAAATCAATAATAAGTTCACGAGTGTTCAAATGTTACACTAAAAATATCTGCAAAGTATATTATGGTAGTTTTTTATCGGCAGATTTGTACTAATAGTGTGCTTTCACACAGAGCGGCGCAGAGTGGAGAGCGATTTGAAATTGTACTTGAAAGAGAAGTTTAGTGTATTGACATTAGATTTATTTTTGCATGTTGCGCATCTATGTCTTCAGGCAATGAACGTATCAGACACGTACCGTCTCAGACACCATCAGACACAGCGTACCAGGAACGTGCCATATCAGACAAAGACAGACTAGTCAGCGGTCGCGCAAGTAACTGGGCTCGAGCAATATACCTTTATACGGCGCTCGAGCGTCCTTTCATCACGTAATGCGTGACAAGCAAAAATAAATCTTATGTCAATGCACTAAACTTCTCTTTCAAGTACCACTTAAAATCTGCTAGTCCATACATTCTAATACTCATACATCAAGTAATTAATAAATAAAATAATATATAAACGATTTAAAAATTGAAAGTCTGTATATTAGTTTTTTTTTATATAGTATAGGTACGCATATGAATCGTCGGGCGATAATCATTTTTATCTGTCTATCTCGCTCGCACTTACAGGTCTTATGGCGGAATAACATTATTGTGTCGGGGCGCGTTCTGTCTTTTCAAATCATTCTGTTACGCTTTATGAAATAACCACGTGCACAATGTCTTCTGATGGCGATAGCGATTTTGATTATGGCGCGACACGACACACCCCGACACAATGTGTTTCCGCCTTAAGAGAGGTACATATCGTTGCACATTCCTATCGACATTGACGTTTATTGCTCGACGACTCAGTTGATAATGCGTCTACTATAGCAAAATTTTAGTTTAGAATTTTGACACTATAAAAATTTAAATTTCGATAGGGTAATTGAAATATCCCTATCGCATTCGTTTTACTTGTAAAAGACAATTTTGTTAAATAATTGTTCTTAGATAATTACATATTTAATTAATTTTTTTACTGGTATGTACTTTGTGGAAAAGATTTATCAAGTATTGTACAGACATGAATTTTATTTCCTCTGTGAACTTCATTGAAATTTCACTTATTATGAAAACGTTATAAATATTTCTATAATAACAAATATTATTATACTCATAAATTATTGTATGACAAGACCTTTGTTAATGGTAAAAAGAAAAGGTACTGTGTTGTTTTCGCACATAATATGTATATTTTATGCTTTGTGTAAGACGAAACTGTGTTTATTTGTAATACTTTAGAGGGAGTGGTGTTTTTTGTCCATTTTAATTTTTTTTTTGACAAACATGATCTTAGCTTGTTAATATTGCAAGGGTTCTAGTCGTAAGTTTAGTAAAATATCACATATTTAATTTATTCATTGCATCGGCATAATCATGCTTTGCGTGTTTTATTTAACTCGAACAACCACAGAGCAAAGAATCACCGCGTCGCGCCCCTACTAGAGACAGTATGGTTAACGCTTTCAATACAAATCCGGCGTGTCAGAGGACGTTACCGTTTATTCAATACCAGTAGTACATGCACTGCTTCCGCACTATTTAGGTTTTGTGTTCCAAGACAATCTCGACTCGCATTTTTTAAATGTTAAAAATTGCATAATTACTTATGATATGACACACCAGAATTTCGCTTATTCGCCTTTTTACTTTCATTATTACACTAAACACAGCACACTCCACATCGTGCAAATAGAAACTGGCGGCCAAATACGCATTGAGTTGCGCTCAACGCAATTGCGCGGCACGAATATTATTATTACTACCGTCTCTAGTAAGGGGCGACGCGGCGATTCTATTTGTGTAGCTTTTATTGCTAGTAATTTTTCAATTTTCTTATCACAGATTTCAAACATTACACTGGATCTAACATTGCGGGGATCGTCACTTGAAAAATATTAGGTCTCCAATACTTATTGCTACTTATCCACTAATCACCAGATACGGTTCAGTGATGGCAATATAACTGCTTGTCAGAGATGAGATTCGGTGAGTGAGTTAGGGATGCCAGAGCTCCCTATCCTCAATCTCGCAATGGTCTGTAGTGCAGCGCACTTGTAGCACCTGTGGCGTTGCTTGTGTTATAGACGACGGTAGCGACTTACCATCAAGTGGAACGTCAGCCTGTCTGTCGACCTTAACATAAAGAAAAATGTGTTCTTTAACTTAGATTGATATTTTTTATTGTGTTTTAAAAAGTATAAATAGTGTTTCGTGGAATGTGTTTCTTTTTTTTGCGTATATTAAACTGAAAATATTAGTCCAGGACGTGTCTCATTTTTCGTTTTATTAAATAAGTGGCATTTGAAATAATTAAAAAACGAAAAACCTTTAAAAAATTCAATAATAAATAAAAATCTCAGGAGTAGATAATTTCCGTCCGCCGTACAGCTAATATTTAATTTATATTAAATGTGTATTACTTAAATTTAATATAAATTATTATATTAAATTTAAGTAATACACATTTTCACCTTGCGTCATATTAAAGAACGAAATGTGTTAAATAAATGCTTTTGAGTTTATCCTGAGTTTTGCATAAAGTTTCCGGAGAGTAGGAATTCGCCAAAAAGTCTATTTATTGACATGTTACAAAGATAAAAATACAAGAACAATGCATGACATACGACACTTGCTCGAACTAAATTTATAAAGCCTCTATTTATTTGTTATGAAAGTTGTAATTTTTAGTTAAATTCATTCTACATTTAGATTGGTATACTTAGTTCTGGTTATACTTTCTTCACTTCTATATTCCAAACATAAGATTGTAATATTATTTTGACTATCAGTGAATTGACATTGTATTATGTTTGTTATTTTTGTTCTGGACATGTTTTTTATTGTTTTATAGTATAATTCACATAATTGGGTTTACGAGTTCAGAGTGTTAGCGCGCCTTGTACAAATTAGATTGGTGATGGTTGGAGATGTGAGGTTCTTTTTTATTAATTTTCGAGAAATAATGCCTTTATACATAACTTAAAACGTAATGATTATATGTATTGAATCGTGTTTTTTTTTTTTTTTTTTTTTACTGTTTTCTCAAAATTTATATTTATTGCAAAAATGATTATTAGAAAAAAGAAATGTAACAAGTATGCTTCTAAAAATGTTGTCGACTTTGGAAAAATTACGAATTATCCAGTAATTCTATCAATACAAATTCTAATAAATTCAATGTCTATCCAACCGTACGTCTAACACGTTTATTTTTTAATTTTTTATTTATATATCAAAGCAGAATATGGCCAGATTGACATAAGTAAAATTTATTTTCTTATGATACTTTATATTATTTGTAAATGATTCTAAAAGTTGTGTGTGTTACCCCCAAGTATTGGCTAGTTCGGGCTCAATAAATTTGCTTGTATAAACGAATAAATTATTTTCTTTACTTTTTGTTATTTTATTTTCACGCGTCTTTTAGAGCAAGGCACACTGCGTTTCGTAGTCTTAAGGCGTCTGGCGGCAGTAACCACCCCCTAATAGAAAACTACCTTGAGGGGTGCCAGAGCCCATTTTTCTCCTAAAAATCTAATCCTTTATTTATTTATTAAAGAAGGAATAAATTCTAAAACCTAACTTTGTCCCATAAAACTGTACCGTTTGACTGCGAGGTGATATATATAACAAGTTATATATATAGTTATATATACATATATAACTCGTTCAGTCTTTATTGTTCATATATTTTTGCTTTTTACATATATTTTTGTTTTCAAATATATTGCCAGAGCCCATTTTTCTCCTAAAAATCTAATCCTTTATTTATTTATTAAAGAAGGAATAAATTCTAAAACCTAACTTTGTCCCATAAAACTGTACTGTTTGACTGCGAGGTGATATATATAACTATATATCAGGAGCTTATTATCAAAACAAGTCAAGTCCATTTTTGCTTAAACGGTTTATATTTTAAAATTAAATTTTTCATTTTATTTGACATAAATCTATAGTTGCAAAAAGGATCAAGTCCACATACTTTCTTCGTTATCGCTCATACAAAATTCTTCTATGTTTCAGTGTAGTTCGTAACAGTAATTTGGAATTGAAAATTACTATTTACTCAATATGTTGAAAAGTGGACTTAACGCTTTTTGATAATAAGCTCCTGATATATAACAAGTTATATATACATATATAACTCGTTCAGTCTTTATTGTTCATATATTTTTGCTTTTTACATATATTTTTGTTTTCAAATATATACGAATGCCTAATAACTCAAGTATCGTGTTGTGAACATTATACAAGAGATTTTGACCCCTTGCTCTAAACATATTTGTTATATAATTTTTATTTTATGATAATGTATAAATTTTGCGAAAACTTAATTAAGTAAATTTAAGTGGCAGTGGGCAGGACACATAGTATGGAGAGCCGACGGCCGCTGGGGCTGGAAGGTTCTCGGGAGGCCACGGACCTGATAGGAGCCGCGAGTCAACGGACGCAGGCTGCTTCTGACAACTCCTTTTGGAAAATTAGGGGGAAGACCTTTGTCCAGCAACGTCCTACGGCTGCGATTATGATGATGATGTTATCATATTTAGCTTCGGTCCCTTAGGCAGGGTACCAAGCACGCTGGCTGCATAACCTCGTAGTGCAAGGCTAATTTGCTGACCGTGGTAAATTTTGTTTTTATTTTTAAAATAGAAATAAACTTTAATTTTAAGTATATTAATTGGCAGGGAAAACAAAGTTAAAAAAAATGATATTTATCCGATCGTTATTAAACTTCAAAGGACTGATCTGAAAATTTTATCAAAATCGCTTGAGCGTTTTTTGAATCATAAACAAAGCCGTGTCAGTGCATTAAATATTTTTTCAAAAAAAAAAAAAAAAAACAATTTGTACACGTAGGTACTTTATTGAGGTCAAAAAAATAGTTTTTGGAATTTTTGTCTGTGCGTTTGTGCACGTACGCTAATCTCAGAAACGCTAACCGATTTGTATGTGGTTTTCACTTATGTATAGTAGCAAGCTTCCCGTAACATAGTGTTTGTTTTATTTCAATCGGTTTAGGCGACGGTAGCCACGTGAAATCAACTGGACCGTCACGTCAGCCTGCCTGATGACATTTACTACATAAAAAAAGAACCTCAACAGGAATACGGAACTAACGGGATATTTTTTTGTCCGTCTATCCAATTAATGAAAATAAGGTTCCATGTGGAACTGCGAAGATTGATTGGTAAAGTATGTACTTATCTACCTATCACAGAGTTGTCATAGTATTATCTGCATAATCAAGGAATAATAAACGTGTTATTATGAATGATAAGATAGCACAATATACAATATACGTGCCATTGTTAGAACAAAGTGATGTAAATATATTGTTTTGTTTTTAAAAGCGTAACTTTTTTTAAACTATGGGAAGCTCACAGTCTTATCCCGGCTTGACTGAAGACCTTTTAGAAGATTACAAATCGTTAACTTATTTGAGTAGAGGTGAAATTTTACAGTAAGTTAAACTATTTATTTTTACTAAGTAATATTATGAGGTAAAATTTGTTTTTTTTTTAAATATTAAGTTCGGTAGACAAGTTGACGGTCCATTTGATGGTGGGTGGCTACCGTCACCTATACCACAAACAACAGGTGCTGCATCTGCGCTGCTGACTACATAGGATTGGGAAGGATTAGGGAAATGGGCTCTGGCAATCCCTTACCTATACTCACTCAACACAACAGCACAAGTGCTGTTATTTCACGGTGGTCTTCTGTAAGGGGGTGGTTACTGCCACCAGACGGGTTGCCCAAATGACTGCGAAAACGCAGTGTGCCCTGCCACTACTTTCCAAATCCAGACCAAATTTGAAAAGTTGATTTTTCAAAATTGACCCTGTCGGGAATCGAACCCGGGAATCCTCAAATAGAGCGTTAAGGCAAGCACCCTAACCACTCATCCAACGGGCTCGTCAAATAATACATTAGGATTAGCTGAAGCGGCGACATCTATCGGATTTACGTAGAACTGCTTAGAAGAACATATTAACGCTTGTATTAATTTTAATCTTCGTAACATTCTCATACCGGGGTTTTTTATGAAAATCGATTCTTAAACTCCAGAAATAATTTTTCCAGTATAATGAAGAAGTTTTATACAATCAACCCTGAAAAACTAGAAGCTGATTATCATCACAGGTTTTCGAAGCAGGAAATAATAGATAAATTCAAAGTATTGAAGGTTAGTAATACTCATAAAAACATAAAAATTGTATTTACGCTTAGAATTTTTTAAATTTATAATATCTACATGTCTAGGATGTTTAACCTATACAAGATCGGTAGGTATCTTATAAATTTTGTAAGTCTGGCTTTTCTAATTAATTAAAATCAGCCAGTATATCAGGTTGGTTGTTCTCACACTTAAATCTATAAAGGACATTATGTGCCATACCATACGGTCCCATGGTCTGCTTTCTGTGACAGGCCGTGGATCCGATGAGGCTTGCGGTGGCCTTGCGGTCGTCGTTTGTCCCGTTCCTTTGGGTTTCGGAAATTTCAAAGGTGCGGCACTAAAACTACAATAATAGTATCACGCTCCATATCAATTGACATATTGGAGTAGAGGCTGGCGAAGAGACCAGTAGACACATGTACGACGCAGGCTGTCAGTCAACGGGTCGCGGGACTGCGGCCTTAGTATTGAAGGGACCTTAGTATTGGCCGATATTTCCTTAGCCTTAGTATTGGCCGATATTTCCATACTAAATTCCTTATTCCTAAATTCTATCATATTTTCCATTACAAAGATACTCACAGAATATGTTTTAAATCATTATTTTTATTGCCAAATAATAACAATTATTGAAGCCATTATTATATATCACTACATTTGAAATTATTTAGTTTCCTTTAAGTGAAATTTTATGGACATAGTATCTTCAAAATAATATATTTGCTACATGTTTGCTAGGTATTAAATGTACTTACCTATGCTTAGATGTGTTATAATATACTTATTACAAGATATATCTACTCCATATGATGTCTGAAGGCCACAGAGAAGCGGCTTTTGATTGTTATAGCGACGAGAAGGCTTAAACTGTAGGGATGGATTTAAGAAAAGTCCAAGAGGGCTTAATATTGAAAGACGCAGAGGTACTTAGTCGAGCAAAACAAACGTTTGCTATTGCTAACTGCTATACGTCGAACCACTCAATGAGCACAATTTACCAAAGTAACTGATAATTTTTTTATCGATTTCCTTTCACCAAAACTTGTCTTTATCTTACTAAAATCTTAAAGAAAATGTCTTTATCTTTATCCTAAATAAGTAGGTACCTAAATCATTCATCATTCCCATTAACTCATTAATGTCATTTTCATTCACAAACCTTTTTAACAAACGTTACATAATCTGATAAGAACTAAGTATATGTTGTTACCTACAATTTTGATCTTCCATAGAAATTTTGCTCTTACATACATTCCATATGATATTTTATTTCCAGAATAATCCATTTCAAGATCGAATTTTTCAAGTGTTTTCTTCTAAGAACGATGACTGTTTTTCTTTCGAAGATATGTTGGATTTGTGTTCGGCAATGAGTGCCGATTGTCCTGTTGAAGTGAAGGCTGCTTGGGCGTTTAAAATATTTGGTATGCAGTTGTTTTAGAACTCCATAATTTTAGTTTTGGTATACACCAACGATATATTTAGTTAGCTGTGTCTATAGGGGCACAGCTAGACATCGAACCTAGTTAGGACTTTCCTTTAAAGTTAATACCTAAGAAGTCCACTCGTTCGTTCATAACCAAGCATAACCAAGTTCACAACACAACCAAGGAATAGAATAGCAGAGTTCCAAATATAAAAGAGATGAAACCGAAAGCTAACCCATAGCTAACCAAGGGAGTGTGAAAAGATCTATGATACAATAGGTTTATAACCAAGTCTCCGATTATGTCAGAGGATTATGACTACAATCCCCCAAACCCCAAATTAATTGACATTCTGATAACCGTAGAATTGTTGCGGAAATTATTTAATAAACGGTAAAGTTATAAATATTTAATGATTTAATTGTAAATATTATGTAATCCAATTATTTCTCTATAACAACTTTATTGCTACAAATAATTTTGTTTATTATATATAATTCTAATATGGTTATGTATATTATGTATTCTAATAAAATTTGTTAGGAACATTAATAATTAGTTGTCATGCTAGTATGTAAATCGAGAATAATACTGTAAATTATGATAATATACGGCCTGTGGAGGTGGCGTAACCCCTGCAAGAAAAACTATTAAAAAAAAACAAGGGAGTGTTAGTCGAGTTAGACAATGGGGTAAAAAACTGACTTTTGCTCACTTCAGATGGCAGCACTGTTGGTTGTTCCCTAAATCTGACAAGTAGCTGTCATTTTCCATAGTAATTTTGTAAACAAACAAAAAGAACTGAATTTATTTAATTAACATGACGCTTATGTTCAGCTTTTGATTCTAAAAAGTCGGGAATCCATATATTCCCTAAAGATTTCAAAAGAAAAAAACAATGGATAAAAGCTTTACGAAGAAAAAAATTGGAAGCAGACTAAATATTTGAAATTATGTGCAGTAGATGCTTTTCTTTTCCTCAACTGTTGTTTTAACTGCTTAACACTGTATGTCGAATACATTTTTGTAGAAATAAAGGCAAATTCGCTGATAAATACAGGGAAACAAAAACGCAATATAACGGCGATTAGGATCACTCAACAGTGGCGCCACCTACGATTAGCTTTCAGTTTTTAACCCCATTAGTCTTAAACCTGCAGATGATTCTTGCCTTTTGAGCAAGTGAAAATTTATTAACATAAGACCAGAGAAGACTCAAATGTGAAATGCTCGACTGGGATTCGTACCAGCCGGGCACTCACTTTGCATAATATAGGTACCAATATTTATTAAATTCACTGCAATTACTTTGAGTTGTCCACATTTTTAAGGAAATTAATACAATAGGTAATATTATGTTTCAAATAAATAGTTTCAATAAATAAATTATTGAATCTTGACCAAAATGATAGCAGATTGTACAAAAGTTCAACTTTCAACTCTACAAAAGCGTGCATGACCTACACAGAAAATGACCTAGTCCTAAAGTGGCGTTGGCGTAGTCAAAAAGATAGCTACCTACTATCATAGATCGCCTTAGCTATTTATAAATACTTAGCTATGAAGACATCTGTGAAATTTGAATCAACTGCTTACTACTAAATGCATAGGCACATACTTATTTTTGTCCTACTACTAAGTAACATAAGTATACCTACTTAAATATATATATGATCACCAGACTGTAATACCACAAGTAATACGTATATACCTAAGTCTAAGCGTAATTATAGTGTTTTAGGTGGGCACGTTTGACGAGCGACACATAATCTTCGCATTGACATTGCAAAACCTATAATTTATGCAGATTAATTTATTTATCGTTGTATAGTTATATAAAGCCTTTTTATACCCAAATTGACTAGCTTTATTCTTCCTTATTATCCAGATATAGATGGTGATAATCAAATATCAGCAAGAGACATCTGCAACATAATTGAAAGATTAATCTCTGACCCAAACCATCACAATCAGTTTATCGAAGATATCAACAAAATGAATATTGCTAATACAGTAAGAATATCAATTTTATATCTAAATCTGTTTTCAGTGAAATTTAATGGGTTCTTAGCACCTAATTATCTGATAGCATATGTCACAGTTCACAACCTATTACCTATATCTCCCCACTGCAGGGCCACAGATCTACGTTCTCAACGGACGTTCGGGCTATATAGCGTATGCAGGTTTCCTCACGATGTTTTCCTTCACCGTTTGAGAGCAGTCAGTAAATGAACTTAAATGTTCAGGAAAAAAACTCATCGGTACATGGCATGACCGGGATCGAACTCGGACCTCACGATATAGGCCGCGTCTATCCCAATGCACTACCGACGCTCCTACTTAAAATAAAAAGCACCTAAATGATAGTATACTTAAAATAACATTTCCATCAAGTTGAATATTAAATATTCTATGTCGTAGTGGTAGGTCCCATCCTGCTTTTCGCAGTCATAAATTGGACAGCCCGTCTGACAGCAGTAACTACCTCCTTACAGAGAGGCCACTCTAACTCATGTACCTAGCGCCCGTGTGCAATAAATACCCTGGCGCCCTCTTCATTAGTATATTGAAACTCATTTAATGTCTTCTTTTTAGTTTTATAACATTTTGTATGCTTTAAACTGTTGGCGCCTTGCTTTGCTGCCACGCCCGGCGTTGGTCATAACATGGGGACAGAGTCTTTGAGAGCGTCGTTACCGCGAAAGACACAATCTCTTTGGAGGTGTTGCGAGTGGGAGCGGCGCTTGCTCTGCGCCTCCAAGACTGTGCCCGTGTGCACGGCACACCCTGCACTATAAGTAAAGCCGGCCCTGTTTACAGAAGACGACCGTGAAAGAACAGCATAGTTTTGTTTTAGTTGTGTTTCGGTGAGTGAGTAAAGGATGCCACGATACATTTTCTTATCCCTTTCTTTACTCCTACTAAAGTCGGCAGCCCACTTGCAGCAACTGCACTTGCCACCAATATTATAGTTGAAATTAGACCAGTGGTTGGTCGGTATAAGTTAATAAAACTGAGAAGACATAAAAAAAGAAGTGAAGTACGATGATAGAAAATGATAGTTCATTATTTTTTAAAATGTTCTTCTTAAAGATGGCATAGACCTGCAAAGGCAACGTTAATAGTTTGGATAAGCTGGCCACTTCAAGTGGATCTTTTTTGTTAAGACTAACTTTATTACAGATACTGGAAGAGATCAAACTGGACAGCACAGGAAGCATTGGTCTAAGTGAATTTAAAATTCTTTTAACGAGAATCCCAGAATTTGAAACTTCTTTTTATTTTAGAGTGTAAAGCAAATTGTGAGTTTTAAAAAAAGCTTTACATATAGTTATGTTGTCTATGCAATGGATATATTCGTTTGATCATAGACTAATAAAAAATTTATGATTTTAATTATTTTTTCTTTTTATTTTATACCTCCCCTGTATACGTTATAATGGCCATAAAATAAAAGTCATAAATAAATTGGAGAAGTCGTTTTGAAACTTCTTGAAAATATAATCCCTGCAAATTGGTAATATTACGCAGCAACTATCACATTAACATTCATGTGACGTCATCTGCAACTAAAAAATACATCTTACAAAAAGTCACAAGCGAGTGTGTCATAAGATTACGTCACCACAATAATAGCGGTGAGGCGCATTAGCAATTTGCGAGGCTTACGTGTTAAGATATCTTTTAAAGCCTTAGAAAGACACGGAAAAAAGACCATTCCAAAGCGCTCATTACAGCCTATAGTCGAAACGTGACAAATCAGGCTATGTCGCTTAGTAGGTAGGAGCAATTTGTGTATGCTATCTAGGGCACTAATGGGGCACTGCCGCCTCAATAGGCACCTAAAAGTAATGGGGCTCACTAGTACGGGAGAGTGTCGCTTCTGCCATGAGGCAGAAGAAACACCAATGCATATCCTGTGCGAGTGTGGCCCTCTGATGCACAAGCGCAGTCACATCCTAGGAAGCTACACAATGGCTTGTGAAGATGTGAAGAATGCCTCTATCAAAAAAGTACTACAGTTCCTTAACGTGGTAGGTATAGGTAGAGAGCTTTAGTTCACGTGGCGATCACAATACTGGTACTCTAGCAGACAGAAATAGCCACTAAGGCAAGATAAAAGATAAAAAAAGACATGGAAAGATATTCCTCAAGTATGTAAGTGTGCTTTCTACTGACAGAGTAAAATTACCTACTTGACATTAAAAACTTTATTAAATTTATCTCTTGTAAGCTTGACATGCGGCCTTATTGAACCGACCGGCGAGACTGCGTTCCGGAAGAGCGGGAATACCGCTAGTACGGCCAAGGGTGACCGGCAGTACCGCTGGTTGCTTGTATTTTACGTGATACATTGGGTAATCAAGGTAGACACTGAAAAAGAATCAAGAAAGCGTAAGTCGGTAATTTCACGGCTTCATTTCTCGTCCTTAGATTAGATGCTATACATATGTATGCTTGCATGGGCATTCTACAAACTTAGTAAAGAGTTCATTTTTCAGGCAGGATCATGACTGTATTAAATTGAATCAAAATATTTTATCTTAATATTATGCGAAGAATAATATTAAGATTTTTGAAGAAATTTCTTTTTCAATCAATTGAACGGGTTTGAATGAATTTTGAATACAGATAGTTCATGTCTTGAATTTAGCACAATCAGTCGCACGAAGCAGTCGGAAAACGAGGTCTGAGGGACGTCATTGTATGGACACAGAGTAAGCTAGTTCAATGATTTTAAAAATACACTAGTATACCTATACTTATACGTCAATGAATAAGTTTCATTGCAAAAAAAATATTTCACGAAAACTAAAATATAAACAAATGCTTGAGGCACCATATAGTTCGGAAACTAAGTCTGAATTACACATAATATGATAATTCAGACTTAGTTTCCGAACTATATGGTGCCTCAAACATTTGTTTTTAATTTATTTTCCATTATTAAGCTAGATGGCTTAATTCACGGTGTGTGGAATAGTTTTGGTAAGCCCCAGTGGGAGGACAAAGTTCAGCTTTGAACTTTTTTGAAATAAACGCACAATGAGTTTGACGTACAGCTTATACTCCGTGTGCTGTAGCTGTAAGCATGATGCGGGTGACAGTTACGACTAGTTTCGTTTCACTCTTGAAAGTTGCCGCGATTTACAATAATGATTTAGTAATTCACCTGCACCACATTCGCAATATATTAAAGCACATTAATAACTGTAGTAGTAAATTAGTAGTAGTTCTAGTCTACAAATACAATCAAATTGAAAGAAAAATTAAGCAGTGTTATGCGTATAACGTAACGCCAAAGATGTATTTAGTGATGGGATGTACTGCTACGATGGATAGTCGATTTTTTTTTTTTAAATAAAAAACGTATATTGTGCGAAGTTTCATTTTTTATTGTTAAAGAGTCTTTAATTATATAAATAAAACAACAGAACATACATAGGGTATACTCTTCCTACTCTTCCTCGCTGGACGGTCGTGCACGGGACAAGGAAAGGGATAGGAAGATTGAAGCGGCCGCGTCCAGAAACTATACAAAGATCCGCTTAGATTGGAATCTTTATTTATTTACCTTTTAACCGGCATTCATAGAAACGTACATATTATTCGTCTAAACTCATATCAGAGTCAGGAACATCTGAATTGTCACTTAATTCATCATCTGAATCTGTGACGGATATTATTAACGATGACTCCATTATGTTATCAATACGGATGTCACGATCCCAATCAGACATAATGTCCCTTTTTGTTTTATTAGACCAGTCTTCCGGTTGAACATTGTTGATGGCCTCTTGTAGTAGGGCCAACATCTTATTTGCCGTAAATGGCGACGAAGTATTATTTCTTGCGGCGTGACCTTTGATTTGGGCCCAAATTAGCGCAATAGCGTTATACTGGCGATGGTAGGGTGGTAGTCGAAGGATCTGGTGGCCTTTTTCTTTTGCCATCTCGTCCAGAGCATAGGTAGGAGTTGGTGGCTTATAACGCCGGACTAAGGCAATAAGCTCCGTTTTTAACATTTTTATATCTGCTGTAACTCCATTTTCACTCAGCCACTTCACCAACTCGCTTTTGCGGTTGGATTGTGTTGGGGGTTTATTAACTTGTACCGAATGGTAGGGCGCGTTGTCCATTATTATCGTCATAAGCTCTTTTAAATTATTTAATAGACCTATGAACCAAACCAACTTCGTAGTTCATCTCCTCGTGAATGATACTCCGTAGTTTTTTTTGACTTAAAAGCCAGCAAACAATTAGGGACGAATCCACTTGCTGTACCTGCGTGACAAATAATAAGGCGAACGCCTTTGCCCTCCGGCACCTTGGTACACGAGTGTGCCGTATCGTCGGTCCACCTTTTACCCACTGTGTGGTTGGCGTTTAGCCACGTTTCATCTAAAAAGACAACTTTGCTCCAATCACCTATGTTTTTTGCCTTCCTTAAAAATGTACATCTTGCTAGGGCAATATCAGCTCTTTCCATAATAATCCTCCTTTTGTTAACTTTTTTGAAAACAGAGCCAATATCTTTTATAACTTGCCGCAACAAGCCAACTTCTTTCAGTGATTTTAAAAGCTTGAGCAATGTGGGTAGCTCCATTCTTCTATAATAATCACAAATATGATTTCTAATAGCATCCTTATCAAAATCATCTGAATCTGTGATTGGCTTCACCTTGGTCCGCTTTTTGTTAGGTGTCGATAATTTATTTTCGGACGAACCTTCTTGGTCAATTTTCTCACGTGTTATACGCGAAACAGTATTGCGACCAATATCAAGAGCTTCGGCTACTCGTTCTACAACTCGATTCAGTGGTAACAACGGTCCATTATTTTGTTGTTCTCTTTCAAAGTAGTCTCGGAAGCGAACAACAAGTTCCCTGGCCTGACTACCCAAAACAGTTTTTTTCGTATGCTTAGGCATGGTAATAACCACAAATAGAACAACAAATTCAACAAACTATAACAAATAACAATTTAACGAAAATGAAAACAAACAAACTTTAACAAAAAAAAAAAAAACAACAAACTCAACAAACTATAACAAATAACAATTTAACGAAAATGAAAACAAACAATGAAATGGAAATACGTGTCACATACAAGGCGCTAGCACACGTTCGTACTGACATCATCGCACGGGTATTTTTTATAGTTATCAAAAACAAAATGATATACCGGACATCCGCGGTTCAAATTTCTTTGGCTTAAGCAGCAAATTGTATCTCGGATTTATGTAATTAAGCATTTTAATATGTATCGAAATGTTGTAAGATAATTATATCAAATAACAGTTTAAGCCTGATAAGGTATGTGTGTCTCATATATTTTGTCTAGGTATATACCTATATACCCAGTACTAACCAATTAAGTATTTTAATTGGTATTAACCAATTAAGTATTAACCAATTTTTCAAAAGGTTTTCGTCATAAATTTTCAATCTAATTGCAGATAAACGGTATGTATTCATAGTGTTAAAATATTATAGCCTGTATGTAGGTAAAGTATACATGATATCGAGATTTCTTTTTTCCTAGTATTATAATGCCTGCCAAATGTAGCATAACTAACAAATGTTAAAAAAAACTTACGGTGTCATTTCTGAAGGACATTGCCACAGGAATTCTGGCTCCTTGAAATAAGTAACCGGATGATAAGCCTTGGGGTAGCCTCTGTAATAGTCCCTGTGTTTTTGACATGCCTATAAAGAAGAGTTTTGTACATACAGTCATACAGAGTTTATAACTCGTCCACAAAACCATTTTTTCGTTTTGTGCACTTGTTGTAAAATCTACTATTTCAAAAAAACAATTTGTACACTTTGTAGTTTTTGTTACCGAGGACAAAAAAATAGTTTTTAGAATGTTTGTCTGTTTATCTCTGCATTTGTGCACGCTAATCTCAGAAACGGCCTAACCGATTTGAAAGCGGTTTTCACTGATGTATTGTAGTAAGCTTCCCGTAACATTCAGTGTTTGTTTCATTCCAATCGGTTCCAAATAAGTTAAGTACGCGCTTTACCGAATACAACGCGTACGAAGTTGCGGGCTCAGCTAGTGTTAAAAAATATTCAGTATTCATTAGTAATTTGCTCGGCCTGATGCCTATAAAAAACGACGAGAATTGACCAATGAAATAAAAAAAGGTGAGGGGAAGTCCTCAAGAAATGAGGACGCATAGCAACAAAACTATAAGTCTCATACCGCTTAAAATATAATAAACCTTAGTATTTGCCATTTATCAGAGACGTGCATGCGCAACATTTCAATTTTTTTCTGTTAAAGCATCAGATAGGCTGACGATTCACTTGATGGTAGGTAGATGGCAACCGTCGTTTATAACACAACCAATGCCACAAGTGCTGCAAGTAAGCTGCCGACTACAGTAAGATTAAGGATAAGGGATTAGGAGGGGATAGGGAAATGGGCTCTGGCATCCCTTACTCACTCACCGAAACACAACAGCACACGTGCTTTTATTTCACGGTGGTCTTCTGTGCCCATGTGACTGCGAAACGCAGAGTGCCCTGCCACTAATTATCAAATCCAGACCAGAGCCAACAATGAAAAATTCATTTTCAAAGTTGGCCCTGCCAGGAATTAATTCCGGGATCACTGGAGCAGAGCGTTAAAGCAAGCACCTTAACCACTCGATCAAGAAGGTCTTCAATTCCTTGTTTATGCTGGAAGCTCTAAAGAAGATTCTCAATTATCATTAACTGGCTTATGGCTCGGGCTCAACCAAAGCGGAAACGAGACGAGCGGAGTGGAGATGGGGTAGAAACAATCAATAAGATTTCGATATTTACTCGTCTCCGGTCCGCTCAGCTTCGGTGGGTTCGGTGGAGATGATTGACGGAGCAGAGAGGGAATATGGTAAAATATGACTCAGAAGACGACGATGGCACGCAAAAAAGATGTGTTTCAAGGCGTCTGTACACATCTCCGCTGCTTTGGAAGAGTCACCCTAGCGGAGATGTGTAACAACACATCGCCGCGCATCTCCGCTTAATGGACCCCCCACCTAGGTGGTTAATAGGTGGGGGTGTTCAAGGACTGAATAATATTTTTGTGAAAACTATTATCAGTCCGATTCTTCAGTAGGTTCTTCACGTACGATTTCTCAGAAGGTAGTAAAATCTCTTTATAACACCATCTTTCATGGCCAGAATTGGCCAAGAACGTCCAAAAGTCTGACTAACAAAGCTAAAGATTGGCCGTCATCTAGTCCCGAACTTATACTTCTCGATTATATTTTATATGGTTTGTTTCAGAGCATATTCTCTATATTATAGTATGATAATAATCTGACTCGAAACCGGACTTATAAGAGCTGAAGACTGACCCTCGTCTTGCCTAGATCTGAACCCCTTAGACTACAAATTATGGTCAGTTTTAGAGGACATGGCTTGCTTTAAACGACATGCCGACATTGAGTCTCTTAAGAAATCTCTGGAGCAAGCAGTGCCTAAATTTCCCATGGAAATAGGGCGAAAATCGATAGATTCGTGGCCAAACAGATTAAAGGCCTATATCAAACCTAAAAGTGGCCATTTTGAATAGAATTATTTTTTATTTTCATAAAAAAATAAATGCATTTTCATTTGTAACCAGTGAGCTATTATGTACTAACTAACGTATATAATAATACTACGTTAGTACATAATAGCTCCCTGTTTGTAACAGAACTTATGGCTGGACTATGTATAGATATGAATACAGATAAATAAGTATAGATATTTATGTACGCAAGTAACATGCGGTTACCTACCTCATAAAATGTCTCTATTTCCTCTTGACGGCAATTGTCAACAAATAAAATATTGTTCACCATTCTTGAAAAACAAGTTATAATGAAATAGTTATATGATTTTAAAATTACCTATAATTTAATTTAGCCAATACATTATTAGCAATTTACTGTCAAATTTGAAGTTTACCACCTCCACAAGTACTTTAATATATATTATATACTACCTCCTTGTGAGTATACTTATTATTACCGCCGAAAAATTAGATATTTTTATTACTTACTTCTTATATTAATCAATCGCACCCATCCCTAAATAATTTGCCAATGTGTTATTTAAATTTAAATTAATGAATCATTTAATTTTAAATTGTTCTCTATTTTCTCTATTCTATCCAAATACATAATAATAATAATAGTTTATTTGTCGAACCAGAGGTCCATATTTGAGCATTAGTATGGTACAGCCTTATTTATACTAGGTATATGTTAGTACCTACAAAACAATTATTATTACAATATGTTATTTAACATTTGACACACTCGCGTGTGTGCAGAGCCAGTGACTCAACAGAGGTGAGTCCCATCTGTTGGACAACGTAATCGTAATGACGTAACGTAATAAGGCGCAACGCTTCCTTATGATAGCATAGAAACCATCTACCCCCGCCTCTGCGAACATACTGGACGCACTTGAGAAACGTCGTAGCCCCAACAGCATCCTGAAAGCGTTATTATACTGGACCCGCAGAGCGCTGTATGCCATTTGCGTATAATTGACCCAGAGGCTACACGTGTAGAAAGACTGGCAGTACGCCTTAAATAGTGTTACTTTTACTTCCTTAGAACAGCGTGCAAACCTGTGAGCCAACACATTGCTTCGAACAGCCAGCGCCCTGCGTTCCCTGTCAATATCAACATTATCATTAAAGTCATCTGTTAACCAGTGTCCTAGGTATTTGAATCGTGTTACTCTTTTAAGAGGCATGGCACAAAGCATTACAGGAGGTACGGATTCATGACATTTGTTGTCTGCCTTAAATATCATGTATTCGCTTTTTTTTACATTATACACAAGCCCGTGTTCATCTGCATATTGCTCACAAATTCCCAACAGTTTCCTCAATGCACCAATCGAGGGACTCAGCAGTACCATGTCATCAGCATAACTAATATTATTCATACACACTCCATCTATGTGACAACCTACTCCGGTTTTACTGAGTCTCTCAACTAGATCATTAACATAAAAGTTAAAGAGTCGAGGCGAGGTTATACCCCCTTGCCTTACTCCGCATTCAAGCTTATAATTAGTCGAATATGCACTCGCCAATCGCACACTATTATTTTGATGGGTGTACCAGTACTTAAACAAATTTGTTATCCCAGTAGGCAAAGTGGTACCATGTCTAATTTTGCTCCATAGTTTGTCATACGATATCATGTCAAATCTACAATCTTTTGACAAATCTAGCTCACTGTTTGTAACAGAACTAAATATACATAGCTATGTATATCTCTGTTTGATAAAATACTACTAATAAAGAGAAAACAAACGATAGTGGAATAGACTGACACGGGGCAATCCCACTATTTCCATGTTTTATTATGGCACAGAGACTTGGTCCTTAATTAGAGATGTACTCGGGGATTCCCTGTAAGACGGAATACGTAACGAAGTCACCTAACTAAATAACTAAAATTACCGATATCTTAAAATAACCAAGTAGATATATTAATTCGTCGTTTGTTTCGGTAGGTAGACCATTATGGTCACAATGTCCAAGTTACGGTATTTTACATGTTAAGGCTGACGGTCCACTTGATGGTAGGTGGCTTTCGTCGCCTACTTAATAACACAAGAAACGCCACAGATGCTACAAGGGCGCTTAGGATTAAAGGTAAGGGATTAGGAAGGGATAGGACAATGGGCTCTGGCAATGGGTTGAAATGAAACAAAACAGGACTCATGCAGTTATTTTACGATGGTCTTCTGTAAGGGGGGTGGTTACTGCCGCCAGCGCCAGACGGGCTGCCCAAATGACTGCGAAATGCAATATGCCTTGCCACTACTTTTCAAATCCAGTGGTTCAACTTTGAAAAGTTCATTTTCAAAGTTGGCCCTGCCGGAAATTGAATATGGGACTCCTGATTAGAGCGTTACCATTCATCCAATGGGCTCGTCAAAAAGTTTAGTCAGCATATTATAAAGCAATAGTTAAAGTGTAGATATATAAGTAAGTATCTATGTAAGCGCCGATAATTTTACAAAAAACTACTTTACCTACTATTTTTATTTTTAACTAGCGACCCGCCCCCGGCTTCGCCCGGGATGCAATTTTTATACATAAGAACATTCCCCGTTTATCCCTCTTTCCATTACCATTAGTGAAAACCGAATTAAAATCGGTCTACCCGTTCACGGGTGATGCCGTGACCAAGGGAAATGGGGATTCATTTTTATATATAGAAGTTATAATATCATTCATTACAATATTCTAGAAAAAAATCTCTAAATTACAGACGGCATCAAAATTCGATAGTTTACCTGCTCGCTGGAAAGAACCAAGTCGATTTTATACGGATAGTAATTTTTTTTATCTATACAAGTATACAAATAATAAAATCGTAAAAGAGCCGTGTGTGCACATTAAATATAAAAAAAAAACAATTTGTACACGTTGTACCAAAGATTTAAATCGACGTTACCGAGGTCAAAAAAAATAGGTTTTAGATTTTTTGCCTGTTTATCTGTCCGTTTGTGCACGCTAATCTCAGAAACGGTTTAACCTATTTGAATGCGGTTTTCACTGATGTATTATAACAAGCCTCCCAGAAGCCGTTTTGACGAGCCCGTTGGATAAGTGGTTAGGGTGCTTGCCCTAACGCTCTGTTCTAGGGTTCCCGGGTTCGTTTCCCGGCAGGGTCAACTTTGAAAAATGAACTTTTCAAATTTGGCTCTGGTCTGGAACTGGAAAGTAGTGGCAGGGCACACTGCGTTTCGCAGTCATTCTGGCGGCAGTAACCACTACCTTACAGAAGACCACCGTGAAATAACAGCACGTGTGCTGTTGTGTTTCGGTGAGTGAGTAAGGGATGCCAGAGCCCATTTCCCTATTCCATCCTAATCCCTTATCCTTAATCCTACTGTAGTCGGCAGCGCACTTGCAGCAGCTTTGGCGTTGCTTGTGTTATTGTGTTATAGGCGAGGGTAGCCACCTACCATCTGGTGGACCGTCAGCCTGTCTGCCGATCTTAACATTAAAAAACATTTAGTGTCTGTTTCATTCCAATCGGTTTACAAAAAAAAAGTTATGTGTTATACCGAATTCCACGCGTACGTAGTTGCGGGCTCAGCTAGTACCAAATAAGTGTTCAGGGAAATATCTACTTACCAAATAAAAATAAAAATACATATATATATATATAGGTTGTTATATATATATATATATATATTAAAAAAGAATTACAAATTATATTGGCACTTATGTAAACATTGTCTCTATGTTAAACTTATAAAGTACCTAATTCTTATTCTTAGAATTAGCAACATAAGTAAATGATAATAAACATAATATTTAAAAAAAAAAAACAACAAAATAATATAAATCGACAGGTGAAATTGTAATAATGCATAAATTAGGTCCTATGTAGTGTCATAAGTGTTAAGTACATAATTATCTTAAGATACGAATACAAATAATTTTGATGCGCATACAAATAATTAATTTTTAATGAGAATGTGTGATAGACAGGCACACGGCCACTGGATGCCAGCTTATCGTTTACCTACAGACCCTGTGCTACGAGTACATAAGCAAAGTCGCAATGGTGCAGTTGATCACGTTAAAACGAATATGAAAGGAAGGCATAACATGAGATATCTGGCATTCTTCAATCACGCACCGGAACACAACAGCATACTTGCTATTTCTTCATGGTGATCTGTCTTCTGCACACCAAAGTAGTAGTTTATGATTGCAGAGCACAGTGTATCTCAGTGCCACGCCATTTTAATTTTTTTAAAGTAAGTATTGATTGGTCATTGTGAAGAATTGAAAAATAAGTATATGATACAGCAAAAGAGAAAAGCAAACAAGACAGGACCAACACTATGTTTTGAACTCTTCTTCTTCTTTTGCGCCTGTAGTGCAGCACGAGCTGCCATCTCAAATACCTCTTTCACTCCCTCTCTGGTCTTCGCAGAGCATTCGACGTACGCATACGCGTTTATCTCCTTCGCCATTGCGTTACCGTCCTCTGACTTTATGGGTGTCTGGTTCGTCTTATACAACTCGTTAATAGTCGCTGGATCATTCCGCAGGTCCTTCTTGTTACCGACTAAAATTATTGGTACATTTGGGCAGAACTGTTTCACCTCGGGCGTCAATTTCTCCCGTACATATTTCAACGAATTAGGCGAGTCCACTGAAAAACACATCAGGATAACTTCCGTATTGGGATAGGATAGTTGCCGCACCCGTTCGTGAGTTTCGTGTCCGGTCGTATCCCACAGTCGAAGTTCCACTAGTTTCCCGTCAACTACGATGTCGCCAACAAAATTGTCGAACACTGTCGACTCGTACACACCCGGTAACTGATCGTGACTAAACACAATTAGGAGACATGTTTTACCGCAAGCAACGTCGCCGACAATTACTAACTTTTTATGTATAGCCACCATCGCTGCTAAAAAAACATAAAACCCAAAAATTTTATGTTGATTGATTTTATTATTGCACACGCGTCACAAATACGTTACTTACTTATTTAATATTGATAATAAAGATACGAAACTCACTGAGACAAAGGCTATTGATAGAATAAGAATAACCAATTGGAATGGAAATTATTCCTCAGATATAAATTTTCATCAAAATTCACCATTGGGTAAATCCCCTAAAACATATTTTTATTGCCATACCAATAAAAGTTTTAAATATTCCATTGGTATATTTAAAAAAGTACATAGGTAAAATTTAAAACGGGTAGTAACCGAAATTAGAATTGTTTATAATTAAATGAAACCAGAATATTTAAAACAAAAATCTTCGTTTATACCTCAGTATATAATAAGTTACTCTATGGTAATAGTTGGTATGTTATTGTTAGAACAATTTTGTTTCAGTTTATTATTTATAACACATGCGTTTACTTTTACATTTATCTTTATTAATTTAAAAACAATTTCTACATAATTTCACGGATTCACACTCACAGTGGCACATACAGAACAATCAGAGACAATACAGACATATTTTGAATGTAGTCTGTAGAGTTGCCTATAAAGATGTAAGTGGATGTAAGTAACATAATATAACCAACAATAAAATTATTACTGGGGAATTATATTTTATTCGAAGAATTAATCTTTTTAGATGCTCTTGTTCAAGAGTGAAGAAGAAAACGAAGTAAAATAACAAAAGTAAAAGGGTTTATAACATTTTTCGAGATTAAATTTACGGAGAATTCTCTTTTATTCTCCTCATTTGTCCGGAATTATGATTAAATTCAACTATAGTACGGTCATTCTATGAATGCGTTTTTGACATTTCTTTATGTCCATTGCATGAAGTTCATTTCCGAATAAACGATACAGAAAATGTATGGAATTGACCCCTGTCAGAACAGTGGCTCTAGCATGAGTTTACGATACTACACTCGCTAGCGAGAGCGTAAAAAATTTATATGGAGAATTGACAATTTGACATTGACAGTTCACGATTTTCCATACAAAAGTTTTACGTTCTCGCTAGCGAGTGTAGTATCGTAAACTCATACTAGAGCCTCAGCACTCTTTATAATGGCCGGAGTATACACAGAATAAATCAATGTTCAATGTCAATATGTGACATTGACAGTTTTATACTTGACAGTGAAATATGAAACACAATTGACAACTAAAAGTGTCAAAACAAGAATTTTTATTGCAATAATTTTATGTTACCCATCCACTTTATTATCTATATTGTGTTTGTAATTTGTAGTTAAAATTTCATTCTATTTGTTTTGGAGAAAATGGCTGAAAAGGTTTGAAACTGTATTCTATTTATATGTTATCCACATGTCTTAATATTGTTATTTTTAAAATAGTGTAGGTACTACTATTTTTGTCTGCTCTACATTTGGTACATTAAAATACATTTTGACGTTCCGGAAAAATCTTCCTACTTCGTATTAAGTTTGCATATTCGCTCTTCATATGTTAATAGAAATAGTTTTGTTGGTCTAGAACGTTTACTTTAATATTTTCTCGCCTATTGTTGCGTGGGAGTAACATTCATCATCATATTTTTATAATGCCGCTTTACAATTAACATTGCTTTATCACGATAACAATACTTTTAAAACAAAAAATACCACCTTAACTTTGACGTTCACTTAGTACCCACTTGAAAGTTTATTATGACCAGCTCTCTTTTTTTCCCGTGATTTTTCTATTACAAAAACCTATACTTACCTAGTAAGTAAGTAGATTCTCCTTAAATGGATATTTCTATTTATTTCGCTTAAGTTTTGGCATAAGTACATTTGTTTTTATTTTCTTTTATTTAAAAGTTGTCAGAATGCTGATGGTTTTGTTTAATTTTTTTTAAAGTTAAGGTCGACAGAGAGACTTATGGTCCACTTGATGGTAGGTGGCTAGTGTTACCTCTTAACACAAGCAACGCCACAGGGGTGTAGCGTCGGGGAGCGGGTGGGAGCAGTTGCTCCAGGGCGCCGGGGCCTGGGGGGCGCAATTTTTTTTTTTTAATTTTTGTCAACAACCAAACGAAAATGCCCACCTAATTTTAAAATATTCACTTTTTCAGAACATTTTATTTTCGAACATATATCTATAAATGAAACAAATAGCCAGTAATTAAATGTATTCCAGACAAGGTAGCGGAAAACGGAACTAAAATCAAGTTTAACGCCTCTCTCATATGGGAACCTGAGGAAATATACACAAACCTCGAAATGAATCATCTGGAGTTTTGTGTATGAATTTTTTTCAGTTTTAATAAATAATGATAATGAATCTGTAATCTTTCAGCATATTTTCTTAATAACAATAATACTTTTATTTGCTATATATGCATGCAATGTTTAGTTACAAGTTCGCAAAGTTACAATGTTACAATCGATCGTTCAAAGAATGAGAGAGGGTGCTCGAAAAATTTTGCTCCAGGGCGCTGAAAGTGTAGCTACGCCACTGGCCACAGGTGCTGTAAGTGCGCTGCCAACCGTGTCAGGATAAAGGATAAGGGATTAGGAATGAATAGGTGATTGGGCTCTGGCATCCCTTACTCACGGAAACACTACAGCACTTGTGCTATTATTTCATATTGATCTTTTGTAAGGGGATGGTTACTGCCGCCAGACGGGCTGTGTGCCTTGTCACTACTAAATTCTAATTTAATATATTCTATAATACAAAATTATAGTCTAGTCTTATATGTAGCTAGAAATGTCTATTAGTTACTTTCACAGTATAATGTGTTACGGGATTCCTCTTTGGGGTAACGCTGCAGGCATAAATACTATATTCATTCTACAAAAAGGGTCATGAGACATATGCCAACGAAATCCGCAGTCTTTGAGAATAATTCAAGGAAATCTTTATTTCTTTTTTCTTTATAGGTCAATGTATACAGTTTTATAATAAACTTCCTGAGATTATCAGAGCCTTACCTATAAATAAATTTAAAAGTGTAATCAAAATCAAACTCGAAATCAACTATTTGCTGTGGTTTGTGTATAATAATTGTAATTGTTATATATTTTATTTTAATTTAAAAATGACAAAAGGAATGGTATCCTGAGTTTCTTTCAGGGTTTCTTTTTAGGGTAACCTTTTTAGGGTCATAATTTTAACAATTTTTTTTACTGAAACCCCGGTAAAAGTAATTTTGTTATCCTATTTTTAAGAAATAAACGAGAATATTTTGAGAATATTTTAATAAGCTTTTCACATTGTTTTTTTTTCTTTGTTCAAAAACTAAGTAAAGTGATCATATTGCGAAACAATGTAACAAATAGATATGACTTTTCTTTTACTATTCAGTATGAATTTGTCATTAAACTTTTATCTTATCAGTATTTTATTTGATATATTTTAGAGCTAATCATAAAATATATTATATCACTTCATTATTATCAAGTGATAATAGGTGCATCACATACTAAATGATTTGATTTTGCTGCTAATATTTTTTATAGTTCCATGTTATACAAATTTTATATTATACAAAGAGCCTTTAAGCTAAGAGTTCATGTTCCAATTTTACTTAAATGATTGAAGACTATGAAAGAATATATATGAGAATAGAAATAGTTGAGAAGTAAATGAAATAAAAGAGTATAATTAGTAACAATAACTAAGTACTTAACAGTGCCAATTAGGTCATTACAAATTTGGCTCAGAATGCAATTGGTGAAAGATACAGTTTAGAACTTTTTACCAATGATTTCCAATAACATTTTAACAATAGTTTTTTAAACATTCATTTTATTAGGACATTGGCTAATATTGCATCATCTACATACAATATTAGTCAAATATTTAAAATATTTATATATTCATCCACATGGGGTGGCTGTGCTTGAGATATTGCTTTTTTTTTTGTTTGATTGATCAGAGCTATTTAAGAAGAAGGGATAAAGATTTTTCTTACAAAACTATTAAGGGCCGCACATTGAAGGATGGCAAAGTGTTTCAATTTTTTTAGTATTTTGTATCTTAAGGGCTTTTAATATAATTTAAATTTCATTGTGTTTTGCTACAACAATAATTAGCATGCTGCGGTCCTAATTGGACTCTATTCTTTCCTAATCCTTTTTTGTGATGTAGACATTTAGGCAGGCATATACAATTAAAAAGACATACAATTACACTGATAGGAAGATGATAATAAAGAATATGTTGAAGATTGAGAAATAGGCCCCGGAATTTTTGTTTGACTTCACATCATGTTGCTATTTGTGTTTTTGTGCATAGTAAACATATTCAAGTAATCTAATCTAAACATCGATAAACCATTGTGCTGGTACTAATACAAATAAACCATTATTTATTAATAAAGGGTTTTAGTGACGTTTATGTTGTATACCTTTCACTGTTGTTTTGATACACAGCAAAGAATTATAAATGGTATTTCTATTTTTAATTCATAATTTTTTCTAATCTGTGTTAGCAATCAATGTACCCACAAGATGCAATTAAAAACATAGCAAAATAGCTAATAGATTTTATAATAAAATACTCCTGCAAAAGCAGATTATTTGTGTTGCAATCAACCGAACGTAACATTTAGATGGATGGATAGTTTAGAAGGAATTAATAGAACTGACAGAAAAGTAGAAAAATATTGGTGTTTTCTATTTTATTTTACAATATGCAACTTTATTGGGCCACTGTGAACCATGTTTCACAGTGGCCCAATAAAGTTGCGATTAGACTATTTGTCAATTAATGGTCCAGTAAACGCTTTGTGTGTGTTTCACAATCGCTGATTAGCGCTATTGAGCTAGTAAACAGCTGAATAAGTTATAGGTCAGATCATGTGGCTACTATCATAGTTAACCGACGAATAGCACTGACAGTTGACATATTATTTTTACATTATGATAAATTTTTAATTAAAATGTATATTTTTGAGTAGATGGATTTTTTTTATCACCTTTCACGCCTCTCGCGTTTGTAGGACATTTCTTATGATAATACTAATTATAATATAATTAACTGTTTTGATATTTTATATAAATTCAGTATATAAATTTTGCGTTTTATAATACTTCACGACCTTTGAAATTTCGATTCGCAATAACAATAACAAAATAAAACATTCAGGATGTTCATTATACAAAAAATACTTCATACCAAGGTATTCTTTTAGTGATCGTGTAGCAAAAATATTCTTTATTAAATTAAAACGATGGAACCGGTAACAATAATTATTTTATCAGAAAAAAATACAGTCATTTAATTTTTATTATAATTATGGCATAATAATTTATATAATATTAATAAACGCGCGAAACAGAACGAAAGAATAAGACTTGCACTTGTCGACTAACAATTCAGCAGATTTAATTATGAGTTAGATGGTTGTGAAATGCAATGCAATTTAATGGAAGGATTGGTTTAGGTCCCATTCGCCCGCAAGATTCACCCGAATTATTTTTTTTCCCAACTGGCCCGAAAAAGTATGTCCCATTCACCCGAAAATTAGATTGATGAGTAATTTTCCCGACTCACCCGAATTAATAGGTCCCACTCACCCGCGAAATTTCACCCGAATTATTTTTTTTCCCAACTGGCCCGAAAAAGTATGTCCCATTCACCCGAAAATTAGATTGATGAGTAATTTTCCCGACTCACCCGAATTAATAGGTCCCACTCACCCGCGAAATTTCACCCGAATTATTTTTTTTCCCAACTGGCCCGAAAAAGTATGTCCCATTCACCCGAAAATTAGATTGATGAGTAATATTCCCGACTCACCCGAATTAATAGGTCCCACTCACCCGCGAAATTTATCTGATAAGTATTTTATTTGTCGAATTACTATTCGGAATAAAGTCCAAAAAAAAGCGAGTAATAAAAATATATATATCTTTAAATTGTATCTAGCTTCATCACCTTAATGAATAGTTGAACAATAAATGTGTTGAAATCCATGGAGCATAAAAATCCTCCAGTACATTGATTTCTGTGAATGGATGAAAGTTCTGGTTCATTTAATAACAATGTAGATTGTCATGGTTACGGAAGTTTATTCAGTTTTCCAGGATGGCTTTAGAGCTGTGTTCTCTTTATTGTAATAAGGTGTAACAAATGTCTCTACGTAAATTTTATAAAAATTTCTCAGAAGTAATGTTATTTCATTCTAACTAGTAAAATAAACCCAATCAATTAAAAAAAAATGTACACAGGTTAATTTGGAAAATAAAATTTCTTCAATCAGTGACAGCAAAGTTATATATCATGTTACAAACACATGTTGTTTTTGTTTTCGACTCCTAAACAATCATTGAACTTTGAATTTGTAATTTTAAATTAGGTTTTTAATGTGTTACGACATATTTTTGTGATATTATTACGATATTAATAATTATAAACTAATATCATTATTGGTTAAAAAAAGGGTGTTGGTATTGGAACTGTTTTACAAAATTTATTTAAACAAAAAAAATTACTAATTTTTAGATATTTTACTTTCTATTTAAAATATTTAAGTGTTATAGAAATTAGACCCTAATTTAGCAGGACTAGGCCCTATTACAACTGGCCTAATAAGCAAATGTTGCGTTTTCAGGGCCAGTGCGATAAAATTTCCGGTTTGTAATGGTGATATCGTGTGCCATGGGCGAGGCGGTTCGCGAGCGATTGCCCGCGCTATGGCGGCGCATCGAAGACGCCCACTACAGCTACCTCGAAACCGAAGACAGTCCAGAGAAATTACAACAGAAAAAGAAATTAGAAGGTTATTTCATTTTTAGTCTTCATAGTCATAAAGTGATAATTTCCAGATGAAAAATATATTTTTTTTTAATAATAAAGATGGCAAGCAAGCTGATGGTTCATTGGATTGTAGGTGGCGAACCCGGCGCTACTTACCAGCAAGTTGCATCAAGTCATTGTCCCTTGAAATTGATAACACAAGCAAATTCAAATCTAATCGGAGAGTTACGAGGTGTAAATGTGATTAGATAAAGAATATGGGCGAGGGTACTTGGGATCATTTATTCTTTTTTTTGTTACAGTTGTCGGTCCACTTGATGGAAGGTGGCTACCGTCGTCTATAATACAAGCAACGCCTTAATGCTGCAAGTGCGCTGCCGACCGTAGTGGGATAAAGGATGAGGAATTAAGAAGGGATAGTGGAATGGGCTCCAGCTTCCTTTATTCACTCACCAAAACACAACAGCACAGATACTGTTATTTTATGGTGGTTTTCCATATTATTGTCGTAGTCGCGCTGCCCAAATGACTGCGAAACGCCACTACTTGCCAGATCCAGACCAAAACAAACTATAAACAATTCTTTTCCAAAGTTGGCCCTGCCGGGAATCGAACCTAAAAGCATTAAAGGGCTCAGACAGAGCATTAAAGCAATAACCTTAACCACTCGATTAAGGAGCTCGTCAAAACACATGTTAGTGTCATTCTAATACTGAAACACAAAAGCATAAGTTCTTTTGTTTATTTATGATAGTCTTTTGTAAAAGGTGCACCCCTTTTTATGACTGTGAAATGGAGTATGGTCTGCTGTTGGAAACTATCTCATAAGTGTTTTTTTTCTTCAGTATTAAAATGGATAATAACTTTTACCTACAGCTGCGTCTACATAAAAAAAATAAATAAAAAACTACATTGAAAATAGCCAATTCCACAGGGGTCAAACTATTTCCACAGGAAGTTTCATCAAAATATCGAATTATTAATATTAGTAACGCTTATAACGTGTTTTTGCTTTTCAGGGTATATAATGGAGTACCTGTCATTAGTGCCTCACGATTGCAAGTTTGGTCTACCAGAGACTGGGAAAATTTTCCAGCGCACTGTACAAGAATTGCCGGAGTTTAGCGCTTATAGAGCTGGACTCGGCTGGGCAGCGTTAGCTAGATATGCTGGTAACCTACTTGCTCAACCCTGGCGCAAAGAATATAAAATTATAAGGGTAAGAAATTTCATGGTTACTTGAGTCAGTGATGTAATACACCTTTATTTATCTGAAAAAAAGGTTCCTTATCCCCTGCTAATCCCTTACCAATCCTACTGTAGTCGGCAGCGCACTTGCAGCAGCTGTGGCGTTGCTTGTGTTATAGGCGACGGTAGACACCTACCATCAAGTGGACCGTCAGCCTGTCTGTCGACCTTAACATAAAAAAAAAAAAAAAGAATACCAATTTTACCAACAAAATATTTAATAGCTTTGAGACCGTTTGCAGATTACCTACAACGATATTGATGCCAGACGCCGGTAGCCAATAGCCAATATAAAATACTATGTGGTATCTTTACATATTTCTGAAGAAATCCTTCAGATTCGGCCATTTTTGAGATAGATTTATGCTTGCAGGTCGTTATGTCAGTCTATAACACAAAACTTTATTTATTTTATTTTAGACACAAAAAAGACATAGAATATTTGATACATCCCATTGTGCAATAGATATTCAGAGGTAGCATTTTATACTCTTTTTAGCAAACTATAAAACGCACTTGGGGAGTTTTTTAATTTCTCTTTTATGTTAAGATCGGCAGACAGGCTAACGTACACTTGATGGTAAGTGGCTACACGCAACGCCACAGGTGCTCCAAGTGGGCTGCCGACTACAGTAGGATTAAGGATAAAGGACTGGATTAAATGGGCTCTGATATCCCTTACTCACCGAAATACAACAGCACACATACTGTTATTTCACGGTTGTCTTCTGTAAGGTGTGGTTACTGTCGCCAGACTTGTATGAAACACCAGACTTGTATCGAAACGGAGCTAGACTTGTATGAATCATTTTTATTGTCCAATAAAAATACATTCAACCAACAATCTCAAGCAGCTTGTGCATTATTAAATTAATCATTACATACATGAGTAATTAATTGCCATAGCTTTTGTTTTAAGTTGAAAGCTTACCATCTAATTATGTAATCTTATAAAGTATGTATATGTAATAATTATAAAGGCCAGGCCTAAATATATATCTTGCTTCATCAAACTTTCAAAGGCATAAAAATAACAGTGCTAAAGTTGAACCTTTCTCTGGCAGCTGTACTGCGGGTACTGGAAGCACGAGGTGGAGGCGCACCTGGTAGGCGCGGAGAGCTTGCTGCAAACGATGGGCTACCGTGCTGCGGGCGCCGGCCGACTTGTGCTGGAAGGGCCCGCCTGCCCTGATCTCGCTGCAGCGGTCTCTCGCGACGCTCTCATCGCGCAGTGCGAGTGTCAGGTAACGTCCTGTCCGTCTGTTGTCAGCGAACCTGTCTGCCTATCTGTAACAATTTATTGGTATCATGGCCATGGAGACAACGGAAAATATGTAAACAAACTTTCAGAGGTTCATAATATTTTTTTAATAAATTAAATATTTAACACTTATTTTTACTAGTAGTACGTATTTTATCTAGTAGCGTAACCGTTCATAAAAAGTTGACCAAGTGTTGTCAAGATTCCTGTAGCATGAAACAGATAGCGCCGGTCGTGAGAGGGAAAAGGACAGAGATATATAATCGCTGGATGTTGTAAATCTCAGTATGGGTCGGATTTATTTACATTGTTTGCGTTGTCTCCATACTTTTACATGGAAGAAAGCAGTTCATTATCAATTTTTTAAGGTCTTAACCTGTAAAGGTCCATAGTGGTTGGAAGTGCGCCGCAGATCTTGATAAGATATGGGATACCGAAATATAACAACATAGTAATTTTTATTTCACGGTGGTTGTAAGTGATGGTTACTGCTGCCAGATGGATCAGTTCAGTGTAGTTACTACTTAATTAAAACCATACTTTTTGTATTAAAAATGGTAGAGAATATTACGTACAGAACTCAAAAACTGAGGCGACCTGTCCGGCTGCGGAAGACATTTGCTTAGCAGTACTTTTGCTATTGTGTTCCGCCAAATGATTCAAGAGCCCATTCCCCTGAAAAATATATCCACTTTTAACACCCTTGGTTTTGTTTGCGTTTTACAACTGAATCCGTCCTGACCGTCAACTGACTTTAACGGTCAGGAGCAATCCTGACCGTCAAAGTGAATGTCAACCATTTGCCTCATATAGTATCTTGAAAATATTTTACAACTTTGATATGTACTACCTCAATTATCTTTCTTATGCGAATGTAATGACGAAGAGGACGTCCAGATTGCCAGACTGTCACTTTCATACGACTCCATGGGGGTGACTGTGGCGTTGTCAATATAGCAATCAATAAAAAAGTATAGAAAGGGAATTGGAATAATGTTGTAGCATCCCTCATTCACAGACCGAAACATAAGCACACATAAGCTATTATTTCAAGGCGTGAGGAAATTATTACTACCACCAAACAGGTTGCTAAGCCCTGCCACAAACACATTAATCTTTGAAAGTTATTTTGAAATTTTTTCACCTCGTCAAGGAAAACTACTTACCAAGTGAGCTTCCCTGTTACAATTGTTGCTTTCAGATAATGTCTCAAATTTGGGAATCAGTATTGCAAAATGGGGGTCGCGTGACTTGGACGGAAGTGGCCCGCGAAAGAGCCAACGTACCAACGTATTTAGATGGTTAGTATTGTTTTTTATTTTTTTTATGTTAAGTTGGACAGACAGGCCGACGGTCCTCTTAATGGAGGGAGACTATCGTTGCCTATAATATAAGTAACGCCACGGGTGCTGTAAGTGCGCTGTCGAGCATAGTAGGATTAAGGATAAGGGATTAGGAAGAGATAGGATTAGGAGGCTCTGGCATCCTTTACTCACTCACCGGAACACAACAGCACACATGCTGTTATTACACAGTGGTCTTCTGTAAAGGTGTGGTAACTGCCATCAGACAGGCTGCACAAATGAGTGCGAAACGCAGTGTGCCCTACCATTGCCTGTTTATTCAGCAACTGCCAGCCATGTGTTACTTTTTTTGTCCTTCGTTGTGTGTTTTTGTTTGATGCCTGCCTCGTTGGAGGCCATGTAATAATAAATAAATTGTTATTTCAAACGTTGACTTAATATTTTATATTGTACTAGCTTTTATTAGCTAACATTTGATTGGTCAAAATGCCTTACAAGATTTCGCAGAACCATCCCACACTAACTGGGCAATCACACCGTCTAATTCAACGTCTGTAATACTAAGTACCAATATGTTAGTACTCATGTATATTATGACAAAGGGTTATAGCAACTTATATAATATATTCAGATCATATTTACCATTATTAGTAAATAATTTTTAATCAGTGTTATTTCTTTTCAGGTGCCGAAATATACTCGAATCTGCAAGTTCCTACAACAAGCGTGACAGAGTCCCATCACTCACGGCATACCACATGCGATCACCTCCGAGAGGATAACCACCCCATCCCATCCATCCAACCCCATGCCTACATGGTGCCCACCAACGTCATACCGCCACATCTCATGTATCCCATGCATCCCGACGTCCCCGTTACTGTTCCGCAGTGCACAGCGGTGCCAATGATGACCCCTTACGGGGTACCTTACTACTATCCGGTTCAAGCTCCCTACATGATTCCAACCCCCGTGTACGCGCCTATAAAACACGCAACGACAGTATCCGTCAACGGATATCCACCGGTACCACACTACAGGTACCCGTCAGTACCCACGGCTCAATTGATAGAACTAGACGCTCCAGCGGTATACGAAAATGGTAAATTCGGTCACGACGATAGATGCAAACGAAGAGAAAGCTCCAGAAGAAATAGCACATCGAAGTCGGGGTTCAGTGAAGTTTCTCTACCGAGTTTGCCACGTTCCGACACTCAACCGGCCCTGAGCAAGGCGAGAGAAGACGGCATGGGCACGTACGAGAGTTGGGACTATGTTTTTAGGAATCTCTCAAGCAAAAACCAAGAGGAAACGAGGAGTAGGTTTTCGCCGTCTCTAGACAGAGATTCTAGGACACTGGACAGGTTGGACAGAGAAGAAAGGCGAGCGAAGTACCAGCCGACCACTCTCGACTTGGAAGACGGTTTGCAAGCTCTGAACTTGGACAGATCGCACGATGAAGACGCTTACAGGACGGCCAAAGTCAACGAGAACCTGATGAGAATGAAGCAAGAACAAGAATTGAAGAGGGCAAAATATCTGGCCAAGAAGACAGCGGAAGCGGAGAAGAAAATCAAGCGGCAAATAGAGCCGGTAGGCAACCCGACGTCGGACGCTCTGGTTACTAGTAAACTGGCCCCGGATAAGGTGAGGTTGCTCACCAAAAAGGACTTGAAAGATAGAAAGGAGGTACTGAAACAGCAAAACTCTGTGAATGGATTGGCTTCGAATTTAGTGGAAGTTAGAAAAGTGAAGAAACAGACGAAGTCTGTACCGGTCGAAGTGGAGAGGCCGAAGAGTAGACCAATAGAGAATGGAACTCATAATGGTGGACACAGTTCAAAGAACACATCTGGTAAGTGTTATAAAGCGCTATCGTTTCGTTCCTCAACACGGATGATACTTTCGAAGTTTGCTTTTATAAGCCCAGAGAATAGAATTAGGGAACATAAATACATGCGTCAGCTGTCCCACAAATGTCAAAGTGACAAATAACGTAGCACTTTTTAGTTAACGCTTGTATTAATTTAAATTCTCATAAAATTCCCATCTTATATGAAAATCGATTCTTAAGGACTCCAAAAAAGTAAGCACACAGAAATTATACAGGCTTTAGAAGGTGTACGCAGAAGGTACAGGAGATGATAGTTTGAACTATTAAGAATATTTTAAGTCAATTTTACAGGCAATTTCTGGCTTTAAAATGAAATTATTCCGTTTTATGTGCGTTTATAAAGTTAATAAAGTTTAATAAAATAAAATAAATAATATATAAATAAATATAATATACTAAAAGTTTGTTTCCCTCAAAATATTCTAATAATAATTGAGATATCTCCATATCTTAAAAGAAATAGTAATGAACAATGTAGCATATTTTAAAAACGTTTGAACAGCTAATGCTTTATTTGTTTTTTAAATGCGATAAACAAAACTGTGGTTCAATCTACATCTTGCAAATTGAACCATAATTGTAAATATATTTGTATTCTCTATAATTACAGAGATGCTTAGAAATTGTCTTGTTATATACATAGGCTTCACTATATCTTAACAGAAAAGTTTTATGTTTATTTTTAAATAAAATTTAAATTTCATTAAAAGAAGAATAGTTTAGTCTAAGATCTAACTTATCTCCCGTTCACATTTGATATCCTTCCAACCGACTAATAAAATATGAATTGAATGTAGATAATTATATATTATGTATAATATGAAAGGTTATGGGTTTATGGTAATGCATGTTCAAACTTCTAAGCGGAGAGGGGGGGTTTACAGAGGGTTGTAGAGAGAGAAAGGGTTTGTATTAAAAATAATAATATTTTTCGTGATGAAATTTTCTTGACTAGGTGTCAGTGCTAATAAACACGATTAAGGGATTCACTGAGGCAAATGACATTTACTATAGAACTCGCTGGCGGCGGAGACAATTCAACAGGCCTAGAAATGGTGTTTTTTTGTTTTTACCAGTACAGCATTACACAAAAAATTTTTTTTTTATCAATACAATTTTTTAAACTGATATCAACTTATTAATAGGTACAGGATTCATATGCGTGCAATAAGCCGTTTTCGAGAGAATTTTCAATAAAGGTCAAATTCTTCTTGTGTTCTAACTTTTTTTGTGGAGTTTCTATTACTTTAACGAAAATTCTAATTAATACAATTGGTTCTTCACATGTTTAAGTATAATATATATTTTTTTCAAAGCAATTGTCTTGTCTATTTCTTGTAACATTTTCATTAAACAATGGATATTTTTAGTATTTAGCGTTTGTCTCCCCCTTAATTATACACAAATTTTGAATAAATATCACATTACTGTTCTTAAAGTGTCTATAGGCGACATCTTTGCCTTCCATTTTTCGATATCTATCAGCTGAATATTCCAACTTAAGCAATAGGAGCTTAACCTTAATAGTGCGAATAAAGGTTAAACCTCTAAGTATGAATTAGAAAAAAAAACATTTTATGTTTATGCAATTTTCAGTATCGAAGCCTACGCAAAACTACGACCTGAAAGCTCAACTCATAGTGACACTAGACGAGACGGATGCGGTAAGGAAATCGCCCCCGAAACAGATTCAAAACGGGGACCGAGAACGCACGAGCAGGACCCCGAGCCGCGAGAGAGAAAGGCAAGACCCGCGACCCGCGGAAGGGAAGAGAGACGGCAAATGGGAGTGCGGCACTTGCACGTTCTTAAATAAAGCGGCTTTAGCCGCTTGCGAAATGTGCGGTAAATCGAAAAAGGGTCCGGAGATCCAGCCCCTGACTTCCGGAGGCAGGGAGTGTCCGGCGTGCACGCTGGTCAACAGACGCGACGCGAGGTTGTGCGACGCATGCGGGAACAGTCTAGAACACTGTCCGACTTACATTTAGAGTTTTAGACATGGAGAATAGAGGTAAAGAGGACTAACTTATATGGGTGTTAAACTACACACTGCAAACTCAAACTCAAGCTACAACCATTAAATAGTTCATAAATTAGCTAGAATGGCGCTTGTGTAGCATTGGTATGATTGGTTGGTATATATCATAAAACCGTCGTAAATAAGACGCTACTACAGCGCCTCCTATTTAATGGCGGCCGACCGAAACTTTCTTATGTATATAGTTGGTTCTTCTTACATCTGTTCTCCATGGACTTAGAGCTTGTGCGTCTTTATGTTTGTGCTATAGAAAGTAAGTATGTTAGAGACATTTGAACCCAAAGTTCTATCTGTCCTAGACTTTTCGTCTTTAGCTAATTGAAAAAAATGTACGTATTTTGACAGTTTACGATAGAGCGAGTAGGATAATTTTTTTTTTTTTTTTAAATATTCATCCATTATGCCTTGCTTTAAATTATTCGATCTGACCCATATTTTTTATATGTACCATCTCGGGCCTTTGATGAAATCAGGCTAAAGTTTAAGATAATCTGAGAGCTGTAAACTTTAAGATTGGAGATTTATTAATGAACTACTGAGTTGATCAGATAGTAACAGTATGTGACAAATATTTTATTTTTGAATTGTGAGAAACTAACACGTCTTAGATGACTAGTCGAAGAATATTAATAAGCAGCTGGTGTACTGAATTATATGAGTATTTTTTCTCCGATACCGAGTCTGTTGGTAACAGATCATTATAAAATATACTCCTTAGCGGTGTCCTGATACAGAATAAATACATTATTTCATTATGAGTCATGTCGTAAACGCGATTTGATTTGAAGTATTATTTTTAAATGCGTATTAACAAATTTTAGAAATGTTTTATTATTTAAGGTGTTAGTTAAATCCTATACGATATTTTTTAAATTTAATTTTAAATGCAGTTGATTCGATGAATTAATTCGAATGCAGTTGTTTGTATCACAATTTTTTTTAGTTTTCTTTCTTATCGTATGTTTTCGATTCAAATAAGATGTTTTTTAACTGATGCTCGCATCTACATTGCGGTAATAATACTATTATCGCTATCAACCGAAAATTACTTTTAAATTTCCCTACAAGCTTCAGTTGGGTGCTTTAGTAGTTGGAATAATTTCTTTTTTTTTTAAAGTTATATAAGTTTAGTGTGAAAAAGAAAATTGTTTGCAATGACCGTGACGTGGTGTGTGTCGTATTGAAACGTTTAATTACATAATAGTATCGTCATCAATAATAGATTGAACGCGAGCTGAAGCCAAAATTGATCTTCAATTGTAAATTGAATTTTAAAGGACAATTTATTAAGGTTCAATATTGGTGCCGAATTGCAATTTCAATATTTATTGATCATAAATTACGCGGTGTCTTGATCCGTTTATAGTTTCAACCTAATAACGTTTGTCGAATATAATGTTTTCCTTCAACGCTCCGTATGACTACCTTAAGTCAACTTTGGACTCAGAATACAGAACATATCAGAAGCAGCATCCGAGATGCCATGATTTAAATAAAATGTAGTGAATGTTAGTAGTTTATGTTTTCTCTACTTCATGCACGATTGCGGATTCTGTTTTTTTTTTTCTGAACTCTGAGGACTTGATTAAATCACTTTGCCCTTCATATATCTTTGACTGTAGCCGTTATATGTGGTTGATATTTTTAAATTACGGCCATTGGAAAATTGATTCAATAAAATTTGTATCATGTATAACGATTTTATATGAAAACCGAGTTGCCAAGTTTAATCTAATCATTTAGTACTTGTAAGTTTTGTTTACGCTATTTTTATATGAATTTAGGGCTTAGATTTTTTTTTTATGATTTTTATAACGATTCTAATTTACGTAAGTATGCCTAGTTTTCTTTTTATTTTATTTATTTATTTAGTTATTATATGACACATATTTAAACACAAGATGTTAACAATATATGTAAACCATTATGGGTCTCTCTAGACATTTTATTTGACGCCAACACAACGACATTACATAATAATTATAGCAATATTACAATGACTACCAACTGAATCGCATACAAGATGCAAAACCGGCCGAGCGAGGCATCGCCGGTACGTTGTGTGTGCGAAACTCTCTACACAGGGCATCATCCCATTCTATGCAAGCATGTTATTTTCATAGGATGATTATTTATTTTGCAAATTCTGGTAGTGTTGGGTGGGGTACACTGGGCAGTAACCAATAACAACGTTTACTAGTGTTTTTTGTCATCACTTTGTCCATTAACCCAAGAGCCCATATTTTTAATGTCCTTAAAAGAAGTTTATTCGTATTATCAGTTATTTGATATGTTTATACACATTAAAATATTGACTGTGGACTGAGAAACTGGACAGAATAAACGTATTACACAGATTAATAGGTATTTTATAGGGAACACGGAAAAGTAAAAAAAAATATATTTTGTTCATTGATTCACTAATCGTTAATTAATTAACGATTATTAATATCGTTAAAATAATTTTAAATATTCTTTACTAAATGCCGTTTGAATTAGTAGCTCTTCGTCGATACAAATATATTTTAACTATGTACTTGATTCCACTTTTAATTACTTATATTAAAATTTTTGGAAGTCGTAAGTAACGCGACTCACACACAGTATAATTTAAAAAGTTAAGCATCAAATCGAATTCCTTCTGAAAAAGAATCATGCATATCCTTCACATCGATGAGTCTTGGGCAGGCATTTTGTTCATAGAAATTGTCAGAAAAAAGCATTTTCACTTTTTTTTTTTTCGAATTTTCTAATTATTCGGTCCACTTCTCTTGATTTTTTTCCCATAGAAATCTTATTCGGACTATTATGAACATTGAAAACAAGAAACAGCCATATCGTTGTTGCCATTGAAATTGTTTAAAGCGACAAAATTTAAAAGCACAAATTATATTAATGAAATTCAAAATTTTCTCTATGCGAAAATAAAACTATAATAAATTAAAGTTATTTGATATGTTATTAAAAAGTATTTAATGGTTAAGCAGGGTTAGGACATTGTTGTATTGCTCTTGTCAGAAGGACCTTAAATATTGTAAATACCTACTGCTTGGTAAGGCAAATATATGCCTGAAATTTTGTGAAATCAAATTGTAATTTTAAATTAAAAATTAAAACCCTAGACAAGAAAGTGAACTGTGGATTATTAATAATTTCCATGTGTTTGTTAGAAAATGAAAGACATTTCAATTGAAAATTTTAAAATAAATGCGAAGGGCCCTTATATTTTTACGTTAATTATTTGAACATTTAATTTGGTTTTTATTTTATACTAGCTGAGCCCGCAACTTCGTACGCGTGGATTCTGTATAGCGCGTAACTTTTTGTTTGTATACCGATTAGAATGAACAAATACTAAATGTTACGGGAGGCTTGCTACATTACATCAGCGAAAACCACGTTCAAATCGGTTAAGCCATTTCTGAGATTAGCGTGCACAAACGCACAGACAAACAGACATGAATTTTAAAAACGGATTTTTGACATGGGTTACATTACAATCTGTACAAATTGGTTTTTTTATTTTATTTTTTTAATTAATGTGCAGAAGACACTGCTCGTTTACGATTTTATTATATTTTTATAACTTTTATCTCGTCGGTGGATGATTATCAACTGTTACCTTAATTGTGACGATCTTAAGTCCACGTTGGCGTAAAAAAAATATTGCCTCCCAGGTACTATTACTCTAAACGTATAAAGTAGGTAAAAACTTATTTTTTACTTAACGCGCCACGGGAATATTACTTAACGGGCATAACATGAACTTTCTTGTCGCAGTTGGCATTCCAAATATGTTCCGAATTAACTCTACCCAGTAGTGTTGTATTTTATACAAGAAATGTTACCTTCTTATATGCGTTAATATTACAGTTTCAAAAATTTAAAATAAGTGGCGCAAATTACAAAAACATTGGTGGATTTAAATTTAGTTTTAATATTAAAGTTATCGATTAATAATATGTATGAAAATTTGATAATGTTTTATGAGAACGTATAGTTTTTTCCATTTGAATGAAATAACTTGGATCCATTATGTGCTTGAATGCTGAATATTGGTTGCTATATTTAGTTTTTTTTTTTTAATATATTTTTATATGTGTTTATTTTATTATTATCTTTGTGTAACGTACTCATAAATTATTATCACACAATAATGCATTTACTGATTTCATGAACTCAGGAGTGTTTTAAGACGAAAATGCTTATATTATGATGCAGTTGTTTAAAAAAATCAATAAAGAAATCTTTTTATTGAAACTGGTAGTACACACTTATCATTCTTTCAAAGAAGAAATTCATAATTTTTTCTTATAATCTTTTTCTTTAAAAAAATGTTTCCTATGATTTTTTTTATTGTATAATAACATAGAGCAATAGAGATGTGGATAATAAAACTATCAAAAGTAATATAAAACATGTTTATTAAAACGTTTCCGAATGTAACTAAATATTTTAAACAGAGATTTTAATAAAATGATCTTAATATTTTGAAATTCTAATGTGATTGTTTCAATACATTGCTGTGTAAAGCAAATATTAATGTTATCGTAATAATAGTGTTCGTTTGTTCGCCTTCTAAAATGCTTTAATGTTAGTCGACATATATATATATATATATATAGTTAACGCCTTTGTTTGATTATTTAATATTAAATAATGATAATGAAAAAAACTGGATCTGTGTATATAATTGTTAGGTTTGTAAATAAAAATAGGCGATACATATTTATTTAGTGGGTAGTTTTGAATTTAACTATGTTGAAAATAATACATTGTAAAGTTGTAGCTTAAATTGTGGAGATTATGAGAAAAAGTTTTGAGAGGTGACATGGATTTTTAGTTGTGCGTTCACACGGGTGTAATTATTTTTTTATATTATCAAATATCTAATTTTCTTCAGAAGATTAAAGAAATTTTTCATTTATTGATTGTAAATATTTTTACTAAAGCATATAATTTATTCAGAATCTTAGAAGTTGTCAAAATAACACCATTAGTATTTTTCACCACACCCAAGTGCAGGTCAGTGGGAACGCGCCACAATAGTAAGTAATTTTTATACGAAAGAAAATGCACAGTGTAATATCGTACCTACAATACATTAATTTAGAGATTATAATGCAGTAGCCAATAAAAGCACTAACGACGTGTGTATTTTTGTATAAAAAGATTTAGTGATTTTTTTTCTTATTTAATGTGAATAAAAAAGTGCTTCAAGTTGAATTGCCTTTAGTCGATTGAAGTGATTGTAAAATTTTAATGTTTCTGAAAGTAAAATTAATTAATTCATATTATATAATATAATATATGAAGAATTATGTATCTACTTAATTAAAAATGAGAATAAATAACATTGTTTCATGACATTTATTTTTATTTGCTGTATGAAACCAAGCTTATAGACAGAGGCTATGACAGTGGCACACTTATGAAGTTTGTACCAGTCATTCCACTTTGACCAACTGAACAGATCAACTATGTTCATGAAGTCTCGTCGCAATAGACGCCTGATTAGAACTGTAATTTGTCGAAACGAAACATCAAAAATATGTAACAAAAGAATATTTTAATAAGGTTGCAAACAAAATCGTGCCGCGAATTAGAGAGGATAATGAAATATTAGGTTGGGGAAAAAGTCTTTTCGCATATGTATAAACTTGTAATAAAATCTCTTTGGCTGTACTATTTTTATGGCTGGTTTTGATGACATTAAAAAGGTTACATTTCAAAAAGAGAAACAAATTAGTAAAATGTCGTTTCCAGCTATTTTTCATTTGTTAGGGTTCCGTACGTCCGAATAATAAACGGAACCCTTATAGGATCACTCGTGTGTCCGTCTGTCCGACCATGCCCCCCCCCCTCCTTATCTCCGAAACTAGTGAAACTAAAATTTTGAAAAAAATACAAAAAATTAGATTATAGGAAAACCTATAAGAAGTCCGTGATATTAAAATAACATGGTAAATCACTCAATATTGTGCGGATAGGTAACTCGTACGGAACCCTCTTCACGCGAGTTCGACTCGCACTTGTCCCGTTTTTTTCTCTTTGTCAAAGTGACTGAATCTAATGAAGAAATTCGATACATTTTAAAAATTTTATTATAAAAAAGGAAATGATGCAACGTAAGCCGCGAATTTTTTTTATGATTATGGAACTAATGCAGTGTCAGTTAGCACAACGTTGGTTAAGCGTTTTCAATGCGGGAAAAATAAAAAATATAACGTTATACTACATACATATACGTATTATACTACAATAGAATTAGGTGAAGCGGCGAAAATCAATTACTCCTTTACATATCTTCTATATATAAAAATGAATCCCCATTTCCCTTGGTCACGGCATCACGCGTGAACGGGTAGACCGATTTTAATTCGGGTTTCACTAATGGGAAGATGAATAAACGGGGAATGTTCATATATATAAAAATTGCACGCGGGGCGAACGGGGGCAGGTCGCTAGTTAATAATATTTAACAAACAAAGAAGTATAAAGTTGAAGCGAGTGACACTTGACGCAAATCAACTTTAACCGAGTCAGATCACATCGATGATTGCGCCGGCCGCGATGTTAAAACAAAATATTTTATTTTGACGTAGGCATCGTGGTAAATCTCCATGTAGACCATGTAGACGTGTTCGTCATTCATTGAAACAAAAAAATTTACTTTTTATGAGGCAGATTGTTGTCAGAAAAACAAAATAACTGTAGTAATAATTTATTCATAAATAATGATTTACAATCAATTTATTATTAAGGTGAAAGTCTATTCCTATTTCTGAGTCCAATTTGCACTCTCCTAAGTAGTCAATTATCTATGTAAGTATAATAGTTTTTTTTTACAGTAGGTACTCCTAATTACTTATCACACTATTTTTTATATTGTTTCCTATTGCGAGAGTAGTTCCTTCTTAAATTGTTCTCCTTCGGGTAGTTGTAATATGGATAGTAGGCTCCTATTTTTCTGTTGTACACTAAATATGGCGGTGGATTATTGTATACCTCGTAGTCTGTACTTTTAGAAGGCCAGTTTCTCCTGTAAGCGCTCCTTTTTGACTTCTTCCGTCGCTCCGTCTTGTGGTGAAAATGTTTTTTAATTTTCGCTAATTTATCAATATGCAATTCGTGATTTTTTTGTACGTTTGCAATACTTTTGTCTTCATTTTTCACTTTTTTACCTAACACCATCGCCAGTATTATCGATGCTAGTATAATCTACAAAAAGAAAAAAAAAAAGAAAATACAGATCTACAAAAAAAGAAACATTAATACTTATCAAAATATTCGTGATAATAATAATAATAATAAGTTTTTTATAATATTTATTATTTTTATATACATATATATTGTAAAAAAATTAAAATTAAGAAAAGAGATAAATAAATGTATAATAATAATAATAATCGAATAAGACTAAATTTCAGCCAGTGACATCATAATTTTTTTACAATGATTATTCTCTGAGTAAAATCTGGCAATGCTGTTTTCGAAATATCGATTTACCCATGATATGAAACATACATTTACCCATAAGTCCTTAATGAATCCCAAGTAATTTCCAATTGGTTTTAAGTTTAACATAAATTAAGTACCTATGTAATTAATGTAAATTTTACATTTCTCTGCTAGCAATGAATTTAATAATTAATTAATAACAATGAATTTACATAAATGGAATCTCTGTAAGGGTTTAAAACAAGATTTACGATGAAAATTTAAATTACATTAAAAATAATTATGAACGTATTATTAAGAACGTACATACGTCATTGACACAGTACAACATTCAGGATGTTTTAAAGATTTATTGAGAGACTCCATCGTCTAGTACTCTGTTAAAATTAGCTTAACTTACCTTTAACAAGAAAAGCCGCAATTCAGTCATTTCTATTGACGGTTCTTTATCTTAGATTGATGTCATTGTTTCCCACGAGAATCTTTGATTTTGTGAAAACGCCTTGCACTTGGTTATGTCTTTTATACTTTTTAGTAAGTGCGCTTTCTAACCGACTGCGTTGTCTTTAGAATAGAAACGTCTGTGGAGTGAGCATTTGAAATGTTTTCCTAAAGGTAAATTTGGACAAATGGATCACTTGATGTCGGCGTTTGCGGTTGTATAAAGGTAAGTACGGAGAATCGTAGCCTGCATTCCCTTATTCCCATCACCAGTGGCGTAGCTAGCATGGGTGACACCCGGATATTGTAGGTGTCACCCCAAAAATCAATCAAAAGTATTTAAAAAATAATAATAATGATTTGTGTTTTATTAAAATATTACAAACTAGCGGCTTGTCCCGGCTTCGCATGGGTGGACATTTTTTTTTTTAACATTTTGGGATAAACGTAGAGTAAATGTGTCAGTTGCATCCACTGCGTATAGATGTGCACGCCCCTCTCCCGCAGTCCTGCACACACGTGTAGAAATATAAATGAAATATATTTCCGCCAGCAAAACGAAAGCCTTTTTTAATCAATGTAGAAAAAATATTACTGCGTCAAAAATACTTAAGTACTGTACCTAAGTACCTATCTAGGAAACCTCAAAAACTTCATTTTAAATACCTGTTCTAATATAGATTTTCTAAATTATCTAATCTGAACTAATAAATGAATTGATAAATTATTGTTTATAACAAAAAAACTCCATTTTTTTGGAAGAATTAAAGTTTAGAACGCTTTTATAATAACAATAAATTATTGTTTCGATACTCACATAGCGTGAATGTCCTAGCGAAGAGCTACTTTGAATCATCACATATACGTGCTGTTGTGTTTCGGTGAGTGAGTAAGGGATGCCAGAGCCCATTTCCTTATCCCCTCCTAATCCCTTATCCTTAATCCTACTGTAGTCGGCAGCGCACTTGCAGCACCTGTAGCGTTGCTTGTGTTATAGGCGACGGTAGCCACCTACCATCAAGTGGACCGTCAGCCTGTCTGTCGACATAACATAAAAAAAAAAAAAACGAAAGCAATGTTGAACGGAATGCGGCCGGGAACAAGAGAAATTCCCCAAGCACACAAATGGCAAGAAATCGCTATTTCCGGGGAATCCCCTGACTAGCGACAGTTACAGCGAAGTACGAGGATAAACATTTTGGTGAATCCCCGATCGACAGACATTGTGTACACAAACTTACTAAGCACCTATATATTATTGTTACATGTATTGCTATTTTATTAGTGGCGGTTATACAATCTGCCACAGTTTTACGAATTTTTATATGTGGCACTACTGACGTTCACGGTCGGGTGTCACCCCTAAGCGGGTGACACCCGGCGCGGGCCGCCCCCACCGCCCCCTCCTAGCTACGCCACTGCCCATCACCACCATCACGTTGACTGTTATTGAAGCGCTTACTGTTGGACACAGGCCTTTTTAATTGAGCGCCACCATGTCTAATCATAGTACGGAGAGCTGACGGCCGCTGGGGCGCGGGCGGGAGGCTATAATGGTACAAGTTTCAACCATTAAAACGAAAATAAAAATAAACTGATGGCCAGATCTCCATACAAAACTGATTGATCTTTTTTACATAGTTAATAATATTTAGTTTCAAAACTAAGTATATTTAAATTTACTATTGTAACAATTTATTTAATAAGTTCGATACTCTACGGATTTTATGTTTGCAAACATACCTAGTACAAATTAACACGTTGAGTCGGTCGTTCGTTACTCTTAACTTGACACAGTGGCACTGTTCTTAGCGCTATGCGGGGCATTCCGAAAATTCTGGATTCTGACAAATCACACCACATATTACGTGAAACTATTGTTTTTCGATGTACGTCATTATCATCTCAGCCATAGGACCTCCACTGCTGGACAAAGCCCCCCTCTAATTTTCCAAAAGGAGCGATAAGAAGCAGCCTGGATCCACCGTCGACCCGCGGCCCTTATCAGGTCGTCTGTCTCACCGTGTCTCACCGTCCTACTCTGCGCTTGCTGGTCCGTTCACTCCAGAACCTTCCGACCCCAGCGACCGTCGGCTCTCCGTATAATGTGTCCTGCCCACTGCCATTTCAACTTACTAATGCGCCGGGTTACGTCAATAACTTTCGTTCATCTACGATTCTCCTCATTGTTGACTCGATCTCGCAGTGTAACCCCGAGCATAACCCTCTCCATAGCTCGTTGAGCATTCTTAGGAGGCCCATAGTTAGAGACTACGTTTCAGCGCCATATGTCATCATTTGGCAACACATATTGGTCGAAAACTGTTGTTTTAAGACACTGAGCAATTTTAGATGGGAAGATGTGTCGAAGCTTGGCGAACGCTGCCAATCCGAACTGGATTCGACGATTGACCTTCTTCTCGAAGTTGACTCTACCTAATTGGACTGCTCAATGTACTTATACAATTTAAGCATGTATGCGTTCGTTGAATTCGTTGGAACTAGTACAAAGAGCGTTGACGTACTAGCCAACTTTCTTGTTTTGAGTAAGTACATTTGTAGTAACTCGTACATGTTGTTCTGTTTTGCTAACTTTTGTAGGCATTCGTATTGAAATTATTATTTCGTCAATTATTACACCAACAGGAATATTATTTCTTAATTATGTCACTTTTAGAAAAAGTACATAATTTGCAATGTTTTTCCAACTGAGGTACAGATTCTAAAAAAACATCGAATGTTTTCAACATGGATTAGTCAGTTGACCCAGTTTCCCATAGCGACTTCAGCAGTATATGAGGATAGCATGTGAAGTCATTTCGGAGGACGAACTTACTGCGAGGACGCATTTCTTGATCTTTTTCTAATGTTCTGGCAAGCAAAGTGTTTATATTCCAAACCAATATAGAGTCACTGATAGTTATTATAAGTATATATTTACTATAATAACTAAGTCTTGCAAAAATAGATCTAAGGGGGTAAATAAATAAATGGTAAAGGATGAGACTTGATGGGAGATAGCTGCAGGCTGCCGTCTCGTTGCCTATAAACCATAAAGTGATAGGGGATTGTGCTTTAGTATCCCGTAGTTCCGCACTATAAAATTAGGTGCTGTATTAGACAGAGTTCCTATTTAAGGTATTTAACACTTGTTAAACATACGAGAATTATGTGACTATTTTAGAAGAATTTTAAACTTGAGTTAGCTTTAATCCTGATGCAGAAGAACACACAACACTTTTTATTTTTTCATGCTAGCAAAAACTATATAAAGTATGATAAAAGTCATAATGCTTTCTCACATCGATGGTAAAGTAAATAAATGCGAGAAATAAAAATATATTTTAAGTTTTTAGATTTTTATAATATATAAAATCTTAATTTAAGAGATTTATATGTAACATTACAACATTCGTGGCTTGTTTCAAGGTGCCAGTCAATTTCGCTCGTCGTATAGGTATTTTGCCTGATAACCCGAACTAAGAAATCCGATTGCAGTGCCAGCTATCGGGTCCAATTATGACAACAAATTCATCAAAATTTATCACTATACTATTGCTTTTATTTACGAAAGTAAATTTAGGACTTCATTAGTGATTAGAAATGATAATCCCCAATTAATCACCCACCGTTTAAGAACTTGATTGTTCGATAATTTTAAAAATTTTAATTAGAATATAATAATTTATATATAATCCCCATGACAGCGAATTATTAGTTCAGTTTGCGGGATATTTATGGTTGAGGTGGCATTCAAGATGGAGTATAGATTTATGATTGTTTTGGTAAGTTTTAAAAATAATAATATCACTGTTTTTTTTGTTAAATGTGTACTTGGTAAAGTACATCCTTTTAGGTTCACAATTTAGTCGTAAGAGGCATTTTAATTTAATGTAGACTATTGAATTGATTAATGACGAAGAATATGGCCATTTACACTATTCTTATTGCCTATATTAATGGGAAGACCCTAGCCGCGTGCACATCAGTTGCACATCAGTGCTCGTGAGGCAGCCTCACGAGCCAAATCTTCGTACTTCTGGGCCTCACGTACCTCTGGGTGTCTTGGCCGCACATTGGCTCGGTCGAGCGTCCCAGAGCCGAGCCATGAGTTGTCGGTAAACTGACCGTGCTCAAAGGTGTGCTGTAGGTGCGGTGTGGGCGCTGCCAATGGCGTAACAATAGGGTGGCAAAACGGGCAAAATACCACGGACCCCTGTCTTGGGTCCCGACTCGAGAGCCCGTGAGTACAGGAGGACCCTAACATTTACTACAATATTTAAAAAAATATTAATTTTGTATTTAATTAATTTAAGTTAGATTTTTATTTTTCATGTAAGAAAAGCTCTACTGCGGAGACACAATTTGATTGTCATGAAAATTAGTTGTTTGTGACATCATTTTTGTTTCTATATCGTCGTAGTTTTCATTTTATCGGACCAACTTTACTTAGTTTAATAAAAATGAAACTACAAAGTCAAGCTTTTTTACATTAATAGAGGCTTCCATCCGATGAATTTGCTATGGTCCTCAGACGATATATAGTTACGTCACTTACACAAGTACGAGTATTATATATACAAAAATTATTTCCGTATTGATTGCAACTCTCGGAAAGTTTTTTAATCCACCAAAGTCTTTATCTTGCTTTAAAACATTCTTGTTTTCTTTTTGCTCGATGTTCTAGAGCTTCTGGCTCAGCCAAGCTCGCGAGGCCCGAGGGTACCGCACGAGCCATGGCTCCCTAACCAAAATCGCGAGCCTGTGCGTCTGGTGTGGACGCGGCTATTGTGTTATTTATAACTAGAGTTCCGCCCCCGGCTTCGCCCGAGATGCAATTTTTATATATATATAAACATTCCCCGTTTATCCCTCTTTCCATTAGTCAAAACCGAATTAAAATCGGTCTACCCGTTCACGAGTGATGCCGTGACCAAGGGAAATGGGGATTCATTTTTATATATACAAGATTAGCAACTAACTTCAGTATTAATTCAGAAGGTTTTGTCCTTTTCAATCGTGTGATATCGAGAATCTACAATAATAGTATAAATACAATACACGGGAGAGTCTACAATAATTATTACTTTACGAAAATTGCGTGTGTGTGCTTTAAGTTAATTTTTTTAAGAGAGAAGGTTATCTATATAATAATATATAAAACTATTGTAAATACATATGTATGTTTTTGTAGCTATTTCATATCCTAAATATCCTAAATAATTTTAGATGTAAGTAGATGAATTTTTGTATGAATTAGCGTACAATAGCTACAAATAGCGTACAAGCGAATTTTGTAGAATATCTCTAAGTTGTTAGAGATGCACTTTTAGTTATCATAAGGACAACTCTTCAGCATTAATTTTCTTTACAGGTAGCATGTGTATGTGGCGTTGTACCTCCTGTTTATGGCAAGCCAATCGGGGTGGCGAATGCGCTTGCAGTGATTGGAGCAGCCAAAGGGGCAGCATTGCTTGGTGCAAAAACTGTTGCCGCTAAAGGACTGGCTGCGTTAGCTGCAAAAGGAGCTATAATCTCAGGAGTAGCTGGTAATAAGATTTATTCAATGTAACCTCAATGCTCTAAAAGATAACATAAAGATAACATTTTGATTTTTGAATATTCTCTGTCTCAGAATACAAAACTTAATAGAAAACAGACGCTATTATTTATAGTACCTACTCGTAGTTTTACTAAAGTAACAACAAGTACTCTGTGGTTATCGCGCGAATGAAGTGAGTGGCATACGAGATGTCGAAAATGGCTTTATTTCTGACTAGCAGTGGCCGCTGCTTCGTATGCGTGGAATAATCGATTGAATAAAACAAACATTAAATGTCGCCGGAAGCTTGCTTAAACACATAAGTAAAATAAATTAAGCCGTTCCTGAGATTCCTTGAGCACAAACGCACAGAAAAACAGACAAAAATGCCAAAAACTATTTTTTTGACTTCGGTAACATAAGTAAAACGCGTTTAAAATTTTTTTTTTTTGAAAAAATATTTAATGTGCAGACACGGCTCGTTAACGATTTTATTATATTAAGATCTGATTTACCTGCGGCTTATAATAATAATAATAATACTTTATTTGTCGAACCAGTGGTCCATATTTGAGCATTAGTATGGTACAGCCTTATTTATACTATAGGTATATGTTAGTACCTACAAAACAATTATTATTACAATATGTTATTTAACATTTGACACACTCGCGTGTGTGCAGAGCCAGTGACTCAACAGAGGTGAGTCCCATCTGTTGGACAAAGTAATCAGGATGCTGTTGGTGCTGGTTCGTACACGATTCAACAATGAGGCGCAACGCTTCCTTATGATGGCATGGAAACCATCTACCCCCGCCTCTGCGAACATACTGGACGCACTTGAGAAACGTCGTAGCCCCAACAGCATCCTGAAAGCGTTATTATACTGGACCCGCAGAGCGCTGTATGCCATTTGCGTATAATTGACCCAGAGGCTACACGTGTAGAAAGACTGGCAGTACGCCTTAAATAGTGTTACTTTTACTTCCTTAGAACAGCGTACAAACCTGTGAGCCAACATATTGCTTCGAACAGCCAGCGCCCTGCGTTCCCTGTCAATATCAACATTATCACTAAAGTCATCTGTTAACCAGTGTCCTAGGTACTTGAATCGTGTTACTCTTTTAAGAGGCATGGCACAAAGCATTACAGGAGGTACGGATTCATGACATTTGTTGTCTGCCTTAAATATCATGTATTCGCTTTTTTTACATTATACACAAGCCCGTGTTCATCTGCATATTGCTCACAAATTCCCAACAGTTTGCAATGAAATGAATCAATTTTCAACTTAGTAAAATTATATATTTTATAATCTAACTTATTTCTAATCCGCTATTGAGTGTACAGTCATTAAACTATGTCACCTATAGATTTGCTGACGAAGGAAATGTTAAAAGTGTTACACGTTACACAATACACAACTCTTGATTAACGCCTTATCTGTTCCTTTTTTTTTTAATTTCGTATGCCTACTAGCGAAAAAACAGGTGAAATTAATTTCACATTTAAATAGTTTAATTATTTCGTATTTTGATTTAATTTCTTATTTTTTCATTAACGAATTGAATTTTTATTAATCTTATTAAACAAATTTCATTTAAACTTATCTATCATTTTTCAAACCTTTTTTTTTTGGCTCAGAGACAGCGATTTGGATCGCGGTCTCTGATTTGTTCTATATTCTGAGCTTCGATATTATGTAAAATAGTGTGGCATTTATACAGTTTTAATAATTTATAGTGAGCTGAACTTATCTTAATCACTCGACCTATAGACTATTTTCTTAGGTATATGTTATCTATACCTACTATTATTATGAAAAGATAAAGATTGTATGTAGGAGGTAATCTTCGAAACTACTAGTCCGATTTAAAAACTTCTTTCACCAATAGTTAGCATACAATAAATCAGGATGGACATAGGGTATGCATTCCACGCCGGCGAAGCCGCGGGCACCAGCTAGTATTATATTATAATACTAGCTGGTGCCCGCGGCTTATTAAAGTGTATTATTTATTATATTATTAGTGATTTTTTTCCAGCAAATTATATATACACACATCATCCTCGTTTATTGCGTTTTCCATTAGAGAAAATCGTATTTAACCTTTGTGTTGTTTAGAACAATTTAGCGGAGATATAGAGAAGAGATCCGCAGTGACTTTATTTTATAACAAGCTCTGGCCGTGACTTCGTACGCGTGGTCAATTGACTTAACTTTTTTATTTGTACACCGATTGGAATGAAAGAAACACTAAATGGAAAACAGTGCTACATACACTAGTGAATAGCGCATTCAAATCGGTTAAGCCGTTTTTGAGATTAGCGTGCACAAACGTACAGAAAAAAATCTAAAAACTAAGTAGGACAACATGTACATTTTTTTATTTATTTTATTATTTTTAATGCATTGACAATTTACGATTTTATTATGTTGATGATAGACAATATAGAAGTATGTAAAGAAAATTTGTAAATACCAAAGTCCAGACAACATAAATTTATCTTAAATCAATTCTAAAAGAATTTAACAACCTTTTACGTACAGGGGCAGCTTTAGCTAAAGCAGCAGCGATCAAAGGCGCCGCGTTACTGGCATCGGAAGGGGCTGCGATAAAAGAAGCGGTTGTCACAGGGGCTGTTCTAAAACGGAAGGCCTTATTAGCTGCTAACAGAGCGCTAACGGCGGTAGCTCGAGCTTCGGCGCAACCTGCAGCAAATATTCAACCAGATCTCCAGGAAGACACACCTTGCTATAAAACCTATGTAAGAATTTTACGATTTAACAAATGTCATCTTACCCTAACATTACATAACTGGCATACATCTTACCACAGATTACATAATCTTACCCTACTTTTTTATTAATCTTAATCTGAATTATAAAATGGCTATAATCTTTCTTTTTACTTTACTGCTATGTTGTGATATTTATTTAGGTTTTTTTTTACTTTTATGTTGTGATTTTCAAAATAAGGACATCCCAATTGGTAACAACACATTGGTAACAAAATCCTTTCATAATATCAGTAATTTCCTGTGAATCTTTCAGTTTTTGTGAACGGGGATAACATTGGAAAATTAACGCATTGAGCACAAAACAAGTACTCAATCGAGTCAGTACGCAGTGTACAAACAGTTTTTTTAATACTTCCAAACTTACTATTAAATCCCATCACCAAATTATAAGATATTTACCCAGTAAAATCTATAAATTCTTCTTACCTAATGGTGCAAGTTTCAACCGTTAAAACGAAAATTAACTGATGGTTTGACCTCAATGCAAAACTGACTGATCTGATTTGTTTGTTCTTTTATAAAAATTAGTGGATACTAAAATATAAATGTATTGAATACTATGTAAGTACTACTAAGTATAAAATTATAATAAATTTGTGTTAAAGATATTAAGCCGCTCCGCGACACCGGAACGGTTAGAATGCGCCTGTTTTGTGTATACAGCTTATTATATGGTAATTATTGTAACGGTAATTTTATTTCATTATGAAAATTGTCCATACGTGTTCTGTAGAGGTTATATGGGTGATATTATGTATACTTATTTAATTATCTATCTATCTTATTACTTATATAAATAAAAAGGAATCGCTAAAGTCGTTGAAGTTCGTTGAAGTTAGAGGAAGATTCTTATGAAAAATAAAAATTGCCCGAAAGTTGCATTCGTGGGCAGCCGGGGGCGGGTTTAAAATATAATAGATTACAATTATGAAGAATAAAAAAAAATAACGCCTGACATCTTCATTGCTGTTATACTTATGCCAGGCGTTGGAATTTTATTTTAGGTGTACCCTCGAGAAGAGCACCTTTTTTTTGATGAAAGCTAAGTATATAGAAATCATTTTCTAAATCCCTGATTCTATATTAATGCAAAATTTTATGATAATCGGTTGAGCATAGTTAAGGCGTGAAAATATAACAAATAAAAATAATTACTTTCACGTTTGTAATATTAGTATGTATTAATTTAGGTGTATTATATACATCTCTGTAAATTATATAATTATACTAGCTGACCCAGCAGACGTTGTCCTGCCAGAACTCGAAAATAATTCTCAAACTCGATTGTGGTGCCACCTATCGGGTCCAATTTTATTTTCAAACCTATGTCAAAGTGACGCGACACTTCGCTAACGTAAGTTAAATTATTTGAAAATTGTTCATACAAAAATATTAAAATCCCGATTAATAAATGGGGGTGGGGGCAGGAGGGTGAAAAATAGTTTACGTCCTATTCTCAGACCTACTGAATATACACAAAAATTTCATAAGAATCAGTCAAGCCGTTTCGGAGGAGTTTTGTTACAAACACTGTGACACGAGAATTTTATATATTAGATATTTTATTATATTTATGAAATCTATATCGTTGAATCCAGCTCGGATGGGCAGCGTTGGGGAAGCTCCGAGACATCTTCTAATCTAAAATTCCAAAATCTTTACAATGTTGATGACATATGACGCTGAAGACGAAAGTTATGTCTAATGTCCATGTTGCACCCCAGTAACAGTTGGAAATTCAACTCTCGACATTGTTGACGAGTACATCTACTTGGGACAAACAGTCCACTTATGTAGAGCCAATTTCGAGAAGGAGGTCAATCGTCGAATCCAGCTCAGATGTGCAGCGTTCGGAAAGCTCTCAGACATATTCTGGTCCAAAATTCCTCAGTGTCTTAAAATAAAAGTTTTCGACAAATGTGTGTTGCCAGTGATGTTATATGGCTCTGAAACGTGGTCTTTATTATGAGTGTCGTAAGAAAGCTCAACTTCGCTCAACGAGCTATGGCTATTTTCGGGGTTACACTGCGAGATCGAATCAGGAATTAGGAGTTTCGTAGACGAAAGAAAGTTACTAACATAAGCCGTCGGATTAGTAAGTTGAAGTGGCAGTGAGTACGAAGAGCCGACGGCCGCTGGGGCCGGAATGTACTCGAGTGGAGGCCACGAACCGGCAAGCGCAGCGTAGGACATCTATCCACAAGATGGACAAACGACCAGATAAGGATATAATTAAGGGGAAGGTCTTTGTCCAGCAGTGGATATCCTACGGCTGAGACGACGACGATGATGATATTTATGAAGTATGTATTTATGTATATAATGGTGTTTTTAAGTTGAAACAGTTTAGGAAAATTAAGGCGTGATTGCGTTTCTCTGAAATAAGGAAGATTTATTTATAATATTTTACACTGGTTTTACAATTATTATTTAACAAAGTTTTCAGTTTTACAAGATTCGCTCACCTGAAATAAGGAAGAAACAACATTCAAAGCCTTTTATTTACGTCTTTTTATATCTTTCAGGGAAGTTTATAGCAAAGCAAATTATTAATTCTTATTACCCACTCTCATTATCTCCTTACTGTCAGTCGTGACATCTCGTAGACAAGGCGCGGCAAATTCAAATGTAAAAAAAGCGCGGTAAATTTAAATTTAAAGGAAAAAAAAGGAGTTTGGTGGTTTTCTTTACATGTATATAACAATCAAAATGCGTTTACCAAACATTCACCATAATTTTCTTCTGCTTAATATTCGGTTTGATAATAATATTTTATATTTGTATACTATCACCTATAAGACTTTCTACAATTGTTGTATAATATGCATTTTTTATCGAAATTACGAAAAGTTTTCGACAAGGAAATACAAAGAATTCTTGGAATCCAACAAATCGACATTGCAGGCCATCGATGAAAAGCGTTTGCCGCAATGAATGCCATCACTTGTAAACAACATTGATGTTTTATTTATCAGGTACAACCCGAAGAAGCAGTGGATGTTGAGACCACACCTTCACTACAAGAAAATGTTGCAAAACTGGCGGATGAAATTAAAAGTTCTACACTTGCAAAAGCGCAGATACTCAATGATATCATTTTGTTATTGAGCCCAGATGAATCTGATACACCCGAATCTTAATATTTGTCAATGGTAAGATTCTATTTTTGAAGTACTAAGTAATGAAATAATTGGTTGTTTGTGTCAGCTGTTTTGCAATCCTCCCACCACAGTCTTATCTGGCGCCCTCTATAATCCGACATGTAACTTTCATGTGACAGTATCGATGTTTATTATAAATAATTAGAAAGACGCGCCCCGGCTTCGCCCGGGTCCAAATTGTAGGAGTCAGTCACATAATAATACGTATATATATGTACTTTTGTACTTGTACTATGTACTTTTCAAATAGTCTAAGAATTTTTCAAATAGGTGCATATGTTCCGGAGAATATCCACCATATACATATATTATACTCTTTCTTTCTCTTTTTATAATATAACAATTTTATAAAAAGAGAAAGACATATAAAGATTTTTAAAGACAATAATAATTGTTATTGTTAGTCTACAAGGTTACTTCATCACAAAAAAATCTTCATCTTAAAAAGATCTAAGGATTATCATGTTAGCCTACGATGTACTAACACATGATTTCGAAGATTTCTGGTCTTTCCAGATATGTGGATTTCCTGACGATATTTTCTTTCACCGTTGCATTGGAGCAAGTGATCATCATTCGAAATATAAATATGAACTTAAAAAGACTTTTAACCTTAGTCGTTTTTTTTTTTTTTTTTTTTTTTTTTATAATGATAGATCAAGCATTTGACCGCAGTCTCACCTGATGGTAAGTGATGACGCGATCTAAGATGGAGCATGCTTGTCTATTATGAACCGATTCACTCGCGACTTGAAGAGACCAGGGTCGTAGTGTTGTGGAAACAAGGGGTTTCTCTGGATTATTACTGTTAAGCATACATAATGTTTAAAATTGTCAAGAATAATTTTAGGCAAAGGCAATGTATGTAATATGATTATATAAATGCTATATATACATTATATTTGTAATTTCAGATCTCTTATATGCGAATATCTCTTATATCCCACCTAAGGGTGGAACGTCCCCTGAAGGCCAAATACCATTCCGTTTTCATAGTTTTAACAAGATGAAGATTTAAATTTTTTTTTGTTTCAGATTTAACATCTTCTGCCATCCCCTTGAACACTGGACCAACTTAATATACCATAGTGCTGTTTATGTTTAACATTTACTAGTTGTTTAAAAGTGAATTAATAAATTAAAATTAATTAATTTACTTCCTGTCTTTTGCTAAAAATCTTAAATTCTGATGTTGTGCCCATGAAATGAATCTTGTTACCATAAAAATCCTGGCTGCTACAGTACTACTACTGCTACTAATTCGCAAATTTCTATTTATAATAAGAGTGAGAGTAAATTGGAAGTAAAATTTGCGTTTGTAAGAGCTGAGTCCGCGATATAGCAAGTCTGGATTGTCCATTTGATATTTTAGGCAATAACATTGTAGTCTATGAGAGACCTCAACACGGTGCTCGTTGGCCTCAACCGAGTTTCCCAAAGGGTGGCTCTTAAGACGAATATAGATAAGACGAAAGTTATGTCTAATGTCCAAGTTATGCCCACCCCAGTAATAGTTGGTTACCGGGGAATCCCAGTTCCAGTTGGAATTCAACTCTCGAAGTTGTTGACGAGTTATCTACTGGGGACAAACGTCGTACAACTGAGATTGTGATGATGAAGCCTATCTATTAAGGACCACGCATCATTTTTTTTTCACTTGATGGTAGGTGGTTACCGTCGCCTAATAAGAACACAAGCAATACCAGGGGAGTACATGTGCGCTGCAGACCTTGCAGGAATTTGTTTACAGCTCGGTTGAACGAGCCCATGTTATAGCTAGATGGAAACAGCTTAAAATGGAGATTGTTCCAAAGATCGCACGTCCATGGGATAAAGTTTCTACTCATCCGAACTGTGCGCAGCGGCACCTTATCCAAGTAATGCGGATGAACTTAGCATCTCCGGCGCGCAATGCGATGCTAAAAGTTTGAGGTTAGCATTAATTGCAACAATTCATGCGATCACTCACCATTTTATTACAGCTGGTAGAACACATAAAGAGAGGCTACATCTCTTCTTAAACTAAGTGGTTCCACTCGTTGCTGTATGAGCATTGGATCGTCAACAATTCGACGTTACAAGTACTCAGCCCTATAAAAAAAACAATAATTAAAAATATCCATGTTTTTCTTTCATTGTTTTCAATTGTTTTACTGATTGGGCTGATGACATAACTTCCTAACATAATAATAAAGTCTTGCGCCGTCTTCAGAGATCGTAGAATACTCTTCGGAAGATTTGTTCTGTTTTTCGTTGCGTACATTCTAGAATAGCATTGGCAACATACTTATTTGCTAACGAGTACATTCGTTATGTTAGGTATATTTTTTTTTTTAAGACAATGAGCTCTGTGGCATTTGTATGTGAGTAGCACTGTAATAGGCTTATATGTGTAATTTATATATAATATGTGATGGTGTATGACTTAATTATGGATTTTGTTTATTTTTTTTCCCTTTTCTTCCTCTTTTCCCTTTTTTACCTTTGTAAAATCCTTAATTTTTTTAGGATTTTACATCAGTATAAGATGTAAAATTCTTAATTGGCTGTTAGATACGCTTTATTTTTTTTTTTGGAGAGCTGTGGATTTTAAGTGAATGTATAAATAAATAAAAATAAGTAAAGAAAACAATATAATGTGGTCGAAAAAGGATTTTTATTTTCAAGAGAGAGACGTGCAGTGCCTAGGGTCACGCGACACGGTTAATCCGACTCATTAAGAATCACATTCAAAATATAACAAGAAGGCGTAAATTGTAGAGCAGTGGTTGATCAACATGAAGCAGCAAAGTAAACGCAATTTGTAACTGAATAACAATGACACGCGAACTGAACGAATGCTAGTTTTTCTACGACCGCTTTTTATGCAACGCAGTGAGTTTCTTGTTTGACATATATTTACTTATTGGACCAGTTCGCGTTTGAGAAGCGGTTTGGGCGTGATTGCACAAATTATTATACATTCATGAATTGAAGTTTAGCCTAGCTAATTTAGAGGAAAAAAAGTTTTGAACGTCTCGTTGGTCGAGTGGTTAAAGTACTAGTATTAGCGCTCTGACTCAAGGGTTCAATTCCCAACTGGGCGAACCTTGAAAATAAAGTTTTCAAAACTGGCACTGGTCTGGGTGTTTTACCAGTGGCAATTAATATAATGTCAATAAAATTAACAGTTTATATAAGATGAAGACACTTTATTAAAGTTGTCAATAACCTTTTTTTTATTATTAAAGATGGGTTTGCTCTTGAGCGAGCTCGCCCAGAAGATGCCTATTCACTCGAACCTTGAAAAGATTTGGGTTATATGAGCTCGGAAATACAGAGCGCCGGCAGGGAGTTCCAATCCTTAGCAGTGCGCATCACAAAATATGTTTTAAAGCGCTTGGTCCGAATTAGAGGGATTTCGACAAGGTGAGGATGGTAGTCAGCCGTACGTACGTCTGCATGTCCGATAGAAGAAAGGGGAAGGCGGTATATGACCTCATGCAGTTCTCGAGCACACTCTCCGAAGTAATGAGTCTCCTAGCTGTGCGATCCACCGAGTCGAGTGCAGCAAGTTGGTATTTTGCTGAGTTGGTACCTAATATGTCTGTGATTTATCGCGAAGGAAACCGTGTGAGCCAAATGGCTGTTTGGCTATTATCAGCGATTATTTATTTATCAACGACTAGACTAGATGGTGCCTGCGAGTAGGCGTTGACACCTGATGAAACATGTAAAGCAATATAACTCCTGACATCTTTATTGCTGTTATAAATTTGTCAGGCGTTGAATATTTATTTTTAGACAGCTGGTGCTCACGGCTTCGCTCGCGTGAAATACATAACCTATGTCCATACTGAAATTCTATTCTATTTGTGAAAGATTTTTTTTAAAAATCGAATGCGTAGTTTCGAAGATTACCTCCTACATACAAACACACAAAGTTTATCTCTTAATTGAAATAGTATAGAAATAGCGAACTCGTTTGTCCAGCGATTATTTTATTTTTAATTAAAATTAATTATTTTATTTTTAATTAAAATAGCAATTTTTGTTACATATTCTATTGAAATTCGTTGAATATTTCCTATTCGGTACATGCACGATAGTACAATGCAATTTTCTTTAATTACCCATATCATTAATTTAGTGTTACATGTTTCTCGATGAGTTTTTTACAAGCTTGAAAATTAGTAATGCTGTGTGTTGTTTAAACGCAACTATTATGACATCTATCCAACGGGCTCGTGGATGGATGACTGAAATAAAAAGAGGTTACCTAGTGCTTAAATACCTACGTTGATTGAAGAGTTACCTTTTAAGCTTTAAGATGCATCATCATTTCACTTTTTCAAATTCTATGTCTTTGAGTACATCACTTTGTATGTCTATGTCTTTGAATATATACATATCAGCGACAAACTGGTCAATCCTTTTTGAAGCTTTGTACTTCTTAATTAATTTTTTATTCTTTTCAATTTGAAGAAGGAGCGTTACTCAATGCAGTTAGGCGGAAACTAGGAGGCCCCATCGATGACGGGGCCCAGGGCACTTGCCCAGAGTGCGCAGTGGAAAAAAGGGGCTTGGAGGCGACTAATAGGAGTTCCAAAGATTAGCTTACTGAAAGTTCTTGGGGTTACCTCCGGGTATTCGGGAAGAATCGTGCTACAGCTGGCGACAATCAGAAGGGTTTTTAGTGAGTAAAAATCTCACGTAAATTTTGCCCTCGTAAAAGAAGGTTTAGTGAAATTAACCGAGTAACGGCAAGGCACATTTCATTCCGCAGTCAAAAACTGCGTCTGGCGGTATAAATCTCCTTACTACCATCATGACAGTAACAGCAAGGAATACCAGAGTCCAATTCCCTATCCCTTATCAGAAGCATTGCTCCGATCATCGAGTGGACCATCAGCTAGCCTGCCGAACTTCAGATTAAATGAAATGCTCAATAGATTTTTTAATTTTTGAGTTTAAAAAAAACTTTTCTATTTAAATTATCAGTAACCTGAAAAAATATTATGTGTTTGACGTAAAGCAATAAAAGGAAGCCAACGCACAATTTACATGACCGAGGGGGAATGTATCGACTTCGCGGTACTAATATAGGGTTTTTATCCATCTTAGGTTGTAGTCTGAATTAAAAAGTTACCTAAACGTACTGAACAACCTGTCCGGCGGCAGAAGACAATATTTAGTGAAATAATTGCAAACGTACTTGTTGCTGTGTCTGCCACAAGTTAAATTCTCTCTCTTTCATGTCTTTTATTACAATTCATCTGCCACACAATGTATTAATTGCCTTAAGGAGCCTAAATTACAGAGCAGGCGAACTTGGTCATTTCAGTAAAAAAAACTAATTAGGTACGGAATAATAATTAAATTATTAGCTAAGAATATAAGTAAGCACCTACATATGAAACATTTTTGGTGAGTAAAAACTAAACATCTCGTGACGTTTTGGTCTTTATTAGAAAGTATTGAAAAAAGAAGATTTTTATTAATTAGAAAAAACTGTTTGCAATATACATATTTTTTGTCATTATGTCCTATATTTTTTTTAAATATATTTTTTAACGGTTTTATAATTTTGACTTCAATATAGAAGAATTTACGCATTTGATCCTTCTTGAGAATTTATTTTTTGAATAAACTTACAAAGTTACATAGAAATTTAACAATAATTTTGGGTACTAGGTGTAACCTAAGAGAAAAAGTCATATGGATGCCAAAATACCAAAGCTCAATTAGATGTCCATTGTCCATACAAAGTGAGTAATTGGTGTTTTCATGGGCACACATTCCTACAATCAATATCTATGTTTACCACAATCAAACTTTCCATTTTTAATATTATTTAATAATAATCGCCAAATAATCACACGAGTTTTATGTCTCCTGTGAGGCACGTACTAAGTATACTAGATTTCTTTTAACAAGCTGAAGACGAAACCCAATCTTTTAGTAGTGGCACTGCCACTGTGCCCACTGCGTTTCCTTCATCTTTTAGTGGCAGCAGAAACCACCCCCTTAGAGAAGATCACCGTAAAATAAAGGAATTTGTGCTGTTGCCTTTCGGTGGGTGAGTAAGGGATGCGAGAAAATATTTCCCTACCACCACCTAATCCCTTATCCTACTAAAGTTAGCAGCGTACATGGAGCACGCATGGCGTTGCTTGTGTCAATAGACGGCTGTAGGCTTCTAACATCAAGTGGACCGTCAGCCTGCTTGTAAACCTATTAAAAAAAAAAACAGACAGGTCCTAGTCAATATCTAAATCGCTGGACATATTCAAAAAAGCACTCAAGACACATTTTCTTTATTCATTTTCTGGGAGACTGTTCCAAAGATCGCGCGTAAAAGTCACACAGTAGCCTTAAAGTCACACAGTACCCAGAACTGACCACAAACAACATCGCTGTGGTGGGGATCCAGGCGGGAAATCGGAGGATAACGCTGGCCTCCTTCTACTTCGAGCCGGGCCAACCGATTGAACCCTACTTGGACCAACTTAGGAGGGCTGCGACCAAGCTGGGGGCTGGAGGGTGGTTGATCGGCGGCGACGCGAACGCCAAAAGCCCGTGGTGGGGTAGTAGGTGTACTGATGGTAGAGGCGAGGGGTTTTCGGGAAGTCTGGAGGAGCTTGGTCTCGAAGTTCTAAATTCTGGAGACACTCCGACCTTTGACGTCATCCGGGGGGGCCGGCGTTTCTGTAGTCATGTGGATGTCACAGCATGTTCACATGACCTGTTAGATCTGGTGGACGACTGGAAAGTCATCACGGACCTGACGGGATCGGACCACAACGGCATAGCGCTAAGGTTGAAACTGAAGCCCTCACGAGGAATGGAGGTGGTCAGAACGACCAGAAAGTACAACACCAGGAAGGCGAATTGGGAAAAATTTGGCATCAAAATTAAAGAATTATTGGAAAAATATGAAATGAAGGAGGGTGTTGTACTAAACAAAAAAGATACACTTTTGGCAGTTCAAAATTATACTAAATTAGTTATTGAGGCGTCTGATCACGCCATTCCAAAAAGAGGGACTAAGGAAAGACTGGCGCTGCCGTGGTGGTCTGAAAACCTGACGATCCTGAAGAAAGAGGTCTCCACCAGAAAAAACAGGATCAGGAACGCTGCGCCCGTCCGGAGGGCGTGGGTCGTTGAGCAATATCTCCAGAAGAAGGCGGAGTACGAGCAGGCGGTGAGGCAGGCTCAGACAGACTCCTGGAAATCCTTCTGTGAGAGGCAGGACGGGGAAAGCGTCTGGGACGGGATCTATAGAGTGATAGGAAGGACCGCCACCAGAGACGAGGACACGCCGCTGGAGCGAGATGGAAGGGCTCTAAATGCGAAGGAATCGGTAGAGTGGCTTTCGGAGGTATTCTACCCGAAAGACCACGCAAATTCGGATGAGGAAGTGCACCGCCATATCCGAGAGACAGCGGAAAGGGTGAACATTGGGGAGCAAGAAATATCTTGCGACCCTCCGTTCACCCTGACCGAGCTGGAAATGGCGGTGAGCTCCTTCAATCCGAAGAAGGCCCCCGGTTCCGATGGACTCACCGCTGATATCTGCTCCAGGGCCATCAGCTGTGGCCCTGAAAATTTTTTGTGTGTAATAAACAGCTGTATGGCCAACCATATTTTTCCAGGGATATGGAAGGAAGCAGCGGTGATAGTCCTTCGGAAACCGGGGAGGGATAGTTATACCGTCCCAAAGTCATTCAGGCCCATTGGACTGCTGCCCGTGCTTGGCAAGGTCTACGAGAAAATGCTCGTGGCCCGCCTGAAGTATCACATCTTGCCAGGCATAAGCGCACGTCAATACGGATTCATGCCCCAGAAGAGCACGGAGGACGCTCTCTATGATCTGATGGCGCGGGTCTACGATAAGCTTGATGCCAAGCAAATCGTAACCATCGTGTCATTGGACATAGAGGGCGCCTTCGATAGCGTCTGGTGGCCTAAGATCAGAACCCGATTGGCGGAAGCGGGATGCCCGGTGAATATCAGGCGGGTCTTCGACGACTACCTCACCGACAGGACGGTTAACGTCAGGTACTGCGGTGAGGTATGTAGTACTGAGACAAGCAGGGGCTGCATCCAGGGGTCTATAGCCGGTCCTTTGCTGTGGAACCTGACCCTCGACCCACTGCTGCGGAGCCTGGAGAGTAGAGGCGTCTACTGCCAGGCTTTCGCGGACGACGTAGTGCTCGTCTTTGATGGCGGAAAAGCTCATGACATTGAAAGGAGCGCCAATGCCGCTCTCGCACATGTCCTGGAGTGGGGTGTCGAAAATAAGCTGAAATTCGCCCCAAACAAAACAAGCGCTTTGGTGGTGACGCGGAAGCTTAAATTCGACACACCACGACTGGTCATGGGCGGGATCGACATTGACGCAAAGGATGAAATAAGGTTGTTAGGATTGACTGTTGATAGGAAACTTACCTTCAACAGTCATGTCGAAAGAGTGTGTCGGAAGGCTATAGGTTTATATAAGCAGTTGGGGAGAGCCGCCAAAACTAGTTGGGGGCTTCACCCCGAGGTGATCCGCTCCATCTACGTCGCCGCGGTGGAACCCGTAATAATGTATGCGGCGAGCGCATGGGCCCCCGCAGCCGGGAAACTGGGAGTGGCCAAGCGACTAAACGCTGTACAGAGGGGCTTCGCGCAAAAGTTGTGCAAAGGCTACCGCACGATATCCCTTAACTCGGCCCTGCTGCTGGCTGGGCTGCTCCCCCTTGACCTACGCGTCCGCGAAGCCGCGGCGCTTTACGAGGCCAAGAGGGGGGTGCCCCGGCTGGAGCTGAAAGACAGGGAAGTCGAGCGGATGGCCTCAGCAATCGAGGGTCCCCACCCCGCCGAGTATGCGAGCCTGCAGTTCGGTAAACTGGTGGACGAGGAACAAGTTAAACAAAACAGCGATTACCAACTCCGCATTTACACGGACGGCAGCAAGATTGACGGCCGAGTTGGGGCCTCGCTATCCATATGGAAAGGCGAGGCCGAGACATCGGCCGTGAAGCTTAATCTGCCGCCCTACTGCACCGTCTACCAGGCTGAACTCCTGGCTGTATGCGAGGCGACAAGGGTGACCCTGCGGCGTCCCGAGGCCACCTCTGCCATATACAGCGACTCGATGGCTGCTCTCCAGACCATCGCGGCGAACAGGTGCTTACACCCTCTGGCAGTGGAGGCGCGCAAAAATATTAATTTGGCAAAGAGCGGTGGCAAAATTATTAAATTATTTTGGATCAAGGCGCACGCTGGCCTAGAGGGTAACGAGCGAGCGGATCATCTCGCTAGAGAGGCGACTCTCAAAATGAAAACAAAACCAAAGTATGACGCGTGCCCGGTCTCGTTCGTCAGGCGTTGCATTCGTATGCAGACGCTTGACGAGTGGGGCCGGAGGTACGCAACCAGTGGGACTGCATCGGGGACGAAATTATTCTTCCCCGATGCAGTTACGGCCTTCCGCACAATACGAAAGGTCGGTGTTGACCGCGTCCTCACCCAAATCTTCACGGGGCACGGTGGATTCTCCGAGTATTTGAAACGCTTCAAGTGCAAGGAGAGTTCATCGTGTATCTGTGGTGCGGGCGACGAAACGGTCCCGCACATAATTTTCGAATGTCCTGCGAATGGGAAGGAAAGATCTGACTTAGAAGTAGATTTAGGAATTAAGGTAGATTTAGGAAATGTAAAAGAATTAATGAGCAAAGATTGTATAGATAAGTTTTTGAAATACTGTAAAATAATAGCGAGTAAGACAATAGAAAGGAACAAATAAGAAAATTGTAAATAACTGTGATACTGTATATAGAATGTATAAAAAAGTAAATAAAGTAAATTGGTAATAAATAAAGAACCCCCATCCCTATGGTAAAGGTTTTTGGTAAAAGGTAAAGGAATACGAGGTCAACAACGAACAATGAATAAAAGTAAAAATAGTGAATAAGGAATAGTTAGAATAGTCTTAGATTAGGAAAGAAAAGTATGAATGAGGATGGCTAAAAGAAAGAACTAGTATGTAGAATGAAAGTGCGAGCAGAAAGTGAAAGCGAGAACTGGAATGGCAGGGGAAATTAGTAAATATAGGCACCAGCGTATATGCTAGTGGGAGTTTGTTAAAAAAAAAAAAAAAAAAAAAAAAAAAAAAAGATCGCGCGTCCGTGGGATAAAGTTTCTACTCATCCGAACTGTGCGCAGCGGCACTTTATCCAAGTAATGCGGATGAACTTCGCATCTATGGCGCGCAGTGCGGTGGTAAAAGTTTGAGGTAAGTTTTTTACCACCAACATTGTTTTATTTTTTATATAATTTTCCTTACCGTAAGGTTGCCTGGAAGAAATCGCTATGAAGCGATAAGACCGCCTTTTGTACTATTACTTGTTGTTTGTTTCTTTTTTTTTATTCTAGAGTTTTATTAATTTAAAAAAACTAAACCCTCCCAGAAAAGGCATCCTCAACCCCTAAGTTAGACAGCTACCACATTCACCACTCGACCAAAGCATTAGCTAATAATCCAATTATTAGTAAAATCTCTTATAAAGTCCTTCAAGAATGTAACATGCAAATGATGTTACATCACCGCCTTTATTTTGCTGTTCGCTGTAATTAACAGCTTCCGACGCTGGTGCTATTGTTAAAGGATGTGACTGCAATCCCGAATTCCTTGTTTTCAGCACATATTTGAAGGTCTTCGATCACTTCGATCCTTTAGAATGCTTTTGTTCCGTTAACAGTAGTCCAAGTGGTTTTTTACGGTGGAGTGGGTAATGATATTCAAATAGGGCGGCATCGACAACGATTTAGCATTGTTAATTGATGTACATAAATTTCGATCGAGTATATAAGTGCAATATTTTTCGTGGTAAGCATTATTACAGTTACTGAAGTGATCTAGCTGTGTTTACCCACAACTGAATAGCAGCGCGATGTCTCGATTCACGGTAATGTTCTAATGACAAAGAGACCTTCTCTAGCGCCTTTTCCTAGCTACCAATTTTGGAAGAGCTCAAATAAATTTTTATTAGATATTATTTGCGTAAATATCTAACTACGTTTATCTTATTTCAGATTTTCTTTGTCATCGCTTTGGCGTATGAAGCTTTTGGAAATCGTGAGTATTTTTTTTAATATTCTTACAATTATTGTCAACGCCTTCTTTCGCGTTGGATTCAAAATTCAACTATTTTGAATTGTATAACAATTAGGCTATCCTAATTGTTATACCAGTGTTTATATAAATTTACAATTAAATTTTATTAAATTTTGTTTAGCCACTTTGGCCTAATTTTAAGGCAAAGTGCGTAATTGGCCCTTATATAAAAAAGCTTAGTATATATCTGTAATAGGAAAGAATAATTGCATTTTTTTTTAAATCTATCTAAAAGGATTTTTCTTTGGCGTAACTACATAGATCTATATTTATAAGTGTGCCAACAGTTTACTTACTACCTGATTTATAAATATCAATATTTGTAAATATCAAGTCTCGAAATGAAAATATACATTTTTTAAACTACCATTACTCGAGGATAGAGAATAAAATATTTTTTGGTAGTTTCAGAGATAACTCCGAACAAACAACAAAAAGCAAACAAGTTTAACATCTAATATTGAATTCAGTATACATTAATAATCTATTTTTACGTAAATTGTTGCAGCTGTGGAGAAAGCCCCCGCGGATTCACGTGCTGAGCAATCCGGTTACCTAGGGATTGCAGCGAGTCCCATAGCTGGTAATGCTATCGGACTTGGATACGGTGGTGCCGCAATAGCGGCTGGCCCCGGTCTGGCAGCAGGCCCTGCCGCAGTCATCGCTGGCCCAGGTCTCGTGAGCAGTGGACAAGCATTGAACAACGCTGCTGCAGTCGGGGCGGCGCAATTGAGTGCTATTCAAAATGCCCAAGCAGTACAAGCAGCTCAGATAGCTAACTCCGCCGCCGCCGCAATTCAAGGCGCTAGAGTCGCGGAAGCAGCTGCAAGGGCGGGTCAGGCTAACGCTATTCAGAACGCTCAAGCTTTGGACGCAGCTCGTATCGCCAACGTACAGAGAGCACAGGCTGCCGCGTGGGAAAACGCAAGGGCCGCGGAAGCAGCTAGACGAGCGGCAGCTGGCAGTGCTTTGGAAGTTGCTCGTGCTGTTGAAGCTGAACGTGCTGCGAATGCTGCACGCGTACAAGCTGTAGCCATCGCTAACACTAGAGCAGTTGAGGCAGCACGCATCGCAAATGCTGCTCGCGCACAGGCCGCAGCAGTTGCCACAACCGCTGCTCAAGCCCAAGCAGTCGCTGAAGCTGTAGCTAGCCAAGGTGCGTTGTTACTCGGCGGTGGAGGTCTCGTTTCCGGCGGAGTAGTCGGCGCGCCCATAGCAGCTGCCGGTGTACCGGTCGCCGTCGGAGGACTTGGAGGACTCGGTGGACTCGGTGGACTCGGCGGACTCGGCGGACTTGGTGGAAAGTACATCCACTAACACAATAGGCCAGTAGAACCAATTCTAGCAGTTAAGTCTCCATTGTCGTAGACACACGGATTTCTACATCCATTTCGGTTCCTTCCACAGAAATGGTTAGCGGCAGATCTCAATAAGATTTGGACTGGTCATGTAAATAGGTATCCACTATTATAAAAACAAGATGTTTTATTTTCAATAAATCGGCTGCAATATTATTTGTTGTTACATTTAACATAATCGATGTCCTCGTTCGTCCGTTTATAGTATGCAAAAAGGATTTCACTATGAAACCTGTCATTTATGTAATCCTGAGAAGAAACCCCGTAAGAAACTCAGGATACCATTCTTTTTGCCATCTTTAAAGTGATATATATATAACAATTATAATTATTATACACAAATTACAGTAAGTATATAAAGTCAGGGTAAGAAAAGGTTCGTCACTTGAAAGTCGACATTTGCTTGCACTAGAACAATTATCAGTCATGCCAAAATTTCATTTCAAACGTCTGTCAGTTGTCTACTTAGTGCTTTATTAGTTTCAAAAGGTACTAAGAGTTTACAACTTGATAAAGGAATTAATTTGAAAACTGACGAAGGTTTTCGTACACCGACTGTACAATATTTACTAAACATAATATGAGCTCAGAAGCGTTTAAACCCACGCTTCATTATCGCTTAAATAATCGGCGATTTTATAACATGTTATGCTATTACGGTAACATATACTTTTTAAATTAATGGCTTTTAATTTAGATTAAAATTGATAGAATTTCTGTAAGACCACAGTGAACAATTTTAGAGAAGCAAGTGTATCACAAAAAACTAATTAAATTAATAATCTTTTCTTCGTTATCTATCTATATGGCTAAGCACAAAACTCGAGAACAACTGGACAAAATCGGCTTCTTTTTTTTTCAAATATTCCTTGAAATCCCAGGAAAGTTGTTATAAAGAGAAAAATTTAAAAATTTCACGAAAAATTTCATCCGTGCGATGCCGGTGATGGGTCAATATTCTTTTTGTAATTTTTGGTTTATCAATATTTGAAAAATTGTCATACAACTGCTTAGATTGTTCTAAAAAAGTCTATTGTGTACAAATTTAAGTTTAGGACTAATAGATGTTCAAATGAACGGAAATTATTATTGATTCTACAATTTATTCGCTTATTTTAAGTAGGTACATACAGCATATACACGAAAAAATATCTACGATATCAAACACGGTTATTAACAAAATATACAAAGACAATGTTAAGTTAATCATCATCATCATCGACAGCCTATGTCCTCAGTGCAGGAGCATATGGGCTATATGGTCTACCATGCAGGCCCAGTGTGGGTTGGTGAACTTCACATGCGGCTTAGAAATTCTTTTTTGGCGTATGCAGGTTTCTTCATGTTTTCGTTCAACTTAAGTTTTTAGGAAATAACTATTGGTACATGGTATAACTGAGGATCGAACTCAGACCTCTCGACATGATAGGCCGTGTCTTTCCACTGCGCCACCGACGCGACGCTCCGTTACGGTTACGGGTTAAGTTCAAGGTTTGTTTATATTTTACTTTAGATAAATAGTTCAAGTTTAATTTAAATTAGATATTTAGCTTTTATCAAAGATTGGTCGTAGGTTATTAAATCGGTGAGTTTACTTTAAAAAAAATGTAAAAAAATGTAAATTTGGCCACGAAAAAATTCTATTGTGACATTGGTAAAACCAAATAGAAGTTTTCATAATTATAGAACCTCACCAATAGTTAACTGAATCAGTTTCAATAAACTATTGGTGAGGTTCTATAACTATTCGTCAACACATTTTAAACTGCCAAATTTAAATTTCTACGAGCCCGTTCGATGAGTGGTTAGTGTGCTTGCCTTAACCATCTCTTCTGGGTTCCCGAGTTCGATTCTCGGCAGGATTAACTTTGAAAAATGAACTTTTCAAATTTCCTTCTGGTCTGTAGTTGGAAAATATTGGCAGGGCACACTGTGTTTCGCAGTCATTTGGGCAGCCCTTCTGGCGGCAGTAACCACCCCCTTACAGAAGACTACCGTGAAATAACAGCACGTGTGCTGTTTCGATGAGTGAGTAAGGGATACCAGAGCCTATTTCCCTATCACCTCCTAATCTCTTATCCTTAACTGTAGTCTGCAGCGCACTTGCAGCAGCTTTGGCATTGCTTGTATTATAGGCGATGGTAGCCACTATCATCAAGTGGACCGTCAGCCTGTCTGCCGATCGTAACATAAAAAAACGGAACAAGTGCGAGTTGAACTCGCGTGAAGAGGGTTCCGTACGATGTTATCTATACGCACAATATTGAGTGATTTACCATGTTATTTTAATATCATGGACTTCTCATAGGTTTTCCTATAATCTATAAGTAGAAAATTAATTTCTGTATTTTTTTTTCAAAATTTTAGGTTCAGTAGTTTCGGAGATAAGGGGGGGAGAATGGTCGGACTGACGGACACACGAGTGATCCTATAAGGGCTCCGTTTTTTTTATTGGGACGTACGGAACCCTAAAAAAATATGGTGGAAGTGTTTGGACTCCATATTATAAAAAAACTAGCAACCCACTTCCGGCTTCGGAGGGATGCAATTTTTTCTTCAAATTATATATAATACAAAAACCTTCTTCGTATATAAATCTTATATTATATAAATAAAAAAACGCTAAGCTCAAAACTCAAGAACGATTAACAATTTAATCGTTAAAAAATGTAATCCCTGAGAGAACCCAAGAGTTGCGGCAGATAAGAGGGTGGCAACCTATTTTTTTTTTTTCAGTTATTCAGATCGGTCTCTTTTCTAATGCACATCTCATATTTCTAAACAAATGCAATAGTTAGAAAAACATATCAGAAATAATTATGTTAAAGGTACTTGCAGCAAGATTGCGGCGTTGTATGACCCCACGTGTAACCTTTTATTTAATCACATTTCGATCAAATACTTAACAGGTAGGTGTAGAATTTTACGGTGGGATCTTGATTACTATTAATAATTATAGTATCAATTATAGTAGATCTTGATTACTATTAATAATTATTGCACAATAGGGAATGCGTCTAATTCAAAAAAGGCTTAAATATATTTTTTTATCAACATTTTTGCTTTAGAATTATGTCTATGTAAATATTTTTTAATATTATTCTTTTTCGTTAAGAAAATAATTATTAAAAGTGCATAAAAATGTGGGAAATTCAAAATACTTGAAACGGTCAGATCGAATGTGATGTCAAAGTCTATGGAATGTGACGTCAACGTCTATGAAATGTCAACAAGCGTGTAGAGTTTGTGATTTTTAACATTTGATTGTATTGTAGACTTTGACGTCACGACAAGCGCGCCAAAAGGGCGGGTGTTTAAAGTGCCCGTAGCTGTTAGTTAATTTTAACTTTTTTTGTTACCAAATTTCCGTTTTTTGGCGCTGAATATATTTTTACGGTTATATAACGATATAACCTATCGTATGAAAATATAAAAAAATGTGCATATTCCCTATATCACTAATAAAATAAAAAAATATTTATTACAACAATAAATATAAAATATTCGTTTTTTCGGATCAAATTTTTACCTTTTAGAATAGTAAGAGCGACTATAATATTTTTGCTTTATTAAAATACCTACTACTTAAAAGTACTTAGTTTGTGCCCTATAAAAAACTTTTTTATGAGACTAAGTTTCTCGAAATTGACATTTCGCGAAACTTAGTCTGGTATTTTTCGTGACTGAATTCAAATAAACTAGTTAGAAGTTTTTTTATCTGTGCAGTCGTAATTCAATTCTATAACATGTCTATATTGTCTACGAATAGGCAAGTTGCTTACTTAAGTAAGTATAAATTGAAGTTTTAGTTTAGCATCAATAGTAGGTATACCCCTCTTTATGAAGCTACAAGATTTTGCCATGAAGGTAAATAAATAAATCGAAATAAGGCACCCTGTAGATATGACTATTACGTACGTACAATTACTTTAGAGGAATAATAATTATATGTCAACATCGGAACAGTGATTACAATTAAATACCTAATTGATACTGTACTTTGGTTATATTTTCGTATACCTTCACGAGAGGGAAATCGCATTATTTGTTATTTTACGTTAACAGATATTGTAAACAAAATACGTAAGGAGGTCAATAGTTTAATATTACGTTGATAAAATTTATCCTATATAAACCCTACAAAGAAATATTCATTATGTTTCGTTGCTGAATTACCTAATAGAGGACTGAAAATGGCGTTCAAAGTTAGTTCTATTTTTGTTTATATTCAAATAATGTTTTTGTTTATTTGTATTCAATTAATTTATGTCATGATGTGTGTTGTTGCAGATCGCTTGTGTGGTGCTCGCGTTAGTAGCCATATGCCACGGTAAGTTAAAATTCAATTATTAAGGTTAAAATTCACTTACTTATGACCAAAATATAATATTATATAATTTAGTAATGCCACACATTACTATTCGAACCAGTAAATATTACAAAAAAAAATTCAAAAAGTTCTACACATCGAATTATGAAGTCTGTCGACTACTGTTTGTATTAAAATAAATAATTTTGAGTGTCTGGTAATGGTAATTGATATTTGGGCGACAACATGTTCCATGATGCGAGCAGTAGGTATAATTCGTTTTGCAATTTAATTTAATTATTCAATATTATCCAACATATTAATTCAATAAATAATATTCAAGAACCCGACTGGTCAAAATTTATGATCACATTCATCAAAAAAGCCGAAATTGTTCTCCTTTTTTTGTAATTTCTTTTTAGAATATTTTCATGACGTGCAGCGTAACTATTTCTAACTGATAATATGATATGCACAAAAACAGCCACGATTTAATATATTACCTAATTAGTCTCAACAACTGCCTTCATCCTTACCTAAATATTAAATTAATATTATTATGGCAATAATTAATTACCTAGTGGGTACTCATTACCTAGTACCTACTCATTTAAATCTTAATTTAATTATTTGCAGTCTATGAAATATAGTTTATGTAGAAATACAATACTTATAAATGTATAAATGTATGCACTTACAAAAGTGCTGGTAGGTATCAACATTGGAAAAAATATATTTATTACCTATATAACATTCGTAACCTTTTTTCAAACAATATAACCTTCTAATTCTATGGAAACAAGTATATTAATTTCATTCTAAGGTTCATTAACTAACTAAGAATTAATTTCATTAACTAAGAAATTATAGCCTGGAAATTTTGCTTTTAGGTATACCTCAAGGATATGGTCACGGTGGTCATGGTGGAGGTGGACACGGCGGATTTGGTGAACAAGGTGGATTCGGCGGCGGTCAAGGAGGATTTGGTGGTCAAAGCGGCCATGGTCAAGGAGGATTCGGTGGTCAGAGCGGTCATGGTCAAGGAGGATTCGGTGGACAGAGCGGGCAGGGTCAAGGAGGATTCGGTGGACAGAGCGGACAGGGTCAAGGAGGATTCGGTGGACATAGCGGACATGATCAAGGAGGATTCGGAGGTCAGAGTGGACATGGCCAAGGAGGATTCGGTGGTCAGAGTGGACAGGGCCAAGGCGGATTTGGCGGACATAGTGGACATGGACAAGGAGGTTTCGGCGACCAGGGCGGACACGGAGGAGGATTCGGCGGCCAAAGCGGACACGGAGGTTATCAACAGCACGGATATTAAATTATTAAGTACTTACATAAAACATAAATTACTTTAAAAAATAAACGCCTTTTACTCTTTTTTAATGCCTTATAATTGATGACCCTAAATTGGTTCTTTCTAAAATAACTGAACTAAAAATAAATCTTAGAGTTTTATTTTCAACAAGTCCAAGCAACACGAATAACATCTAATTTTATAGAATATATAATTTTTTAAGTTAAGTTTAAGTTCAGGCTGACGGTCCACTTGATGGTAGGTGGCTACTGTCGCCTATAACACAAGCATCGCGACAGGTGTTCCAAGTGCGCTGCCGACTACAGTAGGATTAAGGGTGGGATTGGGAAGAGTTAGGGAAATGGGCTCAGGCATCCCTTACTCACTCACCGAAACACAACAGCACACGTGCTGTTATTTTATGGTGGTCTTCTGTAACGAAAAAAACATGTGACTTGCAGGTAAGTAAATTGACAAATTTATAACTAGGTACTACTATTTCTTTCTTGCATTCATCTCTTTCTTACTATACGGGTGGGATTCCCGTCTATTCCTATTCTAATTCTTTTCTTATTTCTATATTCTTTATTCAGGGGGGAATGAGTTGACACCTCTGTTTTATTTATTAAATCGTATCTTATAATTGTTTTACGCCAGCTAAGTATACGCCAAATGTGTATTGAATATTTATGATTTAAACGCCGAATTTGTTTTCATATTGGCAGGGCTACCTGAAATCCGTAGTTATACCTAAACTGGGCCGCCCATCTGGCGGCAGTAACCATTCCCTTATATAAGACTACCGGAAATAACAGCACATGTTTTATTGATTGTGTTTTTGCGACTTACTTACTTATCCTATCAAGGTTGGCAACTCTCAAGGTGTTGATTTATTTATAGGTTATGTTTTTATAGTAGGTAGGTATCCCATTATGTGGACCCCAGTCTGTTCGATAACTTTTGTAATGTGTAGGTACTTACAACGACGCTTTAATACCAAACGGTATTTACACAAGCAAGGACTAAAACCGTGGGCACTTGAATAAGGTTTGTAAATATCTTATCATTAAAGGAAGTGACAGAAATGCATAATATGCTAGTGGTGCCAGCAGACGAACCCGATTGCAGCGCCACCTATCGGATCCAATTGTGGCCCACTTAAACACACACACACACACAAACAATTTAATCAAAATTGGTGCAGCCGTTTAGGAGTTCAATCACATACACACAATTGTATGTTTAGTCACATAATACATATTGTATAGGTATGTATTATCCACAATGACAGAACAATACAATTGGATAACACATATTGTATACTTACGTATATTGTGTGCTCAGAAACTACAAGGGTTGCTGCTATGTATTGAGCCTACTAATGAAAAAACAAATAGGTATTGATGATTCAAATTGATCTTATTGTTTTTCAAGCAACTAACTCTATGATGATCGATACACTTTTGTATGCTTTGGAACCAATTTTCAAAGCAGTTTTTCTACTCCTACTCTTTTCTATTTTCAGTGTCGTAAAAAATCATCGCACGAAAATTTTCATGATGAGATTTTTTTTTCAAGTGACTGGAAACAATACAAATCGCGTTTAAATAATAAATGTTTGAGGTTAAAAAAAAGTCAAACTTTTCAATAGTAAAGGCGCCTTAAAGATGTTGTCAAGGCTCAATACTTAAATAGCAACCAAGTATTCAACATTTCAATATCCAATAGGATAGGTATCACTAATATAATTACTACGAGGAATAATTAATGTTTGATCATAGCTTTACCCTCATATTTTTACTTAAGCAATTAGCGTACATATGGATCCCCGACGAGGGGAATCTGATCAACCAAACCTTTTTTTTTTTTGACGCGGGCAAAAATGCGTTACGCATACACACACCGTCCGGGGAGACGGTGCGGTTATGTGGGACTCCCTTCCCTCTTGATGAGAGAGGTATACCCACTAAAACCCCGCGGCGACCTTCCTCAGCGGTCGAGGGAGGGTCCTTGGATCGCATTAGCGCGCCAGGGCCCCCCTCCGCTGTGCCCCCCGTTAGTTACGGTGGGGCGCCTCCCGGGGATGCGTTGTTTGCTTCCCCTCGGGGAGGGGAAAGACGCTGTCACCAGCGGCTCCCCCAACTCTCGGCAACACTCCCGACCGCGTGGCGTGTTGTCCGATCCCGGACCACATATTTTGACGGCACATCTTCCCCGTGATGTGCCGCCAGTAGCCCGTAGGCGGCGTCTGAGTTACCTACTTTGGTTGTTGGCACCCCGACGTCGCCTCCTCCGAGCGGGATCGGCCCTCTCTCGAACCCGCTCTGCGGCCTCCTTCTGGAGCATTACTTCCTCACAGAAGGAGACCACAGCCTTCCAGTGTTCCTCACTCGCCAACATTGCCGCTACTAATGCTGGCGGGGACAGATTTCTTCTGATTTTGTCGACCAAGACTCGGCGCTCGGACGCCCATGCAGGGCAGTCCTCCAGTGTGTGCTGTGCGGAGTCCCGGTCGGACGTACAATGTTGGCATTGAGCCGTCTCCTCCCTTCCGATACGATTCAGATACTCACCGAAGCAGCCGTGCCCGGTGAGTATCTGAGTCAATCTATAGGTGACTCGTCTGGTCTTCTTCCCTGTCCAGGCCTCGAAGTTCGGCAGAACCGCTCCGACGGCGCGCTAATCAACCAAACCTAGGATCTCCTGAGGGATTCAGATAAGACAAGTCGAGGCGACAATTAGACTTTTTATTATCAACTTGATAATGAAAAATATAGGACATAGACATGACGACACAAATATGGTTCTTGGTTGTTTTATACATAAATAAATCACCTATATAACAAAAGCGAAGCCCGTGGGTGCTCCATCCACCTTGAAAGGACATTTACAAATCGGTATAGGGTAGGTAATGGGTTCAACACACCGAAGAACTAGTGTACATGTGGCTATTTTATTGGTCGGTGGTCTTCTATAAAGGGTCACTCCCCGACGGGGAGTCCCCGTACAGTAGGCTCCACTCTACTCCCTGTAAGGCTGTCCAGATTATGACTGCGGAACATACTGTGCCTTGTCACTAATAAAAGCCGTTGTCGCGAAACTCTGCGTATAGAAAATCAAACAACAATCAAACTTGCGTATCAGGAAAATCAAACAAGTCTTGCTGCAGCGAAATTTATTATGCTTTTGTAATCCTAAACGGGGCGTATACAATATGGCGCGGCATCATGTCGTCGTTAGCACATTCGTTTTCGAATTGGTCGTTAAGTACTACCACCTGTGCTCGGCGTGGTCTTCGCATCAGGTGCTTTGAGTTCTGGCACTTTTGGTGCATCTGGAGTTTTCGGGAGGTCTGCAGGTTGCTTCACACTCCCTGGTAGGTCGATGCCGATCACTGCTGAAGCGAACAAGACAAGACACACCAATATCTGAAATCAACGAAACATAATTCAATATAAGCTATTGAACGGATTTTTTTTACAACTTATAGATTTTATACACAGTTAGTTCCACTGGTCTTTCATTACTATGCAGTTACAAAGCAAGATGGGCAAATGTTGGCTGCTTAAGACAGCAAAATATATGTTTGAATTCCGGTCAAGACTGCATCTCTGAGTGTTTTCATTTATATGTTCGAACTAGAAATAAGATCAGTTGCAATAATAGTGCACAAAAATATCGTCAGGAAACCGGTTCGTGTAAGAAGACTTGAAAAATACATGAAGACATACCGAGTAATGAGCAGGCTTGGTATACCGAGTATAATGAGACTTACCTAATATCTACATAGTTTTTTTTTAAAATCATTTATTTAGAACAACAAAGAGTAAAACAATAAGATTTGCTGGATTATGAAAAAAGCTTCTAGAGCTCATTTTACCACCCTTTTTGAGTCGGGTCGTAATGAGCACAGATCCAATTTTTATTAGATTGGGGTTTCTTAGAATTTGTCGTACACCTGACCAAGGTAGCTCTTCTTCTGCTATAAGGAATTGTTATTTTGGTCTAAGTTGATAGCGTAGGTACCTACAAATTTTTAAGGCCAACCAATTACGCAAATAACAGAATGAGGAGCGCGTACTCGTAGTAGGTACTCGTGTCATAGTATCCTGATACTTTTAAAATTTGCCACTTACATAATAGAAATGATTGATTAATTGGTGGAAAATGTTCAAGATTTTTTTTAACGGAGACACCTATTAAAAGTGTTTTTTTTTAATGTTACACCTGTGGAAACATTTCACATGAGTTAACATATTTCCGTGGATTAATATTGGATAAATCAGTGCGGTGGTGGTGAAGATGTTGGGGATCTTCTTGATGAGCTTGGCTTGGCATGAAAGAGCGCCTATCTAATCAAATGCGCAGTCGGATCCTGAAATTCTTTGGACAAGTCAGTCGACGTGGAAGACGTTCTATGAACGACTCCATAGAAAGTCTTGTCGTGCAAGGGAAAGTCGAAGACACAAGACCAGGGGAGATACCCGATGACATGGACGGATCAGATGAAGTCTGCGGTGGGTGGGCCTGTGCACGAATGTGCCCGATTAACGGCTAGCAGGCGGAGGTAGCGGGACGTGGTGCAGTGCGGTGCGGCGCGATCTGTCTGTTGCCCGATCTACCGGAATGTGATACTCTGACAAGAGTGTAGCGATCAAGAAGAAGAAGAAGTCAGTGCGGTAGAAAAGCAAAATAAAAACCAGAACATTTGAAAAAAAATTGTATAACCTAGCTACACAAAAAAGAGAGACAGTGAATATAATTTAATATTTTTTAAGAAATCGCAATACTAGAAAATGAATAAGTAGGCGGCGAAAATTAGTTGGGTACATAGCTATACAGCTAGATACCATTTTTGAATTAAGTACCTATTTAAGGAAATAAATTATGAAACAAATAGGTTATGCTTTCTATCCACCATTAATTATATCCTTGCTCTAATTAGGTGTTGTAAGTATAACTATTATATTTATTCCACCCGATATAAAAGAACACCAAATAGGGAATATGCGTCTAATTAAAAAATAAACAAAATTTAATGATCATTTTGCTTTAGAATTATTTATTTTTCGTTGAAATTAAAATAATGATTAAAAAGTACAAAAAAATAACGAGAAATTCAAAATACTTGAAACTCAACACTAATTATTGGTCAGATCGAATATGATTTTATAACATTCGATTATTATTGTAACAAGACTGTGACGTCACGAAAAGCGCTCCAAAATGGCGGGTGTTAGTGCCCGTAGTTGTTAGTTAATTTTAACATTTCTTTTTGTTACTAAATTTTAGTATTTCCGTGCTGGATATTTTTCTATAGTTATGTAACCATCGTATAAAAACATTTAAAAAAATGTGCATATATTGAGTTACTTCAGACATTTCAAATACAAAAAAGTTCTTATAACTAGGACGACCTTGGCGAAGTTTTACAACAATACTAAATCAATATGTTCAGTAGCAGCAGACTGTAGTTATAGTAGGCCTCATTCTTTAGAAACCGTGCTAAGCACGAACGTTCAGGTACCAAGGAGGTTCACCTATATCACAAGGCATGAAAAAGTTTGACTGCGAATTGGATTCTATTAATGAGTCCCAGGAGAGACTGAAGCCTATAAAAACAAAATCTATAAGTTGCAGTTATATTTTGTCACATACCTATATTAATTAGACGAATACAAGTGAACAAAGTCAATGAAATAATAAATATAATAAAATTTACTTACCACTACACGAGTCGACATGTTTGCAATTAGTAACAGGAATAGTTAAAAGCAATTCTTATATACTTTTCTATTGATTAGAAGTTGATGTTTAGTGACGCAATATATTGCTTTAATTGTTAGCCAGCAAAAAGTATCGAACAATGAACCAATTAAGATTTATGTCAATTGAAAAGAAGCTATTATGGGATCACTTGACATGTAATTATACCTAATTAATGGTTGTATTTTAAAAACAGTCAAGTGTGAGTCGGATTTTCCATAATTAAATAAAATAAATATTACTTAATAATTTAATAGGTGGAAAAATAGTTTCTCACGTTCCATCTGGTGCAGGTGCTCTCGGGCATGGCATGGCTGCTTCGGGAGTTATCTACACCGGGTGGCTCGTAGGGAGCCAACCCCAGAGTGTCACTCGTGTGCGTACGCTGAGGACAGCGCACAGCACACTCTTGCGGAGTGCCCTAGATGGTCGGCGCAGCGAACTGAACTCGCTGCGACCATTGGATTGGACTTCTCTCTGCCGGCCGTAGTGAGAGCTACGGTCGGCAGCAGAGCCGCTTGGCAAGCGACTCAATCCTTCTGCGAAGATGTCATCTCGCAGAAGGAGGCGGCGGAGAGAGAGCGGGAGGACGACGTCCTGTCCCATCCCCTCCGTCGCCGACGAACAGGATGCAGGCGGCTGGCGCACGCCAGGACAGGATTAGGGCGGTAGATGGGGACTCTACCGCCCGCTTCATCCTGAGAGGCACGGCGCACCTTGGCAGTTCGGGTGCGCCGTCCAAATGAGCCGTGTCCGGTTGCGGACCCCCGCGGTGGAGCTGCGGGAGAGTGTTAGTCCGACCTCGCAACTTCACCAACAGCGGATGAGGAGGACGCCAAGAGGTTTAGACGGTAGGTCTACCCCAAGACCAGACCATCTCGGGGCAGGAGTCCGACATAACCCACTGGTCTGTCCTCAGGCCGGTGGGTATCCATGATGGATTCTTCTTGTAAAAAACACACTCGGATGCCATCAACGCAGTGCAGTCACCTGCACTTCTAAATTCTTTTCTATTTGGTGTGTGGATTAGAAATAATAATAAATTGCTCTATGAACTTTCATAAGTAATTTATTAGTCAATGGAATAGCTTATAATATAAAGGAATAGTATCTATCTGAGCGGTCGAGCTAAGCTCGGTTACTGTTGGGTGTAAACCGAAAATAGGTAGATACCTATTCGTATTTACATAGCGCCATTTCACAAAATTTTGAAGTAACAGTTGATTATCAACCAATGGCGACAATACAAGATTACATTAGGTACCACAAATGAGATTGCGCTAGTTATAAAAACTTTTTTTGAGTTTTTTTATGAGAATACTAGCTGACCCAGCAGACGTTAGTTCTAACAGAACACGAAAATAATTCCGTAACCCGATTGTGGCGCCACCTATCGGGTCCAATTTTATTTTCAAATCATATTTCAAAGTCACGCGTGCGTGACGTGACACTTTACGTCAATCAACGACGGTTAAATTATTTGGATATTGTTCCTACAAAAACACTAAAATTGCGATTTAAAAATGGGGGGTGGGTGTAGGAGGGTGAAAAATACTTACGACCTATTCTTATACCTACCAAATAAAAATAAAAAATCTTAAAAATCGGTCCAGCCGTTTCGGAGGAGTTTTGTTACAAACACTGTGACACGAGAATTTTATATATTAGAAGATAGGTAGATTTAAAAAGCAAAACTATCTACATACAAAATTTCATCCAAATCGTTACAGCCGTTTCCGAGATACGCGAAATATGTTTGTATTATCTAAACTAAACTTATTTCGCGAAATATATGTAGGTGTACATGAATAGGGGATCGGACAAATTTTCAGAAAGTGTTTTAAATTAATCTTCATGGATATTTATTCCCATAAAAAATACTATTTTATTTATTTATAGCCTTTTAGGTACTCAAAATAATGTTTTAATATTGTTTTTTTGAAAATGCCGCCAAAACGCCACGATAGTTCATCTGAGAGCGCGTAACGTCATTTATTTTGTGGTCCATAACAAAACATCTGCATTGGCAAAGACAATGATTGCCCACAAATGACGTCACGAACTGTGATTGGTGTTTCAGTATAGATTAAAAATATTGTAAATAATAAAATTTTATTTCTTCATTTAAAAATATTTAAATGAATTATATTAAATTATTATTCGATAAATAATCGTAAAAAATTATAAATTTTTTTTTCTAAGTACATTTTAGATTTTAATCTGATTACAGTCCGATCCCCTATTGCTCTTTTATTATTATTTTTAGATAGATAGGTAAGCTATCGAAAGGGTGGGCCGTTGACCCACGGCTGGATCTGGTTCGATTGGAAAATTATGCGAAAATATTCTGTAGTCTTTTTACGGTCAGAATGTATACACCCATATAGCACCCATATAACTTATTTCATGTGCAACATTTAGAGCGACTTCGAAACAGTCTTCTCCACGAAGCATATACAAAGAGGAGATGGTCTAAACAACTGTGCACTGATTTCAAACTAGGTCCTGATGTCATTTTTTGTGGGCGTGGTCTTGGTCAGTCTGCTGTCGGCACTGGTCACGGTGCGGCGGCGCTTGTTTGTTGTAGACTACAGTCAATTTTCATTGGCAATTTAAGATAATTGGGCGGGGTCTAACTTCCTCCTTGCCCCGCGCAGTAGTCACGCGCCGTTCTATAGAAAAATTCAATAACAACATCTCCTCTTTGTATATGCTCCGTGGTCTTCTCCGACCGCTTAAAGGAACGATCGCGAGCTATTCTATTCATTCATATACATACACGTACACCACTCAGGACGTGCGGCGAAATGACGTGCAGTTGACTGTGTATCTATACACTGATCCCTTCAAGCGCAATTCCTTGCAGCCAGTTAAGTTAAAAAAAAAAGTTAAAGTCGACAGACAGGCTGATGATCCATTTGATGGTAGGTGGCTACCGTCGTCTATAACACAACGCCACAAGTGCTGCAAATGCGTTGCCTACCATAGAAGAATTAGGATTATTAAAGGATTAGGAAGGAATAGGGAAATGGGCTCTGGCACCCTGTCAAATGCGACTTTAGCTCATGTAGCGCAATCAATACCCTGGCGCCCTTTCAATCAGTATGTTAAAACTTATTTAACATATCTTATTTGTGGTTTTATAAAAATTTTAATGCTTCAAACTGTTGGCCGCTCGTGGCGCGCCTTGCTTTGCTACCACACCCGGCGTTGGTCATAACATGGGCACAGAGTCTTTAAGAGCGTCGTTGCCGCGAACGACACAAGCTCTGGAGGCGTTGCGAGCGGAAGTGGCGCTTGCTCGGCGCCTCCTAAGACCCTGCGCCCGTGTGCACGGCACACCCTGCACTATAGGTAAAGACGGCTCTGGGCACCCTTTTATCTTTATCTTGTCTTAGTGGCTATTTCTGTCTGCTAGAGTACCAGTATCACGTCGTCCATTGCTGAAATATTGTGATCGCCACGTGAACTAAAGCTCTCTACCTATACCTACCACGTTAAGGAACTGGGGCCTTAGACAAAGTGGCATTCGCTCCGTAGCGATGCGATATCGAAGTTCGTTATCGTCTCAGAGACAAAGGAATCGACACTGTAACACGTGATAAACACGTGATACCTTGTCATGATTTCTTTGTCTCTGAGACGATAACGAACTTCGATATCGCATCGCTACGGAGCGAATGCTACTTTGTCTAAGGCCCCTGTAGTACTTTTTTGATAGAGGCATTCTTCACATCTTCACAAGCCATTGTGTGGCTTCCTAGGATGTGACTGCGCTTGTGCATCAGAGGGCCACACTCGCACAGGATATGCATTGGTGTTTCTTCTGCCTCATGGTAGAAGCGACACTCTCCCGTACTAGTGAGCCCCATTACTTTAAGGTGCCTATTGAGGCGGCAGTGCCCCGTTAGCGCCCTAGATAGCATACACAAATTGCTCCTACTAAGCGACATAGCCTGATTTGTTGCATTTCGACTATAGGCTTTAATGAGCGCTTTGGAATGGTTCAAACCTGGCAAGTCAGTCCAGCGTTTGTAAGATTTAATAAAGCACTGGTTCCATATGGTCCAGCGAGCTAGGCTATTTGGTAGTCCGCACATAGGTTCAGGACCTATTAGCCTACCTTTTGCGCCTACACGAGCCAGTTCGTCGGCCAGTTCATTGCCTTCGATCCCCATCTTAGGACCACTTTGTTCTTGCGCCCTAAGGTATTTAAGTAGTCTACACAGTTTCGCACCAGCTATTTTAAAAGTTCTAAAAGCTATTTTTTGGCCTCGGTAACATAAGTAAGACTTATGTTATTGTTTTTATTGAAAAATATTTAATGTATAGACGTTTACTATTTTTTTATATGTATTGATGATAGACAACATAGGAGTATAAATTGCTTTCAAGGATTAATTGCGCATCTACGGTTTGCATTAGATAAATAGTCACTAGGGGAAATCCTGGGATATTAAGAAAAGTTACATTTCTTCTGATAATAAAGCCTTACAGAATAAGACATTGCCGTGGATTGAAATTTATCTTCATGGGTTTCTAAAAGGTAGAATGGGTTGAATTTTTCATTATAGGTAATGGAGGAACAGAAAATTATTCATTTTGATGATTTTTTTTTGTTCATAGGAAAAATTAGGTACCAACCTAACAACCGGTGTATAAAAGTTGTAAAATGAATTCAATAACTTTAAAGTTAGTTATTTAATAATAAAATTAAATACATAAATAATAACAAAACATAAGCTCACATTTTGGCATAACTTGTGGTAAGTACTCAGTTCAATTTCGCCTTTACTTGTGGTAAACATAAATTGTAAAATGATGAATTCAAGAAATCTTTCAATGGACACCATTTAACCCATCCCTTCTTCTGCAGAAACTCTATGGATTGTTCTTTTCCAACATAATGCGGATCCTGAAATATAAAATCAGACATGTTTATAAATATGAATTGGCAGGGCAAACTGTGTTATGCAATCATAGACTGAGCGAACCGTCTGTAGGCAGAAATCACCAAACCCTTACAGAAGACTACCATTAAATAAAAGCATCCTCTCATCCTCCACCTTGGTTTCATCTATCAAGGAAGTACAATTATGCTCTTGTTGTATTTAGGTATAGGTAGACATAGAAGTCAGCTTGCTAGCCAAACTATAATAAAAATATATAGCCAGAAGTAAGAGCAATTATTATTATACCAAATTGTAGTGTTTTAAATTACTACAATATGGTTTTTGAATGTTTGTCATTTGTATAATGTACGGGTAAGGAGCAAGCCCTTAACCCTACAAGTATGTTGATGGTCTTATATGTGGATTAATATTATTTAAAATGTTAATGTTTATTCTAACCGCACAATGAAATAAGTTAATGTTATGAGCGCACATTTGCAACTCAGTTTGGCTTGTACCAATTTACTTATGTTTCGCAAAAGGTCGGCGTTCGCCAAGTAGGTTGTTAACTAGGCATTTTCAAGCAACACAAAACAATGTACTTTGAACCGTACATATAAAAAAAGTATTTATACAATTTTTTAAACTGACATTAACTTATTAATAGGTATAAGCCGTTTTCGGGAGAATTTTCAATAAAAGTCAAATTCTTCTTGTCTTCTAACTTTTTTTGTGGAGATGTTTAAGTATAATATATATATTTTTCAAAGCAATTGTATTGTCTATTTTTTGTAACATCTTCATTAATTAAACAATGAATATTTTTAGTATTTAGCGCTAATTTTTGTATGGATCAGGCCATCAGTTTATTTTTACTTTTGTGTTAACGGTTGAATTTGTACCATTAGGTAAGAAGAAATAATAGATTTTACTGGGTAAATATCTTGCAATTTGGTGATTGGTTTAATAGTAAGTTTGGAAGTATTAAAAAATCTGTTTGAACAGAGCACTCTTGATTAAATACTTGCTTCGTGCTCAATGTGTTAATTTTCGAATGTTATCCCCATTTACAAAATCTTATTCATAGGATATTATTGAAATTAAGAAAGACTTTTATTATCAAATTCTTCAAAGTGTAATAAAAAAAAAATCACCAATGGCCTGGTTTCGATTGATGTCCTTTAATACTTTCAATAACTAGACAATATCTAACTTACCACAACCAATAAACTTGCATCATTAGAGGAACTAAAGTGTATTCCCATAACACCTTTCGATGAACAATCAACATCACCGCCCATCATCACTGGACTACCAAACCGAATGAAGTGGTTTTTCAAACTCTCCACTAAGCCGCACAACTCATCACCTTTGTTCACATGTAGTATTTTACATGGAACGTCGTATAACTTGTCTACGACTAGACATACCTGAAAATGGGCTAATACTTAGGTTTACTCTATAATAGTATGTTGATGGGATTTTTTAAAAGTGCCTTATCATGACTAATGTTATAATGTGTTATATGAATTGGGCGTTAAATTCATATAACATTAGTCATTCATATAATTCATATAACATTGCAAGCATGTTATATGCATTGTACTACGCGTCGGAAATATGTCGAGACCTATACTATATCCACGGAAACGAGTTAGTAGAGCGCTTTCTCTGTCTGAATTTTTCATACAAATGACAAGGACAGGAAATGAACAGTGGGCGTAAACAAATCCGTAGAAAAGTAAAGGCGCGTTCACAGAGCGACTTATTTTAGACTACTTTTTTTTAACACAATTGCGCATTTAAAATAATTTTGCTTTTTGTATTACTCGTTTTTATACATACGTTTTTACATTGTTTTCTTTGTAAAAAATATTTATGAAGGAAATAAAAATTACAGTTTAATATCATACTTATTTATTGTAGATGCATACAATTCAAACAATCAAATAAAATTACAACGTTGAAAATTTATAAATAAAAGCAAAACAATTAATAAAATTGACAGATTCAAATAAATTTAATTCAGTATTCAATTTCACTCTCCGACGAATCACTGTCACTGCTGTCATTTCCTACATTTATTACTAAACTTTCAGTCATGACTTCTACATTATGGTCCATAGCGTTCATTTTGGGCTCAACTTTTTCTGTGACGTGCCTTATGCATTTTTTCCATTTTTCAGCGTCAATATTTTGTATGGACTCATTTAATAAAACTTTTAATTCAGCCATTTTGAATGTTTTCACGTTGGCCGCTACGTAACCCTTCACTTGAGCCCAAACTAATTCTATTGGATTAAGTTCGCAGTGATAAGGCGGGAGTCTTAATACTGTTTTATTTTGTCTTTTTGCTAATTCGTCTATAACGCATGCCTCGTACCGCTGTCTATGATTTTTAACAATGTTTAATAATTCTCGTTTTAACATACCTTCCTCAAAGCTAATTCCTTTTGTTTGTAACCAACTTATAATGTCCTGTTTTTTACATTTTGCCGTTGGTATTTGCTCAACTTTTCTAGAGTGGTACGAGGCGTTATCCAAAACTATTACACAATTATCCTGGAGTTTGTTTAAAATTTCGCTGAACCAATTTTCAAAAACTTCGGCATTCATCTCTTTATGATAATCGCCTTGTTTTTTAGATTCAAACACGTGTAGACCATCTTCAACGAACCCGTCTTCGCTCCCGATGTGCGTTATAATAAGTCTTTTGCCTTTTCCTGTAACAAAAACATAATAACATTCAATACAAACAAACAAAGTCATTAGCACACCTGGGCGCATCAAACAATAAGATGTAAAAGATAGAAAATAACAATGATACAAACAGACAACAGTGTCTGTCATTAACGTACTTAAGCCGGTCAGGCAATGTTTATGGTACGTGTGTAACAAAAATATAACAATAATAATGAGAAAATAAATACACACCTGAAGGTGTTTTCAAGCCAGTCGTTAATCCATTAATGAAAGCGCTCCGACTGCTGTTCACTGTTGAATCGGTCCATGCCTTTGAAGTAGTGTGACCTTCATTCACCCACGTTTCGTCCAAGTAATAAATTTTTTGATTATTTTCTCGAGCGGTTTTGATAGATCGTAAATATTTTCTTCGCCAAAAAAAAAATGTCGTCACGGTCCAGCAACATGCTATTTCTGCTTCTCTTGCTGTACTTGAAACCAATTTTTTTCAATATTTTATGTAGCGTCGATCTCTTGATTGTGCCCAAAGTACCATCATCATTTATTTTCTTTAAAATCTTGTCCAATGTAGGTATTTCATTCTGCGCGAAGAAACCATGCACTATACATCGGATAGCAGTCTTTGTAAAGTCATCGATCTTATCGACGATTGGCACGCGTATCTTCGACTTTTTGGGCGATTTAAGCACACCACACTCCTTCTTTTCTTTAACAATTCTATGGACCGACATCCAGTGCACACCTACTTCCAATGCAACACTTTTTAAAATTTGACCGGTCGAGGCCAAAGGGTTTTCATTCCTCTTGGAATGAAAACTATGCAATATCAGAGCTTTTTCGTTTGACGAAAAAGCTCGCCGTTTTCTTTTTTCAATAGATCCATTATCCTACAGATCCGCCATTGTCACTACGCAAAGTACGCAATCAAATGTCCGTTATACAAGTCGCCGAGTCGTCACAAAGCAATCGAGCACAAAGTCCATAAACAAGCCGAGTCACAGGTAGAGGAAATTTATTGAGCAAATATTGCAAGAAAGAACACGTCTGCACAGTACGGACAGCACGAGTAGACTAAAAAAGTTTCGCTCTGTGTACACTGCCTTAGTGTAAATCGCCGACCAATCACAGTTAAAATTTTGTGCAAGAGAGATAGCGCTCTACTAACTCGTTTCCGTGGATATAGTATAGCAAGAATGCGCTTCGTCCGGCCAGCGTCGCACCGTTCGTCGCCCCGTCAGTGTACCGTCGCCAACACTAGCGCAATCGCACATGTACCTGTTATTGAGTATTTTCCGCTCTCTCGATTTTATTATTGTTACTTGGATATTTAATTTTTGTTAATAAATAAATTAACATCGCTTTTGTTGTGTAAATTTTAAACAATTTTGTTGCCGACTGTAGCGTGTAGTGTAGCATTCTTTCGAAGTCTCGAGAAATTTCCGACGGATTATAAGTCTGTTAATTTACCCAGAGTTAAATATATATAACAATTAATATTACTAATTTTGGTTAGTTAGATTTCAAAAATTAAAGTGTGTAAAAGTTCAAGCTATATTGTTGTTTACACTATTGTATTGGGATTAAAAGTTAATCTTAATAAATGCCATAAATGTATAAATTACTATATTATACAGATATTGTAAAAGTAGACCATTTTATTTATATAAATAAACTAATAACTAAAACATTGATAACCCAGTGGACTGAATACTAGGTTGGACCTGCACTTCTGCACTAATGAATCCTTTTTGATATTTTGCATAGATTAGAAATAAAGCATTACTCGCTTTAACAATGAAGGAGTCATGGAATTGGCAATCTTCTAAGCAATGCAAAATCCAGACCATCCCGAGAAGGCTAACGTGGTGGACTATAACAGTAATAAGATTGATTATACAGGTATAAACATACAATTCATAGTGCAAGTACAGATTTCCATGAATGTGTATTCAACTTCATAGATGATGATGAATGAATACAATTAGATGAGCCTATTGATAGCACTCATTGATGGCATAGCAGACACTTTAGATTTTCGATATTTTATAGAGATAAAGTAATATTTTACAAAAACCAACAAAATAGAATTTATAAAATGATAACATAGGTAGGTACTTCAAAACTACCAATCCATTCTCTTGAACCTCTAAATGAATGTGGCTTGTCTTCTAATTGTACCAGAATTTCTTGAATTGTCAATATTGACGGTACTTCAACATCTTTAAAGTTATGCTTCATCCAGGAACATATTGTCTGCAAAGTTCTGTAACCGCATCCCCAACCCTAAAATATTAAACAATTAACAGAAAATTAAACAATCAAAAAGATTGAAGTCAACATGCAGTGTATAAACAACGTTTAAAATCTTAGTAATAAATTTTAAGAATGCTTCAATTCAGATATTTGTTCACACTGTTTTAAGTGATTTAATAGCATTAAAATTTCAAATAATTTTAATTTCGAAATTTGACGACCCATTATATGTATGGTTAGGGCGCTTGCCTTAATACCTGTTCAAAGGTCCCAGGTTCAATTCCCAGAAGGGCAAACTTTGCAAATAAACGTTTTTTAAGTTGGCTCTGGTCTGAATCTGGAAAGTAGTGGCAGGGCAGTTCTTTGGGCAGCCAGTCCGGCGGCAGTAACAAACCCCTTACAGACCACTATGAAATAACAGCACGTGTGCTGTTGTGAGTGTGTAAGGGATGCTAGAGCTCATTTCCCAATCTCTTATCCGTAATCCTACTATGGTCGGCAGCGCACTTGCAGCACTTGTGGCTTTGCAAGTGGACCGTCAGCAGTCTGTGTCTTCTAATTTTAATATAAAAAAAAAATTAAAAGTTGGTCATTTATATTTTATAAATTATTAAAATTTCATAGAATACATACCCTATCATCAAAACCATCACAACAGTAATGATAATATTCATAACTTCCCCTAACTAAATATGAATCTTTTAAATGCTGATAATCATTTAAATTATTACTTTCATGAACATTCAGCAACAAAGATGACATATTTGTATTGTCCAATATTGTCAGACAAATGACGTTTCGACGTCTATAACGCAATGACAGTGACGTGGCGTTCGTTTGATCATTTATTTCTTTTGTCTATGATACCAACCAATAATCTATGAAGGAATGGTCAAACTGTCATGACAATGGAAATTTTGTTAGGTAAATAAAAATTCATTGTTCCCTATACAAATTTCATTACTTACTTACATTTTTTTACTTACACGTATCATTAAATAAATCTGAAAGTAGGTAATTATTCAAAATATTGTTAATTTGGCAACAATGGGTTTAATGTTTAAATACGACACGTATGTACCTACATGTTCAAAACAATATACACTATACTTTTGTGAACAATATACCTATACGACAAATAGGCTGACGGTCCACTTCATTATAAGTGGTTACCGTTATGTATAACACAAGCAAGGCCACAGGTGCTACAAGTGCGCTGTCGACAATAGTAGGAATACGGATAAGGAATTAGGCAGAGATAGAGAAATGGGCTCTGGCAGCCATTACTCAGTAACCGAAACACAAAAGCATACATGCTGTTATTTTTGTATCTTCTACTGCTGGTGGTCTTCTGTAAGGGGGTGTAAGGGGCGGAAACGGAGTGTTCCCTGCCACTACCTACCTTCCAGATCCAGAGCCCACTTTGAAAAGTTAATTTCCAAAGTTGACCCCGCCGGGAATCGAACTCGAAACAACTGAGACAGAGCGTTAAGCATCCCGTCCACCCTTATCGTTTGACGACAGCCATTACATACACTCTTTTTGACTTGGTAATAAAATCAACGACTGAATAATGGGGTACTACATGAATCTGGTGGATTTGATGGTAGGACTTTGGTTGTTATTTAAAATTAGATTAAATCTCAAGTGATATCCTACACTATTTCATTTGGGGGGATGAAGTTACTTGCGTCCGTAGGATTTACCATCTGTGTTCTCTGGGTCACTCAAGAGCCACTCTACACGTGTTCTCTGGGTGGTGCTAAACAAGTAACAACGCCGAGTCTCAGGCGGCAGAATCGAACCGAGACTCCTGTGACAGTTTTGCATATTTTATATATATATAGTATATAAAATATATTTTATATAATAATATAGGTATATACAAAATATATACCTATATTTTGTACGTTTTTTTCCAAATCGAAACAAGGTTTTGATCTCATAGTATCTAAGTAAATGAGAAAGAGAAATTATATAGGAAATATCAAATTTATGAATTTTTAACACCATAAACTTGTTGCCACGGTTGCCATAATGAGAATTAATAAGCTGGTTCATAGTATTATGTTAATAACTTTAGATTTGATGTTGCTAACACGACATTCCCTTGCCTATGCATTACGTTTATAAATAATCAAATCAGAATTCAAAATCTGCGTTCCTTCGTAAGTAGGTAGGTATTAACCTTTCGATACTAAGACGATAATTTTAAATTTATCGTTTTTTTCCAATCTTAACTTTTGTTTGACAGTCCTCCTAAAGGATTAAAACGATGCCAAACCTAACTTCATATTGTCTCTCACATTTTATTCCTATAACGTTGAGCAAGATTTGAAAAATTAAGTATCTTCTGTGATACCATCTAGACTGTAGATACAGAGAAACAAGCAAAAAGCAAAACAAGTCATCACAACGTTGGTCTAGTATTTTAATTGTCTCGTTAGAACATTGCGTCATTTGCCATCGTCCGTAGTAATATTCTTTATCATAAAGAGCGAAAATAAAGTTTTCCCCCGTTTTTTCGCACGAATATATTCGCGATAAGGCTACCTCGTGTATGTATAGTCATGGTTGAAGTATATGGGGCTAATATGAGCAATTTTTGGGTTGTTCGCCGTCACACTTGTACCTCAAAGACAAAGACAATTGGAATTAAAGCGCTTACAATTGGTCAAGGTTCAAGAAATACGCTAGCTACAAAAACAATGTCCCGGATTTTGGTAATTTGTTACCTAGTCTAACAAATTGTGGGTTTTACCTATTACCTGTATTAATAAAAAAATTAAAATAATAGGATAGGACTACTTCGTTGAAAATAAGGATAAATTTCGTTAAAATATAAGGTTGAATCCTTTGCTATATATATATATATATTATTAAAAGAAATATGCGTGTTTGGTAAGTATATACCTATATGAGGGCCAAAGTGCAAAATCATAACTTTACGGGAGAGGTTCCAAAGTGTAAAAATGCTATAGGTACCTATTTTTAAGTGAAACTTTGCGTAATTACTATGATAATTGTGTTCGTTATTTTATATCACAGTACTTTTTAAATCTATATAACCACGTAATCTATATCATAAAGGTATCTGAAAAGGCATGGAAACACAAAATACATATGTACCTACGTGACCCTGCACCATACTGTATATAGTATATACAGCGTGACCCAGCATCGACGGTTCAAGTGGAGTGTGGTGGTAGAGGGGCCCAACCTATCCAATGGACCCCCATGTATGTTCAGCGATTATTATTAGATTTCGAGTTATTCAGCTTTTTGTGCTGCTTTTACATAACTCCAAATTCGTAAACAATTTCTTTTATTGTGAGAATAAAAGAATTTTAATATTCCATTATTACTAAAGATATAATTGATATAATAGCTATCAATAAATAGTCAAAATATATTAGGAAAATATATAGTCCGCAATGGATTTTGATGCAGTTTCTGTTTTCTTCCGGAAATTTTATCTATTAAATTTAAGTATAAATACTAGAGATAAAATAGTTTATTTGGCCTAGCTTCAATCAAGCAGTCATTTTATAATGTGCTTCTTTATTGCCTCTCTCTCTTTAACTCCTCTTGTTTAAAGAAGCACTTCGTACATTTTTTTTTCGTAAAAAAATTACTAATTGTTTTATCTTATCGATTATGAGAGATAAAATAATCATTTAGCGCGTAGTTAACTAATAATCAGTGCTTTAGTCGACGTTTTTGCAATTACACATCTTAATTTGTGATTTATACTGTTTTTTTGTGACATACTGTTTTTGAGGACTCGTAGCAATGAACCTGCATGCACATGACAAAGGTTTGTGGGTATTTGATTAGATTTTCCAAGATTTAAGATGATCAATCAAACATTATTGATATTATACAGAAGACCACCCGTAAAATAATAGGATGTGTTCTGTTGTGTTTCGGTTATTTTAATCATACAGTGGTCGGCAACACACTTGCAATACTAGTGGCTTTCCTTGTGTTATAGGTGACGGTAACAATTTACGACGATGGAACTCATGACCGTTCTATTACTAATATTAGTAATATTATGTGAAGTCAAGACTATTTATATAGCTCATCATAAGCTGTCCTCACACTAGAGAAACCTGTGCTCATAGAAAGTGCTTACTATGCGATAAGATAAAGTTTTCAATAATAATAAATGATTTTTTTATGTACATAATTAACAATACATTCCGCCTTAACCACCGTCATGCGTCTTTATGTTTCTAGAGGCATTCCATACCCATTCCTTACAAACATCTTATCGCTTTTTACTTATCCTATCATTAATTACTGGATTATCTTTTCACTTAATGGGATCACTATCGTGAGCCTGTATATATTTATATAAAAAAACAATGCGTCCGATCTCACAAAGAACTGTGTACATCATTTTCAGTTCGCGTTGTAGACCAAGTTGCTGATGAACAAAGTAAGTGATTCCATTTATTTCCTATTTTTATTGTTTTTAAAAGTAAAACCCAATCGTAATTTTATTCTAGCGAACGAAATTTTTTGGGTTGCAATACATTGTTTAATTTCGTTTTTAAATATCAGTCGAAACTCTGGCCCCTAAGTTAATAAGTAGGATATTATTTCTTTAATTTTGTGGGATACAAAACTTTACTCATATGCAGTCGTGCATATTTTTTATTTGAACAATCTCTTATACAACACAAAGTTTAAGCCAGAGCTTCTTTTCACAGCACTCGTATATATTATTTAAGTCATTTTATTAATTTTATTTATATTTTCAATTGTCGCTTACCTGTAAAGTAACGTAGGTTGTATTTATAATTTCTATTTTTTTTTCTATTTACAGTAGCCTCTGGCGGTTTCCAGCAACCTAGTAAGTAGATAATGCTTAAAACATATTATGACATATAACAATTTATTTCAGTTTATTATAAATCACTCATGTGGTTTTATTATCATTAATATATTAATTTCATAAATCAAGTCTATTTAAGTAACTTTATGTTCCAGATATTGGATAAAAAAGTCAGGGCACAGATTATAATCTAATTATTTATTTTTCATTTACAGTTATAGATCCCGCTTTTTACCGACCATCTAATCGTGAGTATACTTTTTACATGTCTGACATTAATATTACTCATAATTTCACTAAGTTAATGTTTATCTGGACAACATCGGCAATTTTATACAGATAACACGATCTTACCGATCAAATTCTGTTAGGTATACTTACTTACATACATGATCTAGTAAACTATACCTTACAATCATACAATTATTATTATGATATCTACTATGATATGTATGTAGAGTTCACGCGCAAGTGCAATATCAGAGCAAAGTAGATAACAATTGATGGTGCTTTGCGAAATTTTATAAATTAACTTTTTTTTTGCTAAGGTTATCTCCTTGTCTATAAAATGTATTGAAATGTCCTCTCTGTGTACTTGTAAGTTAAGTAGATTATGTATAATAAAAGATTTTATTTTTTTAGCAACTCCCGGCGGATTCCAACAACCTAGTAAGTAGATAACGCCTGACAAATAATTCATAATCACTTATGTCGGACTAGTGTACTTAAAGGAATATTTTATTAAGTTTGTAAATCATATCTATACATGATTAAAATTAAAATTTTCAGTGTATTTTAACAGTGTTCATAGTTTAAAAATACCCCCCATAATAGAGCATAGATTAATCTAATGCAATTTAATTTTCAGTTGTCGATCCCGCTTTCTACCGACCTTCTAATCGTAAGTATATTATTTCTTATAAAACAACATATAAAACAAACTTATATTATTTCTTAATTTTATCAGGTTAAGGACTGCGTGATTGTTATTGACATTAAAATCTTAGAGGTAACATTATATTGTATTTAAATGATAATCCATTACTGTATATATTGTCTAATGTCCAGGCCGGGGCAATGTAGTATGTAGTAAATTTATGTGTGGCAATCCTTAAATTTAATGATTTGAAATTTGCTCCTTCCTTATAAAATAGTGTCTTAGGGGAAGGTAGAAATAAATTCATACTTTAAACTAAGAACGACGAAAGAGCTTTGATTTATTCTTATTGATTTTGGAGCTAATTTAAGTTTTCCTGTAAATCAAGGTTTCAGTCTGTTTGTGGAGAGATCGCGTGGGTTATTTGCTTTATATGGTAATTATTAAAAAATATATTTTATTATATTTTCAGCGGCACCTCCTGGCGGATTTCAGCAACCTAGTAAGTAGATAATGTCTAAAACACATAAAACATATTAAGACATAATAACTTAATAACCGTTATAGATAATGTATAAATAAAAGAAACAATTTATTAATTTCCTAAGCTAGATGTATATCTACGTGTAAAATTTATGTCATAGATCGTTTAGGCGAGTAGTTCAGATTCGTAAGAGGTTGAATTCCGAATATGTCTGTTTTGTTATTAAGTTTGATTCCGAGTAGGTAAGTTTCGAAGAAAGTCAGGCAAGTGTACAGTCAATAGCAAAAAAAAAATATATATAATAGTGTTTTATAGGTTTTACTTCAAATAATGTTAACATAGATACTTGAAAATAATCTCGTACCACTTACGTGATTACTTCAGACACGGAAACTATTTCTGTATTTTTAAAGAGCGCTCTTAATTTTTTTTAATTAACAAATTATTTGTCTAATATTTAATAATAAAAAATATATAAATTAAATAATGAAAATATCTTTTAAATAGTTCATTTATTTTTATTTATTCTTTTAATTAAGTAGGCAATACTTAATAGAATAATCGTTTTGAAGTATCTACACATAATCACTATTATTATTATATCTTATATCCATGTAGTTATTTTCTAAACGAGTGTACAAAGATTTGCCATCTTAATGTATTCTGAATCCAACCTCTTACGAATCTGATCTACTCCGTCTAAACGTAATAGATTACCAACTATTCCTTAAAAGTCACAGAGCACAGTTCCTTTTTCATTTACAGTTGTAGATCCCGCTTTCTACCGACCTTCTAATCGTGAGTATGTTTTAAATACGGCTTAGACGTTACTCATATTATTACTTAACCAAGTTAAAGATTGTCTAGACACTATTGGCAATCTCATAAAAATAACAGAATATTACAGATCGATACGGATCAGATAATTAAAAAATACATTTTAATCTGTTTTTAGCAGCACCTCCCGGCGGATTCCAGCAACCTAGTAAGTAAATAAATATTACTTTCTACTGTTATTACTAAACATTACTCCTACTCTACCAGTGACAGTTGATCAATGCCTACAATAATAAGATATTCTACTAATGAGACTTTCCAGACTCATTAGTAGTACCTATCTTAGATAAGGAATAAGTAACTTAGATTAATATCACATGAAGACATTACTCAATGCATTACTTATAGATACATATAATAAAATCGTAACTGAGCCGTTTAATGTTTTTAACTTTAATATAAAAAAAAATTGCACACTTTGTACTTATGTTACCGAGGTGAAAAAATAGTTTTTAGAATTTTTGTCTGTTTGTACGATTGTGGATGGTAATCTCAGAAACGGCTTAGCCGATTTGAATGCGGTTTTCACTAATGTATTGTAGCAAGCTTCCCGTAACATTTAAGTGTTTGTTTCATTACAATCGGTTTTCAAGCAAAAAAAGTTATGCGTTGTACCGAATACCACGCGTATGAAGTTGCGGGCTCAGCTAGTATTCAATAAAATGTTTAAATTCAGTGCTCACTGACATTTAAAAGAATTACCTACTGATTTTAATAAACTCTTATCTCTTATTATTAATGTTTTACACTTTTTGTATGCAAGTGTTGCAAGTGACTGCTTCTCATTGATATTTTCGCCTTCTCACTCTATTAAAGCTAAACGTAACTTTGTTGTAATTTTTGCAGAATTATAAATATAATAATTATATTATATCGAATAGATTGTGATAAGAATAAATTTACATTTTGTTTTTTACAGTTGTAGATCCCGCGTTCTACCGGCCATCTAATCGTGAGTCTCAACTTCTTATTTTCGTAAATCAGTTTAAATTGTAATTATGCTAAACCAAAGAAATAAATACAGCAATAGCCTAGTGGTTAGTACTTTAGTACTCAAGTTCAAATTCCATACGGACCTTAATGATCTTGTGAAAACTACTTTTCCAAAATTTGTAGTAATATTCAAAGGTTGTTATTATCATCATCATTTTCTCAGCCGTAGGACGTCCATTGTCGGACAAAGGCTTTTTTTCATATTAAGGTCGGTAGACAGGCTGACGGTCCACTTGATGGTAGGTGGCTACCGTCGCCTATAACACAAGCAACACCACAGGTGCTGCAAGTGCGCTACCGACTACAGTAGGTTAATGACTGGGAGGGGATAGGAAAATGGGATCTGACATCCCTTACTCACTCACCGAGAGACAACAGCACACGTGCTGTTATTTCACGGTGGTCTTCCGTAAGAGGGTGGTTATTGCCGCCAAACGGGCTGCCCAAATGACTGCGAAAACGCAGTGTGCCTTGCCACTACTTTCCAAATCCAGACCAGAGCCAAATTTGAAAAGTTGATTTTTCATAGTTGACCCTGCCGGGTATCGAACCCGGGAACCCTAGAACAGAGCGTTAAGGCAAGCACTCTAACCACTCATCCAACGGGCTCGTCAACTGTTACACAACTTCGGCGACCCGCGTGGGACGCCCTGCGGCCAGGTGCTGGACAGACGATTTATTAGTGACTATCGACAAGCCCTTGGCTTCGCACGGATGCACTTTTTTCTGCAAATGATATAAACAAAGTTTATATTATTTTTTAATACTAATTTTCCATTAGTAAAAACCGTATCAGTATCAGTTGGTAGTTTAGGAGTTAACAGAGAAACGGACAGAAGCGGTCGGTCGGCTACTTTATTTTATAACATGTGTAGATGTATATAGAAACAGATATGTATAAAAGAATAATTACACATAAGAGGTGTGATTTAATTTTATTGTTTCTAGAAATTAAATTAAATTAGAATTGTTTTAAAGAAGCATAAGTATGTATTATTGATAAGACATTTAATTTATTTACCTACTTAATTACGAAATTTAGAAAACTTTACTCAGATAAATGGTAATTTTGTAATGCATTCGTCTATATAAAAATATTTTTTACAGCACCTCCCGAGGGATTCCAGCAACCCAGTAAGTAAAATAAATCCTACTATATAATTTTTATAAAGACGAAAATTTGTGATGACATTTAAACGTTTTTTAAACCATCATGTATAAATAATTTATCGGATTTGAATAAAACTTTATAAATATATAGACCTGAAAAAGGATATATTATATTTGCGATCTTGGGAGAAAGTAGATAAAATGTATTTCGGAATGTTGATCATAGATGTGGCTGGCTTCTTTCACTTGACTTATCTTCTCTCTAGGTACATGTTTTTACTTTAATGACTCCTGGGTATAGGTACACATGTATATTCAAGATTATCTGAAAGAAGAAAGATGAAAACGAAAATTAAATACTTAGTGAAATAGTTAGGATAACATTAACCTGTAACACTGTTTACTGACTAAATTGTTCAAAAACCATCACAATATGTATTTTTATATAAAACTTGAGTTTATCTACTATAATTAGCAAGTTACTGGTCACTTTGTGAAAAATTATGTTCATGAGTTCCTATTTAGGCGAATTTCTGAAAATATCTAGATAGCTAAAAGAGCTGATAATTTTTTATGGAGGTACCTAATATTGTTTAAATATGTACCTACACATCCTCAAATTCTAGTGAGCTTTAATTACTGTAAAACCCTAGTGACCTACCTGTATTAAGCAAATAAATTACATATAACTAGAAATACTTTTACTTACATATTTCTTAAATACAATACTAGCGACCCGACCCCAGTTTCGCAAGAATACATTTTTTACTGCAAAATATATACACAAACCTTCCTCGTTTATCGCTCTTTCCATTAGTGAAAACCATATCGAAATTTGTTGGATATTTTAGAAGAAGCTAGCGGAGAAACAGAGGCGGACAGCGACTTATTACATATTTCTATGCTTCTAGCAAAGGCAACAATTTTTTTATTTGTTAAGCTTACGTGTTACATTAATTTTCAATATCTTTCAGGTATTGATCCGGCTTTCTTGGTAGATCAGAATGGCCGTCCAATTTATTCATACAGACCATTAAAACCAGGTAAGCATTTACGGAAGCTATCAAAGTGTACAGGAGACAGATTGACGTTCCATTTTAATAAGAGTTAGCTATCGTGGCTAAGGTGGCTAAGGGATACAAGCAAAACTGCACTACAAAATATATATTTTTTACATATTTTGCGCGTCAGCCGGATAAAATAATTATCTACGAAACCGGACCGTAATATTGAGTATGGACCCCGAATTATAGCGCGAAGATGGTAATGAAAATTTGGAATGGACATTAAATGTATGGCTCATTTTTGTATAACTAGCCAAATACTTAAAAATAAATCTCTTCTAATACTAATGTTTTCTAATTAGGATAATTTAAAATACTGGATCATTGATGATACAGTAGAATTAGGGGCCAAATGGATACAGTTGGTATACTCCATAATGCAGTCCGATTTGCGCCTCTAGGGAATGTGACACTGCTCCATAGTGAACTAGGTTTTAGCCCTGTTTAAATGTTCAAAGTAATTAATTTAATTTTTTGAGAAGCTGTTAATAATTAATTGATCAAACTTCACTATTAATTTTATTAACGGATTAATTTAAATCTTATTTAATTTTAGTTGAGAGGTTTATATAAACGAAATTTGTCACGCTTTTTTATAGGAGTTGAAATAAGATCTAGTTTTATGGAATTACTTTTAAAAAATCAAAACCCAATTATTATGCGTGTAACTTGTATGTAACTGTACAAAATTCAAAAGCAGATATTTTTTAAAGTCTCAAAATAAAATAATTAATTTTCAGGCTTGCCCGAATACGCCCGAAGTGAAAAATGAAAAAAATTAACGAGAAGAATGAAAATTGATAAAGAAAACAATGATTGATATTTACGTGTATTATTATTAAATAAAATTTATGAACTTTGGTATTTTCAATAAGTGAAAAAGTATAACGTAGTTAAAAATTGGGCAGCCCGTCTGACGGCGGTAACTGTTGGTTTAAGAAAAATACTGGCCAGTTGTAATAAAAAAATTCCATCATAGAATGTGTTACTGTTTTACTAGTTTATTAAAATATTGTCTATAAACAATATTTTACCTATTTTTTGCCCACAATCCTTCCATTTTTCCCACCCACCTCATTACAGAACAGACAGGCTGACGGTCCACTTGATGGTAGATGGCTACCGCCGCCTATAACACAAGCAACGCCAAAGCTGCTGCAAGTGCGCTGCCGACTGCTGTAGGATTAAGGATAAGGGATTAGGAGTGGATAGGGAAATGGGCTCTAGCTCTCTCACCCAAACACAACAGCACACGTGCTGTTATTTCACGGTGGTCTTCTGTAAGGGGGTGGTTCGTATAAAAATAAAAAATAAAATAAAATAGTTACTATGGCAACTTCGACTACAGAATATACCTATATCATCCTAATTTTCAAAACACAGTGCAGACTCTATTTGCACACTTTTTTACTATTTCAACGGAACTTCTACAGGAAAACTATACACTATTTGCGCGCGCTATGGACACAAAAGGTTGTAAGGCATAAATTGCCAAATATTGACCATCGCCAAGGTCAGCATCCGACTCTATAAAACATTCAACGCTGAATTAGTTTTCTATCGTCTTACAGACACTGTACTGCATACATATTGTATCTTCAGACACATCGGCGTTTTTTAAATAAATAATCACTATGAAGACTGCTGTGGTATGTATCTAATTTTATTGTTGTATTATAAAATACACTTAAGGCGACGCCAGCCCCTAATGATAAAAAAATCCACTTATTTGTAACCGTTTTTCTTTTAAATTATCATAATAATTATAATTTAAAAAATACTCAAATCATCTGCAGGATATATGAAAGGGAATCATCATAATTATTTTTTTAAATTATATTTAATTAAATATATAAAAAAATTACTAATTTGTGGTCTAATATGGATGTTGTAACCGTGCGATTTGCTTAATAATCACTATTTTAAATAGCTAATTCTTAAGATAAATTTTAAGATCCATTATCTGAAAGCTCATCAATAGAAAAATTTGAATTATACTTTATTTAATTTTTATATAGATATTTCCGAGATTTGCAAGTAGCGATTCCCCCTCAGCAGTCCCGTCAATTCAGTACAAGACGAGTTTTGCGGCTGGAGTCGCCTTAAGTATTATTTTTCCTTGTTGTATTCAGTTTATATTTATACTCTTTGACTATTATGTTTTTAATTTAAATAATGTGAAAAATAGAGTTTTAGTTGTTTTTGATATTTTTAAAATTCACTATACCTACCGTTTTTTTAAACTGAAAGGCTAGTTAGATGTACCTACTCATTAGACAGTGAGTCAAATACATTATTCGTTTCGTGTGTTTTTAAATAATATTGAATTCATTTGAAACTGTTTTGAGTAAAATTACTTGACCCTAAAATTATCTAATTATTAAAAATAACGAAGATTGTCTATGTACAAATCAATGGTGGCTAGGCAATGGACAACAGTTGGTTCTCGTGGTCTTGTTCATGGTGTTATTATGGTCTGTTGTAATATATTAGTCAAAGATACTCGATGGTTAGTGCAAAATCTACAAATACAGATACATCGATATCGGCTATATTCTTTATTTCTTTTGATGTCGAATCCTTGGGTCCTAAGGCGCTTCCATTTTTTAACATATTGGCTAACCTTTTAGTCAATATAACTATTGACCCCAGAGATTTTCAACGAGGTAATGGAACCCTAAGAGACACAACCCGAGTTTTATTTGATACTAGCGGCCCGCCCCCGGCTTCGCCGGTGATGCATTTTTTTATACATAAACATTCCCCGTTTATCCCTCTTTCCATTAGTCAAAACCGAATTAAAATCGGTCTACCCGTTCGAAAGATCCTTTTTTATTTATATAAGAAGAAGATATAATTATTAATTTGTAAATGTGCTACCGTTGCACTTGATGGTATGTGGCTACCGTTGCCTATAACACAAGCAACGCCAAAGCTGCTACAAGTACGCTGCCGATTAAGGGCAATAAAATATGATATAATTCCTTATATCATATTTTATTTCTTCAGACAAAATCATATTTTGAATATGTCTACATATTATATAATGTAAGACTAGCTGTAGCTGTGCCCGCAATTTCGTACGCGTGGTATACGAAATAGCCGATTGGAATGAAATATACACTAAATATTATGGGAAACTTGCTACAATACATCAATGAAAACTACATGAAAATCAATAACGCCGTATATGAGATTTGAGTACACAAATGCACAGACAAACAGATAAAAATTCTAAAAACTATTTTTTTGACCTCCATAACTTATGTACTTATGTAGAACGTGTACATTTTTTTTTAAATATTATTTAATGTACAGAGACGGCTCGTTTACGATTTTATTATATGTACAGATTGTCAATTTTGCAAAACAGGTCCTAACATTTGTATACCTATTAGCCGAATAACAAAAAGTGGTAAATTCCCTCAAACCGGCCGCCGCCGGACATGGATATCGCATTGTTTATTTTTGTCGTTTTTTTATTCTTCGCTGCTAGTAAAATTAGATTCGCAATTTTTTTTCGCGTTTCGACAATCATTGTTTGTCCACATTAAAGTGGGTAGGTAATATTTATCGACATCAAATACAAAAACTAGTTGTTTAATTAGTTAATACAAATAGATAAATTGGATTACCATCTTGTTTATGGTCACTCTGAATCTCCCGTAGCAGTTTCACAGGAGCAGGTAACCTATTCCGTTCATTACATAATCCTTTATCTTTAATCCTACTATGGTCATATATATTTATATTTTAAATAATAATACTTCAGTTTTGTTAGGGCCTAATCTCAAATTACAGTTTTCATCTACCCAATGAAGAGTCAAGGTCTCTCTCTCTCTTTCTCTCTGCTTGCTTTTCCACCCTTAACGACCTCTGGTTATCGAATTTAGTTTACACTGGCTATCCTCACAATAACCACTGTTAATTTCGTCCGTTATTTGCCTACTATTCTTCGCTTCACTTATAGCTTCAATCCCAGAACTTTTCACGACATATACTTTTCCTAACTTCGACAAACGTGGTTCCACTTCTGCTTTTTATATTAGATATTTAATTGTTTGAAGTCTGGTTTTTTTTTTGCATAAACTTCACAACTCACAAAAAACTTAACAAATAGTATGTTGTTAATACTCAATGCTCAATATTGAACCAAAAGGTGACCTGTTACGAGAGGTGACAAGTGAGTGTACTTATTTTGATTTTTCAGATTGTTCTCTTCTTTCTGGTAGCAATTGCCTACGCACAGAATAGAGGTTAGTTTCGCTCATTTCTTTATTAATTAAGTACTTAGTTCTTTATTAATTCTTTATTTATTCTGTATTAATTAAATACCTACCTACTTATCTATATAAGTTAAGTTTTTAAGCTGAAGGAAACACTATTAATACAAAATAACAATTTTAATATAAAAATCATAACAAACTAAATTTGTTTTTTTAAAGTATTTATTTTAAAAAAAAATACACATTAAAATGCTTTGAAAAATTTCAAAATTCTAAGATGTTTTAGATACATAATCTAATAATAATTATATCATACACGGGCTTTTATTGTAGTATTCGTAATCTGCCTGTCAATCTACATTCCACTTCATTAAATTAGATGGGATAATTTCCCTTGACAAGTTGACACATTATATAACGTAAGATGTATTTTTACATATATTTACTTATTTTCGAACATACGAGCATTGCGTAATATATCATATGTACTTGTTTTAAGGTGTGATTGAGTTTAAAATTGTTGTGTATTGGAACAATTAAACTTATTATATTATTTAAAAACTAAATGTAAAATACATGTTTAAGTATATCTAGATAGACAGATTAGGTTACAAATCTAATCCCATTCACAAATTAGTATCTCCAAATAACCAATTTAGTCACAGATCACTAAATCATGATTAACGTCTAATAAGAGCACATAAAACAATTTTTATCTTTATTATGATAAACCGATAATACTTTTAAGATCTCTTTCATTAATTACCTACTCAAAAAGGTGGGAGTCTATATATATATAGACGTTACATACTCGCAATACATTGTACAATACAATAAATACAAGATTTTTCAAAACGAATAGGCGTATTTTGAAAGGCATACGACTCCTTCTGTCAAGTATCTATAGTTACTTGCAGATAGATATGACTTATAATCGATGCAATATGTGCATTATGTCTTGTATTTTTTAAATTCGATTTGTGAGTGCGTCTTATCATATTCACGATTATCCTCACTTACACAGATGTATTATAACACAAATGCAATAAAAAATAACAATTAAAGGCTTTTTCTAAGAAACTGAAGGCAAACAGGTTCAGGTACGAGAAAGCAGACGCGGCGAAAAAGTTTGATTTAATTTTGTTTGGGAATCTATCAGCAAATTTTATTTATATTAAAATATTTTTTATTGTTTTCTTTATATATTAAAATATTAAGGTCCTATAAAATAATTGGTACATTGCTTGTAACTAAAAAAATCATTAGCTGTAGTTGGTATGCTATCTTAACATTTCTTTTGAAATTATTATCGTAGGTATATTTTGAGCTTGGAGAAGTATTTTCTTACATTGTAATATTGAAAGCTTTTCAATGAAAAAATTTAATTTTATCTCTTAAAGTAAAAGTCGTTGATCAACCTGAAGATAAAGGTAACTAATATTTAAATATAAATGTACGTGATATGTTACAGTAGTTAATAGAGATTTTGCCAAGTAACAATAATTTCCTACACACACTTTTGAATACCTAACGTAAAATAAATTTAATTCCCACGTACAGAGGTGGTACTTTGTGACAATTTTCAAGATACGCAGTTTTTATTGTCAAGATTTCAGTTTTTTCCTTGGTTTTCTATTTTATAATTTCTTTTGAAATTATTATTGTAGATATTTTCTCATATTATGATCTCAAAAGCTTTTTGATGAAAATATTTAATTTAATCTCTTACAGTAAAAGTCGTTGATCGACCTGAAGATAAAGGTAACTAATATTTAAATATATATGTACGTGATATGTTACAGTAGTTAATAGAGATTTTGCCAAGTAATAATAATTTCCTACACATAATTCTGAGTAACTGAAAATAAATTTAATTCCCACGTACAGAGGTGGTACTTTGTGACAATTTTCAAGATAAGCAGTTTTTATTGTCAAGATTTGTTTTGTCCTTGGTTTTCTATTTTATAATTTCTTTTGAAATTGTTATCGTAGATATTTTCTCATATTATGATCTCAAAAGCTTTTTGATGAAACTATTTAATTTAATCTTTTACAGTAAAAGTCGTTGATCGACCTGAAGATAAAGGTAACTAATATTTAAATATGTATGTAGGTGATATGTTACAGTAGTTAATAGAGATTTTGCCAAGTAATAATAATTTCCTACACATAATTCTGAGTAACTGAAAATAAATTTAATTCCCACGTATAGAGGTGGTACTTTGTGACAATTTTCAAGATAAGCAGTTTTTATTGTCAAGATTTGTTTTGTCCTTGGTTTTCTATTTTATAATTTCTTTTGAAATTGTTATCGTAGATATTTTCTCATATTATGATCTCAAAAGCTTTTTGATGAAACTATTTAATTTAATCTTTTACAGTAAAAGTCGTTGATCGACCTGAAGATAAAGGTAACTAATATTTAAATATGTATGTAGGTGATATGTTACAGTAGTTAATAGAGATTTTGCCAAGTAATAATAATTTCCTACACATAATTCTGAGTAACTGAAAATAAATTTAATTCCCACGTACAGAGGTGGTACTTTGTGACAATTTTCAAGATAAGCAGTTTTTATTGTCAAGATTTGTTTTGTCCTTGGTTTTCTATTTTATAATTTCTTTTGAAATTGTTATCGTAGATATTTTCTCATATTATGATCTCAAAAGCTTTTTGATGAAACTATTTAATTTAATCTTTTACAGTAAAAGTCGTTGATCGACCTGAAGATAAAGGTAACTAATATTTAAATATGTTTGTAGGTGATATGTTACAGTAGTTAATAGAGATTTTGCCAAGTAATAATAATTTCCTACACATAATTCTGAGTAACTGAAAATAAATTTAATTCCCACGTACAGAGGTGGTACTTTGTGACAATTTTCAAGATAAGCAGTTTTTATTGTCAAGTTGTCCTTGGTTTTCTATTTTATAATTTCTTTTGAAATTGTTATCGTAGATATTTTCTCATATTATGATCTCAAAAGCTTTTTGATGAAACTATTTAATTTAATCTTTTACAGTAAAAGTCGTTGATCGACCTGAAGATAAAGGTAACTAATATTTAAATATGTATGTAGGTGATATGTTACAGTAGTTAATAGAGATTTTGCCAAGTAATAATAATTTCCTACACATAATTCTGAGTAACTGAAAATAAATTTAATTCCCACGTACAGAGGTGGTACTTTGTGACAATTTTCAAGATAAGCAGTTTTTATTGTCAAGTTGTCCTTGGTTTTCTATTTTATAATTTCTTTTGAAATTGTTATCGTAGATATTTTCTCATATTATGATCTCAAAAGCTTTTTGATGAAACTATTTAATTTAATCTTTTACAGTAAAAGTCGTTGATCGACCTGAAGATAAAGGTAACTAATATTTAAATATGTATGTAGGTGATATGTTACAGTAGTTAATAGAGATTTTGCCAAGTAATAATAATTTCCTACACGCAATTTTGAGTAACTTAAAATAAATTTAATTCCCTCGTATAGAGGTGGTACTTTGTGACAATTTTCAAGATAAGCAGTTTTTATTGCCAAGATTTTAGTTTTGTCCTTGGTTTTCTGTTTTAGAATTTATTGAAATTGTTATCGTAGATATTTTTTTATATTCTCAAAAGCTTTTTGATGAAAATATTTAATTTAATCTCTTACAGTAAAAGTCGTTGATCGACCTGAAGATAAAGGTAACTAATATTTAAATACATATGTACGTGATATGTTACAGTAGTTAATAGAGATTTTGCCAAGTAATAATAATTTCCTACACACAATTTTGAGTAACTTAAAATAAATTTAATTCCCTCGTACAGAGGTGGTACTTTGTGACAATTTTCAAGATAAGCAGTTTTTATTGCCAAGATTTTAGTTTTGTCCTTGGTTTTCTGTTTTAGAATTTATTGAAATTGTTATCGTAGATATTTTTTTATATTCTCAAAAGCTTTTTGATGAAAATATTTAATTTAATCTCTTACAGTAAAAGTCGTTGATCGACCTGAAGATAAAGGTAACTAATATTTAAATACATATGTACGTGATATGTTACAGTAGTTAATAGAGATTTTGCCAAGTAATAATAATTTCCTACACACAATTTTGAGTAACTTAAAATAAATTTAATTCCCTCGTACAGAGGTGGTACTTTGTGACAATTTTCAAGATAAGCAGTTTTTATTGCCAAGATTTTAGTTTTGTCCTTGGTTTTCTGTTTTATAATTTTTTGAAATTGTTATCGTAGATATTTTTTTATATTCTCAAAAGCTTTTTGATGAAAATATTTAATTTAATCTCTTACAGTAAAAGTCGTTGATCGACCTGAAGATAAAGGTAACTAATTTTTATATTTTACGTTCCAGTGTACATAGGTGGTAATTTGTAACAACTTATTGAGCAAGATTTGAATATCCCATAGAGTTCATATTCGTCAAAGTCAGTAGAGAATGCAATATTTTCTTTCCGTTGGAAAATAGGTATTAACATATTATTTACGTTTTACACTGAGCAATATAAACTAACAAAAAAATATATACCTACTTAAACATGTATTTTGTGAAGTTGAATAAATTATGTTTTCATTACTTATGTATATTTTACATTTTCTTTAGTATCCTATAGCAATCCATATTACTTTGTCTAATTCCAGTTAAAGTTGTGGACACTGTTCCTGGTGGGCAGAGTGAGTAGATATTTAAAATACATCTTAGTTTTATGATGATCGTTATGTTATATTATTTTTTTAAGGTATTTTTTATATATTATATGTATATTATTAAATGTGGAATTAAACAGTTTTTTTCACTTAAATTAACAATCTCCTTTTTAGCAAGTGTTTGATTTTTGAAGATTGAATTGGGAGTAATTCCAGATTTTTATTTTGCATATTCTTACTAATTATATAAATGCGAGAGTGAGTTTGTTTGTTTCTTAACGCTTTAACTAATTAACCGATTATCTGAATAGAGTTGATGAGGTATCATTAAAAATAAAAATAAAAATTCAACGCCTAATAAAAATATATGAGCATTTATGGCTCATGTGGTTTTTTCAGGCGTTATTTTTTTCAACATTTTATTTCTATATTTTATAAAGAAACTATGATATACTAGATATGTCATTATTTAATGGTCCAATGCGTCGCCCAAAAGTCCGCAATATCTCAAACCAGAAATATTAATAATGGTTTCGTTGCAGTTGTAGACCCCGCTTTCTACCGGCCGTCTGTTAATTGTAAGTAACTATACAGATTTCATAAATTATTTAACTATTTTGTGAAGTTAAAATTTCCAAATTATGCAAAACGTTCTTAAATATGGCAGTGCATGTATAATACACGATATACTAATCAGATAAATTTATCCAGTTAAAAGATACGGCGTAGGTATTATTCTCTCTTTTTTCCAAACCTGTCTGAACCCAATAAAATTTATACGTCTCGCGTAATAAAAATACAATTTTAAATTTCACTTGTAAAGCCCCGGTTAAATCTATCCATGTACCGGATAGCTTGTTTATTTAGCCTTAATTTGATTTTTTTTCTTTCGGCTTTGATTTTTTGCTGTGATATCAGACTTTTAATGAAAAATGACCATTTTGTCTTTGATCATCGATATCTCAGCAACCAATGATCGCACAGGGCAGTATTTTTTTATCCCTTATTTCTTTTAGTAGTATATTTGGGCCCTAATTGTGTATGTTAAAATACATGTGTTCTCCTTTCAATCTTATATAATTCTACTCATTAAAGGTAAATTGTGAATCCATAAACGAATAATATATTTCTGTTCACAGCACCCTCAGGTGGATTCGAGAAACCAAGTAAGTAAATTACATCATCTTAAGTCAGAGGCTCTCTCAGAAAACATAGTACAGAAAAAATATTTTTTCGTTTTCTAGGCATTGACCCGGCTTTCGTGGTTAATTCAAATGGAGGAGCATCTTACAGACCTCAAAGACCAGGCAAGTGTAATTTTATACATACAAAATATTATATTGAGATTTACATAATTTTTACACTTACAGTATAACTACTTGTATACTTAAATGTCAATGCATGGTTTAACAAATTGCAATTTTGATAAAAAAAATGTACCTACTGAACTTCATCTACTTTTATGAAAACATAACAGCTCACTTCATCTCCTCTTAGTTGTGGACGATGACTAAATGTCCAGTTTATTATTCTGCTTATTCTTTAAATTATACAATTTGAAGAAGAAAAGCTAGCATTTTAGGCTTTTCTTCTTCAAATTGTTTTTAAGCAAACTCAGAATGCATTTCCTTTTTATGTTTTGACATTAGAGTGTCCATTTAATGGTATATGAGTACCGTCGCCCACTAAGACAAGCAAGAAAAAAGAGATCCAAAGAAGACAGAGAAATGGGCTCTGGAATTCCTTACTCACTCACCGAAACATAACAGCACATGATGTTATTTGACTGTTGTCTTCTGTAAGAAGGTGGTTACTGTCGCCAGATGGGCTGTCCAATTTGTTACTGGGAAACGCACTCTATTCAGCTTTCACAAGATAACCTAATTAATTGTTTACCTAAGTAATTAATTAACCTAAATGATTTGTTAAAACAACTTTAGAAAAACACTTTCTAGATGATACGTTTTTAAAACTGATCTGGTCTGTATACTTAATCGTTTTTATTTCATTTTTCAGGACCTGCATACGCTCGCGGTGGAAAATGAATAAATTTTGTATAAAGTAACATGTTTTTTATTATTTCCCTCTGAATACCCATAGCATATAGCTCTCACCATCTGTGTCCTTAAACCACATACATAATCTTAACAATATTATATATTAATAATTAATTATACTTATATAGGTATATTAATTATACTTAGGTATATATTAATAATTAATTTGTCTTTCGTAAACATTCTAAATTAAATATTTTAAAAAAATCCTCTAAGCTTAGACAAATATATTTAAATAATTATTACGAATTTGAATAATTACGAACCGGTAAAGACTAAGACGGTAAGTGTTACTAAAAAGTGGACATGTTTCTACCAGGGGGACAACGTTAGAGACAAGTGGACCGTGCTAATTATTTTTATGCATAATGGTTAACAGTCCACTTGATGGTAGGTGGCTACCGTTGTCTATAAACATGAGCAATATCAATGGGATGCAAGTGACAATGCCTTAGGTTAGGGAAAAGGCACGAACACTTGACGCATCGAAATACAACACAAGGGCTATATTTCATGACTCAGTTTATGACTGCAGTGTGCTCTGCTATCCCCGTTCATCTACATGTATTGTATAATGTATATTCTGTTTTTATCATTTGAATTACCTGGCGTATCTTTTCATGTCGACAATTATCAAGGGAAGATATTTCCTTCAAAATTAACATTCTTTGCTTATATTAATTAGGTCGAGGAAAAAGTCTTTTCGCATATAGTATACCTATGTCAGGCCTCTGTCACTCCGTGTGTCCCGTGATATAATTGCCTACCGTCGCTCACATTGCATGTGAAAGGAGTGCAACTTCTGTACGCTAGTACCTACTATTATTTATTCTGTGCCTATGTATAAACTTGTAATAAAATATCTTTGGCTGTTTTATTTGTATCTGGCTGATTTTGATAACATTAAAGTTTACATTTCAAAAAAAGAAACAAAATGTTGTTTCCAGCTATTTTTCATTAGTTTTTCTTTCTGGCAAAATGAGTGAATCTAATAAAGAAATTCTATACATTTTTAATTTTTTTTACAAAAAAGGAAAAATGCAACGCAAGCCGGCAAACAAATTTGTGACGTTTATGGGCCTAATGCAGTGTCAATAAGAGTAGCACATTTAAGCGTTTTCTTGCTGTGGCATTGTTAATTATAAGCTTTTACCGCCGGGCTTTACCATCGATTCGGATCTTTACTGTCAACAACTGATGAGATTAAAGCAAGAAGTTGAGAGAAAGCGGCCGGAAATTGATCAATAGAAAGGGTGTGGTCTTCCATGACGACAACGCTTGATCACACACATCTTTAGCCACTCAGGAAAAATTAAGAGAGTTTGGCTGGGAGTTGTTAATGCATCCGCCATATAGCCCTGACCTTGCATCTTTAGATTTCCGCCTATTTCAGTCTCTTCAGAATTTTTTAGGCAGAGTCAGGTTAACATCGAGAGAGGACTGCCAAAACTATTTATCGCTTTTTTTGATCAGACGTCCCAAAATTTCTTCAGAAACGGGGTCAAGTCACTATCTACAAGATGGCAAAAAGTTATCGAACAAAATGGCACATATATACCTACTGTAGTTAAATGTAAATAAACTTTAAAAAAAATGTCTTGAGTTTTCATATAAAATGCGAAGAAACTTTTCCCCCAACCTTTTAAATGACATTAGCGGTTAACTAAATCATAGTTTTATATTAAATTTAATAAAATTAGGTACCAAAATTATAAATGCCATAGTTTGTGACTCCATCAATCGTTAACTGATGAACGGATTTGATTCTTGTTCTCATATTAAGTTCTCATTAGATAATATTTTATTCTTAAGACTAGCAAGCAGTCAGACGGCACTTTGCTATTTATATTTGCATGGAGCTACTTATCCCTACCAGTGAGAATACCAATAGGGATAGGTGAAAGACACTACTGAACACAAGTGCTTGAATATTAAGCTATTTTTTCACGTTTAGGCATGAACTATTTCATAGACAAAGAATACCGAAAGCTAAACTCAAACAAAACTTTGTGTGACCAAAATGTTACTTGGTTCAGATGTCAAACGCATTGTACACGTTGTATTATTGATGAAAGTTAAGCCTAAGTCCCCATTGAAACACTTTGTGGAATAAATTCACGAGATGAAGTAATATATTTAATTAAATTGAAAACAAAGTTATCAGAGACACAAACTAACAACTAAAGAGATAATCTGAATTGAAATACTACAAAGGTATATTCTTAGTACTGATCACAGGCTTCATAGACAATAGCATTATTAAATACAAGTGGGATGAGTTCGTGGCGGTTACAAACAGATAATCAAAAAATAACTTGTCGTGATAGAGATTGACGTCAATACATTTAATCCTCTTGTAAAGTTCTTTGGTATCATATCTTGTAAAACTATAAGCATATGTGCTGTTTGTGTATCTTATCATATACTGCTACAGTTGTCGTGACATGCAACATGTATGTGAATTAGCAAGATATAGAAATGTAGATTTTAAAGATACTTAGTGGAAACAGTTGCATTGTTTTTGTAACCTTGCTATGGTTTAAGAAATGGCAGTTAAGGGCTTCACTTAGGCAAATAACATTTACAATAGAACTCGCTGGCGGCGGAGACAATTCAACAGGCCTAGAAATTGTCTTTTTTTGTTTTTACCATTAGAACAATACACAAAAAAAATATTAATACATTTTTTTAAACTGACATTAATTATAATAAACCTGTACTTATTAATAAATTAATGACATTAACTGACATTAATTTATTAATAAGTACAGGATTCATATGCGCGCAATAAGCCGTTTTCGAGAGAATTTTCGAGAGAATTTCAAATTCTTCTTGTGTTCTAACTTTTTTGTGGAGTTTCTATTACTTTAACCAAAATTCTAATTAATACAATTGGTTCTTTACATTTTTTCAAAGCAATTGTCTTGTCTATTTCTTGTAACATCTTCATTAAACAATGGATATTTTTTTAGTATTTAGCGTTTGTCTCCACCTTAATGTGTTCATGATAAGACAAACAAGGGGTCGAAAATTAACCATTTTCAAGAAAATCGAGTTTTAAAAATATTTTAGGGATTATCCGGATTTTTGTTATTGGAAAAGTGTAAAGAAATAACTAGTAACGTATTAACCGGAAATTTACCATTTAATACTTAATTAAATAAGTAACATAACAAAATTAAAATATAGGGATTCCCCTATTCCCTCCATATCCTTTACAACCATAAAGCGTAGACCGTCAGCCTGCTTGCTCAACTTTACATTTTTTTAAAAACTAACTGCATATGGGTTAGCATAAAAATAAAAAATAAAATAAAATTGTTACTATGGCAACTTCGATTACAGAATACACGTGCTTTGAAAGCATAGAGCGTATTAACAATTTATTACGCTCCATGTTTGAAAGTTACGATATTCTTATTGTAATTTTCAAAACACATGTTGACTACATTAAATATATATGTGGTAGTGTTAACAAAGCAATTTATTCTATAAATTTTACAATGAGACTCTATTTGCATACTTTTTACAATGAGTTGTTCTACAGAAAAATAAATATTTCAACGGAAACTTACAGGCAAATTATATATTATTTGCGCGCGCGATGCACACACATATGTAGGTTTGAAATTGCCAAATATTGATAAACGCCAAGGTCAGCGTCTGACGTTATAAAACATTCAACGCTGAATTAGTTTTCTGTCGTCTTACAGACATTGAACTGCATACACATTCTATCTGCAGACACATCGGCTTTTTTAAAAAATAAATAATCACTATGAAGACTGTTGTGGTATGTAACTAATTTTATTGTTGTTTAATTATTGTATTCAGTTTATATTAGTTCAAGTACAAACAGTAAGCAGGTATTTTAAGAATATTACTATGTTTTTTGACTATTACGTTTTCATCAAATTCCCTGCTATAATTAAATTAGTATACATTTTTAATTTAAATAATGTAAAAAAATAGATTTTTCATTTGTTTTTGATATTTTTAAAATTCACTATACCTACCGTTTTTTTACCTGAAAGGCTAGTAGTACCTACTCATTAGTCAGTGAGTCAAATACATTAGGTATTGATTTTGTATGTTTTTAAATAATATTGTTTAATTAGTTAATAAAAATCTTGTTTATGGCCACTCTGAATCTCCCGTAGCAGTTTCACAGGAGTTGGTAACCTATTCCGTTCATTACATTGCCTATCCCTTCCATCCTTTATCTTTAATCCTACTACGGTCTACAGCGCAGTTGCAACTTGCAGCACGTGTAGCGTTGCTTGTGTTTTATGCGACGGTAGCCACCTACTATCAAGTGGACCACTAAAAAATACAGAATATTCAATTAACCCATTGAAATTTCATTATCAAATTTAATTATTCTAGCTTTAGGAATTCTTGAGATTTTTTTAATTAATTAATCAGCAAATCTGTCAAGAAACTATTAGCTTCTGCTCGCGATTTCGTCCGCGTGTATTTATAAATTAATATGTGCTATCTTGCAAGCTGAAATCAACAATTCACATTCATAAAAAAATTGAGATCTGTTACTTCGGGAATTAGCACGAACAAATATCGTGACACGTGACTTTAATATACATATTTAGATAAAGATTAATTGGTCAAAAATGTTATCAACCTGGTACGAGGTTCATTGTCTCATATTAATGTAATGTCTGTAGGTCTCAGATAAAATAAGAATTAAAGATAGATAAGAATTAAAGACCTCTGTGGACGAGCTTGGAGTAATAATAAATTAAAACTTTTACTAGGGAAATTGCCGATAATCGTTGTGAAAGAGTGTAAAAAAATGAAAAGCAGAATTCATACGTTAAGGGCTTCACTTGGGCAAAAGACATTTACAATATAACTCGCTGGCGGCGGAGATAATTTAACAGGCCTACAAATTGTGTTTTTTTGTTTTTACCATTAGAACAATACACAAAAAAAATATTTATACAATTTTTTAAACTGACATTAACTTATTAATCAGTACAGGATTCATATGCGCGCAATAAGCCGTTTTCGAGAGAATTTTCAATAAAAATAAAATTCTTCTTGTGTTCTAACTTTTTTTGTGAAGTTTCCATTACTTTAACGAAAATTCTAATTAATACAATTGGTTCTTCACATGTTTAAGTATAATATATATTTTTTTCAAAGCTATTGTGTTGTCTATTTCTTGTAACATCTTCATTAAAAACAATGGATATTTTTAGTATTTAGCGTTTGTCTCCACCTTAAGTAAACTTGGAAACCAAATTTTTTCAATATGAATTGAGATTATCGCCGGCCTCATGTTTTTAAAACCGGCTTCACTATGTTGTCCGTAAAATTCTGTCTTTAGTTCTTACTAGGACTGAGCTGTAGGTATACCCAACACTCAATACTTTCTCAATACTAAATTTTTAAGCATTTCTGCTATTATGTTTTCCGAGGCACTTCTAGGTACAAATTAGGCCCAGTTTCATAGTAAAGATTAAAGTTCAAGAATTAAAAAGAAATCACTACATGTATCAATAACAGATTACTATTTATTAAAATTTATAGAATAAACTACTTAATCTAGTGTCTACCTAATATTTAATTAAATTATCAAAATGTCCATTTGTGATATCTACATAGATTAACCCTAATTCTTAAGTTATTCTTAAGCACCTTGCGATAAATACAAACAGGCTTTTTAAAGTGTTTATTTGTGTGTCTGTTCGTTCATCCGCGATTTTATAACAATTATCTCGTAGTCTCTTTTTTAAAATTATTTTCGGGCACACGTTAGTTTATCTTAAGCATGTTACTGACATTAGTATGCAGAGTTCTTATTATATTTGTCACTTTTTGTCAACCTAAAAGATTGTTTGTCCAGACTAGAGGGGATTTTATCAATTCTAGAGTCGTCTTATCTTGCATGTCTTGTTTTTATTCAAGAAATGTAACCATCTGAATAAACAAAAGCTGTGCAAATTGTGCTCAAAGATGTTCAGTAACTATCCAAAATATAAAAAAATACATAAATTACATAATTATATAGATTCCATTAAATCTTATACTTATTTAAAAGTAAATCCATCTATACTGATGTAATAAATCTGAAGATTGCTTTTTTTTGGTTAAACTCGTTAAACTCCAAACCAGTTCTCGAGGAAGGCATAATAAATAGGCTATAATATTTATTTTCATATAATAAATACCTATAGAAGACGAGGCGGTATTAGTTTTAGCTTAATTAGTTCACTGCTGTGTGTCTCTCATCACGCAATAACTTAAATCTGTACTGTCTCAAATTTCAATTTAACACCTTTTTCTTAGGAAAATTTCCGAGTAAATTACTTAATTATTTAATACTAGCGACCCGTCTTGGTTTTAGCACGGATGCAATATTTTTTTGTAAAATATATATTTGATATTAACCATTATTAGAAAATATATGATTTAAGTTTGTACTTAAATTGTAATAGTTAGGTACAAGCTTACAAAGAAGATTTTCTAGCAAAGTGTATTATTTAATCTATGCTATTTTCTTTCCAATTTTGAATCTTATTCTATAGATAGATTTAGTATGATAGTATTGGCAATTGGTAGGACATGCTGTGTTCCGCAGTCATACATTGGGCTGCCCGTCTGGCGGCAATAAAAACCACCTTATAGAAGACCATCATGAATTATAACAGCACGTGTGTACTGTGTGTGTTATCTTTCAGTGAGTGGGTAAGAGATGCCAGAGCCCTTTCCTTCATCCTATCTTTATCCTATCGAGATCAGCAACGCACTTGCAACTTCTTTACTATCCCTTGTTAATGAAATATAGGTACTTATTTTAGCAATAGCGTACGTGGATACTTCATGGTTGCTGCATAATTATGCAATGGCTTCCAATCAATACAGTCTGGTAAAACTGTAGACGAACTGACGTAGATTTCTACCTCGTTGATAGAAAGTATTATCAAATAATTAACGTTAAAAAAATGGGTAAAAATGTCAATAGTATTCTTACGGTATTCGACCGTAGGTCTTAAATTACAGTTCGTGACTGTACATATTATTTTTTTAAAATCTTTGTTAATAACCACTGTCTATTAATCTTTTTCAAATCATCTACTACGTTTTCAACCTGTACATCTAGCCAACGAGTAAAGGTCTCTATCTGCTCTTTGTGGTTGCTTTTCCACCTTTAACGTACTCTGGTTATCGAATCCAGTTTATACTGGCGATCCTCACAATGACCTGTTACAAGAGAACTATTATGCAATTGATAAATGAGTGTATTTTGATTTTTCAGGTTGTTCTCTTCTTTCTGGTAGCAATTGCCTACGCACAAGGTTAGTGTCGATAATGTTTTATTAAATGAGTTTAATTAAAAAAAAAACTGTTTAAAAATATCATAACAAACTAAAATTGGTTTTTGAAGTAAGTAATTAAAAAAATTACACATGAAGAATTTCAAAATTATATGATGTTTTAGATAAATACTCTAATAATAATATTATTATTATTATACGTGAGCTTGTTATACTGGTATGTTCCCATTTGCCACCACCATGTTTGTCACCAGTTGTGGCAAATGGGATTATTTTTCCCAGTCACCACCACTACAATTAACCACCAGTGGTGGTAATTGGGATATATTATTCGCCACCACCGTGTTTGCCACCAGTGGTGGCAATTGGGATTTCTTTTCCCAGTTGTCACCCACACGTTTATGTTTGTTTTTGATGATTACCTAACCAATTTTGTCACATATTTCCAGTCACGAATTATAAAAAAATAAATAAGATTAAAAACTCTAATTTTAGTCTCAAAATAACAATTTCTGTTATCCACTTATTCGTTGTAAACGACGTAAAGTCTTAGTAGTGGGTCTTGATCACAGATCAACAAGACGTTAATAATTATCAAATTAACATATCATATCCTACAATTGTATTAACCATCCACCAGTTATTTTAATTAACAGTAATCTGTCATTTCTTTATATTATAACAAAAATAATAAACATGATGTCTAGGAGGTCATTGTATAGTTTAGTAGTTATTTACTTATGATTAAATCCTTTTTATATCAAATTAATCACAGAATATTACTTTGACCGCAGAACTCCTTCTATCAAGTATCTATAGTTATTTGCAGATAGATATGACTTATAATCAAATGTGCAATATGTCTTTATATTTTTTGAATTCGACTCGTGACTGCATCTTATCATGTTCACGATTATCCTATACACAGATTTATTATAACACAACTAGGCACCATAAAAAAATAACAATTAAGAGCTTTTTCTAAGAAAGTGAAGGCAAACAGGTTTCAGGTACGAGAAAGCAGACGCGGCGAAAATGTTTGATTATAATTTTGTTTAGGAATCTAGCTGTAAATTTTTTATCAAAATATTTTTTATTGTTTTCTTTTCGCTTTAGTTTGGTATATCCCAAATCCATAAGGTCCAAATTAATATTGGTAAGTACATATGTTGCTTGTAACAAAAAAAAAAAATTAGCTGTATTTCGTAATTTCTTTGGAAATAATTCTCGAAGGAATATTTGAACTTGGGGAAGTATTTTCTTACATTATAATCTTAAAAGCTTTTCAATGAAAATATTTAATTTAATTTCTTACAGTAAAAGTCGTTGATCAACCCGAAGATGGAGGTAACTAATTTTTATATATGTACGTACATGTTACGTCACAACAGTTAATAGAGTTGTAAAGAAATAAACATTTTATACAAACACTTTTGAATGACAAAATATACTACTCAAAACAAAATAAGGGCCACTGGTTTATTTACATTTAAGTGCACTTTAGTAAACTGAAAGTAACTGATAAGTAGCATTATATTGATATTACGAACTCTTTGGTGTTTGATTTCTTTTATGCTTCCTAATTTGAAAAATATTGGCCATCGTTTTAAGAAAAAAAAAAATTGGAAGTTATTCTTATGTTTTTCTTCGATTGTCTTCTTAACTTGTTTCGATTATTTTAGGAAAAAAGTTTTACTTTTTCAATTTTAATTGATTCATTTCTCATCTCGCGTTAATCATGCCACCAGTACGAAGGCACATGGATACAATTACAGCAACCAGAGCCATAACTATGATTCAAGAAGGACGTTCTCAGCGTTACGTGGGTTTGCAGTTGGGTTTTCTCGAAGAGCTGTCCAAAATGTATGGAATCGCTTCCAAGAGACCGGCAGTGTTGCCAGGAGACCCGGTTCAGGTAGAGTTCGTGTAACAACGGCGCACGAGGATCGGTACGTCCAACTAAGTGCTCGTCGTGATCGTACAGCAACGGCCCGTAAGTTACAACACCACCTACGGCTGACAACGGGTACTCGTGTCAGTGATCAAACTATACCTAATCGATTGCACGAAGACCAGCAAATGTCAAGAAGTCGAGTTGTTCGAATTCCTCTGACTAGGGTTCAACGTGCAAACCGTTTAAGATTCTGCCGTCAGTATTTGAACTGGGGGATTAATCAGTGGGGCAAGGTGCTTTTTACAGACGAGTGCAAAGTAATTTTTTTTAATGATGATCGGCGTGTTAGGGTGTGGAGACGACGCGGCGAGCGTTTTTCGGAGTCCTGCATCCACGAAGTTGACCGTTTTGGTGGTCCCAACGTAATGGTTTGGGGTGGGATTAGTTTACACGGTAAAACCGAGCTCACCATTTTAAATGCGGGTACCGTAACTGCAAAACGTTACATCGAAGACGTCATCAGGCCTCAAGTGATCCCATTTGCACAGCGAGTGGGGCCTGGATTCATCCTGGTGCAAGACAATGCCCGTGCACACACAGCTCGATCGACACAAACTGTCCTAGAAGGGTCTCATATTGAGGTATTACCATGGCCAGCTAACAGTCCGGATTTAAATCCAATCGAGCAATTGTGGGACCAATTGAAACGAAGGGTTAGAGAGAATCAGCAAGGGGTCTACAACCAACAGCAGCTGATTGACGCTTTAAAACGTGCCAGGGAGGAGATTCCAGATGAAAACGTGAGGAATTTGATCCAGAGTATGCATACGAGGCTTCAGGAGTGTATTGCTAAGAGAGGAGGACATACTCGTTACTAAAAAGAAGAAACAAAAGTGACAAGAACAGTATTTTGTCTTTTTCCGGTGATTTCTTTTGTTCATGTTTTTCATTCAAAATGGCCAATTTCATTATGAACTTAAAAAAAACAGTTCATGATCATTATTTTAAACAATTATTAGCCTATATTATAACCAATAACATTATTTTGTAGTTACATAAGTTAAACAATTTAATGTCTTTATTGTTTTCATGGTACAACAAAAAATCTTAGTGGCCCTTATTTTGTTTTGAGTAGTATATATTTAATTCCCACGTACAGAAGTGGTCAGTTATCTTATATTTTCTTTTAAAATTGTTAACGTAGGTTTATTTTGAGCTTGAAGAAGTATTTTCTTACATTATAATCTTAAAAGCCTTTCAATGAAAATATTTAATTTAATCTCTTACAGTAAAAGTCGTTGATCAACCCGAAGATAAAGGTAACTAATTTTTATATAAGTATGTACGTACATGTTACGTCACAATAGTTAATAGAATTTTAAACAATTAAACAGTTTATACAGACACTTTTGAATGACAAAATAATTTTAGCTCCCACGTACAGAAGTGGTAATTTGTGACAATTTTCAAGATAATCAACTTATGGTTATTTATTTTATCATTGGTCTGCTGTCTTATATATCCTTTTGAAATTGTTATCGTAGGTTTATTTTGAGCTTGGAGAAGTATTTTCTTACATTATAATTAAAAGCTTTTCAATGAAAATATTTAATTTAATCTCTTACAGTAAAAGTCGTTGATCAACCCGAAGATAAAGGTAACTAATTTTTATATATGTGTACGTACATGTTACGTCACAATAGTTAATGGAGTTTTAAACAAATAAACAATTTATACACACTTTTGGATGACAAAATAATTTTAATTCCCACGTACAGAAGTGGTAATTTGTGACAATTGTCAAGATAATCAACTTATGGTTATTTATTTTATCATTGGTTTGCTGTCTTAAATAGTCGTTTGAAATTGTTATCGCAGGTTTATTTTGAGCTTGGAGGAGTATTTTCTTACATTATAATCTTGAAAGCATTCAATGAAAATGTTTAATTTAATCTCTTGCAGTAAAAGTCGTTGATCAACCTGAAGATAAAGGTAAATAATTTTTATATCTGTACGTACGTGTTACGTCACAGTAGTTAATGGAGTTTTTACCAAGTAATTGTTTCCTACATTCAATTTTGACAAACTTTAAATAAACTTATTTGTAACAATTGTCAAGATACACAACTTATTGAGCGAGATTTGAATATCCTATATAGAGTTCATAGTTCGTCAAAGTTTATCAGTGGCGAATGCAATATTTTCTTTCCGTTGGCAAATATGTATTAACATATTATTTACGTTTTTTTTATGTTAAAATATTTTTTTATGTTTTTTACGTTTTAAATTAAGTAAAATTAACAAACAAAAAATATATTAAACATGTATTTCGTGACTTTGAATAAATTATGTTTTCATTACTTATGTATATTTTACATTTTTGCATAATCTATCTGACGTATATATAACAATCAATATTACTTTGTCAATTTCAGTCAATGTGGTGGACCCTGTTCCTGGTGGGCAGAGTGAGTAGATTTTTAAAATACATCTTAGTTCTATAATGATCGTTACCTATGTTTTACACAGGGTTTTACAGCATTTTACACTTTTCATTAACAATCTCCTTTTCAGCAATAGGGATCGGACAAATTTTCAGAAAGTGTTTTAAATTAATCTTCATGGATATTTATTCCCATAAAAAATACTATTTTATTTATTTATAGCCTTTTAGTTATTTGTGGTCATATCATTGGCATAAGACAATGATTGCCCACAAATGACGTCACGCACTGTGATTGGTGTTTCAGTATAGATTAAAAATATTGTAAATAATAAAATTTTATTTCTTCATTTAAAAATATTTAAATGAATTATATTAAATTATTATTCGATAAATAATCGTAAAAAATTATATATTTTCTTTATAAGTACATTTTAGATTTTAATCTGATTACTGTCCGATCCCCTATTATTGGATTCATGAGGATATTGAATTGGGAGTAATTTTAGATATTTTTACTAATAATATAAATGCGAGAGTGAGTTTGTTTGTTAGTATTCTTTAACGTATCATGAAAATGTTGCATACACGTTGTTAAGGACATAGAAAAGTACAGAACCTTTCATCTAGTAAAAAGTAGAGTTGATGAGGTATCATCAAAAATAAAAATTCAAAGCCTGATAAAAATATATGAGTATTTATGGCTCATATGGTTTTGTCAGGCGTTGAATTTTTTTCAACGCTTAGAAAAAGGGGCGCGGACTAAGTCGCTGGCAAAAGCTAGTGTTTCCATATTTTATAAAGAAATTATGATCTACTAGATATATCATTATTTAATGTTCCAATGCGTCGCCCAAAGGTCCGCAAAAATATTTCGAAACAGAATCTACTAATATTAAAATGTTTTCGTTGCAGTTATAGACCCCGCTTTCTACCAGCCGTCTGTTGATCGTAAGTAACTATAGTATAGATTTCATAAATTATTTAACTACTAGCGGCCCGCCCCCGGCTTCGCCCGGCGTGCAATTTTTATATACCCTAAAACATTCCCCGTTTATCCCTCTTTCCATTAGCGAAAACCGAATTAAAATCGGTCTACCCGTTCACGCGTGATGCCGTGACCAGGAGAAATAGGGATTCATTTTTATATATAAGATATAGATTTCGTGAAGTTAAAATTGCCAAATTATGCAAAACGTTCTTAAATATGGCGGTGTTACCTATAATACACGATACACTGCTCAGATAAATACTCGTATATCCAGTTAAAAGATACGGCCTAGGTATTATGATCTTTTTTCCAACCTGTCTGAACCCAATAGAAATTAAAACGACTCGCGTAATAAAAATACAATTACAAATTTCACTTGTATAACAAATTATGAACACTAACCGACATTCACCGGGTCTGGCCTCTTCCTGTTAGAATCACCTATTGTGAGCGAATTGATTAATTAAATAATAGTTAAAAAACAAACATGATAATTAGCGGACTCACGCGATATAATTGCTCGCGAGTAGTCTAATAACTCATCTAATTGACGTATTTTTTTTACGTATATTTAATAATAGGTGTGGTTTAAAGTGCGAGGCGATAGGATAAAGGATAAGGAATAAGGAGGGACAGGGAAATGATACCTTGAGTCCGCTACTCATTGAAATACAAAATGAACCTTACAAAGTAAGGCCGTTTTCTGAATACAAGGAACATTTCATATAAATACAGGCGCTCGGTAAGCTTTCGCCATCGCGTATACCGAGCGTGCTAATGTCGTATCGTTGCTTTACTGGCTTAGGCTCATGAAACTCACTTTCCCGAAATGTGCACTTTTTCTAAACGTACAATTATTTAGAAGGATCACTTTCCTTCTCGGAAGGTGCAAAAAGTCTCAAAAAGTGCACTTCCCAATTGGAACACTTTCTCAAATAGAGCAAATTATCTCAGAAGAAGCACTTTCCCAAAGACTGTACTTTTAGAAAAAGTGCACATTTCGGGAAAGTGAGTTTTATGAGCCTAAGCCGCTGTACCGACTAATCAATGTTTAGTGTTGCTGATATTATATTTGGGCCCTACACTTGTATGTTAAAATATATGTATATGTCCTTCTTACATAATCTTAATTATTAAAGGAAAATCCATAAACGAATAATGTATTTCTGTCCACAGCACCCTCAGGTGGATTCGAGAAACCAAGTAAGTAAATTACATCATCTTAAAGTTAGAAGCTGTCTCTGAGAACATAGTACAGACAAAAATAAACTTTTTTTTTTCGTTTTCCTAGGCATTGACCCGGCTTTCGTAGTTGATTCAAATGGTCGCCCAATATCAGCATCTTACAGACCTCAAAAACCAGGCAAGTGTAATTTTATATTTACAAAATATTATATTGAGATTTAGACACTTTTTATACTTAGGTATAAGTATATAAGGATACAACTAATTGTGTTTGTGACATAGTTAGGTCATAATTAGGTGTCAATGCATTGATTCAACAAAGTGCAATTTTGATAAAAAATGTGCCCACACTTCAGCTACTTTTATTGAAAATTTAATTTCAGCCCACTTCATCTTCCCTTAGCCATAGACGATAACTAAATCTCCAGTCTGTTATTTGCTAAATGCTATATTTTTAAGCATCAAAAGTAAAAAGTTATTTACTTTTCATGTTTTGACATAATTATGACCGTCCACTTAATGGTAGATGACTACCGTCGCCCACTAAGACAAGCAAGAAATAAGGATTCCAGAGATAGAGAAATGGGCTCCGGCATCCCTTACTTACTCGCCGAAACACAGCACATTTATTTCACTGCTGTCTTCTGTAAGAGGGTGGTTACTGACGCCAAATGGGCTGCCCAATTTATTACTGGGAAACGCAGTCTACTCAGCCTTCACAAGAGAATCTACTAATCAATAGCCGTAAGGGGGAGCAATATATACATTTAAATCTAACCGACGAAATGATTTGTTAAAACAAGTTTATAAAAACACTTTGTAGGTGTTAAAACGTTTATGTGTATACTTACATCGTTTTTATTTTATTTTTCAGGACCACCATATGCTCGAGATGGAAAATGAATAAATTTTATATAAAGTAACATGTTTTTTATTGTTTCCCTTTGAATATCCATTACTATAGCATACAGCTCTCTCATTATCTCTCGTAATTTAATCCAATGTTTTTATACTTTATAAATTAATAATAAAAATAATTAAGTTATCCTTTGTAAACATTCTAAATTAAGAATTATTTTAACAATTCCTTTAAGTTTGGACGTATATTTTGAAATAATTAGTACGAATTTGGATAATTACAAGTGGATCTGAAAATAATATTTTCTTGAAGTTTTTTTATCGCAACAAACCGGTAAAGACAAGTATACTAAAAAGTGGAAATGTCTCTACCGGGAGACAACGTTAGAGACAAGTGGACGGTGCTAATTATTTTTATGCATAATGGTTAACAGTCCACTTGATGGTAGGTGGCTACCGTTGCCTATAAACACGAGCAATATCAATGGGATGCAAGTGACAATGCCTTAGGTTAGGGAAAACGCACGAACACTCACGCATCGAAACACAACACAAGGGCTATATTTCACGATTGTCTTCTGTAAGGATTACTGGTTAATGCTTCCAAACGGGTAGCTCAGTTTATGACTGCAGTGCGCTCTGCCATCCCCATGCATATACATGTATGTATATTCTGTTTTTATAATTTGAATTACCTTGGGTATGATGCGGAAAATTTTAAGTATTACCAAACGAAGATATTTTCTTCAAAATTAACACAACCAGTGCTTTACTGATAAATGACATTAAATCTTAACTAAATCAAAGTTTTATATTAAATTTAATAAATAATCTTAGGCACCAATATTATAAATGGCATAATTTGTGACTCCACTAAGCGTTAACCGATGAACAGATTTAATTTACACGAGCGAAGGTTTTAGCAAAAATAATATGAGATTCCACTAAGTCCCTACTGAAACACTTTGTGCAATAAAATCACGAGATGAAGTAATATATTTAAAAAACAAAGTTATCAGAGATATAAACTAACAACTAAAGAGATAATCAGAATTGAAATACGAAAAAGGTATACTCTTAGTATTGATCACAGACTTCGTAGACAATAGCAGATTAATTACAAGTGGGATCAGCTCGTGGCGGTTCCAAACAGATAATCAAAAAATTACTTGTGATAGAGATTGACGTCAGTACATTTAATCATCTTTGGTATCATATATTGTAAGACTATAAGCATATGTGCTGTTTGTGTCTCTTATCATATACTGTCACAGTTGTCGTGACATGCAACATGTATGTGAACTAGCAAGATATAGAAATGTAGATTTTAAAGATAGTGGAAACAGTTGCATTGTTTGTGTAACCTCTGCTACGGTTTAAGAAGTTTGTGACAGTTAATGAGCTAACAATTTAACTGGTGTTCATGATAAGACAAACGCCCTGAAGTACCCAATGGCTGCAGTGCTCGGTCGTCCATAAATCCGATTCGAAGACGAGCCCGACACCCATAGCGTTGCGTCGGTTGGACGTCGTGTAAACTGGAGTGCGGAGGGTATTCTGCAAAAAACGAGTATTCAAAGCTGTATTGTAATTAATCCATGCATATCCAAAGTAGTAATTAAATGTAAATAATTCTGGGTACATAGGACTCTCAACTCTGAAAGTTAAGGGGGAGACAAACGCTAAATACTAAAAATATCCATTGTTTAATGAAAATGTTACAAGAAATAGACAAGACAATTACTTTGAAAAAAATATATATTATACTTAAACATGTGAAGAACCAATTGCATTAATTAGAATTTTCGTTAAAGTAATAGAAACTCCACAAAAAAAGTTAGAACACAAGAAGAATTTGACCTTTATTGAAAATTCTCTCGAAAACGGCTTATTGCACGCATATGAATCCTCTACCTATTAATAAGTTGATATCAGATTAAAAAATTGTATTGATAAAAAAAAAATTTGTGTAATGTTCTAATGGTAAAAACAAAAAAAACACCATTTCTAGGTCCGTTGAATTGTCTCCGCCGCCAGCGAGTTCTATAGTAAATGTCATTTGCCTCAGTGAATCCCTTAATGTCTTTCTATTTGAAATTGGACATTGTTGATGCACTTTTTGTACTGCTCCAGGTGTGGCTTCTTTTCTAGATGACCATAAGTGTCTAGTAAAACTGTTTGGCAATTGGAAATGATAACTGTACCGATAAATAGAATGCAAACCTGAAGCTTCAGCTTGTGAACCTCGACAGGAATAATGTGGACGATGGGCAGCTCCGTGACGAGTACTTTAGGGTTGGAACGCATGAGGCAACCAAGCTGCAAGTCCCAGCGAGCGCCCTCGAGGTATAGGCCGCGTACGTAGATGCCCGACTCGGGCCTTTCCTCCACGTCGTCCACGCAGCTCCAGCGCGTGACCCTCGTGAACTGGGTGGAGCGGTCCAGAGGCCACGCGAACAGCCGGCAAGCCGTCTGCACGTGCGCGATCAGGTAAGACTCAGGGATGTGCAGCCCCGAGAGCCATATCACTATCGGTTCCTCTATCGTCGCCTGTGACGAATAAGTTGCCAAATTTGCGTCTTTTTGCATGAAATAGGGAGAGGGTATCACTTCCTATTCCCTACCCAGATATACCTACGAGACGACATCATTTAAAAATAATTGTGGTATCTTCATATATGACAGTAAATGTAGCATATCAAGAGATAATACCAATTTAAAATATGATTTTGTATTTGTGTGCTAGTTTCATATCTTTCTTTTCTGAGATTATACGAGTATTATAAAGTTATTATAACCAGGTATTTTCCATTCCATACGTGAAATCTACGGTCCTACGGGGATTAAAACTTACGTCTGCCTCCATTCGAGCGTAAGTTGTCGCTACGCTGGAAATATAGTAACCGCCGCAGAAAAACAGTAGATGCGGGCTGTGGCTAGAAGTGAGCTTTAGCGGTCTATGGCCGCTATGAAAGCTTGTATTTAGTAGTGGGCCTCGAAAATCTCGAATGAAGATAATGAAAATGAGTAGTAGTCGCATAGCTCTACCAAACTCGCAGTCTGGGACTACTGGAGAGCACATATGGTGGCCACCACTTGCAAGAAGACTACCATGAAACAAACAGCAGGTGGATATTGTGTTGTAAATAAGTAATAGATGTGAGCGTTCACTACACTATATCCATTATCCACTTTGTAGTATACTAACATCTCCCCTGACTTTCCTTGTGTTATAGGTGGCGGTGGCGGTCTAAAGTGGACTGTTAGTTTGCAATGTCTAATAATAAAGAACAAAAAAACCCAACCCAGTTGGTGTATTGTTCGGTGCGCGCCATGAAATGCTCCATCCAGCCACCAAGTCCCTTGAGGGTGTCGGGCGCCAGTTTCCGCCACACCATGGGTAACTGCCCATTGTACAAGCAGTACGCCACGTTGTCCAATATTGCGTCCATTCCGATTTCGCCGGCTAGAGCCTTCACCAGCAGCGATAGGGTTGATCGCATGCGACTTATCAGACGATTGAACCTACAAACACAATCCACTCATAACTGACAATGATATTATAAAAAATATAAATTACCTTATAATGATTATAACTTATTGAATGTCATTATAAATTTCCAGAATAAAAAGTTACCATGTGTCAATCAAGGAAAAAGTCTGTCGCTCGGACACACGAGAAACTTGTATTTAATCAATTTTACCACATTATCTAAGTATGAGGTCAAATTAAAGACTAAGTTATGGTTTAGAATGAAATCAATTGTGAGATTAAAGACCTCTCTAGCTCCTGGAGCAGCACGACGCAAGCGGGAGTGATGTTCATCTCGTACTGTTTGCGCACGCGCCAAATGTCGTACAGAGGCGGTAACTTGCTCTGCACCTCGGATGCAACTTGCCCAATCATCTCCTCTCGACTCATTCCACCGGTATCGCCACCTTTAGACACCCCTCTAAGTAAGTGAACTTTCTTAAGAAATGACCAAATCACCCAAATTTTTGAGCAGGGTTTAAAAGATATAAACTTCCTAAACACCTATCATATACTCCGTAGCTACCATTAAGATACCAATCTGAATAGCTTTGAAAAGAGCTGTCTATTAGCATGGTTTGTTCATTTATTGCACAACAATCGCTGGATTCACGACGGAGGATCAGAGGAGCCAACAGCGCTGTCACAGTCAACTTTTCAGCAGTTGATGATGTTGACTAGCTTATCGAGGACACGTCGTCTGTCTGGCGTCGACGGCGCGAAAAGGCAAACATACGCGGCAACGCAACAACGCGGCTTATATTTAAGCCGTCGCAGCACCGCGAATTGACCGTACGCAAGTACCTATAAGCAACCGTGAAGCGCATTACCGGTTTTGCTGTTTCAAGTAACAGGCATACCACATAATTATCTTCCCATACCATTTATGCGTCAATGTGAAAATTATATATTAGCTGAAACCGGCTTCGCTGCGGCGTGCGCGTGAGGCGCGCGCGGTATTGGACACTATTATAACTCCTTTTTCTAAAATAAAAGTAGCCTACGTTATTCTTTGTAACATCGGCTACCTGCCAGTGAAAGTCCCGTCAAAATCAGTGCAGCTATTTCGGAGATTAGCCGGAACAAACAGACAAAATTTTTAAACATTGTTTTTTGTTAAAGTACCTACTGTATATACTATGATACACATTTAGTATAAAGCAGTTATTTCGATATTACAAACAGACACTTAAATTCTATTTATTAGTATTTTAGTATAATAGAAATTAACTTTTAGAATTAACTTAATTAACTATAGGTATGGAGTCTCATTTAATAGGTAGTTGCTAAAACTCTGTATAGAGAGCGACCCGGAAATTGCACGCATTCCTCTCGAGAGACGAAACTGACTGTATTGGAGCAATAGGGGATCGGACAGTAATCAGATTAAAATCTAAAATGTACTTGGAAAGAAAGATATAATTTTTTACGATTATTTATCGAATAATAATTTAATATAATTCATTTAAATATTTTTAAGTGAAGAAATAAAATTTTATTATTTACAATATTTTTAATCTATACTGAAACACCAATCACAGTGCGTGACGTCATTTATGGGCAATCATTGTCTTATGCCAATGCAGCTGTTTTCTTATGATATGACTACAAATGACGTTACGCGCTCTCAGATGAACTATCGTGGCGTTTTGGCGGCATTTTCAAACAAACAATATTAAAACATGATTTTGAGTACCTAAAAGGCTATAAATAAATAAAATAGTATTTTTTATGGGAATAAATATCCATGAAGATTAATTTAAAACACTTTCTGAAAATTTGTCCGATCCCCTGTTGTCGGTGAAAAATATGCATTTTAAAAGTTCTTAAGTTAAGTTTACCTATCGGAAAGATATATTTAGACATTATAAATAATATATGCATGGCTACTCACCCTGAAGTTTCGCTGAGCAGCGTAAAAGAAATTAAATTGTTATGTGTAAATGGAAAAATTGAAAATAATAAAACTTATATATATATAAAACCACTTACGGTCCAGTTTTGTAACTGTGTATGGCATGAAAAAAATAAGCGTTTGTAATTGTGACTGATAAGAAAGAAACATGGTCCTCTTCTCTGCTATATATTAGCAAATAATTACAACTTTTGCTACTGATGAAAAACAAAGTGCGACTGATCCTTTAATTCATATTACTCTGACGGGGTGAATCCCTAAAAGTTTGTATCTCTGATATCGGAATGAAGGAGAATTTTACATTGTTTCATGTACATGGTTTCTACGTGAAACAATTGGTTGAAAAATGTGGATGAACCTATATGTAAATTTTTTTAATAAAATTTAATGTATTAATTTATTTCGACATGTCGAATTGAATTCTATAGATATGAATTCTATAGATGGTTTTGCAGACAAAACTGGGAACCTATCATTAATACAAAAAAAGTTTGTGTGTTAGCTCCGACGCACGACTGGAGTTTACTCTTTTAAAAGTATAAAATTAAATGTATAACATTTTCCTCATTTCAATAGATAACTGAAGACCAATTACTATATATTATTTGTATTTAGTTACATCCTGTATACACAGATGTCACTACGTTTTATAAGTTCAAATAGTTCATTTTTCGACGACCGATGTAACGCGCTATCGTTTCATTCCTCAACGCGGACTACACTTTTCACACAAGATTTGTTTTTATAAGCCCAGAGAAGCCCTCTGATATTGCTTAGGAGGAACATAAATAAATACATTAACTGTCGCACAGATGTCAAAGTGGCAGATAACGTAACGCTTTTTAGTTAACGCTTGTATTAATTTTAGTCCTCATGAAATACCGGAGGCCTTATATGAAAAGCTATTTAAAGGAGTAAACCCAAAAAAATGTACAAATCTACGTAAATGTAATTTCGATAGTAACATCATTTATCATTAGATTTTTTCTAAATTGGCAATATCCATATATTTATTCTTTATTGATCAACGAATTCTACGCGAAGGCAGATTTTAACTGATTTCAACATAATAAATGTTTACATCCTATATATTCCACATCCCTCAACAAAGAGGGCAATAATGGTCGTCGCATGTGGGGGGACGTGTGGGAGACGCGATACATACCAGACTGCGGCTGCAGCTCAATGAGATGCGACCAAATCTCGCGCACTGCCTGGCTGAAGTAACCGATCTCGGCGTTGGGATGCAAACCGAACACTTCCGGAGTATTCGCCAGTGGTAGAGTGTCGATGTACTCTGCAAAAATCAATTTATATTGTCTAATTCGTCGACACGAATTCATATTTACTGACATTGTTTCGTCACAAAATTTATCGCTGCTGTCTTATGTGGACCTCATTTCCTCATTTTTAAGTATTCAGTTAAGGATTTTATAATTTCTATAAAATTTATAAAAGATAATGATCATTTATAAATATTTTTTATGCATAAATACATATTTTACAAATTCTTTTTATAATTAGAAAGCCATTTACACAAATTTGTAGCCTAGATAGAATTATAAGGAAAAGTAGCAATGAAAATCACACAAAACACGAAAATATTTTTTTTTTTTTGTATTATGTTTTGTCAATAAGTTCAATAAAATTAAATCATCTTACATTTTAGTTTCGGTTTGAATAGGTATGTATGTGAATAAATAAAACGACATACCCATGTATTCTTCCCTCTCCATGTCCGGCGGTATGACGTAATCGACGTTAGAGTCCTTGTAGAAGTGGAAGGGCTGAAACTCGTCGAACAAGAACTCGCCCAAGTACTCGTCCATGTAGGTTCTCACCACGCGACGGTCGAAGTCGTCTATTACACGACCGCCGTACATAACCTGATCGCCATTATTTCAGCTCTTATTCAATGCAATATTCAATAGTTCTTATCAAATAATACTTATAATTCGCTTATTAATAAGTGCCGCCTTACATTATGAGAAAGATTTGTGGTTCAAGTTTGACTCTACGAAGACGCAATAGTAGATATTTATTCAATTACTTAAAGAAAATTAATTCACATATTTTAAACAAGTAACAGAAGCCTTAAAATAGATTACACATTTACGTGCCAGAACAATAAACGAAGACATAGGCTCCAATAAAGATTTATACAGACAATTACTGGTAGAAGTCAATAGCAGTCTTTTAATGTATCGAAAAAATATAAAATATTATGAATTATTTATTCTTCTATTGCGAATCAAAGTGCATCACAACAGATGAATGTGGATGAGTGGTCAGCGTGCTTGCTTAACGCTCTGTTCTAGGATTTCCGGGTTCGATTCCCGGCAGGATCAACTTTGAAAAATGAACTTTTTAAATTTGGCTCTGGTCTAGATCTGGAAAGTTGTGGCAGGGCACACTGCGTTTCGCAGTCATTTGGGCAGCCCGTATGGCGGCAGTAACCACCCTCTTACAGAAGACCACCGTGAAATAACAGCATGTGTGCTGTTGTGTTTCGTTGAGTGAGTTAAGGGATGCCAGAGCCCATTTCAATCCCTTATCCTTAATCCTACTGTAGTCGGCAGCGCACTTGCAGTAGCTGTGGAGTGGCTTGTATTATTGGCGACGATAGCCACCCACCATCAAGTGGACCGTCAGGATGTCTGCTGATCTTAACATTAAAAAAAGTCATAACAACACTGATCAGCATTGCAAGATCACTGTAATACGAATCCAGCTGTCTTGAGACAAAGGTGCATAAATGTCGCCCGGTTAATAGCTTGGGTGGTTCCATCACGCCAGTCCGCAGCGGATTGACATGACGTCTAATTTCTTACAAGTGTGCTAGTCTTCACAGACAAATATAGTTAATCATGTGATGATTTTAAATCTCGTCACTTATTTGTGAACGGACAGATTTTACCTCTCCGAAAAGATATTTGAGCGTGGCCCAAGGCACGGGCGCGGGCGGTACGGTGCGGTCGAGGTAACAGTGCAGAATCTGCATGCACACCACAAAATCGGATTCGCTGAAGTCGTACGATATGTTCCAGCCTATCTTGTCGTACTTGCGACGTTCCTGAGGAAAAAATATTTTTCTTGCAACCAGTGACATTTAGTTAAGAAAATTAAAAGAACACATTTGGGCAACCCGTCTAGTACCCGGCAACCCGGCAGTAACCACAGAAGGCCACTATGAAATATGTGCTGTTGTGTTACGACGAGTGAGCAAGGGATGCCAGAGCCCATTTCCCTATTCTACTATGTTCGGCACTCTTGCGGCACCTGGGGCGTTCTTTGTGTTATAGGCGACGCGACGGTAGCCACCGTAGACTGTCAGTCTGTCTGTCGACCTCAACACAATTTTTTTTTACCGTGATCAGGACATGACCTGATACGGTATTAAAATTTGGTTCCATTTCCTACGCCTAAACAATAAATTCTGGTTAACCTAACAATTGACTTATATCGCACATGGTACATCCTGATGTAGCTAGAAGACGTTAGATACCAACATCAACGTCAGACTTTGCTCGAGTTTTTAAATGTTCATTTATATCGATAGACAAATTATTTGAAAGCCTCTTACCTGTACAACCGCATGAAAGAATGCGAGCACGAATACTAGCTTCTTGAAGAGATGATGTGTGCACTCGCTGAGTGCATGGGCCCGCATCTTGAAGTACGTATTGCGCAGATTCAGTCTAAGTCCATTGGGAGGCTCCGTCACCACTACCAAAATGCCGTCATAGTCATTGACAATTAGTTTGAAAAATTACATGATCTTTATATTTTATCTCTCAACTTTAGACGTGTTTTCTAATGCAGTGGTCCTTTGAAAGTCCTTGTAGATGTAGTGTAAAACTGGACTGTTGCCAATAAAAATAATAATCTTAATTGTGTGGTTTATCGAAAAGTTTATCGCTAGGATAGCCAGCGTGTGTGAGTAAGCTAGCAAGCTAGTAACTCTGGATTCGTGTAAAGCTTCTTTTTTGGGCTAATAGCTTAGCTTTTACTATTCTGGCCTTGTGTAGGTACCAGCTTTGTGTGGTCGGCAAAGTTAGTATTCGATTGGCTAGTGAGCAGTGACTATACGTTTTGTTTTTCTGAGCGCAACTATGTAAGATAAGAATGCCTAAACTAAGTACTGAAATTAATTTAAAGTTTGTAGAATAGTATCGTGAGAAGGAATATCTGTGGAACGCCACCATGCCATCTTAAAAGGACAAGTCTATGCGTTTTTTATCGTGTTTTGTTACATTTTTAATTTTATATCCAATTTCAATTTTTTACTTTAGTAGCCTTAACCTTGTAAGTAAAATAACATCTATGCTTGTATTATCTGGTGAAAACTGTTTAATTTTCAAATATTCCGCAACAATTCAAATGTTTTATTATATCAAATAAATAAAGATGAACTTTCTCAAGAGTATAGGCATCTTAATACATTTTATTTTGAAGTTTTCAAAAGCACGAAATATAATAAAATCCAATAATTCGAATGTCTAGGGAAATGTTAACTACCCCTGACACGTCACTTTGACAAGCCACTTTGTTCATATGACTTGTGCGATAGATGAAGAACTCATAAATGTATACCAAGTATATTAAATAAAAGTAGCAAATCAAATAAAACCTTTAAGCGATCTTTGCAGTATGCCAATGGGGAAGGTAGGTGTCGGGTCAGTGGTCAGCCACAAGCGGTACTCCGGGTGCGGCTTCTCCATCAGTTCTAGCTGTTTCTCTAATTCTCGTAGAAATGAGACAAGCAGGTGACAATTTTGCAAGATCAGCCACTGACCGTGAGATATGGCTCCTTCTAACAGGGCTAGAGCTGCCTAAAATGATATATTTTTTTAAATATTGCAGATTACAGATAAGAAGAAAAACAAGAATGCAAAACTAAAACTTCTATCCATGTGTCTGTCATTGTGTCATTTAAGAGTAATTTTTTATTAAATAATTAGAGAATGTTGTTAGATTTCACTAGCAATCAACTTTGCTTATGAAACTGGTGCTGTGTATATAGTAGTCATCGTCGTATGTATGACAGTAAAAAAACAAGCAAAAATAGAACATATTACAAAGCGATAATGAATATTTCAGTGACATTCGAAAGATGGCTTGATTTGTCATTAGCCACAACAGTTTTTTCCGAACAAAATCTACACAAAAACGGTTTTACAAAGGTGTGCTTCTGGAATCTAACAATAATATTTAACAGTAATCAAGTCAAATACAGTGGAGATACACCGTCAATATCTCTTGAATGCGAGATTTAGTTATGTTGAGATAAAAATAAAAAATATAGTCAAAAAAAATACTTCAATTGCTAGTGGAAAATGCAGAAGTGGAATGAAAGAAACTCAATCTCTTGAAGATTATAATGTTATTAGTGATATGCTAGTAGTTTGATTATAATTCATATTGGTTTAGTTCTAATGTATATTTACCCCCTCCTGGCCCTGTCCCAGCGAAAGATACTTGAACTTTCCTCCACCAAAACCGCACTTGTCGGCGAGCTTCATGAGATCAGCTGTTGGATCTGAACCGGGGCTTAAAATGAATACCACCGGGGTGTACGGAGTAGTCTGTTCGTAAATCATCTCCAAGCTGTTAATCAAACCAGTACCTAATCATTTAACAATCTTGGGGCTGTTTTCATAATACTTACTTATTTAATAAAGAGTGAAAGGCTTGCTGACCGTTATAGGTAGCTACCATTGTCGTGGAACAATATTGAAACCTGCCCCATTTTGATGATAGTACTACATTAGAAAAAATTAAGAAAGAAACATTTTTTTTTGCGTTTTTTTTTTTAAAAAGAGAAACATATAACACAAAAACATTATGAAAAACACCAAAAAGACACAACTCGGCTTAGGCTGAGCTGATTTTCAGTTGTGCCCATGACACGCACTGGGACCACACGCCAGCAGTGCGGTGCAAGTATTTATTACAAATTTATTTAAATTATTAAATAATAAAATAGTAACATTATACTACAAAAGAGTGCCGCGATCACGTTCTACAGTAAATAAGGCAATGACAGAGGCATACAGAAGTATTCTTTAAAACAAGTAAAATAGGTCATCAATGCAATCTAGGCCGTCCTTAGTGTTTACAATTGTTTTTGCTTCCTCAAGAAACATTAGTGAATTCATGAGGTTAGCGTTTTCGTCATTTTTTAGGGTTCCGTACGTCCGAATAAAAAAATGGAACCCTTATAGGATCACTCGTGTGTCCGTCGTTCCGACCATTCCCTTTTCTCCGAAACTACTGAACCTAAAATTTTGAAAAAAATACAGAAATTATTTTTCTACTTATAGATTATAAGAAAAGATTATTATCCATGACATTAAAAAAAATGATCACGGGACGCCTGGTAGATGTGAAACATCGAGTGAAATAAAATGATGACTGTTTATTTATTTATTTAACGTTTATTATTATTGAATACAAAAATTTAAATATTTAGTTCAAGTTGCAACAACCACCAACAATCACAACAACAACAACAATCACCACGGCACGCGTCGCCACACCGTACACACTACTACACATAGACTGTATATGTATATACCATTGTATAGCGTGGTGACGCGTCGCCACGGACTGCGTCGCCACGCTATCAATCAGTTTCACCCGCCTATAGATGTTTCACATCAATAACAAGGAAGGTTTGTGTAACGTAATTTGCAGAAAAAAATGAGTTCATGCGAAGCCGACGGAGGGCCGCTTGTAAGTGTACAATTAGATGTACCTGACTTGGGGCGGCGTGATATACTCCTCGCCCATGGTAGTGGTGATGTAGTCGTCGAGGGCGCGGTAGATGCGGTCCACGCGAAAGCAGCGCAACAGCATCAACAGCTCGAAGGGATTGAGCCGCTGCCGGTACCCGTTGGGAATCTCGCTCGACTCGGGCGTATCGCTGTCGAACCACTGAAACAGTTTTTAAACTAATTTTCAGATTACTGTTTTCTTCGATTGAATATACACCTAAATAAATTGTAAATGATCTTGATTCATATAAAGCAAGGGCATGCAAATATGATCGACAACCATAAATCACTGACATATGCCTGTTAGGTTTTTAATAAATAAAGTTTGATACAAAATTGTTTCATATTAGCATCATAATAAATCTATGCAAGTTGAGCAATACGAACGTTCGTAAGAGTGCAAAAATGTACATTACCGTACATGTAACTAAATTTGATCGAACAACATAGTAAGCGTAAACAATTTGTGTAAAAATATGCACAGCGCTTCTAAAGAATAGTAAACAAATAGAAGCAGAAACAGCAGTATTAATAATCTCTGTACAATAGTACAGATCATCCTAATGGTAAGATCCTTCTAGTAAGATGTCACAAATCCTTCTGTAGGAAATACAAACAAAAAATGTTGAAAATCATAGGAATGGGGTATCTAAAACCCAACAGGATTATATTGGTTAAGGTATGTTCGCTTACCGACCTTGATAAATCTCCGCAAGTCCTGATAAATAACCACCAGGATCTTGGGAACGGATTTCTGTTAATAAGGCTATTATCAATACTAATATCATAAATGTGAAAGTGACTCTGTCTGTTACATTTTCACGGCTAAACCGCTGAACCGATCATCATGAAATTTTGCATACTTTTTGCAGGGATGCAGGAAAAAAGTAAACCATTCATCCAGAAAAAAGTACTGTTCCCGAGGGGTCACCTAACGCCTGGAAAAGCTATAACAGCAATACAGGTGTTTTGCGTTATATTGCTCATATATTTAGTCAGGCGTTATTTTTTATTTTTCAACACGGGGAAGCTGCGGGCAGCAGCTAGTTAAGCATAATCTATTAATGTTCTCTCTTCTATCTCATTTGCGTGTAGCCAATTCTATTAAAACTAAAAACCGAATACCTCTTGCCATTCTTCAAGGTTGTGGGTAATATCGTCGGGCAATGAAGCGAATTTTTCTGGGAAATCGTTGCTAAGTTTCATAATATCTTGCCATCCCTGAAATGCAAATTAAATACGAATATGTTATGAATTTTATTATTGAAATAATATATAATTGAAACAATATTGAACATAAGAAGTGATAGCTCAGATACAGTAATAGCGGTTTCAAATCATCTGTCGAGATTTGAGCGAACATATAATGTACATTATGAAAAACGATCACTTTCTCTAACTATTTTTTGATATGGTTTGGCTCACGCCTTTTCGCAAGGAGAAAAAGGCATGTGAACAGCATTGGTTCGTACAATAGACCCACATATATAATTTTCAAGTCAACATTATTACCATCAGACTATTAAGAATCAGTTTTATAAAAAACTAAATAAAAAAAAGGCTTTAATCCTGTTTTTTGTATTCTTACTTAAAATTAATGTCTAAACTAAATTTATTTTAAATATTTATTATTTTATAGATCGGTAAACGCTTTATTCAGCTTGTCTCCCGACAAAGGCCTCTAAAGATTTCCACTTAGCTCTGTCCTTTGCTGTACGAGTCCATATTGGACCAGCTTCTTTTACAATATCATCTTCCCATCTTGTAATAGGTATTATAAAAGGTACTGACAAAAAATAATTGTGGAACAATTTTCTTTTTTGACAAGGAATATATGTGTTTATCATTACCGGCGCTGGTATCCACGTGGCGGGCGACAAACGCTGCGACTTTTCAAGCGACACGTTTCCTTTGATAAAGAAGTCCAATTCCTGCTGCGAGACATTGTTCTCACTCTGTTCCAACTTTATGCCCATTTGGAAGGAGAACAATAGCTTGTGACGTTCAAATATACCTTTAAGAGGGACAACAATTAAACGAGTTCAGCTTGTAATTATTTAAGTTCTATTACTCTCCTGTTAATGAATATATTCAAATGAGGCTCTGGCATCCCTTACTCACTCACCGAAACACAACAGCACACGTGCTGTTATTTCACGGTGTTCTTCTGTAAGGGGGTGGTTACTGCCGCCAGACGGGCTGTCCAAATGATTGCGAAAGTAAATGACTAGTAAAGTAAAGCATCGTAGTGAAGGATAGAAAGAAAATTTCCTTTTAAGAAAGTCTCCTTTCTTCTCATCTTAACACTACTTTCACAATTTTGATTGAAACAAATTAAATCATTCGCGGATTTCATTTAATCAATACATATATTTAAAGGTAATTTACATCCTGCTTTAACAAGTGCAACTTATTTTTGCGAGTGGGACATTTACCTGCTGTGACTTGTTAAGAACTGTGGAATATTTCATTATTCCGGTTAGATAATCGAAACGTTTAGGTTTAGTGAAATGATAATAAATATCCACAACTTTGAGTAGCATACCAAATAAGTAGCAACTAAATATAACTAGCTCGAATGTATCAATTTGTATAATTTAATCGAGATTTAATAATTCTGCAACAATTTTGAACAATATTGACATGTTTAAAATATGGTTTTGATTTGCTACCATAGATTTGTTGTGGGTGCAGTTTTTATACGGTGTTTAAATAATAAATACATTGTGTCCAAATAATATCGTCACTTATTATACTCGTAATTTTTGCTGATTAGTAGATTTTAAATACAGATTAAAGTAATACCTATATAAACACTATTATTATAATAATATCTTAGGTTATTAATTTAGCTTCAAGGCAGTTGGTTCATTAAAGATCTTGTTTGTAAAGATGAATTGTACTTACTATAAGTGATTTAATACTGGAACAACAACTTACCAGTGCAACCATAATCGTAAACGTTCTTTGTGAGCATATCAATGATATTCCGCAGGCGTTTGTTTAAGATTACATTCGGCATCGCTTTACGTAGTGAATACGAGAATACCTACAATCAAAGAAAAGCTTTTATTTTATCAAAGAAAAGGACATCGTTAAAAACAAGGCCATATTTTTTAACTTTTGAAATTTTGGTAAAAAAAAAGGATTTATTTCATGGATTTCCTGTCGAAAATTAAAAAGACATTAACACTCTACGTTGTTCAATCAATGACGCGCCATTCAAACAGATTTTTCAATACTTTCAATCCTAAATATCTATGAAACCCCATTACAAATTACAAGACATTTTCTAAGTAAAATTTATAATTTCTTTTCACCTTATGGTTTAACCGCAAAAACGAAATAAACTGATGGCTTGATCTCCATACAAAACTGAATAACATGATTATTAAATGTTTAACTGAAGAATTTTAGTATTTTTTGCGCATCCTATACTTAAATTGAAAATTGTGAATTGAGTTTAGGACAGTACAATGAAGCTTTATTTATAATATGTTATTTGTAACATATAAAGAGCTAGCGGATTCTAGGTTACTGAAACGGTAGACACAAGTTCGAAATATAGTCGGGCCTGCTACATGTCTAAGTTCATTTTGATTTCATATGTGGATGAGAAATAAATAATGAACACAAGCTCTAACGGTAAAGAAATACATCGTTATGTGTCCTCCTATATTGGTAAACAGCAGTAGACTAACGGAGACAGTGAAGGTGACCAATAAAGGCACATAGTATACATGTAAATATAAGTAAGCATATAGCCCGGTACAGATACAGAAGCGTGTATACCAGTTAATTTTCATTGCATTAAAAGTAAGTTAAACGTTAAACCTGTAATAAAATAAAAAAATGATAATACTTACATCAAGATATGAGGATAGTGAATATTGGTACATCGAGTTGACAGCTGCCATGTCAGACAACACGAAGAAAAGTATGGAGCCCCGTTTGGCCACTGGTCGGTAACCGTCTCGAAGCATCTCTATATCTTTACTTGTTGTCTCTGCCAATTCCAGTTTTTCCATGACCTACACAAAATTGGCGATGATAATCAAAAATTATTTTATTTGTCAAGACAATAATAAACCTATTCTGCCATCCTCATCTTGGCATATATCCTTTACCCTTGCAGGGTTGGTAGTGCATATTAGGTAATTCTGTCGCCTTTTCCCTTAAAGAATCGACTGTGGCGTAATGCGGGAGACAAAGAAGTACAATTTCGTAATGAAAAAAAATAAATCGATTTGTATATAGGAGTGCTTGAATCAGCAATTCCGACATTTTAACTCAACAAAAAATATTGGCAACATCTCTATATATAAAAATAAAATCTTGGTCACGGCATCACGCGAGAACGGGTAGACCGATTTTAATTCGGTTTTCACTAATGGAAAGAGGGATAAACGGGGAATTTTCATACTTATATAAAAGTTGCACCCCGGGCGAAGCCGGGGCCGGTCGCTAGTTGTTAATAAATAATGCAACTTATTAATATTACTTACATCCTGTCATTATAAAAAAGATAACATTATTGTGAACTGCTAATTCATCAAAAAATAATTTTAAGAGAAAATAAAACATCCATTAACTATAGTTTAGAGGTGCACCGGAAAAAAATAATTTAAATTAATTAATTTGAAAACTATTAAACCTTTTATTACACAAATATTCATAAATACCACCAAATCTTAAATGGTCAGAAAGAATAAGAAAGTTGGTTATGTTCACCTCGGCAGCCTTAGATTTGGTGTTCTCCAGCGTGTTGAGCAGATCGACATTGTCCAGCATGTTGCCGGTTGAGGTTGCCAGCTCTCGCAGCAGTGAGTCTTCGAGGCCCGACAGCAGACTACGATTGGCGCTGGTCTCCATGATGAGGCTTTCCCGCTGTTCTTCCAGATCCGACCGTTCCGCTCGCACTACTACGCTGAGGAGTTGATCTTCCAAACCCTGCAAACGATCACAGACTAATCGCAGTCGCGTCTTTAACTCTACCGTAATACTAAACTCTTTCTAAGCAGGATTTTTTTAGTCACGTCATTGACAAGCGATGACGTAACTACGAAAATCCAAATGATCTGTATTGAAAGGCAATTCACTGTAAGAAAAAAAGGAAGAAAGAAAAATATTTTATTGTTATTACTATATTAGGCGTTTATACCTGCACTGTGACCGTATAGTTGATAACGACCGCCTTGGCGTAGACCGCTGGATTGAATTGAGGGTTGCCGAGCTTCGTGGTCATGTACATACGGAAATTGGGTTCATAGTCCACCTCGGAACTGCCCAACATCACAAATGTACGACCACTTTCCACTGCAATAGGACATGGGATTCATTTTTATCGATTGAAATATTCATTAAAGTTTTATAAATATCTTTCGACTTAAAAGAAAACTATAACCAAAAATAAATACAGAAGAAAGAATAAAGAAACCTTTGATATTCTTCTCCATAACGTTGTCGACTACTGGATCAATGTATTCGTTGACATCCTGAAAGAGCACCGGCATGCCGTACTTGATTGCCATCTCTAGCTGTCTGAGAAATTGTGGGTCGTTGAATGAGAGTACCTGAAATTTCGTCATTGTATTTTACTTTAGATTTTGTTGAAATCAATTAATATGTCATCTTTAGCGACTGTCCTCATAGAATTAGTCCGAAACATTGTAATCGTCAATTAATTGTAATAATATATGACCCTTATGAATGAAAGGCAAGTTCATATATTATTTTTTTAAATTTTATTTTAGAACTTTTCAGGAAACTAAAGTTGTAACTAAACGAGCTGAAGATAAACATGTAACACATATCAAGTATAAATATAATAAATAAAAGTTACGTTTTAAAATTCTCTCTGTTACGATTAGTGTTATAAAAAATAACAAAAAAAATCTCCTGGTACGAAATTCAATATGATATTGAAATCATAAAACTATAATAATTTTAATTGTTATGATTAGATATTATGGTGTAATATTTTTCATTATTACACCACGAAATTTCTGTGGTATTATTTTCTATACAGACAAATCTGCTTTAGTACAATGCATTCCAATGCAATCTTTGAATTTGAATTGTATTTACAATGACCGAGCTTTAAATTTAACCGAACTGAATAAATTACACTGAAGTGTCTGCAAGTGATTTCGCGTGTGATGTTATTAAATATATCTTTAAATTAAATATATATATATATATATATATATATATATATATTCCATCTTATAATATTTACCTTTAAGTTGTTCTTGGCTTCTTTCTTTTTAATCCACGTGAGAGCTTGAGTCTGCGGGTCGATGCAAAGCGGGAAGCGTGACGCTCGGGTCGTCAGAATACCGTTCTGCACGGACAACTCATCTGGTGGTAGACCTTCAGAATTCCACCTGTTTTTGGAAACCATATTTAATTGGGATGACCAAAAGATATGTGGGGCATAAATATGTCATTTATGCTTTGATATCGACAAAATTTGAAACAAAATATCGAAATATCATCTTTTTCCACCTTTCGGGTATTTTGAAATTCCCTTTATTAAAAGTACCAGTCTTTACTTATTACATTAATTATAATACAGGTGAGGTGTTGTTTGAACAGTCTCTTCCTTATCAAAGTGTGTCCATTCGCAAATGCATACATATTCACACAAATATGACCGGTGTAAATTGGAGGACGACATGAAAAAGTACAAAATACTATGAAAAAACGTAATTAGCGAGCTGTCGTGTCATCTTCCAATTTCCAATTAGTACAATTATCCAATCCTTTTGCAAAAAAGCTATGCAGAGCTATATTCATTTTGAAACAAAAAATAATTTAATTTCTTGAATTTAATACATATTGAAATATATAATTCAGAAATGTTCCATGCTTATTTTTAAAATACACAGTGAAAAATATTTTTGAAAATGTCAATAAAACATTAAGAGTGACAATTTTTTTTTGATGAAAATACGCTAGTTGCGACAATCAATAGGGCTTTTGTTGAACTTAATAAAATTTCAATTAGAAATTATAATGTCATATGCTAGTATGTCAACAATGTTATGACCATAATAATGATAACATGCGACGATAATAATGTGCATACGTAGGTTCATATAAGTATCAAGACCTGAAGCGGAGTTGAATGACGTGCTTTATCGAAACTATCGTACAGATTTTCGTACAGATTACTTTAAGTAAGCTATTCTTTATTTTCATTTACTTTTGTGGCCTTTTTACAAAGACATCTCAGCCCAACCAAGGGTAACTCGGCTTATGGTAAACAAAATTGCACATTATAAACTTGTTAAATTTAAATGTGTATAAAATACCCGCTAATCTCGACATCATTGGTCAGATTCCTTTCCAAAGTGAACGGCTCCGTGAGAGGTATACCTCTCTCCCTCACATCCCCCAACCAATCTTCGTATATCATCGTCTGGCGGAAAGAGAAAGAGAAAGGTCCGGTGTAACTCAAGAAGGACGCGGCCAGCAAACAGTTCCCGATCAGTCTTGATTGTTCCACATACAATGCTGCGAGGTCTTCGGTCCACCTCTTCTGTTCGCTGGACAAGCCGGACATAAGTTTGTCTGCAGCGATCAGTCGCCGCAACATAAGGTCCGTCTCCTCTTGCAGCTCTTGCCTCCGTAGTATGGCGGTTTCGTATTTGGAGTTAAGTCCATCTAGCGTTCGCTGCAAACGTTCGATCTCGCGGTTCAACGAGGCCAAGTAATTGCAAGCCTCCGTATACTCCTTTTCGAGCGCTTCCACTTTATCCTTTTTGGGCTTCACCTCTTTGTACACCGCGCAGTAGCCAAGTACGGCTATGACGAACTTCAGCAAGCCGTAACTGGAAAAGAAACGGATTAATTTACAACATGCAATCGAGACGCATATTGAAGAGAGGCCTCTTACTCAGCATTGGGACGTAATATATTGAATATGTAACGTAAAGAAAGGTATTATCTAACAGGTGGATCCTAATTCATTTTTATAACTTTTACAATGTTACCGGTAGCCGCATTTTCGGTGACACACGTGCAATATTTATGCTTAGAAACCAGATCACAATGCTATGTACAAAATGAATCTCTCAAGAACAAATTGTTGTATCCTTTATCAGATTTGTGACAATTTATACAAGGCTCAATTGATCGTAACTTTTTAGGCGATAATACCGTTTAATTGTAATGTTGACATAAAATCAACCTTTAATTGGTAACGGTAACATAATTTATACTTCTACAGGGTAGAATCGAAAATTTCTTTCACCCATCGACATTTCATATCTTCTAGAAAATTATATCATTCACATTTTGCTTTGTTAGTAATTTTTTCTGGACTAAAAGGGGGTCGTAGCAGACTCTGTTATGGAATTAACTGTTTCTGTTCGCAAATAATGTTTTTTTATAGTAAAAACTTCTTTAGGCGCGTTTTGCTGATGTGTATAGGTACGTAAGTGCTCCACTCGACATCAGCCACGTTTTGTTTTCACTTCTATTGTGTGGTCATAAGCACATATCCATTTTTTATATTATAAAAAGTGGTAGACAGGCTGACGGTCCACTTGATGGCTATAGTCGCCTAAGGACACAAGCAAAACCAGAGAGGGTACAGGTTCGCTTCCAGCCCTGCACAGGAATTTGTTTACGGCTCGTTTGAAGAAGCTCATATTGTAACTAGGTAAAATACTTCAAAAAGTGAGATTGTTCGCGCGCCAGCGGCATAAAGTTTCCAACGTTTTTACATTTTGCATATAAGTAATATTTTAACAAATGTGTTCTTTTTTAAGAGTAAGTACGAAGCTTCCATGCTGGTGATAAATCAATTAGACACTATCTAATTTAATTGACGTAATGTAAACGCTTATATGGGGTGTGTATTATCTTGTCTTTTAATGACGTCACATACCCGGCCTTACTGATTTGCTGCATGGTGTCTAACTTTTTGCTTTTTTTCATGTGTGCCTTAACGTCTTTCACTTGTTTCTGAGTGATGAGGTCGCAGTTCATTTCCTGCAGATTTCTGAGGAAATTGGGGTCAGCCATCATGCCCTTGGCGCCTTTCCAGCTCACGTCTTTTATGCCTCTTATTATAACAACACATTCACATACAACCTGAAACATAATAACAAATTTCTGAGTTCACTTCACGCGGTGCCATTACAATCTTAGTAAATTTTGGGTCATTATGATTATTTTATTTATTTTAACACCTCATATACGTAATCATTTTTTCGGTTGATAACTGTCACGCTTATTTATCTATATTTAAATAGGTAAAGACAAGTCAGTCCAATATCTTTATGTCCTTTATTGACAATTAACGAGCTAAAAATAAAAGGATTGTGTGTTATTATCAATCAGTTACAGATTTTTGTTTTGGTTCGGGCAGGACAACGACTGCTGGGTCCGCTATTAATATTTCAATATGGTTAAAATATTGAAAGAAAATAAAAAAAATATGGCAAAATCAGATGGGATGCTAAATAAAAATGAAAATATTAAAGTAAGAACCTTAAATTCTCCTAAAATTGTTCAATATCAAAATATCCATTAAAACAGCATTAACATTTCGGCAACTCTTTATTAACATTCACACTCAGGTCAAGGATAGATTTTGAAATTTGTACTATTTACTAATAATTGGTATAATTTATGCCTTTGATAAATGTTGACAGGCAGACTTAATATTCACTTAGTGAAAGGTGGCTACCGTCACTTATAAACATGAGTAATACAAGTGTTGAAAGAAAATAAGTATTAGGTATATAATATATAATAAAGGAAAAAAAATCATGTTTAGACCTATTTACAACAACAAGGATTCATGTTAGCTGCCAACCCTAATAGAGTCAAAGTTAAGGGATAAGGTGGTAAAAGGGATGGGCCTTGGCATCCATACTGTGTGTTCTGCATGATAGCGTATCGCGGATGCAGAATCCGCCTCGGGTGGATCATGTATTCGAAGCGCGCAATACGCACAGGTTCAAACAGATCGAATATTTGTTTCGTGCTCGGCGGATTCCGCTTTCCTGATACATAAACTTACTCATTACTATCGCCAATTAAAACTACGGAACGCTGTGAGCTCCACAACTACACTGGGTAAAAATATCAATTAAAATATTAATTAATCACCTGAACTGCTTCGGGAGGCGTAGCGAAAGACCTGATTTCGGTGATGTCGTTTTTGTCGAGATCCGCTAGGGCGAGTCGCGCAGCCTCAAGCGCAGGCAGCGCTGCGGACAGCGCTTCCTCCGCTTCAGACTTCTCCGCAGCGATCACTACGCTCTGTTCGGTGATCTCTGCGCTTTTCACAGCTGCCACTGTTTGCTTCGACACCGCTGCTTCAGTAGCTGATGTATTAAATTTTTTTTTTCATAAAAATATTTAGGTGCTCCATAATAACAGGTATAATCATTATTATTATTATTATAAACGTAGAATCTTGCGGATAGAAGCTAACTTATGTTACTATATCGGCTTATTTTGGACTGTTACTATTTTGATGGGACTAATTATGAATGAGTAGAAAATCATGAAGTCTCACCCTTAGTTATTTCTTTTAGAAGCACTTCGCATTCTTTCGTTTGTTCGGCGACGATTACCTTCTGAACAGCTAGTTTCGCGTTCAGGTCTTCTAACTGTACATTGGCCTCCTCGATTTTAGCCAAGCCACCAATCAAACGTTGGCACTGAAAGTTTGTTTAATGTAAAGTAGCTTACTTATAAAAAACCCGCGTATATGTTAAAATTTGTATTTTAAACAGACTTATATAGTAAATTAAAATTATGTGTCATCATTTTAACTTTCTATATTAGAATACGGCGCGGGAGTGAGTGAAAGATAAAATGCTAGACTTGAAGAACAGCAACTATAATTCGCTTCGAAATAATAGGCAAAAATAGTTCACCGGATTGCATTGATGACAAAAGGCACGTCTAGAAATAGTTCTACTTCTGAATACAACGTTGTTTTTAGTCTTCACACTGACGCAGATTCCTTCACGCTGCATATCTTTTGAGCAAATTTTGTAATGCACACAGAGAAAAGAAAGATGCATACATAACCGGGATTCAAAATTGAAACTAGCTTATCGACCTATACCTACTGGGATCACATCGCCTTCTACGAGATCTGTTGAAATTGGAAATAATTTCACGAACCTGAGCAACGATGAAAGCATCTTTCTCGTTGAGCAGCTGCAAGTAATTAGTGAGAAAGTCCATGTAATGTTTGGGCGTGACGTAGTTGTTGCGACGCAACCGCTGCAGGAACTCCACCGAGTACTGGGCGACCGACAAGTGCACGTGAACCACGTGCTCCACTATTATCGGACGGAACTCTTCGGGAATTTTCTCCACCTAGATTGAATTTTATTTTACTTTGTTGGTAGATCGATGAAACAACACAAAATGCCCCATGAGAATTAAGGTCTTACTATAATGTTTCAATTCAAAAACTTTGAAAAATATTCTTAATATTAGATACTATATTAAACTCTTAATAATAATTGCATATTACTTTATATGTAGTAATATCTAATTCAAGACTAAATAATATCACAATTATCTAAAATATTAGACATACTGACTAGACTGTCAAGTATTTGAAAAAAAAAAAAAGTCAATTAAAGAAAAGAATTGAAAATGCTAACGTAAAATGTAAATGTACTCCAGCAAAATATAAATGTAGTTTTTTTTATTAAATGAACCTTGAGTGCAATTTTGAACTATACCGCCATTTCGTCGTTTTATATTTATTATAAATGGATAATTAGAGTGAACGCTTTGATGTATAAATATTATCTATTCTTAAATGCTCGACGACTCCGATGATAATGCGTCTACTATAACCATATCGAAATGTATGAATGTAGATAGACAGCAAGTTTTTATGAGTGAGAGGCAAACAGAAGCGCCGCAATTTTCAATCGCTTTCTTTTAGTGACTTGAGATATGCCACTCATGGATCCAGCTCATCGTCCAATCGGGTTGCTACGGTTGGCTTGATTCAGCCAATCGTATCATGCCGATTGGACGATAGGCTTGACGGTGTATGGTAGCATTATAGTTCCCGATACTACATACATCGGCAAGGAAAACATTGGCCACAGCCAACAACGCTTGTTTGGGCCACGGGAACTGCCAATCGATCGTTGTGTTGTTCACCAGTCCGGGGAAATTGCGACATCTGTGCAAAACAAAACATTTTACTTATTTGAATTTATACACTTTCTTTGAAACTTTAGAAATAATTAAACAGATGGATTATGCAGTTTGGGAAGTTATCAAGATGTTAGATGTTGATGTTGACAGGCAGGGTTTACTTTTCGTAAAAATAGGAAAAAAAACAGCTGTTTTCTAGTTGAAAGTATGTAAAATAGATAATGAATACATAGGATAAGTCATACTCTTGAATACCTACATTAAATTGCCGACCAGAAAACATGTGCATACTCGTTTCTTCTAAGTAATATTATTGAATATTTTTTTACTATTCTTTCCCAAAACTTTGATTAGGTATACAGCCTATTTTTACTTTATTTTTTCACATAATTAAAAATAATTATACAATAGCATTTTTTAACATCCAAACATTTACGGGTTGCTTCCGTAAGCTGCTTGAATTTTTTGACATAAATGGTTAATTTTGTGAACTAAGTGAACTAAACTTCCACAAATTACTTTTCCCATAGTACAGGGTTAAATGATTTTTTTTCTTCGTTTGAAACAAGACAAGACAAATTATATTTAATAGAATATGTCTAATAGAATATGTCGCCGACAACTTTGTTCGCTAGCATTTATTTCATAAAGCGACATTCAATTATAACTTAAGTTAGATATTGTGCCATTTCTATACACTGAGTAGGCGCAAGTAAATTGAGAATTCGCTACCTAACTTACACAATGTAATCTGGGGACGAGATCAGTTATATATTATACGAATATATGTAACTTCCATAGAACTATAATAAAATTAGGGACAGTTCTCACCTATTTCTCAATATGTCACCACTCGGTGACATGGATAGCACTACATGAAGATTGTCAGCGCATTTGTTGCAAAAATAGTTCCAAACGGCATCCCTGTGGACAATAACTTATTAGGAATTTAAAGAAAAAAATTCAAGTTTTATCAAGTTAATTTTAGTACTTGATACTGTCTATGAGTTAAATACTCCTTATAAACATATGTGAAAACATTTCTAATACTTAGGTTGCATTATGTATTGAGCTTTGACAATACTGAGCACTTTAACCACGATCTGGCATTACTATTGAAAAGATTGACTTTTTTAACATAACCTCAATTATAACATTTATTGTTGTTTTGTGCAGCATTTTGTGTTGTTTCCAGTGACATGAAAAAAAATCTTAGGGAGTAAATGGGAATTATCTCATGAAAATATTCATGCGATGATTTTTTGTTGTGGATTATCAAGACAAGAGTGCTTCGATAACTTACTTCAACTTTTGGCAATGAAGCTCCATCCTAAGCCACTGTAAAACGCTGGTATAATGAGTTTTTTTTTTGTGGTAGGCGTTCAATTCAGTATGTGTCCAATGAATCATGAAAATGCGAGGCCTTACACATCGGATCAAACATCAAGAACAAAATGCTTGGGTAACGATTTTCGTCAGCAGAAAAACTGTTGAAACAAACCACGTTTTACAGGTAGCTCAATAGGAGTGGAAAAAGTGCTTCGAAAATTGATTCCAACGCATGCAAAAATGTATCGATCATCATGGAAAGTACATTGAAAAATAATAAGACCAATTTCAATCATTAATATTTGTCTTATAGAGCCAATATTTGAAACATTAACCATTTATGCTGGTCGTATTATTAAAAAATTAAATTTAGGTAGTTACTTGGCAACGCCATAACCCGCTTCAGCGCTTTCATTCCGGCACGCATTGATGATTGCATCTTTCTCATCGTCACTGAATAGCGCCGGAATCATCCCAATCATCAGAATGTTGTTGATCAATTCCAGGAAACCTTCTTCGAGGATCTATTTGTCAAAATTTACAGTTCTTTTGATGGAAGTTAAGTAAAGTTACTTAAAGTAAATGGAACCAGTTAAGTTGCTTAATCTTAAGTTACTTTACTTTTAGTTCAGGTAAAACTTTTATGATTCTCTTACTTAATAAGAGCCTTATTAAGTAATCATGTAATGCTAAAACAACATAAGCATAATTTTTTTTATAAATTTCACTTTTCAACGTGATTCGATTGTATGACACCAAATGCAACTTTGCATTAAAAAAAGTTACTATTCATGTAAGCCCTTCATAGTAAAATAATGTAGTTCTCATATCTCTTTCAAAGCTCTCATGTCTAAGTTGTTTTCAACCGTACAATAAAAAAATAATTGAGAATATGAAAAATATGAGTTACATTATAGACGACGATAAAGATCTTCTATGAATAAATTTTTAATGGCCAATGTAAAAGAGAATTTAAAAGAATGTAAAATGGAAAAGAGAATGCAGAATGTAAAAGAGTTTCAGTAAAATTTTATGTATATAAAATGTTTCTGATAATAAATGCGTGACATTTATTTTATTTTTTACTTAAAAATCACCAAATGCCTTATGTTTTTGGAAAACAACAGATGTCCAGATAATAAAATATAAGAAAAATATTATTAAGTCATGAGTAGCAGTTAAAAGAACAGTTTAATGACAAATACAACTTAATGGAGTGCAGCCTTTACATTTTGATTGTATTTTTCATGGTCTCCAAAAAGATGGTTGGGCGTATTCGTGTCTTAGCATCACATGATTAATTTATGTTGTCTACCTGTGCGGCAGTGAAGAGGAACACAGCTTTTTTGCCGCCTCCATCCACACCTAGTATGTTGTATAAACGCTTCATGTCGTCTTTAAACGTGTTCTCGTTGTAGTTTCGAGTTACGGTGATTTCGAACATTTCGCAACCTTAAAAAAAATCAAAAACATTGACGTTGGCAAAAACCATTTTACAATCTCATATCAATAACGACTTGTTATATTTTTTGGTTATATTGAACTTCCAAGAGAAATTATTTGGACGGATTGGACATGTGACACTTAAATTTTTCTAAGATCTAAAACAGACTAATATATTGCAAAAAAAGTTTCTTTGCGAAGACTAAGAACTCAGACCAGTCAACTGGTAAATGAACGGCCTTTTTTTTAAGAGGGGAAATGACGTTTACGCACTATCCCTCGACGAGGGGGAGTGTGGGACTCGCCCGGTGAAGTAACTTGTCACCGGGAATACTCACTAAAAACCCCCCCGGATTCCACCATCAGCGGTGATGTGCGGGTCCGAGTTCACAACGAGGCCTTATCCTCGGATCCCCACGCACCGCTACGTTCTCTTCGAATCCAGGTAAATGAATGGCCTAAGCATTCACAACCTCCTCTGGTGCCTTTTATCTCTTTTCAGATCATTGTTTCGGTGAGTTAGTAGTCGAAATTAGCCATGTTTTTTTTAGACAGGGATAATTTTTATAAAATGCTAGGTATCCTTCTTCACAAAGTTGCCTGGTTCTTCACAAAGTCTGATAATCCGTTATCAGACCATACAATTATTAATTCTTTATAAATTGTTCCATAATTTGATTGAAATCCTTTACCCGTAAAAATCTTTTAGAAGCTTTAACCGCGATAAAATTCCACTCACCCTAAATAATTAATCACGCTAAATATTCAAATGAGATTAATAATTTGGGCAATTACCGCCCAAATGTAAATCAAACTCAACACTTATGCAATACACATAATTAAAATGTTCACTTATAATTTAAAGACCAATGCAACTAAATTCTTTTATAAAAATGACACAAAATTATGTATATCAATGGGATAATAATATTATGTCATCTTTATTTAATATTTTATGTATCACTACATTTTACACTCTATTGCGGTACGATCTGGGATTTATATATTTTTAAATTGTCTAAAATCTAAAAATATCTGGCTGATATGAGTGGTACGTCAATTACGTAGATTTTAATGGCCACGAGTTGTACTTACCTGCAGCAAAAGCGGCCAGCCTGCATATAGACTTCTTGCCGGAACCGCCGACGCCAATAATCATGGCGTTGCCCCGATCCATCCGCAACACACGATGCGTGCGCGTCAGGTGTTCTAGGCAGTCCTCGAACAACACCACCGACATCTTACCCATACGCTCCGTGTATTCATCCAGAATCTATATGTCAACATTTAAGGCTCTGTCTTTTTAATTGAAAAATTTTAAAGGGAGTAAAACAGTCAGTAATATCAGCCTTCTTTAATATTTAAAAATTAGCTGTTATAGTAAAAGAGATACGATATAATAATTTTACACTAGACAACAAGCCTTACTAACCTCTTGGAATAGGAAATAAACAGCCTCGTAGTCTAACAGATCCTCATAATATCTTGGTTCTTCTTCATCAAGAGCGTTGCGATAGTCACCAAACAGCATTGGATCCCGTAACACGTATTCTTCCAACTAAAATGTTTAAATAAACTTTAATAAATGCATAAAACTTCGCGTTCGTTATTAAATTGGTAATACCAACAGTTAGTTCTTTCTCCTCCTCCTCCTCTTGTTCTTCCTCGACGACTTCCTCCTCTTTAGGTTCACCCACTTCCGACTTCTTAGGTTTCGTTTCATCAAATTCTGTAGGGATACATTATTTTCTTAATGCACTTGTAAAGTTATTCATGTATCTGACGTTAGCGAAGGTAGCCAATGCATGTCGCAGGGACTAATCATTTTCTTTGATCTTGACTATTTTAATAATTTAGAACAAGCCCTATCATAACAATCATAATCATTTATTCGCTGAATATAGGTTACAATGATTTGTATTGGAACGGTGGAGACTTTTAAATACCGCATTAGCGTAATCAAGAAAAACAGTTTTAATTCAGGCATTGCTTTTGTTATCTATATAACTTTTTTTTTTTTTTTTTTTTAAATACTAATAAGTCACATCAGATAACTATATAATAATGTATATTTTATTATTGATTAAACTCACCGCCTTCCTCTTCCTCTTCGCCGATTCGGACGTCCTCTTCGGTGACCACAATCTCTTCAAGAACAACTGGTTCTTCTTCGGGGAAGTACTTCTCTATGTGCTCCTTTATATGTTGCCGCATCAAATCGTTATCCTGTAAGCAATTCAAGTAAGACTTTCAGTAAGATATAATAGCTACCTATCAAATCCTATCTTGTTCACACATTAGAATTAATCATTGTGAGCAACTTTTATTTAAGGATAAAAGTTGTTCGTAACTCATGCTCTCACTTTTATTGGGTTTCGTAAAAAGGGCCTTTTCATACTATTGGCATTTTTCACAAACATTGTCAAGAAAAACGTATTTTAAGTATATATTGTTAGAATTGGTAGGTATAAGCTATGGACAGATTGTTATAGCTTATATTTTCTATAGAAATCAATCGAATATCTCTTACCGTTAAAGCAGCGTTTGAAAGAAACACACTAGGCACACTGCGTTTCGCAGTCATTTGGGCAGCCCGCCTGGCGGCAGCAACCACCGCCTTACAGAATACCACCGTGAAATAACAGCACATACGTGTTGTGTTTCGGTGAGTGAGTAAGGGATGCCAAAGCCCATTTGCCTGTTCCCTCCTAATCCCCTTGTAGTCGGCAGCGCACTTGCAGCAGCTGTGGCGTTGCTTGTGTTATAGGCGACGGTAGCCACCTACCATCAAGTGGACCGTCAGCCTGTCTGTCGACCTTAACATAAAAAAAAACTGTTCAATTTTGTTCAATCCCACTGTAGACGGCAGCGCACTTGCAGCCGTTTTGGCTTTGCTTGTGTTATAGGCAACGGCAGTCACCTACCATCAAGTGGACCGTCAGCCCGTCTGCCGATCTTAACATAAAAAAATCTTTTTTTGCAAATTCGATTACCACAAAAAAGCCTTTTCATTTTACGGGATAATATAAGGTCTATGTCCAATCTGAAATTCTATTCTAACTATTGGTGAAACAATGTTTTAAATCGGATCAATGTTACAAAGATTACCCACTACATACACATACAAACATACAAACGGACAAACTGACATTGCTTTAAATATTATTCTATTTTTTACACAATTAATATATAAAAAAGAGTATATGCTGAGTTATGGCACATAGATACCTATTCACCAGTAATGTTAGTATCTGTTAACCAAGGTTCATTACCTGAACGCTAATGAGCCTGTCGCAGACGACCCTGGTGAATTCGTTCCGCCAGCACCTGACCACCGCGCGCTTCTCGCTGAAGAAATTGGGGCGCGTGAGGCAGAGGCCGGCAGCTACGCGAGACAGGTCGCGTAGGTTGAATATGTAGTGGAACTTGGCTGGCGTCGGAGGCAACTCGACTATAATTATCTGCAAGCAATTAAATTCAATCTCAAAACTCTGCCCGAAAACAAGTAGCTGTCTACAGACGCCTTGAAGAACGTGAGGACTGGTACTTTATACGGTCTTAATGATGTTCAATTTTAAATGAATAATATTTTCGTAAGCTTTCTCGTTTACACGTTTTCAGTTTTAGCAGTAACTACTCCAACAGTTTCAACAGTACTCCAAACAGTCCAGATATATGCTTCGCTCTCTTTTTTATAGTAATACTATTTACAATGCGTCACTACATCGTTTCAATTTTAGAAGCGAAAATAGTATCGATATCTATATTCCTATTGAGATATGAAAGCGTGTGTATATATCGACATCAGTAACTTTAAAGCCCAACGATTATGGACTTGGTTTGAGATATGGGATTTTTCCTCACAGTACACATAAAATACAAGACTGTTTCAATCTAAATGCATAAATAATTTGCTACCTTATATAAATCCAATGTCATATATACGATTTTATCCACTATGTCTTGTATCTCCTCTGGGAATATTGTGAAATGTCCTTTTAAAATGGACACGTAAATGTGACGTAGTGTGTTTTCGGAGGGAAATTGTAGATTGTAAACAGAAAACATGGATATGAAGCGAGGGTCGACCTGAAAGAAAAAAAAATTAGTATCTATTTAAATGGTTCATACAAATGTGTGGTTTGGTTTTAAGGTAGGTTAATAAATTTTTTTTATGTTAAGGTTGTCAGACAGGCTAACGATATATTAATTTTAAAATAAATAGATTCCAAGTTATTCAAGAAAATAGACGAAAATACTCCGAAGCTACTGAACCTAAAGTTTTGAAAAAAAATACAGAAATTAGTTTTCTACTTATAGATTATAGGAAAACCTATAAAAAGTCTATGATATTAAAATAACATGGTAAATCGCTCAATATTGTGCGTAGATTTAAAAAAAAACAGGTAACATCGTACGGGACCCTCTTCACGCGAGTTCAGCTTGCACTTGTCCTGTTTTTTTAAAATATCATCAATATAATTTGTTGTGTAAAAAAATTACGAATGAGAATGTACACAAGCTCCGGTCAGGTACAGTACTGCACTTACGTCGTTCCTGCCTCCACCAGCTTTACCCATAGCTGCGATAAAACCAATGTCTTTCAAGTTTTTCCAAGTCAGATCTTTGCCTCTATCATAGAAGCCCTTCCTCTCGAACAGAAGTTTCAAAAGGGCTATTGGTTGTTGTGTACCGTACGTGTCCACCTAAAACATTAATTAATTTTGTACCTTAATCAATATTTATTAAAATTTATCTAAATTCATGACCTATTTTTAGAATAGACAAATATAATGAGAATGGTACATATCGTAAATTCCCAGAATTAGCTAATATTATTTAACAAATTCTGCTGTTATCAAAGAATCGCGTAGGGTACCTAATGTTTGTTAAAAATTATTTAGTTACTAAAACGAAAGGAAGAATAAATCTCTTACAAAATGAGATAGAACAATAAGAATCTTATCTTTATTGTTAATATTGATAAATATTATTTTTTGTAATAAATTCTTAAATTAAATTACAAGTTCATAAGTAACGGGATACATACTTTTAGTATAATCATAATATTTTTATTTTAATATATAAATATGAGATATGCCCCTTTCAACAGAGACTTTGTTCATCACAATCATCACCAGCCCACAAGGTTATACTGTTCAACCATGCCCTGTCCTTCTCTCTTCTGATGACTGATTTTTAAGATATATTGGCCAGTAAATTCTAATTATATTAATTAATTATAATTAATTGAAATGAAACCAGAACAGATTAAATTAATAAAATAATATGTTTGTTTAATTTAGAGTATTATAAGAACATTTACCTAAGTATATAACATTTGTTTAATCATTCGTGGATCTCATTTGAAATCATACATCCACTCTTGACATAAGATATCAAGAGAGATCCGGCAATATGGATATAACGGTATTAGAAACGATGTAGTCCGTATAGGCTAAAAGATAATTTGCAAAAGATATCGGCACTTTTTTATAGTTAAATAGCCCATTGACGAAGTTTCGCCCACATTGATTTTTTTATACTTACGTACCTACATAATCTTTCCGGGCATGCCCAAAACAACGAATGAATTAAGTCTAATTAATTCACATAGGTGTATTATGTATTCTTCATTGATTAAACTCACTCAGCAGCTATGTATGTATCCTTTAGTGATTTCAGGGCAATTAAGTAAGTATACTAATGTATAAACTTGATATACTTTGTATAACAAATAATGGGATTACTCTTAGTAATTAATAGAAGAACTCCTCCATGTATTTTCACGGGATTATTTCATTTTAAGACTATTTTTTTTTAATCTTTCAATTTTATTAATAGGTACAGATCATAGTGAATTCATTTTTATTTAAATTTAAATACTAAAAACTAAAATTATCTAATCTAAAAATAAATTAATATTAAATTGATTAAAAACTAATAATATAAAAATGGACCCTGCGGCATTGTACCAAGTACGCTGGCAGCGTTTCCTCGTTGAATGGCCAAACTAATACGTTGGCCGAGGAAAGTGCCAGCTCCTCGGTCTCCCGTCGCATCAATAAGCCTCTTCGAGATGTCTTTGAAGAGGCTCATTGCTGCAGGGCCCCACGGACCGAGTGTCTCGACTCCGAATGGTACAAAACCATATACGGCGCCGAGGCCACTATATTTACAGATTTTATTTTTTTCCGCCGCCTCTGCTGCGGCTGTTGCCTTAGTGGATGTTCCATGGAGATGCGAAGGGGCTAGTGTCTCTACACAAGTAGCATCCAACACCAGCACTCTTCCCAATCTCCAGGGAATCAGGGACATCCCTTCCGGTCTCTTGCCATCGTTTCTCAAGATGCCTGCAGGCTCTAATATAGCTGGTACATTGGCTGACGCAAGAGACCGGCGGAGGATGTCGTTTAAGGCAGCATGCCTTGAAAAGCGGCCAGCACTTTTCTGGCAACTATTATTAGTTATTTATATATCATTGATTAATGGCGACTGTGTAGAATTAAAGCTTGCAAATAAAAAAAAATCACGGTAGTCCCTCGAGTAAAATTTTTTGCTGTAGTGTTTCAAAATCACCATTACTGAATAATTGATGTAAAGTTACGATAATATTTAAGTTTTTTTTAGGACCATTTCGTAACATTCCTTTGGAAATAAATGGGTTATATGTATTATTAAGATTTGATTTGTGAAAACATTAAAAGGCCCTAGAAAAAAGTTATTATGTAGGATTAATACTCATTGCAAATAAAAAATATTCTATTTACTATATTATATATTTAATGAAATAAAATATAGTGTAGGAATTTGTTTTTTTATCCAAAATTCTGTCCTTGCTCGGACTATTATGGTGACGTTTATTTTTAGTTAGTGAATGTAAAGGAGCTTCGTTCTATTTTTAAACTTACTTCCAAAGCATGAGTAATTATTTCTTATAGGTAGTGAATTAGGTTTTAATAGCGCGCGAAATAGAAGTATTGCATGTTTAAACTCAACAGTTTGGGTTCATTGTGATGTGGTTCATTCTTTAACAGAGCCGAAAAGTAATTCATAAAAACGATAATCATGGCAAAAAGCCAACATCACGCGGTGTTCCCAGGCGGTCACCCATCCAAGTACTGACCGCGCCCGACGTTGCTTAACTTCGGTGATCGGACGAGAACCGGTGTATTCAACGTAGTATGGACGTTGGCGAAATAACTATTATAATATTCAAATACTATCATCGTCACTATTATTAACAAAATATATACGTACTATCGGCATGTTCATGTCATCAATGAACACTAGCATTTTCTTTCCAACCGGTGGACCGAACGTGTCCTTAGTGCGTTTTTCCACGACAGACTCCAAATTACGTTGTACGTCTAAAGACGACGTGCGCGACGAAAAATTCATTTGTTGAATTATCTGAAAATAACAAAACGAACAGGTATTTTCAATTTTAAAATGGATGACTTACTAATTATAAAAATGTCATTACAATTGGAGGCGCCGGGTATCGATCCCGGTACCTCTCGCATGCTAAGCGAGCGCTCTACCATCTGAGCTACGCCCCCATTAAGGAAAGCTTCGAATTTATGTATTACATTATGCTCATAAAATATAATAACTACAGTACCTATCTCCTTAAATGAAAGCGTGGCTTTTTAAATATTCTTGCAAAATACATTCTAACCGGTTGTCCAGTTAATACTTGTTTTAATAAAAGTGAGCCGCATGTATGTATGTCAATTGCAAAACTAATTGCGTTGAGTTACGGACAAAGAGAATGTCCGATTGAAATTGAATAAAATTAACTAACTTTTTAAAATTATTTACAAATCACAATTTTATGTCTGTCATTGGTGACGAATGTTTGAATCGCGTTCGGGATCAGCCTATAGATATTTTTGATTCCGCTTCTGATTTAGAAATGATATTACTCATAACGGTAGGTAAAGGAAAATATTATAATTGGGCAAATCTAGAAACTATTGGTAGGTATATTCTAATTAGACAATACAAGAAATTTGGAATTTGTGTCCCAATGTTCGCGTTTCGATCGGTGGACTTCATCTTGAGATACCAATAAATAAATTTTTCTAAACAACTGATATTATTGAATAACAACTAATATTGTTTCGTCACTCTGTTAATAAATATTTTAGTTAAGATAGAAGACCAATCCCGTGGTAATGAGTTTAAAAGAAATGGAACTATGTGGGGCGCACTAAAAGTTTCCGGAATTAATAAGAAAAAGTTACTATGAATGGTCAATAAATAATTTATTGTTTCTTAAAATATTCTCCGTTAGTATAAATGCATTTTTTCATAGGAATAATGTAATTTTGAAAACATTTATGCTACTTCTCAGTGGTGACCTCGGGGAAACATGTTTTTCATACTCTTCGACAGCCTCTTCTGGTGATGAAAATCGTTGACCGCATAACTGGTTCTTAATTTTTTGGGAATAAAAAAAAAGTCGCTATGTGCCAGTAGGATGGCTCACCTTCACCTTCAAAAATTCATTTGACTGTCTGGTCTTGTGAAAACTGGCATTATCGAGGTGTGTTACCGGTGTTTAAGGTTATTTTTACGAAGTTCGTCAATAACTTCCGACAAATCCTATCGTGTATCATCGTTTACCAATCCCTATTCACGTTACAACGATTCTCTAACTATAGCAACAGTAGCCAAAACCATGCGTCCAATTTTATTAAAAAAAGATGCAATCATCTGCTCAGAGGCACTTAACTTGCACCTACACCAGGTCTCTGTCACTCCGTGTGTGCCGTGATATAATTGCCTACCGTCGCTCACATTGAATGTTATTATTTATTCTTTGCCCATCACACGCTCGATTGCTGCTTTATTTTAGGATGGTAGCAATAAATCCATCTTTCGTCACCTGTTGCTATGTCTCACACTAAATTTGACGCCCCTTCGTTGAATCTGGTAAGCATGGCATTGCATCAAGTGACGCGGTCCGTTTTTTGAGCCTCAGTCAAATTATTTGGGATCCACTGCCTCAGCGCCTCAGCAGACTAATGCTGAGGCGCCTAAGGATGCCTGAATCTCATAGTGGGTCACGTGCTTGTCTATATCGATCAAATGGCGCACAGCATCGATGTTTTTGTTGTTCACAACGGTGGACGGGCGACCACCACGAAAGCCGTCATTGAGATTGACACTCGCGACCGCGTTTGAATTCTGCAAACTAGCTATAAATAGTCATCTCGCATGGTGCTTATCGTCAAAAGCTGTTTGATGCTGAGCGACGCTCTACTGAGCTGACAAATTACATTTAAAATGGTAGAAAAATCATACTACGGAATATTTTCACGAGTTAAATACATGGTGATGTAAACACGCAGTTTTTAAAATGAAGTCACAATTTAAAACCAAGTGACAATCAGATCACATAAACTGTATTCTATAGCCGAAGAGTTACATTTTCAAATACTTTTTAAATATTGTTTATGTAAATGGCCAGTTCCGGAAACATACGGTGTGCCCTATGTAACCTCCCAGACCAATTTTCTGTCGTAGTCTTTTATTGCATTATGAAAAATATAAGGTACTCAGTTATATTAATGACTTTTCATTAATTTTTGTCCAGTCCAAGATGTAATTGTTTCTATCAGTGTGCAGTGGGACTAAGAGTCCGGTGGGACAAAATTGGTGGGACCATGACTCACAAATCGGCTATAATTTATAAAGATACACGGACAAATTCGCAAGCAAAATCTCGCGGAACATAGAAAATACATTATATCATTTGAATTAAAGCTAGTACTTACATATTTTTCTGTGGGCAGTCCACGCAAGTAGTTTGTGATAATAGCAGTTTTTGACGTGCCAGTATCTCCCACAAGAAGAACTGGTCTTTCAACCTGGATCAATTAAATATAAGAAATTATTTTTAAATTATAACATCAAAAATAACAAGGCTATGTTTTTGGTGATTGACAGATATTAGGATTGTGGTTTTATGTTTATTTAGTTCACGCGGATGTATCATACAATATTAGGATTCTGCGTATGTGTCACACATTTTTGCTACTTGTAGGTTTTTTAATTTTCCTGTGACACTTCTTCTGACAGAGGTTGAAAGAATGTAATTTTGTTTAATGATGTAAAACGCAATGAATGAACAATGTATTCGCAGTATCAACCGTTAGACATTTTTTCATAATTTATACTTATAAAATCGTTTTTCCAGACTATCAACGCACAGCCAAAACTACAAGTCGAGAAACCTTTAATTTGGAGCATAGGTTTATTTTACAGTGTTAGCATCCGCTAAGAAAAGATTGAAGATTTCAACTCCGTGCGAAGGCGGCTGCGGGTCGCTAGTATAAAATATTTTTCGTAAAAAATATTTTTTTTAGTTTATTTTAAGAACTGCTCATACCTACATTTCCTGTATTTATAAGTAATTAATTTATATATTTGTATACATATTATCATATATGTAGCTAATTGTATAAATTGCTTCCAAATAATTCCTTCACTATACAGGTATATCCAAACATTTGGTCAACGTACATTAACAACGAAACGGCTCTTAATGTCTCGACTACTTTATTTGGTGAAAACAATTTCATAATTAATTCAGTAGTTTTAAAAAATAGCCATTACACTTAAACAAACAAATTTTATCTCTTTCACTCTTTGTAATATTGTTACAAAGAGAAGATAACATATTCTCATAAAATAAAATAAATAGTAATTAGTCGCCCATAGTATCACATTTGGTTTTGTTTCTTGACGAATATAGAATCGAATAGGGTCGTAGCATATTTGTGTTGATTTGTATGAATGAATGCTTACGCTTTCCATAATTTTAATTAGCCACGTCAGTCGCAGAGTGTCAACTGTGGGTACGAGGATCGCCGGGAACTTCATGTCCCTGTCATGCTCGTAGACTGGCACGAGCCACTCCCAAGCCTCCCATGTCAAAGTGGTCAGTTCGAGGCAATAGTCGTATAGTGTTGGAAATCCCATTGGAAAGTGTTCTGTAATACGTCGGCACGTTTATAATTGCCATGCTAAAAATGTACACGTGTGAGACAAAAAAGATAGATAAGTAGTATCCAATACTACATGCTGGTACATCACACAAAGATGGTATATCACACAAAGATGAAACACTTTTTTGAATTTGATTTTCGCTTTCTTATTATTATTTTAGTCTCAAATCAGATCTGATCAATAAAATGATCTTTAAATCTATTGGTCCCGACCTTAAAAAATGTATAGACTAGCGAAGAAATTACCAATGTGGGTTCTCTTTTCAGATACTTAAGCATTTTTCATGCAAACCTCATTAATTGGGATGTCACATATATCCTTGTGTAATATCAGCGGTTGCAGTGATGCCGTCGTAACCAAGGAAAACAGTAAAAATAGTAAAACAGAAATTTGTTTGAATATACAATAAAGGGCATTTGCTTGCATCTAGGTTGTTTTATCTTTAAAAGCCTAAGTCAAAACAGCACAACATACGTATTGTGATTTCAGTAAGAGAATAGAATTCGGCTTTTTAGTTTATAACCCTGGAACCGCTGCACTCCAGAGTCATAAACTAAAAAAAAATACAATAAAGTTAATGTTATATCTAAATTACTTGTAGTGGCCTTCTTCTCCAAGTTGTCTTCTACAAGCATCATTGGGCACGCCTTCTTTATGTAATTGTCAAAGTCGTATCGGCCATCATCAATGATTGCTGCGCCGAGGCTGTTATACATCGACTGAGGTGCAAAACAGAATCCATATTAGACTATTTTCATATCAGCGCTGTAACAGGCTATTGGATGAATTTAAAATTGTAAATAAGTATAAGTCGGTCAATTAAAGAAAGTGATTGAAAATGGCTGTGCTTTGTAGATGTACCTCCTTATATAATTTTTTTAATTAGTACCAAATTTAATTTATGTGCAATTTTGACTATATCTTCGTGGTGTCTTTTTTTTATTATAAGGGAAAAATTAGAGTGACCGCTTTATAGATACAAATTAGAGTCACTGACTGACTTATCTATCAACCCACAGCTGAAATTAGCAGGAAAAGTAAGAGAATCTTTGCACACGACATAGTAAAACCTTTCAAGTCAAAATAAATAAATGTTTTTTACTAATAGCAGACACGTACAAATATCGACATTTTGTGAGCTAGAGGCAAATAGAAGCGCCGAAATTGCACTCTTCAATTAACTGGTCCTATGCTTTATATACAAGCTAAATAAAATTCAAGAAATTTACCGATGTAATAAACTTGGCATTAAAAAATAATTGTTAACTGACTCAAAAATAAAACGTATGAAGAATCAGGAAACAAAACCTCTTTGGACAACAATAATATAAAATTTAATCAGATGTTTACACATCTGCCGTTGCTTACACCTACCAGTTATAATAATAAATCTATATGCCCTTGATATTTTTATTAATATACTTCCGATTCCCAGGTTCATTTGATTCTCTTTCTGTTTTATTTCGAAATTAATATGATTCTAATTTCAAACAGTTTAATTTAAAATATCTACATACTCTCAAACATTTTATTTTGTAGAAAGATTGGATTACTTCGTAGTATATATTTTTGCTGTGCTGTAAGAGAAGAACTATAAAAAATGCAAATAAAAATAAATAATGAAAAATAATACTAATCTTAAGATTCGAACTTATGTGGTCTCGTTCCCATCAGGAATGAGTAACTCACACTGTTAAGTGCGGGTGAAACAAAAACTTCAAAAATTCTACTTACCTACTTATTACATTTTTATTATTGAGTGTAAACAAAACAATTAAACATATTAAACAAAACAATATCCAAATATTAAATAGGTATTTTGTCACCGGAAGTGGCTTACTTTTAAAATACAGGCTCGGCCTAGTTTAGATGTAAGGATTGATTTAAAACTAACAAAGTTTGAAATTGTGATGTAGACTTAATATACTTGATGTAATTTTTTGGAAGAAATAAATATTTTATTATTATTTATTATTATTATTACTTATATACTTTGCAATGAATTGAAATAAAATTAACTAATTTTTCCTATTAAATACGCTTAGGTACGCCACTTTTATTTGAGAATCAAAGAATTTTAAAATTTAATAGAATGTAATGATATATTTTAGATCTGTTACTATTCGGGGGCGTAGCTCAGATGGTAGAGCGCTCGCTTAGCATGCGAGAGGTACCGGGATCGATACCCGGCGCCTCCATGTCTTAGAATTGTTTCTTCGAGTATTTTTTTAATAATTATATGTATTTTTTTTAATACTTTCTCAACGAAATGTCTTAATAAAAATTTAATCCGACATTAAGTAATATATAAAAATAAAAACATTTCGCATGAGAGACTCTCGAAGTCTTCCAAATGATTAATGTTATACTTAATTAACTTATGCCTGGAACTGGAAAAATATCGTAAAGAAAAAAGTGTATGTGTCAACTTCGATGCACGACTAGAGTTTACTCCTTCGACTATGCAATAGGGTAAATAAACGCGCAATCTATTATACTATAATAGAATTACGTGAAGCGGCGACATCTATCCGATTTGGGTAGAACTGCTTAGAAGAACATAACGCTTTTTAGTTAACGCTTGTATTAATTTTACTCGTCATAAAATTTCCATACGGGGAGCCTTATATGAAAATCGATTCTTAAGCGATTCTTAAACTCCAATAATTTTCGCTTGAGAATTATCCCTGCGATCACATTAAACCATTACATATAAGCCATAAATCTCGCGAGTAGCTTAGACTTAAATCTTTATATTTCGCTGTTAAGTCTCCATTCGCTGGTTTGAGGAAAATCAACTGCTCTGTCGCTCAACCTGAGGACAATTAATCAATTGGACTGTCTCTTTACGCTAAGCCTACATATGGACTCCATTGTGGTCTCGCTTAACAAATCCATTAGGGCAACTAAGATCAATTATTTTAAATGTGTACACAGAAAAATATTTACATAATATTTCGGTTTTATTGCTTTTGACCCTTTTAAATTAGTGATAAAAAATGTAATTAATACTTGTAACATACAGAAATTTCTCGCAGAAACTCGTGATACCATCCAAAGGACTGAGGGGAGCAGGCCCTATTTGGATTCGAAACCACAGAAGCCGAATTTTGTCCGAAAACAATTTCGGACGATACAAGTTTGTTCTCAGTGTGACTCAGCTAGCACTGACAATGAATAAATTGTCAGCACTTGTTAACCATTACTTATGATGCTTTGTTCAAAATTAAGATTTAAGCTTTAAAATTAAGATTGTATGTGGATAAGTGACTGCATGCGGTACTACTCCCGTTCAATGCATCTTTTTTTCTAAGAGTACATACATAAGGCGTATTATTCTTATAGCAACCGCTTTAACCGTATTTAACTGAATGTAAGACAATTTTATAAACTGTGTGTTCCGTGTATAATGTGTGACTATTGTGACAAAAGTTCAACAATTATTTATTGGTCTTGAAGATCGCTACAGTCTAACAGTATGACACACCGCACACCAGATCTAATAAAAACATAAATAATTTGAAGAATTGAAGAAGAAGACTTCCGAGAGATTCATACAAAATGTTTTTATTTTTAGATAATTACTAAGGGTCGGATTGAATTTTTATTAAGGTCATCTCTAGTCAAATCAATAAAAAAATTACATAAATACAAATTCATATCTTACTAAAAAAAACATTAGAGAAAAAATAATATGGAGGCGCCGGGTATCGATCCCGGTACCTCTCGCATGCTAAGCGAGCGCTCTACCATCTGAGCTACGCCCCCGGATGGTTACTAGAACAAAATCTGTTATTGCATTCTATGAATTTTAAATTTACCGCCTCTGAAATAAAGTTTAAATTGTTACAACATACATTTATTTAATTTTCAATAAGTAAATAATTCACTATAATATATATATTACCTATACATATAATTATTTTTTACTAACGTGAATACTTTTTCTGCATTTTTATTACTCACATGAAGAAATATCAGAATCAAGATTTAACATATATTTATATTTTAGACAATATGAATGGGGACCAAAATGCAATACCTACTGTTAGTACGACTGAATGCACTGCAAAATCTTTAACAATAGGGAATATGTGTCAAATTCAAAAAAGGCTTAAATAAATTTTTTTATCAATATTTTTGCTTTAGAATTATGTCTATGTAAATATTTTTTAAAATTATTTCTTTTTCGTTAAGAAAATAATTATTAAAAAGTGCATAAAAATGTCGGAAATTCAAAATACTTGAAACGGTCAGATCGAATGTGACGTCAAAGTCTATGGAATGTGACGTCAACGTCTATGAAATGTCAACAAGCGTGTAGATGTTTGTGATTAACATTTGATTGTATTGTAGACTTTGACGTCACGACAAGCGCGCCAAAAAGGCGGATGTTTAAAGTGCCCGTAGCTGTTAGATAATTTTAACTTTTTTTTGTTACCAAATTTCTGTTTTTTGGCGCTGAATATTTTTTTTCGGTTATATAACGATATAACCTATCGTATGAAAATATAAAAAAATGTGCATATTCCCTATTGTATCTATTAACGGAAAATATGTAATCCGTCATTGTATACAATTCCTAGCAAATGTGTAAATGATGATTTTCTAGTAAATCCTACAATTCCTAAATAGCAATTTTGGAAATGTATTACATCCGGGATATCGTCAGTGGGTACAGTTGGGCGGGATGGGACGATTCATCGCCGCCGAATTATCGCCAAGCCATTTCAGCGCTATTTACAAATTGTGTAAATGGCGTGAGCGTGAGCAAGATCGGCATATCAGTAGTTACGACATAGCTGAAGAACTGGGAATTGACCACAAAACAGTTTTGACCCATTTGAAAAAAGCTGGATAATAATAATATTAATAATTTATTTTAACCAAAAAAGTATAATAAACTCAGATGTATAACAACAAGAAACTGAAAGAAACCTTATGTACTCATTTGGGATTCTTTATTGAGACGTAATGAAAACGAATCGTTTTTGAAGAGATTGATAACTGGTGATGAAAAGTGGATCATGTACAAGAACGTGCGAAAAAGGTCGTGATCAAAGGTCGGTCAGGCTTCACAGACTGTGACCCAAAATTTCTACAGCAATGGGATCATGTCACTACCTACAAGATGACATAAAGTCATCTAACAAAAAATGTAAATAAACATTTAAAAAAATGTCTCAAATAAAATGCGAAGAAACTTTTTCCCCAACCTATTATTTAAAAAGTGGAATTAAGTAAGTATATTTTATTACCAAAATGTTACTTGGACAGTTGTGAAGCAAGGTAAGCAAGAAATATTTGGGTACCTATTTGCCAAGGTAATCCACACGCATAATGTATATAGGTATATACTACAAGAAATTTTCAATAATTTTACATTTTATATCATACTTGACTTCGTAGGCGTTTGCAATACGGCTGAGGTTAATAGGTTATATACGTACCACCATAAAGACGCATTCGACGACTGTTTTGTCTATTTCCGCGTTGCTGTCCTCTTTGTTCGGCAGAAGACCGCTTATCATGTAGCACAGTTGAACAACCTACAAAGTTATTCCATTAATGGGTCATCTATACTAATAAATAAAACTGAATGTCTGTAATGTTAAAATAACTTATAACAAAACAACATTTTAAAATTTTTGTCTGGTTTGTTCCGACTAATCTCCAAAGCAGCTGGTCCGATTTTGAGGAGACTTTCACTGGCAGATAGCTGATGTTATAAATTTTAGAAGAATAAAATATATATAATATCTATAAATCTAATATCTAAGAAACGTATGTAATACTAACATAGATTTATTTGGTCCAAAATAAATAAATTATTATTATTATTATTATACTAATATTATGAGAAGAAAAGATTTGTATGTATGTATGTATTTTTGTATGTTTGTAATGAATAAACTCAGAAACTACTGGACTGATTTTAAAAATTCTTTCACTCACTTTATTTTATAAAACCCTACGGCGGCGCCAAATACATATTTTATATTTAAAATAAAAAATAATATGTTTCAAAAATACTGTTTCTTACCAAATTGAGAGGGGTTTGAGGCACGATTGTCTTAAGAGGAGTCTGTTGTTGCAACCCAAAGAGGCCGAACACTATGTAATTGATGGCGCCGGCCACATAATGTTCAAACAAACCAGCCAATTGTTCGCGTTCTTCTTCGTTATTTCGACCACGCAACCATCTAATATAAACTTTACATATTATTTTTCCAGTAACGTGCGAGGAGCGTGGGCAAATAAAAATGGAAAATATAAAAGTGAGGAATGAAAATGGGCCCTGAAATCCTTACACAAGAATCATTTTGCTCGAGAGGATTGTTACCGCCGCCAAAAGAGTTGCACCTTCGCGACTATGTAACATTATGAAACACTAGCTGGAGCCCGCGACTTCATTCGCGTTGAAAAATAAAAGATATCACGCCTGACAAGCGCCTGACAAGATACTTTTGCCAAGCGTAGGTAAGATCTTTATTTTTAGATAGCTCGTGTCGCAGCTTCGCCAACGTGGAACATTTAGTTTATGTCTATCCCGAAATTCTACTGCAACTATTGGTGAAAGATTTGGTGAAATCATTCACCCCTTTTTTATAAGAAGACCATTACCGTGTTATAAAACAGATATATATATATCGCATTAGTTCAGATTCTAAGTAAATGTTAGGTTACCTATAAACATAACTAATTGATAACTTTGCCCACGGCTTCACACGCGATACAATTTAACGCAAGTCCATTCCGAGGGTCCTTTTTAGATGATAAACTTTCTCTTTAAAATCGTATGTGAATTTCTCAAAATTTCAAATTTTAGTATATTTATAAATTTTACCGTAAAATTGGGTTGGGTGGATCAAGTAGTGTGAAATTTGGTACACTTAAAGTTTATATGGAAAAGGATTGGAGAAAGCCAATATTTTTATATGATACTAGCTGGTGCCGGCGGCTTCGCCCACGTTGAAAAATAAAAAAATAATGCCTGACTAAATATATGAGCAACATCTTTATTGCAGTTATAGTTTTGCCAACCGTTAGATGATCCCTCGGGAACAGTACTTTTTTTCTGGATGAATGGTACCCTATATCCCTTCCTGCATTCCTGACAACGTGTATGCAAAATTTCATGATGATCGGTTCAGCGGTTTAGGCGTGAAAAAGTAGGTAACAAACAGACAGAGTTACTTTCACATTTATAATACACAAGCTGGGCCTGATATCTTCATTGCTGTTGTAACTTCTTTTGGTAGATGATTGATTCCTATTTTTAGATGATCCCTCGGGAACAATATTTATTTTTTCTGGATGAAAGGTATCCTGACAATGTGTATGCAAAATTTCATGATAGGTGGTTGAGCCGTTAAGGCGTGAAAAGGTAACAGGCAGAGTAATAATATTAGTATGGATGTATTAGAAATAGATTAAATTAATTACAATAAACATTGTACAGACTACCGCGTGTTTGACACACGCAGACACGTTTGACACTATGTACATATGTAATAACTACTCTTTTATTTATGGTGTAACTTCGACCACTGGGGACCACTAGTAAATATAAATTTCTCATAGATTAAATAGCCGTAATATTATTAGCAACAGATCATATAACATACGCACCTTTCCCAGTAAGGTTGGTATCCCAAATTCTTGGGATCGACGAAGACCATCCCGGCCCGAGAAACTGTAGCCGGCGAGGCGTAGTTGAGATCACCGACTTCGAACAGCAGTGAACAGTATGGCGCCAGTCGGATCCTCTCACCGTTGGCGAGTGTCAACAGCTTGTTATCGTCCATCACCGAGTTCATATTCTCTATCCAGAGCGCGTCCACATCTCCGTCGAACAGCGAGTAACGACGCTCGTTCGGGTCGGCCGGCCTGATAGTTCAATTCTTTGATCATGGAGAATAGAGCTAAGAAGGACCAACTCTGTTACATGAGAAAGTGTCGGTCGGTTATCATTAAATAGGAGGCGCTGTAGTACCAATAAAGCAAGCTTGACAGTTTTTCAGTTTAACACTCATATAAGTTAGTTCTCGTTACCTTTATTCTCCATGTATTTGATCAACAAAGACCTGACTAAGATTAAAGGGATGGCATTGCAGTGGATTTAATACTTTTAGAACGAGACTTGTGCACGCTTTTCGGAATGCTTATGCTAAATTTCGATAAAAAAAACGGCTTTTGCAATGTCGTTTTATGTGACTTCTGAAAAAATTGTTGAAATGGAATTAGCTGACTTGCCAATTAAAGTAACGATAACTGTTTTGTAGATATTTATATAGACCAAATTTTTTGCTGTTTTATGTATTTAAACGATAAAATTATAATCATTAATTTAAATCATAGTTTAAAAAAGAACATGGTTGAGCTTAAAAGATATAAGCGAATGACAAATTAATGAGTGATAATTAATTAACAACTAATAAGGATATAGATAACTATGGGACGTTCTAGAAAAAGCGTTCGCGCCGGGCGAAAACATCGAACATTCCACCCTATCGATGGTAGCCACGCCCCTTTCCGATTAGTGTCAAAGGAAATTGGTCTTTTACAGTTTACATTTCAACAGAAATAGCATTGCCGAACTTTCAATGGCTTGTTTACAAATCTTGTTTACATTTCCTGGTAGATTTGAAATACATTGAGACGTTTGGCGCCGAGTATAAACAAGAGTGCGACCGGTCAAGGGAGTCAAGAGTCGTTTTCGCTTGTGCGACAACAAGCGAAAACGACTCTTCGGAGCTTTTACGAAGTTACCTGAGACAGTGAACCGGCGACACATTAAGGGAATTATAGACGACTGTTGGCAAGTTTAACGGTTTCATCGGACAAGTTTGGTAATTTTGGCAGTCATCTATGTTTGTGAAAATAAATCGTTTCTTTCGCTCATACACGGCATTTACACTCACCCCGCACGTAACAATAATTATCCACTGATTGAATGTTACGTAAACGTAGCAAGCGTATTGAAAATTTTGAAAGTTGAAATAACCCTAGCAATGCCATACATAGTAGGATTAAGGATAGACATTAAGAAGGGATATGGAAATTGGCAATTACTTCTTTTGCCACTACTTCCCAAATTCAAACCAGAGCCAACTACTTTAACCATTCATCCAACAAGCTCGTCACACTAACAATATACAAATTAACAGTCAGACGATTTTCATACAAGTAAATATATGTGCATTGTGCAATTAAAAGGATTTATATATTTAATCACATCTACGAGTACATTACAAAAACTGTGCAGACTAATTTGATTAAGTGTTACATATTTATTAAATTAAACATATCGAGACCTGTTCATTTCGCGGAATATTCTGGAGTAGAGACCATCAGTCCAATCTCTCGTTACAGGATCAAGAATTCCATACAGTTCGATGACTGAACAGGCCTGCGGGTAGCCATATTTGAGATAATTGCTGTGATACTGTAATAACGCTGGGTATAGCTTATCACGACTCCAAGTTACGCGTTGGTAATTGAGATTATCTTACCATCAGAACCATTTTAACGATATTCTGATATAGAGAGTAAAACTCAGGAAGAGGATTATATTTAGGTAGGCTGTGTCTGCCGCTTCGCCCGTGTTGATATCAGATAGTTTCTCGGTATCGGATTCCTACCCCGCAGTCGTAGCGTAGGCGTCTTGGCCTACTTGTACTGCCTCTGTGGTTCACGGGGCGGTCGACCTTTACATAATATAGTATTAGTAGTTTTTGTGGCTTAAATATAAAAGTTAGATATATGCTGTCCCTGACTTTTTCTATAGAAATCAATCATATATATAGAAATCAATCTCTTCACCGTTAAAGCAGTGTAAGAAAGAAACGTTTTCGTTCGACCGTTTTATAGTCGACTTATTTGTCTAACTATTCCTGAAAGATTTTTTTAATCCGATGAGTAGTTTCGAAGATTATCTCCTACACAAATTTTACCTCTTTATAATATTAGTATAGATTTTGGACATCTTGCGTTTATCTCAACTACTGATGATTTGATGGATGTCTTTTTTAAAAAATAACAACATATGTTGCTTTTTACTTATAGATAATGAAACTTCAAGCCCATATCACACTTTTAAAATAAAATTTAGTTGTTATTACTCACGCATAGATATATAGCTAAGAAATGTAACTAGTTTCAGATATTACTTATTACACAAATAAAGATACAAAAATTAGTACTTTTTAATGTACACTAATATACATTAAAAAATAGTACCCGCTAGTACCCTCGGTTCCGCTCGTGCTGATACAATGATTTCATAGTTTTAAATATAATCACACTTATAATGAAATCGTAAACGAGCCGTGAATTTTTTCAAAAAACAATTTGTATACGTTATACTTATGTTTTTTTTTTTATTTTTTTTTTATTATAGATGGGTTTGCTCTTGACCAGCATCTATCCATGTAGGAAGGATGAGGCCGAAGATGGAGCGAGCTCACCCAGAAGATGCCTATTCACTCGAACCTTGAAAAGATTTGGGTTATATGAGCTCGGAAATACAGACGCCGGCAGGGAGTTCCAATCCTTAGCAGTGCGCATTACAAAAGATGTTTTAAAGCGCTTGGTCCGAATTAGAGGGATATCGACAAGGTGAGGATGGTAACCAGCCGTACGTCTGCATGTCCGATAGAAGAAAGGGGAAGGCGGTATGATCTCATGCAGCTCTCGAGCACACTCTCCGAAGTACATCTTATAGAATACACACAGACAGGCAACTTTGCGTCTATGTGCCAGGCTCTGCAGCTTAGTTCTTATTAGTGTATCATCGCCAATGAACCTCCTAGCTCTGCGATCCACCGAGTCGAGTGCAGCAAGTTGGTATTTTGCTGAGCCATCTCAAAGGTGACAGCAATACTCCATGCAGGATCGGACTTGTGCCTTGTATAAAGAGAGAAGCTGTCCAGATGTGAAGCATCGCTTCACTCTATTTAGGATGCCCAACTTTTTGGCCGCTGTTTGGGCCTTGGACTCGATATCGAGGTTTTAGTTTTTTGTCTGTTTGTCTATGCATTTGTACACGTTAATCTCAGAAACGGCTTAAACATTTTGAATGCGGTTTTCGCAGATGTTTTGTAGCAAGCTTCCACTAACATTTAGTTTTGTTTCATTCCAAACAGTTTATAAACAAAAAAGTTACGCGCTATATTGAAAACCACGCGCGTACGTAATTGGGGGCTCAGCTAGTAATAAATAATGATGGGTTAATTGAAATTTTTTTTTTAGAATATAATAAGAGTTCAAATAATACTTTACCTTGGGGTTTAAAATGGTCAGTTTTGTTGGTAGTCCAAGGTTTGTTTGAGCCTTCACAAGGGTCTGCAATATGACCGTTTTGCCACCGCCTGTCGGACCCACCAACATCGAACAGTGCCGAGTCATCATTGTCTCATACAGTTGAACCACTTTGTCCACCTGATATTATAAAAAAAAACCGTTGTTCAGAAACCAATTCAGGAATACGAGCTAGCGGAGCAGCTCACTTTACTTCTTAAAAAATGTATGTCTATGTCTGTCTGCCAGCCCGCGCCGCCATTAAAGTTGTCAAAAGTTGACGGCACGTTGGATGAGTGGCAAGGGTGCTTGCCTAACGTCTCAGGGGTCCCGGGTTCCCTGGCGGGGTCAAGTTTGGAAATTTTAATGTCATTTTCAAAATTGACTCTGGTCTGGATTTGAAAAGCAGTGGTAGGGCACACTGTGTTTCGCAGTCATTTGGGCAGCCTGCCTGGCGGCAGTAACCACCACCTTACAGAATACCACCGTGAAATAACAGCATATACGTGCTGTTGTGATTCGGTGAGTGAGTAAGGGATGCCAGAGCCCATTTTCCTTATCCCCTTATAATCCTTTATCCAATCCTACTGTAATCGGCAGCGCACTTGCAGCAGCTGTGGCGTTGCTTGTGTTATAGGCGACGGTAGCCACCTGCCATCAAGTGGACTGTCAGCCTGTCTGTCGATTTTTAAATAAAAAAATAAAAAATAAAAACAGCCATTATATTGAGAGCATGTATGAAAACCATGCAGTAAAATCAGCAAAATCATTGCCACAAAAGTAATAAAAAGGCAGTGCATTAACAGCTCAGTGAGTCGATAAGTCGGTTGCCGAAGTGGCATACACGGTCGGCCCTGTACATGCACATCTGAGGATTTTCCTTTTCATATGAGGATCAGATCTTTGTTTTAATCCGTTGTTCGCTTTCTCAAACGGAGTATGGAAATATTGTCAGAAAACCAGCGTGTTTGTGGGACCCCTGTGCCTGTGGCCAGCAGTACATAACATGTACTGGACGTAACATTGTCCAATACAGTTCAAATGGTCTATTGTCTTTTATACAAAAAGGAACTTCGCAACTTTGAAACCTTTGCCTGTTTCCTGTAGTACGATGTAGCACTGATTTGCTATGTGGTTATAAATTGTCACCTGATGGTCTAGTACGATATATCCGTCGGCGTTGAGGACTTGAGTGACAGCGGCATTGAAGTCAGGATACCCCACGCGCGGACACTCCAGGCCCGGGAACAGGTCCTTGATCAGACCCAGAAACAGCGGCACATCCTCAAACACAAACTTGGGGTGGTTCATGTCTCTGAAATACACACTCTCAAGTTACATAAGGGGAAGATTCGTGATGGACAGTTTGTTTAACTGAATTGAATACACGATATTGATCTTTTTCTTTCGAAAATTTGTTTGGTTTTGCGAGAGAGTATGGTTTCCTTGGCATGTATAGACAGCAAAGCCTGTTCGCGTTTGTTCCGTAAATATTCAGCTTAATAATTTTCTAAGAAACACATCATGAAAAAAAAGTCTTCATCACCATCATCTCATCTACTGCTGGACGTAGGCCTCCCCTATAAAATTTCCATTAACATCGTAACCAGGATCTAGCGACGACCCGCGGTCCTTATTAGGTTGTAAGTTCGATAAAAACACTACAAATATCTTTAAATTAATAAAAGAAAAAATAAAAATTTAAGTGAGAAATCGTGTATTATGTTATGAATCAATATGTGTATGAAACCTGAGTGCCCTCATGAGAACCATGATCTCGCTGAGTCCTGGCGAATCTCTTCGCAGTTTTCCGGCCATCCGAAGTACTGCTGTAAGTGCTCGCAAGCCCCAGTCGTAATGTGACTGCTTAGACAGCTGCTCTCTGGCCACTTTGTATAGAACTGTCATTTTCTTTGCCAACACCTGGACAAAATGTTGAGTGTGCTATTAGCAATTGATTATTAACAATGAATAGGAGTGAATTAACGACGAATCTAACCTTAGCAGTGAGGAATCCATCGGAGAAGAGAGATATCTGACAGATCATTTCCAAGTCTGGCAATATGCAAACAACAGGCCTAAATAGAGCCTTAACAGATTCCGGTAGTTCGGTGCGCCCGGCATAACCGGGATTCATCGTGATGAAAATGCCCACTTTGCTATCCATCGCAATTTCTTGACCTTCAAACTGGGAAAAAATAATTGGCATGAACAATGAGCACGTTGACTGAGAAAATGGTTAGTACTGCCCGTTGTCTGCCGTTGTCTCGTGTAATCTATTAATTAAATTCATATTTTTATGACTATGAACAATCATTAAGAATACTTGGTCCATCTGTGTCTTCCATGATTGAAATTATCGCAAGCCGCCATTATTTATCTCGACATTTTAATGACACATTAACAAACTTTATCTAAGCGATTGATGCCTTTTTTAATATAAGATGGAATTAATTCCATAATTTATATAATATTCTGAGTTACGTGGGTGGATTGAAAAGTACTCGGACTAACCAAAAAATAAACACATAAAAAAATATATTTTAATGCCACCTCCCCATCAAAACATTTAGACCTTCAAAAAATTCTTCGTTAGAGTTAAAATACGCTTCTGCTACTGCTTTGACCTCGTCGTTTGCTAAAAATTTCTGACTTTCCAAATGTTTCTTAGGTTAGGGAACAAAAAGAAATCGGGTGGTGCCAGATCAGGTGAATAAGGCGGATGGGTTACAGTTCAAAGGCACAGTTGTGAATTTCAGTCATTGACTGCACAAATGTGTGAACACGGGCATTTTCTTGATGAAACAGGACTCTTCTTCTTAGCATTCCTGGACGTTTTTCTTTTATTTCCTCACATAAACGACGTAGTAAGATGCAGTAGTAATCAGAGTTTATGGTCTGACCTGTTTCAATATAATTAACCATAATTACACCCTTCGAGTCCCAGAATTCTGAAGCCATGAAACTTATTTGCAGACCAAATCGACTTAGCCTTTTTTGGGGGGTGGTGAACCGGTTCTTCTCTACTGTTTTGATTGTTGTTTTGTTTCCGGTGTATGTGGTGAACCCATGTTTCGTCCATAGTAACAAAACGATTCAAAAAATCAACTAGATCTGCATCAAATAACTCTAAACTGTCGCGTGAAATAGTCATTTGCGTCCTTTTTGTTGGCGCCACCTCGCTGACACCTTGTGGAAACCCAATTCGTTGATTATGATGTTTTGGGTTCTTTCATATAAGATGCCTATAATTTCTGCTATCTCTCTAATTTTTAATTTGCGTTCTCCTAGTATAACTAAATCAAGTAGATACCTTTCTAATATCAATCCACCCAATACTATTCAATCCACCCAGGTACATTTAATCAACTTTCTTATAATTTGATACTTACAGATCAGTTAAATCTCACAAGATTTCTTTACATAATTTAGGTAAAATTTCAATTTACCTAAGTTATTTAAGAAAATAGTACCTAAATTTACGTAACATTAATTACAACTTATCTACCAGAATAAACTACTTTTTATTAACTAAATGTCCTATGTTCATAGAATATTTAATTATTGTACAAATTAATAAAAAAATGTTTATACGAGCGGTAAGCATTATTGGCCATCAGAGACACTCACGGTGAATCGCTTCAAGTTCATGAGTAAGGCGCTCCTGATGCATTGCAGCTGCGTGGAGATTACAGATAGCACGGAGATGTCGATCCGGTTGAACTCGTCGAAGCAGCCCCACGCGCCGCACTGGCACAGACCCGCAAGAATCTGCCCTACGGCGCGGAAGTCCATGCCCTCCCCGCAGTTGGTCACCACGCACAGCAGCCCCAGGGCCTTCGCCAAATCCTTCGTCGTCTCCGTCTTGCCGGTGCCGGCGGGGCCTGGACATCGATGAAAGGGCGATAAATAGTGTATAGATTAAGGCTATATATTTGTAAAAGGAATAAGGCATATGGTGAGAATAGAGGATTAGAGTCTCTTACTCACTCATCGAAACCCGACAACATACAAGCTGTAATTTCGTACACTACATTTTGCTGCTGTAGTGTACCCTGCCTGCCACTACTAAACTACACACTGTCCTGCCATGTCGTTTTTTTTTGCGAGAATTTTAAATTTTGACAGGTAATAGCAATAGCGCTGTATTATAAAACAGGCGGGTTGACATACAGGCCAACAAGAAATCGAAACTTGAAGAGGCCACACTGAACGTTAATATTACCTGCCGGAGCTCCTCCGAGTTGCATAGTGAGTGCCTGCGTGATGGTGAGGTAGATTCGGTCAGTGAGCGGCGTGATAACCAGACGACCGTTCAAGCCCATATACTCGTAGCCATACTCGAATACGCCTGTAAAATGCTTTTGTTATTCGGATTCTGTTTTAATAGCACACCTATACTCTATTCATTGAAACGAACTTATAGGGAGATAAAGCGTTCGGCTGTGATTGGTGGAGATAACAGACAATGTGATGGTACACAGTACATGTACTTTTATAGTACATAGCGGTAGCGGGTTGCATGTTGACTCTTTTGGTCTTGTTTGTGTTTAAAGTTTTGTTATAATGCAACCTCTACGGTTTAAAATTAATGTATTAAAAAGTAGCTTTGGCTTGTCAATATGACTTGGCATTAATTAAATATTAATAATAACGCACATTGGAAGCGAAGACGGATTCGTTGAAGGCGGACTACTATTTTTGAGTCAAAAAAAGAAGGCGATTACCATAAAGACATAAGACTGGTTGAGGGAAAAACAGATTAATTTTGGCAACGAATTATTAAAACGGGAATTATTAAATATAGTTAAAAACCACATAAAGCGATATGAAGCGCGGGTAGTAGATGAAATAGCAAAAGCAAACTTCCGCCTGCGAGTTGAATCCCATAGAGTTAATATGGGCAAAATGTATTAAGCATGTAAGGGAAGAAGTAGAGTCAAAAATGAATTCAATGGATAGAAACGTAGAGGCTATGACTGAAAATTTTATTATAAGTGTGGGAGCGTCAGCAGTAATACATCGGATAGTGAATAAACAAATATTGTTGATATGATTGTATATTAACTAACGTATATTTTTCATTTTATGATTATATCAGGAACCAAAGTGTAGGGTTGTGGTAGGTATTACTATAATATTTTATTATAGTTTACAAAGCTAAAAGCAGCGTAATGTGAACGTTCACATATTATTGTAAACACCCACTCAAGATGTGCTGTCCTTGTCTTTTATATGGAATAGGGGATCGGACAAATTTTCAGAAAGTGTTTTAAATTAATCTTCATGGTTATTTATTCCCATAAAAAATACTATTTTATTTATTTATAGCCTTTTAGGTACTCAAAATCATGTCTTAATATTGTTTGTTTGAAAATGCCGCCAAAACGCCACGATAGTTCATCTGAGAGCGCGTAACGTCATTTGTGGTCATATCATAACAAAACAGCTGCATTGGCATAAGACAATGATTGCCCACAAAAGACGTCACGCACTGTGATTGGTGTTTCAGTATAGATTAAAAATATTGTAAATAATAAAATTTTATTTCTTCATTTAAAAATATTTAAATGAATTAAGTATATTAAATTATTATTCGATAAATAATCGTAAAAAAATATATATTTTCTTTCTAAGTACATTTTAGATTTTAATCTGATTACTGTCCGAACCCCATTGAGTGAAAGAGAAAGCGCTCTATTAGTTCTTTTCAATGAATAGAGTTTAGGTACCGATCCAATTGATCTCTCGCATCGCATAGTAGGTAACTATGTCTAGTTACGGTGAACTAGATTATTTTATTGGAGACATTAATAATATTTATTTATTGATTTAACAATGTTCATAAATACTATAAATGGGAAAACATTATACATTTTGTGAAATAAATCCCATAAAAACATAAAATGTATAAAATGACAAGTCTCGCAACGCAGTTCTTCCACTAACTAAACTTCTCCAAAATTGTGAGGTCTTATGTAAAACCAAGTCTCAGTTATTCTAGTGTCTATGGAAGCACCTATTCAACAACTTTGTTATAAATTGCTATCTAATTACCTATCACCATTTACACTGACCGTGCTGTCAACATTAGACATCTTTATTTCTATTCTATAATAATTATAACGATTTGTCAATTGCACGGCAACATATTCAACTAATTAAAATTGTTTATTCTTAAGTGCATTGTTAAAATCGAAATAGTAGATTATTATTTTTAATAATATGGTGCCGTGCATTTTGATCTCATTTTTTTGTAGGTCATAACTATATATTGTTAGAGGACTCGGCTTCACCGCAGTCTGCGCAGCCAATGGACGACATTCATTCGGTTAAAGGCCCTAGGTTGTAACGGACGTTGCGCCTGCTTGTATCGGGTAGTTAATACCTTTTTTTGTAATAATTTTTACTTTTGATTGTAATTAAAATCTTGTGTTGAATCGAGTACTTTTTTTTTCTATTTAATCTCAATCCTGATTCATAACAATATTATTATACCAGCTCCTGCCAGACCATTAATAAATGAAACAACCAGCACTTGACAATTATATTAATGCGTATTATTGAATGTAACTTGTAAACGATATAAATGTAATTTTTAATAACCATTATTTTTCATCTAATGATTAACGAAATGAATTCATTTAACTAGAATAAAATTCAAAATTTGAAGTTCGTGAAACTGCTAGACGTAAGCACCTTAGAATTATGATGACTGGTTATCGTGTCAGTAAAAAAATTTAAAAAACTTTTGACTAGCGTTAGTTCGTAAACTATAAGGTATAATTTTATCAGATATTTGGCAATATAACCAGTTATTATTAGTATAATTATTAGACCAGTTATTACTAGATCAAGTCATCTTGATGACTAAAATTTTTATCAAACTTCTTGCTTTATCCACAATGAAGTTACAGGCGATGTCAAAAGTGCCGTAAATCGCTTCGAGAATAGGATGTTAACGAGTTCTGGTGTTTGGCTTTGCTTGTTTGGTTCAACAGACAAGATACTCATAGTATCGGTTTCACAAACAATAGAACGAAGCGAAGATTTTATACAAATGAAAATCCTTAATTGGCTGTTAGTTAGGATTTATTTGTCTGTAAATTGAGCAATTTGTCTGTAAACGACCTTAACATTTCTAGCTGACAGATTATATTTACTTAATCTACAATTAAGATATTTTAGCTGCTGCATATAGCAAATTTTATTAAGAGTGCCATTTTTTATGACAGATAAGGAAATGCACTAAGATCAAAATGTATTGGAATCTCCAAAAAGTGCAGATTTTAGTTTGACACAGATGATATTTGAATGAATTGGCTTCTTGGAATTCATTTAGTAGTTGGTTGCTTAGCGGAACAATAATGAAAAATACTATTTTTCATTATTGTTTCAGATTACTCTCCTCTCTAAGAAGATTTTTGAGCTTAGATAAAAAGGAAAACTAGACAACTGATTGTTAAATTTAGTTGATAAATCCAGCGTACATACAAAAAGTGATATTTGCAAATACCCTGAAGTTACTTAGTTAGCGGACTATTAAATTTATATTTTGAGAAAACAATCAATAACGTAATTATATAAAAAGTAACTCACCAGTGCACTGTCTGATCCACAAATTGTCGTCCCTCTTCAGCCAGTAGAATCTTAGCTGGCTCTCCCACTCGAATTCCGCCGCTTCTGTCACATTGTCCCTAACGAAGCCCTCGATAATATCGCGCGCATGAACGTCTATTGTAGTGATAGTGCGGAATTTGAGTCGGTCGTTCGAACTCAAGTCTAAAAAATGTTAAGAAATCTTTATAGAGATTAAAAGAATAAATCTTCGGATATTTAAGTATTTGTTATTAAACATCACGTAAACTGCTGCAAGGATTTCAATGAAACGAGGCGCAACAGAGAGAACATAATCGATATTGAAAACAGTCTTTATCTTGGAAATTCCCTGCGATGATGCGGCAAATTAGTAACTATCACAGGTACACTTAATTAAGTACTTAGTTAACTTTTTCTATACGACAAGTAACTATACCTACTCAGTATTTGATAATAAGTCGGCATCAGTGAAACAAAACTGTGTTAAATTGTTAACATTTACAAATATTTTTTCTTTATAATGAGATAATACAGATAAAATATTACTCTAAAAATGTGAATAAGAATCACAATCAGCCAATTTCACTTACCTTGTCTAACCTTGACTACAAGCCCGTCAAGCTGTTCATTCTGCTGCTGGAGGTGTTCCTTCATGGCTCTCTTGTTCCCCTTCCTGATCCTCACAAAGGTCTCTTCTGTTTCGGCAGTCCACCAAATACCATTCGCAGCTAGACATACCATACCTTGGTATTCGAGGATCCACTCTGTCCTGGACATTTACCATTTAACATGAACAAAGTACCAACATTACATATAATGTATATCATGTATGCGTGTGTTGTGTAGATACATAACACGAAATTAAAATAAACAAAGAAGATAAAAAGATTGCTTGTTGAGTACAAAGTAGTTTAAAGGAGAAAAATACCAAATTGCATAAGAATTGCATTTTTACGAAGAATTACATTTTAATTAAGAAATTCTAATTATAAATTATTATTTAGATAGTAAATTAATACAGTTTTTCCATTTTTGATTAGTAATTTTAGTTTTTAATTCCTTTAATACTGAGTCATCTCTAAAGGTTCAGAAAAGCATCAGAAATAAGTAAATAAGTAAAAATAGGTAAGTAAATACGGTATTTGTACTATAATACATAAAAAAGAATAAAAAAAAGAAAGAAACAACAAGTAATAGTACAAAAGGCGGCCTTATCGCTTTATAGCGATTTCTTCCAGGCAACCTTAGGGTAAGGAAAATTAAATATGAAAAATAAAACAATGTGGGTGGTAAAAATCATTATAAACTTACATTCTAATAAGTAAATACTAGTACATAAATTGAATATAAACAAATATTAATAACACAGATTCATAAGATAGATTAATAAATATAATATATTAGAGGATAAACCTACATATAAAAATTAAACCAACAAAGTCGTCTTCAGTTTGACAGACAGTTTGACGGTTGTATTTCATAAAAAATACAAAATGATATTTACATCACACATTCATTTTCAACTATCTGCGCCTCGCTCTTCCATTTGCGAAGAAAAAAAAATACACCTTAAAACTAGAATCATTCTTCACAATGGCCATTTCCCTTACTAATCAATTATACTTGACTGGGAGCGAACTTGCACTCCCCATGGCGTTGGTTGTGTTATAGGCGACGGTAGACGCTTACCATCTTTAGTGGAACCGTTAACCGATCTAAGGACCTTAACATAAAAATAATAATATATTTCTTCTGAAATATCACTCGATATGAGCAAAGCGACTGAGTAGTAAATACTTAATAGAAAATATGCACTGACCTGGGCACTTTCCAATTCTTTCCATAGTAGAATACTGCCTTTTTAGTAATAAACTTGTTGGTTCGCCGCATTTCATTAAGCACTAAATTCATCCAGTCCTCGACTCTGCCTTCGGTGTAGACGACATTTCGAAAGTCCATAATCTGTATTATTTATTGTTAAATAAATTGTACGAATCAATGTGGGGCATATTGAAAGCGTCTCGATTTAAATCAACAAGAACAAATAAAAAACAAGCATTCTTTTATCAAATGCTTTTTGAATTTAGTTCAGTTTATTCAGTAAATTTAGTTCAGAATTCAGTTTATTAAAACCCATGAAAATACGCATTAATTCTTACTTACGGTACCTACAACTAATATTGTTGTTAAAAGATGAAACTTTTAAAGACTTTAGGTGATAATAACGCAAACGTAATTAGCTTTATTACGTAACTAGCATATTATTTTTATATTAATTAGCTTTATGAGCTGAGTGCAACTGCATGAATTGGCTCCGTTTGAACGATTCAAGATTTGGTGTGTATGATTCGTCTACCTCAGTTATAATAGAAGTCTTTGTATATGTATATCTACCATTTTAAAATTCAATAAGGCTTTCTCCTCAATGTGATAAACTATAAATCTGTGAATGTTATATGGATCAAGGCTATAAGAAAGTTATTAAAATTAAGTTTTTTTACCTCTCCTTCAGCAGATATCATTTTGGCGGCCACTGGACGATTAGTGTGATCTACGTATAAATCTAAAGCTCTTATATTGTCGAACATCTGAAAAATATGGTCGAATACAATTGAGACAATTGAGACAATCTTACAATAACTCATACTATATTTCTAAACTGTGATATCAACAAAATAATGAAATCGACAAAAAAAAGCATGGAGGCACTAACAGCCCTCACACAAGAGATCTCCGTGAAATAAAAGTACACGTGGTTTTGCGTCAGTGCGTGAGTGCTGAGAAAGGGAGTAACTACATTTATAAGCTCCATTCGCGTTTCGCTGGACGATTTTGGTTACACTTAAACAGTTCCGCTTCTATTAGCCGTGTACAACAGTCATCGTCTACAATCTCCGCTGAAGCGCTCCTAACAGCCGCTGAAAGCGCTTTTATCAGGGCTGAATGAGTGACAATCAATGCAAGTTATAACTTGTCAACGACGAGTTACTAACGATCGACGAGGATATGAGTACAGTGCTGAACGCGGCAGACAACAGTCCTGAACGCGGCGGTTCACTTGAAAATTATAAAACACACTTGTCCTTATTTTCGCCTGTTTGGTACGAAAGCTGGATACAGCTGTTTTCTATAGCTGTTTCTTTTTTCTAAATAAATGTAGATACTCCCAAAGACCGTTAGACCCACTTTTTCCTTAACCCTTTTAGGATGACAAAAAAGGTTTGAATCGCCTCTAGTGTTGCTAGCCGCATACGCACTTTCATCATAAAAACAAATATGAAGTAGCTAACCTTGATCATGTGTTCTTGAACGCAACTGCACTCACTGCTTCCCAGTATTGAGAGAAGTTCGTCCGTTGATATGAAGAAGAAACGAGGGAATATACGTCTCTTTGAATCTAAGTACTCGTTCAATGACTTTTGACATCTAAAATAAAGCAAGAAATACTGCCAATAAATTATCCTCATTATAATGCCTTATATGAGTATCTAACACTATAGTACAATAAGCAATTATTGAAATGATTAGTATTATTTAAGTTTTTTTTTAATATAATATGTTAATTTAGGATGGCTACATTTTAAGCTGATCAACCGCAGATTTGTGGCCAATGTTCTTGTATTCTGACGACAGAAACTCATCGGCCTATTTTGTCTTTTCTTTGCGTTAATTTGTATTCCTGCCGAGAAGTGAGCTAAAGTTCATCCAGTGATAATTCCATAGAGCTCACCAAAAAAGTCAATAAAAAATAGTAATTTTTATAATATACTTTCCGATTTGATTTACAGATATTTAAATTTTTAAACAGTGAAGAAACTTTTAACTTGATAAAAAACCACAAGTTAAGTTCAAACACTTACTTCTGTAACCCCAGTCCCAAGTTCACGAATTCCTCCAACCTGCCAGGAATTGTGCAGCAATCTACCACGTTCAATCTCTTAGCTGTATCCAACATTATCTGGGAGGAAAAATGATTTAAAATAATGGTTGGGGTACTAATATCAATAGCGACTAAACCAAACTCAATGAGCGTTTCGTCAAGATCTCAGAGTCAATATTCAGTTATTCTAACAAATAATTTTCCTAAAATATAACTCTGGATAAGAAAAACACACTATCTAAGGTTCGTTATAACTTGGATTATATAGTAACAAAAAAATGTTAAAATTAACTAACAGCTACGGGCACTTTAAATACCCGCCCTTATGGCCGCCATTATATGTTAAAAATCACGCCGATACATGACTAAATCCAAGATACCAAAAATGTCAAAGCAATGAGACCGGTTTTAAAGTGTTAGTTATCAAAAAATATGATGCACTAAACTTGACTAAAAATCAGTACCTAATTTAGCCTACATGAAAATTAGGCCACCATCAACATGAGTCTCTGAGTTAGGTAAAAGCTTGTCAGAATGATCACTACTTAGAGCAATGCCTACCATTGATTATATTGTTAGATATGACCGATTCTAAGGAATTCTAATGTTTAAAATACCTTTCGAAAAGACCTATCTATATCGTCGAATTTCTTCGCCTCGTCCGGCAGTTGTTGTCGTATATCGCCTCCGACGAAGATCCCTTCCAAGTAGAGCCACTTGCGCTGCGTGGCCATCCATTCTTCTATGACCTCAGAGATCAATTGCAGACGGCGTTCCCAAGTTTGTACGACATTTAAGAAAGGACCTATAAACCTAAAAAATATTGTTTTATTGAAGAATGACTGTATAAAGTTAATTTTTGTTTTTGGCGTGGAGCTTCCAATGGTATACGATCCTCCAATCATTATACCATGAAAAACAACTTTAAGATATTAATCAAAATTGCACAATTTGTGTATTTTGTGCCATTTTCACAACTACAATCTCCTGAATTAAATTTGCGGTACGTATCGCTACTGCCATTATCGTCACTTGAACGTGATGTCAGATCATGATAAATATGCCTTGTCCGTGGTAGCAGTAGGCCGGGCTAGTCCATCGCGAGAAATGGTGTTCCTATCCCACCGCTGCTGTCGGATATGGTAACGGATTTTTTTCGGGGTTGGGATCCATGATGCACGAGAGTCAACTGTGATGCGGCAAATCACATAAATATCGGATGTTACTTAGCTCAGGAGATGATGGGTCTGACAGGCCTTTGTAAGGTACAAATCCCATAAAAAAAAAAAATAAAAAAAAAAATCATGATTTTTCTCAGAAGAACGCAAACGTGGACGGGGCAGTTAATGTATCAAGATATAACATTCCACATCATACTGGGATTAAGCTTACGTATGCGGTGAACAGTTCACATTTGGAACGAACAAAAAGTATAGATACAAAAAATTACTGACAAATCAGTGGGAATGTTTAGGCAAATATTTTAAATAATAGCTGAAAAAAATATATAATGAATATAGTATAGTTACTGCGACGCAGCCATGCTTTGCAGCGTCATGGCGTCGTCGTCCACCTTGACAGTGATCTCTTCGCAAGGGTTGAGAGTGTAGCCACGGTCCTCGCCTCGGTTGAAGTGGCGTGCCACCGAGAAGGCGATGCTGGCCCACGTCTCTTGTACGTCACGGACACCACGCTCTATTGCCAGCTCCTAGAGGTCCGACAACAATCCATTGTGTGATTTCTTTAGAAACAGTGAGACTGAATTTGCGTTTGAAATCTTAAAGAATGCGTCCTAAATTCCTAAGGAATCCGCCCGCATGAAATAAATACTCAATACGCTTGCCTCGCAGATAGGACAGGTTCAACAAATCAAGCATTTATTTCGTACGCGATTTCCGCATCCGCAAAACGTCGTAACTCAGGACGCACACTAAAAACTGTGACATCCTATATTAACAGGACATTAATAATTAATTGACGAGTGATTCTTTACCAAAAGCAAGTCTAAACTCAAAAACAAGGTTTATTCTGAAGTTGAGTTTTTAAAATTTTCATATCCTGACAACCGGTAGAAAAAGGTGACAGTTACCATTGTCAGTTGCCAGGAGATGTTTAAAACTGTATAGCAATCTACATAACTTAGAATCCAAAATTTGAAGCGGTTGAAGCCGCGGGATCTGATAGCAATAACATTCATAACGAAATACATATTATTATGTATTTATTGGTTATTTCATATATAAATGTATATTAAAAAAAAATCGGAGATAACATTATCTACAAATAAATAGACGTTAACTGTTCTAGGTTGTGAGGAACCTGGAAATGCTACCGAACATCAAACAATAAGAGGTACATAATTTACTGCTGCTACACTTTACAAGTATGTACCTTGATGGCGTGGTTAACAATTTCTTCGGCTACATCTTGGTACTTGTGCAACTCCATGGCAAACATATTTTCAAGGGTGAATCGCTCCGGAGACATATCAAATTCTTTCCCTGAAATTAACAATATATATCAACATGAGATTTAAAACAAGGTTACATTATCTCGTCAGATATGTAATAAAGCTAAGGAGGTACTTAAGGAGAAAAGAAATAAAAAATAAAAATCAACTTGTGGTGGAATAAAGAATCGTATCTCCTAAATAGCAACTTCGTCATGGGTGTCATTTAGGCGGATACGACACGACATCAAAGGCATTGATGGTTAGGCAATTTGCTTCTTAGTCAAATTCGCGTCATAGGTATGATGTAGCAATGGTATCTTTCATTTTACGTACTGAAGTCATAACCCCTCTCCTTATTCATTAAAAAAATATAAAAGTAACACGGAAAGTTGTCTACGATTTTTTTCGACTACCATACCATAATCTATAGATGGATTTTATATACGCGTGTGCAGTTAGTTATACTTGAATAGCCACCACTGTCAAGTGACCTTAACATGAAGAAAGCTTTTTTTATTGTTGAAAATATTAAAATTAATATTCAATTTCTTGCGAATTAAAACATCTATTTGTAAAACCAACCAGTTTTATGCATGAGCTCCTTCCAATGTCTTTCGCGCATAGCTTCGTTTTTCAGCGAGACCATAAGTGGCACCACGTTCTTAAACTGCTTCATTTTAAGATCTAACATGAGACCTGTGTTGTTCAGTCGAACTGCTTTAGGTAGTTTTCTGGCGTAAAAAAAAAGCCTCAATTTAGAGAAACCATTTTAATTAAGACTTAAAAGTGCGTCAACAAATAAATGAGAGCTTTATTACCGATACTCCTTGAAGAACTGTTCGATTCCATCGACAAGAGCTTGAGGATTTAAGTTGACCCAAAGCGTTTTCGCCCAAACTTCTCTGGCGTTCTTCTGGGCCTTGTATATCTTGTACACCATGTCCATGGCGACGTAATCTGATTTTGCGCGATTAAAATTCGAGAAGTCTGCCAGAGGATTGTCGAATAACTGTTCAGCGGCTTGTAACATTTTCTTTCGAGACTCCAATTCATCAAAGTATTTTCCATATTCCTAAAAATTACAAACGAAATAATGAGGTCGATTACATACTTTCGCCTCAAGATGATACGTTTTTATAAAAGAAATAAAATAAAATAAAAATAACATGTTCAAAAATAAAAATTAGTTGCACAATCTTTTTGGTTATTTTTCGCAAATACAAGAGCTGAAATGATTTCAATACTTTTTTATATCTAATGGTTTTTATGATTTTTCTATTGTGCATGTATATGAGACTAATATTTCAATTAACACAATTTTTGTAAACGCTAAAATGTGTATTTGCGCCACATAATTCTTTTATTTAGAAAACGATTAATCATCTGGTTAATAGAACCCAGGTTCGAGTCCACGATTAGTCAAAAAAATGTAGAACTTACTAATAAAAGTTTGTCTTAGTCTGAAAGCACTGACGTCGCCTGTTTGTTACATGGCTCTCATTGCAAAATCCTGATGCTAACAGTGATTAGTTTGGAGATATATGAATGACGTTGTTGTGTGGAGACTATTATTTTTATTATTCTAATGGTATTTTATAGTTGGCTTGTTTTATACATAATAGCTGAACTCGGCCACGCTTCGCTGGGGCCCATACGGCGGCGGCGGCGTGCGCATGAGGCGCGCGGTACTGGACACTGCTTATATATAATACTATTTATTGTAGCGAGATGTTATATAGCCTATAGCCTTCCTCGATAAATGGACTATTCAAAACAAAAAGAAATTTTCAATTCGAACCAGTAGTTCCTGAGATTAGCGCGTTCAACCAAACAAACTCTTCAGCTTTATAATATTAAGTATAGATATGGTCGGTGGATACTTTAACAGAAATTTCAAATATTGTTTTGTGAGATTTGCTTACCTCCATAAGTAAAAGGCCTCTGTCCAAATCGTCCCCAACAGTCGACGGTCCCTCGTTGTCAAATTTCTCGACAAAGTCATCAAGTTCTATTAAGAATTTAGCAATTTCTTCAACATTCAGTTTGGAGAATTTTTCTTTGGTGTGTTCGAGAGTGTTGCCACGGAAAATGGATGTCTGATAAAGGGAACCCCAAGACGCCTCAAGGCTCTTTGCAAACTGTAGATCTTCGTCTGATACCTGGAATAAATTATTTTAATAATGTAAAGATTAATCATAGGGAATCATATATCGCGGCTTAATTATAGTGAAAAAAAATGAAAACCCTTTTTCAAATGTGAAAATCTTTAATTGGTTTTATGTTTATTTGAGTAAACATAAGCTGTTGGTTTTCGAAAACAATAAAAAATAAATATGATCGACAATCAGTGGGTAAAATATTAATGAATATATGAAATACATTTATAATTTTCCAATTGAATAAGATTTAGATTTAAGGAGAACAGACAGATTTAAGGTAATGAGAGATTAAAACAAATCTGCACTACAACTCACGTCAATATCATGTTGTCGAAGCATTTTAAAAATTTCTTGCATGCCGCGGTATTTGACTTCCGCGGTGATTGTCATAGCTTGCACCTGAGTAATGGTCGCCATCACCAGCTTAAAGTCCTCTAGACCCTTGATGTTCATGTTCACCGTCATTCGTAGGGACTGGGATATAGATAAGCGCATATTTATTTTCCGAAATTCATCAGACACGGTGAGACAAAACAAAAAATATCTGTATCATCTATATTGATCCTATATGAATATGTTCAAAAACATTCCAAGCATTATCAAAATTATTATAATGCAAAAGTATCATAAACTATAATTTAGTAAAAATGATCCTTAGAAAAACTTAGACACTATGGTCATTCTTGTATAACCACTGTTGTTTTATCATGAATCGTTATTTATACTCATATTATGTAAGCTGTCGTTATTTTCAGAATACAAGTGTTTCAAAAAAATTTTTTTAGGGAATAAAGAATCCGGATTTCAAACTAATGCAGAAGATACCGGTACGAATTATAAAACTCAAATGAATATTATTTACGCTTTAACAATAATACTATAAAAAGTTATTTAATTTTTTAAAAAACAAAACGCCATTATAATACCTCAATTTGATTTTTCAAATCGAACATATTCATCCTGGTTTTGGAGGCAATACAATTCCCTAGAGTATTTTTCCAGTCCAGCGCATGCCCTTGAATCTGTTTTATGATAGGCCTGAGATTTATTCGGACAGCGCCGACGTCAACGAATTTTACATGTTCGTCTAAATCGGCAATAATGTCTTCGAAGAAAAAGAACTTTTCGTCGTATTTGAATATCTGTTCATATTTCTGCACGTATTTTTCGCAAGACAAGTTCTTGTCAAACGCCCAAAGGTGCTGGTATTTTAACCACCTAAAACAATACAGTGTGGAAATGTACCATTATTGGAAAATATGATTAGTGGCTATGTATGTAATATAATCATCCAAAAAGCAATTAGGCCACCATTAATACAGATAACAAAATTAGTTTGCTCTTATGTTCTGCCTGTTTGATTTAATGTACAACCACCTCATTAATTTCAATTTTGTAAGTGTAATAAGACCCAACTCTGCATGATTCAACGAATGATTAAACCTAATGGTTAAATACCGATACACACATAGGTGTATTGTATCTACTTTATTGCATTGTTGCAAACAAGACCCATGTGTGGCCGCGGCATCAAAAACTATCATCAAAAACTGGACTAAAAATTATTCCGTAAATTTTCTTTAAAATCTTACTTACAACGCAATCAATTTTTCTTCTTAAAATTAACAAATATCTATAGAAAATTGTACCAACTTTTGTATATACGAATTTATATCTAGGGTGAGCCGGTATATGGTGTCTTGTATCAGCAAGGTGATGTCATTGATGGCTTCGACTCTGAGCACATCTTCGAAGTATGAGAATACGTAGAACTCGTTGGCGGTTGCGTCGGCAGCGCGTTGAGGCGGACACGGAAGGCAGGTCTTCTTCATCCAACGTGGAAATGCAGTCAGTCTACAAACAACAGATCCAAAATCAAACATATATATTGCCTTTTGATAAAATAGTGATAGCTAAATTTGAGTTATCCGATCGCTACTAAACCACTGTACATCTTTTATCTATCCCGTAGAAATTGAAGATATTGCAGATAATTACTCTTGTTATCGAAAATGATATTAATTTAATAATGTTATTTTAATTGCCCTGTATTTTCATAAATACTCAACAAAGCTTCTAGGATTGCTGAGAAGCGTTGTTACGTGTTCTTCATATTGTGTTCAATATGAGGAAAATTTAATGTAACTTTGAAAAATGTAAAACGATAGGAAAAACGATTTGTGTCGCTAAGCAATTGTGACAGGTCACAGATAGTGTCGAATGTCGAAATGGCACTTTTGATACGTGCTCTGATGTTTAATTATACCTAGCTTTCTTTTGTTATAATAATATATATATAAATACTAATTTTAACTAAAAGAAAGCAATGAATAACGAAACAAAACAATAATTTTGGATCCCATACAACGTCAGCATAAATTGTTCTGTGCAAGCTAAGCACGTAATTATAGCACGAAACTATTAAAAGTATGGAACGCCTACTACTAACGAAAATATGTCACATTATGGGTTAAAAATTTATACGTGACAATAAAATAAAAATGAAATCGATTTTATAAACTTTTACCACATAGGAAGAAAAGGTTACCTATTAAAGAAATTCTTCATATTGTATCCCAATATGTTACATACTTCTGGACCGGTCGGTCGCGTAGTAATATCCGGCGGCACCAATACAGCATCCACTTGAAACAAGGCCGTCTTTTCGCTCAACATCTGCTGGAACATTTCCAAGTTCTCCAGTGTGAATCTTACGATACATTTGAAAATCTTCTTTTCCCAGTGCGTGTAATACGCCGTCATGACAGAAGACCTGCCGGTGCTAGTTCCTAGAATGAGGTACTCCAACTTCATGAGGATGGGTCCAATGCGGTCATATATTCGGGAAACTGCAGAAGTTCGTTCCAAACGTTCGCGTTCCACTTCCACGAAATATGTCTGAAAAGATAACGGGTTAGAATATTAAATCTAATAAAATCCTTGTGTTTGACGTCTTTGGTCTTCAATGGGTTTAGTAAGTCAACAATGGCTGCAAAGCGAAAAATATCTCCTTTAAACACATAATGATTTATGCTAGGGACTATGATGGCAACTATGAGGTCTGTCCACTCATAAAGTTCCGTACAAATTAATAACTACGACTGAAGGAGCACATTGCTATTGGATGAAAAAAATAATTACACGCGATTCGCATTTGATTATAGTTTTTCCGATAGTAAATTAATCATTTAATATTGTGTCTCAAAACGGCCATTATGTGTGCCGCTTAAGTGCTGCGTTTATTGCTGACGAGTGAATGTAAGTGAACCGTCACGCTCGGATCGTTAACGCTGAATCGGGTTTACTCGGTTCCACTCGGCATCAAGCGCGCTAGGATTGGTAAAGCACTGAATCACGTATCCTCAGCTATTATATCGTATATAGCCGTGTATATATATTTAAATTTAAAATTGCAAAATCAGAAGTTTTCACTTTTAAACGCATGGTCATTAGCACACACCTATTTTTTTTAACTTTAAATTTCGATTTATATCAATGACCACGCAATAATGCATTCGGATAAAACTGAGGAACAATAGTGAAACTTCTCTATTTTTTAAAATGGATACAAAGTAAACAGACGAATCACTTGTTAAAATGTGGTTTTTATCACCCAAGAAGATGAATAGCACTAGACGGATGCCGGTACGCGCATTACCAACTATGCCAGAGTTTAGTATTTTACTTTAATAAAAAATCAACAAGTGTACCTTGCACGGATACAGCCAAGTGTCGTCAGGTTCCTTCGTTTCGGGATCAACATAGTTCTGTGGCTTAACAAACGGAAATAGATCGAACTGCTCCATCTGGTCTAATAAGAACTGGATCTCTTTTTCAACCATCTTCAGTTGTTGATATACTGCTTGAAGGCAACTTTGGCCTGAAATACAAATACGAGTTACGTTACTATGTTTTCGACGCATTGATGAAAGTTTTAAATTTTGTTGATTTTGATTTGTTTTTTTATTAATTTGGATGGGATAGTCGGATGCCTTAATGCCGAATGAAGACGCTCAGTCGTTCAAAATTATACAATGAAGTGTTGCGTGAATATGTGACAATAAAATGTTTGTTTTATGTATCTTTGCATCGGTGAGCAAACATCCTATCCGATGAGATGTCGTCAGTACCTTTTCGTCTGTACCGTCTGTACCTACCTTTTCGTTTTTAAACGTCAATTTTTAAAAACAAATTACGGGATGTAAATACATGAGGTAATATATGAAAGCTGTAATACTAAACAAAAATAACAGCGCTTATAAACACGAAAGTTATAATGAACCCACTCTGTTATCCTCGTGTTGACGCTTACTCTTTTCTCTTTATTAATTTTTATATGTAACTAGTTGGTGCTCGCCTGCGTCTGCATCAAGCGAGTCTCGTCGTCGCGTCGCGTTGGTGCGAGACCGCTTCAATTTATTTTCTCGCATGTAGTTTTTAATTTATGATAACTCTTAAGATATTTATTTAAATGGTATGGTGAACAGTTATAATGTGTGTGGGCTATTATAATGTGTATGAACTGCTTAAAGTAACTGACATGTTTAATTTGATAATGATTAATACTGTATCCATCTAAATAGCTTTTTAAATACCACATTATTATGTGATCATTTTTTTTAAGTTAATATGGATATAGGAAGCTATTCTTAAAACGCAGACTTTTTTGTAGACCTATAAGAGAGAAACAATCCCACCATGTCTTGTTTTGTTATATCTCAAACGGATTAGGCAGCGTTTTCGATTAAAGCTCCCAGACGGCTTGATTTTTTCCGACATCTTCAATAATCATCGTCATATTTCAAACAATTTACACAAAACCTTAACGAATTATAAACCTAAACCTTCTTCAGGAATCGTTGTGTTGATAGATGAAAACCGCATGAAAGACCATTTGGTAGTTTTTGAGATTATCACGAACATACAGACAAAAAGACTTTATTTTAACGTAAGAAAGGCCGTCTGTCAGACAGGCTGAAGGTCCACTTTAGAGTAGCCTCTTAATGCAAACAAGTGCACTGACGATTTTGATAGGAATAAGTAATAATAGAAATCGAGCTCCAGTTTACTCGACTAAACATAACAGTACATGTGGTGACAATTTAACGGTGGTCTTCTGTGAAGGGAGTTACTGGCGCCACATAAATTCATAACGCAGTGTATCCTGTTAGTACTATTGCACAAGGGCACTTCTGCAACTTTCCCGGGTTTGCAAAGTCTTTATGCATCCTAATCGATTTTTTGGCATTTTCTGGTAACTAAAAAAACTAAATAATTCCGGTAACTAATGAGTTCATGTTGATTTATCATCAAATTTCCAAAAAGCTCTTTGTAATTCATGAAACTTTCAAGGAGATTAAAAACAATTTACCTTTAGTGATGTCCTTTATATATTCCCCAATACCCAATGCAGTCCATGTGATCCTTGTCAGACCTGGCAGAATATGTCTCTCCATATCCAATAAATGGCGTTTCATTAAATGCGTCTCTGAACGGCTGAGGGATTCCGTACTCGCGTTGTATTTCGTTATGACGTCATCTAAAGCCTCCAACTCGTAATAGATGCGAGCCTTTTGCATTGATACGTCTCGGATATTAGAGGGCAGATTGTAACCTTTAAAGTACTAGTGGTTTAAACAGGGAATTTATGGATTAAATTTAAAACATTAATGAAACAATATTCAACAAAAGTAAAGTACAAAAGTATTTTAAGTATATACTTTTAATATTAAAAGTAAAAGTTGATAAAAATCCTAAACTATGACTCATTTTAAAAAACACTTGAATTATTTTTAAAGCAAAACCAGTTTCTTCGATTTCTAATGCCTTAAAAATTAGAAATGATCTATTATACATAGCATAATAATATATCACTCATACAATCAAAAGAGGATTACCCAGTTGTTCCAAAAGTTCAGCTTCGTGCACAACGAGAAATAAATGCTTGTCGAAATTGGATTGAAATTCGAGATCGTATTCTTGCATTAACTTCCGAACAGTCAAGTCGCGCCATGTCACATCGGTCTAAAAAACATTAATTCTTCCAAGAGTAAATAAAAAGCTATTACATTAAAATTTCCTAGGCAATTGATTCAAAACTGATTAACTTCGTGCAAACCAGAGTTCGTTAGGCATAATGATGAAATCTGTAATTTGTTTGCCAAAATTTCTATACTGGTTTAGCTATAATACAATAAAATAAAAAATAAAAACAAAAAAAAATTGGGAATAGCGTTACTTAAATATCCAGGTAAGTAATTTTTCTCTGAAATGTTTTTACTAAACATTCCTACAAATAGTATATTGAAAATAAATTATTTGCTGTGTTATTTTTGCACTCTTTAAATTACATTTTTAAGATTAGACTTCTCTGTGATTAGAAAACCAAAACAATCTTATTTTGAAGGGACTTCAAACTTTAAAATACGCAAAGGTAAGCGAATCTGATCTCTTAGACTTATTCCGGTGAAATAAAAAAGTAAGTTCAAAAACTAAAACCCGACTATGGAAAAATCACGCTCTAAAAAGCATGAAACAAGAAAATATTTTCATCTGAAAGTTTTATGTATCTACATATATAGCCGTGGTAATATGCCAGTAAAGTTTTGCTTTGTTTTATTATTATTAAATTAATCAGCTATAACCTCAAAAGAAAGCTTTGTTAGGAAAACTGAAGTTTTTATTTGACCAATCCGGGTACATGGTGGGCTAGCATGGTGATCTATCGACCATACTCCTTCACATCACTGTGAAGGACCGTTGGCAAGCAGAGAAAAATAATGTTAATTTAAGTATTTTTTAAAGTTAAGGTCTACAGACAGGCTGACGGTCCACTTGATGGTAGGAGGTAGGAGGCTTCCGTCGCCTGTGACACAAGCAATCCCTCAGGTGCTACAAGTACGCTACCGACCATAGAAGCATTAAGGATTAGAAGGATAGGGCAAAGGGCTCTGGCATCCCTCATTCCACTCATAGAAACACACCGGCACAAATGCTGTTATTTCACCGTGGTCTGCTGTAACATTTTCTGTCTTATGTAATAGGTATATTATTAGATATTTTCATCGTGTATCAGACATTATGAGAATGTCTATAAGGCGGAAGATCATAAAAGCGACAACTTACCAATCCTTCTTTTGCCAAAAGTGACATCGAGCTCGGCGATCTGACGTTTTCATAGTGCTGGCCCGGAATTCTCATCAGCATCACTGGATGTAAATAAATTCCAAATTATTAGTGATAGTTCGTGTACGAATCCACTTACTAATTGACAAGAGTTCATTATGTATCTATACAAATAAAAAAAATTGTGTCTGCTTGTAACGTCAAAATATGTACCTTTTATTAAATGTATATCAAAGTATACAGAGTAACTACTTATAAAAAAAACAGTTTTTAAAATTTTTGTCCGTCGGTTTGATCTGGCTAATCTCCGAAACGGCTGGACCGACTTTGAAGGGACTTTCATTGGCAGATAGATGATGTTATAAGGAGTAACTTAGGCCACTTTTATTTCAGAAAAATAAAAATAATATAATATAATATATAAGCAGTAGCCAGTACCGCTCACGCCCTACGAGCACGTCGCAGCGAAGCGTAGCCGAGTTCAGCTAGTATTAAAACTAAACAAAATTGTTTTTCCAGAGTTAAATGCCGTTTATAAGTCACTTTATCTTTGCCAAGTGAGATTGCCAAGATTTCACACTAATTGTCCCCTTGACTACACACGCGCTATAGTTCGTTTTTTGAAAAACCCACAGGAACCTAACCTAACAGAATAAAAAGTATCCTTTATGTTAATCCAGGTAACAAACTATCCGTGTGCCAAATTTCATCCAAATCCGTTCAGCCGTTTTGCGTGATTGAGTTACAAACTTTCAAACATACAAACTTTCACATTTATAATATTATTAGCTGTGCCCACGACTACGTTTTTTTTTTATCTTAAGATCGGCAGACAGGCTAACGGTCCATTTGATGGTAGGTGGCTACTGTCGCTTATAACACAAGGAATGTCATAGGTGCTGCAAGCGCGCTGCAGACGACAGCAGGATTATGGATAAGGGATTGAGAAGGGTTAGGGAAATGAGCTCTAGCATCCCTTACTTACTCACCGAAACACAACGGCACACGTGCTATTATTTCGCGGTGGTCTTCTGTAAGGGGGTGGTTACTGCCGCCAGGCGGGCTGCCCTAAATGACTGCGAAAAGCATTGTGCCCTGCCACTACACTTATTGGATACGTCATCAGCATGCACCTTTGAAACAACTTTCGCAATATTTCAAAGTTTAAAATTATTTGCACATAAATATACATTCATCACTACACATAGAAACTTTCAATAGTTTATAACGATACTCCTTTCGGTCATCAGCCGAAATTAAAATATTACTCATTGCAAATGGTAATTGTATTTTTCAACAAATAATGTTTACTTATTTTCTAATTTTATACTAAGCATTCGAGAGGTTAGTGAATATTAGTGAGTAGCAATCATCTCGACATGGTTTGTCCTCAATTTGTTGACAAAGGATCTCGAAGTTCTTTAAACAATCCAGAAATACTTCAAACCCGAAAAATATGTCACTTCATTCCCCCCTTTTCGCATTTTGGCATCGATGGTACTGCGCATAATAATTGTTACAAAAAATATATGCGATGTCCTAACGAGCTGTTTGCCTGTTAGTCACATAAAATTAAAAAATGTTATACATAAGAGGTACTGGGACAAGTGTTTTTAAAAACAAATGACATATTTTCTCACATGCTTTGTCGCGTCGTCGTTTCTTAGCGAGTTCATTGTTGACAATGTCTGGTGGACGCAGCGAAAGAACGGAATCTTTCTTTTTGGCCGCATGAGCTTGGCCAGCTGCAGTCAAAGTCATACCGCGGCTACTAGATGGTGCTGGTTCTGAAAAATATATATTTTTTATTCTGAAAGATATATTCCATTCTGTATTTAATAAAATTTTAAAAATTAAATTAAAATTTCCAAATTCGAACTTTCCAAATTCCAACTCACTTTTCAATTTTAAAACACTATCTTGATAAAAATTTATAAATTTAATAAAATTAAAAAATCATTCCCAACGTCCTTTCTTGAACACCTATCCTTTACCGTGCCTATCCTCCTCAAATCCCGATGCAGAACTTCATCCGCCGCTTCATCAACTTGGAATGTAACAGAAACATGTAAAACGAATGTCAATACGCGCACAAAACCAAGCGTTCATTTTACTTCTCCGTCACAAATACGTATAAAAACAAACAAAGGATGACAGGCTCTCGTGATGACGTTCAAATGTGACTTCAAAATACGACTCCAAAACCATTCAAATTAGTGTAACAATAACTAACGCGCACACAACACAGCGACCATCAAACTCGAAAGCAAAATCGTCATGCCATAGGCGACACGAGCGCGTGCGAAAACGGAAAACTTGCCAATCCTACTTCAATCAACCAAGCGGGATCATTGGCCACCGCTCATTGATCGTTACCATTGATGCGTATACACATTGTATACGCCATCCGACCTTCGTAGTGGCGAGGCAAGTAGTTTTGTCGATCTCAAACAGACCTTCACAATTAGTTAAGAAGCTCGCGTTTCAAAATCGAACAGTAAAAGTAAAATACAATATTTATAAAAAACAAATCGTGATTTATCCATGATATCTTTTCTAATATATTCTGAGGTATGTTTCTAAAGTTTATAAGCGTCTATTAAACAGGCCACTGCATTTTAAAAGAAAGAAAATTCAACATAACTTACCATCATCAATAACAAGGGTAGCTTGAAAAAAAATTCAAATGAATTTATTAAACATTTTACAATTTAGGCAACAAATTTTTTACCGGTTCCAAATTCCTATAGAATGAAAATAAGGTTTTTGGGTCATTACTAAATGAAAATTTGTTTTGGTATGTCTAATATTTCATTTTGGTAAAAAAAAGTGATTTCAATAAGCCTTGTTCTTCGTATGACCATAGTATTAACACTATCTATCTGTTATAGTCAAAGTCCGATACACAGTCTCTTCGCGGAAGGACTGGTTTATCCTAGGTTTGGCCAAAGCCATCAGGCAATCCCCGAAATACATTTCAATTTCGCCCTTTGCCTGAAGTATTTTTAGTCAAACCCAGGAGCTCCTAACTTTTCAGTCAAACGTCGAAAGTAAATTATTCTGTTTCGGTTTTGGCCTAGTCAATCCTAGAAGCGACTGCAAAACTCGGTCAAACGTTGATCTGAACATGTTTAAACAGGTTCATAATGTCTCTCGCGGTGTTCCGACCGATTGTTTTGTCATTTCATGTCCGTTCATTGAGCGTGCAGGCGTGTAATTGTGTAAAATTGAAGATGAGTGAATCAAACGGTGTTGTTGTTACTAAAAACGTGGATAAAGAAGCTTTAAAAGTAAAGTTTAAAGAGAAAATTTCTAATTTGAATAAAAATAAGTGTTCATTTCACATAAAAAACAAACAGTTGTATGAGCAGATTATCAGTGAGGTAGAATCCGCTAAAGTAGCTGAAAAGAAAAAGTCTTTGCAGTATCGCCGTCTCAAACGCTACGACGTTGTTTGTTTTGGGGACGAAAAAAAATTGATTAAGCCATTGTCAGATACAAAAAATATACAATACTACGTTACGGATGACGAGTTATTCGATGTGATTGAATGTGCTCATCAGGAATGTGGTCATGGTGGTAGAGATCTCACATTGAAAGCTTTAAATAAAAAGTATGCAAATGTCACAAAAGAGTGCGTAAACTATTACTTGGATTTATGTGAAACGTGTCACAAGAAAAAGAGTCAGCCTAAAAAGGGACTCGTCGTTAAACCGTTATTATTTAAAGAGACTCACGCACGGGGACAAGTGGATCTTGTAGACATGCAGACGTGTCCTGACCGTGATTACAAGGGTTGTGCGCGGGCTGTGCGTGGGGCTGCCGCGGGGCGAGCGCGCGTACAGTACAACGCGTGTGCGGGTTCTGCGCGGGTACGATACGACGCGGGTCAAGAATCTGAACATGCCCTTACAGGGTGTAACGGGTAGCTAGCCGAAACTTACTATGAGAAAGTCCTTTCATTCATCTTTTCAACATGACCAAACCATCTAATAGTTTAACTGCGAAAATAGAATAAACTTAACATTTTATGAATTCTTTTTTTTAGGACGAAAAGCTCATGTTGGAATTGAAACACTACCAGATTCAATAAAAAAGGTTCTTCAGACCGAGGAAGAGTTAGAAAACGCTATTAACTCGTCTGGTGAGAAGCAGAATAATACTGATGACACTAGTAAGTAGCAACAAAAACCGTTTCAAATTACTATATTTTTAAATGTCAGCTGAGAGTAGGCGTTCCTCGAACATAAATTACGCGACGCGAGCGCTGCGCAAACGGTACGCTTGCGTCGCGTTCTATGAGCGGCCGGCCGGCCCATAGTGCGTCAGTCAGGCAGCTGCAATGCAACGCGAAGTTTTTTTTTAATTATAAAATAGGCCCGCACTTGTCTGCCATCTACACGTGTTTCGGCCCTAATAACGGTCTAACTGCTGCCGAGGATGCCCCGTGTAGGGGCGAAACACGTGTAGAGAAGTTAACGGTGGTGGTGGTGCAGGTGCATTGTATCGCTTTGTATTGTATTAAATTGCGGGCGGGCGGGCGGTGCACTTAACAAATGCATAACTAAATTGTCATTTTTCGTGTGGAAGTAGCTAAATATTTTTCTATTTTATATTATGATGGACTTCTGCAAAATAACGCCTGATTCCATTAATTACTTATATAAATTTTATTTTAGTACAAAGAAATGAGATGGAAATACCTGGACCGTCGTCGTCAACTGTGAAAGAAGATACTTCTGTCACAGAAAAAAATAAGGATCACCATATTGACAAAGTTCCTGGATTGTTGCCACTAAGAAAGGAAATAAACTCTCCAACAGTTGAGATAACTTCTTCAGACATCGTTTGTTGTATTTGCCAAAAAGAGAGCTCCGGCGCACATACGTGCATTATTTGTAATCAGGTCGTGCATGTTATTTGCACTGACAGCACACTTGGCGCAGATTATGAAGGCTTCGGAAGTAAAGTTACATGCATACGTTGTGCGCAGACAGAAAATATAAAAAAAAATAAAGAAAAGGCGATAGAAGGTCTTCAAGCTCAGGCTGATATTATGAAACAATTATCTGATCAAAAATTTCCGCCAATCGCGATTGGAAAAACTGTAACCTTACCTATTCCCAGCTGTGACAGAGCCAAAGGAGATGCTCGAAATGTTTTGGGTATCATACAAGATAAAACAGATGATGGTTTATACAGAGTAGGCACGAAACACGGGACAATAAACACACTTTTTTCGAGGAATCAAATAAAAGAATGCAAAGAAAAATTTCTTAAGATCGAAGATGTGCCTGACGTTCGGCTGTCTCTTAGAGAAATCAGTGCAAAGGATTCAAAATTTGGTGGCCAAGGCTTTATAAAATGCCACTGCAATAAAAAATGCTCTTCAAAATTATGAAAATGTAAAAGATCTAATGTATTGTGCAATTCTAAATGTCATAATGCCTCACCATGCCAGAATAAAGATTAATTATTCATTTTAATTACCTAAGAAATTATTAAAACAATTAACATTAACATTAATGCCTCACCATGTCAGAAAAATGATTAATTTGCCACTTTAATTACCTAAGAAATTATTAAAACAATTAACATTAAAGTTAATGCCTCACCATGTCAGAAAAATGATTAATTTTCCATTTTAATTACTTAAGAAATTATTAAAACAATAAACATCAAAATTTTGAAAATGTTATTTTTTTATACCTAATCTTACAAACTAACCTCCGTATATTCCAAAGCATTTATTTATTTATTTTATACTTTATTGCACATCGTACAAAAGGCGGGCCTAATGCCACACGGCATTCTCTCAAAGCATCTCAAATATAAAAGTGAAAATCACGTAAGCTGACCAATCAGGTGTCAGAACTGGCAGAGTTAAGCGGTTCTTAAGACTTGAAAGCTGCTTAAATGATAAAATGCTTCCAAATATACGAAGATAAGACACTTCATACCTATATTGGAGTTTGACTCGTCAAACCCCGATTTAATAAAATTGTGTTTTGACGTTTGCCTGACCAAATTAGTCTCTCCCAGGTTTGACGAAAATTGTTTAGTCAAAGGCCGAAAATTTACATTTGTTTGGGCTTTGACTAAGTCATTCAGTCTGACCTGAGGATTGACCAGTCCAACCTAGGAGCGCCGGAGCTTCGGAGTTTGCCTATAACATATCCACCATAAATAGCATTTTTAATTTATAATTAGAATTTTTAATTTATCTTCGTATCATTAATTTCCTTATGACTAAAAGATAACGAAGCAGGACGAAAAAAAGGAAAAATCTGATTTCATGTGACTAATATCCATTAACAAGTAACTCACCGTCTTCCTTTTTAAATACTGTATGCAATATATTCTTTTTCATGACGTTATCGACGAATTCTGAAGCCTTGTTGACCCAATCGTTATACTTGCTTGTTTCGTATTCTCTTATGGTCTTACTGAAGGCTTTATATTGGATGAAGGCTTCCTTCTTTTGTTCACAATCATTTAACTCGGCAACCTGTAAAATTGGTATTTGAGATATAGTAGTGTTTATGATATTGTTCGGTATTAACCGATAGTCATCTTCAGATATATCGGCGGCTGAGGTCTAGGTATTTTGTATCATCGGCGCCGCGCTATGAAGTTACGAATTGGCACCCGAATGTAGCGGTCGAACGACGAGGTAGAAAAGGAAAGGTGCGTTTTGCTATGGTCGGGCTCGTTTTGTTAAAAACTTAATAAATAAATTACTGGTTTCGAGCCGCCATCCGCGTTCAAGGGAGTTGAATGAGTGTTGATAACACGCGGTCTTGTCAATTGTGAAGTGGTATACAATCTCCGTGATAAACCGATTCATTAATCCCGGTTTCGTCCGTGACCGTGTGGATTTTGTTCGAGCACTTCCCGAGTGCCGTCATCGTACAGGAAGATTGTGTTGTCTAACGGCCTTCCACACACGATGATACATGGTGTCAATATAGAGCCTTGTCGTTGGGTCTCGAAGATTTGTCAGAACGCGCGGTAACCTATCCCCCTTCCCGATCCCAACCTATATTTATATATTTCCCTGCCGTTTCGAGATGACTGGATCTCGGCGATTGATGATAAGTGGTCTTACTCATTGAATTAGCCCCAGGTATTGTGGGCAATGTTGTTGACGCTCGGTCTTCAATAGAATCTGTAAGACTTCCACTGCGCATTGGATTTATAGAGGCTTTAATTTTATCTTTGATGGAATCATCAATGTCTGTTATCAAAAATATTACTTGTTGGCGCTGTTGGTAGAAGAGTAAATCATTACCTTTTGAAATTTGATGATTGATTGTTTTAGTTTGTTGATGAGTGATCTCGCCCAATAAATGGCGCCGGCGACAGGAGGGTGGTTTCGCAGTAATGGTGGATTTTTGCGGTAGCGCTACAAATGAAATTGCGTCTTATTTACATATATAAATACATAAAATACAATATACTAAACTAGTTAAACCAAATGTGTCTTAATAAATTCACAATACTAGGGGCACACTGAAATGATCGGGTATAAAGAAAAACTATTTGTAGGTTATACAGTATTCCCCCTTGCAATCAATAGTTAAACACTGCGCGCGCTCTGCCCTCTATCTCGAAAATGGTTAAATATTAAAAAAATATTTTAAAAAAGTTGTAGAGAATTTAATCCTCTACAATAATAAATACAAATAGCATAAAACCAATAGGAAACGAGATATTTGCAATAAAAGTGTAAAAAATTAAATTAAGTAAAAGTGTGTAAATTAAAAAAAAGCTAAAGTGATGGACTATAGACCATAGTATACCTCCTCACTTTGTGAGAAAGATCTGTGTCCTTAGAATGAAACACAGCATATTATGGAGGTAATGTGGAAAAATTTGAAAACTTTATACTCACTGTAAACCTATCCTCTATAGCAGTAATTTCACTGATAAACTGTCTCATAACTAGATCGAATTTAGTTAGTAACTGTCGCGTAATAGTTTCACGCAAATCGAATTCCAGAAACTTTAGTAAAACGTCCAGCGCTTCTTCCGAATTTCTAGAATAAAGTGATTATGATAAAAAATCAATCAAAGAAACTGGAACAATAAGATCATTTAGCACTTATTTTTTACAGAAGCTTTTGAGTAATCGGCTGTAAAAGTTGCCAAAGTAATTTCCTCATTCAAAAAATTGTATAAGTTCTTAGGAGTTCTTGTTTAGACGAATCAAAACTTGAAAGCATTTATTGCGCAGGTATCTAAAATTCTCTTGATGTAAAAAAATAAGGCTGCATTTTATTTTATGGCAATTCTTGCATAAAATATTTGCATAAAATTTATTCATGTGTAAACAATTGTTTACAAGTTTTGTATTCGATTAGAGTTCTGGCAAATAAATATCATCGTCTAAATAGGCCTTTATACTCTTTATCCTATCAAATTCGGCAAAGCCCTTGCAGCCCCTCGAACATAATGGGGTCTATATCTAGTGTGGAAAATTTCGGGTCAATTTTAACTATTTTACTAGAACTATTCAGTTAGAATCCAAACAAGTATCTAATCTACGTCTGCATTCTTCGCAATGGGCTACCACCAGTGCTAGACTAAAAATATAGCACAAACTAAATTATTAAGTTAAATATCTCACCGCAAACTAGAGAACGCAGAGTTGATGTAATTTTTCGCGTCGTCCTCTAAATATCTGACTTCGGTCCAGAAATCGTTCATAATAACATCCCAGTTTTCTTTGTTATCGAACACAAAAACGCTAAAGTCGATCGTGCGAATTGGATACACGAGACTCGAGACGCGCTTGAGGATGCTGTCGATTTGTGTTGGATCACTGATGATCGATTTCAACTCGAGACCAAAGATACGTTCGAAATCTATGCACACCTGTTCAACAATTAAAATTCGATAATAAAATATACCTTTTTTGTGTCGTTACCCTTACTATTAAAAATCAGTGCGAGTACCTTTGTGTTTTGATTTATCCTTAACCTATCTGGATAAGTCTGATAAAATAAGGACTTACTCCATCAGGGTAGATAGCTAACTTACATAGTTACAGTTTTTGCTTGTGTTTATAGACTACGGTGATGTTTATAGTCATCAACTATAGAACGGTCTGTTATACAAGTTTAAAGTGGTTTTTATGTCTCTCATCATAAAAAGAAAAAAAAATTGCCGAAAGAAATGCACGCATAAAAAGCCAATTATTTTTGTAAATTTATCTATACAAAAAGAGAGACTTGACGATTTACCTCTAATTTCTTATCAATTTGAAGCACATAAATAAAATACAAATGGCATAAAATAAAAATATATAAAAACTTAAAATAGTAGGTAGCTGAAAAATAATTCTACGAAACCGCCTTAAGTGTGAAATAGAAAAGTAGTAAAATTACGAAATAACTATTTTCTGACTTACTAGTTCGGCGAAGAATTTACATACATGTATATATATCTATATATATTCTTATAGTTTTTTATATCTTATTCAAGAACGGAAGACTAAAATTGAATTTAATTTATATAAGTAATGAGACTTCAATTTTATTCCGGTCGGGTGTCCTAGAAACACAAGCCACACCTTTAATTTTGATATTTATCATTTTGACAGCATTATGTAACGCTGACGAAACGTTATTTGTGAAATCATGTATTTTTTAATTAAAGCATAATATCACCGTTACACCGTTATAATACCGTTATAATATCACCGAGATCCTTGGCTACGGTTCCGATGTAGTCCGTGGTGGTAAAGAGGTAGGGCTGGTCGAACTCCCAACGCGCGCCCTTCCCACTAAGCTCTATGTTTCGACGCGTCTCCTTGTACAGCTGATGCCACATTTCCATTATCTTCTGACCGGCGCGGGCCAGGGACAGCACTTTTTCGTTCGGGTAACTAGAACATGAGAATGCCACTAAGATCAATAAAAATTATACTTTAGACTTAAGTCAGTTCACTTTTGACACTGCTAGGACAAAGAATATCGGTCGAAAACAGGACAGCTCACGTCCTGCATCGCAACGGTTTTCTGTAAAGTGCAGTCAGAAAAGCTGTCCAGTTAATGACTGCGTCACGCAGTGTATCCTGCCACTATCATCCACTATTTTTTTAAATTTATTTACAATAAGGATAACCAATTTAATAGTGTATAGACTATATAATTAATAAATAATTAAAACAAATTGCATCTTATAGCTCTCAGCTTGTAAATATTTTAACACGAGAGAGTAATGAGTTGTATGACTAATTTAACTGTAAAATTAGTTTGAACAACCTTAACTGTACTATTATGGTAACTAATAAAATAAATATGTACTCACTCAAAGAGTTTATGCACATCGAGGAACCTCTCCAGCTTGTCGCACAGGGCCCACGAGATCCTCGCAAAAAGTGGTATCATGGTCTCATCAGTTCTGTATCCTTTAGACAGCACCCACATCATATAGAGGCTTTCTACTAACTCTGGTAGAATATCGATCACTTGTTCGAGGGGAGAGTTATCCTCTATTACCTGCGAGGATGATGGAAACTTTAATTCCAGTTATATTTAAAAAAAAACTGTTATAGTCGAAATTCCTAATAGGTCAAAAGGATATTTTAACATTTCTACTTTTTTTTGTAACAACTCTAAGGAGCGCTTAAAACTATTTTCGAATAGAGTATAACATAAAATACCTTTCACTAGTTACCAAAATAACCAAAAAGTTAGGGGGGGGGGGGGGGGGGTAATGAAATGCATTTTGTTTTCATCATCATCATCAACAGCCTATTATATGTCCCCACTGCAGGGGCACAGGCCTACCCTCTCAACAAAGGCGTATCGTATGGGCTATATGGTCCACCACACTGGCCCAGTGCGGATTGGTAAACTTCACATGCGCCTTAGAATTTCTTCTTTGGCGTATGCAGGTTTTCTCGCGATATTTTCCATCACCGTTGAGTAAATAATGCAATTCAGTCTTTATAAAAAACCAATTGGTTTTTAGCATCATAGATGAAAATACATAGCATTACCGGGGATCGAACTCGGACTTCTCGACATGACAGGCCGCGTCTTTCCCACTGCGCCACCGACGCTCTTTGGTTTAATTTTTTTTACTTTTTTAAAATAATCGAAGTTAATTAGCTTTGTCACACACAACATAGATAGTTTATCATGAAAAAGACATATTATGCCTTTTATAAAATCCTTTATGCATCTCTCCGGTAATTGTTTTTGTGCATGGCAGATTCACCAGACAAAAATTATTAATAAGTTTACTTTACTAACATTTACTGACAAATACATATAATGACAAATACTGAAACCATACTTCAAAAATTAAAGTTTCTCTAAAAGGTAAGACCAATTTAACTAAAACTTTAAGGTGAAGTGTTATGTGTTTCTTAAAATCGTTATTAGTATACCAGTTTTTCAATTTTGTTCTATGCAAATGGATATATTTGCAAAGTGCCAAAAAAATTACAGCTTAATGTTTGAAATACTGTAATGTAAAAATATACATATTTGTAAATTGCATTATTTTACAAAAATCTTACAATTAATATTTTTCGTAATTTATAGAGGTTCTACGGATGTGGTGGTGATAAATATTTATTAGTAGGACATTAGATCATGATATCTTATCTTATCTTATCTTAGTGGCTATTTCTGTCTGCTAGAGTACCAGTATCACTTCGTCCATTGCTGAAATATTGTGATCGCCACGTGAACTAAAGCTCTCTACCTATACCTACCACGTTAAGGAACTGTAGTACTTTTTTGATAGAGGCATTCTTCACATCTTCACAAGCCATTGTGTGACTTCCTAGGATGTGACTGCGCTTGTGCATCAGGGGGCCACATTCGCACAGGATATGCATTGGTGTTTCTTCTGCCTCATGGCAGAAGCGACACTCTCCCGTACTAGTGAGCCCCATTACTTTTAGGTGCCTATTGAGGCGGCAGTGCCCCGTTAGTGCCCTAGATAGCATACACAAATTGCTCCTACTAAGCGACATAGCCTGATTTGTCACGTTTCGACTATAGGCTTTAATAAGCGCTTTGGAATGGTTCAACCCTGGCAAGTTAATCCAGTGTTGGTAAGATTTAATAAAGCACTGGTTCCATATGGTCCAGCGAGCTAGGCTATTTGGTAGTCCGCACATAGGTTCAGGACCTATTAGCCTACCTTTTGCGCCTACACGAGCCAATTCGTCGGCAATTTCATTGCCTTCGATCCCCATATGGCCAGGTACCCATCTTAGGACCACTTTGTTCTTGCGCCAAAGTTAGATCATGATAAGTTTTAATATCTAATATTTGTAGCAAAAAAAACGTTTACCGTGAAAAAACGCATCAGCGTTGAGAGAAACTTGAGATTATCGCCAGCTAAATTATATTCATCTATAAGTCTACTCTTGTAGCCTTCGAAGCTCTGAAAAATAAACATTTTGAGACATAAATCGTCGTAAAATAAATAAATTAGACTAGTGCGTTTTACTTTATTGTATGAGAGTATACAGTTGTACTAATATTATCTCCTTACTAATTAATGCTCATGAACCAACTTTAACTAATTGTCTATTTAAAGAAAATTCCAATGGGAACAGCGTTCAAAACAGTTTCACACAATTATGTTTAGCGCCATCTGTTCATATTAAGTGAAGTGAATTGTGAAGGGTCATGAAAAAAAACGAATTTGTAGACAAAAAAAAGGACTTTAATATTCATCACAAATGTTTACACAAAATACTTAGCTTTATTTTCACAAAATTGATAGAAATCAAACATTCTTACATACACTACTGCATATACACTGTTATACACACTACCTGTGTCGCCATCTGTTAGCCGATAAATGCATTATCTAGACAATACTGCATACCAAAGCTTATTGATACTGTTTGATAGAAGACACCACATTAAATATCAAAAATATTTCAGATATATCAGAAAGATTCAAAAAAGTTCAAATCTGGTATACTGCAGACTTATTTAGTAATGCAACATAAATTCGAATGAATAGTACGGCATTATGTAGGAGAGTCGCTATATCATATATTTAAGTATAACTAAATTCTTACCTCTACCGTACGGCAGCGCTAGAACAAATGTTCAGAAAATTGGAATGGGGACAGCTGGGGTTGAACATAAACGGAACGCGATTGAATCATTTGAGATTTGCAGATGACTTGGTTTTGCTGGAAGAGGACCCAACAATTCTACAATCCATGATACAGACCCTAATAGATAGGAGTAGAGAAGTAGGTTTAAAAATAAACATAAGCAAAACTAAAATGATGACAAACTCAACACCCACAGACATAATCATCAACGGACATAGTTTCGAATATGTAGAGGAATATGTTTATTTAGGTCAGATAATATCGCCAAATGACCAAATGTCCAAAGAAATAGACAAAAGAATTGCCACAGGGTGGAAAAAGTACTGGGCCATGAAAGAGATCATGAAAAGCAAGGAACTGGGCATGAAGATCAAAAAGAAGGCTTTTGATACCTGTATCCTACCCTGCATTACATACGGCTGTGAAACCTGGGCTTTGACGAAAAGCCATAGGGACAAACTAGCAAGATGCCAGAGAAGCATGGAAAGAAGCATGCTAGGTTTCAAGTTAATGGACAAAGTTAGAAGTAGAAACATCAGGCAGAAAACAAAATTAACAGACATACTGTCACGCATTGATCAACTTAAATGGCGGTGGACTGGTCATATGCTTCGTTGCAAAAAAGAAAAATGGAGCAAACAAGTGACAGTCTGGTACCCTAGGGATGGCGCCAGGAGCCGAGGTCGCAAAGCAAGAAGATGGGAAGACGAATTGAAACTCACCTTAGGACCGCTTTGGATGAGAGTAGCGGAAGACAGAAAGCAGTGGAAAGAGTTGGAGGAGGCCTTTGCCGTAAGGCACACCGAATTAAGAGACTTTTTGTGATTACTAACGTGATTTTTTTTTTCTTAAATTATGTTAGCCAGCTGGACATGATGCTCTGTATTTTTTAACTCTTTTACCTTTCCTTTGTTTAAAATTTATCTTTAATTCTATGTAAAATTCGGAAATAAAGGCTTATTATTATTATTAAATTCTTACCTCTAACGCTTGAGGATTGCTTTTCTGGAGCATAGTAAGTATTTTGACGACCATCGGTTGTTTCAGTTGCTCCACTAGCAAAGATATCTCTGCATCTCGCTCGCGCCAGTACTTGTACTCGGCCACAGTTCCCTCGCCTTGTCTGGTCTAAATAATATTTGCCACGTTGAAATTAATATATGCATACAAAAAACATGAAAAATCTCTAGATACAGAAATCAATGACAATGAAAGAAAATCGCATTTGTTACTAAATTACTATTGTTGTTACTAAATGTTAAGAAATTAAAAGCACTCAGTACTAAAATAAAAACTCTTAAAAATATCGACTTTCATGTACAATTAGCTGTGAGGCGCAGTTTATTTAAAAAGAAATTATTATGTTAAAATTGATCAACTTAAATAAGCTCAAACTAATTCCGGAAAGGACACGCTTGTAGCGAAAGGAGACGACCACGCGTCTGAACAACGCCCGCGTTGTATCTCGTAGGCACTGGATACGCATTTCGGTTCTTCCCGATAAGGCTCGATTGCTAGTCTTCTCAGAGATTTCTTCGAAATTATTCACACATTATCATCAGCCTGAGTCTCTCCACTGTTGGATATAGGTTCGCTCCCCCAAGGTTCATCACCACACACAATCCTCTACCCTTCATATCCAGCCGCTTTCTGCGATGCCCTTCAGGTCGTCTGTCCACCTGATTACAGGTCGTTGTACGCTGTGTCCAAATCGTGGCTTCCACTCTAGTAATCGAACTGAAATTCACATACAAATGAAATATATAAATACTCCAAGGTGCGGTCTCAAACAGGACTCTAATCTGCTTCTTTCGAGGTTATGCGAAATATTCGTTTACCTATAGTTGATTTATTTTAACCTATTGAAGAGTACAAGATACATTTACATAACATTACCTTTGCAATACAAGCCGTAATGGTTGCATCAATATGATTCTCCCACATGTGGACAGCTTCTTCGAGTTGCGCGATAAGCGCGGGATCGGGCTCCTTAAAGGTGACCGTCTGCGGTTTGTCCTCCGTTAGAGCCGGTATGCTCGGCATTGGCAGTTGTATTTCACCTTCGACGTGTTCTATGGTCCTGGTCGAAAATCAATCAGAGAGGTTACCGAATGATCGATAAATACGAATTTACATTTTCTAGTTTCCAGAAAACGATTTTAAAGATGCGATAGTCAATTGGCAATAGACGAATTAAAATTAAAAGAAAATAATTAAATTCCTTAGAACTTCCAAATCATGGCTATCATTAGAAGGCGTAAGAAATCATGGCTACGTAACATCAGGGAATGGACTGGCATCTGACGACCAATCTCCAGTAAAGGAGAGGTACTTTAAGAAAAGCAACATAGGTACAACTAAATATAGACTAATGTGAGCATATTCCTTTAGGAAAAAAAAATAGCCAAAGGAAACCAAAGCCAGGCGAAAGCACCCCGTTAGAAGTGTTGGGTTTCGGTACACGAATAAAGGATCGATAGCGAAGCGATCGCATAGCATCAATGTTACGGCGTGATAGATGGCGCCACTATGACGACCTAATAATTTATAGGTACATAGACGATCTCCCCTTTAAAAGGTTTATCACATAAATTATACGATTTCGTTGAATCAAACACAACTCGCAAATTACCATTCTACGGTTCCAATCAAGGCGTTTATGTCAGCTATAATTTCTTCAGGCGTAGATCTTTGTTTATCAGCGGGTTCGATTTCCATCATAGACTGAAAATAGAAACAAATTATTATTATTTTTTCACTTATCTTAATTCTATGTATAATATATTTCAACATACGTTATCATTGCCTTAGTGTGTTATTTGAGATTTGAGCACAAAAGCCAAGTTTTGAGAAACTGATTTATAAAAATTTAAATGATTACTAAATATAACACCTAAGAAAAATATATCACACTGAAAATATGTGTAGCCTTTAATTTAAAATAAAAAAAGTGTGTGTGTGTGTGTGTGTGTGTGTGTGTGTGTGTGTGTCAGCTCCGACGCACGACTGGAGTTTACTCTTTAAGTGCGATTGTCTTTGACTATGCAATAAGAAAAGGGGGTAAATAAACGCGCCATCTATTATACTATTTTATATGAAAATCGATTCTTAAGGAGTAAACTCTAATAAAAGCAAATTGTTAAATTGAAAATGTTTGTATTGTATTGAAGCACTTAGCACTTTAGCACTCACTAAGAGTTAATTTTTAGACGAAATCCAGATTTTGAACTCAATTTTTTCCTAATTGACACTTGTAAAAACAAATGAATGAGTGCAATTGAAAAAAAAAAAATTAAGAAATATTTTTTACCCCCTTCTTTAAAACGGTAGACAAGCGTTGTAGTTGTCCCGAGAGATTGGTCAGATCAGCTTGGGAAGTTCTCATATTTAACATTCTAAACACAAATAAGGTAATAATCATTATTACATGATAACACATATAATGTATTCAATTGCTTTACACACAATGGTTTTTAGGTGGCATGGAATTGATAGTTTTTTAAGGGAAAAATAAACATTTCATTAAAACAAGACCTTTAATCATTTTTATGTGAGTAATTTCTTTTAAGCCGTTACTTTAGAGCAGATATAGATTTTATAGAAAGGATTTATTATAAAACATCAGTCTATATAGAGAGCTTATACAATAGATATCTTATAAGTGTCTGAAAGTCCAATCATCGTCTCAGCCGTATGACGTTTACTGCTGGATAAAGGCCTCCCCATAATTTTCCAAAAGGATCGATCAGAAGCAGCCTGGATCCTCCGTCGACTCCCAGGCCCTGTCCATCTTATGGGTGAACGTTCTACGCCGCGCATGCCGGTCCGTGGACTCCACTCGAGAGCCTTCCGACTCCAGTGGCCGTCGGCTCTCCGTACTACGTGTCCTGCGCACTGCCACTTCAACTTACTAATCCGCCTGCTTATGTCCGTAACTTTCGTTCGTCTACGAATCTCCTCATTCTTGATTCGATCTCGCTAAGCCCGAGCATAGCCCTCTCCTAGCTCGTTAAGCGACCTTGAGCTTTCTTACGAGGTCAAATTAGAGACCACGTTTCAGCGCTATATGTCATCACTACCAACAGACATAGGTGGAAAACTTTTGTTTTAAGACACTGAAGAATTTTGGACGGGAAGATGTCTCGGAGTTTCCCGAATGCTGCCCATCCAAGATCTTAAGGCCAAATTTCAACAACAGCATTATCAGCTACAATGAAAATTATTTTATAAATTCATGTTTTATAAGTAAAAGTGAAAATGTAATGTTTCCTTGTTATTTAATTGTAACGGGTAACATTCACTTCATAGATTGGAAAATCACCGATTACAATCAATCACTAATGGCAATGAATACTGCTAAAAGAAATTCTTTCTGATAATGCGTATACTACGAGATACATTTATATTTATCAATATATATAATATGTATAAAAGAAAGTCGTGTTTGTTACATCATTTATAACTCAAGAACGGCTGTGGCGATTTTTATGATATTTGATTAGAGTATATTGTCTCCGGCTCAGAATATCAGAATAACTATTAAAACATCTGAAATATTTACGAAAAAAAATCTCATATACTTTGTATGACCGCTCCATACGTTTGGGCTGTACGAATTTTGCCTGATAAGCTAGCATGTGAGCTTTATTAGTATGTTAGCAGCTAAAAGCTAGTAGATACCAGAACTTTGAAATATGCCTATAATATCTATCAGTAAAATTTATTTAATAATATAATGTGTGTTAAAAACAGAAATTCCGTTATTCAGTATACCTTCTCTCTGCGTTTTCTCCTCTCGCAATGTTGGACATTTTTCGGTAATCCGAGGGTCGAAGATAGTTAACCTGTAATGTTTGTAAAGAAACTTGTAAGAACCTATACATAAATTGCAGCTATATGCAGTTTATGTATAGGTTCTGGGCATATAACTGGCAAATAACTGGGCAACCCAGCCTGTGCCAATAATCCTTACCAAAGACTACCGTGAAATAAGAGCATAATAAGCACACAGACTGTAAGGTTGTGTTTCAATGTATGAGTAGGGATGCCAGAGTCCATGTTAAGCTCTTCAGACAGGCTAAAGGTCCACGTGATGGTAGGCGGCTACCGTCGCCTATAACACAAGCAACCCACAGGTGCGGTAAGTGCGCTGCCGACCATAGTAGGATTAAGGAAGGAATAGGGAAATTGGTTCTGGCATCCCTTACTCACTCACAGAACACATGCTATTATTACAGCACACACAGCACTAAAGTAAGCACCCTAAACACTCATCCAAAGGGCTCATCAGTCAAGTGGTCCAACGGCCATTCCTCAATATCTTGTCTTTTTATCCTATCAGGGTTGACAACGCACATACATCCTCCTAATGTAGCCTGCCATCGAGTGGAAGTCAGATTGTCTGTCGCCTTTTTTCATAAAAATACATAATTATAATTTCTGACAATTCGATTGCCCTCCATACAATCCATATTCATCTATAAACAACTGTCGTAGTGTTAGATACCAACTTGTATTGGAAATTACGTAAATTGACCATTATATTGAAAATAGTTATCACCTGTGAAGTAGTTTCGTCCATTTGGTGATGGCGACCAGCAAAAGACACCTTACGTGCCAAGCACTCGACGTTAGAATCCGGGGGTAACACTGTGACCTCACGAAATTGCCTCTCGAACAGTGGAATTGAGATCTGGAAATAAATGTATACAAATTGGTATGTTACAACTTGTAGTTTAAGGTTCGATGCTCATTTTTCATATATCATATAGGTATTCCCGCAACTTTTAAAGGAAATTTTTGGTTGTATTTTACATTCAGAGAGAGAGAGAGTAGAGTGAGTGAGAAACACTGATACACCCTTCATTCAAAATTTAAATGAAAACTCTTTTACGTTGTGTACAAATAAAACGCACACATGAGGACCAGAAACAATGCATGACTTTAAGATTTAAGTATTATAAAAGTCAAAGTCAATGAGCTATGGTGAGGACTATGCTTGGGGGAAGATGGTATGTAAGATCAAATTAGGAATAAGGAGATCCGTAACGCACTAAAACCACCGACATAACCCGGCGGATCAGCAAATTGAACTGACAGTGGGCAGGACACATACAACAGAAAGCCGATGGCCGCTGCGCTCACGAACCGACAAGCGCACCGTAGAGAACATTCATCCATAAGACAGACAAACAGACAGAAAATTGAACAGACGATCCTACAAGGGTCGCGGGCCGACGGTGGATCCTGGCTGCCCCTTACGTGGGAGTGGCCTGTGTTCAGCAGTGGACATCTACAGCTGAGATGTTGAAAAGTCGAAGTAATAATATAAATTTCGACATAATGAAAAAAAAAATATTAATGTAAAATTCGAATACATTTCACTAAATAAAACAATAAATAAGTTGTCACAAAATAATAACTTACTTATTTATGGTTGAAAAGTATTTATTTATTATTTAAACATCATTCAAAATAACTTATTCACTGAATCACTAACGAACTGACTTACAATGGCCGTGGGTACCGCTTACCCTTCTTGGGTTTCGACCTCCTCTTTATCTTAATGTTTTAATGTACCTTTTGTAATGTCTCAGTAAGAGTTGTTTTTTTTTTTTCGTGGTGTACAAATATTTTTTAATGTCAGACTATTATAAATAAACTAAGTATAATCCTCAAAATAAGATGTGCGGACATACGACAAGAACCTCTTTGTCGACCCGGGGAGAAACTACACCTCACAACAAAAAATTGTAAGTGTTTCAAAAATAAAATATTCTTATTTTATTTATGAATTATGATTTTTATTGTAGACTCTATGTACAACAATGTCGATTTCTTCTAAATAACAAATGGTTCGCAAGTAGAGAGGTATTCATGAGTTAAACTTAATTTTTTTGTAATAAAATGCAACTTCGTTTAAGTTAATTAAGAATCAAAATTAAAACTTTAATTAAGTTTTAATTTGTTTAAGTGTTAATTTAAATGCTTTAAGTGTTAATATTGTCTTTATACCAAGACTAATTAATCCCGAAAAAAAAAACCATAAAAATAAAATTGTTCAGTCTCGGCAAGAATGTTGAAAATAGCAAATGGCGATTTTTGGGTACTTACCTAATATTGGCATTTTACCAAATTAACAAAAACGCTTGAACGATTCGCTTACAATGTCAAAGCATAAATATGTCTGGGTTTACTAATTGCTATTGTTAATAAGTGTGTTGTATGGTGTTGTATCATCGAGATAACAGACATTGTTATTGGTGCAATACAGCGTGAATTGTGTTTATTTTCATTTTAGTTAGTAACACAACGACCTTCGTTCGATCCGGTCGTCGCAAGTCCTTAGTTATAGCAGCAATGAGTCACGATCCTTTGCATTTATTGCCAATAGAAAAATTTGCGGAGCTCCAAAAGGAATTTCTTGCAGATTTGCCACGCAGCATAACCGGCTATACGTTATTGGAAAGGCAAAAACAATGGAAGGAGAGCGGTATAGACTATGGTTTCAAAGTATATTGTCCGTTTGGGAATGTCAAGAATGGCATGGTGGCATATAACAAGAAGGTGAGAAACGCCGATTAAGTAATTACGTATTATGACGATTACCTACCTCACAACCAGTTTACATCTAAGACTTTATTTTCTACTTTAGAAAGACTTTCATCCTTCCTATTTATCAAATTATATTTTAAAATGTTCATAACATAAAAAACATCCTTTTTTCTGTCCAGTAGTTTATATGGTAAGTACATTTTGAAACACATACTTCGTTTAGATAATTCAATTTTAAGAGTTACGAAAAATGCCTAGTCTTTTAAAATATAAAAATAAGGTAATTTCAATACGATAATACATTAAAAAACAATCTACATACAAGTACCTACACATAAAGCTATTGACACAAGTGTATGCACAACTTTTTATACATTAGATAGTGAAAAAAATGTTGGTATAAAAAAATGTAATTTTAAGTCAATTAAAAGTCCTACAAAATTAACATTCAAAAGCACTTGTTTATTTTAAAATAAATTAAATTTAAAAATCTATTTGCTGTAAAGTTGGTTTCATCTTTATTTGTTATAGCTTTATCAATATACAATACTTATTTAATTGAGGAAACATAGTTTTTTACTAAATGAATGTCCATAGTCTTTGTAAATAATTAACAAGTATGTTCAGTGGGTTTGGTTCGTTCATTAACATTAGTGTAATGAAGATACCCTTAAAATTGAAGATTTGAAAATTGAAAATAAATTTAAGTCGCTGCCCGAGTCCGTCTATATGTCCGTTAACTCCTCCTAAATCACGCAAAGGATTTTAATGCGGTTTTCACCATCAGTTAGATAATTTTTCACGAAAGGTTTATAATAAAATCTAATTGCATCCGTGAGAAGTCGGAGGCGGCCCACTGGTTACAAAATAATTAAGGAAAATTTTGCTTCAATAAAAAGAAATAGTTAAGCATAATAATAGATAGATAGATACTTAACATCTAAATAAACACTTGTACAATCAGCACTTGTATTATCATCAATCAATATGTATAGGTGAATATACTCCAGCCTAAGCTTAACCCTACTTAATATGAGTGATCATATAGATCTGAGGTCAACTTAAATTGGAACTTCAAAATCATTTTACTTTGTATAAACTTTCAATCATCATCGTTTTACAGATATATATAGTTAACTAAAGTTTCAGCCAACTCAACCGAAGAGTAATTTTATTGCATTTTTAACAAAAAAATGTTGGATGTGATTAAATTAAATTTTCATAACTTTTTTGTTTGTACAGTGATTGGAATAAAACAAACACTAAATATTACGGGAAGCTTGCTTATAATACATAAGATAAAACCACATTCAAATAGGTTAAGCCGTTTCTGAGATTAGCGCGACAATTCTAAAAACACAAAAAAATTAAAAAAAAAAATTTTGACTTTGGTAACATAAGTAGGTACAACATGTATAAATTGTTTTTTTTGAAAAAATATTTAATGTACAGACACGGCTCGTTTGCGATTTTATTATCTAATATTTTAAATACTATTCGGTGGTTGACAGGCTCATAATTAATCTAATGTAAAACGAAGTTATGTCGCATTTAATGTCCAGAACATTAAATGCCCAAATTCCTGTGTGGTTTTATTTAATGATAGGAAAAGGGAAAAACGAAGGTTGATTTTTTCAACCAACCTTCGTTTGATTGAAAAAAATTACAACAATCTGATATGATTTCAGGGAGAATGTCACGAATACATCATCATGTGCCCTAAGGACGACACAACTATGCTTGAGGAGGCACTGAGAACTACTAAACTGATAGATTGGCGTCACTTCATTACTGTGCCGTGCACACCAGAACATGTCGTCGAATGCTTGGAAAGAGTGTCCCGAAATACGCAACTTTTCACAGTTCAACGAGGTGATGGCGACAGTGGTTTTGTGATGGATTTAAACAGCCCATTGTTTGATATTAGGTAAAGATAAACTAGACAAAGTGATCCGTTTAAGGAGGAATGGGAAACTATATGACATGTGTTGCGAGACCACTTGAATTTATTTTCTCACGCGTAGTTTTAATTTACAATAACTCCTAAGTAATTTAAAAAGTATGGTGTAAGGAGCTATTGCAATCTGTATGAAATGTTTGGGGTGGCTCACATATTCAATTTGAAAATGATTAATACTGTATCAAGCATTAACGTATTATGCATATATGTATCTATTTCGGAATCACTCTGTTGTTTTTAAAAATACACGAAAATGTTTTTTCTCTACGCCAGGGTTCCTTTTCCTCTTGTTGTTTATATTTGTTTGTTTGTTTTGTTTGTAATTATTATTTGTTCATATATTGTTTGTATTAGAGGAATAAAAGTTGCTTTCTTTCTTTACATGTAGGTATTGCAAAAAGATGCATTTTAATTATTCACAATGATACTGGATACACTTTTCGCACATTTACTTATTCCGATAAAAAGTTCTTGTTATAAGACAATGAAAAAGTACTTAGTATAACAACCTCACTTTAAGAAATACGTATCTATAACAAAAAAATTGAAGAAATCATGCGATGACTGAAAAAAAAAAAAATTATAAATTTGTGTCCAAATAGCCCCTTCGGTTGTGTGGTTACTTGAACACTAAAATACTTTTCAGTAGGTATAAATCGTTCGGTAAACATTATATGTAGATGATCCAATTACCCCGTGAAATAAAACTACGGGATAAAATATTTATTTTTTTAAAAGTTTAAACCAATGAAAATACAATGCGGCAACAAGATTGCAAAAAAAACACTTTTCGAAGAGATTCATATCGAACCAGCCACTTGGACTGCTGGCATATTTGGAATCTGGAGGTCCACCTTGAGTCCAGTTATCGTAAATACTTTGAGCTTTATATACCACCATAGGTGGAAGCAAGTCACCATTCGCGTTTCTACAAACCTTATGCTGATCGATGCCCGAGAATGTTCTTGCATTCTCTCCAATTTCTCCAATCTCCTGGTCTTTCTAGGAACCACAACCTTTTTGGCCCCAGAGTCATCAGTCATCAGTTTCGTCATAATTATACAGGTTTTTTTTGGCTTTGACTGAGGACAAAGCCAGCTCCAGCCAGTTATTATATACATTGAAAACATGCCTAATAGTTCTCACAGGAGAGCCGACTTTTCATAATAGAATACAAATGTTCTTTTTGTTACAGCTGGCCTCCAGACATCACCATTGGGCCTATATTAACTGAGCACACAAACTACGTTCAATCACGTTGGGATCATGACATACCTGACGCCGATTGGTACTTTAGATTGATGATTGAAAATAAATGTGGATACGGATTGTACAAATACAACGAGTTAATCGCTTGGGTGTTCATTAATGAAGCAGGATTTCTGTTCCACTTTTACACTGTCGAGGAACACAGAAGAAAAGGCAACGGTGAATTGTTAATGAAAATTGTATGCAATGAACTGTTGAATAATAAGCGTTATGTGACCGCATATTGTGTAAAAGGGAATGAAAATGTGGCGAAATTATATTCGAAACTTGGATTCCAGCGTTTTGGGCCAGTTTCATGGCACTTTTTAAAACCCAAACTTCCGAAGTCTTAAAGAATTAGAAATTTTAAAACCAAAGTACATCATTTACCATAAGTACAATAAAACCAAGAAATACATATTGTACTAGCTGATTCAACAGACGTCGTTCTACCAAATTTAAATGAAATGTTGGAATTGTTAACTAGGAATTAACTTTGAATGGGAAAAAGAAAAATGGGATTTTTACGTTTTTCCGAGCACATTTTCCAATTTTTCTCTTCGTAAGAACCTTCCTCGGATTTCCAATATTGATATTACAAAAAAAATAACCGACTTGGCCCAACTGCTGTCCAGTTTTGCACTTAGCAACACATTAAACGATACATTTACATTTTTATTTGAGTTTACTCCAGAATCGATTTTCGTATAACCGGGCCGTATGGAATGGAAATTTTATGAGTAACTATAATAACCGTTATGTCTGTCAGTTTGACATTTATGCGACAGCTAACGCATGTATTTGTGTTCCCTAATTTTATTCTCTGGGCTTATAAAAGCAAACATCGAAATCTTGTATGAAAAGTGTAGTCCGCGTTGAGGAACGAAACGATAGCGCGTTATAACTTGCCGGCGCAGCGACATCTGTCGTCGAAAAAATTAACTATTTGAAATTATAAAACATAGTGACATCTGTGTATACCGAACGTAACTAACATAACTTTTGTTGAAACATAAGACATTTTATACAAAGAGAACTCCAGTCGTGCGTCGCTGACTGACACACACACTTTTTTATATAAATTTTGTCTCATAAGGACATACTTGTACGTAGTATGAATTGTGAAACTGTACAGAAATGTAATAAATAAATGCTTATCACTATTATGTTTAAACTGCAAAATTCTGTTTACATTTTCCGTGAGATGCGATACCATATCATCCTACACTGTATTGTTAAGCTAAAATATAAGTCTTAGTGTCATTCAAATACGCATTAAAAAAGTGCGTAACGTACATACACGTAGTCGCCAAACATTGTTGACGATGTTATGTTAGATATCCTTAATGTCTCCTCCAAAGAGAGAAGCCCGCACGTTGTTGGCCATATGTAGTTGGCGTCATTGCAGGGCTTCACTGTCTACAAAACGAAACTGTATCCGCCTTTTTTCTCTCAGTGTGTTTCCTCTAATACTGCTTCATACTGCTTTTAATTGATTTTTATAATTACGAGTATCTATACAATACATGTTATAAAACTAGCTGAGTCCGCAACTTTGCACGAGTGGTATTCGGTGTAGCACGTAACTTTTTTGTTTCTAAACCGATTGAAATGAAACAAACACTAAATGTTACGGGACGCTTGCTACAATACATCAGTGAAAACTGCATTCAAATAGGTTAAGCCAAGTTCTGAGATTAGCATGCACAAACAAACAGATAAACAGACAAAAATTCTCAAAACTATTTTTTGACCTCGGTATCTACAACGCATTTTTTTTAAGAACTAAGTTGAATGGCCTGACACAGACGCAAAATTGCTTGTCTGTGTGTATTCTATAAGATATAGAGTGTGCTCGGGAGCTGCACGAGATCATACCGCCTTCTCCTTTCTTCTATCGGACATGCAGACGTTACCATCCTCACCTTGTCGAGATCCCTCTAATTCGGACCAAGCGATTTAAAACATGACTGGAACTCCCTGCCGGCATCTGTATTTCCGAGCTCATACAACCCAAATCTTTTCAAGGTTCGAGTGAATAGGCATCTTCTGGGTGAGCTCGCTCCATCGTCGGCCTCATCTTTCCTACACGGATAGATGTTGGCCAAGAGCAAATCAATCTTTAATTTTAAAAATTTAAAAAATTATATATATATTCTTTCTTAACAATCTAACGGATTTTGATAAGGTTTAAAATAGTTGAAAGAACGATAAACTGAAAAGGTTTGTGTATTACATATTACAGAAAAAAATTGTCATTCCATTTTGCATCGTTATGTATTGTGTAATGTATTTTTACCTACCATTAGGCACGATCCTCACTATAAAGCCGTTCACAGTTCGTTCTCGGTCCAATCTCGGTTTGATAAAATATTATGAAGTAAAAAATATATGTGTGCATTCATACTATCCGTAACAGTCAAGTTTCGCTCGAATCCCAGTCCAATCACGATCAGGTTCGAAGAAATTTTTCTTTGAGTGAGATCGAACTTGTCACGACATGTACCGATAGTGTGAATATTCGGATCAGTCAGCTATTACCCGCTGAAGCGATAAGTACATCAAATGCAATACTTCAAGTATATTTTACTTTTAATTAAATTTTAATTGTATTTGAATTATATTGTAGTTAAAATAATCCTGAGTGATAAAAATGACAAAACAAATGTGGACTTTCGAAAGACTTTCGAAGCTATAGTCGTTAATTCTTCAATCGATAAGTTCAATGACATTTACAATAATGTTAATTATCTACGAGCCAAATACATCCGTCTTTGATTATTGACAATTCAAGACTGAATCGTGAATTGAGTCAGATTGTATAATGTGAACATGATACGACTTTACCAGACCGAAATCGGATCGAGAACAAACTGTGAACGGCTTTATAGTGAAAATTTACAAGGCAACGTAGCGAATTAAATTCTTAAGTAAATATTTGGACCTATCATTTCACTGTTTGTCATATGAATTAAATATGACTGTTTGCGAGAAATTACAATAAACAAATCTCTATTCTTCATTTGTTTACATTTTACAAATAGATAAAAACACCGTTAAACGCTTAAGTACTGTCTAGTACCTATCTACATCAAGATTTACATCATATTATTTTTATAATATTTTTTTGTTACTAGTATCATTTTTGTATTTTTTTTATTTAATGTAAAAAGGTTTGCAGTCGGGTTGACGGTGCACATAACGATTAGTGGCTACCGTCGCCTATTAAGCAATCCTATTCAAAGGATAGGACTCTGGCATCCCTTAATCACTCACCGATGCCACAAACGGCGATATTTCACTATAGTCTTTTGTAAGGAGGTATTTATAGCCTCCAGACAGGCTTTCTAGATTATGGTTGATTATAAGCTTTTGTCTACACTTTTGTTTACTTTATAATTAACTAACGTCAGACCGAAACCATTTTTTATCAAAATGAGCGCAACCTATTAACTTACGTCCTACCTACGTACTATTGCACTATTGCACAACAAATTTTTGTAGCTTCTTGGAAATAACCGAACAGATTTAAAATTGTAAGGATTTTTTACGTTAAAATATGAAAAAATATATTATTATATAAATAGCCAATTAAAACTTTAATACAGAACTTTTCAAATTCCCGTAACATTTAGTGTTTCATGTATACAACAAACAAAAAAAAATTACGCCCTATATACCGAATAGCACGCGTACGAAGTTGCGGGCTCAGCTAGTATTAATGTCGATTGTTATTTAATTTTGATTGTCGAAAGGAGATTAACATCTTTAAAGTTTTCATAGTTATTTGATTATTTATTTGTTGTAGGCAAGATTGCGCAACATTAATTTATACACCAAATTCTTTGCATGTCTGCATTAAACATTGGCATTGTATTTATAGTATTAGCGATAACTTTAGTGTTCAATGATCTGTCTGTAAAATAAACCGACTGTGTCATGCAACACTTATTCACCTATTATTATTGTTATCTTGTTCAGTCAGTCGCCTTTGGAACGTTCACTGAACCGGTTGATTAAGTACACGGAATTAAGTCGAAGTCGTAAATTGAAATGAATCAAGATCCATTAGTGTTTATCCCTGTTGAAGAGTGGTCTGGTCTCCAAGAAGTATTTAAGTCCGATTTTCCTAGGAATTTAAGCGCCTATTCAATGCTGGAGACACAGAGACGGTGGTTGGAAAATGGCACAAAACACGAATTCAAAGTGTATTGCCCTTACGGTGACTTTACGAATGGAATGGTAGCGTTTAATAGAAAGGTAATTTTATACTCAAGGATTTGTACATTGGGTGTGTATTATTTAATGTTACAAAAATGTATAAGCAGTGAAAATAAAATAGAGCAACCGTAAATCTTACTAACATTATAAATGCGAAAGTTTGTATGTTTGTGTGTTTGTTACTCAATCATGGCACACAGATAGTTTATTACCAGGATTAACATATAGGATACTTTTTATCCTGGAAAAATGTTAGGTTCCCGAGGGATCGTCTAAAAACATAAAAAAATCGGCACCACTGTCGTCACAGCGATAAAGATGTCGGGCATTATATTATTCATGTGTTTTCTCAGATGTAATATTTTTCATTTATCAACGCGGACGAAGTCGTGGGCATCAGCTAGTAGAACATAATTAGTCGATGACTTCGACGCTCTATTCCAATTCGACTGAATTGAATGAGTGAATTGAGTGACAAAAAGTAATATTTATAGTAATAATAGTTTCAGTTAATAGTAACAAATAGTACAAGGTGTTATGAGTCGAATAAAAAAACAATGTTAGTGACAAATTGACGTTTCAAAATTATTTATCTTCAGATTAGTCAATGGAATCGCTTTCATTTTCAAAGTTTTCATTTTGTTTTTTTTATGGACATTAAGTCATGTGTGGTTTTCTTTCGCAAATGTTTCAATAAAATTTCACTTGTGGCAAAATTTATTGAAATAAATCGAACCAATACTATAGTACCAATATAAAAAGTACTATAGTTCAGATATCTTAGAGCACGTCAGTCTACTCATTTCTACTCATTAAAATATGTAAAACTTTCACTTAGTAAAATATCATTTTAAAATTCCCTATAAAAATAGAATTGGATTATGCGGCTATACCTACTAACTATAGTATAAAAAAATAAGTATAAAAGCATGGATATTTTTATAGGCAAACGTCACAGAAATAGTCATTCAATGTCCTACTGACGACACGTCGAAAATTGAGGACGCACTGAAACGTACTAAACGAATAAATTGGGATGAATTCATCATAATACCTTTTGCACCACATAACATATCAACATGTTTGGGGCGACTGAACATCGAACGTCCAATGTGCGCAGTGCCTGGAGAAAGAGCTTTTATGATGGATATAAATAGTCCTTTATATACTGATATCAAGTAAGTGACATGTTTTTTTTTAAATGTAATCATTTTAATAGACAACGAAAAATTTTAGTCTTCTAATACCACATATATCACATATATTTTTATTATTGTAATGAGACCATACAATATATCCCAAATAAAAAGGCAACTCTTTTAAGATCTTCTATTAGGATAATATCTGTCTCGAAGGACCATAAGGTAAATGTTTCACCGAATCTGCCTTATCTCTTAATTTCTTCTATTTTAACCTCTGAGAACTGAGAACTCTGAGAACTTAAAGCTGATATTAATTTTTTTCCACTAGCTAGATACCTATCCCTTCCACTAGGCGGCATTCGGCAAATCCTGTCATTTGTGTTTCAGACGGGACGCAACAATCGATAGAGTCGGTCGAACACGGTTTTGTAGGGTATTTTGTATGAAATTGCGTATATTTCGTAAGGTTTTAAAATGGTGTAAAGTTAATTTTATCTTTGAAAATAGGGTTTTTCGGTGTTATTATCTAATTAGTTTTTGTGCTCTGATTAATTAAGTGAATTTACTGCAGTAATATTTACAGAAATTGACTAAAATATTAATTCGGTGATGAGTCAACCTTGACTGGAAGGACTGACATGTTTCTCAAATTATTTTTAACTCATTGATTGTGAACTATTTATATAAACTACTTTGTTTTTTAAATAACTAGAGTAATTACCGAACATTAATAAACTAGAAAAAGTTTTGTAAAACTACGTTTGAAGTCTTTACGACTTTTTGACATCAATATAAGCTTATTGGCAAGGCCATTTTAAAAATGTCATTATATTTATCTTACGTTAATAGTAGCAAAAGCCACATGTATTCATGGTTTTGTAATTGCTAATGTCAGATTAGCAATCATACCATAATTATTACGATTTAATACTATTTTTTAGATTCCAATCACCGAAATGGTGTTCGGTGAATAGTACTCATAGTCTCTGATACCGAACCCATGACATTCTTAGCCATGTTAAAATGTAAGTAAAAAGGACCCGAAATTATCATTTTCAATTATTTCGCAAGATACATACACAGTTTACAGTTTCTATAATGTTATAAAAACTGTATTTTCGTTATTTTTTTAACTAATATACTGTGAAATTTGATAGTTTCAGTGAACATCGTCAATTGGTTAATATGTATTTTAATTCCCATGCTAAAATATATGAAGCTGAATTCGTTGAAGCTCGGAGCTTTAAGCTTAATTTGTTAAAGCGTATAAATAATAATTATGATGAATAAATGTTGATTGTATTTTATCTGAACTAAGAGTTGTATTCTATGTTTAACATCCCTCCAATAATGTTTGAAGTCACAAAACTAGGGCAGTTAGGCGGAAATATGAAGTACTCAACAGTTACTGTTAAACCAACTAAAGTTTGAGCACCACTCAACTCCACAATTTCATATTATTTTTTCTAGTTCGGTGATGCGATGTAGCAATTCGGTATTATGTGCAAATCACGTTTCATAGTTCGGCAAATGGTACAAATTTGGGAAAGTGATCTATAAAACTTTTTATAAATATTTTAAATATATATTTAACCATGCTATAAATTTCCAGGTCTCTTTTAATTTCCTAGTTCGGTGATACGACGTAACAATTCGGTATTATGTACAAATCACGTTTCATAGATTATGTGCAAATGGTACAAATTCTAAAAAACTTTTTATAAATATTTTAAATATATATTTAACCATGCTATAAATTTCCAAGTCTCTTTTAATTTCCTAGTTCGGTGATGCGACGTAACAATTCGATATTATGTACAAATCACGTTTCATAGATTATGTGCAAATGGTACAAATTCTAAAAAACTTTTTATAAATATTTTAAATATATATTTAACCATGCTATAAATTTCCAAGTCTCTTTTAATTTCCTAGTTCGGTGATGCGACGTAACAATTCGATATTATGTACAAATCACGTTTCATAGATTATGTGCAAATGGTACAAATTCTAAAAAACTTTTTATAAATATTTTAAATATATCTCTAGCCATGTCACAAATTTCCAGGTATCTTTTAATGACGATAAACTTATCAAAGTTACGATTATACTGTTGATCATAACGGCATAAAAAACCCAGACCTTATTAGAAAAATAAACATACATCCAGGCCTTGAGCGTCCGCGAAAACGGACATTTACCTTATTCATGTTCAAAATTCAAATTCAAATAATTTATTAAACACCATAACACATTACACTTTCTAGAATAAACCCCGGTCTCCACACTAGACAAGCCTGTATCGTTGGGTCCGGTAATATTTATTTATTTATTTTAAAATTTACAGATAGTTTACACATATAGTTATTCGGTGACCTTTACACTAAGCATGGCTTGGTGTAAAGGAATTGTAAAGGCCAGAATTTAACAAGATATAAAATTTGAAAATTAAGCAATAGTCATTAAAAGAAAAGAAGATTTGGGTCTCTCTCTCTTTCTCTCTGTGTGTGTGTGTGTGAGAGAGAAAGAGAGCGCGCGTGGGCGCGCCAGCAAAATTCTGTTTCAGATAGTAAGTTAGTGTTGTGATTTATTGGATGCCTTTCAGTAAAAGTTCAATGTCGTCACATTGAAGTCCGAGAAGCCAATTCCGAACAATAGGTTTGATGCTGTTGGTATTTTTGTCTTTTATATCACAATGCTGGTTTGTTTTGTTGTAAATATAAATATGTGAGAAGTTAACAGAACGCCGACCAAAAGAAGTATTAATATGTGGTAGTGGAATTTTAAATGTCCGCTGCTTTAAATATTGCTTGTATTGAGTAGAGCGGAGAGAATGTAATATAGAATTACAATTTTAAAACAAAGGACTTGCGATCCAAGTAACAGTTCAATTGTGCTGTACCTATTATAAGTACAATTGCTCGATTGGGTATGTTAGTGTGAGATTGCGTAGTTAGTTCATTGCAAAACAATGAATCAGTGCACGCTGGTTAGGATTCCTCGGTGGATTCATAACAGAGCCGCGTCAACCAGGACCCAAGTTTAAGTTATTTAAACATATGTGATAAAAGTTTTACTACGTTATATACCTACAAATCACATAGTTTTTTTTGCATGTTTGATTTTGCTTCTGATATTTGATTATGCTTTTTCCAAGAAAGAATGACAATTGAAGAAAATAATTTCCCCAATAAAATATTCGCCTATATTCATTCTAAACTATCAATTAGATTTACTGTTAGTTAAACTTAGTTTCTATGTAATTTAAGGCCACATTTGGACTGAGCTTTGTTAAGAAGAGTCTAATTAACCTTCTTAAAAATACTGATTGATATTACGAGACATTTTTGAATTGCAGTATACCTCCCGACGTAACATTTGGAGCTGTACTACCCAAACACATTGAATTAGTTAACAGAATGTGGCCACACAGATATTCGGAATCAGAGCGTTATTTCGAATTGCTGATAGAAAATGACTGCGGCTTCGGATTGTGCAAGAACAATGAGTTAATATCATGGGTATTCATTAACGAAGCTGGCAATCTTCTACACATGTACACTTTGGAAGAGCACAGAAGACGAGGCTATGCTGAATTGCTGCTCAAACTGGTCGTTAACGATCAATTGAAGAAGAAAAGATACGTGATTGCGTACTGTGTCAAGGGCAACACACAGGCTTGCAAATTTTATGCAAAGCTTAACTTCACTAGTTTCGATCCGGTAGCATGGTACCTTCTTAACAATGCTTAATCGCAATAGACCAACTTAATGCGTAAGTATGTAAATAAAAATAAAGCGAAATAAACCACCTTATATTATTAACACATGAGAAATAGTTCAGAAATACGATCCAATCACTTCGAAACTGTTCATGGATTTGTCGAAAATAAATAAAATCTGTGAATTAAACAGTATTTTTTTTATTACTAGTCATTTTAGCAGAGCTCTTGTTAAACCAGACAAGTGAACATTTTCTTGTCCAACTATGGCGTGAGTTGGTCGTTTGACGGATTTGGACTTGATCAAAATTTCCTCCTTATTAAGCGTTTGCCTTAAGCGAAACAACAAAAATTGTGTTAATTGAGTTGAATTTTAAAAGAAGGTATCGAAATATTGTCGTTTCAAGGTTCGAGTGAATCCGCATTTTCTGGGTGAGCTCCATCGTCGGCCTCATCCTTCCTACAAGGATAGATGCTGGTCAAGAGCAAACCCATTTTTAATAAAAAAAAAAGTTTTCCTATTTAATTCAATAGATATATTATATTTCTTAACAAAAAAATGTATTTTTTTTTTAAATAAATCTCAAAACTTAATACCCACGAATCTATACTCCCTGCGAAGCTCGAGGGCGAGTTGGTATCGGCCAAGTTGAAATTTTCAAAAATCCTTTCTTAACGTAAGCAACGTTATAATATAAACTAATATTTTAAACAGTTTTCTAGTTTTGGCTGTGCGTTGATAGTCAATCAGGACAAATCTATATTTATAAAATCTATTAGCGCATAGCCAAAACGTCTAAGTCTAGAAAGCTGAAATTTGAAATAAAGCTTTATTTTATAATGTAAGCATCCGTTAAGGGTTTTTGAAAATTTCAAGTCTGTGGGAAGCAGAGGCGGGTTGCTAGTAATTAAATAAATATCCTACTAATATCAGTACCTACATATCGTTGCATTAGAATAATAGGCAAAAATAGATTTTGGAGTATAAGTCTTACAATCTAATGACATAATGTGGCATTATTAATGCAGTTTCTCGAGTAAAATAACACGAACAACATACCTCTTTCAACTTTTGGCCCAAACTCTTGAGTACTTTTCCTGTAGTGGTTCCCGTCAAAAAGTAGTCAGGCATTTTCAGGGTGGTCTCCAAGGGGTGGTCCGCGAGTGGAACTCCTTCTTCCGTTCGCCTCACGAAGTAAACATACTTGCGATTACAGTGGGCCACAGAAGGTGTGAAATCGCTAAAAATCGGCACGAATTTCGGATACTGGATGATGCGTGGAATTGATTTCTGGAAAACGATAACCACGCGTTAAAAATAAATATTACGCCATTGGTTGAATGGTAAACGTGTTTGCCATTTGACTCAGGAGTTCCCAAATTGAGTCTTTAGTTAATTAGTTGAAATCCAAAAAGACGCATTAAGTTTGGCCTCGGTTTGGATATAATGGGTTTCGCCCGCATCAGTTAATGTGGTCCGAAAAAATAAAACATAAGTCCGATAAAATTAGAGAAAAAATTTCTTACAATAACTTTGTAGAATTCCAATGTTCCATCCACATCAGGATCCAAGTCCTCGGGCGCTGAAAAAGTGTATTTAATAAGTACCTAAAAAGCAAGCCGCAGTTACCGTAATCGTGCATAAAGCTGAATGAACTGAAACTATTCCTATTTAATGTAGTTTTTATCTAGCGATTAGACTGTAAGGTTTGGGGTTAATACTTAGGAGCCATACAAGAAATAGCAAAGATGCTTTTAGTTGGTACCCGCGATTTCGTGCGCGTTGAAAAATAAAAATAAAAAATATAACGCCTGACAAAATATGTAAAGCAATATAACACCTGACATTATGCTTTTGCCAGCGTTGGATTTTTATTTGTGGATAACTCAGAGCCTCGGCTTCGCCCGCGTAATTATTTAGCCTATGTCCATCCTGAAATTCAATTCTAATTATTGGTGAAAGAATTTTTTAAATCAAAGGATTATATTATCTCCTACATACAAACAAACAAACGTTACCTCTTTATAATATTAGTAGTCAATTTAAATAAGTTAACATTTTAGTAACATACCTACATTTCGGTTCAGTATAACTTAGATCGGTTATACTGAACCATACATTTCTATTTAGTTATTATAAGCTGACTAGCGACCCGGCCCCGGCTTCGCCCGAGATGCAATTTTTATATATAAGAACATTTCGCGCTTATCCCTCTTTCCATTAGTGAAAACCGAATTAAAATAGGTCTACCCGTTCACGCCTGATGCCGTGACCAAGGGAAATGGGGATTCATTTTTATATATATAGAAAATTTAAAATTTCACTTAAAATATATTAAAATGTGTTTTTTTTTTCTTACTATATGGCTCACTAACCCAGCTTAAGGCGATGGCTTCGCCTCACTTTAAATGTGGCGGCCCACTGGACTGCCGTGAGGTGAGCCGCCACTCATCATTATTGGATGTTTCAGGGCGTCAGACACGTCCCCTTCTGACGCACTAAACGCAGTGTGCCCTGCCACTACTTTCCAGTTCAAGACCAGAGACAAATTTAAAAAGTTCATTCTTCAAAGTTGACCCTGCCGGGAATCGAACCCGGGAACCCTAGAACAGCGTTAATGCAAGCACCCTAGCCACTCATCCAACGGGCTCGTATATCCTAAGTATATGAACTAACATTCAATAATAATTAGTATATATTGGATGTTAGTACATAGGTACACTTACTTATTTCGATTAAATAAATATGTGGTCAATCAAAATGAATGTCTCAGCCGTAGAACGTTCGCTGCTGGACAAAGACATCCGCCAATAATTTTTCAAAAGGACCGATCAAAAGCAGCTTGGATCTACCGTCGATCCGTGGCCCTTATCAGGTCGTCTTGGCCTCCACTCGAGAACCTAACGGCCCCAGAGGAGGTCGGCTCTCCGTACTATGTGTCTCGCCCACTGACACTTCAACTTACTAATCCGCCGGTTTATGTCGGTAACTTTCGTTCGCCTACGGTTCTCCTCGTTCCTGATTCGATCCGACAGTGTAACCCCGAGCATACATAGCTCTACATAGCTCGCTGAGCGACGTTGAGCTTTATTACTAAGCCCACAGTTAGAGACCACGTTTCAGCGCCATATGTCATCACTGGCAACACACATTGGTCGAAAACTTTTGTTTAAGACACTGAGGAATTTTGGACGAGAAGATGTCTCGGAGGTTTGCGAACGCTGCCCATCCGAGCTGGATTCGAATATGGCAAATCAAAATGTTTTCTAATGGAGGTTTAATTGAATACAATTTGTATGATAACAGTATCATCTTAGTAACAGCATCATGATAACAACTTTTGTTTGTTTGTTTGATATTTGCATTAAAGTGAAGAAAAGCAAATGTATGGTTTTATATAAATAAGTAGGTAAGTGATTGACAAACTACAATGAAAATTGGCAGATTTTTGAATATTTCCATGCTGTTCAATTTTAAGGAGGACGTAGGAGGGGAGAACAGCTAGGATTTATATTAAAAAAAAAAAAAAAAACTTACGTGGTGGGAAAGTGTAGGTATCCTCGGTAGTTTCAGTTGTTTTTTCCTCTATGGACACATCGTGAAGACCTTCAAAATCTGTGACTTCCGCTGCTGTCTCAGGCTCTGGGACTATAAATTATATTTACAGCATTATAAAATACCCGTAGGTAGGTAGGTAATTATGTGTAGATATCAACGCTTGCAGCATTAAGTACAGGTAGTCTGCAAAGCGTTTTCTAGGTGTGCTACAGAGAGAATTCCTACATAACAATTGCTTATATTCGCATTTCTCTTACTCTCTCTCTCTCTCTTTCTCTTTCTGTTGTGTGAATGTCATGCTATTATTGTAGTGAATAAAGGCTGCGCTAATCTACCGCGTCAACTCTTACTATGGATTGCTTCCAACGCTCAATAATTCACACATAATGATTTGTCTCACTGGATTACCACCATGTTTAAAAATTTGCTATGCATCTTACCTTGCTCTTCTACAATATCTGTAAAGAAAATAAATAAATATATATGTTAGGCATGTAAGCAATTGGCATTAGAATACCTCATAAAGTTTAATTCTACATAGTGAAGGTAATTTCCAGATATTTCATTCCATATATTATTGTAATGATTGTAAGCGTAACAGGTACTTATTTACAAAATTGTTCTTTTATAAGATCAAGCAGTTTATTTTTTCGACGGCAGATGTCGCTGCGCCGGCATGTTATAACGCGCTATCGTTTCGTTCCTCAACACGGACTACACTTTTCATACAAGATTTCGACGTTTGTTTTCATAAGCCCAGAGAAGCCCACTGGTACTACAATAGAATTAGGGAACAAAAATACACAAAAAAAAATGCGCACAAATGTCAAAGTGACAGATAACGTAACGCTTTTTAGTATTAATTTTATTCTCATAAAATTTCCTTATAATATTAAAATCGATTCTTAAGGAGTAAACTCCAAAAAGGAATAACTAATTAAAAAGTAATAAGTACATAAAAATTAACTGACAAAATACCTTTCATGGATTTTATACTTTTCAAGCTTTTCCCACTTTTTATGCTTTTCATGCTTTTTGCGCTTTTTTTATCCTCTATTGTTAGGGACTTCTCGGCAAGTAGGTCAGCATCCTTTTTCTTCTTCTTCTTTTTATCTTTGACTGGTGGTGGTGGGGGAGGTGGTATTACTCCTAAAATATTTATATATATCAATAGTTTTAGGTACTAAAGCAACTATTGTTTATTTTTGCCATTTTTAACAATAAAATAGAGAATACAGAAAATAGTAATTAGACTAATTAATCAAACCCTTATCATCATTAACATGTGACAGACATCCACTTCTACTCATATTCCTCCTAAGTAATCCACCAATGCGTACAAATGCAGACCTTACCCACTGTTTTCCAGTGGCTTTTACTATCTAGTTATCTAGGGATTGCCGTCCAGCAGAGGGTCTCTCGCTAAGGTCCCCAACAAGAATCAGTTCTACAAGGTATAAGGAACTTTGGAAACTAGTAGCAGGCATGTTTCAGTCATTTTGGTGGCTCATCTGGCATATAAGCACAGGGGGTTTTAGAAGAACACCGTGAAATAAGTAAGTGAAATGAGCAAGTAAGGCATACCAGAGCCCATTAACCTATCCCTTACCAATTCCTTATCTTTGCAAGTACCCATCTACAATGAAATTGACCGTCAGCCTGTCTATCACCCCCAACATAATAAAAAGAACTCATACATACAGGCATATAACAGGCAGGACCCACTGCATTTTACTGTCAGCCAATTGCCAGTAGTAACAGCTCTATTACAGAATTTCAGTTTGAAATTACAGCACATTGAACAGTTGTTTCAGCTTTAGCTGGTGTCTTACCCGTTTTCCATTTTTTGATGCACTTGGTTTTTTAAATCACATACTATAGAGAATATCAAATAACTGTCTGCCTGTCAGTTAATATTCACATAAGACTAATACTTACTCCACTCAGTAAACTCTATATCTTCATGTATAAGCTTATCCACAATTATTTTAGTCACATAAAATGTTTTCTTGTCCAACGCCATTTCATTAGGTGCCAGACTTTCTGTTATGAATTTTACAAATTTCTTTCTGTTTTCTTTTTCCTCAAACATATTGTAGAACAATTCCTCATCACATATACCGTTAAAAGCAAGAAGACGGTCTTTGAACCATTGAGCTCGTGGATCTGTCCTTAGATCCATACCACTTTCCAAGTCGATAGCCACTAATGATGCATGTTCAGAGCCTAGGCCGATTTCTTCTGGCTCTTTCATTCTACACAAACAAATATAACAATAATATAAAAATAATGATGCAATCATGGAGTAATTTATAATCCTTTATTTTATATATTACAAGTAAATTTGACACTTTTTTCACCTCTAATTTATTGTATTACAAACTTGAGATGTGCTAATGATATATATTTTACAAAAAAAAATTATGCACTGAAATAGGAACTGCTAAAAGAAGCTTTTCTTTACTTTATCTTTTCGCTATTATGAAAATCCCCAATTATGAATATGGTAAAACTTAATTACCAATATTAATAAACTGCATGTAGAAATAAATATTAAACCACACATACAAATGTTAAAAGGATACTAAAAGACATTTTTGAAATAGGTAACTAAAACTCAAAATAATAATATAATATAATATTATTCCTCTAGCGAATAGGCCTGATATTGTGTTGATGGACTGGGAGCAGTTAAGGGTGTTTTTAGTGGACATAACTATCTCGCATGACGATGGTCTCATGAAGGCAAGAGAAAAAAGTGCCCCGACTTGGCCCATGAGAATGTTGACATGTACCAAACTGAAATCATCCCAATCGTCATATCCATCAACGGGTTGATCCCACTCAATAGTAACTTGAATCGGTTGTGGTTCCGTGGCGGTTCCCTCCTGGCCCAGATGCAGAAAGTGGTGCTGCTCGATATGGCCAGAATCGAGCGTCGGTTTCTGTCTTTGTCATCTTGAACCCCGACTGACTGTGCTTCTGTTGGGGGTAACACCATCTCCCCCTCATTTTATTGAAATTAAAAATAATAAGTTGGAACTGAATCCTATTAATTTAACTACTAGCTGGTGCCTGCGGTTTCGCCGCGTTGAAAAAAAATAAAATAATGCCTGACTAAAAATATAAGCAATGTAATGCCTAACATCCTTATTGCAGTTATAACTTTGCCAGGCGTTAGATGATCCCTCAGGAACATGGATGAAAGGTAGATGGATGGATGGATGAAGGAGTGTCCTTTCCTGATCCCTGACAAAGTGTATGCAAAATTTCATGATCGGTTCAGCTGTTTAGGCGTGAAAAGGTAACAAGCAGACAGGAAGACAGACAGTTATTTTCATATTTATAATATTAATAGGGATATATTTATCTAACTGACAATGTATATGATAACTCATTGTCCAGGCAACCCTATTGCCCTAATAAGAGTTTATATCATTACCCACCAATTCATTATAATGTAGCCATTTGTTTATAAATATATAAGATGAATTTTTTAAAATTCTTACAGTACCTACATTATTCATTCTTAAAATAACACAAAATCACACCCAAATAAACAATCATCTAATTGCTTCCACCTTAGATATATTTCATGTGTAATTTTATTATTAGAAACTGTACTCTTTAATTTGACAATGATTATTACTATATCAAAGCATATGCATTATTCATGCATCTATGCGTTACTCAAGAATCACTTTGATAGATATAAACTGCATGAAATCCTTCAGTAGTTTTTAAGATCATTGCGATAGTTTCAGCCATTGATTGTATAATCGTGTTCCGTATTGTCCCTCGAAAATGTTTTTTTTTTCTTTGAATATCTGGTCCTTGGCAGAATATCATTGTTGTGGTCTGCACCACAACTGTATAATGAGCCAGGATTCCTTTTCCTCTTGTTACTTGTTTATATATTTGTTTGTTTTGTTTGTAATTATTATTTGTTCATATATTGTTTGTATTAGAGGAATAAAAGTTGCTTGCTTTCTTTCTAATTATGCAAGGTTTCATGGCAGTTATTTGGTAGTTATTTTTTAGTTTATTAAACTTACTTGTTTATTTGGATGTCGAGTGATTCATAAGGTGAGCTGGTGAAACGAGCTTAAAATTTTTAAAACCTTTATGACAGTTTTAATTTAGTACGTAACTATCTCTACACCTTTTATGCAATCATAAAGGAACTTGTAAATTAATAATACTAATACCACCTTATTAATTGTGATATTTGAACTAAACTAAAGAGTTAAACATTAAACGTAACAATAAAAGCCTATGTCACTACTGTTGCAAATCAGTATCACTTTAAAGTTTTTAATCACATAAGAAGAATTACTTATTAGGTCAATAAAATTTCCCTAGTATATATGTGATCAATAACAAAGTTTCTATGACGAACAAAAAACAATATTTTACATTTTGCAAACAGAAAATCAACAAACACGAAACAAAAATATTGCCATGGTAGCGAAACGTGACAGCAGTTTAAATTTGGCGCGTGTTTGTATATAAACTGAATGTTATAGAGCAATAAAGACATTTCAAAAAAAATATTTACAGTGCTTTTTCCATGGAAGTATTATATACTACCTAGTATATATTACTTACATGGCTTTTTACAAGCTTTTTATGATAATATGGCATTACGGGTCAATTACTGTCAATTACGAGAGTTGTCAATTTTGCGTATCCATCCATCCACGTTTACGCGAGTGGTCAAGATCCTCTCAAAATCGGAACGTGATCGGAACTAAAACTAAATCACTTCAATAATCACTTGTGATTATTGAAGTTTGACATCTAACCTTCAAATAACATGTATTGCCCGATTAAATAAAATGAAGGCAGAGCTACTAACGACATCTAAGTAAAAACAGCGGGAACTCATTCCCACCCCTAATACATAATTCAAAATATACATCATGTTCATGAATACTAATGAGATCGTTTAATCCAATTTTGATTTATCCATTTGCCACGAGATTCTGCTATACCTATATAAACCAAGTCAATAGATAGACCTTAAAAAAAGTGTAACTTTGCGAACGGGATCCGTAGAATTGATTTCATTTCAAATTTGACTATATTTTTACCAACAGTTTGATTAAAAATTATACCTAGGCGTTTGGCTGATAGATTATTCCCGTCAAGTGATTTAATTTTAAATTTCAAAATGAGACACTGCTCAAAAATTTGTTTAATGAGATCAAAAGGAACTTGACTGCTTTGGAATGGACAGAATTATTTTAGAAAATTTGAATTTTGATTTTTTTATATTGCAATTTTTACAAATGACACTGGCAAAATTATCGGTAAAGATCTGATGGAGCCATAACCAAAATAAGATGAAGAAGAGATCAAAAAGGGTCAATCTATATGTGAGTCACAGTGATAGACATCCATAGTTAAGTCTACAATAAAATAATACCATATTTTACTTTCATAATCATTTATTATAAAGTATTTTGGATCTAGATTAACAATAAAATTAAATATTTTGATTTGAAATACAGTGCTTAGGTTCCGTGTCCCTTTGAAGGTCTTATTTTAAATACCTACTTATCTAAAATTTATTTACACTTATATACTTTTAAATTTGGTAAAGATAATTAATTAATCTCAAAAAGTAAACTCCCGCAAGGGTTTTGATTTACTGTAGCCATTAAATTCATCTAACTGTTCTATCTTTGAATTAAATGCATATTCATTTCTTGTCTGTAAATTTCCTACGTAACCTTGAGGCGCTGAATATGATGAAGGTCCAGCATACAACTTGCTGACATCGTTAGTTTGATCGTTAATTTGTTTATCTGAATGTACAACTGAATAATCTACACTTGATAGAACGTTATTTCTCTTATTAGGATTGTTAATTTGATATCCATCATTCATATTAATCTTTCTTGGACTACCTAATTCGTTTATTTGAAAAACATTTAAAATCCTCTGCTGTTGCTTCTCGTCGTCTAACTGATAACTAACAGATGGAATGAATTGGTATGATACTAGTTTTTGATCACTGCTAGTTTGAATTAATTTCCCATTTATTTCTTTACCAATATTATCATTAGACATAAGAGCAGCGTTTGATTGAACGCTGTTAAATGCATTATCGTTTTTCGCATAAATATTATATGTATGATTTTTTTTGTAAGTAATATACTTATTTTCTTCAGTTGGATGTTGTATAATTCCAACAATTTTATCTTGCAAACGCGCTGATATACCATTTGCGCTTAAAAAGTTACTGAGACTCTGCTCTGAATTTTCTTGTCTATTATAAGAGTCACTTTCACTGGAAGTTGCTAGTTGTAGCTTTGCAGGTTGAGAAATTGGCAAAGTTTGAGACTGAACTATCTCTACTTCAGCGCTAGATTGTTTCAAAAATCCAGAATTAGTTTCTGAATTTTGATTAAAGCCAAGTTGCAAATCTTCTGCTTCTAAATTCTTTAGCGGATTCGTCTGAATGAGTTTTGCCGAGCTTTCGGGGTTGTGTAAATGATTAGTTACTTCTGGAACTGGAAGTTGATACAATTGTCCACTGTAAATTTGATTTTCCTTGTCTAAAAACATATCATTTTGATTGTTGGCTATGTTTTGGTAACGTGATGCATAAGGTTCTTTTCGAAATTGTTCAGTTGGTGCTATATTATATTGTGCGTTTTGGATTTGCTGAAATCGATTTTGTGATAAATTGTTTGATTTTGCAATGTCATTATTCTGGTCAGGTGTGGTGGTTGTGCTTTGAACAGTGCTTGTTGAGCTTGGTGGTTGTGCTATGTTTGCCTGGTTCCGGTTGCTTTGAGAATACTGTGAAGATGTTAATTCAGAAATTTTATTAGTGATTTTTTCAAGTTCGGCGCTGTTTAAGTTCTGGAATTGTGGTTGTGCCGTTGTTGAAGTCAATACACTCTGTTGTGCAATATTACTATAATCTTTTGCTACGTTGAGTGAATCCGCCAGGAATGAAAACACAAGTGCCTGTGAATGAGAAATGTTTGAATTTTTATCAAAAACTAATTTTCCTATAGGAATAAAGCTAGGATTAGTTGTTTTAGTAGCCCCATTAGTTAAAACTAAATAATTACTACTACCAGTATTTAATATTTCTAATTTATCATAATCAGTTTCATTGCAGCTTGTTAATAAATAAGAAGCTATTTTTTCTGGTATCGTAATTTTGATCGAGACTGTTCTTTCAATTGTGTTTAAAGCGGGTTCTTTATAAAAAGGTAAATTAGCTAGTTGATTATTGCTATAATTAATGTTATTAAAACTTTCAACTGGAGGCTCTAAATCAGTTGATGGTGGTAAAATTAGCTTTGAACTCTTTGATGATATGGTAGGAGCTTGCGGTGTTTCATCTATATTTGGATCTGGTGGTAAATAACTGTCATCAATTTGCTCTTCTTCAATTAATTCATTAAAATTTTCAGGAGTTGCAGTATTTAGTATATTATTAGTGTCTTTGACAATATCGTTTACTGTAATATCAAGTTTTTCTTTAGTAAGTATATCAGAAAATGTCAAATTATAATTATTAGTACTTGAATTATTGGTTACGGTAAACGACGTCGGCTTTTGAATTTCGTTATTTGGAGTTGTAAAGAACGGTAATGGTGAACTTGGAGCAATCAATAATTTTGCATTTTGTAAAGGTACAACAGTGGGAGATAAGTATTGTCGGGATAATATATCATCGTCCGATGGTGGTATGTAGTATCTAGAACTGGGTTTATACGTTGTGGGTGCAATGTACAGTAATGATGCTTGTGTTGGTGCCACGGTTGATCTTAAGCGCCCTGAAAGAGGACGAGTAGGCGTAGTAGGAGGTAAATATGAAAATCGAGATTCACTAGCGGTAGTGACAATTTGTTTAACAGCTATTGTGGAAGGTTTATTGTATATATATGGTTCCGATTCAGATACTAATTTAGCACTCTGAGTATTTTTTTGTCTTAAATAAGGGGTTGTTGCTATGATTACCTGGTCTGTGTTAGGTTTAGTTGGTTTATCGTAATTATAAGGAGTAGGTTCAGCAATTAATTTGGCAGCTTTTGATGGTTTTACTATCCACGTTTTAAACACTACTCTAGATTTTGCACTAGGGTTACGTGGTTTTGCTGTCTGCACAATTCTATTAAAGTTTGGTGCTTTAGTTGTAACAGTAGGAATTTTGATTGTACTACTTACCAAATTTTGCTTTGCTTCGTTACTAATAATTTCATTTCCAAATTGTGGTAGAGGTGTTTTATATGTGTACGGCTGTGTGCGTGAATTTTCGTTGTAGTTGTATTGTTGTTTGGAATATTCAGTTTCCAACGGTGATTGCTTCACAGTTTGTTGCGAGGGTATGATATTCATTGAGTATTGAATATTTTGTCGAATTTGACTATTCTGAGAATAATCATTGTTCTCAGTGTTAAGAGTTTTTGTAGATCTAAAGTTATTTGTGATTTGTTTTTCATTGTACTGAACATTATCAGGGTTATGAGTTTCAGTGGGACGTGTATAAGCATTACCATTTGTTTGAGCTTGATAATTCGATTGTGTAAAGCGTCCAGCATGTCCATTAGATATGATTTTTTCATTTTGAAAATTTTGTACACTGTTTCTTTGTCCATATTGATTTTGTCTTTGCCTCTGAAATACTTCGGCACTTTGTGTGTGAGACTTAACCGAGTTTAGCGCTGGTACGTATGTCGGACTTATCGTTGATGCTGTGAAAGTATTATCATTGGTAAAAGTATTTTGATATGAATTTAGTTGAATTTGTTTAGCAGGCATATAAACATTATTAGGGGTCCTATCGGGGCCGGAAATCAATGCTCCATTGGGAAACAATTGTCCTGACGGTGGTTTATAATCCTGCATGATGACAAGGTTGCCTCTCAACATTGTTCGGTCTAAAGCATTCTTCATTGGGTGTGTGAGCATTTTCTTTACATCCTTCATGAGTTGGGGCCCTAGTCTGAGATTACCAAACTTTTGGTTGTTGGTAGTGAAAATTTGTGAAATTTGACATTTAACGTGCATCCACCAGTCACATACGAAAACAGCTTGGTTAAACAGGGTTCCGTTTGGACAAAGGAATGATTGAAATCCGTACGTTGAACCTGCAGTACAAACTCGGAATACTTGACAATTCGCTTCTACATCTGCATAATAACCTGAAATTAGAGAAATATTTCTAATTAGGTACTATCGTACTGAAGAAACCATAATAGTGAATGATACCTATCAGTTAAGATTTACGTAATTATGATGATAAGGAGAATCACGAAATTACAGAGCTAAAAATACTGGTAATACTAGTAAATATACTAAAATATAGTTAAATACTAACTAGTACTTAATTCTTTTACGAGAAATGCATTTTATTTTCAAATAAGACTTTTCTTCCTCAAGAAAGCATTAAAATCTTATGTCAAGGCGTGCTGAAAATTTCCGAAACTTGGCATTTCGGATTTCGGTGATCACATTTAATATTATGTAAAAAAAATTTTTAATACAGTTGCTCAAAAAGTGGCGTATTGCAGGGACGTATAGCGTTCGGGAAGTGGGCTATTACACACTCGTGCTTTTTTTTACCTTTCCCGAACTAGTGCGTTCTCTTTCCCAACTGTCAAAATAATGTCTATTAAAAAGAAAAACCAACCATGAAGTTTTTACTAAAAAAAAATCATAGAAGTTTTTATGATTCATGCAAATACGTATATTTCTAAAAAGAAGCTACTGATTTGTTTCAATATCAGATTTAATGATTTGATTGAACGAGTTAGGTTAGGTTTCATTTCATTTCATATCAATAAAAAAATTCTACTGAAGACTTGGCTGTATGGGCACATAGTTTCCTTTGACTACCGGAATGCGTGAAGAAAAAAAATGTCTCTGCTTATTTTGTAGATACGGTTGGCGCCATTTTCCAGAAATTCTCTTTGCGAGTTTAGTTGTTTGTTTTATTAAATCGCTTCATTTTTTCGCAACTGTATTAAAAATAGTCGTTCAGTACACGTGCGGAACCGTCATTGCAACTTGTTCCGACTGTCAACCCTCGCCTTCGGCTCGGGTAGACATTTGTCGGAACTCTTTGCAATGACAGCCTTTCCGCACTTGTAATGAAATATACTATTTTGTCAAAGTCTAAAACTTACACCGAGGTTATTATTATTTATTTATTTTTAAAACAAGATTTAAGAACAATAAAACATAATTTTGACGAGCCCGTTGGATGAGTGGTTAGGGTGCTTGCATTATCGCTCTGTTGTAGGATTCCTGGGTTCGATTCCCGGCAGGGTCAACGTTGAAAAATCGTTAAAAATGAACTTTTCAAAGTTGGCTCTGGTCTGGATCTGGAAAGTAGTAACAGGGCGCACTGCCTTTCGTAGTCATTTGGGCAGCACGTCTGTTATGTTTCGGTGAGTGAGTAAGGGAAGCCAGAGACCATTTCCTTATCCCTCCCAATCCTGCTGTATTTTATCCTTAATCCTACTGTAGTCGGCAGCGCACTTGCAGCACCTGTGGCATTGCTTTTGTTATGGGCGACGGAAGCCACTCACCATCAAGTGGATCGTCAGCCAGCTTGCCGATCTTAAGATAAAAATAAATAAATCTTTACGTTTATAATACTTATTGCAAAAAGTTGTTTCAAATCTATGTTCGTAGTGTCTCTATGAGTTATAGTAGTTGCTTTAAAAAAGACAAATAGTATTTTTAATGCTTTTCAAAATATTTTGTTTTTAATTAAATATATAATTTCGATTTACCATAAAGGATACTATCGATAGTCTATTAATTATTCATCGAATATCTTTCTACTATTATTCCATAAAATACAATTTTTGCTACAAGTAAACTTAGCTTCTTACTAGATAATTACACGTACTTATTTTTTAATAACTATCGTGTTTGGTGAGAATGGAAAAATTTCATTTGATTATAAATTTCCATTTGATTCATCCAAATAACCCCGTTCCGGGAATGATATTTACATACCTGGCGATTTTCCGGCGCATGTGAAAGAAGTTCTCGGTATTCTACCCAAAGTAGGATAATCGCTTCCCGGTTCTCCTGGTACAGCTAATCTTATATCCCATCCGTGTCCATTATTGTATTGGCCGTTGGTATGTGATGACGATCGTCCGTTCTGAGCATAAGCAGAGGAAATCGTGATGTACACTGAAAATAGAAAAAAAGAAATATTTACTTGACTTAGGTAGATACTTTCAGTAATATTTCTTAAAAGTATAGACGCCAAATTTATGTATTTTTTCTTACTGATTTTATTGATACTTCATATTTAAAGTAAAAAAAAAATTGAACATAGGTAAGTTTATTATATTTTTTATATATACCGGTAGGTAACCAAGTTCAATACTATTATCATGAATCAAATTTCAAATTGTTGAAATATTATTGAAATCATTTATTGATATTTAAAACCGCTTAATGATTTGTTACAATAAATGGAAAAGCAGGTTGATGATCCATTTAGTGGTAGCAATAACCATAATATTATCATAAGTAACAACCATCAGACATGCAAGAACCATACAGACCGTAATAATAAGTAGGGAGAAAAGTTTCTTACCCAGAACAGTTTACCCCAGTTTACCCAGAACAAAAGAATATTGGGCATTTTTGGCCTTTCGACAGTTTAGATGAACAAATTATAAATTATAAATTTATTTGTTGGAATTTAATTTTATATGAAACTCTAATATGTATTTTTTTTTTCAGTTTATTCATATTTAATTACATTATATACGTGCCATTTTGTTCGATGACTTTTTACCATTTTGCTGAAGAAATTTTGGGAATTCTGATCATAAAAACGCGACGAGTAGTTTTGGCAGTCCTCCCTTGATGTTAACCTGACACTGCTTTCTGACCCTTCTGAAGAGACGAAAACAGGTGGAAATTTGAAGGTGCAAGGTCAGGGCTATATGGCGGATGTATTTACACCTTCCAGCCAAACTCTCTTAATTTTTGCTGAGTGGCTAAAGATGTGTGTGGTCTAGCGCTGTCGTGATGAAAGACCACACCCTTCCTATTGATCAATTCCGGCCGATTTCTCTCAGCTTCTTGCTTTAATCTCATCAGTTGTTGGCAGTGGTGATCCGGAATCGATGGTTCTACCAGGCGGTAAAAGCCGTTACATCAAAATCAACATGTGTAAGAGGTTTGTATCGGCAGTTTAATTTATTATTACCGTAAACACTGTGCCCTGCCAGAACAAATTATAAATCGAAACCAAATTCTGAACACTAAGACAAGGTTTGAACAATGTGTGTTGCAACTCTACGTAGCGCGAATTCTCATAAAGTTTTTGTGGTGCCCAAGTAATAAGGGTGACAAAAACCGGATGAATAACATTCGGATACTTGTGCTCTCACGGTACGTGCTTTGTGTACGGTTACTTAACGCGGGACCTCAAACACCTTACATTACCTACTCAAAAACTTGTCATGTAATGTTCATGAGGTGTCGATAATTTGATCTTTAATTGGCATAAATGTCATATGCAGTTCACTTGATGATGGGGAAATTGAAAGAAAAATATAATCTTATTACAGTGACCGGCAAATAACTTGGCAAGATTTTAACGTAGGTAGTAGGGGAAAGTTTGGGCATCCTAGACTCACGTACAATAAAAGTCACTGTTGTTTTCATAATATTTTAAACTAGCTGAACTCGGCCACGCTTCGCTACGGCCCATACGGCGGCGGCGGAGTGCGCGTGGGGCGCGCGGTACTGGACACTGCTTATATATAATACTATTTATCGTAGCGTAATGTTATATAGCCTATAGCCTTCCACGATAAATCGACTATTCAATACAAAAAGAATTTTTCAATTCGAACCAGTAGTTCCTGAGATTAGCGCGTTCAAACAAACAAACAAACTCTTCAGCTTTATATATTAGTATAGATTAGCAATTGTAAAGTGCAAAAAGCAATTTTGTTAAATTTTGTAATTCATATTTTTTTCACTTTAAAATTTCCAAATTACTCCTTACCGAATTCTGCACCTGTGGAATTCTTTGAATAAATACTGGTCAGTTTAATATCAGTGAAACAATGTATTTTATTAAAAAAAAAACTTAAAATACGTATTTTACGTTCTGTAATTAAATACTTTAAAAATCATTTTATATATTTTTTTATATATTGATTTTAAATACTAATTAACAATTTTTTTCACATCTTCACTAATGTATCAAAACCCAGCACGTCATCTTCAATAAAATAGAAGTATAAATAACTGCAATCGGCCATGATAACTGAAACACCAATCAGAGCGAATGACGTCACGCCCAGGTAAGTGCCATCGTGTTGCTTGACTTTGCTTTGACAGAATGAAAAATCTGATGAGATGTCGGTGACGTCACGGTTCATCAGACGAGACGCCATGACACCTAAGAGCGTTTTCGCGCGTAATTCAAAATAAATTTAAAAACATTCAATAATTCGCATTGAAATTTAGTTTTTTTGCTGAAATATTGTTTTTTCAGCAGCATGCTGAAATATTGTTTGTGGTAGACGTGTATCTACATTATGGAAGGGAATTTCAAAATCTGTCATCATGACTATTATTTAACGGTGATATGTAAAGAGGGCTATTGCCACCAAAAGTGTTGCCAAGGTAATTCTACCATTTAAATTTTTCGCATTTCAGTTTTTTATTTGTAGACTACAATAAATTAGTAATAGCCATGCCAAGAAGTTACTTTAATTAATTATTGCTAGTATTTGATAGTATCAAAGAAGTTTTTTAAATGTAGGTAAGTATTGTATTTTAAACATTTTGCTTCTACGGTGTTTTTCAATATATTTTTTTAATTAAAAATGGGTTTGCTCTTGGCTAGTCTAGCCATGCCGGAAAGATGAAGCTGCCGATGGAGCGAGCTCACCCAGAAGGTGCCTATTCTCTCGAACTTTGAAAAGATTTGGGTTTTATGAGCTCGGAAATATACATACACCGGCAGGAAGTTGTATTCTTGAGCAGAGCACATTATAAAATATGTTTTAAATCGCTTGGTCCGAATTAGAGGGATTTCGACAAGATGAGGACGGAGAGCAACTTGATTTAGACGAATTGAAATTGGCAACGCTTTCATAACGGGCTTCCTGCTATAATATACAACAGTTATCTATAAATAAATTTAGAGTTTATATTAAAAACAACCCTATGCAAAAGGGTGATATTATAAAATATTGGATTATATAAATATAACTAGCTGACCCAGCAGACGTCCTGCCAGAACCCGAAAATAATTCCATAACCCGATTAAGGCGCCACCTATCGGGTCAAATTTTATTTTCAAACCATATGTTAAAGTGACGCCTCACTTCACGTCAATGAACGACGATTAAATTATTTGAATATTCTTCAAACAAGTATACTAATATCGCGATTAAAGAATGAGGGGTGGGAATAGGAGGGTGAAAAATACTTAATGACCTATTCTATACCTACCAAATATACAAAAAAATAATCAACACAGTTTTGTTACAAACACTGTGACACGACAATTTTATATATTAGATATATACATACTTGGAGTTAAATTATAATATTACAATATTGGTACAATGTTATATAAATTGCTAAATTTTGTTACAAATTATGTAATTGATGATTTATGAAAAGAGCAACTTAGGGGGTTTCTTGCCGAGTTCTTCCCCCTAGAAGCAGCATTCCGAACCGGTGGTAGTTTATAATTACATAAAATGTGAAATATTTCACGAAGATAAATGTTTTGTAAAAATAAATTATACCGAAGAAAAAATTGACATTCTGATCATAAGAATTAAGATTTCGTTACACGTTTCTGTAACGAAACTAGTTTTCATATTTAGCTACAATGCGAAGACTTATAAGTGCTCGACTTTATAATAAAGTCATGAGTTACTTGTGGTTGACTCTTTAGACTAGACTATTAGAGCTTTTAAAGCGTAAAGCATAATGTATTTTCATTTCCCGCTATACTTAGCTCGGTTTTATCTTTACATATTGTGCTTTCCGTAATACCACGCATATAGTTAGGTGCACAATTTCTGAATTGGTCATAAATGTTTCTAGTTATTCTAAAGGGTAAGGTAATTGCTAGTAGTCTATGTTAATAAATTATTTGAAGGAAATGGTCCTGTTTTCATAGAAATAGATTTTTTAGTGGAGTTTTTTTCTCACTTCTCGCTAATTGTCACGATGAGTTCGATTTTGATAAAAATACTGTATTTTTATGTTAAGATCGGCAGACAGGCTGACAGTACACTTGATATTAAGTGGCTATCGTCGCCTATAACACAAGCAACGCCATAGCTGCTGCAAGTGCGCTGCCGACTACAGTAGGATTAAGGATAAGGGATTGGGAAGGGTTAGGGAAATGGGCTCTGGCATCCCTTACTCACTCACCGAAACACAACAGCACACGTGCTGTTATTTCACTGTGGTTTCTGTAAGGGGGTGGTTCCTGCCGCCAGACGGGCTGCCCAAATAACTGCGAAATGTATTCGGGTCCCAACGAATCTATAAACCATCGTCTCTATGAACGAATTTGTATGAGAGTATGATGATCTAGCCGGTCAAATCTAATGTGGTTCTAGACACCAACGCGTGTATAGGTTAATATTTAAAAAATATTATTATTATTATTACTATTTTTAATTTATTTGCTTAAAACATGGTATAGAAGGTGTTGCAAAGGAGTTACAAAAGGAACATCATGTTTCGCCGTTTTACAAAGGCATGCAAAAATTAATTAACAAGAATTAATTAATTAATCAAATTTAACAGCAAGCATAAGTAACACAATTAGGAGAGTAGGATGTCATGTCAAATAATTATTTATGTCAAAAAAATAAAAGGAAAACACAACCGATTCATTTATATTTAAAATATTCATCAATACTATAATTTTTTTTATCTTTCAGCCATATTACAACGGCAACACTGATCCAGGAATTTAGCTCAACGAGTTATGTTCGGAGTTTCTTTGGTGATTAGGATCAGAAATTCTGAAATTCTCCGAAAGAACCAAAGTCAATGGCAATGGGTAGGTCACATCTGTCGCAGAGCGGATAATCAATGGGGTAGAAGAGTTCTCGAATGCAGGCCACGATTTGGGAAGCGTAGAGTGGGGCGTCCTGCGGCCAGGCGGAAAGACGACCTGAAAGGCTTCGCAGGAAGTAGCTGGATGCGAAGGACAAAAGATCGTGTGTGGTGGCGAGCCTTGGGAGGCTACATCCAGCAGTGGAGAGACACCGGCTGACGATGATTATTTGCACGACTAGAGATGTAAAGACCCAAAATAAATTTCGACAGATTAGGTGAACAAATTATGAATAATAAATTTATTTGTTCAATAAAATTTCAATAAAATTAATTATTTAATTTTCTTGATTAAAATGTATCTTTTTATAATAGAAATATCTATAGTAGTTTGAAATGTTGTTACGAAATCGCTAATAGTCTATTGAATAAATTTAATTAAATTTAGGACACAGATAGACCGTTTACTAAATAGGATAATTTTCATTCCGGTGGACTATTCTTTCTATTTATCACTACTAGTTAAATTAATTTATTGCTTAAATTAGATAATTAGGTATTAAATTATTTTATAAAATAGTCAAACAATGAAAAACTTCATTTTGTTTATGGAATTTTAGTTTCAATTATTTATTTAAGCACAGGACATTAAATACGTAAAATATTTACAACAATAAAGCGTGCTCATACCTCCGAGTGAGCACATATTTTTCCATGAGCGTAACATCAGGCTTTCACTTACATATTTTAGTAGGTAAATGTATTTGTTTTTTTTTTCCCAATGTTCGTAGCGCTCGTACGGTTTGCGCTAAAAAAGAATGATTACGTGAAACATTTTGTCAATCTATCAAGCGTAAACCTTTGAACTGATAACACTATGGGACATACTAGACGGAGCATACAATGCACCTACTTACATAATTACGTTTATTGTTTTCTCGGAAGATTTAAAAAAAATCTATTCACAGTAATATTACAGGTCAGCCATAAGTTCCGTTACAAATGAAAATGCATTAATTTTTTTATGAAGTAAGTTAATCTTAATAAAATTTATACATACATATTTATTGAAGTCTCAGCAAAAAAATAAATAAAAAATAATAATAATAAAAATGGCCACTTTTAGCTTTGATATTAAGCTTTTAATCTCTTTGGCCACGAATCTATGGATTTACGCATTGTTTCCATGGGAAATTTAGACACTGCTTGCTCCAGAGATTTCTTAAGAGATGTCGGCGTGTCGTTTAGAGCAAGCCATGTCCTCTAAAACTGACCATAATTTGTAGTTTAAGGGGTCCTGATCTGGGCTAGACGAGAGCCAGCTGAACTCTTATAAAATCCGGAACGTTGGTTTCGAGCCAGGCTTGGGGTATTTCGTGCCTTGTGACCAGGTGCAGAGTCCTGCTGGAAAGTGCGCTGTACATTTTTAAAAAGTGTAGGTTTTGCTGAGAGGTTTCGTCGTCGTCTTCATTTTCTTTTTTCCGTCAATCGATTTGTTCCTTTCACCAGTATTCAAATTTTCAAAGTTACGAATGTTAATGCCAGCTACATTGCGAGGAGTATGCATCCTATCGTACTATGGAATCTCCATACATACCTTTATCGTTACTGCTGTCTTTGGTATAGACGGCACACAATGCCGTCTGTGGACGGGTTTTAAATTTTCTGAAGAAACCAACTAAATTCCCGTATATCTTTTTAAACACCTACACCTATTAAAACCGTACACCTATTAAACCGTACACCTATTTAAACTTAACCTCTTTTTAAAAATACTGATATCTACAACAAATCTATTGGTCGCCACAATTTTATCACAAAAAAGTTATTTTCTCATAGAAAAGCGAAAAAAAAAATAGTTTAAAATATGTCGCGCAACATCAAAGAAATTATTTAACACAATTACGTCACCTTATCATCTAGCAACTCGTTTAACAGGTAGGCTGTTAAAAATCAGTCCGAATGGAATAAATCACAATAAGAAATGAACCTATCCGAAAGTCCGGATATAGTGTTTGATAGAAAGTTAAAAATTTCTTAGGTAACCATTAATATACATGTCTACGCTACAATTTTGTAGGTGTGACGACGGAGGTCAATGGGTGACAGATGGCGGGTTATTAATGTTTTTAGTAAAAATTTAAATAAATGCATTCTGACCACAAACATAATTTATTGTAAAGCAATGTTTAGACAACGTGTTTAACGCAGGTGTCAACGTTGACGTTTTAACAAATTACTTACCTATAACCTACGAATAAATCCTATAACGATTCAGTATTTAAAATGATTAGTTCAGTATTAATTAAATTCGCCTTTTGTGTTTAAGAAGTTTCTTTTTCTAGTAAGCTAAATGCTAGGAATCATTGGAACATCTATTTACAGTAAGAAAAAAAAATTCTTTTCAAATTTACAATAAGAATTTACAATAAGAATCTATGGAAATTTTATTGCAATTATCAGAAAATAAGGTTGTTTTTTAAGTATTATTTTCATATTTGATTGAAAAAATAAATAAATGGGTAACTTGTATTTAACACAGACAAAAAGCGCTTAAATTTCAATGAATGCGATAAAAGCCACATAAAAGCTAAAAAGATAAATCAAATTCCACTGGCTTTCCTGTAACAATATGATTCGAAAATTGTTTAAAACTATATTATAATGAACCCTATATAATGAAATTACATACCTATAATAAAACTATAAAATAAAATTACATTGAGTGCAGCAAAATTAAATAATCTACTTTGTCAGTAATTAGAATAAGTATACCTGCATATAATTTAGTAAAAGTTTGTAGAAATATTTCTAGGTAACTCCGGAATGCGTAATGTCCTTCCTTGTCAGTGAAATTTGAAAGGGCCCTTAAAAAGTTTCGAGTATTCGAGCCTTGTTTGTTTTTGTTTTCGGAAGTTGAAAAATGAAAATAGGTCACATAAGTGACCTTTTGAATAATTCATTCATTATATGAACTGATTATATTAACATTTTGCCAATTACTATAATTATAGACATTTCTGTTTATTATTTAAACAAGGTTCCATTCCTTACACTTATACTATCAACTACGTTAGTAAAAATAATTTTAGGGGAAATTGACCGGGTTCGATTCCTGGCCGTGTATGAGCGTAATTTGAAGAAGTTTCGACGCAGTTTTTATTATTTCAAAAATCGAAGCCTTAGCTCGTAACTCCCTCATTGACCCATTTGGATTGATCACTCTGTACTTATATATGTATAAATTAATATTTGTAAGTTCACATGCAAACTACCGATATAACCCGAGGATTAATAAGTTGATGGGCAGGACACATCGTACGGAAAGCCGACAGCCGCTGGGGCCGGAAGGTTCTAGAGTGGTTGTACAGGCCACGGACCGGCAAGCGCAGCGTAGGACGTCCACCCACAAGGTGGATAGGTGGGTGGACGGTGGATCCAGGCTGCTCCTGATTCATCCTTTTGGAGAGGTCCCTAATGAAAAATCAGCCCAGTGTGTACAAAACAAACTTATGCCTTTTAGGGATTTCTTCCAGTTATCATATGAAAGTCGGACCAGGGGCGTAGCGTCGGGGAGCGGGTGGGAGCAGTTGCTCCAGGGCGCCGGGGCCTGGGGGGCGCAAATTTTTTCTTTCTTAAATTTTTGTCAATAGCCAATCGAAAATGCCCACCTAATTAATATTCATTATTTACTTTTTCGGAACATTTTAGTTTCGAACAAATATCTATAAATGAAACAAATAGTCAGTAATTAAATGTACTCCAGAAAAGTAGCGGAAAATCAATTTCAAAGAAAAAAGGGTATTATAAGCTTTACTTTTAGCGCCCTGGAGCAAAATTTTTCAAACGCCTCTCTCTCATATGGGCACTTGAGGAATATACACAAACCTCGAAATGAATCATCTGGAGTTTTGTGTATGAATTTTTTTCAGTTTTAATAATTAATGATAAAGAATCTATAATCTTTCAGCATATTTTTCTTGATAATAACAATAATTTTATTAGCTATATGCATGCAATGTTTATTACAAGTTCGCAAAGTTACAATGTTACAATCGATCGTTCAAAAAATGAGAGCGGGCGCTTGAAAAATTTTGCTCCAGAGCGCTGAAAGTGTAGCTACGCCACTGAGTCGGACCTACCTACTATCTAGATACTGATGTGTGTACTGACAATTTAGTCTATATTAATCTCTCCCTAGCCTCGGTTTTCACAAAAGTCTAAATGACTTCAGTTAAATCTAGGCTTGATGCGGCTTAGATGTCGATTGCTATTAGCGATAAATGTCAGAGTTGAGCTTGGTCTATTGTATTTCTTAAATATTTTTTATTTTTAATTTGCTAAATGATCTTTCAGCTTCTGCAGAAGCGACAGGAATTGTATAGTACTTTGCTTAAATACTTCTGTTAGGTCGCGATCTAAGTACCTATTCCATATTAATTTCCTCATTACTTCTTTAAAGAATTGGTAAATAATCCATGCCAGTTAATTCAGGTAGGAGTAAGTGGTAAATATTAAAAAATTGAATGGGAAAGTTGGGGCCGATTATATCAGAAAATTTGCTTTTTTAATAAAGTTGTTTCATGTAAGACGAAGGTGGAAGAATTTTTCGTTAATTCAATTTGAGGTTTCCTGTCTTGGGTCCAAAGGCCCCCCTGAGCTTGGGTGCCCCGGTGCACGGCACCGTCTAGCCCTACGGTAGCTACACCACTGTCTCTGATCTTATTTTGGACTTTATCCTGTATCCTATTTCATCCTACTATTGCGAACTATTGCGACCATAATAAAATTGGAAATTTCTTCTATTGGATTTAATTTCTGCTTTATTACCCTTTCAGAATCGACAGTGCACTAGTGCCATTCATGTGTTTGTGTGTATTGGTGACGGTAGCCACCTACCTACCATTAAATTGTCCATTCATCAGCCCGTTGCCCTTTGTTATAAAAAGTGATTGTTTTTCTGCTCATCACACTTTTACGTAAAAAAACTTTCTCAGAATGTATTTCTTGTCAGCAAATCACTCATTAATCTATCGTTACACCCACGAATAGAATCGGAACCAAATTCTCAAACGAAGACATCTTAACTAATCTATACTAATATTATAAAGCTAAGGAGTTTGTTTGTTTGATTGAACGCGCTAATCTCAGAAACTACTGGTTCGAATTGAAAAATTCTTTTTGTGATGGATTTATCGAGGATGGCTATAGGCTATATAACATCACGCTACGACCAATAAGAGCGGAGCTTCAGTGAAAAATGTTGCAGAATCGGGAAAATTTATCCCTTTTGAGACCTTCCGTTGCGTGTGCTGCGTAAACGGTTAAAGTTACGTAAAAATGATGTATGACGAAATTGTTCCCCTTTAAAAGTTGCATTATTAGCGAAGGTGTTTTTATAAACATGATATTAATCCTTATCCAAATAAATACGTTATTCATTAAAAGTATTTAATTTTGAACAATATTGCCCTTGACATCATTTGATTTCAATGAAAATCTTAGGAGATATCTTAAATTAAAAAGTACGCGGGAGAAAATAAATTGAAGCGGTCTCGCACCAACGCGACGCGAACGACGGGACTCGCTGATGCAGACGCAAGCGTTATGTTACACATTTATATTTTTCATTTTTCAACGCGGACGAAGTCGCGGCCACCAGCTAGTATTATAATAAATGCGAAAGTGTATTTGTTTGTTTCACATCTTAACTACTCAACTGATCATCATGAAATTTTGCATACCTACACTTTGTCAGAGATATAAAAAAAGACAGCGTTCATTCAGAAAAAGAGTGCTGTTTCCCAGGTATCATCATTTAAAATTTTTGTGTTGTGTGTGTCGGCTCCGATGCACGACTGTAGTTTACTCCTTAAGTACGATTGTCTTTGACTATGCAATGGGGTTAAAACTGAAAGCTAATCGTAGGTGGCGCCACTGTTGAGTGATCCTAATCGCCGCCAAATTGCGTTCTTGGTTCCCAGCGAATTTGCCTTTATTTCTACAAAAATGTATTCGACGTAGAGTGTTAAGCAGTTAAAAAAACAGTTGAGGCAAAGAAAAGCATCTACTGCACATAATCTCAAATATTTAGTCTGCTCCCAATTTTTTCTTCGTAAAGATTTTATCCATTGTTTTCTTCTTTTGAAATCTTTAGGGAATATATGGATTCCCTTCCTTTTGCAATCCAAAGCTAAAAATAAGCGTCATGTTAATTAAATAAATTCAGTTCTTTTTGTTTGTTTACAAAATTACTATGGAAAATGACAGCTACTTGTCAGATTTAGGGAACACCCAACAGATCTGCCATCTGAAGTGAGCAAAAGTCAGTTTTTTACCCCATTGGAAAAGACCCATTCTTCATAAAATTTCCATACCCGGGGCCTTATATAAGAATTGATTCTTAAGGCCTGACAAACATATATGAGCAATAATGATTAATTAAATGTTTTAAAATCCAGGAAAAGGAGCGCGGAAAAAGTCACGGACTAAACATAGTATGAAAATATTCCATAAATTACAGAGGGAATTAGACCAGACGAGTAGTGGTGTGTTAAATTAAATTAAACAGGCTTGTTGTTGTTGTATACACACCGCAAACCTATTCGTTATGATACTTTATGTTCTTGTTTCTGCCTGTTATTGCATTTCCGCTCATATTTCAATGTCAGTACAGCATACGGTTGGTTTTCGTTGTAACGATATTACGAGTGACCGGTCAAATAGAAAACCACGTGACTGATGGAAAAAATTTTCGTTTTTTTTTTGTGTGATGTAGTAGTCTGAACAGTATCACAGATCTTTAAGTATAATTTATGTTGATAGGTCAATTGTCAATTTTTGTTATAACTTGAGATCAATCCAAGAGTTTCCAGCAAAATGATACTGATTGCATATTTTATAAAAATATAATAAACTGTTTTGAATTTTTTCTGGAAACAAACATTCAGATTATTTAAGAATGATATGGCCTAAAAAATAGTCATTTTTAATTTTCAATGCAGTTTAAATAATTGACAAAAATTCTATCTTTATCAATAACACATCGAACATCCGTTTGTTACCCGTCATGTGACGTCATCATAAGTTCAAAACGTTTATACTGATGCTTTAAATCCTAGTCCTAATATAATATCATTTATGATAAAGTTTGTATGTTCCTCAATAACGCAAAAACGGCTGAACCGAAACGGCTGAAATTTGGCACACCGATAGATAGGATGGGGAAAATGTTTCTTCACATTTTATTTGAAAACTCAAGACATTTTTTTTTTAAAGTTTATTTACATTTAATTACAGTATATATATGTGCCATTTTGTTGGATGACTTTTTGTCATCATGTAAGTAATGACATGATACCGTTGCTGTAGAAATTTAGGGGACTTCTGATCAAAAAAACGCGACAAGTATTTTAATGACTTTTAAACTTCAAATTTAAATGAAGTCTAACTTTAGAAAAGTAGTTTACAGGAAACAGCGGTGTTCAAAGGTTGAACATTTTGTTGACGATTCGTATATGAAGTGATTTTCGATTTCTTATGTCGAACAGCGTGAGGAAATCTGCATAACATATTCAAAGACCGGTGAAGTCCTGCTTATCTACAATGGGCTAGCGTTGTTTAGTCTATAATTTTCCGCATTGGAGTGATGCTTCTGCTCACAAAGGAAGATATTATATACACTCATGCATTATAAACATATTTTATACGTTATATATTGGTGTTAAATTATGTTTAATTAAACTTATTACTTATTGGTAAGCAAGTAATAAGTTTAATGTAAACTGTAAACTTATTAGCTACGAAATAAAAGTCTTTTGATTTTAATGGTAGCCACCTAAAATCAAATGGACTGTATCCTGTCTGCTGACCTTTTAGTTATTAGGTTTTCTTGCAGAGGTATATCTAGAAATTCATTAATATTGGATTTATGAAATGGTCCTGAATATTTTTAGTTTTTTATGCTCAACTAAAGTAAAAAGTTTATCCATAGAATTTTTTTTTTTAAATCATACTTTTATGATAATTTTGTTTAAAAATGTTTGTTACTGAATTACTTCTTGTTTAATTGTTCATAGATTTAAAAAAAAATCAAAATTGAAATTTAGATTTGTTTAGTTGAGTTTTATTATGTCTTTTAGAACAAAAATATTTTTTAAGAAAATATATAAATTTTTTGCACTAAATGGACGGATGAGTGGTTTTACACGCATAATGAACCACAGCGTACAAGTTTGCTGACAATATTACATTATGTGTACAATGCAACGAACTACTCGCTATTATGAACATAAACTTAGACCACAAACTTTTACCATTAACATTGTGCGATGGTTGTTTATTACCCATATTAAGTAGGTACTTACTTAAAGTTAAATATTACTTGCATACATATTTTTGTATGTAAGATTTTTAGATTATCGTAAAACGGACAGCCCGTCGGGCGGCAGTAACCACCTCCTGGCGGATGACCGCCAAGAAATAATATTTGTGATATTGCGTTTAAAGCTATTATAGGCTATTCTATAAGACTGTGTGTAAAAACCTTATCCATGTATAATTATGATGGCATATATAGTTTCACCATTCACCATGAGATGGGATATCTGATAAAGAATTTTACAAATTTACTATACGATTACTATAATACATAATTTAATAAAATAAAGTAAGTAAGATCATCCTATTAATATTATAAATACAAAAGTTTGTAAGGATATATATGGGTGGATGGGGATGTTGTTACTCTTTCACATAAAAATTACTGAAAGGATTTGGAGGAGGCGTACAAGTAGTTCATTACCTGGATTAATATGCAGGATACTTTTTATCCAGGAAAAATGTTAGGTTCCCGAGAGATCGTCTAAAAATTAAAAAAAAAATCGGTCTGTATTCTGTATACAGAGGTTCCTCACTCTGTAGCCCTAACCACCGGTAGCTTCGGCGTTGCTCCGTTACTTGCGGCTTTCTAGTTTTAAGTTTTTTAAAATATTTATAGTTTTTATATATTAATATTGTAAAAAAATATAATCTAAGATAATTTAATAAAATATGTGAATAATAATAGCAATATATTAAAATATACAGTCTAAGTTTGTTTCAAAATTCTTTGATGTGTTTCAGACAATTCGAACCAATTCGATGATTGATATGGGAATTCCATTTTGATGAGAACTAATTTCTGTTGCATAATTACACTAAAAATGTACTGTAACATACATAATGTAACATTAGAATATCGGATTTAACATTGCACATATACAATTGGGTTTTGGGTACAGACTCATAGGATAGGACAAAGAATATAACGTTCCCGCGATGGATTCGAGACAGGGACGACTTTGGGAATGAATTTTTCAATTCGCAGGGTTTCGCCCCCTGTCCGTTGTATGGTCAACCCATAGCACAAGCTTATATGTGCTTACTTCAGGGGCTATACAATTGGTGTTTTTAGTATTGGCGATTTATTAATATTTTAATTAACATGACTTAAAATTAATAATCCCAGAAATTAAAAAAAAAAACAATACGTACCAAAAACTAGAAAACTCCTCATTTTAACATCGCATCCAAACACTTAGGTATCACTGAAACTAAAACACGAAATCACATAAAAAGAATATCAAATTAAATTCGCTGCCACAAACTGCCACAAAAGACTATTGAAGCGACATAGTTCACCAATGAAAGTTGACAGAGCGAATGGCTGTTCGAGACCTGCGTGTATCTATCTACAGGTGCCCTACCAATTCCGTTGTGAATAGAAATATCGCGTTTCGTAGCCTTTTTTTCATAAATCATTGTTGGTACTAGTTTGACATCTTAACTATGCATGACACCATTTTTGAGTTGAGTCTAATCAATTGTTTAAAATGTATATAAGCTTTCGTAGTCGTAAAACGTCTGTTACTTGGTTCTATTATTAATAATTCAACCTTAACATAGTACATTCTTTGTCTAATTGATAATTATTAATTTATTGAAATAGTCAAAAAATTAATCATGTTTTTGAACAACATGTTAGCCGAGTTGTAACATTGTACATTTTAATATTTTTTAACTTTAGACCGAATTAACACTGTGATGCCTACACATCATATGTAAGTTCGAATTCTGTTCGAGCACTTCTGATGACTATTTTTAATTAGGTATATGTATATATTCAAACAACGATCACTTACTCTAACGGTAAAGAAAAATATAGAGGAGAAACTAGCGAAGTTCGAAGACAAGCGAAGTTCTTCCCCATGTGTTATCGTGGTGAATTAAAGCCAATATGTACCTAGACAGCCATTGGTCGAGTGGTTAAGATTCATGCCTTAGCGCTCAGAGTTAGGTTCCCGGTTCAACTTCTGAAATGAAATTTTCAAAATTTGCTCTGATCTGGGTCAGTGCACATTGCGTTTTGCAGTCAAAATATGGACAGCCCATCTGATGGTACTAACGACCACCTTACAGAAGATAACCGTGAAATAACAGGTATGCTGTTGTGTTTCGGTTAGTAAGGGATGCCAGAGGAAATTTTCAATATCCCCTCCCATATCCATAATCCTACTATAATCGGCAGTGCACTTGCAGCACCTGTGGTGTTGATCGTGTTTTAGCGACGGTAGCCACCTACCATCGCCTACCGTGTGATTCATTATGTGTTTAACCTAATGAAAATATTTTTTGATTTTAGGAATTGAATTATTTTGATGTAGGTATACTACAAACCTTTGCGTAATAATGTTTTTTATGAGCCCAATGACAGAGCCTACTTTTTAAAAGATTTTTTAAAGAGATTTAAGGCCCCGTAGGTGATATCGCGCCGCTCGACAATAGGTATTTGACGCGCGGCGGTGGCGCCGCCATGTGATCTTTCGTGAACTAAACTACGGACAACGGTTGAGTCGGTGTAAACGGTTTTGATCCTTTCCATATATTTTTATAGTAATTAATAAATTAGTAATGTCTTTTTTCAATATTTTTTTCTCTTATATTTATTAAGAATTATACAATGTTAGTTACTTTATATTAGTTTAAATATTAAATATTTTTGAATATGTACCTCCATTACTGATACATATGTGTGAAAAAGTAAATCACTAATAGTAAAATCGTAGAGAAAGCCAATTCATTATTTATTATTATTTTATTTATCGTTTACTATTATTTCATTCATTATTATTATTTATTGTGATTGTTTATTTATTATTTTTTGAAAATTTTATAATAATGCCGGAAATCCCAAACTATTAATAAAATTAAGGAAGGTACCTAATAAAGCCATAAATTCTGTTACAAATGAAAATGCCTTAATTTTTTTATGAAGTAAGGTAATCATAATTAAACTTACGTATACATATTTATTGAAGACTCAGCAAAAAAAAATTCTTTTCAAAATGGCCACCTTTAGCTTTGATAATAAAGGTCTTTATTCTACACTAAACGCAACAATTAAAGGATATAAAAAAAGTTCCAAATTTTTAGGTGATTTTCAACAGGCTGTAACTTCCAAGAAAATGGTCGTATAGAGCTCATTAAAAAAGGAAATTTTAGCTTCAAGTTTCTAGTTCTTGAATCCAAGCTTCAAATTTTTTTCTCGTTGGCGATTTATGAGTAATGTCAGATAAATCAATGTTAAAAAAAAATTCAAAATTTTTCTCGTCTTGAAAATGGTGTAAAAGCTGTAATAAATTTTTTATTGTAATGGCACAGTAAAGATCTTTTAGAGAATTTAATTCCCTATAACTTGACCTCCTCATGAGCTCTGTACAATGAAAATACATGGTTTTTTTAACCAATTTCCAAAAATAAGGAGGTTTTCAATTTTGATGTCTTTTTTTGTATGTATGTTACGTGATATCTTCGCCAATTGTAAACCGATTTTCAAAATTCTTTTTGGTTCATATAGGGTTGAGGTGACAAAGCGTTCAATGACAAAGCGTACATTTTGTCATTTTGCTTGTTGTAATGTTCTTCAATCGTGGAAATGTTTTCTTCAGTAACGAGGATATTTCTGTGTCTTTCACCGTCGTATCGGGACAGAAGGCGTTTTGATCGAGTCACTCTCTTTATCTGTAGGGATTGATTTAGGGCATGTCCTGTATATCGACAATAGCACCGAGCTTCAGGTTTTGTTTTAATATACGCGACAGAGTCCTACTCGGAATCTTCATTTCTCGCGATAAGATTTTTATTTTCTTATGGGGTTTCGGCGAATTCTGGCTTTAACAGCATTAACAGCCTTTGTAGTTCTAACAGCACGTGGCCGTCCCAATCTTTTATGGTCATCGACAGAAGAAGTGTTAGTATATCTGTCGATAGTACGATATATACGAACATACAGCTGATACCAAGCTTCTGAAGTGTCTTGAATATGACCGACGGCTCCATACCCACTATGTGTAAGGCTGCAATCCTATTTTCTTTAACACCCCATTTCATATTGTAATTTGATAATAAACACGAAAAAAATATGTGAAATAGCGAGAAATCAAAAGAAGTTTTTGACATAAGTGTTTTCCAAATTGAAAATGAATAATGACTTGAAAAAAGAAAAAGTTTTGTAGCTTTTTCGCGCTTATAATTTGTTTTCTTGTTCCACCTGCAGTCTTAGTCTATGTTGGCCAAATTTCAGATCGCTAGGCTTACGTGAAGTGGCTGAAAAATTGGTTCAGTTTTGTTTGCAGACAGACAGACCAAAAGTAAAGGATGAAACATATTACACCGGGCCGGGCGCTCACCGTGTTTTTCTCAACGACCGGGTTTGCTATTTGTCACCGTGCCGCCGACGGGCCGCCACCGGGCCTTGCCCATGCCTTTCATTTCCAAGTACTATTATACTATTTTGTATTAATATTACTATACTAGCTGTGCCCGCGACTTCGTATGCGTGGTATTCGGAACAACGCGTAACTTTTTTGTTTTTAAACAGATGTTTTTTTTGTTTTTCAACGAAAATATGAATTTCGAAATTTCATCGTGAACAAAAAATTCCTCACCCCGAGACCTCTTAAATGAGTACCAACACGGGGGGTCTGCGACGCACCGCTCCCGAGATATTTTTGAAAAAGTCCAAAAATGCGAATTTCGAAATTTCGTCTTCACCGAAAAATTCCTCTCCCCAAGACCTCTTAAATGAGCACAAACACGCAGGGTCTGTGACGCACCGCTCCCGAGATATTTTTGAAATTCTTTTTTGAAAAAATATTTAAGCAGAAATAGAAATAGAAATAGAAATATTTTACCAGGAATAAATTAATATACATATATTATTGAAAAAATATTATACCTCGAGGCAGTCAGCCTCGGGTTAATTAATCTATTTATTTATTTATAATTTTAACAATTTAAAAAAGAAACTAAGTATACATTAAATGATACCACTAAAAAGACTAATACCCGAGCGGGCCTCGCGAAGCTGTCTCCGAGCGCACGGTGAAAAGAAATATTTTTTTGAAATTTCGCGATTGGAGCGCACGGACACGGCCCGGTGTAATATGAATTGGTTCATACCAAAGTATACTAGCATCTTCACCGGGCTCCGGACGGGGCACGGCCCGGTGTAATATAAATCATCCTTAAAGGTAGTAAAAATTATGTCCATTAAATATTTTTTTGCACCTATCAACCTTCTGAATTCATGAATTTTTTTTTCATTTCACAATGCCAAAGGCACTGCTTTTTCTCTCACGCGTCATTGTTAGATCAATAAAATATTGGATTACTTATAATTCTATTCTATTTTTCTTCGATATATAGTTATCTTCGTAATAAAGAAAAAACAACGAATATCTGAAATATAAATTACATACTATATACATCGCAATTATACTTTATAAACAAAAACATAGTTTTCATCAATATTTAGTAGACAACAAAAAAAATATAAAAAGAAAACTGTCAAAACATTTTGGTTGCGCTATATTGTTTGCCCGGTTCGCCGTTCGATCGCTCGATGTGGTCACGTGGGCGCACAACGAAAAGCGATACGTCCTCCCTCTAGAAGCGCTTGGCGCGGACTGACCGGCTAGGGAATGTGTCTTCTAATATATTGCAAGATTTGCGTGTTTTTACGAATTTTTTTTTTAGTATTTTTTGTAAATCTATTTATTTAATTTTTTGCACACAAGTAGTACATGATGTAAAGTTTACAGTGGTATTTTTATTTTTAGCAAACAACATTTAGCCTATTCAGAAAAATCAACAGTTTTGGGTGGATATTTTCGAAAATTGCACTGCGTTTTATATTTTATTTTTCGAAAATTTTGTACGAAAATAAAAAATTGTTTCATTTATTCCTTAGAAAACTTCTATGCCAATGCACAGTATTTTTTTCGTTAAGTTTAAACTACAATGTCGACTGAAAACAGCAAAAAAATTGAGTCCCCGAACATCAAATTTTCTGAAACGGATGTTAGAACATGATGGATAAATCGAAATTACAGAAATAAAACAAAAATGTGGCTCATTTATTCCATTACTATTGAAATAATCTTTCTAATGACATATTACAAAGTACTCAACTCTGTTGATTTTATGAAAAATCTCTAAAATAAATTGACTGAAATCGTTGCAAAATCACCATAGGCCTCTTAACTAATACAAAGTAAGTATATACAAATAAAATTGTATGCAGACAATATTTTTTCTTTATATTTTTAGAATTTTTTTTTATATTTTGAGAAATTATCCTTCGGGAACAGTGCTTATTTCTGGATGAAAGGTTATTTTCTGTATTTCATGTTGATCGGTTGAGTAATTAAGGCGTGAAACAAAGTTAGGATTTGCAGATACTTAAAGATATAAATAAAATAAACGTGTTTAATATTTTATTGGTAAGAGCACTAAGTACTCAATTTCTTTATTAGTAAAATTGCACTCGTGAAAAGCCAGGGTGGTTCATTAGTATCTAATTATTTTTTATTTACTTCTCAGATAACTTGATCCATTGTTAGTTATTATTTAATTTACATATGTACAATACCGAAAATCTCATTATGTTAGAACATTCATAAAATGTTTAAAAATCGAAGAGTTATATCTTTCAGCAACAGTTTTTAAGATGCTGTTGGCGCTAGCTCGTGTCTTCTCTAGCAACGACGCCGTTTACTTCTGATAATTGCATGAAACCTGTCAGTTCTTGCTTCGGCAAATATTTGAGAGGCACTACAAAAACGAGGCAACGCCATCAGCATCCTAAAACCGTTGTTGTATTGGATTCGTAAGGCGTTGATGGATTTCTTGGTGTAGTTGATCCACAGATTACTCGTGTACAGATTTTGACAATATGTTTTAAATAAAGTAATTTTAACTTGATCTGTATGTACAACAAGAAAATCTACAAGCCAACATTTACATCTAACCGCCAGCGCTCTGCGTTCTCTTTCAATGTCAACGTGATCTTTAAGATCGCTGGTAATAAAGTGTACAAGATATTTAAATTGGTATACCCTCATTATCTTGTTATTATTTAATAATATTTCAGGATCATTACTTTGACATTTATCTGCGGTCTCAAATATCATGTATTCGATTTTTTTTTACATTGTACATCAAGTCCATGTGCAACGGCATACTCCTCACATACTCTTAACATCTTTCTAATTGCACCCACAGTTGGCGCCAGCAGCACCATGTCATCAGCGTAGCTAATGTTGTTTACGCACACATCATCCACCCAAAATCCAACATGTATGCTGCTGAGGGCAACAATGAGGTCATTTATATATTAATTACAAAAAGATTGTATTCCGGAAAAAGAACTTTCTTAATTACTTAAGGGCTTCATTTACATTAGAACTCGCTGGCGTCGGAGACAATTCAACAGGCCTAGAAATTGTGTTTTTTTTTTTATGTTCTTTCCATTAGAAAAATACACAAAAGAAATGTATTAATACAATTTTTTTTAACTGACATTTACTTATTAATAGGTACAGGATTCATATGCGCGCAATAAGCCGTTTTCGAGAGAATTTTCAATAAAAGTCAAATTCTCTTGTTTTCTAACTTTTTTGTGGAGTTTCTATTACTTTAACGAAAATTCTAATTAATACAATTGGTTCTTCACATGTTTAAGTATAATATATATTTTTTTCAAAGCAATTGTGTTGTCTATTTCTTGTAACATCTTCATTAAACAATGGATATTTTTGGTATTTAGCGTTTGTTTCCACCTTAATTCATTGTATCAGAGGGAAGGAAACAAGTGAAAAAATTAATATTGAAGCCATTTTGGAGTTTTCTCAAATTTAAACTCGTAACTAATTTCTTTCAATGCAAAATTTTATGTAATAAGGTTTCGTACGAAATAAAGTAATTACGCAGAACGCAATACCTTTCTACATATTGATTGTCATGTGAATGAAGGGAAAAATGGTTTTTGCCACTAACTGTTATTGCACTTTGATTGTAAGTAATTATATTGACGTGTTGTGTACTAGACGTAATAAGATTAGCTGATGCAATGAATCGTGGAATTTGTTAGATATTTTTTACAAACAAGATACTACACACATACAAATTTTAGAAAGCATTTTGTTTGACTTGAATTGGTAAAACATTTTTAAATTGAATTTTAATTTTGCAATTAAACTTTATTTTACTTTATTTTGAAAACAATCGTAATAATATTTTTTGGAAACCTAAATTACAATAACTATAACAATTACTTTGTTAGTGCATATAAAATTATAGTGTTTTTTTATTTTATTTTATTTATTAGCAAATGAGCTAGATTAGCAAATTTTGCCTTAACGCTCTATTCTAGGATTCTGGGATTCGATTCCTGGCAGGGTCAACTTTAAAAATGAAATATTCAAATTTGGTTCTGGTCTGGATCTGGAAAGTAGTGGCAGGGCACATTGCGTTTCGCAGTCATTTGGGCAGCCCGTCTGACGGCAGCAACCATAATATCCCCTTACAAAATCCGTTAGTGAAACCAGTATTAAAAATGATATATACCCAGATATAGCAGATGTATTGATATGGTCGAAACAATGCCTTTAGCACGGTGAAGTAGGTAAGGTTAGGTATTACAATTCGCATAAAGATGAAAATTGCTAAATTTCCCGACTGAAGATCTACAATTTTTGTCTAGACAATTTAATGATAAAACTTACCGTTTGGCTAAAAAATGCGAACTTTGATATTGAATATTATTTTTTGAACAAGTGGGAATGATGGGGACTTTTCACATTTTATTTATAATGGTGTTGCCAACATTCGTACAAATTTTTCAGCCTTATGCCAATCGTAGTAATAACCTTCAATGTCTGTTTTGACCGGACTATTTACCATCGAATTCCTTACAGCTATTAAATACTGTTGGTGTTAAATTTATCTAAATTAGAGAGGTCAACCAAGTTGACATACTGTGTTGGTTCACGAATAAAATATGAATGACTTTTGCCTGTAGGTAATTAGTTGAAAATGCAATCAGGCAACGAATGTACTTGCGCAGAGCAACATTCGGCGAACTCGCTTCAGTTTGCAGGCTCGAACATTGAGCGTTGCCCGACGTAGACTGTGCTATTACGATGACAATGCCTACCCAAGCGTCATACCTACATACTAACTAATATTATAAATATGCAAAAGTGAGTTTGTCTCAACCGGTCATCATGAAACTTTTCATACAGGTTGTCAGTGTTACATGAAAGGACACAGGTACCTTACCTTTCATCCAGAAAAAAGTAATGTTCTCGAGTGATCACCTAAAAATATAAAAAAATTAACGCCCGACACAAATAGATAAGCAATAAAGGTTTTTTTATTTTGTCAGGCGTTCATTTTTTTTCAACGCTTAAGAAAAAGGGCCGAGGACGAATTCGGGGCAAAAGCTAGTTAAAATAATTCAGTTTTAGACAATTCTATTAATTAGAGTGTTTTGTAAGTAAACTATATTTTTAATTTATTAACGTTAAGTGATTTTTTGCACTTTTGCACTCACTCACTTATTAGTTTATAGGATTATCATATCGACACATAGCTCAGCTTGGTTAGGATGTTTATACATTTGGATTTCCCGAAACACTTACTTAACTTATAACTGCAGATGACGTAAAGCCATTAGGGACTTGATTGAAACGCTGCCAAAGTCTGGCCGGCAGCTTTGAAGTTCGTAATAACCTGATAGTAAATATCAGCTAAAGATATAGGATAGCGTAATCCCAAGATAATGCCCCGAGGGCAAAAATATTCGAATGAAACAGGACCCAACATCTCTTTGGAGTAAACGAATTTTCTCTCGATGCTTATAATGTTCCTTTGTTGTCAAGGGCATCATAACGAATTCAATTAGTTTTAAAAGGAATAAAATGTGAATATGAATAACATATTCACACTAGAAAAATCAGTTTCATTAACTTATTTTATTTATTTTATTTATATTGGGGACATTTACATTTTTTATAAATTATCTTAAGTTTATATAATAATAAAATAAGTAACAACTACATTTCTTACGCAATTATACACAAATCTTAGTACATATAATACTAAACATAGTAGTTGTGAGTTCAGAACAGTTTAAACCAACTCTTCAATATCGCGATTTTATGATAACCTTCTGGCAGAGTTTTGTTTTGATTATATTTAATTTTTTTTTTCATATAAAAATCTATAAAAAATAATGGAACTGTAGAACATGTTAATGTCTATTGTACACAAATTAATAAATATTTTTTATAAAAGTTACTTAAACGAGACTTAACTTAACTTAACTTTCCTACACCTACACCTACTTACTATGCTTCATCTTTATGTACAACTATAGTGTTTGTGATTGAGTCTTGAATTCTTTTATTCAACATTGTCAGAAAAAATATATTTTAATTTAGTTATGATTATGAATTTTTTTGACGAGGTCGAGTAGTTTAGCGTTCTGTCTCAGAGATACAGATTCTGGGTTAGATTAGGGCCACTGAACTTTTTAAAGTTCTATTCAAAATTAAGAGACCCACCGCGTTGACGACAGTGGCGGCGAATTATATATATTTTTAGACGATCCCTCGGAAACCTACCACTTTTTCAGAATAAAATGTATCCTATAAGTTATTTCAGACAATAAACTATGTTGTGCTAAATTCCATCCAAATCGATTCAGCCGTTTTTGCGTTATTGAGGAATAAACATACAAAACTCTCGCATTTATATTATTAACACGATTAAAATATTCTTTACAGACTATCGCCGACTATTTCATTAATGTGCAATGAATGGATAAAGTAGGCATGAATAAAGTAGCAGTTTTTTTGTTGTATGTGACACAAGGAATATGTAAAACGCTGCACTAACTTGTCCCGTGTGAACGAATTTCGTCCGACCAAACAAACGTTACCTTATAAAATTATTGTGAGAATATACACAGATAAGTACGCATTTGTTTTTACATTATATATGTTTCCATTATTCCTTTTTTATTGGCAAGTTGCTTTGTGACTTAAAAGTACTGTATTTCTCTTTTAACTAACTTATCGGCGAACAAAATACTACCAATTGGTTTGTATGTGTGTTATACCAAATACCAAACAGACATTGCATTAATTCGTTATCAGTCATATGTTTATCAAATGTATTATATATTACTTATTTTTAATTTAGCTGTAATTTCTTAACAAAGGAACAATCTTCTTTAAACAAATCGTGCCTTCTCAAATACCATTCCATGATCAAATTTGCACGGCGATATATCTTGACGTTTTTATACGATACTAACGACCCGCCCCCGGCTTCGCCCGGGATGCAATTTTTTTATATATATAAACATTCCCCGTTTATCCCTCTTTCCATTAGTGAAAACCGAATTAAAATCTGTCTACCCGTTCAGGCGTGATGCCGTGATCAAGGGAAGAGATAGAAAGATAGAGATTATCGAAATTTCTTTCAAACATAATATTTGAAATTGGCCTTTTTTTTGAGATGAAGGAAGACGATAGGTGATTAACTGGCCTTGAACTCGTATGTATCAGCTTTCTATTGTTTGTCTTTTTCCCCAATTCCGGCGTTTCATCATTCGTTATTATCTAGTCTGGTCATAAGTTCTGTCACTTGTTTATTGTGAAATAATTGAGACATATTTGTTTTTATAGTAACCATTTATACCAAAAGGAACTTACTAAAACATAGATTCTTATACTAATAAAGATTATATTCAAAATGACTCCCGCACTTTTGAATACAAACATTCAACCTGGGCGGCCAGTCGTCTTAACCAGCATAAATGAGGTCCATATCAATATTGGCGGCTGCTTTGATCAATGATGGCTTGAGTGACTCTAAATCAGGATGAAGATTTGAGCAGGTTGTTTTTCTTTTTCTCCAAGTGTTGCTGTATTTATAATCCAACGGACTTAAGTCTGAACGTCTTCGTGCCAGAAGAAGTCAATTTCCAAGTTTTAGCTCTGTGAGATGGCGCAGAATCTTGCTGGAATACCCAGTGTATGTTATTGAACATGGTATCAGAAAGAGGTTCCACAAGGTTTGAATGGACACACTTGCATTCTTTTTTACGCGTCTCTCACAAAAATATACCTCAGTTAATCCCGAATAATTTGAAACTCCAGTCAAACCATGAGAGATGATGAAAAATGGCGTCGCTGGACACGCGGAATGCGGCTGCTCGCTTCGCCACTGTTATGGGCGCACGCCTTATCATTTTATTTATTGTAGCTCTCCTCCACGAAAAACAAATCATCCTAATTTCGCGGTGCTTTTTTCCCGTGTACCGCTTCAACAAAAGGCGGGATTTCTTCAGACACAGGTCCATTAAAGGCTGAGACTGAAGAGATAAACATTATACACTTCATTATAATTATTATTACACACATGAATATTCATTAAATGGAATATTTAAGTATATATCGAATCTTTTGGTTATTTTTAAATTTTTCAGTAGTTCGAAATTCTGATTTGACGCATTACCGCACCGATGCAGCGCGATAACCGCAACTCGGTCTTCTGCATATTTTAAAATAAATAAAATTCGATATAGTGCGCTTTTTTATTTTCAAATAAAATTCGAAATCCGAATTCAATCAATATTATTGTGGCCAGCATTCTAAATTCAAAAGTTTTATGTGACAGAACTTATGACCTGACTACCTAGATATAACATTACTATCAAAGATGTTGTATTAGTCTTACTATAGTAGACGCATTGTCAGCTGAGTCGTCAGGTAATAAATAATTTTTATCAGTTCTATCTCACTCGCACTTACAAGTCTTATGGGGTGGTATAGTGATGTGCGGGGGTGCATGTCGATAACCTGATAAGATATGATAATGTAATTTTTCGCTATGTGAAAATAAAAGTTTGTAACATGTTATACTAATTTTTTTTTATAATTACAAAAACAAATCAGATTATTATCTTTATCTTGATAAATGTTTGTTTAGAAGTATACACGAACTGGCTTGTTTAGACGAACTAGCTTTATGGAAAAAAATGTACATAATAAAAAAGGTTAGCATTAGGCAGTAAAGTGCGAGTACATAAATAGTTTTTCAAAATTTACTAGTCGATCATATCGAATCTGTCCACTACGGCTGGTTTTCGTACCACTTATCGATAGCAATCTGCATTCCGTTGAATACAATTAAATTAACCTCTTTTTCATGTAAATTTAGTTCGCCATTAAGAAAACCCTAGACGACACCATATTAAGAAGTCGTAAAATTATATTTCTCTCAGGCGATATCTTTTGATCTCAATACGAAGCCGAGAATTCGTCTCTAAATATTGCATAATGCATAGAAAATTATAATCGCTAATATATGAAAACGATAACGCGAACATCGTAAATTTTGTAGAGAGAACCGTACGACACAATTTGAGCCTATGAACTCTGAGATTTATTGTTGTTACGTGTTTTTATTCGCATTCTATTGGAAGGGCGCTGTATTAGTATGCGGAAGCAATGTTACGGTATACCATTTCGTAAGTGTGTTACATTTGGATAATATAAATTCCTGATATTTGTTAAACTCAAGGAAATACATGTCCTCTAAAGGCCTGTAGAGACAATCCCAACTAATATTATGAATTTGAAAGAAAGTATGTTTGTTACGCTTTCAGACTACTCGATAGATTTAGATAAGTGATTGGGCGATATCAAGAGCCAAATTTCTTTCCCCTTTTGATCCCTTATCGTTTATTTATTTATTATTACATGGCCTCCAACGAGGCAGGCATCAAACAAAAACACACAACAAAGGCCAAAAAAGTAACACATGGCAGATGCCGCCACCTTTATAGGAGGCACAGCTTGCACCAATAAAAAGCCCAGAGTAACAACTTAATACAAAACAAAAAAGAGGAAAAAAAAACAATAAAAATAATTTATTAATTAGATTGAACAAAAGCAAACAAAATCTATAATACAATTTAACAATTAATAAGCATCGGAACACAATGTCAGCAATAAATAAATGTCAACTGTCTAAACAACGGACAAGGATGAGTCTTAATTTTCGAAATCGCGTCGTTTAAGGATTCGTACCGAAATGAGATTGGAAGCGCACTGGCAGTATACCTGAGGTTTCTTTGTGATCTTTTTTGTAGCTTTTTTCAAAGATTTGAATCGATTAGGTGTTGGTGACCACCTACCGTCATGTGTAACGTCAGCTTGTATGCAGAAATTTACATAAAAATAATTAACTCACAATTTTGACAATATCTCTGCTTTTCTAGTATTTTGTACATTTACTTATAGTATTCAAAGTACTGATAATGTTAAAATATTAAAATAATCTAAAACTAATTTTATATTAAAACGAAAATTGTGTGCTTGGTTTCTTTGACAGGGTTTCTAGCTAGAGCACTGGCATAGTTTGCTCGTTGTATGGAAATGCATACTAATCAGTTGAGTAAGGCTGTAGAAGGCGCCGCCGCCAATACCGGATCTGGCGTTTAGACATCTCATTTGATGGATTAATGAAACTAGGCAGCCCTGTTAGATACAATATTATAAGAATTAGCATATTTTCAGAATAAGAATTATTTCAGAAATAAGAACAGTGTTAACATGATAAACTGTAAGATTCAATACAGTTTGCCTGTATTGTATGTTAGAGTGAATTTAGCTGTTTGCCGCCCTTTATTATAAAAATTAAGTGAATAAGTTTTATGGTGGTTTATGTATATATATATGCCACACACAAATATTCACATGATTATACATTAGCCTAGTTAGTAATTTGGCCCGGTGGTTAAGCTGATCGCTTTCTATACGTATATCAAGAACTTCGGATTCTATACCTGGCGAGGTAATTGTGGTTGGGCCACTGTGTTTTACAGCAGCCATAGCCTGGTTGGCGACAAAAACCACTCCAATACGAAAGATCACCGTGAAATAAGAGCACGTGTTTTTCGGTGTGTGAATAAGGGATACAAGAGTCAACCTCCTATCCCTTACCCTCGATCTTATTAGGGTTGGCTTTCTCTTAATCTTTCTTGGATCCTTGGTCTCTTGGTGTTGCTTATTTTTAAAATCGATGAAAACCACTTTCACCAATAAGTGGTCCCATCATTCGGAATGTTTTCAAGACTAGTGATACAACCTGGCATCACTAGTGTATCCTGTATAACAGCCCCCTTACAGAAGACTATCGTGAAATAACAGGATTTGTGCTTCGGTAAGTGAGTAAGGGATGCCAGTAAGGGATGTCCATTATCCCTTCCTAATCTCTTATCCTTAATCCTACTAACGTCGACAGCGCACTTGCAGCACTTGTTGCGTTGCTTTGTTACCTATAAAGCGACGGTAGCTACCTACCATCAAGTGGACCGTCAGCCTGTCTGACGACCTTAACGTAAAAAAAAAAATTCTAAATAAAAATAAAACGATAAATAAGGTTACTTACCTTTTTTTATCCAATAACAAATTGCGCTATATAAAAATCAAATTAGTTTTTTACTTGAGTGCATCATTATCCAAATATATCCATCTGTCGACACCAAAATACTTAAATCCCAATTTTTCAAATATTTTTTTCGCTTTTTCGTTACCTTCTAAAGTATAAACGAGAATAACTTTGCCTTTTTTGAGTAAATCGTTAACAGCCACTTTAGTAATAAATTCAGCATAACCTTTCTTCCTGTGCTCCTTCATACAATATAAATGGGAAAATGCCCCATTTTCTATATCGACATTGATCCAAGCCAAAGGCTCATCGCTAGTGGTATACAGGACATACGTCAGTCCATTAATCATTAAACTTTCAAAGAATTTGAGAGATCTTTCACTATGAAACGTCCAAGTCTTGTCAACCAAGTCAAGATGATCACGTTTCAAAGAGCCCACGTATGTGTTTGGTGGACAACTGTAAAAAATACGCTTGTATTAATTTTAAATTAACTTTCGCTAAGCGATCACTTGACAGGTTCAAATAGAGCCTGGGAAATAATCGGGAAATGTACCTAACTAACCTGAGGCCGAATCATCGTGTAGATTTTGTCACATTGAACAAAGACAAAGACTTATCGCGTCGCTCACACGTCAAAGGATTTTATAGCGACGATCTTTGCTTGCATGGCCACACTGTCTACGGTTCATTCGAATTAATTAATAAATTAACTTAGAAGTCTACCTACATGTCATGGAGTTCGTTCTTTTAAAAGAAATCAAAATAGTCAAAGCATACCTAAATACATAAATGTAACAAACGGGAAGAAACAGCACAAAAAACACCAAAAGAGTTGTTGTAACACTGATTATATCAAATTTATTAAAAATTGTCTACACTTGTATAAACATATACTTAAGCTATTTTAAGAGATGTAAATTTTTGGAGTTTACTCCTTAACCACTTGTATGCCGGAAGCCGAATTACCCTTGTCTGCCAGCGCTTAAATTTATCATTTCCAGTGCCATTTGCCATGATATATACAGGTTGTTCAAATTTCAACAGTTTTTACCGATTTAACTACTGACTCTGACTGACCTAATTGTTCTCCCACAAGGAGTCATGGGGGTTTTACCATGATTTATTAATAACGTGGATCCATGTTCCGGCATACAAAGGGTTAAGAATCGATTTTCACGCTAAGGCCCGCGGTATGGAAATTTTATGAGTAAAGTTAATACAAGCGTTACGTTATCTGTCACTTTGACATCTGTGCGACAGCCGACGCATGTATTTATATTCCCTTATTCTATTGTAGTATAACAAACCCAGAGAATCAAAGGGTTTCCCTGGGCTTATAAAAACAAACGTCGAAATCTTGTATGAAAAGCATAATATATAATATCTTGTGTGAACTATTTGAATTTGTACTTAAAACGTAGTGACATCTGTGTATACCGAAAGTTACTTGCATCTTTTGTTGGAACACGTAACATCTGAGCATGCAGAATGTAACTAAATAATCTATTGATTTATCTATTGACACAAGCAAAATTTTATACGTTTAAAGGAGTAAACTCCAGTCTTGAGTCGGAGCTGACACACACACTTTTTTTTAGCCAATTTATCTCCATGTATATGTATATGAAAATGTATATGAAAATAAAAAATGGAAAAATACAAAAAGTTTTTTTTTACAATAAATTCGTATAAAATATTTCTCTTACCTTAATTTTTCATAAGGACTGCTTTCATTTCCAAGAATATATTTATAACAATCAACACTAGGATTCAAATTACAGATAATGTGTTTGGGTAATCTCCTCAAAAGTTCTATGACGTTGGAATCCGCTGATGGAAACACTGTTACCTTTCTCCAATTTATAAGCTTCGTAAACTGCAAAGATTCTTCTATTTTGTTTATGCTTTCCGCGGGATGTATATGAACTTGATAATAACCACTCTGTAAAAGGAAAACTTTAAAACACAAATATCAACAAAATATATTAACCTACTATCTCTATTATTAGATTGAAATATTCGTTCCAATCTGTTTATAAACAAAAAAGCTACGCGTTATTCCGAAAACCACGCGTACGAAGTCGCGAGCACAGCTAGTAAATAAATAAATTTATGAGCAAATATCGCTATAATTTTGTGACGCTATAATTTTTTAGTTTTTTTAAAAAGTTTTTAGAGTAATTATTACACATATTTGTTTAGGGAGAACTTTAGATAATCGACCCACATACCCGACGTTATGACTTATCAATGATGTACAATACTGTATATGATTTGGATATTTGCCTGTTAAGGTTAGTAAAAAAAAATTCATGAGACGAAGATTTGTTAAATTTGTTAAACGGCGTGAAGATAAAATTCTTGAAAATCACCTCGTCAGATGTAGCAATTATTCCATTGGCGATGTCACCTTCTGGACAGTATACTCGAAAACGAATAGCTTCGCTATGGCTTCTGTATGATATCTGTGCATCTAAAAGACAGTAAGCCACGGCACCTCGAGGCCATTGATTTTTGTACGAATCACGTAACATTGGCCACACACTTCTTGGCATTTCCACCAGAATTTCCATGCTGCAAATATAAGATTTCATTAGAATGAATGATGAAATGAAATGAACATGAAACGAAAATTTGGCTCTAAGGATCGTCGGAAACATTATAACTGTTAAAGCTTCGGAACCCAGATAGCACAGTCTCGCCTCTTCCTAGACCTAGACGAATTTACAAAACTTATAAAAAATAATTAAAAAAACAGGACATGCATTCAACGTTCACAGTTTTCAAATCGAGTGAAATAGTATATAATATGGGAAAGAATGGGGAAATTTTAAAATTTCCATAATGGACAGCGAGCTAGATACAAAGTTGGTCAATCATTTCCTGTCGGGCGATAACTCGAAAAATGCTTGTGAGAGTTGTATCACAAGGCTTCACGATACAACTCTCTGAAACATTTTACGAGTAATCGTCCGAGAGGACTAAGTCATGAAAATCTTTCGGCGATATATGCACGAAATTTTTAATTACGAAAATCAACAAAAATGATTCAACAATAAAATAATAATAAAACATATCAAAAATAACAATTTTATTTTAGAAATGTCGCCCTCAGACCGACTGAGATGTCGCAATCGCCAATACAAACTTCAAAAACAGGGTAAATGGGCATTTACTGTGTAAGCGTAGTCCACCTTCGGCCGCATCTGTACCTCACCTGGTGAGATAGTGGTCAAGCGCTACCTTGATTTATTTAAAAAAAAACCTAAGTTAGAGAGGCTATAATTTATATTACTTATACATTCTGTAGTAGCCTAATATTGTATTTAATAGTCATAGTTTAAAAAGGCCCTGTACTGTAGTTAATAAAAATAGCACTATTATAGGGCTCTGGAATGTAGGTGCAAGTATTAACGTTATTCTAAATTCTTTTCAGGTGTTTACAGTAGTACGTATATATATACATATCATACAAGCTCAAAATAATAATTTTGAGTAAATGTAGGTCTGTTATCTGCTATCAGATCATACATACGTCGTTGAAGTAGGTCACGTCGAGTTGAGAGTGTGGGACGTAATATGAGGGTAACGGCCTATTTTATCAGTAGTCGCTCGACGACTACGGTCAATGATCTGCTTCTACCATTGAATTCATAGATAATGTAAAGTCGCGTCACGTTTTACTTATTCATATAAATAATGTCATTATTCGCTTGTATTAGTTAACCCAAAATATATTGATTACACTAAATTCAATATCACTCTCCTTTTATGCAAATATAAACAATATACCTACTTAAGTCCATTTTTTTTGTTTCAGTTATGTACCTACAGTTGCATACATTATAAGATATATCGACAAGAAAATTGTTTCCTTGCGTTATTCAAGGTAAGTTACAGTTTGACGAGCTCGTTGGATGAGTGGTTAGGGTGCTTGCCTTAACGCTTTGTTCTAGGGTTCCCGGGTTCGATTCCCGGCAGGGTCAACTTTGAAAAATCAACTTTTCAAATTTGGCTCTGGTCTGGATTTGGAAAGTAGTGGCAGGGCACACCGCGTTTCGCAGTCATTTGGGCAGCCCGTCTGGCGGCAGTAACCACCCCCTTACAGAAGACCACCGTGAAATAACAGCACGTATGTTGTTGTGTTTCGGTGAGTGAGTAAGGAATGCCAGAGCCCATTTCCCTATCCACTCCTAATCCCTTATCCTTAATCCTACTGCAGTCGGCAGCGCACTTGCAGCAGCTTAGGCGTTGGTTGTGTTATAGGCGACGGTAGCCACCTACCATCAAGTTGACCGTCTGCCTGTCTGCCGACCTTAACATAAAAAAAAATTAAAAAAAGTTACTCTACCTAGTCCAGCCATAAGTTCTGTTACAAATGAAAATGCATTTATTTTTTTACGAAGTAAGGTAACCTTAATAAATCTTAATAAAAAAGTCTCAGCAAAAAAATAAAAAAATCTATTCAAAATGGCCACCTTTAGCTTTGATACAAGCCTTTAATCTGTTTGGCCACGAATCTATGGATTTATGCACTGTTTGAATGCGAAATTTAGTCACTGCTTGCTCCAGAAATTTCTTAAGAGACTCATGTCTGCGTGTCGTTTAGAGCAGGCTATGTCCTAAAACTGACCATAATTTTTACTCTAAAGGGTTCAGATCTGGGCCAGTCTTCAGCTCTTATAAAGTCCGGAACGTTGGTTTCGAGCCAGGCTTGGGTAGTTCGTGCCTTACAGATAAAATAGGTTTATATTTTAGTCAGACAAAACAATAAACGCATCCAATAACGCACCACCACCTAATTTGTAGAAACGTGATCGAAGAAATAAAATATGTTATACAAATCCGGTATAAAAAAATCGTTCTCGAGTAGGGTAGCCAGACGTCCCGTATATCAGGCATAATTTTAAACGTCCCGCCGCGACAAACTCCCGTATTTCAACATTATTCTATTAATAATACGCACCGCGTCGCGCATGCCATGACTCTATGCCCATGACTCCGACGCTAGCTGCGCGGCGTGCGCACGAGACAATGAGGAATGAAGATGAGGACTTGAGGAGTGAAGTGTCTGAAAGCCGATATCAATAGACCGATACTAACCCGTTAGAACCAGCCCAACAGTACGGCATAAACAAAGTACATATGTACATATATCTATCTCTGTTTGTTTTACATACGCATTTACTCTCTTAAAATCATCTACCTCCCTCACTCACTTATCTCATTTTTTGTATCATCATGAGCGCCACTAGCGCCCATTTTGTTCGTTTATTTACATTTCATTCATTGCTTCGATCAATTAAATATGGAGGACTCGTTATACGAAGAATTTTAAATTATTAAAAAAGCCTGGAATTTGCAACGTCTTGCAAATGCAAAGAGGGACAAAATAATAAAAGTGTTTTCCAAGAATGAAACCCCTAAGTTTTTCACCTTTAGTTTCCCTAGCTCTAACTGCTTTTAGAGAGGATTTTTTCGCAGGTGGCACAAAAATGTACGCCGGGTTATAACTGCATTGAATTTTACAAATACTTTTACAAATGTGAAATCAAACAAAGATATGTTAAAGCTTACATGATCTTCTTTAAAACATACGTAAGTATAAGCTTTTTTTTTTGCCAAGTCGACAATATCGATCGAGTGATATCGAGTCTAAACAGAAAAATAACATACCTTAAATAATTTCTTGCCCTCCGTTGACTGTATCCACAGAACATATTATGCTCTATAGCGAGAGACTGTGTCACATCACATGCACATGAAATTTTTACAACGTAAGCTAAAAAGATAATGTTAAAAGTATTTATTGGGTCTCACTAAAAGTATCTACACATAATAATATCTATAATAATATCCTACGCCTACTACATATGACACTACACAGACGAGTAAACATAAATTTTGTGGCATATGGTCCCAAGATAATTATCACATATATTACTCCTATATTGCACCGAACCGATGCCGACAGAACGGTGCAGACATATATATGTCTGTCTCCCTCATGAAGACTTCGAACGTTGTGCGCAAGTCCGAGAACTAGATTATAAGCATATTATAGGCTGGGTTTCTCTCATTACTCCCACTACTGTCGTAACGCATGCGCATAACTCGTCAAGTATCGTCAACGAGTGAGAGAAAATATGTAGTTCCGTCTCGGCAACGCTCCCCCTTACGGGGACTAGCAATATAGGAGTATTAAATATATGATAATTATATACTTATAGCACGGACGTATAATTAACTTAAACCCTTGTAGGTAAACTGTCAAGCTACAATCATTAAATAGTAGTTCATAAATTGGCCAGAATGGCGCTTGTGTAGCATTGGTGAATTGGTATGATTGGTTGGTTGCGTAGTTCATGAAATCTCCGTAAATAAAATCCCTTCTTCAGCTTTGATATTTTATTTTTATTTTTATTAAAGATGGGCATGGCCAGCATCTATCCATGTAGGAAAGATGTGGCCGACGATGGAGTGTCCTCACCCAGAAGATGCCTATTCACTCGAATCTTGAAAATATTTGGATTGTATGAACTCAATACAGACGCCGGCAGGAAGTTCCAATCCTTAGAAATCCTTAGATTCCAATATATAACGTCTGACAAAATATTCGAGCAATAATAAATTATTATTATTATTATTATTATTAATATTTATTGCCCTTATAGTTTTTCGAGGCGCTGGTTTTATTTTTATGTGATCCTTCAGGAACAGTACTTCTTTTCTGGATCAAGATCCTTTTCTGTATCCCTGACAATGTGTACGAAATACTTCATCATGATCGATTGAGTAATTAAGGCATGAAAAGGTAACAGACAGACAGAGTTATAATAATACTAGCTGTTGCCCGCGGCTTCGCCCGAGTTGAAAAAAAAAACATTATATTATATAGAACTTATTGCAGTTCTAGCTTTGCCAGGTGTTGATTGATCCCTCGGGAACAGTACTTTCTTCTGGATAAAAGGTACCCTATCTCCTTTCCTGCATCACTGGCAACGTGTATGCAAAATTTCATGACGATCGGTTCAGCGGTTTAGGCTTAAAAAGGTAACAGACAGACAGATAGAGTTACTTTCATATTTAAAATATTAAGTATGGATAAGTATTGTGTATGAAAAGATTTTTAACAGTAAATGATATATGTAAGTATATCGAGTTGTGAGCATAACAAAATCGGTACGAATTCGCAATTATCGTTACAGTAACACGAACAATATCTGGTGTTTCTTTTTTCGTAATGAATGCACTAATTAGAACTTTGCTCTGCCGCTTTTGTGGCATTTCGAACCTAACGAACGTATTGGTGTCCTATTTTTCCGATTTGCTGGACTGTGGTTTGGGGTTGGGAGTTGATTTGCTACAGCCATTTACATCACTTAAAATTGTTCATTATTTTTCTTTATACTTCTAATAATATCAAAAGTATATAAACTTCGATAGATCCTTATTTATATCGTATTATCGTATTGACCCTGCCGGGAATCGAACCCGGGAACCCTAGAACAGAGCGTTAAGACAGGCACCCTAACCACTAAATAAATAAATAAACGTAAGATAAATAAAATGTATCTCTATTCAATAATAATAATCCTTAATTTATACTAAATACAAAAAATGGTCTGAATTTTATCCCGCCACAGCGAATTCGTCCGCGTTCTATTTTATAAAACTTTGAAACATTTATTCAAATTGTTTTCCTAAGGTTTAAGAATTGTTTTTTCTCATTTTTAAATGGTCCCACAGGAACTGTCTTTTTCTGCGTGAAAGGTACCCTATGTTCTTATCCCTAACAACGAGTATAAACTTAAGCAAAATTACGTGGTGATCAGTTGATTAATTAAGGTACGAAAACGTGACAAACAAACAACGTCACTTTCGCATTTAAATATTAATAAGGATATTTACGTCGAAGACAAATTCATAAATTTCTTGCAAATTTAAAAGTTACGAAATATTTATTATTATTTATTATCTTCAGATAATATTTATTATCTGTCACTGATTTTCACCAATGTTTAGCGTATAAAGTAAATAATATATAATACTAGCTGACCCACCAAACGTTGTTCTATCCCAAACAGAAAATAATTCTCTAACCCGATTGTGGCGCCCCCTACGGGGCCAATTTTATTTTCAAACCATGTGTCAAAACGACGCGACACTTCACTTCAATGAATGACGGTTTTTTTTTTGGATATTGTACATACAAAAATACTAAAATCGCCATTAAATAATGGGAGGTGGGTGTAGAAGGGTGAAAAATACTTTACGACCTATTCTCATGCCTACTAAATATACACACAAAATTTCATAAGAATCGATCAAACCGTTTCGGAGTAGTTTTGTTACAAACACTGTAACAGGAAAATTATATATACTACTCAAAACAAAATAAGGGCCACTAGTTTATTTACATTTAAGTGCACTTTAGTAAACTGAAAGTAACTGATAAGTAGCATTATATTGATATTACGAACTCTTTGGTGTTTGATCTCTTTTATGCTTCCTAATTTGAAAAATATTAGCCATCGTTTTAAGAAAAAAAAAATAATAGGAAGTTATTCTTATCTTTTTCTTCAATTGTCTTCTTAACTTGTTTCGGTTATTTTAGGAAAAATGTTTTACTTTTTCAATTTTAATTGATTCATTTATCATCTCGCGTTAATCATGCCACCAGTACGAACCCACATAGATACAATTACAGCAACCAGAGCCATAACTATGATTCAAGAAGGACGTTCTCAGCGTTACGTGGGTTTGCAGTTGGGTTTTTCTCGAAGAGCTTTCCAAAATGTATGGAATCGCTTCCAAGAGACCGGCAGTGTTGCCAGGAGACCTGGTTCAGGTAGAGTTCGTGTAACAACGGCGCACGAGGATCGGTACGTCCAACTAAGTGCTCGTCGTGATCGTACAGTAACGGCCCGTAAGTTACAACACCACCTACGGCTGACAACGAGTACCCGTGTCAGTGATCAAACTATACCTAATCGATTGCACGAAGACCAGCAAATGTCAAGACGTCGAGTTGTTCGAATTCCTCTGACTAGGGTTCAACGTGCAAACCGTTTAAGATTCTGCCGTCAGTATTTGAACTGGGGGATTAATCAGTGGGGCAAGGTGCTTTTTACAGACGAGTGCAAAGTAAAATTTTTTAATGATGATCGGCGTGTTAGGGTGTGGAGACGACGCGGCGAGCGTTTTTCGGAGTCCTGCATCCACGAAGTTGACCGTTTCGGTGGTCCCAACGTAATGGTTTGGGGTGGGATTAGTTTACACGGCAAAACCGAGCTCACCATTTTAAATGCGGGTACCGTAACTGCAGAACGTTACATCGAAGACGTCATAAGGCCTCAAGTGATCCCATTTGCACAGCGAGTGGGGCCTGGATTCATCCTAATGCAAGACAATGCCCGTGCACACACAGCTCGATCGACCCAAACTGTCCTAGAAGGGTCTCATATTGAGGTATTACCATGGCCAGCTAAGAGTCCGGATTTAAATCCAATCGAGCAATTGTGGGACCAATTGAAACGAAGGGTTAGAGAGAATGAGCAAGGGGTCTACAACTAACAGCAGCTGATTGAAGCTTTAAAACATGCCTGGGAGGAGATTCCAGATGAAAACGTGAGGAATTTGATCCTGAGTATGCATACGAGGCTTCAGGAGTGTATTGCTAAGAGAGGAGGACATACTCGTTACTAAAAAGAAGAAACAAAAGTGACAAGAACAGTATTTTGTCTTTTTCCGGTGATTTCTTTTGTTCATGTTTTTCATTCAAAATTGCCAATTTCATTATGAACTTGAAAAAAACAGTTCATGATCATTATTTTAAACAATTTGAACGCGCCGCTTCAACTTCCTTTTTCCTATCCCTTTCCTTGTCCCGTGCACGACCGTCCAGCGAGGCAAAGGGAGAAGGAAGATGGCTCCGATGCGCCTGCGTCCGATACATCGCGACGGGGTGGGGGCCATTGTGAGTTGGTTGAATGGGTGAACCGCGTCCCGCACCGCTAACCATTATAAATAAAAACAATAACATTTTGTGCATGTGTTCGAAAGTGAAGCAGTTGTCATCCACTGTCGGAGATTGGAGTGATCCTGGCCAGGCTCCCAAAGACCAAGTCCGCAAGGTACGTGTTGTGCACAATTGTTAATCCGCCCCGCTAATCCTACCGCCCGCACATTCATAAATTATTCAACATAAGTTTTTGGTCCACTTCGAACCGGATACAACCGGTACATACCGCTTTCTTATAACCTTCTTGTAACAAACAATATCAGTTTGTTTGTTATTTATTCCCATATTTCATGCGTATTGTTATTTAGACGAGATTTCGCGTTAATAACGCGACCTCTGTGGGTAAGTTGTAAAAACTCATCGCCGACACTCGGTCGATTTCATGATTGCCTACTTGCCTACATAATTATTATCTAGCACGCTCCGCAACGCCTATTCGTTTGGATAAGTTTTACAACATTTATTTACAAAACTTTATTGCCATATAACATAAACATTGCATTAGATAAGGTAAATAAAGGTAAATAAATAAACATAAATATATTCCCGCAAATGAACATTTATTTTATTTAAATTTAATTCTAGATTTATTTGCGTTTTTTGCATTTCTTTACATAAGATAATAGGTACCTACCTATAGATTAATTTACATTGTGCACTTGTACAGCGCTTTAAAGCGATATATAATTTGTACACCCTTATAAATAATTTAATTTGTTTTTTATTCACATTTATTCAACACTTTAAAGCAATTTACATTTTGTTTGAGTTGACAGTAACTTTCGACTGATATATTTAAAATTATAAACGTATTCTTTTATTTGTAAACAATCTCTAATTTGCCATCTTTCACAATGGAGTCGAGATTAAAAATATTACAGGCCAAAAATAAGGTCAGATTTGAACGTATTACGAAATTGTACAATACAGGTAAACAGCTGTCTCTGTCGACTACCGAATTACGCTCGGTGGAAACCTTTATGTCTGATAGTGAGACTGTAGATACATTACGTAATGATTTCATACAAACATTGGATGAAATTAACGAAATACAAATACAATTAGATCCCAATTTCGAACCAAATTATCAGTCTCTTTCATCATTTGAAGATGTTTTTACCCGTGTCATAAGACACCGCGTAAATTTGAAGGGAAGTAAGTCCGTAGCTTCGAATGCGCATCCGCAGATCGCGGCTAAGGCCCCCTTCACACTGGCACCGCTCGCTATTCCCAATTTTGATGGAAAAATTGAAAACTGGCCAGTGTTCTATGAATCATTTAAGGCTAACGTACATTGTAATCCAGACTTAACCGATTCACATCGAGTTCAGTATTTAGTCGGAAGACTTACCGGAAATGCATTAAAAATTATCGCAGGTGTGATTCCTTCCGGTGAGAACTATCCTTCTATTTGGGAAAGTCTAACGAAGAAATATCAAGATAAAAGAGCCCTAGGTTCATATTATGTGTCTACGTTACTTAACATTAAAGGCGCTTCAAGTGATTCAGTTTCATTGAATAATTTCATCGAAACATTCGATGCCGCCGCCGCCGCACTTAAGCTACTAAAAATTGAAAATGTGTTCGATTTCATTTTATTCAACTTAGCCTTCCGCAAGATAGATTCGAGTACCGCTCAGGCCTTCGAGATGACCGCTAGGGATAAAATTATTCCGAGTTATTCAGATTTCGTCGAATTTATTAAAAATCAAGTAAAGATATTGGATAGAACTACAAATAATAATAACTCATTCAACCGCACTACCCGTAATAGTTGTAACCGCCCCCGCAATACAGTCCATTCGTTCGTAACTCGTCATAATAATTACAATAGCCGCTCTTTATGTTCTATGTGTAATACCTCTGAACATTATCTACTATATACATGCCCCGCATTTAAAACAATGTTACCGAAAAATCGCCTCGAATTTATTAAATCGAAACGAGGGTGTGTAAATTGCCTTAGTTTATCCCACTCGGTGTTAAATTGTAATTCAAAACATAAATGTAAACAATGTGAAAAGAGACACCACACTTTACTACATTTAGATAGAATTCAAAGTAGGAACGACATACAGGACAACGATACGAATCGTACGGAGGATTGCGTCATCGCCTCTGCATCGAAGCCCGCTACCAAGGTCGTATCGCTGTGCGCTCGCTCACCTGTCGCAGCTAAGGTACCCCTCTGTACCACGTTATCTTGTACTAAGCGTACTGAAGTTCTTCTTTCAACCGCGAGTATTTACGCATATAACAATGATAAAAATATAAAGGAAACTGTTCGATGTCTTATTGATAATGCTTCACAGAATCATTTGATAACTGTAAACTGTTGCAGAAAACTTAATTTAAATATTATACCGCTTTCGAATTCAATTTTGAAAGGTGTCGGTTTAACTTCCCGACCTGTTATAGGTTATGTCAATTTTATGATTTCCTCGAAAAATAATAAACAAAGTTTTAACTTAACCGCATTGGTTATCGATTGCATTACCGATCGGCTTCCTGTCGATTATGTTGATACATCTACCATTGGTCATTTGGTCAACCTACCGCTTGCAGATCCATTCTGGCACATCCCGAGTGAGATAGAACTTGTATTGGGAGCGAAATTATTCCCGTTCATACTTCTCAGTGGAAAGATTATTGCGCCGCCCGCTCCACCCGCTATTGAAACCGTCTTCGGATACGTGTTCATGGGTGACACCGCTGCTAATACCGCTTCGCCAGTTCGTGGCGATCTTACCGCGCTTCAACGCTCACCTACCGCTACGTTCTTGACTTGTGTTGAGAATAATATAGACGCTTCTCTTTCTAAATTTTGGGAGTTAGAGGAAGTCCCCGCAAAGAAGTTTCTTAGTCAGTCGGAAGAGGAATGCGAACAAATATACACTTCTACAGTATATCGCGATTCTTCTGGTCGTTATTGTACCGCATTGCCATTTTCTAAGGATCCGAGTAGCTTAGGGAATTCTTACGCTGTCGCTTATGGTCGTTTATTAGCACTGGAGCGCAAGCTATGCGACAAAGGTTTACGTTTGAGCTACAACGCCGCAATTAATGACTACATAGATAATGGGTATTTATCTCCAGTGTCATCATCGGACGAATCTGACGGAGGTTATATAATCCCTCACCATCCGGTGATCAGACAGGATAAACAGACCAGTAAAGTCAGAGTAGTTCTAGACGCTAGTGCTCAATGCCATAATGGCGTATCTCTCAATGATATTTTACATACCGGACCCAATCTTCAAGCCGATTTGTTTTTGCTTTTATTGAATTTCCGCCTTTTCCCTGTGGCTGTAACCGCCGATATAAAGCAGATGTACCTTCAAATACGTGTGACTGACGAACATCAAAAATACCAACAGATACTTTTCCGCTTTGATCCTTCCGAACCTATTCGTGCTTTCAAGTTCAATAGAGTGACGTTTGGTCTCAAGTCGAGCCCATACGTAGCAATGCGCACAGTGCGCCAGCTCTGTAATGACGAACGCACTAATTTCCCAATCGCAGCTGTCATAGCTGAGAGGGAACTCTATATGGATGATTTGGCTAGTTCAATTAAAAATGAATATGATGCGGTCGAGGCATCCTCTCAATTAATTAATATGTTTAAGTCTGCTGGCTTTGATTTAGTGAAATGGTCAAGCAATTCCAAAAGGGTACTTGAGAGCATCCCGCAACCGCTAAGACTTACGCATCAAGTAGAATTTGATAAAACAACCTCTCTTAAAATATTAGGGCTGGAATGGCAGCCGGAAGATGACACTTTCGTTTTTAAAACCAATAATGATGACCGCTCGTGTACAAAACGTTCAATACTTTCTGTAATCGCCCGTTTATGGGACGTGCTGGGTTTCGCCGCACCTGTAATTCTTTATGCCAAACTTCTAATTAAGGAACTCTGGATTCAGAAAGTCGGATGGGATGACGAACCTCCGGCAAATATAACAGCTAAATTTATTACATTCAGAGAGCAATTGCCACTTCTTACTAATTTAAAAATACCACGTCATGTTGCCGTAGCACAAGGTTGTACGATTAATATAGTTGCATTCGCCGATGCTAGTATGAAAGCATACGGCTGTGTCGTTTTCTTACATGTGACTGATTCTACAGACAATGTACATATTCGGTTAGTCTGTGCGAAATCGAAGGTCGCACCGATCAAAGTAGTTTCACTTGCCCGCTTAGAGCTTTGTGCTGCCGTTTTAATGTCAAAATTAACTAAATTGGTCTACGATACTTATTCAGCCCGCATACCTATACAGAATGTTTACGCCTTTTCGGATTCAAAAATCGCCCTCTCCTGGATTCATTCGTCTCCACATCGGTGGAATATTTTTGTTGGTAACCGCGTAGCCAAATGTCAGGAGAATCTAGAACCTAAAACCTTCTACCATATTGCCGGAATGTATAATCCTGCCGACTGTCTGTCGAGAGGCTTATTGCCAGAACAATTGCTAACTCACGAGTTATGGTGGAACGGTCCCGTTTGGCTGAACTCACCCGTACTTGAGTGGCCGATAGAATCCTTCAAACCTGAAAAATGTGAAGATTTGCCTGAATTTAACAGTAAGACATTTGTTTCAACCGCTCATCATACCGTAGAATTATCACCGCTCTGTTCTCTTGCACGTAAAATCTCATCGTGGAATAAATTATTAAGAATAATTGTCTACATTTTACGTTTTGTACGAATACTAACCCGCTCTAAAAATATAGAAACCGCTCATATACATACCGCTGAAAATTATCTGCTCCGTGCAGTTCAAGCTGCACAGTTCCCGCATGTAATAAGGGAACTAAAAAGGGGTAATATACCCTCTACACCGCTAAATAGATTAGATTTATTCATGTCTGAAGACAAATTGATTAGAATAGGAGGTAGATTATCAAATTCAAACCTACCCTATGAAGCAAAGCATCCGATTTTGCTGCCTAAACATGATAATGTTACTTACTTGATAATTGATCATTTTCATCGCGTTAATTGCCACACTGGAGCCACTCTTCTTAGTTCTTTGATTCGCCAAAAGTATTGGATATTATCGGCTAGGTCAGTTATACGCCAACGCGTGCATAGCTGTAACTTCTGTTTTAGAAGTTCTCCTTCGTATCCAACTCCTAAAATGGCGAACCTCCCCGCATTTCGAGTTCAAGAGACTAAAGCCTTCGTGCATACCGGCGTAGATTACGCTGGACCTATCAATATTACACTTTGTAGACGTCGTGGTCAGCGAAGTCAAAGGGCATACATTTGCTTATTTGTTTGTTTGGTAACGAAAGCCGTTCACGTTGAGCTCGCCTCAGATTTGTCATCTGCTACTTTTCTTTCCGCTTTTAAGAGATTTATATCCCGTAGGGGTCCAGTTACCCATCTGTATTCCGATAATGGAACCAATTTCGTGGGTGCTAAGTCTCATTTAAACGAACTTTATAACCTCTTAGATTCTTCAGAGTACAATAAGGCACTATCGAGTGAGCTCGTGAATCACCGTATCGAGTGGCACATGTTACCACCGCGAGCACCGCATTTCGGCGGAATATGGGAGTCCAATATAAAAAGCTTAAAAACGCATTTGTACCGCATTATTGGCAATCAACTCCTTACTTATGAAGAGCTTTTAACAGTCTTGACGCAAATTGAAACTATTATGAATTCGCGTCCGCTCTGCGTTTTGCAGGAAGAACCACATATGGAGCCTTTAACTCCAGCACATTTTATTATGGCCTCTCCTTTGCAGTATTTGCCGCTTGAGCCACTCTCTGCAATGCCGCTTCTGACGCGTAAAACACTGCTCGATCAAATGATTCGCTCTTATTGGAAGAGATGGCATTTAGAGTACTTGAATAATTTGCAGGTACGACAGAAATGGTTAAAAAACATTGCAAATATTAAGATCGGTACTGTCGTGCTAATACATGAGGATAATGCGCCACCGTTACGATGGCCAATGGGAATTATCGAGAAAACTTATCCAGGCGCGGATGGTGTTGTAAGAATAGCATTAGTTAAAACGCAAAATGGTCTTCTGAAAAGACCAATAGTTAAGTTGTGTCCATTACCTTCTCAATAACAATACCGCATACACTTAAATGTTTAATTTAAATCTTCTACTATTAAGTAATTTCTTTCTTTGTCCGCTCTAGTTTACTTTATTCCTTTATTTTAATGTCCGCTTTAGTTTGCTCCATTTCATAATTAATTTCTATATTAGTATCCTCTTTTTTTATTTACTTCCTTTGAGAAAGCCTTGTTTCTCAAGGCGCCGGAGGATGAACGCGCCGCTTCAACTTCCTTTTTCCTATCCCTTTCCTTGTCCCGTGCACGACCGTCCAGCGAGGCAAAGGGAGAAGGAAGATGGCTCCGATGCGCCTGCGTCCGATACATCGCGACGGGGTGGGGGCCATTGTGAGTTGGTTGAATGGGTGAACCGCGTCCCGCACCGCTAACCATTATAAATAAAAACAATAACATTTTGTGCATGTGTTCGAAAGTGAAGCAGTTGTCATCCACTGTCGGAGATTGGAGTGATCCTGGCCAGGCTCCCAAAGACCAAGTCCGCAAGGTACGTGTTGTGCACAATTGTTAATCCGCCCCGCTAATCCTACCGCCCGCACATTCATAAATTATTCAACACAATTGTTAGCCTATATTATAACCAATAACATTATTTTGTAGTTACATAAGTTAAACAATTTAATATCTTTATTGTTTTCATGGTACAGCAAAAAATCTTAGTGGCCCTTATTTTGTTTTGAGTAGTATATATTAGATTTTCGTTTATTTGCTAACCCTATAACTTTGAATTGAACAAAAAGCTTTAACCAATCCGTATTTATTGAAAATAAGCCTAAGGGAGTTTTTAATGGAACGATGATAGAATTTCTACCTACTCTCAAATTGTCTGAAAATTAAATTTCAAATTTGCAAATAAAATTAAGACAGACACTAGGAATTCATTGCCTACTTTTATCTTGAACAAATAAATCTACGGATGAGTTTATCTCACGTAACACAAATGTCTTTTAGTTACGGAGTAGCTGCGGTATAAATACGTCGTTTTTTTCTGTGATTGTGTGTGTGTTTTTTACAGTGTTTGAATTTGCTATACACGATGGAGCCTCTTGTGGAGTTGCCGTTAGAGAAGTGGCCGGAACTACAAAACAAAATAAAGACTTTGTGGCCTTTGAACGTTGCTGGATATTATGCGTTACATTTATACACGAATTATCCAAATGTTCGAGAAGCATTTAAATTTAAAGTTTACTGCCCTTTTGGAGACATCAATAAATAATGGATATGTTGCTACAGATGCAAAGGTTACGCAAAGACTATTTACTTATAAACTATGTTTTGGTAATTGTTTCATAAACATTTTACTATGCAGTTCGTCAGACAGGGTTACGGTTTACTTTATGGTAACTGGCTACCGTCGCCTACAACACAAGCAAACCATATTAGAATTAAAGGAAATTGGCTTTGCATTCTTTACTCACTTACACACATAAGTACAGCTATTTCACGGTGGTCTTCTATAAGACGATGGCTACTGACCTCGCAGTCACTGGGGCTGTCCAAATGACTGCGAAACGCAGTATACCTTACCACTACTATTATAATCGAATTTCGACTAGTGGTCAAACAATGGTATACATAAATACTATAGCTGATTTCAAAAAAGTTTTAAAAAGCATTACGCTACTGAATTTGAGGATAAATCTTCTTTGGGATTAGATGGAAGTGGGTTTGTGGGCTTGCTTGACGATTATGATAGTATATATAATGGATCTTCTATTGTCTCAAGTAAACAGAGATATCTCTCGCTAGATAGTAGTAGGTATATTCTTAGATAGATTCTAATGAGCGCTGACGAGCATCGTGACTGTATTAATAAGTAATTGCATTATTTATAGGGGCCGAGTCTGTTTTGTATCATATTTCCTGTAAGTGAAAACACGGCAAAACTCGAAGAGGCATTGGTGAAAACGGGTATGATCGATTGGGGGTCCAACACGGTTTGTATAGGTCTAGTGTCTTCAAGCGTGCTGAGAATTTTAAACAAAATAAAGCCAGTGATAGGATAGACGGAATACTTTGTGGGAAGAGTGAATACTTATTTTTTGGACAAAACTTTGCAGCACCTTTTGAAAACTTAAGTTAAGTGTAAGTCAAATGTTATATTAGGTATATGTAAAATCATTTAACTTAAGCCTTCTAGGTTTTTTACAAGACGAAAAATCCCTATTGTCTTCATTAATTGTTAGCTTTAGTGACCTGGTTAGGCCAAGTTTTTAAAAAAAATGTAAATATCGGCAGGCAGGCTTAAAAAGTAACTCGATGGATACCGTCGCCTATAACACAAACAACGCCATACTTACGCGCTGCAACTGCGCTTCCCAGATTAGTAGTGTAAGGAATTAGGAGAGGAAGTTCTGGTATCCCTTACTCAATAAGCATACCTGCTGTTATTTTACTGTTCTGTTCTGCAAGAGGGTAAACCAGAAGTGCTGATAATTTATGACGAAAGTACAAAAATAGTAGGAACCTCCAAATGGAATCCTATAAAACGTATTTAGAAATAAAAGATTTCATTTGAAATTTACAAAAAATATTTGTAAAACCTTACAATGTTTTAAATTCAAAAATTGCCTTGGAAACAAAAATTTATGTTATTTTTTTTTTAATAATCGCTAGCTGACAGTCAGTAAGTGGCTAGCTAGATTTACCCCAACACTAAAACCCCTTCTTTTTTATCTTTTTAATTTTAGAAACTTTTACTTTACAAAAGAATGTCAGCCCCATCATCTCCTGAGCTAAGTTACAACATATAAATGGTAAATAATATGATTAAAAGCTTCATTGAACCATAAATATAAAGTTATTGCTGTGGGGTGACCGGCATTTCTCCAAAACCCTTCCATTTTCTACAATACTAAAATTCATCCAAATACAGTCCAATTTTTATTTAAGCAATACAAATACTATTCGTACACGAAAAATCATAGTAGGTAATCATTTTGTGTTGCAGATGTCCACCAAACACTTACTCAGCGCCAGTCACAGAAGAAAACATAAAGCGAGTTGATGTTTCCTGGCCTTACAAATATCCGGCTTCGGACTTCTATTTTTCTATTTTAGCTTCTAACGGTCTGTCCTACGGCCTATATTCAAATGTCGGAGACCTACTGGCATGGCTTTTTGTGAATGAATACAACTTTTTATTGCATCTTTATTGCGAGCAACGGTGTCGGAGGAAGGGTTACGGAGAATACCTCATGAAGTATGTGATAAATAAGCAACTTGAGTCTGGAAACGACGTGTATTCTTATATTGCTGAAGGCAATGAGAAGTCTGCACGTTTATTTAGGAAATTAGGTTTTAATACAATAGACGAGAGTGCCTATTTGTATGTGCGGAAATGATTATTTGCTCTACCCATTTTGGCAGGTATACACAAATTGTTCCTATCTTTATTTATTAAATTTTTTTTAGGCTGGCGCTTCACTTAATTATAAAGATAAGGGGAGGTTAGGTTAGAGAAGGGAAGCCAGGACTCATTTCGATATCCCTTATCTTTATCCTATCAAAGTCGTCACTTTATCCTCCCTTGGTGTTGTTTGTGTTTATAAAAGAAGGAGTCACCTAACCAAAGAGACCGTTAGACCATACAACTTTAAATAAAGAAAAGAATTAAAGTTAAACAGGGAATTCATTGTTTTCATATAACCTTCCAGACAAATTAGTTTATGGTAATTTATTTATAACAAATAAATAAATAATAAATATCTAATTTGTGAAATTGTTATTTATTTAATCATAGAAATAAAACGACGATATAACGATGCAAATGAGCCGAGATTATAATTAGTAACATAATTATATTTAAACAGACTGTTCGCTAGTTTGCACAGTCGTCAATAGGTGTCGCCACTTGTTGCTAGATCCTAATTGAACGTCCGTTCAGTTACGATGATAGCGAAATCTCCGCGGACAAACATCCAAAACCACCATACAAACAGCATCACCTGTGAAGCCTGGCCGACCTTTTTCACACGTTCTTGTCGTACGTAATCCACTTTTCATCACCAGCTATCAATCTCTTCAAAACCGTTTAGGTTTCATTACGTCTCAATAAAGAATCGCAAATGAGTACACGATTCATGTCTCTTTCTCGTGTGGCACCCAAATATCGAACTTTTTTGTGTACCCAGCTTTTTTCAAAAGAGTCAAAGCTGTTTTGTAATCAATTCTCAGTTCTTCAGCTATGTCGTAACTATTGATCTTGCTCCAATTTTTCAAAAATGGCGTCCATTTTATCAGTAACAGGGCGACCAGAGGGACATGTATTTTTGACATCAAAATTCCCGGATTGAAAAAGCTTAAACCAACTCTGTGCTACTCTTACTGACACTGAATTAGGTCCATAAACATCACTTTTTTTTTCGCGGCTTGCGTTGCATTTTTTCCTATTTTGTGATCAAATTTAAAATGTATCGAATTTCTTCAAATTCACTCATTTTGGAAAAAGAAAAAAAAAGGAAAATAGTTGGAAACAACCTTTTACAAGAACAGATTTTATTACAATTTATAGTTATAATTGGATCATTTTCCTAACAATGACAAAATTAACTGAAAACCAAACTCTTAAGCTTCAGTTTATTTCTCTATACAAAGAAACAAACTGAAGAGTAGATGATTTTGGCAAATGAAACAGATGACTCAGGCTTCTGTAACTGTTTCCACTACATAACAAGCAAAGAGTGACTTCTAGTTTTATTTTTGCAGGTATAGCAAGATATAAGCAAAATACATACAGCACTCTGCAGATTTAATACAATAACGCGTTTCGGGCGTTGTTGGGGCTGCCTCGATTCTGCAGTGCATCAAAAATGTTCGTGGAGGCAAGAGTAGACTGTTTTTTACCAACATACGCAAGCGGTACGCGTCTCTGCTCTGCAGAGTGAGAGCCAGCCCCAATCGAATCTTGGCTATGACTCTTTACATGAACCATTGCTTGATGATGCATGTGGAGAGAAGTAAGTTTTAAATGATAAAGAGTTTATATATTAGGACAATGTGTGTATGTTTATATTATGTATGTATACTAACAATATGGGAAGCTCCAATAGTATTTATCGTGTTATCTTATAAGGACGATAGTCACTTACCATCATGTGAGCAGTTAAATTAGCTTGACATAAAAAAAATGTAGAACAACACAAGTAATAAGAGAAACATGAAAATAAGAGCAATCGAGCCTTTTCTTCTAAACTTAATTATATATAAATAGAGGCCTTATTGTAAAACTTTCAAGCGTCATGTATAACATAAGAAACAAATTGATTTAGTGGTAAAACGATTTCTCCCCTAGATCCCGGTTAAACAAAAAATAAGGAAGATTACGTCGAACGTTAGATTTTCAATTTCCTTGCGTGTCGTAGGCGTCCCTTGCCGCTCCTTCGCTCTTTCCAGATAAATGCAAGTCTTTGATAACGCTTTACGAGAGACAACACTCATTTCCATACGAGTTATGCGTAGGAGTTTTTTAAATTTCTTTTTTATTCTATATTTTAAAATGAATAAAAATATTCTAGTTGCTCTATTTACAGAAACATTGTTAAAGCAAACGAGGACTTCGTTTATGGGGTTCGTAAAAGAGCCTTCTGGCTGATCCTAATTATTTAATACTAGCGACCCGCCCCCGGCTTTGCCCGGGGTGCAACTTTTATATATATGAACATTCCCCGTTTATCCCTCCTTTCATTAGTGAAAATCGAATTAAAATCGGTCTACCCGGTCACGCGTGATGCCGTGACCAAGGGAAATGGGGATTCATTTTTATATATAGAGATTATAAATGCGAAAGTTTGTATGTTTGGATGTTTATTCCTCAATAACAGAAAAACCGGCTGATCGGATTTGGATGAAATTTGGCACACAGATAGTTTATTACCTGGATTAACAACATATATATGACATGCTAAAAAAATGTTAGGTTTCCGAGAATGCTCACGCCAAGCAATTATAAAAGTAGCCTGTATTTTTCGTTGGTGGTACATGTAATCAAAGAGCGAGAAAATGAAGGAAAATCTGTCACCTACCTCGTGAATCACCATGGTCTTCACACACACAGAGGCCTGGGCCCGTCACATACACAGTCTAGAAGCTCCAGGACTTCACCACTTCAATGATTACACTCGCGGAACGGGAAACCTGAACAAATAGATAAACTACAAGCATATTAAATTCAAATCTTAGATCTAAGATTAGGTTGAGATCGGCGGGAAGAGTCTATGCGTGTTATTGTTGCGATGTTTTTCTTAGACTGATTTCGGTTTTAAAATAATGCCGCTTGTGCGGCTTGTGGTGGTGACAGATATATATATGGCGGGAGTGAGACAGCACATCGTATTACAGCGAACTACTATTAATTAATTTAAATTGACAAATTTGCGTCTACAGAGGGATCGTCAAACATTTTAAAAAATCGGCGCCACTTCGTCACAGCGATAAAAATGTCAGGCGTTATACTCATATATTTTCATTTTTCAACGCTTACGAAGTCGCGGGCTCAGCTAGTAGTCTATAAGTCTAGTAGCTAATTCCTTTCAAATAGATTTGAGCTTAAAGTTATTTTATACTATCAACCGCAATTTTTTTCTACAAATTATATATAAAAACGTTCCTCGTTTAAAGCTCTTTCCATTAATGAAAAGCGCATCAAAATCGGTTGCGTGGTTTAGGAGGAGTTAGAAAACATACAGACAGTCAGACAGATGCCGGCAGCGACTTCAAAATATACTATGTAAGAATGTGAATTAATGTGTGCATTTTATTTTATTAGCTAACCAGCGATTAAACGAAGGTCAAGCTAATTGTGGATTTGTTAATTGCGTTACAAATCTTCCCGCCACCATATTTAATTACTAACCTTTCCCCACGACTTCGACCGCATCCTTTTTTGTAGACAAACATTTATTCAATCTTAATTGCTGATATACTTTTATCAGCCCTTGAATTTTTATTTTTATTTTTGATGCAATTATTTTTGAACAGTACCTTTTTCTGGATGGAAGGTATCCTATGTCCTTTTCTATATCCCTGGCAACGTGTATGCAAAATTTCATGATAATCGGTTGAGTAGTTAAGGCGTGAAAGCGTAACAAACAAATAAACTCACTTCCGCATTTATAATAATGTACTGGCTGGTGCTCGCGGCTTCGTCCGCGTTGCAATATAAAAAAAAAATAACGCCTGACTAAATATATGAGCAATGTAACACCTAACATTATCTTTATTGCAGTTACAGCTTTGCCAAGCTTTAGATGATCCCTCGGGAACAGTACTTTTTTTTTGACAAAAGGTACCCTATGACCTTTCCTGCATCCCTGACAATGTATATGCAAAATTTAATGATGATTGGTTCAGCGGTTTAGGCGTGAAAGGGTAACAGACAGACAGACAGAGTTACTTTCACATTTATAATATTAGTATGGACTAGTTAAGAAAAGAAACAAAAAACATGTAGGCTACAACGAAAACGCAAACAAATAATTAAATTTGTCTACAAAAGAAATTTAAACTGTTTAAACGTGTGCATAAAATACATGGACGTCATTAATAGCGAGCTCGTGAAAAGGGAAAATTTCAATAGGATTCCAATCGTCGGGCCGATTATCCATTAAATAAATTTTATTCGTGTGATAAGACGAGGGGCGGGCGGGTGGCGGCGGTTAGGCGGGCGCCGGCGAGACGGCCTAGTCGCCGCCCGCCGCTCGCAAAGCGTCGACGTACCACCGCCCGCCCAGCGTCAAGTGCCGCGCTAAAATTACACGCCACAAGACCCACTGATAGTGAATTTCGTGTTTTAACCTCCAAGTGCGAGTGACTCACCGGCCGCGTCTGCTCAGCGATACCACCAGTGAGTATTACTATCAGCGACCCGACTTCCAAACGAGACTCAATCATCGAACAGATACGGCCGTTATACGGCCATTTTATAGAATGGGAACCGCCAACCTTGAATTGTTCAACATTATTTCGGTCACTGTAACAAATTGCACATTTTTCTTGACACCGACGATTGTCTCGCGAGAAATTTCCTCGGTGAAAAAAATTCGACGTCTTAAAGGTCGATACTTATAAATAGCTGTAAAATTACGTTAAGACAGAAACGGCGCTGCGGGTTTGTTTGGATTAGGGCCCCGTCTCTCACCATTAATATTCTCTGTGAGTACGAAAACAAGACACGAAATCATGTCAAGGCTTTGACGCTTTGTTACAAATACATATATGTACAAAAAATATGTCAATTAGCGCGATCTGTCACATTCTTAAATAATTACTAACTTGTATACAATATAAATAATGAAAGATGAATGGTTCGTTTGATGATTACTGCATCTTCTGAGTCGTTTTTAAATATTTACCAAATAGACACACAAGCAGTTGATACCCGCTGTAGTCTTTTAATCCAAAGAGGAAAAAAGAACAAGAAACAATCTCCCTGCTTGTGGCGTTTCCATTTGTCATGAAGACCATAGGCTTGTTGTATAATTCTGTAAATCTTTTTTTTTATGTGAAGATCGGCAGACAGGCTGACGGTCCACTTGATGGTAGGTGGCTACCGTCACCTATAACACAAGCAACGCCTAAGCTCCTGCAAGTGCGCTGCCGACTGCAGTAGGATTAAGGATAAGGGATTAGGAGTGGATAGTGAAATGGGCGCTGGCATCCCTTACTCACTCATCGAAACACAACTGTTATTTCACGGTGGTCTGCTGTAAGGGAGTGGTTACTGCCGCCAGACGGACTGCCCAAATGACTGCGAAACGCAGTGTGCCCTGCCACTTCTTTGTGGTTCATATCTTAACTAGTCCTAATCCTAACTAGCATTAATTATATTATCGTTAATATCAGTCTCTGTCTCTTCGCTGCTGAATGTAGGCCTCTCCCAAGGCTCGCCACCGCGCACGGTTTTCTGTCTTTCGCATCCAGCCGATTCCCGGGAAATCTTTCAAGTCGCCTATCCACCTGGCCGCAAGGCGTCTAACGCTGCGTTTTCCAATTCATGGCTTCCATTTGAGAATGCTTTTACCCCATCGGTTATCCGCTCTGCGACAGATGTAACAGTATTATAAATGCTAAAATAAGTTTATTTGTTTTCACGCCTTAACTACTAAACTGATTATCATGAAATTTTGCATACACATTTTCACGAATACAGAAAATTATGTAGGGTACCATTTATCCAGAAAAAAAATACTGTTCCCAAGTTGCAATCTAAAAATATAAAAATTTCAACTCCTGACAGCAGTATATGAGCAATAAAGATTTGAAAAAAATGTTGCTTATATACTTTTTTATTTTTCAACACTTAGTAAAAAGGGCCGCGGATAATGTCCCGGCCAAAAAATAGTCTGATACAGATATACAAAAGATAGTTGATTATATTATATTGCACTTATGTCTACAACTTTAGTCTTCGCTACAATATGTATAGGACCCACAGTTTTCCTTTAGTCTAATTGAAATGTAAGTGGTAAGTAAACGATTTTGAAATTTTTAGTTTTTTTTTTACTGTAGGTGTACTTTTAATTTACCATGTTACCATCTTACCGTGGCTTCCAGAAGTTACCATATTGAGTTTGGTTGAGTAATTTAGAACTACTGATATTGAAACTTTAGTGAATTACCTGAAAATTTAACCAAATTCGGTAGCACAGTTTTAACGTAAGTATTCAATTTTGTTTATACTTCCAGGTTTTAAAAGACTTTAATGTTCATCGATTAAATATATTAAAATAAAGGCTAATGTAATTTCAATATAACCTAATAAACTTTACCACCGACTGTACCAACACTGAGAGGTGTTAGAACAAAGGGAAAATAAAAAGCCACGTAATTTGGAATGGCTACTGAAGCCGCGAACGGACGTAGATCTAAGCCCGGAAATTGCATCTGTCTGAGGGCGACAACCGACAACTCGGTCTGTATTCGGGTCGGTTCCAATTCAACACTGTTACTACAACTTTTAATTCATTTACAAAGCTTCAGTGCTGTCATCACACTTTTTTTTATGAAAACCTTTATATACAGGAATATTTAGATATTATTTTGTTCGGACGGCAAAAGTTATAAAAAAACGAGTATTTCAAAAAAAGCTTTATTATATTCATAAGTTCAATCTACGAATGTTTCCGACACATATATTGGGAATGAGACCAACGTTTCCTATATTATCAATGATCTTAAAGTGAAAATTGTCAAGCAACTATACGAATTCGCCTCAGACGGAATAAAGTAAAAAAAAAACTAAATGAATAGAGTGAAAGACAAACAATGATGGCGAGTAGCACTTGAAATTGTCTCTACATAGAGGACCTTACCTTACCTTACCTTGATCCTTTGATCCTCTTATGCAATGGTTGCAAAATGTCATGTCCGTCCAAAGAATGAGGCAATAATCTTTTTCCCTTCACTTTTGTTAGTAAATCCTGGAAAAGAAACACCCATTGTGCAGATTGCCTTTTGGTTTCGGATATACCAATATCCGCCTTTTGGTTAACAATATATCCATCCAGGTTGCATCTCCTGTGATAATGTCAAACACAGCATTTGACTCAGATCAGTTTTATCATTTCGCGGCACCAATCTAAACGATGGCTTTTTTATTTTCTGTCAAATTATGGGGTATCCATCTAGCGCTAAGCTTCCTCAGGCTTAGATTTTCGTGTAAGAGTTTATGCACTTGACTCATGCCAATTCCTAAACTTGACCGTCACTCTTTCATCTGTTTCAATCATGAGCCGTACAGTTATTTTCAAGTTATTTTCATTTGTCCCCGTAGATGGACGTCCTTTACGAAAATCATCTGTGAGATTGCTACGACCATTTTTAAAGTTACTCAGCTCTATGTGACTTTACATTCACATAGAGCTTTTACATTTTAAAAGTAAGTAAAAGAATCACTTCAGCAGGGTGCTAATAATCGAACAAAAGGTTGAGTGATTTTACCTGAAAGCCACTATAGTTATTATAACGTTAGTGGAGATTCTCAGCGATACCACTAGTGAGTATTACTACTATTTATCTTAAAATTTCTTACCATTTACCATTTATATTTCTGTTTTGGTTTTGATATTTCTTTCCATTTATTTTAAAATAAAATATTTGGTTTAGCAAATTAGACGAAAATAAATTTAAGTCAAACGAACCTCAAAATCACGTCATTATTAATCTTCATTGACCTGCATTGTTATATTTATTTAATAAAATGTTTCCATGGTTTTCCTTCTATTAATTTACCATGTTTATTAAGATTGATGCCAAAAAAGTACAGCGAGTTATTTTTTCTAATTTCAGCCGCTTAAATATCTGGGTGTTGATTAGTTTTCTTTTATTTTTTTAAGAGCAGTTTTGCTTCTTTTAAAAAATAAAGGAATGTTTCCAGTGAGTAAAATTTGGTATCGCTTGTATTTATAGTACTTCTCCCTCCAGGATGCAGTTAAAAAATCCTATATATTTTATGATTTCTTATTTGATTTATATTATCTTACTCGATCTAAACATTGCATTTTTCTTTATTTGTCATAATATCGACTAATAATTTCACAATAATTCACACATATTGCAATATGGTAACACTGGTATAATGTCTCCATCATACACAAGAATCGAATCATAATGGAATAAGCCTACCAAATATATCTAACATTAAACAATTACGCCGAAAAGATATGAACGTTAATTTATTCAATTCTCATTGATCTTATATTCCTCTAGGGCGTTGATTTTTTTATATTTTTAGAAAAAAGTACTGATCCTTCGGGATCTAAGGAACTTTATCTTCTTATCTGATAACGTGAAAGTATTACATATAAACAAGAAAACAAAGTCACTTTCGCATTTATAAATGAAAAAATGTCAAGACATTTCGATGTGGTTGTTAATTTTTTTTTATGTTCTTATTAACTTCCCACAGAGAGCAAGACGAACTAATATCTCTAGCGAATGAGTATGCATAAATGCAAGGCCAGCAAAGAGCATTTCATGAAAATGGTTTAACACGAATAAGGTTGCATATATTAAAATAACAGGAGTGTATTACTTGAAACCCGTTTAACATAAAGGAATCCTGTTTTATAATTTTCAAAGGGGAGTGTCGAAATGAAATTGTTAGCGAATATTAAGCTTCCGATGTACGGATAAGTAGGTATGTCAAAACTCCAAACGTACAAAATTTTAATGGGACTAATTTACGGAATCACAGGGATCTACAATACCTTATGACCGACTTTGTTCCAACTTTACGCCCAATTAGCTGATTGTTCAACAAATGGGCTATTTCAATCACAATACTCATAATACTGGCCGAATGAGATCTAATGAATGTGAATATAAACCTTCCCGAAATTTTGATTTAATTGCGTAGTATTCTTTGCCTAACATTTATTTTCACAATTCGTGTTGAAATTTGCAAACAGGGTCAGGGGGTACAGAACAGTACATGGGTACACTTTTAATTCAGAAAAAGTACTGTCCCCGAGTTACGCGGACGTATAGTCGCTGGGATAAGCGAGTTTTACATAAAAAAGTCACGTTTTGTTTACTACTGTCAGACCGCTTTCCCTCTTATTTCACTGTACGCAGTGTGTCCCATCTCCGCAGTGTATCCCATCCCCATGGGACTTCATATACGCAGTATATTATGTGTTTAAACTCCCACTTACGGAATTCCACAGTGAAATACACAAGTGTATCCATTTAAAATTTATTCAATTTTAATGTATTGATGTTAAGATCGGCAGACGGGCTGACGGTCCACTTGCTACCTTCGCCTATAACACAAGCAACGCCAAAGCTGCTGCAAGTGCGCTGCCGACTACAACAGGATTAAGGATAAGGGATTGGCAAGGGATATAGGGAAATGGGCTCTGGCATCCCTTACTTCACTCACCGAAACACAACAGCACAAGTGCTGTTATTTCACGGTGGTCTTCTGTAAAGAGGTGGTTACTGCCGCCAGACGGGCTGCCCAAATGACTGCGAAACACAGTGTGCCCTGCCACTACTTTCCAGATCCAGGCCAGAGACAAATTTGCCGGGAATCGAACCCGGGAACCCTAGAACAGAGCGTTAAGGCAAGCACCCTAACTACTCATCCATGAGATCATCCAATTTTTAATGTATAAGTACATAAAAAATTACTTTTTAGGGTGTACCCAAGCAATAGCAATAGTCAATAACGTCAGTGCAATTTACTTGCACTACACTCTTAACTAAATGAACCATTTATTTCTATTACCATTCTCAGAATATAGAACAAGCCAGAAGGAGCGTTCAATCAAAATAGAATGCCGCGCTCTATTGCAAAAGATAAGATGGACGCTTCACATGTGATAGAAATTTATTTTACGTAAAAGATAAATTCGTTTTAAATAGAGCTTAAGGGCACCTTGTACGAGCGAGTGAAGTCAGTAATTCTCGTCTCAACTTACTTGAATACAATGACCGCGAGGCAGAATGCGATGCAAGAAATTCGCAGCCCTTCGCAATAATAAATTGTATTGCTTATGCGCAATAATCGCATAAGCAATACCAATATTTTAGAAAAATCTTTATAGCTGGTTTCATCGAAAAATATTATTGGCTTTTAGTCAGTAATTACAAGAATTTAACTTGCAATAGTGTGCATTAAAAAAAAATTGTACTAGATAAGATATGAACATCAGTTTTTTGTTCCCATTCAAACCTTATGATTTATTTCATATTATGATATTTCAGAAATGTTAGTTTTTTTTGTTGCTACGACCATTAAGGGCTTCACTTAGGCAAACGACATTTACAATAGAACTCGCTGGCGGCGGAGACAATTCAAGGGGTCTAAAAATTGTGTTTTTTTTTTTTACATTAAGCTATTATTAATAGGTACAGGATTCATATGCGCACAATACGCCGTTTTCGATAGAATTTTCAATAAAAGTCAAATTCTTCTTGTGTTCTAACTTTTTTGTGGAGTTTCTATTACTTTAACGAAAATTCTAATTAATACATTGGTTCTTCACATGTTAAAGTATAATATACATATATTTTTTTCAAAGCAATTGTGTTGTCTATTTCTTGTAACATCTTCATTAAACAATGGATATTTTTAGTATTTAGCGTTTGTCTCAACCTTAACTAACTAATCATGGAATTATGTAGTATAGAATTGGTAAGTTTCTCCCGTTGGAAAGTGAACTCTTAATAACAGATGTTTATGTAGGCAGACTTTGATTGAACTTCTTATAGTTTAAATGTAATGTTGTGAACGCTACTCTCAAGTTAATCATATTGTCTAAGCCTTATGTGTGATCGTGCTTTCTGCGTTATTCAGTATTCTGATGTATCTGGTGTTTTCGGAAAACAAGTTACTCACAAAAGTGATCAAGAATGTTAGTTGAGAGTCGTTTCAAAGTTTTCTGGTGTTATTTTGGTTTTTATGTTGCATATAAAAATGTGAGTGCTCGTATCTTTTTAGGAGTTTTGTGAAACTGGAATGTCGTAAAATGCTTTGTTCCTGATTCCGTTTTGATGACATACCCCGTCTGTTCTTATAAAATAAGAGTATAAACGTTTATAACAATGTTTCTTAAGAAATTTCATTTAGCTCAAGTATTTATCTTATTCAGTAAAAAAACCTAAGTAAACTTGGTAGGTATGTTTATTTGTATGTAGGAGGTAATCTTCGATATTATCCATCCGATTTAAAACATTCTTTCACCAATAGTTAGAATAGAATTTCAGGATGGACATAGGCTAAATATTTCACGCGGGCCCGAGCTACCTAAAAATAAAGATTTAAAGCTTAGCAAAAGTATAATTTCAGGCATCTATGTATTTTTGGCGTTAAATACTTTGTTAGGCGTAATAACTTTTATTTTTCAAGGCGAATGAAGTCGCGGGCAGCAGTTAGTATCTAGATATAGATTGACTAGCAGTTTAGGCTGGTGCATCTATTTCTGCACGATACATCATGTAGGTGTCTAATTGTTCTTGAAATGGTTCTTTGTTCTTTCCTGTTATCATCTCCGAGGTGTGCCTCTATGATATGACCACTTTATGAGAGAGAATCTACCCAATTGATTTCGTCCTCATCCCGTCAAGCCATGTCATATTGTCTCAAGCCATGTCCTAGGACAAGTCTGTTGAGATACCTATAGAGTCTAGTTCAGGTATATTACCTACAAGCTGAGCCCGCAACTTCGTACTCGAGGTATTCGGTATAGCGCGTAACTTTCTTGTTTGTAAACCAATTGGAATGAAGCAAAACTAAATGTTATGGGAATCTTGCTACTATACATCAGTTAAAACTGCATTCAAATCGGTTAAACCGTTTCTGAGATTAGCGTGCACAATCGCACAGACAAATAGACAAAAACGAAATTCTAAAAAAGAATTTTTTTGACCTCGGTAACATAAGTACAACGTGTACAACTTTTTTTAAATATCACGGCTCGTTTAAGATTTTATTATATGTACAGAAAATATGGATAGTCGCCCCGTACTCCTCTCTCTTTTCAAGTTTTAGACTTTAAACCTTTTCTAAAATAAGAATTTCCATATTTGTTACTAACGACTATATCATTCTATATTTTCCGTATAGATTGTGAATATTGGCAGAATAGTTCATAAATTAATTTTCCAATAATTTAATATCCCTGGGAATCGGGCTTCTTCAATCAAATTACAGGGAGATTGATTAAACAAAATATGAACCAATAGATCGACACAGCGTACGTTTAGTAAATTGGCTAGTAAACAGGAAAAGAAACACTATCGTATTTTTACAAATATTATGAGCTAGCGAACCGCCCCTAGCTTCACACGAATGCAATTTTTTCCTGAGACACAAAACTTCCTCGTTTGTCACTTTTCTATTAGTGAAAACGATTAGAACAATGGCCTTATAAATATTTTATACATAATACATAAATGATTAGAAAATAAATAAGTTAGTGTTATATGATTATTTGTTCGGTATTATTTGGTTAAGTATATGTACTTGTCCTTTCATTATTATTATTTTCTAGATGATTTCTAAACAATATGGTCTAACAGGAAACACGAGTTTTTTTCGAATTCGTTTTGCATTTAAGAAATAGACGGTTTATATACTCAAATATATTCATAGCAACATTGTCTTGTTTAGGTATGAGGAAACTTTTGCTATGGTTCCTTCCGGCTTTAGGTAAACATCTACTTACTTTTATGTTTCGAATTAAATGCATTCATAGTCTACGTCGGCTTTAAAAAGTTACAGTGTGCTTCCGGAGTAAATTGAGAATAATTTTTAGAATCAAAACTTCCTCTAAACGAGAGGTTACATTAAAAAAGTTACAATAAGTAAATGGTACAATTTCTATCTGTTTGTCTCCGACTTTATTTGTTCGAATTTTGTTTGTTTGTACCTACAGGCTTATCTCCGAAACTGTTTACCGATTTTGATGTATCATCATTCACATAAGAATCTATAATATATTTTTATGCTATAAGTATTCTTATAGGCTTCTTAAGTTTAATAATTGAAGAATTAATAATTGAAAAAAGTCGTGTGCGATTTTTACAAAATAATATAATTTAAAAGAGCGTTGTAAAATATTTAGGGGCAAATGAAACACATCGATTCCCTTACATTTCTAATTTTTCTATACGTAAAGGTCGTCCGTCGCCTATTAAGAGAACTTTATCAACTATTATTTTGACTTTAGGGGGATAAAGGTTTAGGAGGGGATACAAAACATGCCGTTATTTCATTGTTTTCTATTTGTGTTGTGGTTACCTATTATGGCTACGAATGTGAATAAGTGTGCGCTGTCACTACTGAATTAACTAACTTAAAGAACAATGGCGAACCCCCATACAAATTTTTGTTGACTTAAACTTTTCGCATCTACAAATGAAAAATATGTAAAATTATAGACTTTTTATTACTAAACTAAGTGGTCTTAGATTTGTTACTAAGCAAAGTCTGGAATTAAATATATTTTAGTTTTAATATTTTATATGTAAAGTAACACCTATTATTTCGATTAAAATATATATTTTGCGTATTTTAGATTAAAATAAACCGTAAGTACTTAAAACTGAGTTCAGAATAAAATATTTTTAGGTAAATTGTGATTAACGTCTTGCTACGAGTATGTATAGTGTTCTGTGGTATTATAATTTTTGTACATAGAATAATAACTAAAGCATTATTATTTTATGTTTTTGTATCTTATTTGCATGGTAGTTATAAGTACTACACACAACTACATTGTATGTAGTACTTATTATTTCCATGCTTATTTGTCACATTAAGTAAATTGTCATTTACTCAATTAAAGGAAGATGTAACAGAACACTATATACTACTTCACAAGGAGATGTTTAGTCAATTGTGTTTCTTTTAAAATTGATATTTATATCCGGACTTAGACAGACCATTAGTATAATTCGAAAAAACCTTGGAAAATTTAGTTATTTCTCTTTATATTTTGAACACATTTAAAGACGCTTCAAAAATTTTTGAACAAAAATTTCTGTTCTTTGCGATTAAAATTGAATCGGTCATTTCAAAAACCTCTTAAGGCTCGAGTCTCCTAAAAATTAGTGTTCTTGCATAATTTACAGAAAATAAATGTTTTTTTACAGTTACTAACAAAAGAATAAATGAAATATATTTTACATTTATTGAAAGTGATGGATTTGAAATTTCAAAAACACTTTTTTAATTTTATTTTGATGCACATTTTAATAGCTCTATTGGGCGTTAAAAATGCCTCTATTTAGGTTGAACGCGTTGAAGGTCTCATTGAAGCACATGCTACGTAAAAATTATAACAAAAATACGAAATATATTCAGTTTACATTTATTCTCATATCTTTAGCAATAATCTAAACTGGTTACTTTTTTGATAAACGCTTTAGTTTTCTTATTTAAAGAGGTTTAAAAAGTTGTAGTTTCATGAATTTTACCACTGCAAATACATATATTTTTCTGTTGAAAATTTTTTTTAATGCAGTCGCTCTTAAAACCACTTAGTAATGACCTATTTTTTAATAAATTAATGAAAAAAAAATTCAAAAAATATTTTTTTTTATGTACTTTTTAATAATTGCAATTCATAACAAAAAAGACGCGTGAAAGTGCGCTTAGTTCTGTTTGCTAAGGTAGAGTCGCAAAGCGAGACCGGAGCCTTAAGTCACATTTTTTTCCAACATGCTTTTTTTGCTGAAAATGGTTTCTTAAAGAGAGATGCCTATCAAGATAGCATTCTGCAAGAGCATATGCCATTTTATAACAACATTTTTAGATGGCCAACTGCAAATGTTGAAGATAATCCAGATGAGAATGATGGAGAATATGACTATGTACCCATAAACATATTAAAACATGACAAATTAATACATGTAAAATGATAATAAGATTATTTTTAAGTGTAATTCTCAATTATAAGCAATAAAAAATATGATTACTACTATTGTTTTGGTCTCGCTAAAACAACATACTTAAGTCAATAATTGTTTTTCAGGTTTTTTTCATTATTTCTATTAATAAGCTTTAAAGGTTATTCGGTATTTTAATTTTTTACCACTAAAATACTAAATTGAACATAAAAAAGTCTTTTCAAACTCATTTGATTGTGTATGAAACAGTTTTTATTGATTTCTGAAAAATTCTAATTAAGTGACTTATGAGGTTTTTGAAATGATCGATTCAATTAGTTTATAAGCAATAGAGAAACAGCTATTGTTTCGCGTATTATCTGATGTGGCTCGCATTCTATATATAACAACAAGATGTGCCGCAATATACCTATTAATCGTTTTTATTTGTATCAAGAACAGATGGATGGTGGATTGCGTATCAGACGCTAACTTCGGACCGATTCATGTTATATATAGAAAATGGGATGGAATCGTTTCTCGTTTCGTCTACACGAGATAGAAAAATTCGCACCATTATATTGGCAAGACTATATCCATCATAATACGCACCAACGAATCGGCCAAAATCACTCGATATCTACAGAGGTTATGGCAATCAATAAGTACCTATTTATAATCGACGTTTATTTTTGTTAATGTGATTTCAGGTTGACTTTTGAATGTCTGTCTGTTCTTAAATATGTATTCCATTTTTATAGTAATCTGACCCCATTTGGATAAAAATAAAGTGACTACCTATTTGGAAAATTTGGTTAAACTGTCTAATTTGAATATAGTGAAAATAAACGTGGATTTCTTATTCTTATATATTTATAAACTAACTTTATAAATATGATCGCGCCCTTTTTTTCAGTTGTTAAAAAACATTAATTAAATCTTAATTGCTCATGTATTTTTGTCAGGCGTTGATTTTTTTAGATGATATCTCGGGAACAGTACTTTTTTCTGGATGAAAGGTACCTATGTAATTTTCAGTATCCCTGACAACGCGAATGCGTTTCATGATGATCGGAAAACTTTGCATGAGTTTTGCAATAGCGAATTTTCCATTGAAGGAAGTATTGTTTCAATTATTGCTAGGTATAATAATGTGTGTTGTGAGTTTATTGTATGAAGACCATATTATATAAACCAGCGATTCGCCCGAAAATGCTTTTCGTTGACTGAGTTGCTTATAAAAGGCCATTATTGTTAAAGTTTGGGTCTGCAGTGAAAATATTTAAATAAATAATTTTACTTTGGAAAATAAAATAAACTCCTAACTTTAATTGTTGCAAATTCCCTAAATGTCTGAAGTACTTATTTATTTTTTTAATCTATGTTACGGTATTCAAAATTTCAACATAATGGGTTCTTTAGATAACGTGTGAAAGCAAAACAAACAAACTCTCTTTCGCACTTGTAATATTAGTAGGGATATAGTTTAGTTAACATTTTTTTAATGTTAAGATCGACAGACAGGCAGATGGTCCACTTGATGGTGTTTGGCTACCGTCGCCTATTACACAATGCCACATGTACTGCAGACCATAAGTGGATTAAGTATAAGGGGTTAAGAAGGGATAGGAAATGGGCTCTGTCATCACTTTTTTACTCACCGAAACACAACAGCACATACGTATGCTGTTATTTCGGGGTGGTATTGTGTAAGGGGGTGTTAATTGCCGCCAGACGGGCTACCCAAATAATTGCGAAACAGACTGCCACAATGCCTACAAATAGTAGTTAAAATTCGAGTAATTGAAATGTCTAAATAGTATAAAACAAAGTCGCTCTCCTTATTTTATTTTATTTTTCGATTGTTTCTTTTAAACCAGGCTACAGTTTTTGATACGGAATGAATAAAGCGATATGCCAGGGCAGGTTGTTTGTTAAATATGTATTAAAATTTAAAACGTTTGGTTATAATATAAACCTTAGGTAATATATTTCTATTTTTCATGGAATATTATTAGGAGATTTTAAGGGTTTTTTAATGCACAACCGTGCTCAACGTATTCCAATCTGGGTTAACCGCTTCGGGTGACAGACTCGACTTTAACTTATTCCGGGTGAAGTCCACATTTGACTTTCAAAATATTTGAGACTTTGGTGGAGCGCGAATTTCGGATACAGGGTCGTAGGTAACTACAGGTTAAGTTGGGTCGAGTAGAAGTTGCCCCATGTTATTTCAAAGGACCAAAAATAATATCTTATAATCTCTATAGCGATATAGCGGGAGAATTCAATAGAATATTAACGTATATATATAATAAGGCTTGTAAGGCATTTTTACTCACCCCGCACGTAACAGTTTAAAATAGCATTTTTTTTTTCTATGAAAATGAAGTTATTGATACTTAAAAAATATAAAATAAAAATCATTCATATTCTTCTTAAAAATAACAGAGAAACGCCGATTTTTTTTATTTTTTTATTATAGATGGGTTTGCTCTTGACCAGCATCTATCCATGTAGGAAGGATCAGGCCGAAGATGGAGCGAGCTCACCCAGAAGATGCCTATTCACTCGAACCTTGAAAAGACTTGGGCTATATGAGCTCGGAAATACAGACGCCGGCAGGGAGTTCCAATCCTTAGCAGTGCGCATCACAAAAGATGTTTTAAAGCGCTTGGTCCGAATTAGAGGGATTTCGACAAGGTGAGGATGGTAACCAGCCGTACGTCTGCATGTCCGATAGAAGAAAAACAGTTTAAAAACAGTTTTTTAACGTCGTAAAAAAAAAACCGTTTCAGGCACGACTTATGTTGTCGCGGATGTTGTCTCATAAAGTTCCCGTGACCCCGCCCATCTACGGCCACGCTTCCACGCTCGAAAGTCTAGGTTTTAGCCGGAAGGAGTCCTGAATACATGAAGATTTCCCAGAGTTAAAAAAGGCAAGACATTTATGAAATACGCAATTTCTTTAATGCGAAACAATGTTTCAATGAGCCGCGGGTCGACGGTGGGTCCAGGCTGCTACTGATCTGCTTTTTTGCTTTTTGGATCTGCCTTTTTTTCTACTTTTTGGAGAATTAGGGGGAGGCCTTTTCCAGCGGTGGCCGTCTTACGGCTGAGGTGATATTGATGAATGTTTAAAACAGTAATTAAATAATAGTTTTAAATTCTTTTCTTCGGCGTTCGTGGGCGAGTTGTAAAATGTAACGAGTTGGATTGCAATCACGCTCGCTTGTTGTACATTCGTTAATCCATTCGCTCCCAAATGAGTTGAATGGATGCTTTACACGGAAAACGAGATCCAGTGGAATAGCGTAAAACATTGAATGGAGAGGTTGCACTTTGTCTTCAAATGAAGTATAGTATTTCAACTAACAATTTAAGCTTTTCTATAGAATAGCATTGCAGTCAAAATTTTTACAATTATGTTGGATTTAAAAACCTTCACATAGGAAGGGACCTTCACATATTTGACACGAATTAATTATTTTTGTTAGCCAGCCTTCTAAAAATTCTATTCTAAAAATAATTACGCACAACAAGGACCAACTAAAATTAAACCATCCAAATCCACTGACAAGAAACCTAATGGAAAAGAAACCGGGTACAACTATCAAGAGACTAAGGAGGCGTGGGCCACGCATGGGGCGCGTTTTGGGCAAGTCCCTGGATTTTGCTCCAAACACGTCTGTAAATAAATATTTAATATCCAGCTAAATATCACATGGATAGATTGCAGGAATAAAGAGAGATAAAAAATATATAAAAAAACAAGGAGGTCAAATTTGAACTCAGTTTTAACAATAATACCAATTGTTGTCTTAGATTTTCACGTTTTAGTAGGTTATAAAAGTTATAAATCTACATAGATTTGACAGATATATGCTGCTTCAGTTGATAATGATGGGTAAGGTGGAAGGGAAGAGACGCCATGAACGAAGGAGAAAGTCGTTGTTACGAAATTTCTGGAATTGCCTCAGTCGAGCGATTGTTTTAGTTTGATCTGAACAGACAAGTTCAAGGAGTTGCCAGTTAACCTTAAGGACTGAAGAAGTACTAGGAGAGACAGAGATAAAAGTTTTCGTAACATGAAAAGATATTTGGACGTAGTTTATGAAAATATGTAGGAATTTATCTTCATTTCGCTTGTGGTCCGTAATTCAGCTGAAAGAGCGCGCGCCATCAAAATGTCCTCAGAGATTCCTCGACTCTGAGCTATTACATGTCTTAATTTCTCTGCGACCTTGTCCGGACGTGTGGAACGTGCCGCGAACTTAATACGGCCCGGTGGTCACGTAGCTTTGTTAGTGTACGTACGTAATAAAGATGCAAGTGACTCAATTGTGTCTCCTAAATCATTCTCACTTAGAATGATTTTTTAGCATTTCACTCTTTTGTAGATCAGTGCAGATTTTATATCAGTGTATTTGTGGGTTAAACTCCATTACGCTAACTGTGGTTTGATAGGACCTAACATATCTTCAAAGATAAGCACGCTAATCCCAGAAAGGGCTTAACTGATTTGAATGCCGTTTTCACTGATGTATTGTTGCAAGCTACCCGTAGCATTTAGTATTTTTTTTTCATTACAATCAGTTTACAACAAATGATTAAATATATATAAATATTTAGAATATATAGAGAGGGCATTAGTAAAATTTTCCTACAAAAATATTAATGCTGATCGCCCTAATCAGGATGGCCATGGCGTAGCTAAATAGCCTTGTGAAGTTGGCGAAGGACTGAGCTATTTTGTACCACGTGGTTCTAAATGTTACATTACGAATTCTTTCTTCTTGTCCGATCTATAAAGTTGAAAATCTTTGGTTTACAAACAAAAAAGTTACGCACTATACCGAATACTTGTAGCACCGTACGAAGTTGCGGGCTCAGCTAGTCATATACACATAAAATCGTAACGCCACAGAGGTATTTAACTAATTCAAACCTGCGTTTCATGGAGCTGAGCGTTGTATCCTAAAGGCAATTACTTATATAGAATGAAATTAAATTTAATAATTTTATGTAAATAAATTGTAAAATTAATTTAACAAGAACACTTCTCCGTTTGCGTTGAATAAACTTTATAGAATATTCGCACTGAGAATGATTGACTTCGTCGGGTCAGCGGTCAGGGCGTGCCACAGGGGAGATACGGAGCCTTTGGCGTAGACAAAACGTTAGACAAATTTCTACTCAGACTAATAATAATTCTTCAATATTATGGAATCTGTCAATAGCCATCCACGTTTTGTTTTTCATATATAGTGATTGACCGATTTCTAATTTCAGAAGGGATGTTGTCTTTGTAATTCCGGAGCGGATTTGGTAGAAAACTTTAAAAAAACGTCACTTTGAATTTGACCTATTTTTAGTTGAAAAGGAAGTTTCCTTTTTAATTAAAAATAGGTTTATCTGCAATAAGTTTTTTTTTTTCAAGATTTATAAGTATATTATGAGTTGTTTTATTCACGTCAAAAATATTTGTTTACAGGATGGTCTGAAAAAGGCCCTACATCCTCTTAAGATTACATCTAATCGTAAAACTAACGAGGATTTTGAATTAATCTAAATGTGTATATCAATTAATAACTAAGAATGTGTCCATTAAAGCTATTCTTAATTTCTCTAATAAGTTGGCGATATTTTGTTTTTGTGTTCTTTATGAGTTGCCTAAATTGATGGGTCTAAAGCACTAACATAAAGGTCAGAAGAGAAGGAGGAAGCCTTTGCTCCACAGGGAGAATTTGTAGTTATTAAATCTTTTCTACTACAAGTTTTTCATAGTATCTATTTGTTCTGTTTTGACATTTAAAAAATAAATAGTAATGCGCATTTGTCATGTCTTTTAGTTACCTACTTTGTTCTGGAATTTGTCGATCATAATAACGACACTAAGCGTGGAACAACTTGTATTGGTGATAATATTTCATTAGGAACTGGCAAGGAAAAAAAAAACGAAAATAGTTATAGAAACTGAAATATCAAAAAATCAATCGCCTCTTGATTGCATTATAACAAAAAAACAAAATACGTTTTTCTAAGATTGGGACCATGGAATTTTTTAAGAAGATTTTCTAAACAAAAATTGTCTCTTAAAAACATCATAGTGGAAGCTCGCATTATCTCTATACTTCACCCCTTACGACAATATATACATGTGTCTGAAATATTTAGTCTTCAGTTCATTGAGCTAGAATCTAGATTCCCATATATATATGTAGGACCAACGAATTTACTACAGAGAGCATTTGCGGATGATAAGGTATGGTATAGTATACTTATTACTTCGTGGCGTTCGAAAGATTGATAACTATAGACTGACTACTATCTATTCACCTATAATATCTATCCATCACATACATTACTCAATACCTATCTTCAAATACATTAACAAACACAACACACACACACACACATACACACTTAGCCTTATCTAACTAGGCATAGCTAATCGTATTGTAAATAAGAATTAAAAAAAATGTATCACTTAATTCTTAAACTCTTAAGAGATTTCAAAAAACCAAATACTTTAAAACCTTAATGAAAATTCCTGAAGCACTTTTTCAAGGAAGGTGCCAGAATTACAAATGATATCCATTTTATTTAGTGTCTTGATTTTTTGAGTTCTCTTTGAACTTTGGATTGAATTAGTTATTAATAACTAGCTGAGTCCGCAGCTTCGTACGCGTGGCATTCGGTATAACGTGTAATTTTTTTGTTTGTAAACTGATTGGAATGAAACAAACACTAAATGTTACAGGAAGCTTGCTACAATACACAAGTGAAAACCGCATTCAAATCAGTTGAGCCGTTTCAGAGATTAGCGTGCACAAACGCACAGTCAAACAAACTATTTTTTTTACTATTTAATCTACAGACACGATTCGTTTGATTTTATTATTATAGATATAGATGGAGATGGAGATGAAACCAAATATATCAGTAGAAGCCTCTTGGTTTATTATATTTTCCAAATTACTTATAGCAAAAAATATCACGAAACCATTGCATGACTTTGTTTAATTCTTTTCTGTATATTATATTATATCTAAAAATGTTACATAATAAAGCCGCTGCTTCTCCGTCATTTTCTTCAAAACGAAAGAGCGATAAAGGAATAAGGTTCATGGAACTATATGTAGGTAATTTGCAGAAAAAAAAATAAGCCTGGGGGCAGATCTCTAGTGAATATATGTATAAAAAGAGTTTAATACTAGGAATTCCACGTGCAATTTAAACAGTTTGATGAGAGAAAAAAATCTTATATTATAACTAGCTGACCCACCAGACGTTGTCCTGCCAGAACCCGAAATTAATTCTGAAACCCGACCGTGGTGCCACGTATCGGGGCAAATTTTATTTTCAAACCATATGTTAAAGTGACGCGTCACTTCACGTCAATGAACGACAGTTAAATTATTTGAATATTCTTCATACAAAAATACTAAAATCGCGATTAAAAAATGGGGGTGGGGGTACGATAGTGAAAAATGTTTTATTTTTCATTTTTTTTTAAATTACCAAATATTAAAAAAAAAATCATAAAAATCGGTCTAGCCGTTTTCGAGGAGTTTTGTTATTGTGACTGTGACAAGAGAATTTTATATATATTAGATTAGATAAGTATACAATGTTGTATTAAGAATGTTGACAAATATTGTTCATTGATTTTTTTGTTGTGATTCGTGGACGAACAGATCTTTTTATAGAGTTCTATAGAGTTCGGCACGTGAATGTAAGTGACCACTGCACAACCCCTAAACACGTGATGTAAGGGAATCGAAACTGGAAGCAACCAACCAAGTAATAAAAGTACCTTTGTTGTTCCTGTTATACAAATTGACACGCAGTTTCTTCTTTGCTAAAAACACTGATTTTATGGACGTTGGAGTGCGTGGAGTATTAACTGAAAGGTAATATATTTACTATCCTATCAAATATCCTTATTTTGATTGACATAATGTAAATACCTAATATACACTAATATACTATTGGACATTTAAAATAATGTGATTAATACTCCAAATAGTTCCCGTGGATGTCGTAAAAGTTTTATTTATTTGTTTTATATAAAGACAATAGTCAGACTTTCTACTGTCACGTATTTAAGTTGAATTATTAGAGTTTTAAGTTTTATAACACAATGACGTCGTAACATAATAATGAAATTACAAACGTCCACAGAAATTACTTCCAGCTGCCCAAAAAAGGCAGATCCACGAATATGTCTCAATATCAGTAACACGGTTCACTTGTAGGTAACTTGTTGATTAATTAAGTATTAAAATTATAAATTATAATTACGTTTAATTCAAAAAGTTATTAGTTAACATAAAACATAAAAATAATTATTTTAAAGGGCTCAGGCGTCGTAATATTCCTCCGCTCCGCTATCAGCTTTAGGTAACGTGCCCAGAAGGCTGGCGGCATTGCCACGTTGGATGGCAATGCTTATTCTTTGTGCAAAGTAAAAGCCAGCCCTCTGGTCGCGTGAAGTGCCGATCAGTCGTTTGGAGATTTCTTTAAAAAGGGAATGGGCACTCGGGCCCCATGGCCCTAGTGTTTCTACCCCAAACGGCTCAAATATGTAGTCACCAATAAGTTTGCTGTATTTGCGTCGTTTGAGTGTTTCCGCGGATGCAGCAGCAGTCCCGGCGCAGCCTGCTGTGCTTGGCAGATGTGATGGCGCGAGGGTGTCGACGCATGTAGCATCCCACACCAAGGGTCTACCCATCTTCCAAGGCAGTAATGACATGCCATCCGGTCTCTTCCCATCATCTCGTGACAAGCCATTTGGTTCGAGTAAGGCAGGTACACCGGCGGCAACAAGAGCACGGCGGATAATGTCGTTGAGATGCGCGTGTCGCGGAATGCGGCCTGCACTTCTGCTGCATGATAGGCCATGATGCCCGAGGTGATCGACGGCCTCACTACAGCAACATCGGTGCTGTAGTGAGAAACACACGGGACGCCCAGACGTAGGCAAGTGGCGATACGGAAAGTACTGTCATCGAGCATAGTTCCTATATTAGGCGACGGGAGTGCATGAAGCCATGCCCCTGACTCCCATTTACCCGCAGCCAGCAGACGAGCACGCTCGGCCGCACTGGAAGAAGTATCAAGAAGATAATTTCTAACATTGCAACAGAGCGGCCCATCCCACTGTCTCTGGGAGAATGGGTTGGTCGGAAGGTCAGTGTTCGGGCAAGCTAACCGCCAGGCGTTCTGTGCTTCGGACTTGTACAGCAATTCCGGATTAACCAGTGTAGGAGATAAAATTTTCCTGGTTAATGCTTCTGTGCTGTATATGGAAGACAGAAAGGCTGGTAAACTTACATCAGAAATTTTACGGATGCCGAGACCGCCCAGGCGAGCTGGTAAGGTCGCCTGTTGCCATGCCCGGTCATTTATTGCTATATTAAAAATTTTGCATAAAGTGCTACGAATAATTTCGTCCATTTTTTCTAAAAGTGCCGAATGTTTCCACAAAGGGGTAGATCTAAGGGTTTGTGTAAATTTAGGGACAAAAAGGCAATACCGGATGATTGTAAATGCCGAATGCATATTAATTTCGTGTAGCCGGTCGGAAGTTTCGTTGAAGTTTTGGATTTTTTCCTCTATGAAGGTATGAAAGCCTTCTTCGAGGATTGGAGACCCGAGGAGGCGAAACGAGCTTTTTTCAATAATTTTTATATTAGGCAACAAAGAATAGAATTTTTTTAAGGTTGAAAGCTTGTCTATTTTATCGTTGACAAAAATTTCACATTTGCTAGAATTTAGTTCCAAACCGATACTTTTAAATTTATTTTTTAAAGACGCCAAATCTTGAAGGACTGTTTCTACATCGCCTCCGAGGGTTCCATCGTCTAAATACCACATGTTTAATTTGGAATTTAGTTGCCGAATAATGGGGTTTAGGGCTAGGCTAAAGATAACAGGTCCGAGTGGGTCACCCTGTTGACAGCCTACTGATGATTCCAAAAGATTGTCCTTAAAAAGTAATTTTGAGGGATATCTGTAACATTGCCAAAGACAGTTAAAAATTTTGGGCGTTTCCAATTTAGCTTCTGTCAACAAAGTGTCCCTATTCACTGAGTTGAAAGCGTTTCTCACGTCGATTTTTAAGATGACCTCACCTTCACCGCAGCCAAGGTACGTCGATAAGGCATGTATGGCGGCCTCACAGCCCCCCTTTGAGCCGAAACCAAGTTGGAGGGGTTGTAATTTTTGCGATAATTCTGTTCGGTAGTGGTTGCAACATATTTTTGCTGCCATACGTCTGTATGTACACCCTAGTGCAATGGGACGGATGCCACCATCCTTTTTGCGCAGGGCGCACAAGTTAGCGCCGTATAAAACGTCGATTATGGAATCATTCACATTGCCGGAGAGCATAAGATTAATTAAAGCTGTCAACTCCTCCAAGAGGGTATTACCAGCTTCGCCAGCGCCTGAGCTCAAGAGGTCCTTTAGGTGTTGTGGAGTCAACCCATCGAGGCCGCCGGCGGAGCCACTCTGGAAAGAGCAAACAGCTGTGGACACGTCCTTGGCTGTAATTGATAGAACATTAGAGTTGAAAACTGGCGCATCGGGGAAAGAGAGATCATCAGCTGGTGCGGGGTGCTTGCTCTGCAGATCTGCGAGTGTTTCTGGAGAGCAAGGCGCCACTATATCGTTACTAAATAGTAGTCTAGAGGCGCCTCTGATATTACCTTCCCTTAGTTTTGCTTCTACATAGTGGAACGGAGGTTTTTGTTTAAAATTAATTGATTTATTCTCAAAATTTTGTGTCGAAATGTGACAATTATCTTTAATTAGGGTGGTCAAACTTTTTTTAAGAGTAGAGTCTGTATTGACATGAAGAATTCTATAAGGGAATGTGAGCAGTTGTTCCCAAGCCTTTGTAGAATTTTCCCGGACAACAAGACCTATGCAGTGCGACAAATTTTGTGCCACTGAAGGTCTGGCACCACGGGGAATTCGTTTCAGTACTGGTATTGTGTTTTTTAATTTTGCGATGTGTTGCCAAAAGGGTATGTGTGATGTATTTGTGTAAGTGGCATTTGTTGTGCTGCCTAAAGATACATTTTGCGATTTGTGCACTTTGCTAGAATGTACCTTTAAGCCATGCTGACCTTTAAAGGGGCGGGACTGGGGACATAGAGGGCACCGCACTAAATTATCGCGTGATGTGCTCGGTTGACTTGTAATATTCGCATCACCATTGCCACCGGAGTCTAAGCTCATAGGGAAATTTTGTTTACACACAGCAAGCGAGGTCACAGCCGTCGAAAGCGTTGAGTCGCGGGGCGAAGAGGTCGTCGGCAGGACAGCCGCGTCAGCGTTATCTCTTGTCTTATGCAGCGTCGCACTGTACGTCTCTTGTGTGAGAGGCTGAAGTCACGACTTCAGCCCGTTCTTCAGTAGAGTGGATTTTGCTTCTTACTTGTTTGTTGTTTGTGTTTATAGTATCGAATCGAATTGGTTCTTTGGTCCTTACGGTTTTCTTCGCAAGCGTTTGCTGATTGTGCAACAGTAAACTTGTACCAAGCGGGTAATTCCTGTGCGATGTGTTTGCATTAAACAATTAAAAGTGCTGGATCATCCACACCAGAGCAATTCATGTTTTGTTCACTGCGAGCCGACACTTGTACGTTCGGAGTATGAGTACTTAACGACCAGAATATATTGTCTTATGTATTTATATTATCACACTAGATATTTTTATTAAAAATTATCACAAAGATTTGTTTGAGAAAAGCTGTTCAGTATTAAAAAACCAAAATAAATTAATAAATTAATAAAATATTATAATAGGACATTGACAGCTCATGTCATTCAAAAATAATTATAAATTATAAATTAAATAAATATAAACATTCAAATTAAAACAAATTCCCCGTCGCCATCTTCAATAACGCGGCAGGTAATCCTTTCGTAAAAGTTTTACTTGTACACCTTTAGTCTTCATCTTATTATTCGTGCCATTATTCTCTACACCTACATCAGACGATGCACGATGTAGCTATTGTGCAAATTTCAACAATACGAGTTTCATTATTGCGTAAACATTTGATAAATTCAATAAGTTCTTGAGAATAACACGAAGGAACATTTGCTGGTAAACTTTTTCATAAAACTCAATACGACATCTCTTAGCGTTTCGGTATTCGGCAACTCTGTCGTTTTCTTTTGACACTTAAGTTTATGAGGAGTGACACATTTCCTAGTGACAACTATTGGACTACCAACTAAATTATACTTAACGTAGGTAGTTCTCCATATCCTGTTCAAGCTAAAAATAAATATTTGTGCAATATTAATAGTCAAAATTATATTATTCACATGTCTATCATGTGAAAATTGATTTAATGTGTGCTGAATTTAATGAAAATCAGGTAGGCGATTTGGGAGTTAAGAAGGAACATAGTCCGGACAGAGATACGTTCATTTTAAGGTACCCATAGATATGTATATAAACAGGGAAAACTTAGAAATCGAAAGCAGGTTTCTCTGTCGCATTTATACTAGGAGTATAGCCTTGCGCACGCGCCTTTCTCTGTTCTTCTTTCTCTCATTTATAAAAACTTGGTCTCTCTTGCACGCATGCTTTTTCATACGCCGCGCACGCGCAGAAATTTTGGTTTTCTCTCATCGACAGTGCCGGATCCCTGAGAGAGTTCCCCAAAACCATCCAAAACCCATTTCCAAGTCAAATCTTGATGAATGGTGTTTTTTTTAGTTTTATAGAAATTTTTTTTTATTGAAAAAAAATATTTAATGTACAGGCTTGTTTACGATTTTATTATATGTATAGAATAGAATATGCCATAATATACGTATGTACACGAACACTAAATAATTAAGCACAGATTGGGAACCAGAAACGTATCTGTCCCATATCTTAATCTTGCAATTTACATTTTGTAGTCTGCAGCAAATTGAATTGTATCCGCTACGCAATTTCCCTAACGTTAGATATTTAATAGGATTTTAGTAATGAGTTCTTAATTGTTTCATTGAATTAATAAGTTCAACATATTTTCTAAATCAGATTTCTACGAAGAAACATTTTTCTACGAAGAGTGTACGAAGTGCATCTAGTGATTTAAATTAAAAGTATTTTAAGACTTTTACATAAAGGATAAATTACCAAATATAGGTATGTTATTTTATAACTAAAATAATAGATATATATGTAAAAGAAACTCATGTTAATTACACCAGTTATAACTCGAGAACGAACGGACCGAATTTTGTGATGATTTATTTGTTGAATTTGTCTGAAACACTTTTAAAACATCTGAAATGTCCAGGAAAAAAATTTCTTACACATTTTGTATGAAATAGGTTTTCATTCTGAGGTGGTACGAAGTTTTCCGTGCCATCTAATTAAATATATAACATAATTGGGCTTTTATAATACATCAAAAGTTAAAAAGTAATCTTTCTCCTTTCATAAAAGTAATCTCGGTAACATTTCTTAAGTAGCTTAGTGGTTTAAGGATGAAAACATAATATATAAAATTTCACATCTTTAGATTTTATTTTGAATAGTATTAATTTGGCTGTAGATAGAAGGAAGCTTACGAAATTCAATAAATCTTTTATATTACTAGAATCTTTTAATAGTAACTTGTATATCAAATTGACGTTGAAAAGATAAACTATAGCTTCTTGCCAGTTTTTCCTCATAGAATATGCATTCAAAACTAGGATTCAAAGAAAGGATTGACTTTTTAAGAAGCTGAAATTGAATCTATTATTACTATAAAAAAATATTTTAATTAATTTATTTATTAAGCTTTAATTTACCTACTCATTGTAAATAAGTCATCTTCCCACATCAGATTTTCAAGCGAACATAATTCCGTAATTTAAATTATACATTGTGTGTAATAATCTAATCCAATTATAAGGAGATCAACATTCAAGGGGCAAACTTCCGTATGAGACTGTGACAGAAATCAAATTAACCCCGTTCACGAGTGCGCATCACGTCACTATGAATAATGAGGCATACAGAGCATCAGTTGTAAACTGGAAGGATTCAAATCTGTCATGGCAAATCAACAATAATGGCCTGAAGTGTGTGGCAATCAATGAGGATTCCATTAGAAGGGTGTCGACGTCCATAGTGTTGTACCTCAAGCGTTATTAAGTTATTAGAAATGTTGAGGATACATGAGTCAACTTAAAATCATTATTTCTTTTATTTTCTAAATGAAAAAGTTTGTTAGAATGTTTGTTACTTTTACACGCAAAAACTAATATCTAATATAGGCTATGTTTTATTAAGATACGCGGACACAGTCACGAGAAAAAACTAGTTTATAATATTAAAGAGTTTTTGAAGATGATTGTTACTCAATCACGCATAACTGTTGGGCAGATTTTGGGAATGAACCATGTCCAGGAGTAGGTAATTCTCATTTTTTCTCATAGACCACTTTCAAAATTTAGCTGGTTCCGGTGGACCTCCTGCAGCTACATTTCTACCATATCCCCAAAACTCGACAAAAAATATGAAGATTAGATCACGAATGGGGAGTTTTCTAAATGAAATAAATGAGAATTTTTTTTTTCTCATCCCTATTTTTTTATCACGCCAACGTAGACCTCCGTCGAGTCTCCCGTGGACTCCTGGAGACCACTTTGGGAACTAAGGATATTTGTCTAAAGTCTACTGTAAAGACTGACGATATGCATTATCAGACAGAATTTTGAAGTGACATCGGATTTCTGTGTAGTATATTACTAGTACCTTATATGTTCTGCAATTAATGATGTAATTTATTAAGAAAGTTTAAACTTTGTTTCAATTTAAGTCTCTATTAGATGAAAGATGAATAAATAAGCCGGTGTTGTTCATGACTGTATTCGGCTTTAGCATTCAGCAATGCTTACATATGTAACATGTAGGCGTGTGTGACATGTAACATGTCTAACATGTAGGCGTTCCTGAGTTGGCGGCAATTGTCGCTAGTCATCACACTAATTCATACTACTATAATCCACTTATTAAACTTAAATGTTCCTAAAGTCCTTTTTAGTTTCTCAAACCAATTTAACGTTATATATTTCACCTGCAAGTTTGAGAATCTATTTAAATTTATAAAACACTAGCGGCCCGTCCCGGCTTCGCACGGGTGGACATATATTTTTTAAACTTTGGGAAAAATGTAGAATAAATGTATCTTAATGCAGGACATAAGCAGTTTTTTTATTTTCAAATTAATATAAGTTATTTTACTCGCTGATAGCTTTCTATAGGTGAAATATATTGTAAAATCGGTCCAGTGGTTTTTGAGGGGGGATAAAGAGCGGAGATTGAGGAAGGGTGAGTAGGTAGCCTATGTTATTCGCTCATAATGAAATTTTCTATGGGCTTTTTTTTTTAAATCGGTCTTTTAGTCTTTAAGTTTATTCATTACAAACATATATTTGTATGCAGGGGGGTAAATGGGGAGGGTGAGTTGCTTATGTTACTCGCTGATAATGTAGCTTTCTATAGGTGAAAGAATTTTTAATTCGGTCCAGTAATTTTTGAGTTTATTCATTATAAACGTACAAAAATATATAAATACAATTCTTTAGATTAGATTAGATTAACATATTATTATCATGTTAACATTTCTACCATTAGAACTTATTTTAATCATGACTGATGTACTAAAAATACCTCCCTCATTTCTTTTTCAATACTCAGTTCCAACCCTATTGCTCTTGACGGGGGTCGGGTGGCAGCGGTATAGATCGGGAAATGGATGTGGAATTCCTGTTTGATCGTAAACGTTTACCGTAAAAGCATTGACAACAGTAACCAAAGGAAAAGGTAATTTTGGGAAATGTCTGTGTCGCATCAGGCTTGTGGTTTAGTTAGAATCCCAGAATGTATACTCGCCTTAATGACGTTAGACCCTGTCGGGCATATTTTTCTTCGCTTCCCTCAAAGTTCGTATTTCCCTGACAAACTTACTTTCCAGTTTTTGAACGAGAAAATTTAAAAGTACGAGCCTTAAGACTACGAATAGTTTTTCCGATAAATTTGACAGACACAACCCAACGTGTGTCTCTAACAGCAATTATTTATTCAACTAAGAGTTTTTAGAACTTCTTGTAACCTTAACATTTTTATGTATCCTATATTTTAATCACGGTAATAAACAACGTGCGTAACTAATTTTATTCAAATCCGTACAGTAGTTTATACGTGACAGGGTAACAAATATACATAGACATACATCCATTCTTTCGCACAAACTTTCGCAGTGGCGATTTGACGATTCCATTGGTCGAGTGGTTAAAGTACTCGCTTTAGCGCTTTGTCTCAAGGGTTCCGGGTTCAACTTCCGGCAGGGCCAACTTTGGAAATTCACAGTTAACTCTGGTCTGGATCTAAGAAGTAGTAACAGGGCAGACTGCGTTTCGCAGCCATTCGGGCAACCCTTCTGGCCTATTGACTGCGAAAGCTAATCATTTTATTAGTAACGAAAATTTAGTAAATTTAGTAGTGGAACGGAACACTGATATTCATAGTCGTCTAATTAAGGCATAATATTAAGGCATCCCGTCTAGCGGCAGTATTCACCAGAAGATATTGACATCCCAATTTCCATGGTAAAACATTTTTAGATTTTAGTCAATAATTACAAGAATTCAACCCGCGAAAATGTCACAAATTTTGCACATTTTAGAAATTAATTTAGTAAATTTAGTAGTGGAACGGAACACTGATATTCATAGTCATCTAATTAAGGCATAATATTAAGGCATCCCGTCTAGCGGCAGTATTCACCAGAAGATATTGACATCCCAATTTCCATGGTAAAACATTTTTAGATTTTAGTCAATAATTACATGAATTCAACCCGCGAAAATGTCACAAATTTTGCACATTTTAGAAATTAATTATACTAGACATAAAATTAATTTTAGTTTTTTGTTGCGATATAAACTTTCATATTATATCCCAGAAATGTCATTTTTTTTAAAGTAAGGAATAAGTAAGCTGTTCGAGTTGGAAAGTGCCCTCTTAAGTCACGATATCGACCCTTGTGACGACGCGATTTTGAAAATTAAAAGACTCATCCTTGTCCGTAATTTAGACAGTTGATTTAATTATTGCTGACATGGTATTCCAATTTTATTTATTTATTTTTTAATTATTTATTATTGGGATGTTGCTCTGACTTTTTATTGGTGCAAGCTGTGCCTCCTGTGGCTTCTGCCATGTGTGGCTTCTCATTGTCCCTTATTATGTGTTTTTGTCCGATGCCTGCCTCGTTGGAGGTCATGTAATAAATAAATAGATGATTTAGTCATTACAATCCAAGTGACCCGTCAGTCTTTATATAAAAAATATATAAATATATAAAATATATATTGTCACTAATTATAATTATTTCTATAGTGATTATTATCATAAATTGCCATTCTATCCTCAAAGAATCAGTATTCAGAACCGCTGCCTAATTTAATAATAATATTTTTAAAGTTTCTAACTTGTCTTGATTCCTTGCATACATAACATTTATACAGAAATTTCTGTTGAGATTTTATACATTGCAATTTTAATTAGCTCTGTGTGAATTGTATTTTAATAAAACTGTGTTATATAAGCGTGCCAAACGAGACGAAACATTTAAACGATTCACGAGTTTCTCTAATTAAAAATAATTCCATCTACTTGACCTTATTCTAATATTTTTATTTTTTGATTCTAAGGTCTTTGATTTATTCTAAGGTTCTAAATACATTTACTGGAAAATACGGAAATGGGTAGGTACATTTTTATAATGTGCTCCTTTTATGAACCTATTACGAGATCTATACTAGGCCTTTGCAATTTTTTTTATATTATTTAAGGTGGTTGACGGTCTACTTGATGGCTACCGTCGCCAAAGGACATAACGCCGTGCATGTGCGTTGCCGACCTTGCAGGAATTTGTTTACTGCTCGCTTGAAGAAGCCCATATTGTAGATAGATGGAAACACCATAGAAGGGAGATTGTTCCAAAGTTCGCGCGCCCGTAGGATAAAGTTTCTACTCATTCGAAATGTGCGCAGCGGCACTTTATGTTTGCCTTCAACTGTGTTCAATTCTTTACACTCTTCTCAAAATATATTCCACCATCTTATTACTACCACATATCCTCACATCTTAAATTTTGTATATGTATTCAAATGTCAGATGCTTTTAGAATTTCTAGTAAAGTTGTCAACGTAGAGATGAAACAGGAACATAAAGAGTTATAACATTTCTGCTATTAATTATTATAACCCTTTGAGTTTATACTAATAAGTTACTCAAAAAAATATTATTATTTTACTTTCATACATTCTACGAATAGGAAAAACCTAAAGAAAAACTACAATTAGTGATACAATGTTATTTTAATAAAAGTGTCTTCAGATCTGAATAATACTGGATGTTTAATGTCGTTATAATCTTAAATAACGACCCTTTACAGAATATAATTTTATTAGGTCGGGGAGAAAGTCTTTTCGCATAAAGCATGTAAAAAATCTGGCTGGTTTTGATGACATTAATAATGTTATATTTCAAAAAAAAGAAATAAATTAGTAAAGTGTTGTTTCCAGCTATTTTTCATTTGTTTTTCTTTCTGTCAAAATGACTGAATCTAATGAAGAAATTCTATACATTTTAAAATTTCATTACAAAAAAGGAATAAAATGAAAGGTTGCGCCTTCAGATTTCCACCTGTTTCGGTCTCTTCAGAATTCTTTAGGCAGTGTCAGGTTAACATCAAGAGAGGACTGCCAAAACTACTTGTCGCGTTTTTATGATCAGAAGTGTCAAAATTTCTACAGCAATAGGATCAAATCACTACCTACAAGATGACAAAAAGTCATCGAACGAAATGGTACATATGTACTGTTATTAAATGTAAATAAACTTTGAAAAAATAAATGTCTTGAGTTTTCATACAAAAAGCGAAAAAGTTTTTCCCCAACCTTTATTATAAAGAAAGTTTCTCCGCAAACTTTTTTAAATCATCCAATAGATTTTGTTATAGTTATCACTAATGCAAAGAGTAATAAATGTGTAAATAATTTGTAGAAAAAAAAAATTACATTCGAGCGAAACCGGGGGACGGACTGCTAATGAAATAGAAAAAGAGTTTCTATTCAATTGAAACTTTTTCTCGCGTTTGATTCTACAGTGAACTAAGTCATTTTAATTTAACTTAACGTCACCATTGAGAGCGAACCGCCCACAGCCTTTTGCAGGAAGCGGCATCCTATCGGATGCGACGCTTTGGTGCAAGATAAACAGAACTAAAAGGAATGGCAATGAGATGAAAATTTCCATTGGCGCTAAAGCCGATATTGCCCTTCGAAGAGCTGTCGCAACGAAGGCAGACAGTTACAAATTAAACCCGATAAAATATTAACTTTGGACTGATGAAGTTAAGAATCCATTAGAATCATTTATAACATGTATCATTAATTACTGTTTTTATAGTAACGGTTCGATAACATTTTAATTTGATAAAAAAAGGTAAATTTTGATAAAAAATTAATAACGCAACATAAAATGTGAAAACGAAAATGATATAAACAATATATTTAATTGATATTTTATTCAAAATATTGAGGAAGGTTTTTGTCAAAAATGTTTTATTCGAAATATTGAGTGATAATGTTTTATCAAAAATAAAGTATAATTTCATAGTATTTTTTTTTAATGTTAAGATCGGCAAACAAGCTGACGGTCCACTTGATGGTAGGTGGCTACCGTCGCCTATAACACAAGCAACGTCAAAACTGCTGCAAGGAAAAGAGATTAGGAAGAGATAGGGAAATGGACTCTGGCATCTCTTACTTCACTCATTGAAACACAACAGCACACGTGCTGTTATTTCACGGTGGTCTTCTGTAAGGGAGTGCTTACTGCCGTCCAAATGACTGCGAAACGCAGTGTGCCCTGCCACTACAGTATATTTTGACAAAAACTAAGAAAATAAAACCGATGCAGATACAATGCCATTTTAAAACTGATGTAACAAAGAGTTAAATATATTTAATCCTTGTTTTATACAAATTATCGAGGAAGATTTTTATGGAAAACATTTCGTAATTCCAGAGGTATCTTAATCTTAACTAATATTATATTTGCGAAAGTAAGTTTGTTTGTTTGTTGGTTGTTACGTTTTCACGCCTTAACTACTCAACCCATCAAAATGAAAATTTCATCCAAAAAAATGTACTGTTCCCGAGGGATTATCTAAAAATTAAAATTAATAATTCAACGCCTGCCAAATATATGAGCAATAAAAGTTGAATAAATAAACAAATAAAAAAGTGGCGCGGACGAAGTCGTTGGCAAAAGCTGTAAAAGCTAGTTGGATTTAATAGAAATGTTTATGTTATGGCAATTAAAACATACAATAAACTACCTAATAATATAAAAGAATTGCCGGATCCTAAATTTACAAGAACATTAACAAAATGGTTATTAGATTGTTGTTATTATGATGTTAAAGAATTTTATAATAAGAAACATTAATTCCTTTTTTATATTAATATAGTTTATAAACAATTAAACACAAATATTTGTATGCCCTTGGCGGGTAGAACATACTTTGTACTGTAACTGCTGTATACAAATTAAAATCCTGTAAACATGTGTTCGCGCAAATAAAGATTTATTTATTATTTATTCATTTAAAAACTGAAATAATAATAAAGCGGCGACATACAATGGGAAGTAAGAAATGCTTAAAATAATTAACTCTTTGACATCCACAACTCCCACGGGTTATTATGAAATAGTAAACAAATATACTAAAAGCATGGAAATAGTACCCATTTTGAGTTAAATTCACGTATCTTACGATGCCATTGTATAGCTGCTTTTGAATGCCAGAATCTGGTGAAAAATGCGAACTGTATCATATAAGCCATCAATTTGTACCGCTTTCTTTTAGCAAATAAATAATTTGGAGTTGTTTGTTTAAAACCGATTAATAAAACATTTACCGTAATTGATTAGGTATTGCTGATTCTATGGGGAATAAAACACTGAACCAATCTATTTCGTATCTTTAAATATTTTATTTAATGATAAATAACGACATTTTTAATTCGCGACAAAATCCTTTACAAGAACCTACTTTTGTTCGATGCTCCTTCAAAAGTTTTAGCTTTGAGGGATTTCGTTTAAAAATTGTTGGAATACTCGTTTAGGAACACAAAAGCGACTTGATTTTGTGCTTCTGACATCAAAGGTATCTTTTTTTTACTTAAACCGTTGAAATTTATTAAATATTTTCATTTGTACTCAGGACGGATGTATTGTGACAGAAGTTATCACGATTCGGGCTCTCAACGCGATCTTGGAGTAGTTTTACTAATACGCCTGGTATCACAGGCTAACTGAACTCGGCCACGCTTCGCTGCGGCCCATACGGCGGCGACGTGCGTGTGGAGCACGCGGTACTGGATACTGCTTATATATAATACTATTTATCGTTGCGTGATGTTAGCCTATAGCCTTCCTCGATAAATGGACTATTCAAAACAAAAAGAATTGAACCAGTAGTACCTGAGATTAGCGTGTTCAAACAAACAAACAAACTCTTCAGCTTTATAATATTAGTATAGATATGTATATACAACTGGCGATCCGTCTCCGATTTCACAGTTGACAGGTAAAATTGAATATGAAATTATTTCTCAAAAATAATAAAGATATACCTATTGAATGAATATTAATTACAAATTATAATTTACAAATAAATAATTTACATTTAAAACTAAATAAAACCTATAAAATATGTAAAAAATTGGGCGCCCGTATGTAAAAAATATGAAATTACAAAATATAAAATTATATTAGTTATTAAATTATATAAAAGCTATAAATTGTAACCAATTTATTTTGCTACTAACAATAGAGGAAAAATATAAATAACAATACAACAATTGCTAAATTAATGATAAAAATAATAAAAAATACAACGGTGATTCAGTGAGAACACGGCGAGGCTCCGGAATCTACGCAAACTTAGGAGTTTGGGTAGAATATCTCCTCCAGAGTGACTGAATCGGGTATTGTGCCCATAACGCTCGCCGCGTTCCCTCTCTGTATAGCCAAACTAATGCGTTGCCTTAAATAATTACATGAAAATTTATTGCCGGATACTTTAATTAATTGTTTGCCAAGTGTTTTAATGAAAAATTTGGATTCTTCGCACCAAGGGCCGAAAGTTTCAACGGCGAAAGGGATGAAATTATAATTTTGAGATTTTATAAAGTTATATTTTTTGTTTTTAAACGAGCTGCTGATTCAGCCGCCGAACCTGGTACCTTGGCAGAGAAGGCAACATGTGAGGGAGCAAGGGTGTCGACGCATGTAGCATCCCAGACGAGAGCCTTTCCCTCAGACCAGGGTATTAAGGTCATCCCATCTGGACGCTTACCGTCATCCCTGGACAGATTGGGCTCGAGGATGGCGGGGACGCCTGCTGTAGATAGTGCTTTTTTATTATGTCATTTATCATTGAATGGCGTGGAAAGCGACCGGCACTTCTTTTGCAATGTAAACCATGACGACCGTTTGAAAGAACGCGGTTTCCGCAGAGGCAGGTATGTGGCTGCACAACAGAACAGCCTAAGCGCAGAGCCACTGAAATACGCATGGTATTGTTATCCAGAAGAGTTGACATTTGTCTAGAAGGTAGAGTGTTAAGCCAAGCACCAGATTCGTATGTGCACGCAGCTTTAAATCGTGCCTCCTCGTCAACCGTGTCAAAGCTATAAATTATAAATTTTAGCTTTCCAGACCTAGAAGTTTTGGCTGTGCGTTGATAGTAAGTGAAGAAAAACGATTTTGTAAGTATAATACATTTTAAAGATCTGGAATAGGTGTTTTTGACAAAAACTTTAATATTTATCGAGGATGATAAAACATTTTATCACACCGTTGAGCAAAGTCACGCTGAGTGCTGGATTCGATGATACACATTGGGGACTAGACTAGGGACGCCATTTATTTTAATTGTAACTTTTTATATTAATAAGTTGCCCGTTTGGATTCAGTAACCATCCAATTAAAGAAGATCACCATTAAATAATTCCAGAAATCCACCCATGATGCACATCCTAACCCTTATTCCGAACATATCAGGCGCTAGGATGTAGGGACACAGGCAACACAAAGAACCACTTACCGTCAAGAGGCCTGTCTGCCACCGTTTATCATAAAATTACGTATTTCACTGGGTACTAGCAATGAACTAAGTGAGTATGCAGAATCTCGTTCTCGAGTAAGCACAATTTTTAAAAAGAAAACTAAATGGGTATGCACAATCTCGATTTAAACTTGCGCTGCATATTTTAAAAGTAAAATGCAGCTTGCATCCCGCATAATTCTATAAAAACGCTGCATAAAGCTTTATCTAGCTTGAAGATAACATTTCCATAACTAAAAAATCTTCTCGTATATACTACACACTTGTATTGAGTTTGAATTGAAAAACTTTTCATTCGTAGTGAAGACAGTTTTCACAATTAAAGCTGGGTCTAATCTCAATATTATCGAGAAGGTAGCATTTTCGACGGCCACTTGGAGTTCATGAAATGATTGTGTTTAGGAAAGTTTAGTACTTACCTACTTTCGTCAAACACTTAATCTGCCCTTACCCCATTTCCTTCTGTTCTTTGCTTCTGTTATTTTTCAAAAAACAATAAAATTGACGATATATGATATATGTCAAAATTGCATATTGAGATAGTTGATCTTTTTAAGATGTCCGAGAAACAACAGAAAACGCCTCCCATTTGTATATGGACCCGCTACCGCCCCTACGAAAAACTCCAGCGCCCACTAGAGGGCGGTAGCGCCCCCGTTAGGAAACTATGATCTAGAGTCAGAGGTTCCCAGACTGGTTCCGGTGGACACCCTGCAACTACATTCCTACCATATTTCCAATACTCGACAAAAAATGTGAAGATTAGATCTGACTACGGAAATTTCGTTGCGGCTGAGTTCCAACTACGAATGGGGAGTTTTCTAAATGAAATAAGTGAGAATTGATTGGTTTTTTTTTGGTCATCCCCATTTTTTGTCACGCCAACGTACACCCCCGTCAAGTCTCCCGTGGACTTGGACCACTTTGGGAACTAAGGATTTGAGAAGATAAATAAGGTATACCAAGTTATCAATAATGAGTAATGTGTTGAATAACGAAAGTACGGGTGGCTGAAATTAATAAATGTTTATTTAAAAGAATAACTAATGTATGTTCATACCAACTCAACTGGTTAGAGAAAAAAGCTATTTTCATTTTATTTATTTATTTAGCAACTGACAATATATAGTTGTGAATAGTTATCAGAACACGCATAGGTACAATGCATACACATAGTGGGTATGCATAGTAATTAGCGAAAAGATACACTTCATATCCAAGAGGAGAATGTACTTGTATTAATGATCCGTTAAGCTGACATGGCACGCGACGTGCTCTCACGCGAGACTGGAAGTAGGACAGTTAGAAATGGGAGACATTAAGCGGAAGAAACTGTCCTATAGTACGGCGACCGGACGCAAAACAAGACTATAACGAGACTATAAGAGAACCCATTATTCTTTATTTGAATCTACATTAATACAATATGAACGGACTGGCGGATGTTCTACCCTTTTTTATTAAAGACTAGCGACCCGCCCCCGGCTTCGCCCGGGGTGCAATTTATATATATATATGAACATTCCCCGTTTATCCCTCTTTCCATTAGTGAAAACCCAATCAAAATCGGGTGATGCCGTGACCAAGGCAAATGGGGATAAATCTAATATATAAAATTCTCGTGTCACAGTGTTTGTAACAAAACTCCTCCGAAACGGCTGGACCGATTTTTATGAAATTTTGCGTGTATATTCAGTAGGTCTGAGAATAGGTCGTAAAGTATTTTACATCCTCCTACACGCACCCCCCATTTTTTAATCGGGATTTTCAATCGGGATTCATTATTTTTGTATGAAGAATATTAAAATAATTCCGTCGTTGATTGACGTGAAGTTCCGCGTCACTTTGACATATGGTTTGAAAATAAAAATTGAACAAGATAGGTGGCGCCACAATCGGGTTAGAAAATTATTTTCGGGTTCGGGCAGGACAACGTCTGCTGGGTCAGCTAGTTTTTATATATAGAGATAGAGGTTAGCTTTTAGCCAGCATCTATGGCCGACTATGCAGCGAGCTCACCAAGAAGATACCGTTAGAGTGAATAGAACTTTAAAAATATATCGTCGCTGTTAAATCAAACCGGCATATGTGCAAAAATTGAGTTTTTGAGTTGTTGGTGTCAAAAAATTTCATTTTTTCCCGTCTATTTTTATGTCGAACCGGCATATCGTACAGCTGTTAAATAAAAATCGGTCAAATAGCGTTGGGCCGGTATGCATTTACGCGGGAATAGCCATTTTGTTTATCAGAAGACAGGTCTATTGCGCAATACGCCAGTCGCTTCAAAACCTTCAAGGAAGAAATACGTCCATCGTGTGAGTAAAACTGAATTATCTCACAATAGTACAATTTTTATCATTATCCAGATATAATTTATTGGCAGATAATCCGGTTTGCGCTTAACATTATTACGATTGTAGCAGCCTCAACTAAAACAAACTGGCTTATTTGCCAAAATGTCGGTTTCCCGGTAAATTTTCTCCCGGTGAATAAAACAAAATGTTAATTAAAACCGAAATAAGTTTCTATAATTTAATTTGAATTGTATCAAAACAAAATTTCATGTGATGTTTTTGAAGATATGCCGGTTTCTTTTATTCTCACGTATCGTTATGCAAGATGTTTTAAGGCTTATTAGGCTCAAAATTGACCCTTGTAGGTAGATACTTAAACTAACTACCACATAGCTTTAATATTTTACAATTAGAGACTGAAAACCACGTTTCCCCATATATAATTATAATATTATATAACTATAATATATTTTTTAAGATGCGAAATTACTGCATCAACGAACGTTGACCTGACTACTATAGATCCAGTAGAAGTTCCTATAGGGCTAATGGAAGTAAAAGATTGGGTTAATAAGCTGCCTGATCCGTTGTTTCCAACATTATTTATGGATACAGAAAGCACTACTAAAAATGTTCCTAAAACTAGCAAGACTGATTTGACTGAACTACAAGCACCTCTCTAATGATGAATGGAATGCGAACCTATTTCCCATTCGACTGGGAAGTCGACCCCCCGTTTTATATAAATCAATACTGTTCGTCGTTTGCATGATCATTGGTGGCTTATAGATAAATATGTATATTTTTAAATCTTAGAAAGTTACTGCACCAACGATGACTGTCCTGATTACAGCAGAGCAAATGGCATGAGTAGCTCAGAAGTCTGATTTGGCCGATGATATTGTTACGGGTCAATTAAACTGTTACACTTGGGATGAGACACAGGGAAAAAGAGGCGCGGATTGTGATTGGGAGCTGTGTGCTCCAAATGAGGGGGATTCGGCTCAGTCAACCATTGTAAAAGAAGTTAAAAGAGCACTCAGAAGCTAATCGATATAATAACCCATGGCCATGAAAACGGCAAAGAAAAGTGGTAAGCCTTATCTGGCTCATGAGTTGAGAGTCATGAGTTCTGAAGGATTCCCAAGTAATTTTGCCCATATTGGACATTCGAATGTTTAAAGTAATTAAAGACGATGGCAATTTTTACTTCAAAACATCCTACGGATCACATGCCTGGGAGGAGGCGAGGAAAAGGAATAAACGGGGCAATGGGAGCGTGAAACCTGTTCTGATGCAAGCTTAGTCCAAGAGATTTACCATTGACAAGAAGAAGAAAAAGAGTATCATAAAGTAGTTTAAAAAAATTATGAAGCAATAAATTGTTTTTTCTTTGACAACATTACCTTTTTTGGAACATGTTTTATGTAGAAACCTAATACAGGTTCCAAAAGAAGAAGCCACTGTGACACAAAAGCAAATATTACACTGATTTTAAAGTCATACTGGCATATCTGCATATTTCTCTTGATTTAAGCAATTTTCGATTTATTTGCAATTACTACTTCAATAAGCAGTATTCATCTAAATTTTATTAATATGTAAGGTGGCTTTGAGGTGAACCAAACGGACGTTAAAAGGAAAATATCACATGCGAATACTTTAAAGCGCTCTGGTGAAAAATATGTATTTTGCAGATATGCCGGTTTAATTTCACAGCGACGATATGGGTTGTATAAGCTCGACAATACAGACGCCGGCAAGGAGTTCCAAACCTTTTTGCTAAGTGGAGCTCAGTTTAATTGATCACTATGTTAGCATCTAATTGTAACTTGATATTAATCTTCGTTTTATTAAAAAAATTCTTCAATTTGTGTAGTATCTTAAAATAGTAAGCAAAGATGTGACATTACAGCATGTCAAAAGCAAAGCATGTAAAAAAATCAATTCGACGATTACAATTGATTTTTCAATCTGGTTACTTTTTCAGTTTGGTGAATTTAAAAGCGGAATAAAATTGAAAAATAAAGTCACTAAATACGTCCGGTCAACATCCTCTTAATTAAATAATTTTGCATTTTTATTTTCCTAAGTTAAGACCCTAATCAACTTCCTAACATCCTAGATTTAATACAACTAAATAAAAAACCTATTCACTCTTATCATTGGAATCAGTGTCTGAAGAAGAAGAATCAGTGTCTGAAGAAGAAGTCTAAAGAAGAAGAAAAATGTCAAAAAAAAACCTTTGTTTTTCTGAAACTATTCAATTAAATGAAAAACTGTTCGTGTAATTTATAGTATAAATGAAACTCTATCATTTGATTATATATACATTGCATTACTTCTTGAAACAACTAAGTTGAATCGATTTTTGTAACAAATACATTAAAATTTTATTTAATTTCTCGTAAACCATAATACTTAAAACAAAAATGCCTCGTCACAAATATAGACCAAGAAGTTATAAATCACATATTTATTTTTTGTTACATTGGCTTTATGTCTGAATGAGCTGAATCGGAGTACAAAGCAGTGATTTTTTTCTTATCGATGGCGTGGAGCCTCTTAATCTAGACATCGACATCTGTTCAATTTTGAATTGCATGTTGTGAAAACAACTTTTTTTTTACAAAATAGACCTTGTGTACAGCCTTTACTACTTATTTTTGTGTAAACAAAACACACTATAGGTATTGTGGAAAATAAAGTGTTTTATTTCCCATTGCAAAAACAAAGTTTCGTAATGTTTCGGGAACATTCGAGACACAAAGGTGCCAACGTGTCTGCTTTCATAACTTTCATGATTCCTATTTGGTTTTTTAATTATTTTATTTTTGCTTTTTCTTTCTTTTTTTACTAATTTTTATTATAATTTCTACATGAAAACTGAAAATTTATGTTACAGGATCCAGAAAATAACTGACCTTAGAGAAAATAAATAAAAAATAAATAACTCTTTCTCTAAGGTCAGTTATTTTCTGGATCCTGTAACTGTTTCTGACTGAGAAAGAGATATGGTCTGCGCTTAGCGATCTGGCAGTGTCTATGCGATTTTATTGCGGCTATTTATTTTATCTCTCTATATATAAAAATGAATCCCCATTTCCCTTAGTCACGGCATCACGCTTGAACGGGTACACCGATTTTAATTCGGTTTTCAGTAATAGAAAGAGGGATAAACGGGGTATGTTCATATATATAAAAATTGCACCCCGGGCGAAACCGGGGGCGGGTCGCTAGTTCCTTATATATTTACTTATCCTTATCATAATATATGGGAAGGGAAATTTGTAGTTTTATAAGTACATAAAATTTATATAAATTTTCATATATGACAAACATACTGAAAACAAATTTCTAAAAATCGATTCGACGTTTTCTGTTAATAAAATGCGGTCTGCGAAGCAAGGGTTTTGTCATGTCGACAGTTTGCCGCAGATTATACAATATTGTGTTCGAGGTTGTCGAAAACCGAATATTGCAATGTAAAGGTTAAAAATATTGATGTTATTATTGAATTTCTATACCTAGAGATTTTTTTAATTGAATGCGAGGACTTTTAAACCATTCTAAAGTGTATTGTTTAAAAGAATGTCACAAAAATTTTATTAGAATATAAAGGCTAATTATATTTATCACATATTTTACTTAGTAATGCCTTTATGGGCTTTATAATTGTTGCGATATTAGAAACATGAATGTTTTTACTTTTCTCAAAAAGATAATAATGAACACTTTTCTAGCAATTTCTATAGTAATGCAAATGTTTTAATTTTTTTCTACTTATATGTCCAAAATTTAATTACAAAAATACATATTATAAAGAAAGCAACCCTAAATATTTTTTCTTATTACTTAAAGCGACATTAAACTAAAAGACATTAAAGGGGACTCTATTAAAGGCATTAGGTACGTCTAAACTTAGAATAAAATAAATTATTAAGTAATAATTAAAATTAAAACCGTTCTGTCCTTTGAATAGGAAATGAATAGGTGCCCTAATTCTTAAGGAGAACTCTTAGATTCTAGGACTCCTCGTTTATTTTGTATTATTAAAAAAACAAGATTTTGTTATCTAAATATATACACATAATTATTAAAACTAGGCCGCAAATTTTTCAGTTACCATAAAAGCTCGTAAGGAATATTTTAGGAATAGTCCCCTACTAACCAATCAGAGTTCCATCAAAATGAGCGGGTTCACTAGGATGAGACAAGAGATAGTGAGCCCACTAATAGAAAATAATAAATTCCTGCAATGCTTATGTAAGAAAAGTGTTTATTTGTATATCACAGGCAGGTATATAAATTGTTTGCAGTCGTGGAACAGGACTTGTCCTTACCCGCTGTCGTCAGGGCAATGATTGAAAGTCTTGACGGCTGGAATGCCGTCAACACTTCCAAAAATGACGGAAAATGTCGTTCTGTGGTTGCAATGGGTTTTTTAAATGAAATTTTAACGAAATTAAAAATGATAAAAGATACTATCTATAGCAAAGAGTTTACAAAAGAAGACTGCGTTTGCTGGCGCCGTTTCTGCAATAAAACCGCACATTCGCCTCGCATTCTTGACTACCAATATATTCTCTATATTTTCTTACCTTCACTACCCTCTAAATCTACCCTCTCTAAAAACACGCATTTTTAAGACTATCCGCTATTCTTGTGTGTAGTGTGTGTTAATATAGCCAAATACTTAAACGCTGTGTATCAAAAGAAACGGGCCTTCCGGATAAACGCTTTTAGCCAACAAAAAAAACTCTTCGAGTATTGTGGTGGGCGACGAACCAACGCGAGTCGAGCAGACGAAGAAGCACTTACATCTACCGGTAAGCCTGTCTTGACTCCTCTCCTTGATACACCAACGACCGTCCTGGTGTTGTGTACGTCTAACAACTATATGTCTTACTACACTTGGATAATGCATACTTTAGCTGAGAAACCTTACTAAGACACATATAAATCAAATATAAACATTGCTAGTGACAACCCTGATAAAACTTTAAAAGCTTTCTTGTATATCAAAGCGACGTTACGCTATCAATGTGATATTTTATAGAGTGTAATATTTCTCGTTTAAATTCTATTCACGTTATGAAACACTTTGAGGGAAACTGCGATTAACAATTCTCTTTCTGATTGACTTTCATAATTGTTGTTTTGTTGTTCACTCGATTATCCGTTGATGTGTTTCGTACCTATATTGTTTAATTATATATCTTTTAGGTACCGATTTTTTTACAAGATTTACATTAACCTCCTCATTCGGATACATTATCGGTAACATAATAATAGGTAAAGTTGGTCCCTTTCTTTTGAAGGATATGAGAAAAGCTTAATGACAAAAACATGGATATTGACCAGAATAATAACCCCTTCAGTGTTCTGTTATAGTTGTCGAGACCCGTGTAATGCGTCAGGAATGTTTTTTAGGGTTCCGTACGTCCGAATAAAAAAGGAACCCTTTTTTATTTTATTTTTTATTTTTTTTATTTTATTAGGAAGGCCAACGCAGTATACAACCATCCTTAATACATAAACACATTTACAAATTCATTTATAATATCGTATACTCCACTTATAGGCTAACTTGGCATGCATTAAGACGAAAACAAAAAATAAACCAATAATAAAAGAATAATAAACAAAAAACTCAAAAAAAGACAAACCATTATGCAGTACGCGATAAAAGAATTTTTTTAACCCTTCTTTTAAAACATGCGGAGGAATACTGAAAGATATGTATGCCAGTTCTCCAAATTAAATTATTATAGGTGACGATAACCCTTATAGAACCCTTATAGAATCACTCGTTTGTCCGTCTGTCCGACCATCCCCCCCCCCCTATCTCTGAAACTACTGAACCTAAAATTTTGAAAAAAAAATACAGAAATTAGTTTTCTACTTATAGATTGTAGGAAAAGCTATAAGAAGTCCATGAATTTAAAATAACATGGTAAATCATTCAATATTGTGCGGATAGGTAACATCGTACGGAACCCTCTTCACGCGAGTTCAACTCGCACTTGTCCCGTTTTTTTTTCGGGAAGGAAGACATTTTTGCGATTAAACAGAAACGATGTGCCTCTCTCGCAAATCTCGCAATACGACTCCGAAGCAATAGTGCTAAGGATGTCCTGAACGTGATTGCAATAGGTGGAATTTACTAATGTTGCGACACAGGAAGTCCACCTAAATTAATGAAATTCATTTATTAACAAATTGGCTGAGTCCGCAACTTCGTATGCGTGGTATTCGGTATAGCGCGTAACTTTTGTTTGTAAACCGATTGGAATGAAACAAACACTAAATGCTACGGGAAGTTTACTACAATATATCAGTGAAAACTGCATTCAAATCGGTTAAGCCGTTTCTGAGATTAGCGTGCACAAACGCACAGACAAAAATTCTAAAAACTATTTTTTTTTGACTTCGGCAACATAAGTACAACGTTTACAAATAGTTTTTTTAATCTTTAATGTGCAGACACGGCTCGTTTACAATTTTATTATATGTATATTAACAAATAGTATTATACTGGGTTTGAAATAAATTCATGGTGGTCAAATTTATATTTTCAATTAAATAATAATAATAATAATTTTAGCAGGAAAGTTGATGGTCCACTTGATGGTAGGTGATTATACTCGCCTATTAACACAAGCAACGCCAAAAAAGTTGCAAGTACACTACCAGTAGACCACCGTGAAATAACTGTGAATGATATACGTCAAGGAGCGTTAGTATTTTTTAATTCATTTACTATGCAGCTACAAAAAGCGTCTTTATGGCCCAAGATCCCAGGCATGCCAGACCTAACTTATTTTCTAAAGGTGAGGAATCGAGTAGTGTTCCTATGTATTTCGAACGTATGTGAATAATTTTACAAAACAGCACTGCCAGACACTTCCCGTGGGTCCTAACTTCTGCCAGACGCTTTAAAACCCCTTTCATTCATCAGCGTGTCGCCGGAGCACGCAGTACCTACAACCCGCGTCCGGCGCAATTTGTATGAAACCAATGACGGCTTTCTCACCTGGGCTCTAATTCACTAACGTCACTTAGCGATTTCACGCAATTCCTTACTTCGAAACCACATCAAATCCTCAAATTGTTACAATATCTGCTAAAAAGTAATTCTCTTACATATATATAAATGCCATGACAAGCCATTACGTGTTTTGATAAGGTAAGACAAAAGCGTGAAATCATAATTGCCATACAGAATCAAAACATTGGCCATCTATCCAACTTAGCAGATAGCAGATGTGTTCAAAATATACATAGGAACACTATTCGATTCCTCACATTTAGAAAATAAATTAGGTCTGGCATGCCTGGGATGTTGGGCCATAAAGACGCTTTTTGTAGCTGCATTGTAAATGAATTAAAAAAATACTAACGCTCCTTGACGGTGGTCTACTGGTAGTGACCAGTAATAGGCGAGTATAATCCACCTACCATCAAGTGGACCATCAACTTTTCTGCTAAAATTTTTACCCCAATTTTTGTCCTTTAGAAAATAAGTTTGGGATCTTACTTTATTAACTTTTGAAGAGTTTATGCTTACTTCTATTTTTCATTGAATTAACTCTCAAGACAATCGGCGTCTAATCAACATTCCACATAGCGGTGACCTCATGACTCAGGTCGAGGTATTTACGAAGTTTGTATGTCCCGGTTATTTAAGGTTTCCATCATACGTGATGGTTTTGTTTATGAGTATTGTCTGGCGTTGGGTCCGATCGATAACAACACATGGTTTTTTTATGACTAGAATTATTATTTGATAGTAATGTTATTGGTTTTCAATAGTATTACTAACAAATTACTATCACTGTACTCTATTTATCACTTATTCTCTATTTTTCTATACACAAGCCCATAGATATTTGTGTATCCTTTCAGCTAAATAAAATGTAATCACTTGTAATATTCAGCATAATTCTTTTAATCTCATGACTATTTAATCTCATTTGATTGTATCTTTATAAAATTGTCGCACGACATATAAATTTCATGTCTATTTATAACTAGCTGAGCCCGCAATTTCATATGCGTAGTGTACGGTATAGCGCGTAACTTTTTTGTTTGTAAACCGATTGGAATGAAACAAACACTAAATGTTACATGAAGCTTCCTGCAATACATCGGTGAAAACCGGATGCAAATCGGTTAAGACGTTTCTGAGATTAGCGTGCACAAACGCACAGACAAACAGATAAACAGGTAAAACGTGTACAATTTGTTTAATTTACAGACACGACTCATTTACGATTTTATTATATGTATAGATATATTACTATATTGTAGCTTCTGTGCATACTACCTACTATAGAATTTTGTGCATAATTAGTACATGATGTAGGGACATTGAATAAAGGAGTACTGTGTCTTGTTCTAACAACAGGAGCACGCGGCTGGAGGAAACTTACATGTAATCAAACAGTTTTGTGATTTGTAACAAATGGTCCAATTAAGTGACGTCATTAACAGATTTTTTTTTATGTTAAGATCGGCAGACAGGTTGACGGTCCACTTGGTGGTAGGTGGCTACCACAGGTGCTGCAAGTGCGCTACCGACTACAGTAGGATTAAGGATAGGGGATTGGGAGGGAATAGGGAAATGGGTTCTGGCACCCTTACTCACTCATCGAAACACAACAGCATATGTGCAGTTATTTCACGGTGGTCTTCTGTAAAGGGGTGGTTACTGCCGTCAGACGGGCTGCCCAAATGACTGTGAAACGCAGTGTGCCCTGCCACTACTTTCCAGATCCAGACCGGAGCTAAATTTGAAAAGTTCATTTTCAAAGTTGACCCTGCCGGGAATTGAACCCGGGAACCCTAAAACAGAGCGTTAAGGCAAGCACCCTAACCGCACATCCAACGGGCTCGTCAAGAATTAAATCTCAATTTAATATTGATTCCAAATGTGAAATATAAAAGGCTAGCCCTCATGTCCACGATGGGCCACTCGAAATCATCTAAAGGCAGTAAACGTGCGCATTCGCTGGAATCAAGAGGGAAGGTAGACAGTTTCCGAGCGAGTGGACGCGAGGGTAGCTTTAATTCGCTTGGAACAACTCAACTGGCATAAACCGATGGGTAATTGGGACATCTACCTATATCGGTTAGCGGTTATGTTATGTGCTTGCCGATATTTTTTCTAGTATTCATTCAATGTAGTTCAAACGTTATTGGACGTTTTATCCAGTATTATGATTTAGGCCCCTTAGATAAGTGGTTGCCTTAACGCTTCGTTTCACGGTTCCCAGGTTCGATTTTCGGCAAGGTCAATTTCGGGAGGGTCTGACGGCAGTAATCTTACAGATATCAACTGCGAAATAACAGCATATGTGCTGTTGTGTTTCGGTGAGTGAGTAAGAGAGAAAGAAAGAAAGAAAGACAAGAAAAAAAGCTATTTATTAAAAGACGATGAATTGGAAATTTTTGTGGCAGGGATTTAGATTTTTCTCAGCAATGAAAAAACATATAAAAGTGATTATCTGTTTCTTCATGTTACTGACTTCATTTTTTCAGTTAGATTACACGATTGGTAAACTTTAATAACAAAGAAAAAAAATCAAAGAAACCTCTTTTAAAACAGATATTTACATTTTACAGGCAAATGGGACCAATTTATACGTTTACCTCCAAATTTACATTAGTATAATTTTACAGTTGGATTTTTTAAAATATAGTTTTTTTTTTTAATAAAAATGTTTTGTCGCATACGACCTTAAGACGTAAGCAAACGCGCTCTCAATTTCGTATGCAATCATAGCCATATTAATTGTTTATCGCTATATGGCAATATACGAGTATACGCTATATACGATTTATTATATATAAAAAAACTAAAATTGCGGCTATATGGCGGATGCATTAACACCCCCCAGCCAAACTCTCTTAATTTTTGCTGAGTGGCTAAAGACGTGTGCGGTCTAGCGTTGTCGTGATGAAAGACCACACCCTTTCTATTGGTCAATTCCGGCCGCTTTCTCTCAACTTCTCGCTTTAAGGATGATTCATATTACACCGTGCCGCCACCGGGCCGTGCGTTCGCCATGTTTTTCTCAAAGGCTGGGGCACGGCCGTGGCACGGACACGGCCCGGTGAAGTATAAATATAAAAGCATACTATGAATATCTTGCACGGTCCGGTGTAACATAAATCCAGACAATTCTGAGATCCAGTAATTCGGTGATTGCTACGAAGTTACTAAGCTACGAGTGGAGCTACGCTTCTATGAGCGCTACGAGTATTCCCTTGACATTTTAGATATACTACACTGGCGCGCCCCGGATCGCCACGGAGCATTTTGGGAGGATTAGTATACATAATATATGTGTCCATGTGGGATAATGTATCTTTCAAATAGGAAAGAATTTTTGAAATAGGTACAGTGATTTTGGAGATTACCCTTCACATAAACAAACATACAAAAATCCGGCCTCTCTCTATATTATATTAGTATGGATTATGGCATCTACTTGAAAGCGGTAGTTTTTTAAGATTCATGTTAAAAAACATAAAAATTTTTTAGCCCGTTGGATGAGTGGTTAGGGTGCTTGTCTTAACGCTTTGCTCTAGGGTTCCCGGGTTCGATTCCCGGCAGGGTCAACTTTGAAAAATGAACTTTTCAAATTTGGCTCTGGTCTCGATCTGAAAAGTAGGGCACTTTGCGTTTCGCAGTCATTTGGGCAGCCCGTCTGGCGGCAGTAACCACCACCTTACGGAAGACCACCGTGAAATAACAGCACGTGTGCTGTTGTGTTTCGGTGAGTGAGTAAGGGATGCCAGAGCCCATTTCCCTATCCCCTCCTAATCCCTTATCCTTAATCCTACTGCAGTCGGCAGCGCATTTGCAGCAACTTTGGCGTTGCTTTTGTTATAGGCGACGGTAGCCACCTACCATCAAGTGGACCGTCAGCCTGTCTGCCGATCTTAGCATAAAAAAACAACAGATTTGAACACAGATAGATCATGTAGGTACTGAATTAAAACATAGTCTTGACTCTTGATATACATACATTTAATTCTGACACTAACAACAACCCCGAAAATGAAGCGGCGGATAATAGCCTAGTATTAAATAAAGACAGTTCGATTTATCACAGCGATATTCAGTTTCGGGTTCTTCCGTTCCCCGCATCGGCACTTAGCTGTGTCCCCTTGTCGGTCGGAGTGGCGAGTATGGCCACAGTTTTAATGGACATTTGCACTGACACCCACTACTCAATACTCCTCTTTTTTGCTGCACCGTAAATGGAAAACAGAATACTTGACGTCACGGACGACACAGACATTTATTATTCTGAAAACACTCGTACGATGCACAACGAGGTAGGTAAAGAGAAAAGAGTTCTTGTCAATAGTTTTTTTGTTTAGTGGTTATTGGAGAGTTTTATCTATTAAAATTTTCGAATTAGTTTAATTTGTCCACTATAATTGTAATTTCACATTGATAGAAATGATTGATAAATTATGCAAATAGTATATATGTAAGGAAAAAATAATATGCTTTTAAAATATAGTTAGAAAAGCTGTATTTGTGACTTCGTACGCGTTGAAAAATGAAAATATGTATATGAGTTATAACGCCTGATATCATTACCGCTGTGAAGACGGTGACGCCGAATTTTTTATGTTTATCCCTCGGGAACCTAACATTTTTCCAGGATAAAATGTTACCTATATGTTAATCCAAATAATAAACTTTGACTTGTGGTGTCACTTTGACATATAGTTTGAAAATAAAATTGGACCCGATAGGTGGCGCCGCAATCAGTTTACAGAATTATTTTCGGGTGCGGGCAGGACAACGTCTGCTGGGTCAGCTAGTATTTTATAAATCTTTTGCTCATATATTTTATCAAGCATTGAAATTTTTTTTAAAATTTTTAGATGATCCCTACTTTTTTTTGAATGAAGGATGACAAGTTTAAGAGGTTAGGACGTGAAAATGTAACAAACAAACAAGCTCGCTTTCTCCTGTACTCCTTTTAATTAGACCGCCTTTTAATTAGACAGTTCATAAATATACCATAAATCAACAAGAATTAAAATATAATTTTCATAAAATATACACGAAACCATCAAGTCCAAATAGACTTTGTTTAACACAGTCGTGACAATTAGTCCCTTTTTGCTTCCACAAAAAAGTAATTAATTGGGCAAGTCATCTGACTGCCAAGAGGTTGGCAGATGAGATTTATTATCTAAAGAAACACTAACTGTGCTTGTTCGTTACAGCCATTTCTCTAAAAGCTTTTAAGATTTATTCACTTTTCAACAATATTTTCGACGACCAGGCTTTCGGTTACTTAACTAATTAAACGGAACCTATAAACTTTAGATGTAGAGTCGACTTTCGATAATTTGACACTCGTTAAATACGAACTCTCAATAATTTGAAAAAATCCTCGGTCCCTTGAAAAATGCTCGATAAATATATTAATTGGTATCCTCCGTAATTTGAAGTTGAAGGAATGGTATTTTGCCCGCCAACATTCAATAATTTGAAGTCCGGGACACTTTACTCTCTATAACTTGAAGAGTTTTTCATACACAGATCTGTCGTTTCTTTACATAGGACAGACCTGTCGATTGTTTACATGAATGAGGTATGAGTAGGTTCGCAGTTAGCAGTCCAGTCTTCTTTCAAACGTTCATCATCATCATCATCATTTCTCAGCCATAGGTATCCCCCTAATTTTCCAAAAGGACCGATCAGAAGCAGCCTAGATCCACAGTCGACTTGTGGCCACCTTGTGGGTGGACGTCCTTCCGGCTCAGCTGCCGTTGGTTCTTCGTACTATGTGTCCTTCTCACTGCCACTTCAACTTACTAATCCTCCGGGTTATGTCGGTAACTTTCATGCATCTACGAATCTCCTCATTTCTGATTCGATCTCGCAGTGTAACCTCGAGCAATAGCCCTCTCCATAGCTCGTTGAACGACGTTGAGCTTTCTTACGAAGCCCATAGTTAGAGACCACGTTTCAGCGCCATTTATCATCACTACCAACACACATAGGTAGAAAACTTTTGTTTTAAAACCCTGAGGAATTTTGGACGGAAGATGTATCGAAGCTTCCCGAACGCTACCCATCCGAGCTGGATTCTACGATTGACCTCCTTGTCGAAGTTGGCTTCACCTAATTGGATTGCTTGTCCTAAGTAGATGTACTCGTCCACAACTTCGAGAGTTGAATTTCCAATTGTTACTGGGATGGGCACAGCATGGACATTAGATATAACTTTCGTCTTGTCCATATTCATCTTAAGGCCCACCCTTTGTGAAACTTGGCCGACTTCGCCATGACCACTATATCGAAGGCAAACCGCAGGTGAGGGAAATACTCGTCGTTAATGTTAATGCCGAGTCCTTGCCATTCCAGGAGATTAAATACATCTTTCAAAGCGGCAGTGAATAATTTCGGAGATAGTGCATCTTCCTGTCTCACACCTCTTCGCAATGGAATTGACTGTGTGCTCTGCTCCTATACTCGAACCGACATGGTGGCTTTGTACAAACACTTCAACACTTCGATAGACTGATGGTCAATACGACATCGCTGCAGAGCCTCGAGCACTGCCTATGTTTCGATCGAATCTTTCAAACGTTAAAGTGAGTTAATATTAATGTTTGATTTGTTAGTGTTAATTTTTAAGTATCAAAATGAATTCACTGGAAGTCGCTCACTCAACAGATAATTACAGACTTGGAACAAATAATTTGTAATTTTTTTTACAAATGTTTACAATAAAAAATCACGAATTTTGATCAAACTCTCGTTATTTTGAACTGTGTTCCAAATTATCGAGAGTCGACTGTACCTATGAAAAAAAAGTAATATTTAAATCAATTTATAAATGGCCAATTTAGGTAAGTGATTGCTTGCCGGAGACACAAACATTCCCCCACAACATGCGAAGCAGCTGAACTTAGTCGGTTGCGATATACCACGATTAAGTCACGTGAAACTTTTTAAGACCACCATGAAATAACAGCATTTGTGCTGTTGTGTTTCGGTGAGTGAGTAAGGGATGCCATAGCCCATTTTCCTATCCCTTCCAAATCCCTTATTCTTAATCCTTGGTCGGCAGCGCACTTGGTGCACTTGTGGCGTTGTTTGTGTTATAGCGACGGTAGCCACCGACCATCAAGTGAACAGCCTATCTGACGGCCCAACTTAAAAAAAAAACTAACTTGAACAGCCCACACTAAGAATCCGAAATGAATATTGCTTGAACCAATGTCTAGAGAAGACATTGTGATTTTTTCTAACATTGTTTAACTTAATTTTTATGCAATGGTAGGTATCATGAAATGACTAAATACCTTATATTTTGCCTTTTAAAAGTTATCATTCTGCAGATATCCTAATAATACTGTCAAAATATATGTTATTAAGGCCTTTACGCAAATATATAAGAAAAATTAAAAAAAAAATCTTTTACAATTCAATAAATATGTATAAATGCCTCCTTTTTAGTATTTGATAATAATATTTCAATTTAGGTATTTACTATTACTTTTATAATTTACTATCTGACCCAATAGACGTCGTTCTTTCAAAGCTACTTACTGTTCTGTTGCAGCTGACATCAATTTAAAAAAATCTAGGCAATTTTTTCTCTTTATAAGAACCTTTCTCGGACATCAAAGACCATTTGAAAAAAATTGCCGAATTTGTTCCAGTCTTTCTCGAATTTTGCACTTAGCAAGTTAGTAATATATTTAGCGATTCTTTTTTTTTTAAACAGATATAGAATATATTCCATATATTTTTTCTCGATATTTGAATTTATATTTCCTACCACATACCGATCACACCTTATATGCTTAAGAAGGAATTGAGAACCAATACCCCCACTGGTTATTGCTTTAAATCATTATACCATTAATGGAACAGCTTATAAAAAAGGGAACGTGTATTTTACCGAAGATTTTTTTTATATCTTACGGTGGTCCCAAGTATGATAAAAGTCGGGTTTAGTATCCGTAGACAGCCCCCTGAGGGCATCCATATTGGGATATAAATAAAGTTGTGGCAACCTCCACCTGCTATTATTGCTTCCCTGTTAGATTGATGCCTTCTTTTTTTTGCATTATCTTATCCTGTTATAAAATGGGGAAAATAATTGAATTTTCTCCGGGGTCCATTAAGGTGTAAGTTTTTGCACCTTACGGGATATACTAAAATTATAATACCTTCGTTGTACGCTCTACATTAAAATTTTTGAATAGTTCAAAATTTATTAAACGAACAAAGCCATATAAATCATTTGTGGCAATGAATTACAGGTGGATTCCACTTGCAAATTAAATTAAATTAATTAAATTAAACACAACAATAATAATAACTGTTTATTAAAACATTAATAAACAGGCACATGTGCCAAATATAAGGAAGGTTAAAAGAAAATATATTATTACTGAATAAGTAAATGAAAAAATATAGAAGCTTCGGAGCTTGTTGAACGAATCGGCAAATATATCGATAAGATCACAAATGTTGTTAATCGATTTGTACAGCCTTGGGATAGGAGAGCTCACACCATTTACTCAATAATTCTGCGGGGAACACGAAGATTAAATCTTTGTAGCAATGGAGAGCAATCAATGTATTTTTTTAAATTCTAAAAGAAAAATAAACATTGGACAGATTTCGTCGCCAATATTGTCATAAAGAAGAAACGAAGCCTACGTTTCTTCATATAATCATGCTTTTTTGCTGATTCCGTTACTAAAGTAGAGACAAATCTTTTTTTGTTGGCGTTCTATTCTGAGTGAATTAGTTGCGTAGTGAAGTCTCCATACCACACTGCAGTACCTATTATAGGGTGGTTTAGTGTTTTGTTATATAGTATAATAGTATTTTCACAAAAGTGTTATATAATAGTATTTTGCTTATAGTACGGCTGAAGTTACGAAACCAGAGCGGAGCGGGGCGGGCGACAGCGATTATTAGGTCGGGGGAAAAAGTCTTTTCGCATATAGTAGGTGTATAAACTTGTAATAAAATCTCTTTGGCTATACTATTTGTATCTGGCTGGTTTTGATGACATTAAAAAGGTTACATTTCAAAAAAAGAATCAATTAATTTAATCAAATGTTGTTTCCAGTTATTTCTCATTTGTTTTTCTTTCTGTCAAAATGAATGAATCTAATGAAGAAATTCGATATATTTTAAAATTTTATTACAAAAAAGGAAAAAAAATGCAACGCAAGCCGCGAAATTTTTTTGTGACGTTTATGGACCTAATTTAGTTTCAGTGAGAGTAGCATAAAGTTGGTTTAAGCGTTTTCAATCCGGGAATTTTGATGTCAAAGATGCACCTCGCTCTGGTCGCCCTGCTACGTATAAAATGGACGCCATTTTTGAAAAATTCTAGCAAGATCGGCATATCAGTAGTTACGACATAGCTGGAGAACTGGTAATTGACTACAAAACTGAAGCTTGGTGGTTTCGAACATGGCGGAGCGGGGCGATCATACATTTGTATGATGGCTGTCGCCCGCTCCGTCCCGTTTCGCCCCGCTCCGCTGATTTCTTCATCTCAAACTGAGCTATGTTATCACGGCGTGATCAAGAAATGGACAAATATTAATCTCAATTATTAAAATAATTTGTAAAAGTTCACTAGTTTTTCTAAACAATTCTAAATTTAGAACATAAACGAGCAAACACACGGTTGCAATAACCGTAATGTAACTTGACAAACTAATGCAAAATCATTGTGAAAACGGCGTGAAGCGCGAACGAACGCAGTTAACTTCCTTTGGTTAATTGCTTTTTGGTGTTTATTATTGTGCGGTGTATTGCAGCGGACGTGTGGACGTTCAAAATACAAAATAGGAACTTATGTCGAAGGAATTAATTAGTAAAATCATTAACATTAATGGTGGCTTTTGGCCTTGTAAAGGATAAATGTACTCACAGGAATATCGGCTTATACACGTGTTACTCAGTTGGCTCCGTCTTCTCTCGCTTTCTCTTATCACACACTTCCAAAACACATTAGATAAGATCATATAATCTCAAAAATAACATTGATAGAACAATCACGGGAATATACAATATAAAGCTTTAGTTCACCCGACGACCTTTTTTCCGAAAAGCACACTACCCTCCTTTTTATTAAGCGTCACCAGACGTCACGCGGTATTGCCACTATGTCGTGTGAACAATTACCTTATTATTTTATGTAAAAGTCGGGCTGTGCGCCGCCGACTTTGATAGGAAGAGTTAACGAGAGCATAGGGGAATAAATAAGTTCTGGAATCCATAATCACCCACCGAAACACAACGAACGAAAAGTAATTTCACGGTAAGTATACGAAGGTGGTTAGTGGATCAATAAGGGCCCTCCAGTTTATGAAAGCGAAACGCAGTGTGCCCTCCCACTGCTTGGCTGCATCTTTACAGATCTAACACAAAATTTATGACGAAATCTATTTTTCCCTTATAATGTTGCAAATATTTTTTAGCTTTGTTTGTGAACAAAACTGGCATTTTTCCCCATAATTGTGTTCTTTATTAAAATAATAAAGGACTAAATAATGTCTCAAAAGACTAAATATTGTATTATTTACTGTTTTTTACTTGGCAATTTATTTTTGGAAATTCATAAATACAGTAAGGCATAATCATAAACCTCTATAGTTCGCCTACAAAACAAATCCAGACACGCAAAACTTACACGTTTTTTTTTTTCTTCTTTTTTACAAGAAACATAAATATTAGCATTCTTCCGTTCACCCCGCAAGACATATATTTAAGACGACAACGCATGATATGGATAAAACACGTAAAGGGACCCCTAGACAAATTTGAAAAGGACAGTGTTAATCTTTTTTTAAACTTTGTTTAGAGATAACTACACCTTTTGGTAAAATATTTATTTAGTAAACAGAGTTTTTTTAATCTTTATTTATTATCTTAATTTTTTTAATATAATAGTTAATATTTTTTAAATCTTTATTTAGAGGGATTGAGTTATTGTTATTATCATTTTGAAATTTTGACTCGTCTCCTCCTCTAAAAGCCAAAATGAGGGGGAGACGGTGTAACCCCCGACAGAAGCACAGTCGGTCGGGGTTCAGGGCGACAAGGATAGAAACCGACGTACTATCCTGGCTGTATCGAGCAGCACCGCTCTCTGCATCTGGCCCGGGAGGGAACCGCCACGGAATCCCAACCGCCCCAGGTTATCCCTGAGGCTGATTATTTTTATTTAGAGGGACAGAGTTAATTTTTTTTATCTTTACTTTTTAAAAATTTAAATATTTAAAAAAGACTTTAAAATTTTTTAATTCTTTTTTAAATTTTGGGGAGTGGGGCAGCAGTTTTTTTTTTTTTAATCTTTTGTTTAGTAGGACTGAGTTTATTTAGAAGGACATGGTTAATCTTAATGTTATAATTCTGCCCACTGTAAGTAATTAATAGCTTTTTAAACCTCATTAAAATGAGCCTTCAACAAAGAGTAATACATTCTAAATTTGATAAGATATCAACACAAAAATTTTGAGGTATGTATATGTAAGTCCATATTAAACAAAAGATATTACATGAAAATGTTTCATAAAATATGCAAAAGCGATTTCAATCGCATGGTTTACTTGTGTCCCAATAAACCACCACACACAGCGAATGTTCTCGAATACAAATTGACTCCTGCATATAACATCACGTACGGTGCGAGGTTCAGAAATATGCATAACTTTATTAATATCAATTTTTTTGTAACTACTTAATTTGGTTTCGCCACTGCTGTTGTTTCGTCAGACAGGCTGACCTTCCATTTGATGGCAGGTGTATATCGTCGCCTATAAAATAAGCATCGCCACAAGTGCTGCAAGTAGTACGATTAAGGATAAGGGAATAGGAAGTGATAGAGAAATGGGTTCTGGCATCCTTTACTTACTCACCGAAACACAACAGCACACATACTGTTATTTCACGGTGGTCTTCTGTAATAGGGTGGCTACTGCACCCAAACGGGCTGCCCAAATGACGCTATGCAATCTGTTATTTCTGCAAGATGTTAACCAGAGCCAACTGTATAAAGTTCATTTCTAAAGAATCTAGGACCCATAAGATAGAGCGTTAAAGTAAGCAATTTTACCACTAAACCAAGGGGCTCGTATTTATCCTGTATTTTACTTGAGTAATTATTTTCTTAAGACAAGACTCACTGCGTTCTGGTAAGACAAAATGAGTATCTGCAAATACCACTGACCACTTTCTTACCGATGTAGGTGACCTACATATATTTATATTTTATAACACTTCACAATTACACACCTAATATATACACACTTAAATATTAAATTATCATATTTACAACACATTACAAATTTATAACATACATTTACAAAATATACACAATAATATTAATTGCACACGCATAGCCGCGCGAAACCCGTAGTATGCTAGTTGGCCGATGATTGACGAGTATTTGCATTGTTTACGTTCGCGCAACTCCGGCGCATCGCCGCTACTCGCCACCGCCAAAACTACCTACGGTTTTATTGCTATCCTCTGGCGCGCGACTTAATAACTTTGTTTTCAAAACAGTGGAATTATTAATTAACTGTATCTATTATTATCATTGTATCTGTGCTCGGTCCTGTATATCTATCCTTCAAGTCTTTTCTGAGTGAGTGTTGTTTTATTGTGCAAAAGACCAATAGAAATATATAAGTGCTTGGGTAAATGAATTTTATTCCGACACACCCACATAATAACCCATACCGAAAACTACAGTAAATTATCAGTAATTTTGCTTTTAGGTACACAGTGAATGAGTGGATTGTGGAAGGTGGCTGGCCCATTAATACATTATCCCATCAAGGTAGTTTGAATACTTACATCTGTGACATTTGACAGATTCATCAAAAAGTTGGTTCCATTTAGTCTACTTGATTCGCTTCATGGTAAATAATTATATACTTACCTACTTAATTTTTATTTCTCCCATTCTTTCTTCCTAACTTTCATGACATGCAGTTCCACATTACGGTAGTGGCAAGGCACGCTGCATTTTGCAGTCATTTGGGCAGCCCGTCTGGCAGCAGCAAATTCACTTATAGAAATCCTAATATGGTCGGCAGTGCACTTGCAGCACCTGTGGCGTTACTCATGTTATAGACGACGGTAGCAACCTACCATCAGGAGAGTCAGCTAGTCTGTCTAATATAACATAAAAAAAGCATAGTTCTTCCGATTCGTCGCGAGACTGTTTTTTAAAGGTCTACAGGACATCAATTTAATTAACTGTTTTGATATAATAACAGAACCCAACGGTGGTTATTATTATTATTATCTTCTTAGTGGCTATTTCTGTCTACAAGAGTACCAGTATCACTTCGTCTATTGCTGAAATTTTGTGAATTGCTGAAACCTATACCTACCACGTTAAGAAACTGTAGTACTTTTTTGATAGAGGCATTCTTCACATCTTCACAAGCCATTGTGTGGCTTCCTAAGATGTGACTGCGCTTGTGCATCAAGGGGCCACGGCGGTTACTGCCGCCAGGCATACGCCAGGATGCCCAGTGTATGGCGGAACAAAATACTACTACTAGTCTACTAAACTATCCCTTTTGTAATATTGAAATGTGGCAGTAAGTTCTAAATAGTTCTTCCGATTCATTGCAAAGCTAATTAGATTAAACCGAAATTTTCATAAATAAAGATTTATTTTTAATTAAAATATGGGCAGAATATTAATACTAAACAATTGTAGCGACGAACAGCTGCTTAACTTTAATATAACACGATTCACGTCCGCGGTTGCTTCATTAAGCATTTCCCAGCTTTCGTGCGGCAAAAAACTTTAATAATACCCACAATTAGTGGACCCACATCCGTCTAGTCGTCGCCGGGAACCCATAGACAATTCAAAGTGAATAAAAAAATCAAGTACTAGCTTACTATTGTAAGAAAATTACTTACAATTAAGGAATCTTATTACAAATATTTAAACCTTCGATCGGATACATTTCAATTTAATATTTGTAGGGAAGAATTATCGAAAAGGCTTATAACGTTGTCTACAGATTCATAGAAGACACTCTATAAATAGTATCTCACAACCCTTGTTAATTGTACAATTAAATGCCCTATCAATACCTCTGCTCAGTGTATTGTTACGTGTGGGGTGAGTCAATCTGCCGTGTAAGGGCGAAAATCAACTATTTATTTCCACAAACCAAGATGACTTCCAAAAGTGCTAAACGAAAGGTCCGATACAACCGTTAAACTTGCCAAGAGTCGTCAAAGATTCCCTTACGAGTCGCTGGTTTACTGTCGCAGGTAAGTTTCGAAGTTTCGCTTTCGAATCGCAGAATCGAACTGTGTCGCTAGCTCGCCACTTTGCCTATTTATATCCGCTGCCAATCGTCTAGATCTTTCACGAATTTAGTACAAACAAACGACAAACAAATACAAGTAGGTAAACAAGTAAGTAAACAAGTAACACGTATTTTAAACAAGTCATTGAAAGGTCGGGAACGCTATTTCTGTTGAATGTGAACTCTATGTTGTGTGCATAAGGACTAATTTCCCTTGGCAATAACCGGAGAGTGGCGTGACTTCTATTCTACGGTGGAACTTTCCAGATTTTGTTGTCAAGCGAGAACGCTTTTCTAGAACGTTCCATGGTGAGTTATAACAGTATTAATATTGTTACGACTAACCATGGAACGTTCTGGAAAAAGCGTTTGCGCCCGCCGAAAGTCTCGAAGGTCCCACCCTATCGATAGTAGTCACGCCCATTCCCATTTAGTGTCAAAGGAAAGTGGTCCTTATGTTTACAACATAGAGTTTACATGTTGTAACAAGCGAAACGAAATCCAATTGACCTGAACCCGTCATTCCGGGGAGTGACTGTTCCAATCTCGGATCATCTCCAACTCCTTGGTGTGGACCTTACAGCCGATCTGAACTTCGGTAGGCACATCGAGTCCATTGCCAAAACAGCTGCCAAAAAGCTGGGCATCCTTTCCAAGGTTAAACGGTATTTCACTGCGAGGCAGCTCCTGGACTTATACAAAGCACAGGTCCGGTCTTGCATGGAGTACTGCTGTCTGGGATGGGTCTGCCCGTTACCAACTGGCCGCACTGGACTCGATTGAAAGGCGAGCAAAGAACCTTATTGGCAACGACACCCTTGTGGATTCCCAACTTCAAAGCCTGCAGCATCGCCGAAAAGTAGCGTGCCTATCGATTTTCTATCGTCTACACTATGGAGAGTGTGCATCTATGTTGTACGATTTAATCCAACCGGAACCGTTCCACTTGCGGACCACTAGACGTGGGCAGGGGTTTCATCCCTTCGTGGTCGATGTACCTCGATCACGAACAAAGCGTTTCAGTTCCACCTTCCTTGTTCGAACTGCTAAGGAGTGGAACTCATTGCCTGCGTCTGTGTTCCCACAGAACTACAACCTCGGGGTCTTCAAAACTAGGGTAAATGGGCATTTACTAGGTAAGCGTGGTCCACCTTCGGCCACATCTGCACCTCACATCAGGTGAGATAGTGGTCAAGCGCTACCTCGATTTCATAAAAAAAAAAAAAACATTCAACAGAAATAGCATTCCCAAACTTTCAACGGCTTGGCGCCAAATATAAAAAACGGGACAAGGGCGAGTTGAACTCGCGTGAAGAGGGTTCCGTACGATGTTACCTATTCGCACAATATTAAGTGATTTACCATGTTATTTTAATATCATGGACTTCTTATAGGTTTTCCTATAATCTATAAGTAGAAAACTAATTTCTGTATTATTATTTTTTCAAAATTTTAGGTTCAGTGGTTTCGGAGATAAGGGGGAGGGGGAATGGTCGGTCAGACGGACACACGAGTGATCCTATAAGGATTCCGTTTTTTTATTTGGACGTACGGAACCCTATAAAGAGAGTCGGCGGGCGAGACAGACAGTTGTGTGCGTAACAGCGATTCGAAAACGAATCTTCGAACCTTTTGCGAAGTTACCTGTGACAGTGAACCGGCGACTCATTAAGGGAATCATTGACGATTTTTTGGCAAGTTTAACGGTTTTATCGGACAAGTTTAATGAGAATAAATAGTTCGGTTCGCCCTTACACGGCATTGTAATTCACCCCGCACGTAACAATATTATTTAAGAAAAAGCACTTGTTCTTATTTAAGAAAAAACAATTTAAAATTATTTAAGAAATTATTTAAGAATAATATTTAAGCACTTGTTCTTGAGTTCAGTTCGTGAGTAAGTAAGAGTAAGAGCTTTTTCTTCTCTCCTCCCCACCTTGTCATTTACATCATACTGTCTTATAAAAGTCGAAGGTTGCACCTTCCCTTCGAAGGTTTCTTGTATTTATAGACTACCGGAACCCACTCACCGGTCCCCTTATATAAAAATATTTTTTCTTCTAACGACTTTCCTCGTTACAACTTTCCTAGCTGTGTTAGTTTGGATTAATTCTCTATTATTATATGAATTTGATCACAATCTATAACATAGTAACAATGTTATTTAGATACTGATTGATATTTAATGCAGGCCCGAAGACTTATAATAAAAGGCATGTACAGACATTATCTGATAAGTATGATAAGCTAATAACGCCTATATAAAAATCGATAACCTACCTACGTGAAATTTTTATACATATTCCAATTTTTTAGCAAAATGTTTAGACACTCGAGGAGAATTACGTGTAAAAAATAAATTCACCTACGTACCGGAAGCCAGTTGAATCTAAGACCAATTAATACCTCGAATCTCCTAGGACTAACACTGAGCAGAATAACCTGTAAGGATAGGGTATTTATTTTTATATAAACTAGGATGGGGATAACTGGGTTTGACGAGCCCGTTGTATGAGTGGTTAGGGTGCTTGCCTTAACGCTTTATTTCAGGACCCCCGGGTTCATTTCCCGGCAGGGTCAACTTTGGATATGAACTTTTCAAATTTGGCTCTGGACTGGATCTAAAAAGTAGTGGCAGGGCACACTGCATTTCACACTCATTGGGGCAGTAACAACCTTACAGAAGATCACCTTGAAATACACCGTTGTGTTTCTGTGAGGAGTAAGCGATGCCAGAGCCTATTTCCCTATCCTTTCGTAATCCCTACTAAGGTCGGCAGCGCACTTGTATATATATATATATATAAACCTGTAACAATGTAACTTACAATCGTCATAATACAATACATTTTAGGTAGGTACACGTGTCGCCGTTTTAAATAATATGATTTCAAGAGGACTTCCCCTATAAATTGAAAACTAAAACATTTTTAAATTACACATATTATCGTGCATTTTAGTTACCAACGACCTCAAAGCGATGATCGAGAAATTCTGAATATTTTAAAAGCAAATGAAGATTTTAAGCCTAATAGGACTTTTACAACAGTTTTTTAACTGTTGTAAATGTCCTATTGTTCATCGTTGAAAACTTTATTCACACGGATAAACAGAACTAGCTAAGGTTTCCGAGCGTGTGATCGCATCATGCGCTTGCTAACTATCACATTAGTGCCCGGGGAAAAGCTTTTGGGGCTCAAAATGGAAAAATATTTCGCATTTTTTTTCTTGTAAGTACAAACATTTATTTCCAAAGTAACACATTGTGGGTACATTGTAGCACATTGTACAGAGTAATAATACATTGTAATACATTGTACCTTGTAGTACATTTCTAAGTACACTAAGTATTAGAAAGTACTTAGAAATTCTAGTATTAGTAGTAGTAGTATTCTTAGAATACTAGTACTAAGTACTTAGAAATTCTTGTTTAAAGAGTCTGTTGATCTATGGTTAAATGTCCGATTCTTCCAACTAAACCACAGGTGTACATTAGATTGTCACGAAATTTCACCTATTACAAGCTTATTCCATATTTACAAAAATAAATAAAGGTGTTTGCGACTAATAAGATCCTCCCATAAAATATATAAACGCTCGGTAAAATGAATCTTTAATGACATATTTATACGTTCCATTCAACGGTATACACGAAACAATACAAACGCTCAACAGTAGGTATGAATTAACTTTGAATTAAAAAATTTTTTTTTCTATGTTAAGGTCGACAGACAGGCTGACGGTCCACTTGATGGTAAGTGGTTACCGTCGCCTATAACACAAGCAACGCCAAAGCTGCTGCTAGTGCGCTGCCGACTACAGTAGGATTAAGGATAAAGGATTTGGAGAAGATAGGGAAATGGCTCATTGCAATAACGAAAATATACTTTATTGAATAGAATAAAATTTCAGTCACCTACAATCATTAATATTTTACGATTATTGTAGAATACAAGAATATTTTAAAATCATTTGTGCTTTTTGTATTGGTAAAATACAGATAATACAAAAATAACTAAGCACGCCCGTCTTTAGAAGAGTATTATATTTTGGTACCATAAATAACTAAATAATTATAATATTATTTACAATTATAATATTTTTTAAATTCATTATTTTATTTTATTTATGGAATTATCGTCTAACAATATTTTGACACAATACTTGAATTTATTTAAATTATATTCTGAATTCATCATTAAGACATCCACTGCCGGACAAAGCTTGTTGCTGCTGCTGACAAATTTTATTCTGCAAATTATATGTATACACAAATCTTCTTCATATATCGCTCTTTCCATTTGTGTAAACCGTATCAAAATTGGTTGGGTTGATTAAAAGAAGTTAACAAATAACCAGACATAAGTGAACAGCAAATTTATTTTATAATATGTATAGATAGAGAATATTTAAATTATTTAAGAAAGACGAATAATAATGGGCGGACATTTTCACTGAGCAATAGCCGAAACCTTGAAAGCCGGGCCGAGCCGTCTTATATAGCCTATGCACGGATAAAAAGTCTAATTACCATGCCTACTCAGTACTCATTTACGTAATGATGTAATTAATAACATGTTATTGAAAATAGGTACGTAGTTATTGTTGTAACATCTCGCTTGATTGCGATATTGTATCCGAGTGTTTTCATTCAATTTAAGTAAGTGAGCGCTTGATTAATAATTTCGCGACTTGCTGATTTTGGAACATCAAGTAATGAGATATCGTCCAGTAAAACCTGCTACTCGATTCTGTAAATTCCATTTTGTAAATTGCGATTATGACTTCGCGGTGAGTTTAACTTTTAATTCTTGTAAATATAAATGTAGTTTATTTTAACTTAATGCCTATATCAATAACTATAGCTATTAACTATATACCTGTGGCAATAACTATAGTAACTCCTTTAGTTATAAAGGGTTTTTAGTGGTTAAATATTGGTTTTATTGCTATGAGTTTGCAAAGTTTGTATGATACAAAAGAATTATTGAAATTACAAATGCTTGGATTTAGAGTTATATCCGCCGGCAAAGCGCTATGATAGTTTTGTGACAAGTTTTTAAATATTGTTAGTGCGGGGTGAGTTAAAATGCCGTGTAAGGGCGAAACGAACGATTTATTTTCACAGACCAAGTTGACTTCCAAAATCACTAAACTTGTCCGATGAAACCGTGTTAAACTTGCCAAAAGGCGCAGATAACTTCGCAAAAACTCCGAAGAGTCGCTTTCGTATCGCTGGTTGTCGCACCACTCACTTATCTCACCTGCCACCTCTCTTATTTATACTTGGCGCCAAACGACTCGATGTATTTCGAATTTTTCAAAAAATCTAAACAAGATCGTAAACAAGCCATTGTAAGTTTGGGAATGCTATTTCTGTTGAAATGTAAACATAAGGACCAATTTCCTTTGACACTAGTCGGGAAGGGTACCATTGATAGGGTGGGACGTTCGAGACTTTCGACCGGCGCGAACGCTTTTTCCAAAACGTACCATAGTTAGTCTTAACAATATTGTAAAATGGTGTAAGCTTACTTTGAATAATTGTACTTAATTATTCAATTGTATAATCGAGAATAGCCGATATGTCGTGATATTATAAGTATTTTGCGATTTGTAATTGTATCCGCAATGCAAATAAAATTGAAATTATTCCCAGAAGAATACTAAGTCTAAATTGAATAATCGTCTATGTAATCGAAAAATAAATTTACAGAAGAGATACCATCGAAAACAAAAACGATAAAGAATTACAATTGTTTGTGATGACGATACGAGGTGTCCCTGTGTTTCTTGGGAAGTTATAATTATTTATGTTAAACGGAAATGCAAAAGCCATTTGGCAACAAAGTTGACGACTTGCCAACTCAACTTCGGGTTGTATAATTTTCACCTTGGGAAACATTTTATTTTTCAGCCAATAAACACTTATTTAATGGGTTGACAAAAACTTTAAACATATTAAGAAGTATTAAAAAGGTAACACGTTAACAATGAAAGGCTTTTAAAAGGCGTGTGAAATAATTCATATTGAATTGAATTCAAAATAAAACCTAATTTGAATTTGAAGTCGGAAAAGTAAGATTAAACCATTTTTCTTTTATTTTAAACCGCCTCCGAATGTACCTAATCCTATATATTATATCACCAGTATGTTATTTTAGGTGTTTTGAAATGTTCTTGCTATGTTATCGATTATATATTATTTTAAGAAAATAAAATCATTATTTTTTTCATAAGATTGAATTTTCCGTGTATGTGTGTTTATACATCTATATACGTATAATAATAAAATCGTAAACTAGCCGTGTCTGTAAATTTAATATTTTTACAAAAAAAAAAAAACAATTTCTACACGTTGTACTTACGTTACCGATACCGAGGTCAATAAAATAGGTCTGTTGTCTGTTGTCTGTTTGTCTGTGCGTTCGTGCACGCTAATCTCAGAAACAGCTTAACCGATTTGAATGCGGTTTCCACTGATGTATTGTGACAAGCTTCCCGTAACATTTGGTGTTTGTTTCATTCCATTCGATTTACAAACAAAAAAGTTACGGGCTATACGGTATACCACGCGTTCGAAGTTGCGGGCTCAGCTTCTTTGAAATTGCCCTAGTTCATACAGGTGTTCCATCACTCTCTTTAAGGATTCATTAAAATATTGTTCTTTCAGTAGTGAAAAAGCAAATTGAGTGTTTATTGGTAATAAGTATGTTAGTCCTATTCTTGTAGTGATTGACGATTTGTATTATCGATTGGCATGGACGCAATTTGTTCTGCAAATTATATATACAAACCTTCCTCGCTTATCGCTCTTTCTATTAGTATAAAACACTAGCAAAATTCGTTGAATAGATTAGACGTAAGGGGAGAAAAGAGGCGGACAGCGATTTAATTTTATATTATGTATTGAAGTCTTATACTGATGTATAAACTATATTATATCAACATATCTATATTCTATCATCAAAAATTTGATTTGATTTTATCAAAAAAAAAAAAATGACGAGCCCGTTGGATGAGCGGTTAGGGTGCTTGCTTGAACGCTCAGGGTTCCCGGGTTCAATTGCCGGCAGAGTCAACTTTGAAAAATGAACTTTGAAATTTGCACTGGTTTAGAGCTGGGAAATAGTGGCAGGACCTAGGCAGGACACACTGCGTTTCGCAGTCATTTGGGCAGCCCGTTTGGGCGCAGTAGCCACCCTCTTACAGAAGACCACCGTGAAATAACAGCATGTTTGCTGTTGTGTTTCGGTGAGTGAGTAAGGGATGCCAAGGCCCAATTCCTTATCCCCTCCTAATCCCTTATCCTTAATTCTACTGTAGTCGGCAGTGCACTTGCAGCAGCTGTGGCGTTGTTTATATTATATGCGACGGTAGCCACCTACCATCAAGTGGACCGTCATCCTGTCTGCTGATCTAACATAAAAAAATTAAAAATTGTATGCAGGGTAAAAGGCAGAGATGGGGGATATATATACTATATTAACTAACATTATAAAGAGCCTGGGGGAAGCTTTTTTTTTAGGAGGGGAAATGCATTTACGCACTATCCCTCGTCGACGGGAACGGTCGACGAGGGGGTGTGTGGGACTCACCCGACGGAACGTATCGCCCCGCCGGTCCTCCCCACTAAAACCGCCTCCATGTTCCACCATCGGCAGTGATCGTGAGACCCGGAGTCACAGCGAGGCCTCATCCCCGGGCCCCACGCACCGCCATGTCCTTGCGGACCCGCATCTGTCACGGCAAGCCGTGTAACTCCCTCTGTGGTGACCCGCTGGAACAACTGCAGAGCCTGGGGGAAGCCTGGGGACGGATCGCTAGTGAATATAAAATAGAGAGTTTTATACTAGCAATTCCACGTGGGATTTAAACAGTTTCATGAGAGAAAAAAATCTTATATTATAACTAGCTGACCTAGCAGACGTTGTCCTGCCAGAACTCGAAAATAATCCTCTAACCCGATTGTGGTGCCACCTATCGAATCCAATTTTATTTTCAAATCATATGTCAAAGTGACGCGACACTTCACGTCAATGAACGTCAGTTAAATTATTTGAATATTGTTCATACAAAAATACTAAAATCCCGATTAATAAATGGGGGTGGGGGTAGGAGGGTAAAAAATAGTTTACGTCCTATTCTCAGACCTACTGAATATACACACAAAATTTCATAAGAATCGGTTAAACCGTTTCGAAAGAGTTTTGTTACAAACACTGTGACACGAGAATTTTATATATTAGAAAGAATATATAGACTAATATAGGTATAGATAAAACCTTTTCTTTAATTGAAACAATTAAATTGAATACATTTTATTTGTGCGTTCACTTAAGTAAACAAGATTGGTCGATAGTTGAGGTTCATATGAGCTGTAGGGCAACTTTGTGTAAGTGGCGGGCGGGCTTTTTGATGGATTACAGAAAAGTTCTCACATCGCTACCCACTGAAATTAGTTTTAGACAAGTTCAGCGTACTCTTGTGCGGGCTTCTATTAACTCATACCTACATATACGCTTAACCTCTACATAATTCTTGAGGAATTGTATGATTGATCAACACTGATTGTGGTATATAAAAGCAAATCAAGAAGAAGCCCGCGTTTATTTTATATGAATTTATACGCGTCTACGGCCGCGCAGTGTCTTATAATGTTTCAGCTGTTTTAGTAAAATAAGCTTAAGTATTTTAGCAACAACGTTTAAAATTATATTAACTATGAAACTCTTCATGCCACCACTGTGACATTGGTTTGCGTGGTTCGATGATTGAGACGAATTTGTGTGTTGTGGGTTAGTAAATAGAGCTCAAACTCGATGCTACTCGTACTGTACACAAGTACGGGGCTAGCACGCGTCAACCGCAAGAACTGCAGGCTTAACTTTCAGGTTTTATTGGTTTGTTCGGCATCGTTTACAGTTAAATAACTTTATTTAAAAAATTTCCAAAGGACATCTACGATTTGGTTCATATTCAAGGCATTGCCCTAACTTATTTTGTCTGTGAAATCATATTTGTTGGAATATTTCATCATCAGCCGACCGAAGGTCACAAATAGACAAAGCATTACCTATATTATAAATAGGTAATACTCTGTATAAAAATCAAGGACGTTTAGTTGGATGGGTGCAATAACTAACCAACTAATTTTATTTACAGTTTATTTACACTATATTACAGAATAAATATTTACAAAACTGCACTGCACAATTGCTCACTATTGTATAATACACTGCACAAGATTAAACGTTCCACCACACTATGTATTTATTGTACACTGTATTTTACATCTCTTGTCGCCAAAGCCCAATCCGTTCTTCTTCTATTTTTTCTTGCCTTTCTTTGGCGCATGTCCGTTTTTCTGTTTGCGCATGGTGTGGCCACTCTCATTGGACGGCTTTTCTCTTGAAGGAGCGCGCGTCTTAATCTGCGCATACCCGTTACCTGGCAACGTAAGTTGTTAGTCCGTTTCCATTGGACGATGACTATGTCCGCGCGTTTCCATTGTATGTGGTAACGGGTACCGCTACATCACTCCCCTCCAGAGACCGTCCCTACGGGCGATAGTAGTCTGGCGGGCGGACGAGACGACCGCTTCTTGATGTGACCACTGCTTGCTCTTCGCTGTCCTTTTGAGGCGTGACATCAGAGAGTAAGTAGGCAGGTCTGAGTCTGTCTATTGATACGCTCACCGGTTTACCTTTTACTTCTATCTTAAAAACTTTGTCGGTTCGCCATAACACTGGATGTGGCCCCGTGTACGCAGGCTGAAATGCGCTCTTGACTGCGTCTTCTCGCAGGAATACGTGGCTTGCTCTGTCCAGTTCTTTAAATATAAATGTAGGCTTCCGGCCGTGTCTTGAAGTAGGCGTTGGTTGTAACTCCTTCATATATTTAGATAGACGCGCTGTAAAGTCGGTGATGTCGGTGGTTGTGGGCGTAGTGGTACTAAAGAATTCGCCTGGCAATCGAAGACTTTCACCGTAAACAAGTTCTGCCGATGTAGCTCCGATATCTTCTTTATAGGCGCTTCGAATGCCCAGTAACACTAACGGTAGCGTCTCAATCCAGTCTTTGTTGCTGTGACAGGTTATCGCCGCTTTGAGCTGTCGATGGAATCTTTCCACGAGTCCGTTGCAAGCAGGATGATAAGCTGTCGTTGTCTTGTGCTCGAAACCCGCGATGATCGACAGATGCTTGAATAAAGCTGACTCGAACTGGCGTCCGCGATCGGTGACAATGGTTGACGGGCAACCAAATCGTGCAATCCAACCATTTAGCAATGCCTTTGCGACTGTCTCGGCTGTTATGTCCTGGATTGGTACGACTTCAGGCCAACGAGTGAAACGATCTATTGCTGTCAGGCAGTAACGAAAGCCTTGGGAAGGTGGTAATGGCCCAATGAGATCGATGTGCACATGTCTGAATCTGGCTTGCGGTAATTGAAATGTGCCTAACGGTGCAGACACATGACGAGTTACTTTCGACCTTTGACATGCTATGCAAGCTTGGGTCCATTCTTTGCAATCCTTGCGCATACCAGGCCATACAAAACGCTGAGCCACTAATTTTAAAGTTGCTTTAGCGCCGGGATGACTTAGTGAGTGAATTGCGTTGAAAACTTGCCTTCTCAAATGTTTTACTACGTATGGTCGTGGTGCTGTTGTACTGACGTCGCAATACAACTTTTGATGGCTGCCAGGGATGTTGATTTGCTTCAAAATAAGTGATGTTTCGCCTGTAAGAAGTTGTTGCAGTTCAGGGTCGTGTGACTGAGATTTCGCTAGGATATCGATGTCTAATGGCTTTTCGAGTTCTTCGATGCGAGATAATGTGTCAGCCACGATGTTATCTTTTCCTGATATATGACGTATATCTGTTGTGAACTGTGAGATGAAGTCGAGGTTTCTGAACTGTCTAGGTGAACAATTTTCTTTTCTTGAAGTAAATGCGTAGGAAAGTGGTTTGTGATCGGTATACACTGTGAAATGTCTAGCTTCCACCATATGTCATGTACGGAAATTCAAAAAGACCGAATGGAGTAGTGATCGCAGTCTTGGGAATGTCCTCTGGACTGACAGGAATTTGGTTATATGCTTTTACGAGATCAATTTTGGAGAATATTTTGCAACCAGAAATATTGTGAGCGAAATCATGAATGTGACGAACGGGATATTTGTCTGGGATAGTTCGGGCATTTAGCATGCGATAATCACCGCATGGACGCCATCCGTTGTCTTTCTTGGCAGCAAGGTGAAGAGGGGATGCCCAAGGGCTATCTGATGGACGAGTTGTTCCACATTTCATCATCGACTCGAACTCTTGACGGGCTATCTGTAGTTTGTCTGGAGCTAAACGTCGAGGAGAACAGGCAATAGGTGGGCCGGGAGTAGTGCGTATGTGGTGGACAGTATTATGTTTCGGTACGCTATGAGTCCCAGACGGCCTTGTAATTTCTGGAAAACGACGTAATATGTCCAGATATCTTGAAGATCCAGTGAGAGTTTTCACAGATGCAATTGTGTTCTTCATTATATCGGGAGTTGCGCGTGTCGTTAAAGATGTGCTGTTATCCACCAGTCTTTTATTCCGACAGTCTACTGCCAAGTTGTAGAAAGATAAGAAATCGGCGCCTATGATAGCTTTGGGGACATCCGCCACGATGAAACGCCAGGAGAAATCTCTTCTTAAATTTAAGTTCAAATTCAAGTGAATGTACCCGTAAGTGTGTATCGGTGTACCGTTAGCGGCGTACAGTTGATACGTTGACAGATGGCGGCGTTGTTTTAAAGCTGTGTATGGGAAGACACAAAGCTCGCTTCCGGTATCTACGAGAAATTGCATCTTCGTTCTAACGTCGGAGACGAATAGGCGACCAGCGACCTGTGGGCTGTCAGCGGTCGCTATTACCGACGGCCCGGAGAGTTTTCCGACTTAAAGTTGCATGGTTGGGAGCATTTCTTTGCTCTATCGCCGAATTTGTGGTGGTACCAGCATGTCGGAAATCGTCGGGCTGCGGTAGAAGACTGCGTTGAGGCTGATCGGCTTCGTTGTCGTTGCGAGCGGTGGCTAAGCCTTGTTGTAAGGTTGCGCAGGCCTTTTCTTATTTCTGCAATTTCTGAAGCTAAGGCGTCGTAAGAAGTAGCGTGTGGTGTCGACGGAGATGGTGTAGAAACGACCGTAACATGTGGCGTCGTAGATGCAATCTCCATTACTCTATCTGCTAAGTCAGCGAGTATCTCCCATGGTGCGTTTGGTTGTCCGGCTATCACTGTCTGAATATTTTGCGGCAAACGGCTAGTCCACAAAGTAAGAAGAATGTCTTCTGGAAATTTGTCGCCGGCTAGACCCCTAAGGTGTCGTAGAAATTGCGACGGTTTCCTGTCACCCAACTCTTCGTGCATCACTAACTGTTTGAATTTTTGCTGCTTTGAAGCGGACAATCGTTTGATCAACTCTGACTTTAGTTTTTCGTATTTACCTACGCTTGGTGGAGATACGATGACGTCTTTGACCTCGATCGAGAATCGTTGATCTAGCTGCCCAATGACGTAATAAAATTTTGTGGTATCGGAGGTGATGTTTGAAATCGCGAATTGTCCCTCTATTTGAGCAAACCAAATCTCTGGCTCGTCGGGCCAGAATGGAGGTACTCGTACGCCGACTCTGAAAACCTCTGGTTGTGCGCTATCCTGTGCTGTATTTTGTGCTGCAGTGCGGGCTCCCTGTTGCTCCATGTTGATGCGTACTCGGTTGAGGGGTCACCAGTTTAGTTGGATGGGTGCAATAACTAACCAACTAATTTTATTTACAGTTTATTTACACTATATTACAGAATAAATATTTACAAAACTGCACTGCACAATTGCTCACTATTGTATAATACACTGCACAAGATTAAACGTTCCACCACACTATGTATTTATTGTACACTGTATTTTACATCTCTTGTCGCCAAAGCCCAATCCGTTCTTCTTCTATTTTTTCTTGCCTTTCTTTGGCGCATGTCCGTTTTTCTGTTTGCGCATGGTGTGGCCACTCTCATTGGACGGCTTTTCTCTTGAAGGAGCGCGCGTCTTAATCTGCGCATACCCGTTACCTGGCAACGTAAGTTGTTAGTCCGTTTCCATTGGACGATGACTATGTCCGCGCGTTTCCATTGTATGTGGTAACGGGTACCGCTACAGACGTAATAAAAATATTTAAACTTTTTCCTAATAACTTTTAAAGTATTTCAATTTTGAAATTAATTTTGATGTTTATTCTAACATTATGTAAAAATAGTATTTTTACTTAAAGCAACACAGTAAAATAGGAAAATGGGGAACCACGTAAGTGGGCGCTAAGATAGAAATAATTCAATATATTCTGACCAAATTCCAACACCCGGGGGGAATACTGGCTACGTGGCCGCTAAGCCTTGATTCGTGTCCCGGTCGGACTCGGCTCAAATTGCTTTCGTCCCTTGCTATGTACTAATTCTACCCACATTTATACTCCAGATGGTATTGTTTTAATATTTAAATATTCCTAGCTGTAAGAGAAAATTGTTATAATACACTGTATCAACATTATTATTTGGATGGATATTTAGATAAATGTTTAATGTTGAGTTTAGAGTTAGTGAGTAGCAAAATAAGTTTAAGAGAGAATGGGGCTTACTTATTATTTTTTTAAAATTAAATCTATCAACAAGTGGATGTTCCATTTGGCCTTATTAAGTCCGAGGTGCCATATTAAAGGAATGCACCTCTGTATTTCCGAGCTCATATAACCCAAATCTTTTCAAGGTTCGAGTGAATAGGCATCTTCTGGATGAGCTCGCTCCATCGTCGGCCTCATCCTTCCTACATGGATAGTGTGTGTGTGTGTGTGTGTGTGAGTGAGTGTGTGTGTGACTTATTGGATGCCTTTCAGTAAAAGTTCAATATCGTCATAATGAAGTCCGAGGAGCCAATTCCGAACAATAGGTTTGATGCTGTTGGTATTTTTGTCTTTTATATCACAATGCTGGTTTGTTTTGTTGTAAATATAAATATGTGAGAAGTTAACAGAACGCCGACCAAAAGAAGTATTAATATGTGGTAGTGGAATTTTAAATGTCCGCTGCTTTAAATATTGCTTGTATTGAGTAGAGCGGAGAGTATGTTCGTGTGCAGTCGTCACCGCTTTGTGGATGTATAATCCTCGAACACTTAGTAATTCACTTTCTGTATGCAGTAGTTTAGTTGGATATCTGAACGGTTTTTGGAACATAACTTTTAACACAGAGCGTTGTGCTCGTTCCAGTTGAATCATGTTGTTTTTACAACTTCCACCCCAGACAGAGATGCAATAACTTATAATCGATTCACACAGGGCCTTGTAAATAGATTTCAGAAAAGAGATGTCTGCTACTTGTCTTAGTAGTTTCAAGGGATAGATAAGTTTGCGAATCCGGTATGATACAGCCTTTTTAAATATGTGATTTAAAGGTGAACTTCTCGTCAAGTATAACACCAAGATATTTTATATTATCAGATCTTTTGATGTTATTACTGCACGTACGGGTCAAATTAGTAGTGTTGTTTTGTAATTTACAAGTGTGTATTGTAATCCAGTGTAATACAGAACTTCAGTTAATTAATAAGCTTAAGAAATAATGTAGTTGTCTGTGACATTTTTTGTTACTGTGCGAGAAAGCTTTTTTTGGGCAGTAATTTACAATGTTTTCCTCAGAAAGTATAATTTATTGTAAAAATCTGTACAATTCAAACTTTTTGAAGTTTACCTCCTTAAAATCGATTTTCGTAATATAAGTATGGAATGCGCGGTATGGAAATTTTATGAGGAGTAAAATAAACAAGAGTTACCTAAAAAACGTTACGCTATCTGTCACTGTCACTTGAAATCTGTGCGACGTCGAAATTTTGTCGATATTCGTACATACTTACACAATATCTTCCAAATCTTTGAAGATTAAAAAGATCTCGTTATAATAATAATAATAATAATAAGCCATTTATTCTACATTATAATACATTTGGATAAAATAAGATAAAGTCATTTCTTTTCTAATTATGCAAATTAAAATCGTCTAGTTTACAAATTTTTGTTATCTAATTATTTTTATTATGTTTATTAGTTCCATTCAATGTAGTCGCCTCATCGGCGTAGGCCTCCCCCCATTTCTTCCATAATTTCCTGTCTCTTGCCTTCCTCATCCATTTTTGTCCATATTTTGATACGAAAACATCTGCCCACCTTCTTTTAGGTCTTCCTCTTCTTCTTCTTTCTTCTCGAGGTATCCATTCCGTTGTAATTTTGGTCCATCTATCGTTCTCCAATCGACAAAGATGTCCTGCCCATCTCCATTTCAACAGTTTAATAGTTTTTAGAATGTCTCGTACCTTTGATTTTTTTCTAATGACTTCTTTATTAACCCTATCAGATAGTCTTAGGCTTAGCATACTACGCTCCATTTTGCGTTGACAGACCGCAAGTTTTTGTTCTTCCGTGTAATTCAGCGCCCAAGTCTGGCAGCCGTATGTTAGGCAAGGGAGAATGGCAACATCATATAGTTTGCTTTTAATTTTCTGGTCAATATGCCTGTTTTTAAAAATTTCTTTTAAGCTCTAATACTTGCCCCAAGCTAAGGAAATTCGTCTTTGTACTTCTTTTTCTGTCAGGTTGTCAAAAGTTACTGATTGCCCCAAGTATACATATTCCTTGACGCATTCTACCTGTATTACCATTCAATACGATTTTTGCTTCTCCATTGCTTGCCATTACTTTTGTTTTAGTGTGATTAATAAGAAGGCCAACCTTTTCGCTCTCCCTGACCAATTCATTTAGCATTCTTTGTAATGCACGTGGATTTTCCGCGAAAACTACAATATCATCTGCAAATCTCAGATGACTTAAACTTTCTCCATTAATTTTGAGACCCTCGTTATCCCATTTTAAGTTTCGGAAGACAGTTTCTAAGACCGATAAAAATAGTTTTGGTGATAGTGGGTCTCCTTGTCGAACACCTTTTTGGATAGGAAATTTTGGTCCATCCTTCTCAAGCCGGATGCTCGCTGAAGCTTTTGAGTATATATTTCGCAATAGACTGACATACAGGTCTTCAACACCCTGCTCTTTTAGAGATTTCCAGATGACGCCGTGCTCAACCGAATCGAAGGCCTTAGCAAAATCAATGAAGCAAATGTATAAATTCTTTCCATATTCTCTATACTTTTCCAAAATTTGACCCAACACATGAATGTGGTCGATAGTGGAAAAACCGCTGCGGAAACCTGCTTGCTCTCGAGATTGGTTCTCATCAATGACTGGTGTTAACCTCTTCAGCACTATCTTTGCAAAAACCTTATATAGATTGGACATAAGGCTTATTGGTCTATAATTATTCAAGTTTTTCTTGTCACCTTTTTTATGTAATAGTGTTATGACCGTTTTGGACCACTGTTTAGGTGTCTGACGAGATCTTAGGATATTATTGAAAAGGACTTGTAAGGCGGGTAATAAAACATCCACAAAAGATTTCAAGACCTCATTGGTAATACCATCTTCTCCTGGGGTTTTTTCGTTCTTTTGCGACATTATGGCCGAATTGATTTCAGACTTGAGAATGTCAAGACAAGGCTCCATTGGATCGCCAGTATCGACGCTGTGCACATTTATCCTGTCTGGTTGGAGAATATCTGAGGCCTGTTTTGAGGCATACAGGCCTCTATAGAAATTAGTGGCTTCTTCAATTATGTCGATGCGGTTGGTCATTTCATTACCCATGCTATTTCTTAGGTTGCTCGTCCATTCCTTCTTTTCCCTGAGTACATTGAGGGCCTTTTTTATAGCACCAGATTTCTCAATAAATTTTTCGAAGGTCTTATTTCTATGTGTCTTCCTATCATTACTTAAGTTTTTGTTTATTGTTTTGCTAATTTTGGCAAGTTTCAGTTTTACTTCCCTTGTTCTTTTCAATTTATACATTTCCTTCCTCTCCTGTAGAAGTTCCTTGGTATAAGTACTTAGATGGACTTTAATTTGTAACGGTTTGTTGGTAATTCTCTTCATACATAATTTCAATTCCTTTTCAAAGTTGTCGTATTGTGATTGCATCCTTAATGTTTTATTTACAGATTCTAAAAATTTCTTTTGTAGCAATATTTTATCTTCATCTAATAACTCTGTTACCGTTTTCATCATAAATTTCGAAGTCTTCGTAAAAGCTCTATTCCTTTTGTTAAATAATTTTATTTTGCACCTTATCATCCTGTGATCAGTATTAAAATTTAAATTATTAATTATATCAAAGTCTAATAACATTTCAGACCGGCTCGCAAGAAAGTAATCAATTTCATTAAAGAATTTTCCGTTAGGTGATCGCCATGTCCATTTTTTGTTTGGTTTTATTTTGTACATGCTATTAACAATCCTGAAGTTTCTTTCTATTGCAAAGTCTACCAATCTTTGCCCATTGGTACTTCTCTTTCCGTAGCTATATTTACCAAAGGGTGCTTCTATGCCCTGGCGGCCTCCTACTTGAGCATTAAAATCGCCCATAATTATTGTAAGAGGGTTGTTAGTATTATCCAAGGCAGTCTCAATTAGTTGATAAAATAATTCTATATCCGCTTCATTGTGAGCTTCGGTTGGAGCATAGACTTGAATCAATGACCATCTTTTCCCTTCCAGTTGAATATCTAAGCATGCAACTCTGTCAGAGAGTGACTGGAAACTTATTATTTTGTCTTTAAGATATCTTTTGACCATAAAGCCAACACCATTTCTTCCGCGGTATCCTGCACTGTGGTGGAGAATAAAATTCGTGTATTCTTCAATTCTTTCATTCTCTCTCCTCACTTCGCACAGCCCCAGAATGTCCCACTTAATATCTTCCATAGCGTAAATAAGTTCTGTAAGGTTTTCTTCTCTTCTTAAGGTTCTCACATTCAAGCTAGTTAAATGTATAATATTTTGATTTTTATTGTTTCTTTTTGTGAGATTTTTGTTGATTGTTATTTGGTTATCATTTGGAGGTTCATAAATGGGGGGGGGGGTTTGGTCTACATCCTCCACGGGGACCAGCCAGATTGGAGGTGACCGAGAGGCGACTATTACAAGTTTTTTCTTTTCTCAGCTGAACTCCTTTTGTTCAGAATCGTCTTCTCGTCGGTGATTGTCGTCATGTAACTTGTTATCATTTTGCTCCTCTTTGCCACGGGTGAAGTATCGCTGTCATGACGAATGTTGATTTCACTGGGAGAAGCTGTTGATTTCTTTTGTCTTTTTGATTTGTTCTGGTCAAATTTTCCATCAAAGATCTCGTTATTCAAATAAAACTAATTCCATCTAAATTTTAAACAACTTTATATACAAATTTTATTATAACGCTTTAAATTAAGTGCTCCATACATTGTTTTACAATCACGCACGCATAATTTAATACGGCGACATGAAATTCCATTAGCAACTCTTTCCACGACAACCGTCCAGTATGAGTGAAATCCTTTATTATAGTCTAAGATCCCACCGTAAAATTCTGCACATATCTGTTATTTGATCGAAATGTGATTTAAATTGACCGATGTACGGTCTCTTTTCTACAGCACTTCATATAGTTTCCAAATAACGAGCAATTGTTAAAAAATGTATCAAAAATGGTAATGGTAAAGGTTGCGCCTATTTTGTTAAGAAAACCTGCGGCGTTGTATGACCCCACGTGTAACTTTTAATTCAAATCACATTTCGATCACATAACAGATAGGTGCAGAATTTTACGGTGGGCTTTTAGACTATTATATTCTAATATCAGAGCCCGTAAAGGGATAATTGAAATACTTTCGCGAATTGAGGGCGCGTAATAATGTTGTAATTTTGGTTCGGTTCCACCCCTTAAAAGCCTTAGGCATTTGGTTGCATTGGTTTTTCGTTGGAACAGCTGTTATTTTTAAATCATATTATATCTGTTACCTGTATCCTGTTATCTGTAAATCTTTAATTTATCCAGCAAGTCATGAAATATTAGAGAAGCTTCGCATTTGAAGAGCTTTTACTACTTTATTTATATTTTTTTATGTTAAAGCCACAGGTGCTGCAACTGCGCTGCTGACTACAGTGAGATTAATAAGGGATTGGGAAGGAATAGGGAAATGGGCTCTGGCATCCCTTACCCGTCCACCGAAAAACAACAGCACACGTGCTGTTATTTCACTGTGGTCTTCTGTAAGGGAGTGGTTACTGCTGCCAGACGGGCTGCCCAAATGACTGTCAAACTCAGTATACCCTGCCACTACTTTCCAGATCCAGACCAGAGTCAAAAATGTTTATTTTCTAAGTTGACCCTACCGGAAATCGAACCCGGGAACCCTAGAACAGACCGTTAAGGCAAGCACCCTAACCACTCATCCAACGAAAATTAATAAATCTTTATAATATGAATACTGAAGAGCAATTCCACAGGTTTTTTGTTGGTTTCTTCATTGCAAAAATAGATTTTCGATTATAGATATTTTTTTATTATTTTTCTAACACATTTAACTCCGTAAATTTTTTTTTGAAACATTTTGCCAATTTATTATTTATTTATTTTTTACACCAAAACTAACAACAATATTTCGATTTGCTTATTTCATAGTAAGTATTTGATTATTTAAGTATAAGTACTTTTGTGAAAGTTTATATAGATAAATATATCAATTTATTGCTCATCCAAGATCATTCTTCATGCAAGTTCTTGCCAGAGAGCCATATGCCATTAAGATTCAAAATTTATGTTGCCAGAAACGAATCTATAAACTTTTGGCGAAAACAATAAACTTTTACAACGAACAACAAACACCACAAGACATAATTCAATATGAAACCAATTAACATTGAATGAGATTTAAGTCATCTACTCAAAATTTTTAATCAGTCCATCGAGTTTCACGCTTCACGAAATTTATTTAAGAAGCCTGGCTCGTTAGTAAAATTCGCCGTGATTTGACGATAAATTGAGTTTCAAAGTCAATTTCAAAGGAAATCACCTTGGGACTGCTCCGGTATTTACGTATATTATTGATACAGACTCTTCAGTTCCTTAATCATATCGCATGTTTGAATAATTAGTGGGGCGTTTCGCAAGCCGTTTGCTTCTAGTAAGAATGTATATTTTTATGTAGGTACCTTAACGTCGTCGTTACTATATAAGCTGAATTACAAATTAAAATTTTAATTAATCTACACTAGTACTAAAAAGAGAAAAGATTTGATTTTTTGTATGTTTGTTTATAATGGATAAACTCAAAAACTACAGAAAGCTAGTAATTTGGGCTGTATTTTATTCTCTATATAAATAAAAATGGATGTTCGAAATGTATGTACGCCCATAACTTTCGAACGGGTAGACGGATTTTAATTCGGTTTTGACTAATGGAAAGAGGGATAAACGAGGAATGTTCATATATGTAAAAATTGCACCACGGACGAAGCCGGGGGCGGGCCGCTAGTTTAAAAAAATAGATGTCTCTATTGGCATTAAAATATTGGGGTGCGCTGCGAAAGCTGTTGATGAGACATAAAATAATGTACTAGGTACATTTATATATTCATTATTATCCATAAAAAAGTTTGCGAGGCTATATTTCTAACTATTATAGTTAAGTCAAAATTAGCTTTTTTTTTTCTTTTTCAAATGAGTTATTCAAACATTCATATCATGATATTATTCCTTATTCAACTTGTTTTGATAATTTTTACAAACTTTCCCATTATAAATGGATGAATGTATGGATGTTTACTCTTTCACGTAAAAACTATTGAACGAATTTGGATGAAATTTGACACACAGATAGTTTTTACATCATATAGGATACTTTTTATCCTGGAAAAATGTTCGGTTCCCGAGGGATCATCTAAAAATATAGGTAAGAAAATCTAAAAATCGGCTCCACTGTGGCAGTGGCGGGCCACCATCGTCACAGCGATAAAGATAAACGTCGAAATCGCGGGCACCAGCTAGTATATATTGTTACGACTAACTATGGAACGCTCTGGAAAAAAAAAGCGTTCGTATCGGCCGAAAGTCTCGAACGTCCCGCCCTATCGATGGTAGTCACGCCACTTCCCGATTAGTGTCAAAGGAACTTTGAGGCCTTATCGCTATAAAGTTAGTTTACAACACAGAGTTTACATTCAACATAAATTGCATTACCGAACTTTCAATGACTTGTTTACAATATGTTTATATCACTAGTAAATTCGAAATACATCGAGGCGTTTGGCGCCAAATATAAATAAGACGGCAAGCGGGCGAGATGATTCAGTTGTGCGATAATAGGGCGATTCGAAAGCGAATCTTCGAAACTTTTGCGAAGTTACCTGCGACAGTGAACCGGCGACTCATTAAGGGAATCGTTGACGACTTTTGGCAAGTTTAACGGTTTCATCGGACAAGTTTAGTGATTTCGGAAGTCATCTTGGTTTGTGAAAATAAATCGTTCGTTTCGCCCTTACACGACATTTTGACTCACCCCGCACGTACAACGGCATTTTAACATTACTTTTTTCTGGATGAAAGATACTCTGTCCTTTTCTGTATCTATTTTATATACACGATAACGTTGTCAACGTGTATATAAAATCTCACGATGATCGGTTTAGTAGTTAAGGCGTAAAAGCGTTATAAACAAACACACTCACTTTCGCATTTATAATATTATTTACCATTGTGAACTTGGTACCTTGTACTGTTGTGTCCATGAGTGGAGTAAGCAAAGGATAACATAGCCATTTCCTCCTTCCCTTCTTTACTCTTATATTTTATCCTATCAAGGCAGCAACGCATTTACATTTCCTATGGCGTCGTTAAAAGGCGACTATAGCCGCCTACTATCAACTTTTACTGCTATCGATTTTTACTTAAATGCACGTAATATACACAGTACGCGTATTTTACACAGTATTTTAAATTATAAATAGTATTTACTCGTGCAGAAACTGCAAGAACTGTTACAAGAAGCGTCACATGATCGTTGCACTGAAGCGTCAGAGAAAATTCGACCTTGAAATTTTTACCTCAATTTAACAACTATACTCCGGCCATTATAAGAGTGCTGTTCTGACAGGTGTCAATTCCATACATTTACTGTATCTTTTATTCGGAAATGAACTTTATGCAATGGACATAAAGAAATGGCAAAAACGCATTCATAGAATTACCGTACTATAGCACTGTTTCTTTCAATAACAGAAAGGTTATAAACGAAATATTGCAGTGTTTCAGCAACTATAATACGTTGCGAATGTTCCATCTATATAAGTAGGTATTGTGTACATTTACCCACCCGCAGGGAACGGAACAAATTGCTTGTCCTACATCCAACTACATTACATACCAAATGTATTGTTAACTTATGAGAAAGTTCATACGAGTTTAACTCTTATTGATTATACTTATTCAATTGTTTCGTAGACATTTTTGTTTGACTATATTGTTTACGAAGTCCATCTTCAGTGTACATAATCTATACTAATACTATAAAGCTGAAGAGTTTGTTTGTTTTTATGTTTGAACGCGCTGATCTCAGGAACTAATGGTTCGAATAGAAAAATTCTTTTTATATTTGATAGTCCATTTATCGAGGACGGCTATAGGTTATATAACATCATGCTACGACCAATAGGAGCGCAGGAACAGCATACGTGCTGGTCTTCTGTAAGGGGGTGGTTACTGCCGCCAGACGGGCTGCCCAAATGACTGCGAGACGCAGTGTGCCCTGCCACTATATTTATACATTTATATGATATGTAGTTTATAATTGATGGCAGAAAGAAAATTATTATATTATTATTAAATGAGAATTTGTTGTTGATATGCAGAAATAATAAGCAAGATTGCTTTTTCGTTCTTTTTTCCTAACAGATGCATATTTTGAATCAAAGCCAAGCCCTAAAGTCTAGAAATACTTCTACCATTCATAAACCATAACAAAAATATATTTTACAGCATCTGCCCGTCAAACTTTTAGAGACGCGTCGGCGTCTGATTATTAAACAGCGGGTGTTGTAATTCTAACGTTTTGTTTTTCCATAATGAGTCTTATGGCGTAGATTACAAGGTCGATCTACGCCATTAATATTATAGCTTTTTTATATTTATTATTACTTTACAAAAACACGTTCGAGCGCGTTAAGGCAACAAATATAGAGGAAAGAAGACATTTGATGTGTTTGTTTATTTTTAATTGGTATAAGGCCAAAAAAGAAAGAAAAGTCTAATGAAAAAATAACATGATATTATAATACCCACAGTACGTTATCTGCGTTATTTTTAACTTTTTTAAGTTCAAATAAATAAATAAAATTCTGCTCCTTATAACATCAGCCATTTTCCAGTGAAAGTCCCGTCAAAATCAGTTCAGCCGTTTTGAAGATTAGCGGTAACAAACAGACAGACAGATGACAATTTTAAAACTTGTTTTTTGTTATCAGTACCGTATATTTTGATTTACATCTAGTAAAAATTTTGACATCTAGCAATCATTTTGACATTACAAACAAACACTTCAATTTTATTTATTAGTAGACAGTTGCGAAATTTCGTATTTTCTTAGTAAAGTATGAAACCAATCTCTTAATTTCCTTGATTTTATTTACATTTTTTTTAAATATTGGTAACAAAAAGGAATTATCTATCCATCGTGTCTAAAATTTATCAAAGAATATTATAAATGCCAAAGTTTGTAAGAGTAGGTAAAAATGGACGTTTGTTGATTGTTTATAGATCACGAGAACACTTCTTAATGGATATTGATGAATCTTTACAGTTATAGGTATAACTTATACAAGGGGGAAACAAATGGATTTATAAAAATAAGACTAATTGTAAGATAAAAAAAAAAAAGAAAATATCAGGTTTTCTCGGTTACTTTCGTTCGTCTACGTACCTATCTCCTCATTCATGATCGATCTCGCAATTCAACCCCATGCATAGCCCTTTCCATAACTCTTGACTATTGAGCATTCTAACTATTGGCGAAAGTTTTTTTTTTTTAAATAGATCTAGATATATTTTTCTCTCTTTTGTTTTTTTTTATTATTTTTTTATTTAATAAAAATATCTTTATCTTTTGTGAATGTGACATGACACACATCTGACATGATAGCCAAAGTCTACACTTGTACACATATTTAATTGCTAATTGTTTGGTTTGCGTCACCAAAACACGTCATTGCATAGATAGCGTAGGTAAATTTTGGTAATTCGCCAATACATACTTAAAACACTTGCGGCCATTACCCTTGTATGAAATTATTACAATGATGGACACTTCCCCCTTAATGTGTTGTGCTTGTAAAGGCAATTAAATTATGCTCGTCTATTCATTTGTAATATCCGTTATATTTACAAGTTAAGTTAAGTTAAGTAGTAAGTTAAGTAGCTTCAATTAGCTTTCCACGTACTTCGGGAACAGTATATTTCTTCTTTTTATAAATAATTTGTACCAGATATCCTCTTTTCATACCCCTGACAACGTTTATGAAAAATTTCATGATGTTCGGTTCACTAGTTAAGGCGTGAAATACGCCACACTTATGTTCGTATTTGTAACTAGCTGAACTCGGCCACGCTTCGCTGCGGCCCATACGGCGGCGGCGTGCGCGTGGGGCGCGCGGTACTGGAAACTGCTTATATATAATACTATTTATCGTAGCGTAATGTTATATAGCATATAGCCTTCAAAACAAAAAGAATTTTTCAATTCGAACCAGTAGTTCCTGAGATTAGTGCGTTCAAACAAACAAACTCTTCAGCTTTATAATATTAGTATAGATATGAGTTAAGAATTTTTTACACAATGAAAAATAATGTTATAATAATAATAATATAATATTAATTTATGGAAATTTCCACTGGATGCAGGTGGCTACTGTCGCTTATAAAAAACACAAGCACAAGTGCTGTAAGTGCGCTGCCGACCATGGTAGTGTCTGACGCAATTTAGTCAGACCTTCTGCCTAATCTTATCTAGATGTAAAAATCGCTTCTAACCCGTTAAACTACGGTCAGCGTCAGGTACTGCGGTGAGGTACATAGCACTGAGACGAGCAGGGGTTGCATCCAGGGGTCTATAGCCGGCCCTTTGCTCTGGAACCTGACCCTCGATCCGTTGCTGCGGAGCCTGGAGAGTAGAGGCGTCTATTGCCAGGCTTTCGCGGACGATGTGGTCCTCGCCTTTGATGGGGACAGGGCAATCCAGATAGAAGAAATTGCCAATGTCACTCTCGCGCATGTCTTGGAGTGGGGTGTCAAAAATAAGCTGAGGTTTGCACCAGGCAAAACCAATGCTATGGTGCTAACCAGGAAGCGTAAATTTGACACGCCACGCCTCACCATGGGCGGGATTGACATTGCCATGAAAGAGAGCGTAAAACTGCTAGGGGTGACAATAGACAAGGGTCTCACGTTCAAGGAGCACGTGACGAATATCACCAAAAAGGCCGTCGGGGTATATAAGCAGCTCGGGAGGGCGGCCAAGGTCAGCTGGGGCCTCCATCCCGAGGTGGTCCGCTCTATTTATGTCGCCGCGGTGGAACCAATAATTACCTACTCTGCGAGTGTGTGGGCACCCGCAACTCGTAGAGTGGGTATTATTAGGAGATTGAACGCTGTGCAAAGGGGTTTCGCACAGAAACTCTGTAGGGCCTACCGCACGGTGTCTCTTAACTCAGCCCTGTTATTGGCTGGGCTACTCCCCCTTGACCTGCGAGTCCGCGAAGCGGCCTCGCTCTACGAGGCCAAGAGGGGAGTACCGCAGCCAGAGCTGGCGGATAGAGGCCGCGCTTAAGACCAAGACCAAGCCGAAGTATGACCTGTGTCCGGTGTCATTCGTCAAGCGAAGCATTCGAATGCGATCGCTTGACGAGTGGGACCAAAGATACAGGGAGGGCACTTCGGCGGCGGTCACGAAGCTGTTCTTCCCTAGAGCCATAACAGCTTATAGTACCCTGAGGAAGATCGTGCCTTGCAACGTGTTGACCCAAGTCTTGACAGGGCACGGTGGGTTCTCCGAGTACTTGTATCGTTTCAAGTGCAAGGGGAGCCCATCGTGCATCTGTTCAATGGAGCCGGAAACTGTTCCTCATATTCTATTGGATTGCCCTGTCTTCGCCAGGCAGAGGCTAGAAGCAGAATACGATATGGAAACAGATATAACGTTAGACAACTTAGGAGAAATGATGCAAGGAGATAAAAGGGACAGGTTTATTAAATTTTGTAAGGAAATAGCCAAAATGGTAATTGGAAGGAATAAAATGTAAATACTAGTTATAGGTGGTTTTTCATTACTCCATTTTAAACATATATTTAATAAATGTATTTTAGGAAGTATGTAAATTATAATAATATAAATTTTAATAGTCAATTTCGAAATTATAAATTAATTAATTAACCCTTGTATTTTAATGTGTTATGAAAAATAATAATGTAATGTTAATAGTGTTTTACCGGAATAAGAATTATGTATTGAATTTTATTGTATATGAAGCTTTTTTAATAAAGAAATAAAAAATATATGGTAAGGTTATAAAAAAGGTAACGGGTAATGGAGAAATTTTTTATCCTATGATTAGTATGTAAGAATAGATAGAATAGCTAGGCGGGAATCCAACCCGCAAAGAGTGAAAGATGATGAATGCAAGAAAGATAAAGTATGCAGAATGGAAGTACGAGTAGAGAGATTGCGAGAACTGGTATGTAAGAGGAAGCTAACATAGGCTCCAATGATGTTGGAGGGATTCGATAAAAAAAAAAAACAAAAAAAAAAACCCGTTAAACTTACTATAAGCTAATTTATCCCTTAAACTTACTTTTAACTATTTATAAAAAATACATCCTCATTGTTGAAATTGTTTAATGCAAAATTTATATTAATTGTTCAAAATTTGTACTGAAACGTTCTATCAAAGAAGCTGCAGTATTTCGCGCACGTGATGCGGGGCGAAAGATACCGCTTAAAATTCTTCAACTAGGATGCAGGGGAAAATACAAGGAAAGCGTTGCCTATTATATAAGTGCTTACCTTAACGCTCTGTTCTAGAGTTCCCGGGTTCGATTCCCAGAAGGGTCCACTTTGAAAATAAACATTTCAAGTTGACTCTGGTGTGAATCTGGAAAGCAGTGTGCCTTACCACGCACAATGCGTTTCGCAGACATTTTGAGCAGACAATCTGGCGGCAGTAACCACCCCCTTACAGAAGACCATAGTGAAATAATAGCACGTGTGCTGTTGTGTTACGGTGAGTGAGTAAGGGGTTCTAGAGCCCATTTCCTAATCTCTTATCCTTAATCCTACTGTAGTCAGCAGCGCACCTTCAGCACCTGTTATGTTGCTTGTGTTACAAGGCGACGTTAGCCACCTACCATCAAGTGTACCATCAAACTGTTTGCTGATCTTAATAAAAAAGCTGAGGCAGGAGAAAGACATCCTGCTTGAAGAATTTCAGAGAGTGGTTTGGTTTGAGCACTCGCTCCCTCTTTCGTGCTGCAGCTTCCAAGATCAAGATAGCCACATGGTGGTCTCCAACCTTAGTAGAGAAGCAGCACGTTAAGAAGAAAAAGAAGTTAAATGTTACATTTGTATTTCTTTCAATCTAAATTTACGCTTTTGAAATTCGATTTACGAGTACTCTATTTGTTTTAAGTATTCAATTTGTTTGAAGTAGTTTTCTCTACGTTTTCTCGTTCGATATTTAAATTCGAACCGACTGTTTCTGACCTAATTTCACAAAATATTCCTCTTTGAAGTGTTTACTTCTTTCTAAGATCACGCACAATCGCAATAATATTTATACGAATAACAAGAATCATTCGTAATATCTTAATAAGATATGATTTTCGGCTTCTTGGAAATGAGCACATTTTATTATTTCCGTAGTACAAACATCGACCTTGCTATTAAATCTATTTAGATCTCCTTCACCTACTATGTAAACTCATTATTTAGTTACATTTTTCATGTAAAGGTCTTCAGATAGACTGACGGTCCACTTGATGGTAGGTGGGGCTACCTTCGCCTATTAACACAAGCAATGTCGTAGGAGCTGCAAGTGTGCTGACGACCTTAGTAGGATTATTTATAAGGGATTAAGAAGGGATAGGCAAGTTGCTGATGAATGATTCTGGCTACTTCGTTAGGTCGCCGTTAGAAAGATGAGCACAACCGGAAATAATATGCGTCTCTCCAAGACAGATGCCCGACAGATGTCGACCGTACCGTCCTTCAGGATATATTTCCGGTAATTGTTCGTCTTAATAACTTCGTCCGCAATTGCACAGACAAAACCTTCAGTTTCCCCAAAGAGGTCACCGAAACGTAGCCAGTTCACTGACATAAGCGAGTCCACATCAGATCCCATCAGGGCCTTGTAGAATCGGCCATGCAGCTCCTTGATCTTCTATATACTCTTATTATTATTATTATTTTATGGGCAGTTTTTTACTGAAGAAAGAAAGACACTTCTTAGAAATCGTAACTTTTGAGAATCAAAAAATATCTCAAATTACTAGAATTGGATTGGAAGAAATTCCGTTGGGGCATGGCAACCCTACTAATATCTTTTGGTACATACGAAATCCGAAGCGTTTTTGTGACTGAACTATAGCGTATCGACATCACACATTGCAACGCCCACGCCACATTCATTCATAAACACAGTGCTCACAGTTTTTGGACCAGTTTCAATAATTCTTGTTATTTTCCTCAACATTCCCTCTATTTATATTGTAGTTGACTCGACTTGCTCTCTCAGTTTAGTTTGGGCAATGCTTTCTAATACACGGCTCGCACCAATAATAATTGTGATACTCAACTACAAAATAAGTGTTGTGCTGTGCTTGATGCTATAAAGGATGCTAAAAGGTTTGATGAGTTTTTATAGGACATTTAAATGTAGAAATGTGTGATCCCTTTACAACCGTTAGAATCCCTACCGGCTGTACAATGGTGAGTTCTCTGATGAGTTGTTCCAATTATTTCCTACTCCGAATTTACCCTTTACCACCGTACTGCGCGCCATTGATATACGCAATACTCGGATAAAGTGCCACTGCGTACTGTCCGGATGAGTGAAAACTTTATCCCGCGGACGGATGAACTTCGGAACAATCAGATGTTCCACCTAGCTACAATATGGGCTTTTTCAAGAGACCCTTTAACAAATTTATGCTGGATCGACCTGCACCTGGTATTGCTTGTGCCCTTAGGCGACAGTAGCCACCTACCATCAAGAAGGCCGTCAGCTTGCCTGCTACTCGTATAATAAATTTGAAAAAGTGTGATTGGGTCAAGAGTAGATGATGTACCCGTGGGAACGAAGTACACGCAATCAGTCCAACGCGGGGGAAGCGATCACGCATTACGTGTAACGAGCACATTTTCTGTGTCAGGCCCCGACCCAGCAAAAACCCCGCGCAAACTTCGTTCCAAAAAGCATTCCATTCGTAATAAATCTTAAAGCATTGAAGATATTTGTTACGTTATAAATTACTCAATAGATTTGAATGAATATTAGCAAGCAGATTTACTGTGTTCTGAGTATGACTAATTTTTAACATTGCATAGTCATTTATACTTTTGTGTCCAGACTGGTTTTCAAAACAATTTTTAAGATTATTTTAAAACCAAAAATCACACTAGTGAAGTCAGTACCGTATACAATTTAATAGTCTCTCCAAGAAAAGTCATTAATTAGCTGAAGTTCTTAAAATAAGCAATATTTACTAATTATTATTTAATTCTTTATAAAAACAAGATTTCAGTTTAAATTCAATGAGTGCGGCTGTAAATTGTTTATGAATGTAAAAATTTCTCAAATTTTCGTCTCCCTCTGCGGGCCCTCGTCGTCGTGACGCGGCGACAATATCTTTTACGTTTTTCATCCAACCATTTTGTAATATACCTAATTTCTTATTCAAATACTTGTTTTTTGTTGCAGGTGTCGAGTTTCGCTGTGACAGAACAATATTCAAACAAAAATGTCCGGGCTCTTATGATAATTGTCGCGATTCAAAAATTACTTTAAATTTTTCATTATTTTAGGACATGGTATTAAGTGCTTCTGTTTATATAAAAGTGTCAACATAGCGAAATAAGTGAATATTTTGATATAAGTCGTATTGCGGCGTATATTAATTAGTGTTTTTAAAGGAAATATTACCAAAAAATTTTTAGTGAAAGTGATAAGATAAATCGGTGGTAAAATGTGTATATAAATAAAAAAATATATATTATAAAAAATATAAATTCGAAAATTGAATTTAAAAATAAATATGTCTTCTCGAACGGGCCCACGGGGCACGTCTGTGGCGGCCAGCCAAAGGAAACACAGGTCTAGGTCCACCACCAGATATGACTTGGAAAAGAAACCGAAGAAGAAGGACATGAGGTCTTCTGGGACCACGAGTCTGGTCTCAATTCCGAACACAATCAAGCTGAGTATGCTGAACAGCGGCCTCATATCTTTTGGTGAGTTTCAAAATTTTAACATAGGTACATTTTTATATAAAAAATAAATCATTACATTAGTAACAGACGGGACAAATAGTATGGAGCGTCAACGGCCGCAGGGGCTAGACGGTTAGCCTAGGATGCGAATCATATTAAGACAAGGACTAACATCAGACCGAACACAATTTTTACCAAAATAAGCGAAACCTAATAACCTATGAATTAAGGTGCAATATTGCACAACAAATTTTTGTAGCTTTTCGATGATAACCGAGCAGATTTAAAATTGAAAGTTTTTTTTTAATATAGGAAAAATAGTGCAAAATATGAAAAAAGAATTAAAAGTAGCCGGTTAAAGCTTTAGTACGGAACTTAAATTAATTAATAAGCTTAAAAAATAATATAGTTGTTGAAATTTTTTTTTGGCTGTGACACGAAATTTTTTTTATGGGCAGTAATTCACTAATTTTTTTTGTCAGAAAATGTAATTTATTGTACAAATCTGCCCGATTCACACTTTTTTAAATATAGTCTATTATGCTCTGTATTTTTATCTAAGTTTTTATTTTACTCTAACAAGTCAAATTAGGCGACGCAAAATAATTTTTTTCTGCTAAGTCCTCGTCGGAGTAATTTTGACACTATCCTCTCGTCTTACTAACGACCAGTATTTTTGCAGACATAAAAAAAGCCAAAAATAGTGGCATGTCCTTAAATGACACTTTTTTGAGTTTTAAATGAAACACTAATGTCCCTGATTCCTTTTTTAAAAATGCTTCACAATCTTCAGACCGCTTTATTTAGAAAAACGGGACAAGTGCGAGTTGAACTCGCGTGAAGAGGGTTCCGTACGATGTTACCTATCCGCACAATATTGAGTGATTTACCATGTTATTTTAATATCATGGACTTCTTATAGGTTTTCCTATAATCTATAAGTAGAAAACTAATTTCTGTTTTTTTTCTTCAAAATTTTAGGTTCAGTAGTTTTAGTAGGGGGAATGATTCCGTTTTTTTATTCGGACGTAGTTACGGAACCCTAAAAACATAGTCAGAACTTTTAGTGTGATTATGTGTTTGTCATTGTTTAAAATATCTAGAAACATTATTCTGAGATATTTTAGAGGATATCATTTAGTTTAATAATAATTTTAAAAAAAACTAAATGTTATAAGGGCATTTTTAGTTTTTTCTTAGCAAAACAATAAAAAATCGATTTATTTTTCTTTGAATTTCAAGTGCATTGTTGTTTTAATAAATGTTTGATTTAATTTTGCATAGTTTTTATTACCTACTTAAATAATAAAAAAACAAACAAGCTGGGAAACAAATAAAATATCGCTAAATTAACGCAGCAAGTCTCTACTAAATAAATTAAAAGAAATAACAATAAAAAAACGAAAGCTGATAAAACCCCTATAAGTTATTTATCATTGGATTTTATGTAAATATTCAAACATCGCTCGCCGGTCACTTCAACCCAGGACTCGTTGTACACAAAAGATTTTTTTTCTACAATAAAAGTAGCTTTAGTTACTCCTTATAACATCAGCTGTCTGTCAGTGAAAGCCCCATCAAAATCGGTCCATTTCACTAAATTATATGTTATTATCAAATCTTTTATAGTAAATCTTGTACAGTTCCCTGGCATCATCGGGTAACGGGATCATGTCAAGTCACACCCACTTGCAACATAAATTGGCCTCTGGAGCCCGTATGTACTTTATACATTTAGTAAAATACAGTTATTTTAACAATCAAACAGACACTTTTTATTTATTCTACTTATAGATTGTATGCAGTTTCTTTCGGAGTTCCTTCTCAGAATCGTTATCATGTTGGTCTAAGGTCTTTTTTTTTGTTGTTTAAACCCTATTAAAAACAGAGTGACGATTAAAAGTGTTTCTTTGAAACCTATTTAATAAAATTAAAAAAAAATATAGGTAAACAAAAACTACACATAAAATATAAAGAAGACAGTACATATTGCGTTTCTAAATCAATAGAAACCGCATATTATGTACGTTGGCAATTTTCTTTATGCATTTTTATTTGAGCGTTAAAATGAAACGCTCAAATCCTCCGAGGATTGGGAGACAAAAACAATTCCGTAAACGATGACGTAAAATGTGAAATATGCAAAATAAACCGCGTTCGTTTCACAAAATATTTCGAGTAACAATAAACAGAGACAACGCGCCATATATTTAATTACAAAGTAAGTGTCTGGCCATAAATACTTACTGTTACATAAAAACTTTTTCTTTTTTCAACTCTTTATTCGTTTTGAATTTGGAAAGCGCTTATTATGTTAGAAACTTCTTTTGATTTATCTCCGTTTCATATATTTTTTTCGTGTTTATTATCAAACTAGCGGCCCGCCCCCGGCTTCGCCCGGCGTGCAATTTTTATATACCCTAAAACATTCCCCGTTTATCCCTCTTTCCGTTAGCGAAAACCGAATTAAAATCGGTCTACCCGTTCACGCGTGATGCCGTGTATATCTAAGATGCGTTATATATAAGATTACTATATGGAATGGGGTGTTAAATAAAATAGGATTGCAGTTATTGCCTTACAAAGAGTGGGTATGGAGCCGTCGGTCATATTCAAGACACTTCAAAAGCTAGGTAATAGCGGTACGTTTCTTATATCGTACTATCGACAGATATACCGACACTTCCTCTGTCGATGACATAAAAGATTGAGACGGCCGCGTGCTGTTAGAATTACAAAGGCTGTTAATGTTGTTAAAGCCAGAATTCACTGAAACCCCATAAGGAAACAAAAAAACTTATAGCGAGAAATTACGATTCTCGTTAGGGCTCTGTCACGTATATTAAAACAAAATCTGAAGCTCGGTGCTTATCGTCGATACATGCCCTAAATCAATCCCTACAGAAAAAAAAGATAAAGAAAAAAATACAGTGCATAATAGACTTAAATAAAAATACAGCGACATATGTCGTCAAAAATGAACTATTTTATGTAAAAGCCGCGTTCCCTAATTCTATTGTATAATAGACAAACCAATAATGGTTTATATACATTTTTAACATTTTGTATTTAAATACGTGTCAGATAATAAATAAATAAATAAAATCCGATATATGTCGCCGCTTCACCATAGAATAAAAATACATACAGTCATATTTTAAGTATTATAAATAATAGATGGCTCGTTTTGCCCTCTTACTATTGTTTAGTCAATGACAATTATAATATTTTCACCAAATTTTCACTTTATGATGATATGCGTGACAGTTCGTAACTGACAATTTTAGTAATGTAACCTAACGACATTTAATCGATTATTTGAAAATATCGAATCAGTTGGCAAAGCAAATGGAATCGAACTACAGGTTTTAGATTTTCAGATTTAGAAATAAATTCTTAAATCTTAAAAAACTGGTTATGTTAAATAAATTATAGAATACTATGCAGTGTGTTTAAAATATTTATTTATTTATTCATTACTGTAAGAACTCAAAACTTGACAACTCGTATCAGACTGTTATTGTTATTATTAGTCAGCTTTAGTTTTATTATCAAAATACGACGTTTTTATAAATATATAGTACTTATAGAAAAAATATTTGTTAAATCTCCAAATATCCTATGGCAAACATAGAGTACTTTCGATATATCGAATACAAGTGAATATCCCTATAATCCCTATTGACACAAGCTGCGTTCCGCGCGTTTGACACTTTTAAAATATAAGTTTTTATTACATTTACCAATTATAATAACAAAATATTTATAAAAGTGATCATAAGGTTTCTTTCAGCCAAATATCGAGCTTTTTTGTGTACCCAGCTTTTTTCAAACGGGTCAAAATAGTTTTGTGGTCAATTCCCAGTTGTTGAATCTTGAATTCAAGAAATTTCAAGAAAAGAAAAAGAAAAAAATCTTGAATTTTCATATAAAATGCGAAGAAACTTTTTCACCAACCTATTATTTGATTTTCTCTGCCGATTTTGTTATTTTGTAATTTCAATTTATTACGCATTCCATAATTTATCAAACTTAAACTTTACAATCGCGTTAATCCGTCAATTTATTGTTCGGTTAATTTATGTTACAACTGTTACAGGATCAATAAATATTGTATTAACTTATTAGATGAATTAAATTCAATTTCTTAAAATAAATGATTGCTCAAAATGAATTAAGTAAATTAAATGTACAAAAATTAAAATTAAATCTATTTTTATTGCATTTAAATAAACGCAATTCTCTATTTAAGCTAATCGAAATAATTTTTTATCTGTTTACGAATCTGGTTTACCAATTTAATTTCTTTCTGATTTACTTATTTTAAGTAGTGGAACATACTGCGTTTGGGTGGGGGGAAGAGGTTGCGGTCGAATTTCTTCTTTAGATTCACTTATTTTGACAGAAAGAAAAACAAATGAAAAATTGCTGGAAACAAAATTTTACAAATTGGTTTCTTTTTTTTGAAATGTGACCTTTTTAGTGTCATCAAAACCAGCCAAATACAAATAGTACAGCCAAAGATATTTTGTTACAAGTTTATACATACTATACGCGAAAAGACTTTTTCCCCGACATTTCGAGAAAACGCTTTTTACTTCCTTATGAATGTCTTGTTACTTTTGGTCCTTGCAGTTCAAAATAATGCTTTTTTTATTTTTTATTTCTTGGCAACAGCCTTTCCAATTTAGACACAAAGTTGCTCATTACCTCTTTAAAAGTGTCCTCATTCAAGTCCATTGTTGATTAACAGTATTGCTTTTTTATGGTCCTATATGCCCGGTCCAATTTAAAATATCGATCGATATTACTAAAATAATAAAAAAGATGTCGAATAGAATATTAGTAATATATGAAGCACATCTTCACTTTGTGGGAATTAATGACCGAATTGAATAAATATTATAGAATAAATGAGTTCAGAGCCCATTTCCCTGTCCCTTCCTTATCCTTAATCCTATGATCAGCAGCACACTTGCAGCACCAATAGCTTTGCTTGTGTTATGGGGGACCGTGGCCATCTACCATCAAATGGACCTTTAGCTTGTCTGACGACCTTTACATAAAAAGTTAAAAAAAATATAAAGTTATTCACATAATTATATTACTATGACGACACAGTTAACACATTTTCTTAGGACTTCTTGGTTAGAACACCAGGACACCAATACCTCGTGAAGGCATCGTCTGTGATTCTCTTGGCATAGGTAAAAGAAACATGATGAGGATTGTGGAAATCTGATTTGAAATCCTATCTTGTAGTCACGTTGGAGATAAATAAAGTTTTTTTTTTAATAAAGCAGTAATGTTACTACTTTATTAAAAAAGTAATGTTTAAGTTGAAACTAAATTTAAAATCGCTTGTGCAAGGATAACTTCCAATTTAAGTTAAATAAGACGTGTTTTTCTACTGCTGTGTTCTTTATGACTATTTTTACTTTTTAAAAGAACAAGTACCGTGTCTTTTCAAGTTATCTTTATTTATTGCTAGCGATTTCTCTTCGAGTAAAAACATGTAGAGGCGGTCGCAGTGGAACGAAAAATCCCAGGAAAGATTTTATTCAGTATTATTTAGAACGAACAAAACGATTTAACTACTTTGATCATCATTCGTGTACCTTCTTAATTAAAATCGAATCTTTAAACATTAAAATCGAAACCCTACTAAAATTATAATATTGTTATGACTCACCATGGAACAGAGAGAGATCAGAGATCAGAGAGATCAGAGAGCTGGTAGCCGAGGAGCGAAGACCTCGGTATGGTCCGACATGCTACAGCTGTGGCGAAAAGGGTCACATTAGGCTGGACTGCCCAAAGAAGAAGAGGATGGTCTCAGAGGTGGGGACCCAAGTTGAAGAAGGGCAGTTAAAGGCGCATGCGCTTGAAGTAGAAGCAGTACGACGTGACACAAGGCCATTTAAGGTCAGAGGGCTGGTAGCTGAGGGGCGAAGACCTCGCTATGGTCCGACATGCTACGACTGTGGTGAAAAAGGTCACATTAGGCTGGACTGTCCAAGGAAGAAGAGAACGAGGTTCTCAGAGATGGAGACCCAAGTTGGAGAAGTACAAGGAGCATGGTGGACTGAGCCATTGCGGAAATTCAATCTTGCAACGGAACATCGAAGCGGAAAAGGTCATGGTAATGCTGATGCTCTATCGAGAAGACCTTGTCCTGAAGATGTAGAAAACAAGAATCTCAAGAGTCAGTAAAAATTATCCAGACCCAAGGATTAGATGACGATTGGATAAGTGGTTAGGGTAACCTTAACGTTATTTTTCAGGGGTCCCGGGTTCGATTCCCTTCTGGGTCAACTTTGGAAGTGAACTATTTAAGGTTGACTCTGATCTGGATTTGGACCACCAGCCTGTCTGTCGACCTTAACATAAAAAATACAAATAATAAAAACTGAAATTTGATCATATTCTGTATTAAAATTACAGCATATACATATATATTGTTAATTAGTACAAAATCTAGATATTAGTATGAAATATTTATTCCCAAGATAAGGCTCTTGTAGGTTTGAATGTAATATGTGACTTCTTCGAATCCGTAACAGAAATTATGACTCCCATTTATAAAATCTTTTACAATTATTAGAATAAACTATAGTTATTGACTTATTCTAATAATTATTAGAATAAGCCACGCACTAACAACTCTACAAAAAAAGCTAATAAAACACACAGAAGAAGAGATAACTAAATATTCACGTGAATGTTTAACATATCCAATGCTCGGGAACCCAGTCACGCTTCTATATATGTGTCGTTAAATGCAAACAAAATCACGTAGGTGGATAGCGCGATCACAATGGAACATTCTCGATCAAAGCCACTGGGATCAGTACCCTTTTCAAGTTTAGTACCTTCTTATGTAATGTTGCCCTAAAACTCGTTCAAATTGAATTCTGTATAAAAGGCGCGACAATGATACCACACTGCATTTTTGTGTAGGCAAAGAAATGTCGGATTAGCACAACGGTCGATTTATCAGACAAGTGAATAAAATAACGTATTATTTTCATAACGAATGGCGTAGCGTAAAAAAAGGGAGAGTTATTATTACAATAAATTGCATACGGTACCGGATGTATGAAGGGGCCGTATGTAATTTTTTATGTTAAGGTCGGCAGACAGGCTGACGGTCCACTTGATGGTACGTGGCTACCGTCGCCAATAACACAAGCAACGCCTAAGCTGCTGCAAGTGCGCTGCCGACTGCAGTAGGATTAAGGATAAGGGATTAGGAGTGGATAGGGAAATGGACTCTGGCATCCCTTACTCACTCACCGAAACACAACAGCACACGTGCTGTTATTTCACGGTGGTCTTCTGTAAAGGGGTGGTTACTGCCACCAGACCGGCTTAAAATGTGTTTTAAAACAATAAGAGCATTAAAATTTCGATACTAGTTCCTAAAAAGATTTTAATGACAAAACTACATTAATGTTAGGCGTTAAACAAGAATAATGCTCGACATTCTTTCGCAGTGAACTATTCAACATTGTTTACGTAGTCCGTATTAGAGCTCGACCGGAACTTAATAAATTACACCATTTGTTGGGGGTGGACCGATTTCTTAGTAGATCCGTCGCTTCGATGTTTGCCGTCGACATTTATATATGGATCTACTTTATAACTTTCATGTAAAACCCGCCTCAGAACATTTCAAATAAAGCTGACTTTCTCCAATACCTTTTTATACGTCCACTTTTGTTTGAATTACAATCTATAAAGACTTTCTTATGAAGAATATATCTTGTTATAAGAAGTAAGAATTTTTTTAAATCTAATATATAAAGTCACAGTGTTTGTAACAAAACTCCTCCGAAACGGCAGGATGGATTTCTATTCTAATTTTTTTTTTTTTTGTATATTTGTTAGGTAAGAGTAGATCGTAAAGTATTTTTCACCCTCCTACCCCCAACCCCCATTTTTAATTTTTAATTTTTGTATGAACAATATCAAAATCATTTAACCGTTGTTGATTGACGTGAAGTGTCGCGTCACTTTGACATAATATGGTTTGAAAATAAAATTGGACCCGATAGGTGGCGCCACAATAGGGTTAAAGAATTATTTTCGGGTTCGGGCAGGACAACGTTTGCTGGGTCAGCTAGTAATATAAAAAAAAAAAAAACGGGACAAGTACGAGTTGAACTCGCGTGAAGATTGAGTGATTTACCACGTAATTTTAATATCATGGACTTCTTATAGGTTTTCCTATAATCTATAAGTAGAAAACTAATTTCTGTATTTTTTTCAAAATTTTAGGTTTAGTAGTTTCAGAGATAAGGGACGGGATGATCGGACAGACGGCCACACGAGTGATCCTATGTTTTTTTATTCGGACGTACGGAACCCTAAAAACACGATAGATAGCGTTGTTATCTACCTTACCATGAGTTTATAATGACCGCACTCGCTAGCGAGAGCGTAAAATATTTATATGGAAAATTGTCAATTTAACATTGACAGTTGATTGTTTTTCATATAAATATTTTACGCTCTCGCTAGCGAGTGCGGTCATTATAACTCATGATAGAAGTACAGAAGATTGGAATTAAATTGTGGCTAAAGGCATTGATCTTATAATAATATTATTTATCACATATTTATCACCTCAAACAGGCTGACGGTCCACTTAGTGGTAAATTGGCACAAAGCGTTTCGCAGTCATAACTTCATAAAATCGACAGTCCGTCTGTGAGCAGTAACAGCCCACTTTCAGCATGTGTGCTGTTGTATTTCTCAATCCCTTATCCTTAATTCGCCAGCACACTTGCAGTATTTGTGCCGTTGCTTGTGTTATAAGCGGTAGTCAATTACCAACGAGTGAATCGTTACCCTGCCTGCAGAATTTCAATATAAAATAATTACTTTTTTCAAATATTAATTTCTCCACTTAGAAAATTTCCTTTAAGAATTACTAAATAGCAAACGTTTATTGGCTTATATTATGTGTGGCCGATTTTTGATTTCCTGCAACCAAAATGCGAATTTTCTTTTCTGATTCATTTACAAATATTGAAATTATGAAATGAAAATATTATTCTTCTATAGAAATATATTTGAAAATTTTCAGTAGTTTAAGGACTTTTAGGGATTACACCTTATTTTTTTATATTTTATAGAAATAAAAGTCTTGTCCTTAAATTTTATGATTACATTTGAAGAAATTCGTAGACGTCATTAAATAATTTATTAAAAAATGCTCAACAAATTTCTTAAACATTAAAAATAATATCGAGATTTCATTCCTTGTGTCTTGTACCTTTCAAATTATGCATACCCACATGCGAACGTTTGCTTGGACATCTACAGATATTTATTATGAATCAATCTGTGAGGCATGCGCAGGAATACAGAACACACTTGACCTGAATCGACGGATGTTCCAAGAAGGCAACAAAGATGACGTTCGTGTTTTATGTATTTGAATTTCGAAGGAAGATACCGTTAATCATTTTGAAACAGCTCACAAGTTTTAGCATGAACCTGAGCGGTGGAATAAACTCCCCTAACATTTGGATATGCCGATGATACCACAGTGGTCGATGGGGGTATATGTCCGATGCACGAGCTGGTAGCCTCGAGATCCGTTCACTGAGAGAAGGCATGGTCTGTAGATTGGACCAGACACTGAAAAATATCTCCGACTGGGGTGACGCTAATTTGGTCAGTTTCAATGAAACGAAGACTCAAGCGTGTGTTTTTTCAGCGAAACGAAATCCAATTGACCTGAACCCGTCATTCCGGGGAGTGACTGTTCCAATCTCGGATCATCTCCAACTCCTTGGTGTGGACCTTACAGCCGATCTGAACTTCGGTAGGCACATCGAGTCCATTGCCAAAACAGCTGCCAAAAAACTGGGCATTCTTTCCAAGGTTAAACGGTATTTCACTGCGAGGCAGCTCCTGGACTTATACAAAGCACAGGTCCGGTCTTGCAAGGAGTACTGCTGCCACCTCTGGGATGGGTCTGCCCGTTACCAACTGACCGCACTGGACTCGATTGAAAGGCGAACAAAGAAGCTTATTGGCAACGACACCCTTGTGGATTCCCAACTTCAAAGCCTGCAGCATCGCCGAAAAGTAGCGTGCCTATTGATTTTCTATCGTCTACACTATGGAGAGTATGCATCTATACTGTACGAATTAATCCAACCGGAACCGTTCCACTTGCGGACCACTAGACGTGGGCAGGGGTTTCATACCTTCGTGGTCAATGTACCTCGATCACGAACAAAGCGTTTCAATTCCACCTTCCTTGTTCGGATTGCTAAGGAGTGGAACTCATTGCCTGCGTCTGTGTTCCCACAGAACTACATCCTCGGGGTCTTCAAAACTAGGGTAAATGGGCATTTACTAGGTAAGCGTGGTCCGCCTTCGGCCACATCTGCACCTCACATCAGGTGAGATAGTGGTCAAGCGCTACCTTGATTTAATAAAAAAAAAAGACAGCTTATAAGATGTAGATAAGAAGTTTCACAAGTAATGGCTGTCATGTATACCAGACTGCACGAGTGACTTTTGTCACTGTGATTCTTAGGCTCAACTTTAATTGCGGCGGAATGAAACAATATTTGTTACAAAATTGTATATATACCGTAATGAACCTTATATCGAACGCGTAAAGTACAAACTAGAAATTGACAGAATAAAAGTAGTAGATTATATTCTTCCAAGATTAAATTTGTCGAAACTAACCATCCCCTTACAGAAGACCACCATTAAGTAACAGTAAATGTACTGTTGTTTTTCGGTAAGCTCCAAAGCTCATTTCCTTCAATCTCGTATCTTGAATCCTCCTATCGTTGCTCGAGTGTGCTCGAGAGCTGCATGAGATCATACCGCCTTCCCCTTTCTTCTATCGGACATGCAGACGTACGGCTGGTTACAATCCTCACCTTGTCGAAATCCCTCTAATTCGGACCAAGCGCTTTAAAACATATTTTGTGATGCGCACTGCTAAGGATTGGAACTCCCTGCCGGCGTCTGTATTTCCGAGCTCATATAACCCAAATCTTTTCAAGGTTCGAGTGAATAGGCATCTTCTGGGTGAGCTCGCTCCATCTTCGGCTTGATCCTTCCTACATGGATAGATGCTGGTCAAGAGCAAACCCATCTATAATTAAATAAATAAATAAATAAATGCACTTACAGCATCTATGGCGTTGCTTATGTTATAGGCGATGGTAAATAAAATAAATAAATAAAATAGCCTTTTATTGCTGTTTCTTTTTACAATATCTGCCTACTTGCTAAAAACTAAATTAAAACTAAATTCTAATTCTAATTTGTATTAAAGTGATCGGCAACTGGTTGCTTTTATTGAACAGCTTGTCTGTCGACAAAGGCCTCCTCTAAAGATTTCCACGTATTCCTGTCTCTTGCTAATCGGCTCTTTTGCTTTGTCTGCCTCTACTTCTTTTTCCATCCCTTGGATACCATTCTATTACTAACCTACCCCATTTTTCTATATTTTCTATAAAATTCTATAAAATATAAAAAATATAGGCGATGGTACCTACCATTAATTTTCAGCATGTCTGGCGACTTTTGTTAGTTCGTGAGGCAAAATGATGTTGAAAAAATTTACTATGGTCATCTGTGTTGATTCTTATTCGAACTTTATCGTATAAAATAACTCTAAATTTCTAAATTCATTGACTTCTAAATCAAAACCGAAGCGTAAACTCGAATTATAAAAGCATCGTTAAATTAAGCGGGGAAATCCCTTTGATAATAGGTACGTAAACTTATCGAACAACAACTGTCAATCAGATAAATATAAAACATAACGCTTCGCATATAACAGATTATCGAACAGTGGACTTTTGACGGATTCGTCTGAATTGTTAGCGACAAAAACAAAAGCGGATAACATGTTTAAAATATCACCGCCACCAATCAAAAGCTCGTCTGAAATATTGGCTGACGTTGAAGTATTGCTGGAGTGTCACTCGAATTATACTGTTGTTGACATAAATTCCAAATTTATTCCGTTTAATTTGGGACGTCCACATAGAACAACGGCAGTGTCACAGTTGTAAACTAAGTAAATGTATGTATATACATTTTATCTCTCTTTTGTATATTCTTTTTGCTGCAAAATAGAACCTTAAAAGGACTGCATTCAGTGATCAAAATTAACATGATAAGTTTTGAATTTAAAACAAATTTTGCAATTCTGTTGCAAATGAGACTGTATTTATAAACAACAATAATAAAAAATTAAAACATTTCATAATTTTGACTATTTTATTCAAAGTAAGGCACTAATTGTCAATAGCATGAAAAAATATCCCCGACGTCACTACTACTAGCGTGATTTGTTAGGGCTGTGCAAAGATTTTTAACTGTATAGATCGGGCAAGACAAAAGAATCCGTAATGTGACATTAGAACCACGTGGTCAAATATCGCTCAGTCCATCACCAAATTTTACAAGGCTATTTAGCTGCGCCATGACTATGCTGATTACGGCAATCAGGATAAATATTTTTGTAGGAAAATTTTCCCAATGCCCTCTCTATATATTCTATATATTTAATCTTTTTGGGGCAGTGGGTATGAATGGAAAATTCCATTTAAATTTTTTAATGTACACTCGATAGGCAGTTTGACGGGACTACTTGATTGTTATTTTTTTTACATTATTAATTTGGTCTCTACATCCTGCCCTTAAGGCGTGCAAATATGTATATAATTTAATTAAATAAGTATAAATTATTTTATTTACAATTATAAAATAAATACAGGAAATTATAAAAATACATTGCATTACACCACGAATTAATCACATAGACTTCATTGGTTATTTAACATTTGATTAATTATTTTGACTTATCATTAAAATACTCCTTAAGGCTGTAAAAACACTTTTCTATTAGCCATTGGGACAGCTTTCTATTCATTAAATTTATGAGGACACTCTTCAAGGCATCTGGCAATTTATTTTACATATATACGTACTGACATACAGAAAACGTTTTCTTTATATATGCGAAGTTTAGCATTTGGCATGTATAATTTTTCGGATCGTCGTGTGCTTTACTCATGTCACTATTTTTTTTGTAATGAGTTGTAGCTCTATAAGGTATTTATTTGGGCAGCCCGCCTGGCAACAGTAACCATTTAACAGTAGACCACTGTGAAATAACAAAAAGTGTGCTGTTGTGTGTAAAGGATGTCAGAGCCCATTTCCCAATCCCCTATCCTTAATCTTACTATAGTCGGCAGCGCACTTGCAGCATCTGTGGCGTTGCTTATATTTTAGGCGACAGTAACCACCTACCATCAAGTGAACCGTCAGCTTGTCTGACGATCTTAACATAAAAAAATAAACTTTTAGAACTTCAATAGAAAAATTATTAGAAAAAGGTTCGGTCCTTAAACTGTATATCATAGTAAAAAATATATTGGATAACTTATGAAAAGAAATGGAATGTGAGGGTGAGGGAATGTTGAAGGGGAGGGGATGCCGAAAAGCGGAGGATCACGTCCTCGGGGCGAAACCCGTGCTGTGGTTTCCGGTATTCAGCGAGATAGTAGCCAAAAATATTTTTCGTAGGAGTGATAGCGAACAATTTAATATTGAACAAAAAGTTTTTACGTCCCTACTCAAATTTGTTCTCGTTTATTTTTGTTCCTAAATAAACAGGAATAATAATAATAATATTTTTGTTCCTAAATAACAATGTTCATAAAAGTTAGTTCAACTAATCTGTGAGACCAATTGTGTCTGACACAATTAATGAAATTACTTTTGTAAGGTTTTTTAAACTCCTAATTAGAAAAAGTGTAGCATAATTAACATTTTCTGGTTAAAGTGAGTTTAAAGTTGCTCGAGAAATGCTAAGTTACTGTACTAAATTACTATTTACTAATTAAAATAAAATAATATGAACCTCTAGCATACAGTTATAAGTTTATATAAAGTTAAATTTAATTAATTTAATTTTCTTTAGTTATTCATTTACACATATAAGATATATAGTTTTAGATGATATGTACTAGCTGAACTAGCCACTTCGAAAGCGTGGTTCTAGAATAACGCGTATTATTTAACTTAGCTTTTTGGTTTGTAAACCGATTAGCACTAAATGTTACATGAAGCTTGGTTACAATTGTAACGTATGACGGACGTGCTGTGGTATAAAAACAACTCCACCTTAGTGAAATTAATCTTGTTTACGGAGAATGTAATATCTTCAATGTCAACCTAGATGTCAACGTTATAATAAACATGTCATTGTCATGGCGGGGGGCGTCCGTCGCTATATAAGAGATGTCACGGAGTAGTCACGGACACTCTCGTGGTCAGGGGCGATTTAATTTCACGAGGACAACACCTTCAAAAGCAACCTCTGATCCATGGACATTGTTACGAACAAAAATGTAAAAGTTATAAAGTGAAGCAAAGAGATATGTCTATGGATTTGTAGCGAAGAGATATGTCAAGATGTCACCCTTGACATCTGGACTTCATTTATTATCTGCTTGTTATTTTCTTGTGTTCATATTTATTTTCAGTGACTATATTAAGTTGCGAGAATAAACAGTTGAGTTGACAAATTATATATTGCATTTTTGTTTAACAACGACTACAAAACTTTCCTTAAAATTCTATTGAACTAGACCACAAAATTTTAAACCTACAATTTTGTCTCTTTTACGGTGTGACTAATAATAGCGTTGAAAAAGAAATGAAATGAAACCCTACACGTTTTAATTTTTATTCTCGTCTACAATTAGCAGTAGTTTTATACTTTTTACAACGGCTCAGTTAATTGCAAGCGGGTACGGGTTCCGGATGTTTCAAGCGGAAACGACGCAAGCAGACAACCGACGCTTTTACCGGAGCACGCACCACTACCTGAATAGAGAAAACTGCTTGCATAAATATCTTTTCATTTTTATAAATAAATTTTAGTGACAGGGCACATTGTATTCGGCAGCCTTTGTGGTAGCAGTAACTACATTTACAGAAGGCACACCGTGAAATAACAGCACGTATATTTTGTGTTGAAGAGAGTGGGTCACAGATGTCAGACTACCTATGCCCTCTAACACCTTACTCTAAATTATACTGAGACCTGCAGCGCCTATGTATTTGATTACGTTAACCATCAAGTGGACCGTCAGCCTACCTGGCGATCTTTACTATGTAAAAAAGCAGATAGATCATCGGAATTAGTCAATGTTAACATGATTCGTGAGAAGACGTATGTGTATAATTAATGTAGTTATCTTAAAAAATGCACAATGTAGAAAATACATTAACAATAATTGTCACAAAATTTCAAACGCTATTTAGCGAGAAGGTATCTTTTATGGTTTTGAATAATGGGATTTTTTATTTATTTATTTATTAGGCTCACTTACGTTGACTACATTATTATAATTACAGTAAGTACTTAAATAATCTAAATAGATCTAAATAAATTTTTTGAGTTTCATTGGATTGAGCGTAGAAATGTCGTACAATTATGTCATCACAAATTATTCAGTTTTAAAAGAAGTTTCTATGTTCACTAAATACACATACAATGATAATAAAAAGTGTTTACTTACTAAATATTAGACGTTGGCAGGGAGAGTCCTTATGTGGCCAAGGGAACACTTAATACGCGATTGTTATAGCAAACTTCGTTTACTTTATTTGTATACATAATGAAACCCTATATAGTTCTTTGTTTCATTCGTTTTATATGAATCAGAAATACTATTTACGAAATCTACAAATTTTACAAAGTTTGTGAATGATGTGATTGTAATTGTTGGAAAATATTTGAATATAGAATAATGTTTAACAGTGACAGAAATTTATAACATCAACTAAAAATTTCTGAAATTGAAAATTTGATTTTTGTTCTAAAAAAAAATATCTAAAATTGTTCTAAAATAACAGAAAATATGAAAATAATTAAGATTTCTGAACGTCACTTCCTAAGCAGTTTCCTATTGCTCTTTCTGAAAGCATTCTGAGCCACTAAATTTTAAAACTCAAACTTAAATATTAAAACTCAAACAGAAATACTGTTTACGAAATCTACATATTTAACAAAGCTTGTTTGAATGATAAGATTGAAATTGTTGGAAGATATTTTAATACAGCATAAAATGTTTAACAGTCACAGAAATTCATGATGTCATCTAATTATGTCATTTCAGTCTTAATGACATTGAAAATTATGGTTTTTGTTCTAAAAAAAAAAATTAAATTTCTCTAAAATAACAGAAAATATGAAAATAAATAAGATTTCTCAACGTCAGTTCCTAAGCACTTTCCTACTGCCCTTTCTAAAAGCATTCTGAGCCACTAAATTACCGCAAGATCTTTAAAAGGCCTTATGGAGAGAGGCTTAAATATTAAAACTCAATATAAACTTCAAGAGAGACGAGCATATTCTATATTTCTAACTGACAAAGAGGAATTATGAATCACACAGGCATGACTTAGTTCTTGTGAGGAGGAGGGTGAATTTAAATCTATACTACCATTTTCTTTTTAACGGAGAATAAGCTGCCAAGAGACTTGATTCCAACAATTTAAACCAGTTCAAAAACTATTTGGACTATACACCTATATAGTCCAAATAGTTTTGGATAATAATTCAAAAACTATACACCTAGGAGACGTGTCAAATGCATGTAAACGCACCAGCGCAAGCTGGTAGTCTATCTAAGAAATAAATCTATTATTATCTCTATATACGTAGACCGATTTTAATTCAGTTTTCACTAATGGAAAGAGGGATAAACGGGGAATGTTTATATATATAAAAATTGCACCCCGGGCGAAGCTGGGGGCGGGTCGCTGGTAAATAATAAAGGAAAGCGTTTTAATAAATATGTATTATATTATACGACCAGGCTGCTTCTGGTAGGTCATATTGGAAAATTACGAAGGAGTCAACAGTGGACGTCTTAAGGCTTAGATGATGATGAATACAAGTATATTTGTAATAAAAATATTATGGTCGCACTTAAGTAGGTACAGATTTACGATATAAAATTATGGCACAAAGTCGCCTTAATTAACTGCTGCGATGATCTCGGTCGCAACCGCCTTTGTTTGTGAGCGCCCCCGGCTTGCAACTTACACTTCTAAAAATAAAACATTTTTTTTTTATAAAAATAACTTATTTTTCATGTAGCTCTTGCGTGAAATCTGGATAGAAAGAATGAAGTGGAAGTCTTTAACAGTTGTATTCCTTATGAAAGAGGCATTCCATTTTCAAGGTGAAAACTAATGTAACTACTGGCAACATTTCTTGACATAAGGTCTGATGTTATAATGTCTAATAAAATTAGTATCTCTAATGAAAACATTTTAAGGTCTATTACACTGGATTTTTTGAATTAAATATCAATATATTATAACTGTGATATTATATACTATCCATGTCTCGCGGTTTTATGCAATCTTAGTCAAATAGTTTTAAGATAGCAAATGTTTGTTCAGCAAATCTACAAAAGTGTGCTAAAGAAGTGTCAAACTAGAGACCAGTTTTGCTAATACAAATGCACTTAAATTTTTAGAAAATACACATTGGTACATGGCATGACCGGGGTTCGAACTCGGACCTCTCGACATGATAGGCCGCGTCTTTCCCACTACGCCACCGACGCTCTTTAAATAAATGTAATGCTTTCAAGTATGTAAATGTAATGCTGCTTTATGTTCCATTCGAATTAATAATAACTACAACAATACGGCAATCTTCCGGCGTAAATTCAGACTTACATTTTAACGCATTTTTATCTTCAAATTTTCGTAACCAACATACCTTATATTACGACTAACTATGGAACGTTCTGGAAAAAATGGAACGTTCGCGCCGGCCGAAAGTCTCGAACGTTCCACTCTATCGATGGTAGCCATGCCCCTTTCCGACTAGTGTAAAGGAAATCGGTCCTTATGTTTACAACATATAGTTTACATTTGAACAGAAATAGCATTCCCGAACTTTCAATGGTTTGTTTACAATCTGTTACATTTTCGAGTAAATTCGGAATACATCGAGGCGTTTGGCGCAAGATATAAATAGGAGAGCAGGCTGGCGAGACTGGGAGTGGTACGACAACCAGCGATACGGAGCTTTTGCGAAGTTATCTGCGACACTGAACCGGCGACACATTAAGGTAATCATTGACGACTTTTGAAAAGTTTAACGGTTTCATCGGACAAGTTTAGTGATTTGGGAAGTTATCTTGGTTTTTGAAAATAAATCGTTCGTTTCCCCCTCACACGGCATTTTACTTCACTCCGCACGTCACATTATTATTGAATATATCAATACAGCTTGGCTCTAACTTAAACACCGAGTTATTCATTATTTAAAAAAAATATCTTATTTTAAGACATACACTACTAGTAAACGGACCGAATAAGATAGCTGAGGCAAAATTAATTTGATATAGCCGCGCCTTGCTGATTAATTACTCCACAGGTTTAGGTTAATTTATTGAGATCAAGTCGGCTAAAATATTGGCTTAGCCAAAATTTGTTTTACCACTAATTTGTCTTGCTAGCCTTAACAAAATCAATTTAGGATTACTTTAACAAAATATTTTTATTCAATAAAATTCATCGATATTTTATATAAATATTATTGACATTTTAATAATATTTTATATAATATAGTAAATTACAAAATTAATACTGCTTGTATGCAGGCCACCTTTCTGCGTGAAGAGGTATGGCCTGTCGTACACCACATCAACCCATTACTTCAAACATAGCAAGTAATATCCCATTTCAAAAACGTATCAAAGAATGGCAGAACCATCCAAATAAATCTAAAATGATATAATAAGCACGCCAGAATATATAACATCATACATTAGTCTCTTGCCATCGTTAATGTACCTCCAATGCTTGAACCAAACGATGCCTCCTGATGATGGCAAGAGACCTGATAGGATGTCACTAGTTCCATGGAGCATGTGTCGTCCACTAGTGTGCCATCTGCATCGACACTGGCACAGTACTATATTAATGGAATATTTGCTACAGCTGGTGCTGCTGCAGACGCGGCCGAGAAATACATAAATACGGAGTTATCAGTACCGGCTACATTTTCATTCATTTTTTAAGTACCTATCGAATTTCTGGGTCCGTGGCGTCATTTTGTCAAAATGCTTGGTCGAGATGACTGGTAATTCCAGAGCTGGCTATCCTCGTTCAGCAAATTAGCCTTGCAATACAACGTACAGCCAGCGTGCTTGGGAACCTGCTTAAGAATCGAATCTTAATATTTGTAAAGATCATTAAGATTATTAATGATATTTTTCTCATAATTATACACATACATAGTTGATTATATTGTAGATATTTAAATTTTAGTTATCGTAGCACAGAGAGAAATAATAAATTCTTTTAGAGTAGGCGGTATTTGTATGTTGGTTTGTATGTGGAGGTTAATCTCCGAAACCACTGCACCTACTTGAAAAATTCTTTCACTATTTGAAAGATACATTATCCCAGATGGATACATATATTATAATCCCTCCAATTGCTCCGGGATGAAGCCGGGGCGCGCCATCTAGTATATCTTAAAATGTCAAGGGAATACTCGTAGCGCTCATAGAAGCGTAGCTCCTCCACCCGTTCGCTTAGCAACTTCGTGGCAACCGCCGAATCACCGGACCCTAGAATTATCTCGAGCCCGTTAAAGTAAGTTATTGGTATTGTATTCTTGTATTTCCCATATTTAGTATTTCAGAACGATTGTAATCAAACATAACCTGCATCTATAGAAGCAATTAGATACACACGTACATGAGATATGGAGATAAAATACTTTAATTAGGTCAAAACTATCTTTCATTCGCGACTTATTTTACGAGCATCAAGCACCTTAAGCTTACTTTAAAGCTCTGTCTTAAGCCGCGTTTTCACCTAGTGCTCAGAGAAAACATTTTGTTTGAAGCGAATGTTTGCTGTTCTGTCGAAGCTCGCTCGAAACAGAAAACATCTGTTTTCGAACAATTGTTCAGAACAAAAAATCGTACCGAACAGTTCGCTGGCGAATCCGATAATTTTCAATCAGTTGCAACGTTTTTTCTTGATTCCATTCTATCGCGAGGATCTTTATTCACAATATTCAGGTAAAGATCGGAGACCCACCGAGCACGTACAACGCCGAGCGAATGCACAGATCAACAGCTCGCTCGCCACAGGCGTCGTTTACACTGAACGAATGAGTGAGCGAGCAATCGTTCGCCGCCAAAGATAATTGTATTAGTGTATAGATGGAACAATAAAAATTGAAGATTCCTTCGATAGTCGATACCCGTCTTTCTAATGGCTGCATGTCGTATGTTAAAAAGAGATAACAATAGCCGAATATGACGTCTTAAAACGCTGCGCGCCATAAAAGAGGCAACATCATATTTGTTTATATCATGCTGGTTAACAAGCGCGTTTAGCTTTATGTGATTTAAAATACTTAAAAATCTGAAAGTGTGATTTCATAAATCTGTTGCTTGCCAAGAATGGCTTGTACTGTTCCCGTTTGTCCAAGTAGAGTGGGTGTTTTGAAGGAGAATAATGGAAATATATCATTTCACCGGTAAGTCGCACAGCTCGCACTCATTAATTTTGGTGTTTTGTAAACAAATTTTTATAATTATTTACTAAAAATGAATCATTGTACATGCATACACAGCTCCAAGGTTGATTTATTTAAAGAAAAGCTGGTGTTTATAACTAAAATTTACAAAAACCAAAGTTAATCGGAATTTTTGACATTTGTCTTGCTTTATAGTGCTGTAGTCTGATCTTGATAAGTTTATCGATATCGATAACTAATTTATTTTTAGTAGAGTGTTGACAATTTCTAGCATTCACTGCAGGTTGAAAGTAATTTTTATCAATTTATAACAGATTTCCCACCGACATCGATTTAAAAAAAAACGTGGACAAAAAATGTAAGAAAAGCCGACGATTGGAGAGCTTCGCAATATACAAGAATATGCTCGATGAACTTTGAAGATTCTTGCTTTCGCCAAGGATATCAGCGTAAAATTCTACACTCGTATGCAGTGCCGACAATATTCCCAAAATTACCACCATCGTGTAAACCATTAAGTAATATCTATAAGTTATAAAGAAGTTATGCTTCAATCTATGAAAATTATGAAAATCTTTTGAATAATTAATAACCAAAAACTATTTCTTTTCAGAAATTACCCAGAAAAAGAAAACTTACTAATAAATACGTGGATACCCAAGCGTCAACATTAACTGCAAGTCTTTAAATTAAAATGTTGACGAATCACAGATGAACGATATTACAGATTAAAATGAAACGATATCACAGATTATCCAATCTGTGATATCGTTTCTAAAAATAAAACTTTAAGATTATCGAGTTTTTTTTTCTCTCGTAATAAAATCCTACTCCCGTTCTACCCATTAAGGATGGATTCTAAATATTTCTACTCAAAAAATAACTATTCTTTTGAAATATTTTGGTGAAATAAATGCGAGAGGTTGCATACAATCTCATACAACCGATTAGCAATGCGACGAGTACCAGTACGCACCCACATTTTATTTATATTGAATAACCAAACAGTACACCGAAACGCATTTAGCCATACTTTTTATCCGTCATATATTTAAAATCTATATCAACGATATCTAGTTATCAATAAAAATGCACAGCACTATTATACGCCATAACTTTAGCTTGCATTGTATAGTCAAAATGGAGACATTCACTCAACTTCGACCCGACAGATTATATATGTATGTCTCTTTCAATCTTATGGCAATTTGAAGGTGTTAGAAAGAATAAAATATTGCTGCATTTTGTGATCCATCTATAGGTACAGACTAATACAACATCTTTGTTCGCCGCGTCCAGCCGATCATCACTGAACAAACACGTTCGCTCGCTCTAGTGTTTCCATTTACGAACGAACGAACGATTGTTCGCTCAGAACTGTTCAGTCACGTACTCGATTACTACCAGCGCCAACTTTGGAAATGAACTTTCATAGTTTGGGCGTAGTCATTTGGGCAGCCCGTCCGGCGGCATTAACCACCCGCTCACAGAAGAACACCGCGAAATAACAGCATGTGTTTCGGTGAGTAAGTAAGAAATTTCCCTATCCCTTCCTAATCCCTTATCCTTAATCCTATGGTGGTCGGTAGCGCACTTGAAGGATCTGTGGCATTGCTTGTGTTATACGCGACGGTAGCCAGTCAGCCTGACATAAAACCTTAACATAAAAAAGACAAATTCTAGAAGATTGTATACTTATTAAAACTTTCGATCCTATGCATCTAATCGTTGTTGCATATAGTATGACAAAAACACTTTTTTCTTATGAAAAAATGTAAACAATTATTAGATTATTTCCTCGAGAAAAATTTTAAAAATTCAAATATAACTGATATTTTACAGATTTGTAACTTGAGTGTTCTCACAAAATAATCTTATATTGCGGTGTTAAAAATGAATGAAATAAACAGTGAACTACAATATTTTAAATGTATTAAAGTGATAGCGAGACGGTAAGAAACCCACTCAACTATTTATATCATATTAGAGGTCTGAATTTACAATGTAAATTGCGTTGCTTTCTACTTGTAATGCATGAAAATGTACATTTTAAATAAGAAGAAGGAATTGGCTGTATTAAAGTGGAAACAGAATAGAATCTTAATAAAAGTTAATACATTTATATAGTTTACTTTAGTCATAAACTCAGCCTGTTTGTGACTACACGAATCATATTTTTGCACATTCACCTATATTTTAAGTGTGCAACAATGCAACAAGTGTGCAGCAACACAGGCTTCACGAACAGAAGCGGTCATGAGTCAAATACAACCGATCCTGCACAAACATTTGGGTATGAAAAACTGTGCTTTCGGTGTATCCCACACAATTTCACTGAGGCTCTAAAAACAACTTTTTAACGAAGGGGCGTCAAATTTGGTGTGAGATATATTACCAGGTGAGGTAACATGGATTTATTACTACAATCCCCAAACAAAGCAGCAATCGAGCATAAGGGTCTTTTAAGATGAGCCGAAACCAACCATAAATAGTAGCGCACGGATCTAAATCGTAGCGCATGCAAAGTGCCTTTATATGAGCTTAGACAGATGTTTGCTTCTTTTTTTAATAAAATTGGACGCGTGGCTACTTTTGCTTTGGAGAATCGTCGTACCGTGAATACTGACTGGTACACGAACATTTGTTTGCCGGAAGTTATTGACGAACTCCGTAAAAATAACCGTAAACATCGTATTATATAGCACCAGGATAACGCCTGTTCTCACACGGCTAAACAGACAAACGAATTTTTGAAGGTGAAAAACGTAGAACTAATGAGCCATCCTGCATGAAGTCCTGATCTGGCACCTGGTACCTTTTTTTCTGTTCCCAAAAATTAAGAACCAGTTACGCGGTCAAGGATTTTTATCACCAGAAAAGGCTGTCGAGAAGTATGAAAAACATAATTATGTCCGTAATAACCACGTAGGAGTGGCATAAATGTTTTCAAAATTGGTTTATTCGTAAAAAAAGTGAAAAAAAAATTGAGAAATTTTTGACTATTCATAAAAACTTTTTCTTATTCATTTTGGAAACTTTCACTTTTATATTCCGCTAAAATATAAAAATGCATCATTAATTGATCGAATAAAGCACACCATGGGATTCATAGGATATGTATAACACAGGGTCCCAAAATGGTATATGTGTGACAATCGACTTGGGACAAATTTGGAATAAGTAAACGAGCTCTAGGATCTTTTACTCACACACCCAAATACAAATGCGGTTTTCTCAAACGAGCCACAAGGATATTTACTTAATTGTTCTTAATTAAGCATCTACTTAAATAAACTCGTATTTTCTATCTCGTCTTGTCTGAAGGGGAGAGATATTTATGATTGTAGACAGAGAAAGGTTGAATATTAAATTGTGAACGTAGGTTGAAATAGTTGGAAATCTATATATATAATATAATCGTAAACGAGCCGCATTAAATATTTAAAAAAATTTACTCCTTTAAACGTATAAAATTAAATGTATGAAATAGATAACTGGATACTTAATTACTTTATATTATTTAGTTACATTCTCCATAGTCAGATGTCACGTGTTCCAACAAAATTTATGTTAGTTACGTTCGGTATACACAGATGTCACTACGTTTTATTAGTTCAAATAGTTCATTTTTTCGACGACAGATGTCGCTGCGTTATAACGCGCTATCGTTTCGTTCCTCACGGCGGACTACACTTTTCATACAAGATTTCGTTGTTTGTTTTTATAAGTTCATAGAAACCCTCTTGTGTTGCTTTTTATGCTACAATAGAGTTAGGAAACCGAAATACATGCGGCACCTTGTATTAATTTTACTCCTTTTATGAAAATCGATTCTTAAAGAGTAAACTCCAAAAAGGTAGACAACTGGAGTAAACTATTTGTATTTGTATTATTTGTAGTGATTATACTACTAAATAAATCTAATAAAACAGTGGAGTAAATATTTTACTGTCGCTAAATGAGTTACAAACCCCTTAGAGTTCATTAAAGGGCAGGTTGTTTCAAATTAGAGGGAAAACTATGTTTCATGCAATGATTGCTGTCTGAGTGTAATAATTGCTACAATTATTTGACATAAACTTAAATGACATATAATTCATATATAAATATTACATATAAAGATATTATATAGAAACACTGCATTTTGCTGTTTCCTTTTATTATTTATATAATATAACTAGCTGTTGCAGCTACTTAGCCAGCGTCACTTTATAAAATATTACTCGCTGATAATGTAGCTTTCTATAAGTGAAAGAATTTTTAAAATCGGTCCAGTAGACTTTAAGTTTATTCATTACAAACATACAGTTGTATGAATTGTATGAAGAGGTGAAGGGGGAAATGGGGAGGGTAAGTAGCCCATGTTACTCGCTGATAATGTTTAGCTTTCTATAGGTGAAAGAATTTTTAAAATCGGTCCAGTAGACTTTGAGTTTATTCATTACAAACATACAGTTGTATGAAGAGGTAAAGGGGGAAATGGGGAGGGTAAGTAGCCCATGTTACTCGCTGATAATGTTTAGCTTTCTATAGGTGAAAGAATTTTTAAAATCGGTTCAGTAGACTTTGAGTTTATTCATTTCAAACATACATTTGTATGAAGAGGTAAAGCGGGAAATGGGGGAGGGTAAGTAGCCCATGTTACTCGCTGATAATGTTTAGCTTTCTATAGGTGAAAAAATTTTTAAAATCGGTCCAGTAGACTTTGAGTTTATTCATTACAAACATACAGTTGTATGAAGAGGTAAAGCGGGAAATGGGGGAGGGTAAGTAGCCCATGTTACTCGCTGATAATGTTTAGCTTTCTATAGGTGAAAGAATTTTTAAAATCGGTCCAGTAGACTTTGAGTTTATTCATTACAAACATACAGTTGTATGAAGAGGTAAAGCGGGAAATGGGGGAGGGTAAGTAGCCCATGTTACTCGCTGATAATGTTTAGCTTTCTATAGGTGAAAGAATTTTTAAAATCGGTCCAGTAGACTTTGAGTTTATTCATTACAAACATACAGTTGTATGAAGAGGTAAAGGGGGAAATGGGGAGGGTAAGTAGCCCATGTTACTCGCTGATAATGTTTAGCTTTTTATAGGTGAAAGAATTTTTAAAATCGGTCCAGTAGACTTTGAGTTTATTCATTACAAACATACAGTTGTATGAAGAGGTAAAGGGGGAAATGGGGAGGGTAAGTAGCCCATGTTACTCGCTGATAATGTTTAGCTTTTTATAGGTGAAAGAATTTTTAAAATCGGTCCAGTAGTCTTTGAGTTTATTCATTACAAACATACAGTTGTATGAAGAGGTAAAGGGGGAAATGGGGGAGGGTAAGTAGCCCATGTTACTCGCTGATAATGTTTAGCTTTCTATAGGTGAAAGAATTTTTAAAATCGGTCCAGTAGTCTTTGAGTTTATTCATTACAAAAACACATACATATATACAAATCTTTTCTCTTTATATTAATTAGCAGATAATTTAAATTCCGCATTTACAACTTTCCTTTTTTGTTTTGTAAAGTACAATAGAAACTAAATTAAGTCTTTTAAACAAGATTTTTATCAAGGAGTTTCTACCAGCGATACGCATGCTTACAAAAAAGTCGCACAAATTGTTTGAGCGTGTAATAAGAATATATGTAAAGCAACCTTGAGTGTTCTCAAATAACGATCTTGCTCGTTTGTACACCAATCGTGCAATGTGATAGATAACCAAGAAATTTTTCAGCAAGTAATACATTAACGGGTCGACGAGGCGTTGTTTTTCTCTTAACAATTGCGATGGAGCGATGTACGGTTACGTTTATGGAGCGACTGCTTTCAATCATTACATTGGTAAATGAGACACCTGTTGCTACGCAACGTGAAATCTCAAGTGCCTACGCATGCGTAGTCACTTGAGATACTGTGAAATTGCGATTACTTTACACGGTTTAAATTTTAATGGGATACAAAACTAAATTCTAAATATATACTAAAAAAAATTTTTATGTCATTAAAAATACTTAAATATTTTAAAGGGGTATGGATCACGAGAATTGTCATAAAAGGAAATTATACACTGAAATTCATAATGAGCGATATCATTAATTTGAAAAATGGCTATGAACAAGTTTCAGTCTTTTAAATAAATAAAACGAACATTTATCAATTGGTATATAATTTTTCTTTTTCACTCAAATTTTTCACGAATTCATACATTTCCTTTTCTGTAATTGCTTTAAGTTTTTTCTTTTTTTTTTTCGTATTTTTTATTTTCATTTATTTATTTAATTTATATCAACCGTCAAGGATCATAATAATAATAATAAAATTTAAAATTAAGATAATTGAATAAAATATGTGAATAATAATAAAATAAAATCTTAAACACTAAACAATAAACAAAACATGACTTGGTGGTCAATACATGAATGATGGAGCAATGGTTCAAGTACTGCCCATCTAATCTCCCAGCCAAGGCTTGGAGGATGTGGCTTTTTTAAACTAAATTAACTAACACAGTATTTAAAAGTATGTACGATTTTCATAAGAAATCATTATTAAAATAATTAAATTTTCATGTTTGACCATGTGATTAAAAACGCACGCGATTGGTGGCATATAGAGTTGTGTCATTTGCTTTGTTTACAGTCGATGCTTAAGTACAGTACATAATCTACAGTACATACCTATTACAGTACATACCGTGATAGACATGGTGACAAACCTTTCAAACAACATAAACTGTCCCTTGGTTAAGTCCGATATAAAAGACGTATACAGGGTAAAAGGGAGAAATACAGAAAAGAAAAATACTCCGATAATAGTTGAGACTAACTCTGCAATATTAAAAGCGAACTTTCTTAGGATGGCCAAGTCATTTAATTTAAAAAATCAGGGAAAGCTTTGTGCCAAACACCTTGGTTATAAAGCACAAGAAGATACGCCAATCTTTCTGTCGGAGCACCTCACCGCTAGGGGATCTCGACTTCATTTCTTGGCCCGGGATGTTGCCAGATTGAAGGGATATAAGTATTGCTGGACAGCATATGGCAGGGTATACCTTCGGAAGAACGATAACTCTCCGATCATAAACATCGTTAATGAAGAACAAGTGCAACAACTGGTACAGAAAGAATGACTAGATATAAGTTACTATTATCATTTAATTCAGTCACATGTATTGGCTATGATTTATGTAATGTTTTTATGTTTGTCTAATGTTACATTCATGTGTCTTTACCTGCTAATTCTAACTCGATACTGTACTGTAAATTATATATTCCACACACCAAACAATCATCACCTACACTCACACCACTTGGTACACTTAGGACAAATAAAACACACTACTCACACAACCCAAATTCATAATACTATCTTATATAGAATTACAAGGTCGAAGAATATGTTCTCAACCTTAACTTTTTACACATTGCTTGCCCTTGAATTTTTGACGAGTTTTCATATTACCGTGAATACTAATGGATGACCGGTTACTTACGGTGAATGATATAGACAACTTGGAGATGGCTCGCTCTCTTGTATGTGATCCCGCAGATCTAGATAAAGAAATATTTGTAAAAAAAATGATTTCACTATAATTACACAGAATATTAATAGCATTTATTGTAATTTTGATGATTTCATTCTCACACTAGCAAGTCTTAGTTTTGACACTGACATTTTAGTACTTACTGAATGTAGATTAAATGCAAATAAACCGCTTCCGCAATTACAAAATTATATATCCTACTACACAATGAACCAGTTAAATCAAAACGATGGAGTTGTTATTTATATTAAAAATAACTTAAAGCACAAAGTTAAGGAAATAAAACTTTTGCATGCATCGTGCCTACAACTGGAAGTCCTGGATACTATCGTGCTGGGTATTTACAGATCCCCATCCAACAAAAACGCAGAACCATTTATTAACTCATTAGGCTCCCACCTACACTCTGTAAATTTTCCTAGCACTATAATTATAACAGGAGATATTAATATTAACATAACACCTAGAGAAAATGAAGCATCACAAGATCTGAAAAATAGAGCTGCCTACTTGAATATGCTGGCTGGTTACGATATATTTGCAGGTCATACAATTGTCACAAGAGAGACAACCTGTTTAGATCACATGATGTTAAAAATAGATAGGAGAATGAAGACGGCAACTATTGCCGTATTAGAAACTAGTACCACTGACCATAAGTCTGTTTTTCTTTGCATATCTCAAGTAAAAAATAAATCGCCCTTGAATAAAATTAAAACTAAAATAGACTTTGAATGTGCTTTATTATACTTACAAAATAATAACATCACAGATTTATTAAATTGCGAAGACCCTAGCGTGGTAATTGACTGCTTAATAAATAAAATTACTAAATCTTTAGAAGAAAACACTATATTAGTTCCAGTACCGAAATCTCAAAGAATTATTAAACCATGGATTACTCCTGGGATATTGAGGTGCATAAGAAACCGTAATAACTTACAGAAAAAGGCAAAAACTAACCCTCATAACGAGATATACAGAATTACTTATACTCGATACAGGAACTTTTGCAATAATCTTATAAAAAAACTTAAAAGAAATTTTGAACGTGACTTATTAACTAAATCTCTAAAAAATAATAGAATGTTGTGGAAAAATATCAAAAATATAACTTATACAAACAAACAAAATATTCAAAATCCTAAATTATTATTCTGATTTAAATTCATTTTTAAATAATATTCCATCTAATCCATTCTCTTTTGTGCTGCTTCCAACTGATGATTATGAAGTTAATACAGTTTTAATGGGCCTTAAATCTGACAGTGCCGCAGGATGGGATAATATCCCTACAGCATTTATTAAACTTGCAAAAGCAGAAATCATTCCAATTTTAACACATTTTGCTAATCTATGTTTTATAAAGGGTGTTTTCCCAGCTCCTTTAAAGTGCTCTCTTATAACTCCTGTTTACAAGAGTGGGGACAAGAATGATATAAGTAATTACAGGCCAATCTCAGTCTTACCAGCGATTTCCAAGATTATAGAGAAGTTATTAAATTCTAGACTTGTTAACTATTTGGACAACTTCGGCATACTATCTTCTGCACAGTTTGGGTTCAGACGAGGGAAATCGACGGAAGACGCAGTTATTGCCTTAAGCTCCTTAATTACTGAACACTTAGATGCAGGTAAAAAATGCTTATCGGTGTTCCTGGATTTTAAAAAGGCATTCGATACTGTGTCTCACTCAATACTGTTACGCAAATTGGAGTGTATAGGAATTCGTGGAGTAGCTTTGGACTTATTACGGGACTATTTAAACAACAGAGAACAAGTAGTGAAGGTAGAACAATACATCAGTGGGGCCGTGGGAGTGTCATATGGTGTGCCTCAAGGCAGTGTCCTGGGCCCTACATTATTTTTAATTTATATAAATGACCTTTGTGATATGACGATACCAAATGTAAAAATTTTCTCTTATGCCGATGACACTGCTATCGTCCTCGCTGGTGATACTTGGGAGGAGGTTAAAGCGAATACTGAGAGGGCTTTGGCGCAGATGGCAAAGTGGTTAAAAGACAATCTCCTTACTCTAAACACCTCAAAAACGAACTATGTCTGTTTTAGTATTGATTCGCGTTCCCAACCTGATGTGAACTATTGCGTAAAGATACACTCCAGCGGTCATCTTTCTGACGATTCTCAATGTAGTTGTCCTATAATCGACAGGGTCACTTGTGTGAGGTACTTAGGTGTAATGGTAGACCAGAGACTTTCCTGGTACCCTCACTTGGAACATGTAAGCAATAGAATTCGAAAATTATCTTGGATATTTAAACAATTGCGTTATTTAGTTCCCAGACAAACGAACATTCAGACTCTATCTAATAATTTGCTAAATTATTTATATATATCTCTAGTTCAATCTATAATAATTTACTGTATCGTGGCCTGGGGAGGTGCAGCAAAAACCCGTTTTATTGATATAGAAAGAGCACAACGTGCACTAATTAAAATTATGTATTTTAAGAAGAAGATATTTTCCACTGATGCACTTTATAAACAGTCTAATATCCTATCAGTTAGAAAATTATATATATTAAATTGTATACTTAAAAAGCATAAAACACTTACTTTTGATCCTGTGATATTTTCTCGGAGAAGAAGGGATATAGTAACAAAAATGATAAAAGTAAAAACTAAATTTGCTCAAATGCAATACTGTGTAAGGTCGTCCTTTTTATATAATAAAGTTAATAAGGAAATTTATATATATGACAAAATGTACTTCAAATGTAAAAAACTTATTACGGATTGGCTTAGAACTAAAAATTATGACGAGGTGGAAGATATGTTAATAGTAATGCAATAACGGAATAATACACACAAACACACACACACACACACACACACACAAAAGCTTACATTGTGCCACACATACATTCCACACTAACACATCGTACATTCTAACACAGCATAATAATAATTTTATTAACAATAATTTTCTAACTCAGTCCTTGTTTGTTAAAGTTTACTGAGGCTTGATTTATTAATAAATGACTAGCTTTTATGGAAGAGCGAAGGCTCCTGGTACAGGCTTCCGCTTAAAAGGAGTCTTCAATCTTAATTTAATTTGTAAACGAGTTTTCAGTGAATAAAATTTTTTTTTTTTTTTTTTATAATCTAAATGAGCTAAATGTCAACAGCTAAATTTTTGTTTGCAAGCAAGTGACATATTGATATCACATGACCCACATTTATGGCGTCTTTAGCGTTTTGGCGGTCTTATTTATCATTTAATTTTCATAGAAAATAAAGCAATTCACAAAGAAAGAATCAAATTGCAAGTGTATTATGGTATAACGGACAATTTGAGATATTTTCCTAAAATCTGTCAAATACCTATCCTATTATGTACAATTTCGTGATAATCAGTTTAGCAGTTAAGGCGTGAAAGGGTCACTTTCGCATTTATATGTAAAACATTTGAATGAGAAAGGTTTTTTTTTTTCTAAAAACCCGCACGGACATTTAGGTCGTCTTTATTATTAATTTGTTCCACTTCGCGACAGTCAAAGAATCTCTTGACCCAACAGACATCATTCAAGTAACTTCAGCATAAGTGCTAAATTATTAAGTTCGGAGTTCCACTTGAGATCATTAACACCGATTGCGAACGAAGTTTGTAGAAATTAATTTGGCACTCTTACGTACCTTTACCCAGCCTCCACCTAATTCTCTGCCTTCGGAGGTGAAAGCGAGGTACAACCATATTAATTATACAGACCGCAAATTGTGCCCCTGCAAATGGATTACAAATGCGGTTTGGAGCAAGGTGACGTAATTTTATTTAACTCCTTGTTATTTGTACAAATATCAAAGCAAGATAACATGAGATTTTTTTTATTATTACTTACGCATGGAGACACTTGCTTGTCGGATCGAACTACCACGTTTCTGCTGTCTTGAGATAATCCGAAGGTTTAGCTGAGTAGAAGCGGCTCGTTTACTTCTCCGTCAAAACATAAATGAAGGCACGACTTTTAGCTATCTATATAGTATATTATAAACTACCTGTACCCGCGACTTCGTACGCGCTGTAGTTCGTTTCTTGAAAATCCCACAGGAACCTAGCATTTTTTCAGGATAAAAGTACCATATATATTAATTCAGGCAATAAGCTGCGTGCCAAAAATCATCCAAATCTGTTTAGCCGTTTTTGCGTTATTGAGGAACAAACATACAAACCTACTCGTTTACAATATTACTAACTTGTGCCCGTGACTTCGTCCACGGCTCAAGTGTGAACTCCTTTTTACCAGCGTTCACCAAGACTGGGAAACCAAGACAGCGTATGAAATGGAGCAACGATGTTTAAACATTCTTCAGGCGTACTATAGCATAACTATAGCATAGATCACATACACAGAAAGATACGTTATAACAAACTTTTCTCACGACAATGATTGAAGAAAAAAAATGAACCGATTGAAAGAATATGTTGTTAAATGGAACTATAGATGTCAACATCGTCACACACGCTTCACAGTTTTATCCCGTTAGGTAAAACGTAATTATTGTGTGAAATAAACGCCACCAAAACGCAAGTGTCTGTTCTCTGCCAAAAGGAGCCCTTTCGACTTGGCTCCAATTTTTCGAGGTGCATCCGTACCTGTGGCCAATGAACTTGAGCTTCTTGGCATGAGGTTGTGCTTAAATCTCAACTTCGGCACTTCTATCGAGTCCAAAGCCCAAACAGCGGCCAAAAAGCTAGGCGATACTTCACACCTGGACAGCTCCTCTCTTTTTACAAGGCACTAGTCCGATCTTGCATGAGGTATTGCTATCACCTGTGGGATGGCTCAGCAAAATACCAACTTGCCGCACTCGACTCGGTGGATCGCAGAGCTAGCTGCATGAGATCATACCGCTTTCCCCTTTCTTCTATCGGACGCTGTGGGCTATGGCGGATTCCTACTGGCTAAAACTCGACGACTTTCTATCGCGGCCGTAGATGGGCGCGGTCGCAGGAACGTTGTTACACAACTCCGGCGACCCACCACGGTTGTTCAGCGCGGGGAGGACTACGCTCCCTGTCGAGGATCCTATACCATAACCGGATCAGTTATGGTATGGGATCCCTTTAAAATTCTTAAAGGACTGCAACCGCCTTCGATTAAGAATAACATTATCCTATTGTGACCTTTATCGACGGGAAAAACTTATGCTCTTAACACCTGACCTTGTGGAGAAATTTTATAAATTATATTCAAAATTTACAAAATTTATCTCAGTAATAATAAAAGTTTAACTTAGTAAATAATAAAAGTCATGCGAACTATGTGAGTTAAATTGTTTGCTTTCCTATCTATGGGTATTAACTGTGGCGAAGTAAAGCCTTCAGAGCACTGAGCACGTAGACAAAGTTTGGGCTAGTTTAGAAGTGAAAGTGACTCTCGAATGAAACCATATTCGAGATCTTTTTTTAACATTCAAGTCGCAAAATACACGTAGGTAATAAAGCCCGGGCTCTATTTGCTAAACACATAAGTAGATCTAGTGTAAAATTAATATGTCGCACACGATGTATATTTAATATTGCCTCAGCGTCTGTGTGTGGCTGTGTGCACGCCGAGTAACAATTTACATGGAAACTGGGTGTTTATTTGTCGGGCCGTACCGAAGTCTCGAGAGCCTAAAATCGACTCGAGCTTTATAGTTCTAAGTCACAAAATATTAGCGTATATTTCTCTTAATTTTTTATTTTATTTATATAATTTGAATAATGCCCAGACCTAAAATTTGCGACCAATTAAAATTACCATTGGTCTATTGTTTACTCGTAATACTTTGAATTTTTGGACACGAGGTTTAAATGCAATATTATAAATTGATATTTTATAATATTATTAGATATTAATATTAAGAAAATTAATACTTTTACTTACTATGTATAAGCTAAAAATTACAACATTAATTAATGAATGCGAAAGAAATTGCGAATTTTTAAAATCTCTAAATTTGGGGATGATTTTCATATATTATACTATTGATTTGTATTTATTGGATACTAGCTGACCCGGCGAACTTCGTACTGCCTCTATTGTATTAACTTATTAGACGAATTAAATTCAATTCCTTAATAAATTAATAGTCAAAATGAATTAAGTTCCATAAATATATCAAAAGGAAATTATACAAAAATCAAAAATAAATCTATTTTAATTACATTGAATACAAGTAATTCTCTAATGAAGCGAATCGAAATAATTCGTGTATTATTATTTTTGTATCTGCATGGCGTTGTATACCATTTTTTTTAATGATTTACTTACTCTAAGTATTGACAGGGCATACCTACTGCGTTTGGCAGGGTTGCGTATCTCAACGATCCCTGACCCATAGACGGCGTGAGGAAACATCGTAGTTTTTTAGTGAATAGAAATCATCATTATGAGATCACAATCACCATATCGTCATATCGCAGGGGGCCTGGTTCCAGATTTTCCCACGCAAAAAAAGGCCACACTGCGTTTCGCAGTCATTTGGGCAGCCCGTCAGGCGGCAGTAATCACCCTCTTCGTGAAATAACAACACGTGTGCTATTGTGTTTCGATGAGTGAATAAGGGATGTCAGATCTCGTTGCCCTATCGCTTTCCTAAATCACTTTATCCTTAATCCTGCTATGGTCGGCAGCGCACTTGGAGCACCTGTGGATTTACTTGTGTCATAAACTGTCAGTCTGTCTGACGACCTTAACATTAAAAGAACTTTCGAAACACCGTCAGTCTTACAGAAGACCACCGTGAAATAACAGCACGTGTGCTGTTGTGTTTCGGTGAGTTAGTAAGGGATGCCAGAGCCCATTTCCCTATCCACTCCTAATCCCTTATCCTTAATCCTACTGCAGTCGACAGCGCACTTGCAGCAGCTTTGGCGTTGCTTGTGTTATAGGCGACGGTAGCCACCTACCATAAAGTGGACCGTCTGCCTGTCTGCCGACCTTAACATAAAAAAAAATGTGCGAGGAAACTTCTCGAAGCCGAGACGAACAAAAATAATTCATCGAAATCTGTCAATCCGTTCTCGACATATTACAAGTATTTAAAAAGAAAATGGTCAGTTTTCTTTAAAGAGAAACTCGTAAGCTGTGACAGTCCCTTATAGTTAAGCATATGGCTTGTAAAAAGTATTTGTCGCCTGTAAATGATGCTGATGAATATTTTTTGGACCACACGTCAAGGCTGGGGAGTTCTAGTGAAACACCGGAGCTCGTAGGCGCCGCGGCGGCGGCAAACGACTCCCAAACTTACTCAACTCGCAAAGAAAAATCAAATACAAATTACAAGGATTTAAATAAAGGTTTTTTTATAATAGAGTGACAGAATTTTATTGATAAAAATAATTGGAAAAATGAATCTATGCTTTAACCTTTGTTTAAACTTTTAGTCTAGAAATGCTTTAAAATACTTCAATGACAAAAACCGCAAAAAATGGTCCACGCCCACCATCTCAGTATTTTAGTATGACGACATCCGCCCTAGGTATGCAATGCAAATCGAATTTGAATTATTGAAAATCTGAAGGTGAAAAATTTGTGTGGGTGGGAATTTCTTCATTAAATTTATTTATTTTGACAGAAAGAAAAACAAATGAAAAATGGCTGGTAACAACATTTTACTAATTTGTTTCTTTTTTTTTTTTTAAATGTAACCTTTTTAATGTCATCAAAACCAGACAGATACAAATAGTACAGCCAAAGAATTTTATTACAAGTTATTATAAATCTAATATTCCGAATTTTTCTCAGTGACATTTTTGCATACTTAAAACTTAAAACTTTTAGGTGAGCAGATTTGAGAAATTTGACAACCATTTTTATATTAGGAAAAGGAGGATTCATATGCAAGTATTACACATTTATAGCGTGGCAGACAGGCCGAAGGTTCACCACCAAGCGACAGTGAAAGCTATGTATTATCGAAAATTAGGACACAAAGAACACCAGAGGTGATGTAATTGTGCCGTCGGCCCTCCAAGAATTTAACAGCACTGATAAATAACTAATATTATAGTTCATAGAATTAGAAACTGTTATAGTTAAACGGAAATACCTCAGAAGGGAGTTAGTTTGAAAGTAAGTGCATTCGTGGTATAACGCTCCACCTATCCAAATAATGTGGAGGAATTCCACATCCACAGGACGGTAATTTTTTTAACCCCACATGAAGGGAAAGTAGTGTTAATACTGGAATTTTACTCAAAGGAAACATTATTTTTTAAAACTAAGTAAAATTACAGTAAAAGTTTTTTGAGAATACGCTTGACACCGGGAATCTAACCGGCTAAAATCCGAAAAAATAACACTAACATCAATCGATAAGATAAATCTCTCTAACAATCAAAATTAATATGAAAGGAATTTTCCCAATTTTTCTTTTAATACGAACCTTTCTCGGACTTCATAGGTATTTGAAAAAAAATAGCAGAATTGGTCCAGTTATTCTTGAGTTTGGCTTAGCGATATATTTAGCGATAATTTTTATATATATAGAATGATGCCCTACATAATTCATGACGAAACTACTCTGACAGAGTTCAAGTGTCTTGAAATAAGGTTTTGCACCATTCAGTCGGAGTCGTACCTCGAGTCAGTATGAATTTTGAATTATCAAAACGAAGCCAAATTTTGAAGAATATTTTCTGCTATTGTATTTTTTACTCAACGAACTCCGTGACAAAGTCGATTATTAGAAACGTTTCGAAACAAAAATAAAAATTCTGACAAAGCAGACACTCCTAATTTGTAACTACTCGTACGGTTTGATGAAGCTGTTGGCAGCTCGCCAGCTAATAATGATGCTTTGATAAAAGTGAAACATTTATTTTTCTGACTTTAATGCAATGACAGACAGGCAAAGGACTCAATAGATGTTAAAAGTATAAATAAAGAACAACCAGAATAAAAGCTCAGGTAGAAGACGACAACAGGGATTTTTTTGAACAGAAAATGAGTAGCACACATGCTAATATTTCGCACTGATTTAAATACGTTAAATACGATTTAAATACGTTTTTTTGACGGCCCGTTGGATGAGTGGCAAGAATGCTTGCCTAACGTCTCAGGGGCCCCGGGTTCGATTCCCGGCGGGGTCAAGTAATGAAAAGTAGTGGTGAAAAGTAGTGGTAGGGCACACTGCGTTTCGCAGTCATTTGGGCAGCCCGCCTGGCGGCAGTGACCACCCCCTTACAGAAGACCACCGTGAAATAACAGCATATACGTGCTGTTGTGTTTCGGTGAGTGAGTAAGGGATGCCAGAGCCCATTTCCTTATCCCCTCCTAATCCCTTATCCTTAATCCTACTGTAGTCGGCAGCGCACTTGCAGCACCTGTAGCGTTGCTTGTGTTATAGGCGACGGTAGCCACCTACCATCAAGTGGACCGTCAGCCTGTCTGTCGACATAACATAAAAAAAATGTACTTGTATACTCTATGTGTTAATGATATAAATGTGTATAATCTATGTGTTAATAATAATAATATTTTTGTTTGTTACATGTATCCTTTTCGTACGGCCTTCAACATGTAGGTAAGTTATTAAATGTAAATTAACACACATAATTAGAAAATGAATCTTTTGTAACACTCAGTTTAAAAATAGGTTTAGACCTCAGTAGTTGAAATTAGAGTTTGTAGATACTTAATACTATTCTAGATATTATAGACAAGTTAGTTTACGATTTCTTATAGTCACATATTATATAGTTATAGATTTTCTTCTAATCATCGAAATATTTTGATGTATTTTACTGGTGTTGCATGTCCGATGCCCGAGTGAAATAAATATATTTATGAGATATGTTTATTGATTTTTTGGATTAATAAATTTCTTTTGAGAAAACATAACGTCTATTTCAGTGTTAAGAAAAGACTAATTGTAGATTACCAAATAAACTTGGCTGAAATCTAATTTGTGTAGGTATTTTTCGAAAAAATGTAATGTTTTGCTTATAACTAAAATTTATATTATTTAATTCTTTAAAAAAATTATAGTTTTAAAAATTCAAAGCTTAAATTGATAGAGAGTTTACAAAAATAAAATTATTTTAATAAAAAAATTTAACGAATTATTTCGTTGTGTGTCCAAAATTTCTGTACTCTTAATTTCTGTATTTCGACAAATGTGTGTTGCCAGTGATATTAATATGGCGTTGAAATGTGATATCTAACTATGGGCCTCGTAAGAAAGCCCAACGTTGCTCAACGAGCTTTGGAGAGTGATATGCTCGGAGTTACACTGCGAGATCAAATCAAGAATGAGAAGATGCGTAGACAAACGAAAGTTATCGACAAAACCAGGCGGATCAGTAAGTTGAAGTGGCGGTGGGCAGGACACAATACGGAGTACGCTGGCTCCGGAAATTCTCGAGTGGAGGACACGGATCGGAAAACACAGCGTAGGACGCTCTGAACTGATAAGAGGCGAGGGTCGGTGGATCCAGGCTGCTTCTGACCGGTTCTTTTGGAAAATTATGGGAGAGGCCTATGTCCAGCAGTGCTTTGTGGATTATATTTTTAAATAATAAATAACGTATACGGAAATGTGAAAATGGTAGACATCGTCACTATAAGCAAAGCCCGAAGCTCTTGCAACCAAAATGAAGGTTGGTAGACTTACTGGCTCGTGACATCTCATGCAAGATGGCTTATTTTAGATACACTTCAAACACTCTGTACAGCATTCAAATTGTCAATGCTTTAGGTACCTACTTATCAAAGTTTAAGTAGGTATATATAGCAACGCATACAACCTCACTCATTCCATTGGAAATGACATACTCCGAACCACAACTCTGAAGGCGTGGATTCATGAATAGGAAATCGGACAACTTTACAGAAATAAAAAATTATTTCCATCTCGGAAATATACTGCCGTACTAACATTTAATGCAGTAAGTAATATTATTTTGGAAATATTGGAAAAGTTGATTGCAGCATTGGAATTCTTAAAACAAGATTTATAATAATTTTCTTAGACATTATGTTGAAATTCTAACGGGAAAACAGTTTTTCAAAAGGCATAAATTCAGTATTTTTTTATGTTAAGATCGGCAGACAGGCTGACGTTCCACTTGATGGTCGATGGCTACCGTCGCCTATAACACAAGCAACGCCAAAGCTGCTGCAAGTGCGCTGCCGACTACAGTAGGAGTAAGGATAAGGGACTAGGAGGAGATAGGCAAATGGGCTAAAAAACTATTTTTTTTGACCTCGGTTACATATCTACAATGTGTACAATTTTTTTTTTTTTTGAAAATTATTTAATGTGCACGGCTCGTTTACGATTTTATTATAATAATATGTACAGATTCTCTGCATATAAGACTTTTTTTATATATCCAACCTTGTATTTAAAAACCTCATCATTAGAAAGAACTCTTTTTTATCTACAATAATTCAATATTTTGTCAAATTGAAAAGTTCAAACACTAAAAAACTTTAGGCGCCATTTTCTCGGAATAGGCATGACGACAGATTTTGAAATTCCCTTCCATAATGTAGATACACGTCTACCATATCCGAAAAAAATAATATTTCAGCAAAAAACTAAATTTCAAGGCGAATTATTGAATGTTTTTAAATCTATTTTGAATTACGCGCGAAAATGCTCTTAGGTGTCATGGCGTCGCGTCTGATGAAATGTGACGTCACCGACATCTCATCAGATTTTTCATTATGTCAAAGCAAAGTCAAGCAACACGATGGCACTTACCTGGGCGTGACGTCATTCGCTCTGATTGGTGTTTCAGTTAACATGGCCGATTGCAGCTATTTATACTTCTATTTTATTGAAAATCTTATTAATCTCAATTTTAATACAAAAAATGAGTAATTTTTTAGACACCTTTCAACATATATTTTTCTCCAAAACCACTTATTCTTTGATTCTTTAATACCGTCTTCATGCCTATTGAGATGTGAGAGTACTTACTGCAACCATCGTTAGCACGGCAGTGTAATGTAACAATTTTTTTTCTATGGAAATACAGTTTAATGTTTATATTTTAATGTTGTCCTCTGACGTAAAGTCGTCTGTTTGTTTGTTATTGAAATCATTTATTAAAGCGTAACCAAGGAACACTGTTAATTTTATTTTGTATGAGAAAATATTACATTTTATTCAAATTTTTAATTATTGTTATTATTATTTCACAAATGAATTTGTAGGATGACAGTTCTATTTTAAGTACACTCTTTCTGAATATATAATATCCTTTTTTTAGATTATTGTAAGATTGTCTATTGAGAGGTTTCAAAAAGGAGTCGTTTTGTACATAATAAATACCTATTTAAGAGGGACAGTTATTGTTTGAAGACACACCGTCTGCCCTTTTTTATTCGTCCCTAATTAAATGTATATCTAACCACAAAAGCTTCGGTAATAACAAAAATTTAATAAACAATTTTATTATTTCAGACCGAGTGACGTTTAAACCAGAGAGTAAGTTTCAATCGGGTTTGTGACAATACTTATTAGTGTGTAGCGGGTTCACAGCAATGCTTAATGGAAAACGCTAGAATAGTACCTACTAATGCTTTCATATGTTGCCGCCGTAGTGTTTAGAACATTATCTATGTATATCATCGCATCAATTACACACAGTATTAGAGTACATACTATGTTGAAGCTTAGTGGACGTCATTAAATTCTTGTAAACATATTACAACGGGTGAGTTTACTCTGTTATTTCATTAGGGCTACTTCAAAATTATAAAATTAAATTATATAAATAGAATTGATAATTATTTTATGTCAATAAAAAATGGGTAATTAGTCCAGACTTTGGGTTCCACGGTTCGTGATGCTCTACACTCGACTGCAGACAGAGGTATATCGCGCCAAATGGCCCAGGAAAAACTGTTCTCACAATTTGGTCACTACCTTGAGTATTGAGCAAATCCTCACGAAAAGAAGAGGAAAATTCTTCTGACAGAAAGCGAATTTGTGATTTATTTTTGAGTTCAAATCCTAGAGCTCGATATACCAATTAATTTTCCATGTTAGTTGACAGCGAAAAGGTATACCAAAATTTTATAAGACATGTTCGACTTCGTAAATAGTTAAACAGTAAACAAAATTCGTCAATTCATGCTTATTTGTGACGTCGTTTTAGGCTAATTAACGCTTGTAGTTTAATTGGCAAATTGATTAACATATGGCTTGTGTAGCTTAGATTTGATTAACAAAAACTGTGTGTTAAGATTTTCGTTTAGGAATATGAATAAATTCCTATTGTACAATGTTACGCCAATCTTTATCTGGTACAATCAATTTTATGTATGGGTTTTAAATTAAGATTACATATGTATTACGTGCCTAATAAACATTCAAAATGAAAGGTTACATCAGCCACATCGTTACAGCAAGGATCATGAATTTATTACTTTAACAAATTACTTTATTATATTATTTTTTTACTCCCCAGCGTAAGGAGGATGTCGCGTCAAGCGAGACATTTAATTATGGTTTCATGATTTTCCATATTTTAAATTACGATATAACATTAACATAAACAAAATATTTTAATTTTTTTTAGAATGTCACTTGTAAAATTTAATTGTATCACATAAATGTGACAAGAAATCACATATATCACAATACAGCTTATAAGCTACTTACATGAGAAATTATAATAAAAAGCCTAATTAGGTTACGAAACATTTGAAAAAATGTATTAGGTTTTCAAAAAAAATCCTTCAATATTTCATTATTTCAGATGGATTCAGAATTCAGAATTCAGATTCAGAACTATTCAGAATTTTTATTCAGAATAAGATGGACATTATTCAGATGACATGCCTATTTATATTATATATGTAGTTATATACTAACACCCCAATGGCCCAAATACCACTCAATTGCGGGTATTTAAATGCCTTACTTAAGTATTGTTTAATGATTTATGATATATCTACGAGTATAAGAATGTAACACATTCTTTTCTTATAAAAAAGGATTTCAAGCTTTAAGTTGACGGCCCACTTGAAGTTGATGGCTACTGCCGCCAATACACCGTTGGATGAGTGGTTACGGTGTTTGCCTTAACTCTCTGTTCTAGGATTCCCGGGTTCGATTCCCGGCATGTCAACTTTTAAAAATGAATTTTCAAATTTAGCTCTGATCTGGATTTGGAAAGTAGTGGCAAGGCACACTACGTTTTGCCGTCATTTGGGTAGCCCGTCTGGCGGCAGTAACCAACCCTTACAGAAGACCAACGTGAAATAACAGCACGTGTGCTGTTGTGTTTCGGTGAGTGAGTAAGGAATGTCAGAGCCCATTTTCCTATTCAATCCCTTATCCTTATTCCTACTGTAGTCGGCAGCGCACTTACAGCAGCTGTGGCGTTTCTTGTGTTATAGGCGAAGGTAGCCTACCATCAAGTGTGGACCCTCAGCCTGTCTGTCGATCTTAACATTAAAAATAGCCAGCAATATCGGGCGGGATAAGGGAGAAAGTTACCATTTGAAGCATGTTAAAGAAAATGCCTTTAAATTACTTTAAAAAATATATACTTTGTGGCTGGATTATTCCTAGCCACAAGCTCTGTCTCCTCCGTAATGGTAGTGACAAGGCTATATAAAGGCTCGATAAAAACGAAACTTTATCGTGAATCGTAAGATATAACGCAGGCAGACTTCTTGTATAGGTACAGATTTAAAATGTATCTCTTTATTTATAGTTTCAGCGAAAATGTTAACCGTGATATTCTATCTGTGAAGCACTAGTAAAGAACATATTATGAAAACTAGATAATTACATTTGTTATCCGGCGAAATACGCCCAAGTACGTCGCCTTCGTAAGCATGTTTGTAACTAGTTCGTTTGATTCCCGGCGAAGAAGTACTATTTATCCTCTTCTCCGGCGTCTGTCAAAGTTTCTGTCCAAGGGCTTATTGTTGTCACAGAGTTTTTCAATAATATAACCAGTTTAAATCCCAAACATTTCTTTGCAAGGGATGAAACCAAAAAATTGCAGTTGGTACTATTCTTTCGAGCTCCTCAACAAACAGTTCAATGACAAACTCCTGATTGGTCTGAAAGCTAATTTTCATAACGACAACGTAATTACGGAGTAATTTATTTTCTGTCAACTACATTACTAGATTTACAGGGTAATCGAAATGTTTGGGCGAAGCCTTTGATCAAAATCGACAAACAAAAAGATAAACCTTTACATTTAATATGACAAGTTGAACGACCGAAGTATAGTTAAATCAACGGTGTTTCCTTATGCGTATTTTATTATCAAAAGAGAAATTTCATTTTGTAATTTGACTATAGCAAATATAAATAAATAAAATGGCAGACGGTCGTTATTGACTCTTATTTCATGTTATATGATATTTTGTTTACAGTAATAAGTGAGATTTATTCGACGAATAGTTTTTGTAATAAAATATTTAACAGACAGAAAATAAAGGTATTAAATTGTTTGAAAAATTGAGTAGGTGTAACTAGTTAATTATAAAATCATATTAAAAATAAATGTTGAAATTTTCTTTACATAAGACAACTCTTACCTAAGTAAAAAAATTTAATTAAGTATGTCTTGTTCAATAAAAAGTGCTTGATTTTAAGGCGATCTTAAAAAGCAATCTAGTGGTAAATTAGACATATTTTGTGGGAATATAAAAATTTTGAATTTTTTTTATTAGAAATTTGAAATAAAAATGTACTACAATACATATTATAGTTAACACAATTCTTCTCTATATATTATAAAATAAACTAGCTGTCCCCGCAGCTTCGTACGCATGGTATTCGGTATAGCACGTAACTTTTTTGTTTGTAAACCGATTGCAACCGAACAAACACTGAATGTTACGGGAACCTTCTACAACAATAAGTGAAAACCGCGTTCAATTCTGTTAAATCGTTTCTGAGATTAGCGTGCACAAACGCACAAACAAACCGACGAAAATTCTAAAAACTATTTTTTTTGATAACATGAGTACAACGTATACAAAGTGTTTTTTTGAAAAAATATTTAATGTACAGACACGGCTCGTTTACGATTTTGCGTCTGTCTGTTTCTTCTAAACCACTCAAAATATTTTGATTTGATATGGTTTTCACTAATGAAAGAGCGATCGATGAAGAAGGCATCGTACTTAATTTGCAGAAAAAAAATGCTTCCGTGTGAAGTCGGGAGTATGGCGTTTGTTATAGGATATCAATGCCGACGCGATTACAATCGCTAGTGTACCTTTTATACATTATTATTTGCTTTACCGATATTATACTCTCCAATAGCTACTTGCTCTATGTGAGCATAATGAGGGGTGTTTTTACCGAAAAAAAAAAAAAAACTTTTTTTTTAAATCAGCCCGCTGACAGTCCACTTGATGACAGTAGCTACCGTCCTCTATTAACAAAAGCAACATCGGAGATGCTGCAATTGCGCTGCCGACTTTAATTGGAATATAGATAAGGGATTACGATTGAATAAGTAAATAGGGTCTGGCATCCCCATACATCCTGTATGCACTAGGACAATTTGAAAGAAGCGGTTACGTACACAGCGCACCAATAATACGTATGGTGAATGGACTACCGCTTATATTGACTATTGTCCCGCGCCTTATCAATAGCCTACCTTCAGATCTGTGTAACAGTATAACAATTAAAAATATTAAAGTTAAATTAAAAGAACATTTTTTAAATTGTATTTGAATATATCAACAGAGTAATTAATTGTGTATAGTTAGATGTTAAATCTTTCAATATTTTAATAATAATTTAAAGCATAACATGATAGCACAAGGTTAAACCTGGGTGGTTTTTAGTGTTATCATTATATTAATGTATATTTAGTTTTTTTTAATTGTTAAAATTATTAATAAATTATAAAATTTAATTATAACTTATCGAAAAACAAATTCAGACATATTATTTGCCTAATAGATTACCATGTCATGGTAATCAAGGGTGATTACTGTGCCAAAAACTTCACAAACTCTTGGGACATTTCGAGGTATCGATTTAACTTCGTCTAATATGTAAACGACCTTTGCTGCCGATAAAAGTTACGTTTGAATAACGAGAATTTAAAATTGTTCGAGACTAAGATATGTTGAGGTAAAATGCGAGAGAAAAGATTAACAAATTTTAGGTAGGTATGCGAAAATTGATTACAACGTTGGATCCTTACATTAGAAATTTTCTTTAAAAAATACTCATAGCTTGAAACAGAACTCCAATTTCAACTTTCAGTTGTCAACATAACAGGTTCAAAACCCGACCCCGCAGCTCTGAATCTCTGAATTTGCAAATTAAAACAGCTATAACTCATTCTATGATACATCCGCCCGTTCCACTTGAAAATACTTTTCACATATCCGACCCTGCGTGTCTGGGGTAGATTGTCTGTCATTTGAAAACATGGAAAGGCCTGAATCATCGTGGTAGATTTTAGCATATCTTATTTCATTTTGCAAAGTTCAAGCCAATGACCAACAGTTGGGTTATAAAGATGGTATAGACAAAAAACATAGACATAGGAAGCCGACTCATGAAAATTTCCAACGGTCTCCTGTTTTATACGACTGCAAAATTTTCAATTTATAACAGTTCATTAAACAAAACAATTCATAACTAATAACAGTCGCTAGTAAACAGAGTAACTTTGACCTTTCTATTCCAAACAATTGGTAAATTGTAATCCGATAGTTTGAAGGAATGAATTGCGTACCTAGACCGCTCGAAGTTTAGCGAAACTGTCAATTCAAGAGTTCGTCTAGCTTAATGGGATTAAGGTATTCTAGGAAGTCTAGTTTTAGAAATACAAAATACAAGTGAGGAACAAATAACAACTGCAGTAAATGATATCGATTTCAAAGCTATTAACAGGATTTATTAACAAATTGTTTTGTTAATCATTATCATTATCATAATGAATGTTAATACATTTATTATGGGACAAATATTAATGCAACATTTTTGGAGATTTAGAGAATTTTCAATATTTTATTGCAATGAGGGTTTTCGATACTTTTTCTGCCACCAGGCGGGGCGCTTCGTAGGCGTCAGGTCTAAACAGCTGTCAGATAGCACAGAGTCGTAGGTACTAAACATAAATTATTGAAATTCTATTTAATAAATAAATTATTAAACCAAAAAATACACCGAAAATTGCAATTCACGTATGTATTCATTGGACAGTTCATTGGACCTGACCTACAGTGCTGCCATCTCAATTAGACCGTTTCAGAAAACCCTCATTGGTAAATCATTAATTGTACTATGGTGATGGTAGGTGATGTTGATGGTAACCACTTCCTATCAAGTCGACCAAAAATATTTAAATATTAATGCGGAAGCAGATTATTCGCAAGGCTGTTAAATCCACTCATAGAATAAGAGAAGAAATCCAGTTGATCTGCTTTATCATTGAGATATTTATATCGGCATGGAGACCTGAAAAGGGGTAAGAGTAAGAGCTACCAATGTTGTTGTGGATGTTCGCAACCGCATTTGCACATGCGGAACTTCCGCATCGATTTAAACATTCACACAATCAATGCGAATCTTTTGCGTATGCGGATATGGAGCCAATCCTAAATCTGGCAGATTTACCCAGGATTAATTGTGAAATGGTGAATTTTGAAATGTAATGTAGTTTTTTTTTCTATGAATTTTTGGAATATGGTGTTTCATAGACAAATCAGTCAGTAAAGATAGAAACTACAAGCTCTTACAGTGTCTAGGTCGACTTAACCGGCAATGTACATTTATAACTATATGTATACATGTCTCTGAGAACGCGAGTTCAGTGCTTTTTCCCCATTCCAAAAGTACCCAAAATATTCAACAAATTTTAGAAATTTCAAAAAATCATGTTGAACAAACCTGAGAGCTACTCTTATAAACAAAAATATAACCAGAAAAATAACCTCCATTTTAGAATGTCGTCGTCAGTATCATCAGTCATCTGTAGCAGTTGGGCAGCGTGCGTATTGTTCCGCTGTCATAAACATAAACCTTCTAACACCTCTATGAAATTACTTTAATAGCAAATCTCTTTTCTGTGCGTTTATTTTTGTCCTATCAGAGCCGGTAAAGCACTTGTATTCCTTTAATATGTTTATTTTTAGAGGTATTGACCCCTAGGTAGCCAAACGGTCCACTCGATAGTAGATGGTTACCGTTGCCTATTAAGACAACCAAACACCACAGGTACTGCAAATGTGCTCCCGACCTTAGTAAGTTTGAGATTACGATAAAAATAAGAGATAAAAAAGAAATATAAAATAAATAAGAAATAAAATAAAATAAAAAAGATAAAGTAAGATTACAAATAAGAGAATATGATTGGATGGGGAAAAGGGCTATGGCATTCCTTACTAAATCACCGAAATACTACAGCATAGGTAATTTTATTTTAAGGTGGTCTTATTAAAAGTGGTTGGATACTGCTCCCAGAAGGGTTGTCCAATTTGTGACTGCTGAACGCAGTGTGTCTGTTTTCTGTTTGTCTGTGCTTTTGTGCACGCTAATCTCAGAAACGGCTTAACCGAATTATATCTGGTTTTCATTGTTGATTTGTAGCAATCTTGCCGTAACATTTAGAGTATCATTCATTCCAATCTGTTTACAAACAAAAAAATTACGTGTTATACCGAATACCACGCGTACGAAGTTGCGGGCTAGTCATAAATAAAACATCCAGTTTTAAATGTTTACAGCATATAGTTCGTCTTTCATTTGCATCTGTGCAAGTATTATTTTATTTCCAAGTAAAATAGTTCACGAGCTCCTCTCCATTCGACACAGCCAGGACAGCCTCGAATAAAGCAACAGTGACGCTTTAAAACCAGGCCAAGTACATAGACAACATTCATAGCAATTTTTCCGCTCTGTTACAATTTTAATTCGGTACAGTTATCGTATTACTTATTCCGCGACACAGAACGTTCTGATTCATTGCATATTCAATTTCGGATGACAAGGACCATTGACGTATCTGAACGTTACCTGAGGCCACGTTTAACCCGCCATCTTTTTTATCAATTTTTCATAAAGAGTTGAGCTCTGGTTGGGGTATTTATTTATTTTATAAATAAATACTAATATTATAAAGCTGAAGAGTTTGTTTGTTGTTTTTTTTTATCTTAAGATCGGCAGACAGGCTGACGGTCCACTTGGTGGTAGGTGGTTACTGCCGCCAGACGGGCTGCCCAAATGACTGCGAAAACGCAATTTGCCCTGCCACTACTTTCCAAATCCAGACCAGAACCAAATTTGAAAAGTTGTTTTTCAAAGTTGACCCTGCCGGGAATCGAACCTGGGGCTAGAACAGAGCGTTAAGGTAAGCACCCTAACCACCGAACGGATTTTGTAACGGTTTTCAATAATGGAAAAAGTGATAAATGAGGTAAGTTTGTGTATATAATTTGCGGAAAAAATGCATCCTTACGAAGCAGTGTGCGCGTCCATATTAGTGTTATATATTATAGAGTGACTATAAGATTAAAATTAGATTTATGCGTTATAAGGTCAGCAGGCAGGCTGACGGTACACTTGATGGTGGGTGGCTACCGTCGCCTATAAGACTGCAAGTGCGCTGCCGCCTACAGTAGAAAAGGGATGGGCTCTGGCATCCCTTACTCACTTACCGAAACACAACAGCACACATGCTGTTACTTCACGGTGGTCCTGCAAGGGTGGTTACCGCCGGCAAATGGGCAGCCCAAATGATTGCAAACGCAGTGTGCCCTTCCACTACTTTCCAAATCCAGATCAGAGCCAAATTTGAAAAGTTAATTTTTCATAGTTAACTCTGCCGGGAATCGAACCAAGGACCCTAGAACAGAGCGTTAATTCAAACACCCTATGATACCAGGATTAAGCCAGGATGAACTCTGCATTTTTAACACACAGTTATGGTGGTATTAATAGGACAGCCGGTAGGACAGTCAAATAAAGATATGTATGATTGTCCCAAACTGGCACTCCCAATATGACGACCCACGGCTACACGATTAATTTGTTTCTAAAACATGGTCTCACCATTTAAGGTCACCCTTAATAAACCTAGATTTTGAGCCCGAAGTCTTAATTACAAATAGATTTCCTTGTAAATAATCTTGTAATAAGTTGTGTAATTTATAAAAATTACAAATTTAATTCTTAAACCATTCCCTCACAGTTCGCTTACAGAATAGAACCGTGAAATAAAAACATTGTATACCTACTGTAGAAAAATAAGGAATGTCAGAATCTGTTCTCTAATCTCCACCTTAGACTTACTCTGTGTCCTATCAAGTTAGGATAACCATAATTATTAAAAGTTCCAAACAAAAATATTACCTATATGAAATTATATTACTCTAACACATCTGTTGTAAGTCTTATAACTGAGCCAGGTTTTATATTGTTCAGTTAATTGGTACCTCCACGTATGATAATCCAATCTGCTTATAGTAGATAGGCAGACAAAGCTGATGAAGTAGCGGATTAGTGCAGTATCGTCATTAGTGCCTAGGGCACGTCCTCTAGTTTACACAACAACTGATACGCCCGTTGTTTACTAAAAGCTAGGGATAATTGAGAAAGGTAATTGGACACAGTTGTATCTATTCATTCTGTTATCATTTTATTTGTGCCAGTCGCACAAAATCAACAGACACATTTGTGTAGCAATAAATTTTTTTGCCTGAGGCTAAGCCGCGTAAAAAGCCAATATAAATTCCTCATGATTTGAACATATAATTCATGTTTATAATAATGTGACTACCCCGTTGGATGAGTGGTTAGGGTGCTTGCCTTAACGCTCTGTTCTACGCTTCCCGGGTTCGATTCCCGGCTGGGTCAACTTTGAAAAAGGAACTTTTTAAATTGGCTCCGGTCTGGTGGAGAGCAGTGACAGGGAACACTGCGTTTCGCAGTCATTTGGGTCTAGCGGCAGTAATCACCCCTTTACAGAAGACCACCGTGAAATAACAGCACGTGTGCTGTTGTGTTTCGGTGAGTGAGTAAGGGATGCTAAAGTCAATTTTCCTATCCAATCCCATCCTATCCTATCCAATCCTATCCAATCCCTTAACTGTAGTCGGCAGCGCACTTGCAGCAGCTGTGACGTTGTTTGTGTTATAGGCAACAGTAGCCACCTAACCATCAAGTGGACCGTCAGCCGGTCTGCTGATCTAAACATTTAACTTTCAGAATCAATAAAAATAAAAATAAATATGTATTTATAATAGAATAACCATAACAATAATAGACCAGTCAAAACGGTAGCTACGAATAAGGAAACAAATTCAGTGGCTTACGAGCAATTCATACACGTCAACGTGTACCTATAATCTAATCTTCACTATATATAAAAATCAATCCCCATTTCCCTTGGTCACGGCATCACGCGTGAACGGGTAGACCAATTTTAATTTGGTTTTCACTAATGGAAAGAAGGATAAACGGGGAATGTTCATATATATAAAAATTGCATCCCAGACGAAGCCGGGGGCGGAACGCTAGTTTAAAATAAAACTCAACGTCTAAGTTCATAAACAAAATCAAAACTTAACGTCTAAGTTCAAAATCAGAAAGAAGCAAATAGGCTGGCATTTTTGAAGACACCTCTAACAAAGTTAAATTTCGTATTATGATTGTCCCAAAGACTAAGTTCGTGTTTACATATTTGAACCGCGCCGTGTCTTGTGATGAATTCTCCATGAAGCCTACTCATTTGTTTAAATAAGTCTAGACTTGTATACCTAATCAAGTCAATAATCAATTATACAAGTCTATACAAAACATAGACTATAAGTGGCAGAAATATTCCATGAAATCGTGTGTAATGTGGTTTATTATTTGCTCTTAGTGGCAGAAACAACAAACAAATTGTATTCGAAACGTCATACGCTAGGGAGACCTCGTACATTGTAATGGAATTCGCTTAAGTGCAATTTTGCATACACTGTCGGATTTGTGGCTCTCTCGTTTGAAACTGGGACACATTACGAACTTTATAATAAAACTAAACAGCGCCATTCTGATATTCGACCATATATTTTTAAAATAAAGTTGATAATTCATTATCTTATTCATAACTTGTTCTGTATTCCTAACCAGTTAATTTTATTTATCAATTTTTAATTAAATCTCAGTAAAAACTAATGGCTTCTGCTAGCTTTTCCAATCTTTGAAACATTAACTAAACAGATGTAACTTTCACAATTGTTTATAGTGCAATACCAAGAAAATTTGGGTTGTAACATCATGATAGATATTCAAATTATAAATGTTTATACAATAAGTAAGATAGGTAAGATCTCAATTTCTTACAAAAAAATGTATATAATATTACCAAACAAACCAAAACAACATCAAAAGCTCTTGAGCCTCTTCAAGACTACCCACGCAGTCAACAACAAACAAATGAATCCATGTATATAGAAAGCACTTAACATTATTGAAATATAAGACCTCCTCTTGAATAATTGTGTAAAAATTTAAAAAAAAGAGGCCACTTACAATTTAGATTTAAAAGAATATTTTATTGGTTGTACAAACTTTTACTAGAGATTAATAATTTACCCTTGATTTGATTTTGAGAGCTCTTCACCGCAAGGGTTTTAAAGCCCCTTTTTCTTAAGTGCCATATTGCCATTCGTTAACAATGATAGGGTAATTCGATGCTAAATTGGTCTTAATATTACTATATATAATAATAATAAAGCCCATTTGAAATAACAGCACATTAATATCATCTCAGTGTGCCTCATGGCATAGGCCTCCTCTAACAGCTTCCACTGTGGTCTATCCTGAGTTACTCGGATCCATCTTGGGCCAGCAGTCATTTTGATGTCATCTTCCCATCTTGGCCACTTCTTTTTTAGGGTTCCGTACGTCCGAATAAAAAAACGTAACCCTTATACGATCACTCATGTGTCCGTCTGTCCGACCATTCCCCTCCCCCTTATCTCCGAAACTACTGAACCTAAAATTTTGAAAAAAAAATACAGAAATTATTTTTCTACTTATAGATTATAGATTATAAGAAGTCCATGATATTAAAATAACATCGTAAATCACTCAATATTGTGCGGATAGGTAACATCGTACGGAACCCTCTTCACGCGAGTGCAACTCGCACTTGTCCCGTTTTTTTTTGTTTTTTTTTGTTTTTGTTTTAAGGAAATCATGAAGGAAATTCTGAAGTCACAGGACCTGGGCATGGCACTTCAGCGTCTTTTTAAAGAATATTGCTGTATAATAAATACTTATTAAATTACTATGAAACATATAGTATTCAACTGATAATATATAGGAGACTTTTCAATATTAGTTAGTTAGTAAAACAACACATTTAGTTGGTAAAATAGGCAAAATATGCGGCAAAAATTACTAGTGCGATAGGTGGAACGGGCGACCAAAACGGTACTTTAATCTTAACTTACTTTATCATAAACACAACATAAGTTATGTAGAGAGTGGTTGGTTTAAATAATCCGCTCACTCGTATTAGTGTATTATCTACTACAATATGTATATAAAAAAGGTAAACTTAGTAGGTATATTAATACGACTCGCAATGTTTATTTTATACCTGAGCCCCAAATCACCCCATACAGACTCATTCAGTTCTACAGATCCTCTATACTTAAACAATGACAAGTGCTTCGTCTGTTGCTTAGCGAAATCCTATCCCCAGAGAAATTGTTAAAATCTTTTGGTCACAGCGTAATTCCAGCAATCGTCTCACATCAGAGTACTAAAAGAACAAAATACAATGGTGCCTGCAAATTCGTCCGCGTTGAATAAAATTAAAAGTGTAATCAAAACCAAACTCTGTTCGAAAGGTTATTATCAAGTAGCTGATTATTTAAGCGATAATGAAGCCTGGATTTAAATGATTCTAATACTATGTTCAGTGTTATAATATATTCTGATTTGTGTATAATAATTGTTTAAGGATTTTAAGATTCTTTAAGATTTTTTAAGATTTTTTTTTTAAATTTTAAAGATGACAAATAGTATGGTATACTGAATTTCTTTCAGGGTTTCTTCTCATGGTCGTCATCATTTTGGCTATTTTTTTTTAACCGAAATTCTGATAAAATTAATGACCATTATAAGTGTTTATGTTAAACCTATTTAATTAATAAATAACTGTTTCAATTGCTTTTGTTAAAAAATAAAACATATAACGCCTGACCTCCATTGATGCTTGACATTATCTCTACCCGCGGAATATTTAGCCTATGTCCATCCTGAAATTTTATTCTAACTATTGGTGAAAGAATTTTTTAAATCGAATGAGTATAGTTCCGAACTTTACCACCTACATACAAACAAACATACAAACTTTTAACTCTTTATAATATTAGTATTTAGATTAGAACGAGGCGCCCCGACTTCTACCGGGTGTAAATAGTGGATAATTATATATTAATTATGCCCATGTCCATCTGGAACAACGTAGCTTTCAAATTGTGGAAGAATTCTTCAAACAGGTGTAGTGATGCCGAAGGTTACTCTCTATAATAAACAAACTTACAAAATCCGCATCGATCTCTCTTTATAGATATGTGCTTACCTCAGAATGAAAGAGAAATAAAATGGTCAAAAACAAACACTAAATGTTACGGGAAGTTGTAACAAATAAAAGTAATATATACTATTAATAATAATAGTATATTATAAAGAGAAAAAATTGGTATGTATGTTTGTAATAAAGAAACTCAAAAAATACTAGTCCGATTTTAAAAATTCTTTCACCTATAGAAAGCTACATTATCAGCGAGTAATAATTTCTAAAGATACGCGGACGAAGTCGCCAGAAAAATCTAGTAATAAATAAATTTTTGGGAAGCTTTACAAGCTTTTAACATTATTGTTCGCAGTAGTAAAGAGGTCTGTCCTTTATAATTCTCATCGTAAAACAACAATGAAGCCTGCTTCAATGAAGTCTTCTAGTGTTCCGTTTTATTTGAATTCCGCTCATTTATTGTCTTGAACAGTATACATTAAAATAGTCTGTCTGGTATTAACGACCATTCTCTCGCCAGGGAGGTCGAGCCCTCGCCTCTTGAACTTGCCTGTACAATCTTTTGTTCCATCATCCTTGCTCAAATCTTGCCTTTGATTGCCGATTATTAAACAGATTTCTTAATTGTATTTAGTTCTCGTGAGCAATTGTGTTTTGTTACCTTGATCGTAAATGGATCGTAATTTCTTTTTTTTAAGTTTGTATACCAATAATCGTATATACAAAGCTCGTCATAATTTCAAACGCTATCGATGACTTCAAATATTAATAATTTAAATTAAAAATAACTCATGCTAGGAAAATAAATGGACAAATAAGTCATCTGATTTAGAATCGGGTACACTTGGTCGTTAGACAGGCTGACGGTCGACTTGATGGTAGGTGGCTACCGTCGCCTATAATCCAAGCAACATATACAAGTGCCTATGTCGCCTATATACAAGTGCTGCAAGTGTGTAATAAGATTATACTATAATAATTGTACTATAATTATACTAAATATAAGGCAGGGCACACTGCGTTTCGTAGTAATTTGGGCAGCCTGTCTGGCGGCAGTAACCACCTCCTTACAGAAAATTACCGTGAAATAATAGTCGCGTGCTGTGGCTCTACCATGAGTTTACGATACTACACTCGCTAGCGAGAGCGTAAAACATTTATATGGAAAATTGATAATTTGACATTGACAGTTCACGATTTTCCATACAAAAGTTTTACGTTCTCGCTAGCGAGTGTAGAATTGGTGTAGTATCGTAAACTCATACTAGAGCCTCTGTTCTGTTTCAGTGAGTGAGTAAGGGATGCCAGAGCCCATTTCCTTTTCCTTCCTAATTTTTTTATTTTATTTTATGTGCCTTCCCCTACTTGTAAATCAAGTTCAAATTTGGAATTCATGCTCTTTTTAGGGTTCCGTACGTCCGAATAAAAAAACGGAACCCTTATAGGATCACTCGTGTGTCCGTCTGTCCGACCATTCCCTCCCCCCTTATATCCGAAACTACTGAACCTAAAATTTTGAAAAAAAAAATACAGAAATTAGTTTTCTAATTATAGATTATAGGAAAACCTATAAGAAGTCCATGGTATTAAAATAACATGGTGAATCACTCAATATTGTGCGGATAGGTAGCATCGTACGGAACCCTCTTCAAACGAGTTCAACTCGCACTTGTCCCGTTTTTCTTTCTTTTTTTTTTTTTTTTTTTTTTTTTTTATGTTATGTCGACAGACAGGCTGACGGTCCACTTGATGGTAGGTGGCTACCGTCGCCTATAACACAAGCAACGCTATAGGTGCTGCAAGTGCGCTGCCGACTACAGTAGGATTAAGGATAAGGGATTAGGACCCGGGGATAAGGAAATGGGCTCTGGCATCCCTTACTCACTCACCGAAACACAACAGCACGTATATGCTGTTATTTCACGGTGGTCTTCTGTAAGGGGGTGGTCACTGCCGCCAGGCGGGCTGCCCAAATGACTGCGAAACGCAGTGTGCCCTACCACTACTTATCAAAAAACCAGTTTCTGAGTTCGTGTGTGTACAAAACACTACATAATATGTACACATACTTATTTTCACAATTTGTACAAACTAAAAACACACAGAATCAAATCAAACACGGCTTATGAAATTGCAGTGGCTTTCTTAACTAGAGACAAACATATTGTGTCAACTAAATCCTATGTTATTCATTGAACCAACGTCTGCGACATCCATTAGCCCGGCTTAGGAACTAGGATAACATTAATTATGTGTACTTATGTCCGTGTGATTAATTTAAAGAAATCTACTTGGATAAAGTATTTTCACACATATCGTTAAGTAAGTAAGTTAAGTAGTGTGGTGTATAAGTAAGTTTGGTGACTATAAGTATAGTGCATTACCATAACAATGCGAATTAAAAAGACGTTCAAAAAAGTTATATGTATAACTAGCGTTCCGCCCCCGGCTTCGCCCGGCGTGCAATTTTTATATATAAGAACATTCCCCCGTTATCCCTCTTTCCATTAGTGAAAACCGAATTAAAATCGGTCAACCCGTTCACGCGTGAAGCCGTGACCAAGGGAAATGGGGATTCATTTTTATATATAAGATTATACGGTTTTTTTATACCTTGAATATATACAACTATATTAGGTTTTTTAATACACATTAATGATGGCAAATCATATCATCATGGATGTCGAGATGTTAAGATCGCCAGACTGTCTACTTGATGGTAGGTGGCTACCGTCGCCTATAACACAAGCAACGCTACAGGTGCTACGTGTGCGCTGCCGATAAAGTAGGATTAAGGATAAGGGATTGAGATAGGGAAATGGGCTCTGGCATCCCTTAGTCACTCACCGAAACACAACAGCACAAGTGCTGTTATTTCATTATGGTCTTTTGTAAGGGAGTGGTTACTGGCCCCAGACGGGCTGTCCAAATGACTGCAAAACACAGTGTGCCCTGCCACTACTTTCCAGATCCAGACCAGAGCCAACATTGAAATTCATTTTCAAAGTTGCTAGTAATCGACCCTGCTAGTAATCGAACCCTGGAACCCTAGAACAGAGCGTTAGGGCAAGCACCCTATTCACTCATCCAGGCTCGTCAAACTGGTCAAAGAGTTGTCCTTGGTCGAGTTGGTTTAACGTTCTTTTTCAGGCGTTTCGTATTTATTTGGACAGCCCGTCTGGCGGCAGTAAACCTCTTTACAGAAGTTTTGTGCTGTTTTGTTTCGGTGAGTGAGTAAGGGTTGCCAGAGCACATTTCTCTAACATTTCCTAATCTCATATTCTTAATCCTAATAAAATCGGCTGCGCACTTGCAGCACTTATATAATTTCTTTAGCTTAATAGGCGATGGTGAAAGCCTACCAACAAGTGGACCGACAGCCTGTCTCACGACCTTTACCTATATAAATAAAAATGGATCTTCGAAATGTATGAACGCCCATAACTTTCGAACGGGTAGACCGATTTTAATTCGGTTTTTACTAATGGAAAGAGGGATAAAAGGGGAATGTTTTTGTATATAAAAAATGCACCACGGGCGAAGCAAGTCGCTAGTATAAAAGTACAATATGTATCCGTTTATTAAACTACTAGCGCGGCTTCGCCCGCGATGAAAAATAAAAAATAACGCCTGACTAAATATATGGGTAATGTAACGCCTTATTGCAGTTATGGCTTTGCCAGGCGTTAGATGATTCCTCGGGAACAATACTTTTTTTCTGGATGCAAGGTACCCTATGTCCTTTCCTGCATCCCTGACAATGTGTATGCAAAGTTTCATGATGATCGTTTTAGGCGTGAAAAGGCAACAGACAGACAGACAGAGTCACTTTCACATTTATAATATTAGCACAGAATATATACTAGTACTAGACGTACAGAAGTTGCACTCCTTTGATCTCGAAGAAAGCCGCCATTTTAATAGCCTACAAAATTTCCAACGCACTTGGTGCATTCGAAATCGCACCTTACTACTACGCTCACAAGAGCGCAATTTCTTTGTGTTCAGAATTTACCTACACCACAGCCCAAGCGTCAGGGTTGTACAAGCAAAGTAAAATAAATAACAACATAATTTTACGTGCATTTCTATTTGTAACATCCGACACATAAAAAAAGGTTCATTAGGTATTATTATTTATTTGGTTAACATGCATCTTAATATCTTTAAAAAAAAGTTCCTATGATGCTATGATGGCATCTCATTTCTTTTTGTAGATAGTCCTACTTTTTTCCTTTCTGGTACCTTCTACTTCTTTAATTCTATATATTTATACATATAATAATCCTATATATCTATATATATATACAATTTCGGGCCAGTTTGCTACATACATCAACTGCATAAATAACTTTGTAATCCTATATATTTATATGGGATTACAAACTTATTTATGCAGCTGGTGTATCTAGAAAACTGGACCGAAAATGCAAAATATTTTAGTTTTTCCTTGATTTATACACTAAACACTAATTGTGTTCTAAATTTGAAGCTTTTATATCTGCTAGAAGAGTTTCAAGTTTTTTCAATTACGATTTATTTCGCTAAAACGTATGCGAATTATATTATGCCTTAAGAGTTAATATATTAGAGGGTAGAAATAAAATATAATTTAGCCAATAATATTTCGCGCCCAATTATCCAATATAGATATTTATTTATTATTGTTAAATTTATTCAACAATTTTTTGTTATTTTATAATTTGCTAAAAAAAAGAATGAAGAAGAAATTTGAGCGAATTACCCACGAAAAGAGTATTGTAAGTACACGCCTTCCTACCTATAGTATCAAAAATACTCATAAAAATTACGAGTAGAATAAAAAAGAAATAAATATTTCTTACCTTTCAGGATCTTTCGGTAAAGTAAAAAAAGAAAACTTTAAATCCTTCTGTTTATTGCGACAGCCGTCCACGCAACAATTATTACGACTCCTCATTATAAAGAACAGTAGCGTTTATAGTACAGTGCTGTTGGAGCAATAAATGATCGACGTACACGTGTACAAACAAGCGCGGGGCGGTCTCGACTGATTTGTACCTTCAAGGTACCGCGCGCTGTAGGTGCTTATCGCGGTAGGTATAGGCGAGTGACGGAGGCCTGATATTAGTATGGATGTTTCATGTTATGTTATCACATTAAATGTTTATGTTATCTTAAAGAATAAAAAAACACATTCATTCGGGAAATACAAAAAATATTCCTTCATTTTACTGCGAAAATAGTTTCGCGTATCAAATTGTCTGGGGTGCATTGAATTTTGTAATATACGTAAATACATGCCTCGAAATTATAACGGTTCAATTTCATTTCGCAGCGGACGAGAACGGCGGAATATCTGAAACGATACCAGACCGACCAGTGGAACTGAAAAACTTTCCGAAGCTCTGCGAGCAGAGAAGGAAATTTCCCGTCCTCTACAAGTTAGAGTTTCAGGTAACTACATTTTATTTTCCGTCTGTGTTGTACGGTAACTTTAAAAAACAAAGAGAATGAACGTTTAAAATGTTCGCGTTTTATTCCGTTTGTTTGTGTCTTCGCCACTTTGAAAGTTGTTTGTCGTGAAATAAAGAAAATAGAAAGAAGCGTTAATATACATATACTTGTTTATTATTGGTTCGCATTTTCTTTTTAACTTCAGTAATAGATTACTTATGCAATTTTATAATTTATAAACTACTACGAACTTACATAACACTATACATATATGTTTTAATAAGTTATAACATTTTAAACAAACTCATTTTGCTATCTATAGATATAATTCCGTCTCCAAACTGTCTCAGAAAAAAGTTCTAAGTTTACTACGACTTTAGTTATGCATTACAAGAATAATTTATGTATTTTAATCTTAATTTATCTATCCCTTTTTTATGTTAAGGTCGACAGACAGGCTGACGGTCCACTTGATAGTAGGTGGCTACCGTCGCCTATAACACAAGCACGCCACAGCTGCTGCAAATGCGCTGCCGACTACAGTAGGATTGGATAAGGGATTAGGAGGGGATAAGGAAATGGACTCTGGCATCCCTTACTCACTCACCGAAACACAACAGCACGTATATGCTGTAAGGTGGTGGTTACTGCCGCCAGGCGGACTGCCCAAATGACTGCGAAACGCAGTGTGCCCTAAAACTACTTTTCAAATCCAAACCAGAGTCAATAAAAAACTGTTATAGTCAATCCCTAGCTATAAAAAACTGCTTTTAGAGATTCTCATAACTAAATCCTATTATTCTATTGATGATTTTTAAAAGGTAAATTATATCTAGCGTTTAATAAAACTCAATTCTATAGGTATAGTGTTGATTTATAGGGCATATAAAATTTCCTAAATACCTACAGCATAGCGAAAGATCATTAATTCAAAATAATAAAAACAAACCTAATTATATTCTAGTTATAAGTATCTGCAGCTGTTAATTAAAAAAAAAACTAATTGAAAGAAATTTCAAGTAACTAAAATAACTACAAATAAAAATACAGATAAGAAAGAGAAACAAAGCATGCTTAAGATTTAACTAAGATTCTGAGTATTAGGCCGACCGCATACATACGTTTTCCGAATTCGATATCCGAATTCGTTTTCCGCATTCGGAGACCCGAATGCATCAAATCGATAGAAAATACATTGACTGCCGCACACTTCGTTTTTTTTCCGTACGGAATACATTCCGTACGTACGTTTCGAATGTGGGCCCTTGCGTTCGGAAACCCCTTACGGAAAAAACCTAATGACGTCATTTTGTTTGTTTCGGCGCACACGTTCGGAAATTTCCGTTCGAAACCGCGAGTTGTTTGTTTTTGTTGTGTGTTTTTCACTTCTCATCACGAGTGCGTCAATGCAATGTGTGAAGCAGAAGCTTAAGTTTAGTTGTTGAAAAACATCCCTGCTTATGGAATATACACGACAACATAGATAAAGCTCTCTTTAGATAATGCAATCGCAATTAAATCGTTTTTCTCCATGGTCGTGCGTTCACAAAGCCACCACTGAACGTACTGGCAGTATAATATTCCGAATGCAAATTCCGAACGTCTGCGCTAGGCACACGGAATTCCGAATACGGAAAACGAATTCGGAAAACGTATGTATGCGCCCAGGCTAATATGACATAGTGGAAATTAGTTATGTCAATAATGAATTGTGTTATAAGCAATCAATTAGTGAGAAATTCAAGATTTTAAGACTATTCAAGATTTCTAAATTCAAGATATTAAGATTTGCACACCGAATATTTATCGGTTGGTCATGATGTAACAAGAAAACAGTTACCCATGGTCATCGTAAATAAATTGTATTGTAAATTACAATGACTTGTCAGTAAATTTATGTTTGTATATAGGTACAACATTTTTCAATTTCCACTTCAGCTTGCTAAACCTAATATGTTTAATGCTATATGTGTCGATGTCTTTAGTTATCCCAAGATTTTTTTAAGGACTGCAAATTGTTGGTTGGCTTAATGGTTACAACAGACATAAATATTATAATAATATTTTTTCCTTACTAATTCTATTTCTTAAGTTTCTTGGTCCGATGCCAAGCTGCAGCTACCGTAGACATATAATTTAAAATAATAGTAGCGTTTTAGACTTTATGGCGACTATGATGATAAACGCAAGAATTATCTATTTCACAAAGAAAAGCTTAACTAATTTAAAGAAGTTAATTAATTAGCAGTCAACGAAATGTTTACCTGTTCATGAAAGAGATTGAGTGATTTCCGTCACCTTGAAAGACTTTATTACTCTCGAATTAAAAAAATCTTTTTAATATCGCGCTTTATTTAGTATTCATCTTGAATTAAGAGATAGACGAGATTTATATAAAGTCTTCTTATTATCATATGAGTTCAATTCAATATTACTGTTATATATTATTTTAAATTAAAATTTGCTAAGGACCAAGTCATTTTTAAATCATTGACGCATTTAGTACCTAAAATACCATATCTATACACAATATAATTAAAGTTTATTAATTTAAATTATTTTATACTGATCTAATGATTACAAAGAACTCCCAATATAAATTCCTTTTTAAAATGCGAACAAGTAACTTTTAAAAAGCTAATTGAGATAATTTATCTAACATTATTGTAATATCTTCGCGACCCATTCCTTCTAAACAATTTTAAAACAATTTTAAAACAATTTTAAAACAATTTTAAAACAATTTTAAACAATTTTAAAACAATTTCTAAACAATTTTTTCAATTAATTTTAGGATGATATTGGAAAAAAACAACATTAGTTTTTATGTAGAATAATGCTTATTTTAAAAACGTAACAACGACATGAAAACATTTAATTGTCTTAAACATTTTTATAATAAATTTCAAGGTTATGCTTTATTTGTCCAAAAAAAACAAATATATTTTAAAAAGACAGCACGAAGTAAGAGCTCTAAAGACAAGCATTAATTTAATTCATTTTGATTTTATGTTTAGTGCCAAAACTCCACCAATAATAAAATCAATTTCCTAAAGCTATTTTTATTACCTATGCAATAAAATATGAAAGAACACTTACAGCAACGTATCTGGAAAATATTAATCAATTTACTCGATTATTATTATTGTATTATTCGAATTTATACGTTATATTAACTAATTTTATAATCATAAAAAGTAATTGATTAAAACACTATTATTTATTGGGTTTATTCCACAAAAAACGAAAAAGTGGGAATAATAATACCTAGTCATAATAATTTTTATGCCCCAGACAAATCATTTCTACCGTAAGATGTCCACCCACAAGTTGGACAGACGACCTGATAAGAACCGCGGATCGACGGTGGAACCAGGCTACTTCTGACCGGTCCTTTTAGTAAATTAGGGGGAAGCTTTTGTCCAGATGTGAAGGTCCTATAGCTGAGATGATGATGATGATATTGATGTGTAAATAAACTCAGTTATATGATGGGTTAAGGTTCACCACAGCAAAGCCTACTTAAATCTATTTATATTTACGCTAAATATATACCTAGGTTTCGCAGGAAGTCAAAAGCCTGTTCTACGTATAAAGAGCTACTATTTTTTTATTTTTTTATAATGATAGATCAAGCATTTGACCGCAGTCTCACCTGATGGTAAGTGATGACGCGATCTAAGATGGAGCATGCTTGTCTATTAAGAACCGATTCACTCGCGACTTGAAGAGTCCAGGGTTGTAGTGTTGTGGAAACAAGGGTGCTGGAAGTTGGTTCCACACGCTAGCAGTTCGAATCAAAAAAGTTGACCCGAACCGCAACGTGCGGATTTTAGGTATATCAACCATATAAGGGTGACATTTAAATGTGCGCCTTGTTGTCCGATGGTAGAAGGGGCTAGGGGGGACTAGCTGGTGCAAGTCCAACGCACACTCTCCGAAGTAAATCCTGTAGAACACCGAAAGGCTGGCTACCAAGCGCCTGTGCTCAAGACTCTACAAGCCAGCCCCGGTAAGGGAGTCATCGCCAATGAGTCTTATGGCTCGCTTCTGAACAGCGTCCAAGGCCTCAAGCTGATACTTAGCGGAACCGCCCCACAAGTGGGAACAGTATTCCAAGCAAGAACGAACTTGAGCCTTATAAAGGTCAAGGAGCTACTACACCTAATCACGCTAGCCCATTGCGGGTTTCGGGATTGATATGTCATCGATAGTTGCTTGCACATATTACGCAGGCTTTCTCGCGTTTTTTTCATCTGAAATTTAAAGGCTCAGATTTTTATTTTATTTATTTATTTATTATACATGAAATAATTAAAAAAATATTTACAATGTCCCATAAAACTGGAAAGCAGTTTGTTCATGGCCGGAATGAAACTCTATGTTCCATTGATGCAAGTCTCATTCTACTAGACTACCACAGTTACTATATATGTAAAATATGATTGCTATATTTTTAAAGAAAATGTTATGTCGACAGAAACAACTAAATCATCAATTGTGCTCGCACAACATCAATTCTCTAAGCTAACTCATAGGGAACAAATACGAGTTTACTGCAGAAAACTTCCAACTGAAATCTCACATACATTCTCCAGTAAAATAACGGTTCTGTCACGTTGCGCAATTGTCTTGTGGCTTGTTTCTTTTATTGTTGTCGTCATTTACAAGAAGCGTACGTCTTGCCGCGGCTCTCTCAGAGGTTTCGAGTTTATTCGTGGCCTACGAATGCGGTAAGACACTTTTGTATCACGTCGATGAAAACTTGTAGTACATATTATATTTACTCCATACACGCGATACGTGGACTTATTTAGTACTCTCTAGTATAATTGTTTTCTTATCTACATCTATTCTTTATCTGTACATATAATAAAATCGTAAACGAGCCGTGGCTGTACATTTAAAAAAAAAATGCGGGTTGCACTCCGGGAGTGCCGGCAGAAGTGAAAACTTGAATATTAACGTTGTGCATTTTTGATATTTTGGAATGGTTAGGGAATAATTTTGCACGAATTGCTTTAATTATTAGTATAGCGACTGGTCTCCACTCAGTGGCGACCGTCCACCTACGTCACCACTTGTGTGGCTCCGGACGCCACTCTGGCGACGGTCGCCAACGCCTCTAATAGAGCCCCAATTTTGCTACCACATACATAATTCCGATAGAATCACACTAAACTTGCACCTGGCTACCGGCTGCCATCCTGGCGACGGTCGCCAAATTTACAAGTATTCATTACTTCCATTGTAACAGTTAGTATACATCCGTGTGACATATTGTTGGATAGGGCTCAACGAGGCCCTTCCATTTCAGCCAAGTGTTTGGCTACTGGACGCCACTCTGGCGACAGTCGCCCACACCTTTCCTACTAGAATTTATCCCACTTACTCATACACTGTAAACTTGCCCAATTACACCAATTTCATATATATATATATATATATATATAGCGTTATTTTATTGCTCATATTTTATATTTACTTTTTTATTTTTAAACAAAGCTAGTTAAGTATAGAAAAAAATTGAGAAATACCTACTTCAGTGTCGCTATGTCGCTTGCTCCAACGGAGTTTCAATCAGTTCCAATTGAAACAATTAGATATGCCAACAGAAATATAATTCTAAACTTGACATACCGAACCGAGGTCTCGGGGGACAAATAGTTGGTGAACTGTGCGTTCGGCCGGCAATCTCCGAAATCGGTTAAATTAAACCGTCGTTATACCCAGCCGTACGTGCGAAGATTGCGTTGTAATTTAAAATACATGAAACAGATTATTGCGGATACACTAACATAACCCACAACATACCCTCAAGACCAGATTTTGTGCAAATGTCCTTTATTTATGACAGAAAAGGGACAGACCGACGACCTACGTAATATTGGTGAAAGAAGGTGATCAGGCGCTGAATCTTTATTTCTAGCAACAAACAAACGAACATACGAATAAAGTAATGGAAACCTTCTCACTTAAAAGTACTTAATAAAATAGTTTTATTGAAAAAGTATTGATACAAGAAATAACTTCAATTTATTTGGAACTTGTATTTATTAAATTCTGCAATTATACATACTTCTTTCTCATTTAAATACAATGACAATCAGTCATATTTAAACATATTATTTTATTATTTTTGCGATTAAGCCTCATAACAAGAACTAAAGAGATAATTTCTTTATGACGTCAAAATAGCGCATTTTTTATCTTATTTCCGCATTTCTTATTATTAATCTCGTGCTTTTCGGTATATGTACTTCCTTTTTCCTTCCTTTCTCGCGGGATCTTTTTTGTTTTCTTGGGAGTACGAAGCATCTGTAAGAGAAAAAAATTATATCAATTAGGTAGACTTGACTAATTAAAAACGTCGAGTTCACTGACAAAGGCTTTCTTATTTTACAGACAGCGGTCAAAGTCGAGACGCATTCGTGTCGGCACGCAACGAAGAAGACGAATCTACACAAAAATCAAAACCAAAAAGTCATACCTTGTAAGTACCTCATTTAATTTATGAATATACCTCATATATGTTTATGAACATCTGCAAATAACTTTGTCTATTTTACCTCTAAGTTTGCATGGATATTCGTCAAATTTCACCGCCAGGGTGGATAGAAATTTAAAGATACATTTATATATTTTATGATTCAATAGGAACTAAGGTGTATACACTGTACAATTTGTTAATCATTTTATCATGATATGAGTAACTGGATAAGTAGAAACTATACCGAAGATTATTTTTCCACGTAACTATGTACAATGTGTCTCGTCAAGCGAGCCGTAAGCGAAATCCTGCGTATTATATTCCCCTGGTGTTTCTTATGTGCCTACTTAGACGACAGTAACCACTTACCATCAAGTGGGCCGTCAGCCTACCTTCTACCCTTGATAATATAAAAAAACTACCATTGATAATGAGCCATTTTCAAGTTATTTTTCAATTGAACTCAAAGTAGATTTCTCTTTTGAATATATGTGACAGCTCATTGGATTCGGAATTATGTCTAGAAAAATGTTTTACCAGTTGATTTACTATTACAAGAGTTTAAAAAAAAACTTAGAAAAGAGCATTTATTTTTACGCTAATAAATCAAAAATTAAGAATACACTATAATTTTGATAATGAATTTTTGAATTATTGTTATGGTTGTGGTTATTATAATATAGTTATTGTTATGGTTTGTTATTGAAGGGAATATATATGTGCACATGTATCATGGAAAGATTACAGTATTTTATTTATAAAGAATAAACAGATCCCAGACTTATGAATATTTAGAAGTAGATTTGAAGAAAATTTTACCCTACAAGAAATTTATCCACATTTAAGTTATTAGAAAAAAACTAAATGCCTTTTCTTTCTAATGTTAATTTGTTTATAACATTTTTCTAGACATCATTCCTAATCCAATGAGTTTAGGAGGAATCATCGAGAATTCATCGAGAATTAATACAAATTTGAACTTTTAAACTAAATTATGTTAACTGCACATAAAGTTAATACAATATTAGTTATTCCGTCATAAGTGTAAATAAAAGTTGTAAATCTTTTTAGTATTAATTTCATTGAAAGATTCTAAGTTAATGTTTAAATTAAGCTCATTTTATGTAATTGGTGTCAATTTTGATTTTACTACTTCATTTTATTACTTCAGAACAGTAATGTAAGTATATTAGGAATTTACTGTTCCATAAATATTGTGACATTTATGATGGCACCAATATTTGCGCAACGTATATTAAATGGATATTGGAATAGGGGATCGGACAGTAATCAGATTAAAGTCTAAAATGTACTTAGAAAGAAAAATGTGGGCATACATTGTCTTATGCCAATGCAGCTGTTTTGTTATGATATGACCACAAATGACGTTACGCGCTCTCAGATGAACTATCGTGGCGTTTTGGCGGCATTTTCAAACAAACAATATTAAAACATGATTTTGAGTACCTAAAAGGCTATAAATAAATAAAATAGTATTTTTATGGGAATAAATATTCATGAAGATTAATTTAAAACACTTTCTGAAAATTTGTCCGATTCCCTATTACTGTCTGTTGTGTATTATGGTTCGAGGAGATCAAGTTTATGTGTAACATGTGTATAAATAGTGTCAATATTAGCTATCAACCGGAGTTAGATCAAGTTGGAGATTCTGAAATTGATCAATGGCTCTTAGGTTTCATCATAAAAACTGTGGCAACTCATTCATTCAACTCTTTAGGTGATAGGCTAACAATAATTATTGTTGAAATTTTATTGTACTTAAGTATTCTCAAAATATGTTTCGGTTACGCTGCTTAGTTTATGACTGCGTAACGCATTGTACCTTGCCATCTAACAGAAAATCTTGTTTTCTGTTAGATGGTCTAGTTCAAAAAGCCCTTTTTTGAACTAGACGCATATTCCCTAATAATAACCATTTTTATTTAGGTAACAGTAAAACAATATTCTTGCTTACAATGATTATTTAAAATAATAGAACACAATGATTATTTAAAAGCCTTAACATGGAGAAAAATAAAATATACAGAGAAAATGTGTTTTATTCTAATAAGGTTATTACTTAAATAAAATAAAATATTACATAGAGTATACTCGTATTCATTGAAATGCAAAGAATATACAACTTATCGCAGATTATTCAGACGAGCACAATGTAAATCCGCTAATGTAATTTTGTGCGGGATATATCGTACCGGGATACGACGAGACGTAGCGTCGTAGCATGTAAATTGTAATGCACTTACATGTTAATGTATGAATTTTCCACACATGAGTATTTGTAAGTAATTGAAACGATTATAGTGAACTGTAACCACGCAGACACAGATAAGCTCAATATGACAAAAGTTCGGCTATATACAGGGTATAAGTTGGTTCTAATCTCAGTGGGCTGGCACATAATGTACTTGAGATTTTCAAGTTCACATGCGTATAGGAAACAAATATCATTTGCTTTAACTGTAAAGTAAAACGTAATGAAGGAACATAGTAAAGAAACCTTCTCTTCTCTTAGTTTGAATAGCGATAGGTCAGAGCGTTATGCTACGCATACTAAGTTCAAGTAGACTTCGTAGCCCTTCTACGAAAAAGTTTAGCTAAGGGCCCCGGCGCGGCGCTGCACGGCATGGCACGGCACGGCAAAGTAAATGTTTTTTTTTTTAATTTTAACCTTATTGCAATGATTTTAGCACTCACGTTCTATTATTTTACTCTTATTAAATTTTATTTTATGATTTATAATACACTAGCGGCCCGCCCCCGGCTTCGCCCGGCGTGCAATTTTTATATACCCCAAAACATTCCCCGTTTATCCCTCTTTCCGTTAGCGAAAACCGAATTAAAATCGGTCTACCCGTTCACGCGTGATGCCGTGGCCAGGAGAAATGGGGATTCATTTTTATATATAAGAAGATATACAGAAATAACAAATAATGAAACAATTATACATGGTATCTCTTCTTAATGATTTTATATCTGCAGATAGAATAGGATATTGGGATTTAGATATTTTTGGGAGCTGTGAGTTACTGATTCCATTTTTTTCAAGCTGAAAGACAAATTTATGCTAAATTCATTGAATGTGTACTTATTACAACAACTAAGTGTAGCAGAATTTGAAGTACACAAACAATAACCACAAAAAGAATGCTAGGAAGTCTGAGATATATTTTTCGGTTTTGGATGCCGCGGCATGTCGAACCATGCCGTTACGCGACGTACCGCGCCATGCTGTAAGACAGCGCCGGCCCGTTACTACATTTACTATCGTTAAGAAATCGTTTACATTTGCTGAGCAACAAAATCGTAAGTAACTAACTATGTAGTATAGTAGTGGCAATGCAACTAATTAGTACACTTCGTTCAGTAGACCGGAACTGGACTCCCTTACAAAAGACCATCGTGAAAAAAACTGTGTCTGTGAGTGAGTAAGGAATGTCAAATATTTTAATCTTTATGCGATCAAATTATATGGCGGTGGTTATCTTAATACCATCATACCATCAAGTGGACAAGTGACCCGCCTGGGGAACTTTATATAAAAAATAACCGCAAATATTTGTTCAAATTTATCTTTTCGATTCAAAAATTCTTCTTACAGTGACAATAATTGTGTCTAGATTTTCATTATACTCTTTGTTTTTTATTTATTACGTAACTTGTATCTATAGAGACTAGACTAAACTAGATTTGGCTGCTTCAAATTCGAATCAAAATCGAAATTCAATCGTACCATTCATTTCTGTAGATCTAAACAATTCTCTTTGCCAATAGAATTCTAAATTTAAAAATTACAAATGCTTACATACAGTGTCAGTAGTGAATTCATTACATAAATTATTATAGACACTTGCATGACTCAATGACGACTCAATTCTATTTTGAACGAAACATTTTTTATTTAACGATTGACTTATTTCAAGCAAAGAACTACGAATTATCCTGTGGCTAGCTAGATCGTTGTCTATGCCCAATGAAAGCCGATCACTCGATATTTACTTTTAAATCGATATTGGATTTAAATGAATCTGCGTCAAATATTCTAATTGAAATCTATATAAAAGAAAGTTGAGAACGGCTGGACTGAATTTTATGTTATTTGATTAGTTGAATTTGTCTCCATAGCAGAATAACTATTAAAACATATGAAATATTCACCAAAAAAAACTCACACATTTTGTATGGAACGGGTTTGAGACGGTACCAAGTTCGCCGGGTCAGCTAGTATGAGGTAAAAATATACTAATAATGATCTTTGTAGACGAATACTTACTTACCTTCAAGAAAATGAACCTTAATTATGACTTATATTTCTTTTGGAACGTAAGTCCAATCATTTAGGTAATATTCGGTTGATAGTGATAATTACTCAAATTATAATAAAAGAATTATGAAACAGAATTTCTGTAAATATCTAGTTGATTAAAATGCTGCATTTCAAAATTAAATGAAGGGAATAACTGTTAATAAAATATTAAATTTTCTCGTTTCTCTTTAGTGAGGCCACGTTCATTACTATGCAAACCCATCGCTATTCATGTCGAGTACTGAGTACTTACTGCCAGCGCCTTCTATGCCTTGACTTTTAATTTTAAATTGTACAACTCCCATATTAAAATGAAACATGGAGTAAGTATATTAAAAATATAAATAAAATTGCATGAGTTTCATTTTTGTTCTCTTATAAATATTTTTTCAGTTTCAATATGATATATAGTAAATATGCAAATATTACTGTATTGTTTTATTATAATATGTATGTATATTTTTAAGTTTTACATGTAGGTACCTACATCTGATGACGAGGAATATTAAAAGCGACTTTTAATCAATAAAGAAATGCTTAAATTAAGACTAAGAATAATAAAAAAAGAAAGGAAAAGTTATAACTGGTATACATTATCCCTAATCAAACAACACTTTGGATATCCCTCAGAATGTCACAATACCCATACAATTTCATTCACACACCGTATCAAAATCCGTTGGATGCATTGGAATAAGTTAGCGAAGAATTCGATAGTGGTGGACAGCCATTTTATTCTTTACTAGCTGGAGGCCCCGACTTCGTCTGCGTATAAAAATAGGTCCTGACATATTTATTGTTGAAATACAGTGTTCACATAATGTCTATGGCAAATAACAGTAGGTACTATAAAGTCTAAAGTGTTGTCTGTGTTTTTATATAGAAATGCCAGTGTGAAAATAAATCTATCTTGTGTGAAATTTTTTTTGAGGAATATATGTTAATTGAGAAGTAGGATAATATGCATATATTTTTGTTATCGTTCATGATTTCTCAATTCAATTACCAAACGATAATATAATTACACAATAAGATGTATAGGAAATTTTGTTTAATTATGCGAAAATATAAAATATCGTTGATCTATTCGTAATCTCAATAAATATCCATGGCACACGCGGTTTTAAAAATCGACATATAGCGACATTATTTTCTGTCTATAAATCCTGATGAATAAAAATTATGATGAATAAAATTTACGAGAATTAAACTTTATGGATGTGACTTATAGAGTTATTATTACAAAACAACGGCAGACAATCAAAGTGACTACACTACGTCGGCCTTTGTCAGCAACAGACTTATTATCCTTGTACCCAATTTGTTCGTTGACAAAGGAAACTTGGAACACTAGAGTTACGAAGTTACTGCTGTGTGTACTTTTGAGATGGTTTATAAGTGGAATTCATTAAGGTAGGCGTTTGACGAAACGTGCGATCATTCGTGAATTTTAACTAGCTGTGTTGAAGTTGAGTTTATTTGTTTTTTAACTTAACAATATAATTTATTTAAAACAAATTATTTATTAATTAATGACAATCTTGCGTTGCTTAATATATACTAATATATACACAATACTAAGCATTTTTTTCACTTTCTCTCTTCATAAAAACCTCCCTCGAAATTCAAAGAATATTTGAAAAAAAAATTGCCGAATTCGTCCAACCGTTTCGAGTTTTCCGTTTAGCAACATATTTAGGTTTCAGAATTTTTGTCTGTTTATGCGTTTGTGCACGCTAAACTCAGAAACGCCTTACCCGAATTGAATGCGGTTTTCAAGCTTCCCGTAACATTTAATGTTTGTTACGCGCTATACTGTCTACTCTAGACTGTCTAGACAGTTGCCCACAGTGTGTAATGGATAATACCGCCCAGTAATCATGTTGGCGTAAACATGTATCAGCAAATTAATATAATATATGTACACAGTCATTATTCGGAAAGAAGAAGGCGACCACCATCTGTTTCCTCCGCATATATGAAAAATAAAATTATATTTTCATATTGTGGGAGCAATAAACACTTTGAGCTCCATTCGCATTTCGATGGACGATTTTGGTTATGCAGCTGGTGTTTATCACTACAACTAAGCTATATTACGAGTACTGAGTCTTCAAACTGAATGTATGCCACAATAATTTCATTTACCTTAAATTATTCGTATTTCTCGTGTTCTCGAAAAAGTACATGTTGCTTGTTTACAGTAATTTACATATTACTAGCAACCCGTCCGCAATAGGGTATTTTAGTCTATATGAAAAAAAATCTAAAAGTATATTATTGAGATAGCTTAGGCAAAAAGCAGTCGGAAAATGTTAGTTTTAGTTCGTAAAATAACAAAATAAATTTTAAAATTAAATTCAAAGTTTTCAGAATTTTTAGTCTGTTCTTAAACACAATGAAATAGTAGCCGCCATGTTTACGTCATACGGTTGTGTAAACAAAAAAGTGTCAGTCAGTGTCATGTCAATTACCGGCGCATTTGTTTACACAGCCAACTGACGTCATGACCACAGAGCAAAATGGTTTCCAGCGTTTTCGTCAAATTACGCGCGAAATTTGAAAATGTAAATTTTAAATGCATTTTTATTAAACTTATCGATTGAATAAAAATTTGGTGTTTTTTTAGTGGTTCATTAGCACTACAGAATCTAATTGAGACACTTTTTAAAAATGGGTGTAATACCCTATTGTATACACATTATATACACAAAGCTATATAAATACACAAGTTTTTATATGCACAGGAAGATATAAATAGATATATAGATACTTATGTAGTAATCGTTTATATATATTAGTACATTTATATTAATCTTAATAAAACCGAGCCGTTCTTTCTTTTATATATTTTTATATTTCATCTATGGAACTTATAACCTTAATGGAAAAAATTTGTAGGCCAAATCTTGAAGCAGGATATATACAAAGTTTTTAGAACTGGACAGAAAGTAGACAGAAATGAAAAAATATATGAAAGAAGATATATAAATTTCGAACCAATAACTCTTCAGGAAGCTGTCGATGTAATTTCATTCCGTTGATATTTGATTTTACAAATTTGTGTTCATTTAAAAATTGTGTGTCGTGCGAAAAAACGAATTTGACGAGAGAAAATTTTAGCTCTATGATTTATTATGATTTCGTTGCTGTCTTAATCAACAACAAAGTTATAATGGACCTTGATTGGCATTTCATGACGAAGCCCCATCCCGTGCCACTGTTTATAGCTGGTTATAAAGTAACGTAATAAGTAAACGTGGTCGTAGCGATCTCACTGATGATTTTCGTAAAGGCCGTCCAGCTACGGCGACAAATGAAAATAACTTGAGTGTTGTGCGGCTCATGATTGAAACAGATAAAGTTTAGACATTAGCATAAATCAAGGGCATAAACTCTTACACGAAGATCTAGGCTTGAGGACCCTTTGCGCTAGATGGATACCCGTAAAGGGTTACCATATGTAAATAGGGAGATGCCTGTCTATGGTACCTAAAATGCTTGATTTTTCAGAAAAATGCCTGTCTAAAGCAAAACGCTGTAGGTAATAAGTAAAAGCCAAAAGATAATAATGTAGGATTTTTATTACTGATATTTGTCAGAGGACATTATTTTTTTTATAGTTCTTTCTTTTCTAATACATAAACGTAAAAATCTTCACAAGATACAGTTTTGTAATTTTCCTGAGTAATCAATATTGCTTTTACTGATTCAATTGTCAGCCGATTTCTTTCTTTACTCCACTGGGCGTTGCGTTGACGAGAGAAAACATAAGTTCTACGTTCGCATTGTGTGCCAAAATAGAGAACACAAACTGGCAGATTTTCGCGAATTCTGTAATATCACCATTCACTTCCCTACTTTTGAGAAAATTGTACCACTGTGTAGTTAAGCTTACTGAAAAAAATGTTATCTGAACTTCTACAATATTCTTTTAGAACTTCGTATTCGTCAAACAGTTTCACGTCGTCAGCACTGATATTCAGCTTAGAGAGAAATTCTACAGATGAAGCTAAATCAGAACTTGAGAAACGTTTCATTTCTATTTGTAAAAAGAAATGAAAATAAAATGAAAATCATTCAAATGCAAACGCGCTGCGCACGCGGGCGCGGCAAAAATGCCTGTTTCAGACCAAAATGCCGGCCGTACGCCTATCTAAACCTTAAAATGCCTGTCAAATGCGGCAAACGCCTGTCATATGGTAATCCTACCCGTACCCCATATTTTGACAAAAAGTCAAAAACGCCATCGCTTCGATTGGTGCTGCGAAATGATTGAAAAATATAACGGAGGCGAGTCAAATGCTGTATTTGATATCGTCACATGAGATGAAACCTGGATTGTTACTAACCCGACGACACCAAAAGATAATCTGTACAATTGGTGTTTCCTTTCGAGGATTTATCAACAAAAGCGAAGAAGGGAAGAAGTGAAGGGAAAAAGATGATTGCCTCATTCTTTGGACGGACGGGACATTTTGCAACCATTGCGACAGAGGATCAAAGGACTGTTACTGCAGACTGGTATATTGGTAATTGTTTGCCAGTTGTCAGTTGCCAGAAGCGCCCAAGAAGTGGGATCCTCCTTCACCACGACAATGCTTCCAGTCCATTCCGCCAGACGACCAATCGAATATTTTGACTTCCATAGTCGAAATAGGTGTGTAATTAGTGAGTCATCCTCCTTATAGTCCCGACTTGGCACCATGTGATTTCTATTTATTTTATCTTCTATCTTTTTTCTATATTTTATCTTTATCTTTAAGTTTATCTTTTATCTCAAAAATAAAAGATAAACTTACAGGAATTCGCTTTATGAGCCCTGAAGATGCAGTGAAAGCATACAAAACGCCGTGAAAGAGACCTCTGACGAAGAGTGGGCCCACCGCTTCAGTCAGTGGTTCCATCGCATGTGACGGTGCTTACAAAGGAATGTAGACTACTTTTAAAAACAATTATTTAGTTTTTGAATTTCTAAAAACTTTCAGTGTTACCCTCTTAAATCTAACCTCAAAATCAATATCAAATTAACTTGCAATAATTAGTTAAAACAACAGGTTATTGAATACAAAACTGAAATACGTATTATTAATTATTGATACTTGAAATTTTATTTTACACTAGTTTATACTTACATCGAAGTTGTAACATTGTGAAATTCCGATGAGCAAAAGTCATTGTTTGATGCGAAAAATCTGATAAAGCATAACAGCGCAATTCGGGGTAAATTACTACTGTTCGCTTTGCTAAATCCTGATTCTATGACACGTTGTTACATTCGTCTTTCAAGATTTAGCTAACAATAACTGTAGCAGTGAGATAAAATTGGTTAAAAACGAAAAAAATATCTTAAACTGTTCCGTTCTATGAAAATGACTGCCTAATTTGGAAGGATTTATTTTTCAAAAACATTAATAATCATTAAATTATTTTAATAAATTATATTGTTCTTTACTCTAATAAAACTCTAATCCACCCGATTTATTTACCCAGGATACAAGCCTATGAAAGATCACGTTACTAATCTTAGAAGCCGAGCAAGAAGGAAACAAGGATATAGCGAAATCCGTTCAGTATCCGTAGTCAGAATCAGTGCTGCTTTGATGTTGCCGAAGGCGACCGACGAGATCCGAGTATTACCGAGAAGAGCCAATCGATTTTTCCTTTTTATGTTACTAACAACATAGAAATTATTTATGTTTCGGATCTATTCTTTAAGAATATATTCTAAGTATTTGTTTTAAATTTCAAATAAAAATATTTTCATTGCATTTCAATTAATTGTACATAATCTCAAACACTTAGTCACTTCTTAGGTAAACTCTTGCAGTTTATAGCATTACCGAAGACAATATCTGTCAGTTAGAGTTAGAACAAAGAGAAACTGCTAACGTTTGGGTTCCCTTGAGGACCTTAGTGTCACCTAAATTTTCGTGAAAACCAATTTCCTGTTAGGGAACCTGAATGATGCCTTGGTGTTATTTAAGTAAATGTTTTGGAAAAGTATACCGCGTTAGTTTTTATTTTTGTGAACATAATATAAGTGCGGTGAAAACAATTAATTGTAATTCACCTAAAAGAATTATAAATTGCCCATTATAATTCTTGCTCAGTTAGTTTTTTCCTATTCTTTATTTAATTTATTTAAAAATTATTATTATTTAAAAAGAGAATATTATTTTATTCTCTGATTTCCCAGATTAGCCTATGTATCCTGTGACACATAGTCTTTTCTATTTTCTTGACCAGATTGCCCCACCCATCTTTAATATCGTCCATCTTTTATTTGCCATTTTCTCATTTTCTCTTGCCATCTCATCTCGTGATTATCACTCCGTTATAATTTTGTTCAATTTAGCCCTACTGTCATTTATCATAGACGTTATTTATACATTTACTTTAGACGATATAAAGTTGTAAATGCTCTGGACAATAGTAATTTACATGAAAATGTGTTTACACATTTGTGACGCGAATCATTTTTTGTGTTAAGGTCTGCAGAGTTGCTGACAGTCCACTTGGTGGTAGATGGCTACCGCCTATAACAACAATGAATGCCATAGGGGTTTTGTAACAGCCCACCTTAATATGATAAAAAATGATAAGGCTCTCGTCCAAACATTTATTATTCATCAAAGATACAAAGATCAAGAAACAATCAAAGATAAATCACAATATAAACCACTAGCTACTTTTTCTGCAAAGTATACGTATTATACACAAACATTCCTCATTTATCGCTCTTTCTATAAGTGAAAATTATTAAAAAATATGTTTTTGGTGGCTTAAAAAATTTAGTGGAGAAACAGATAGAGACGGACTACGAACTGAAATTGTCATTAATCAGCTCTCCTGTAAAGTAGATCCGTTGAAGGTACGATAGCTGCCATCGAAATAAGCACAACATATTAGGTTCACTACAAACGACAATTTACTTCCTCCCAAAAAAGAGAGTGGCTGCTTGATGCTTGAGCCGTGTACATTAAATATATTTTCAAAAAACAATTTGTACACATTGTACTTATGTTACCGAGGTCAAAAAAATAGATTTTAGAAATTTTGTCTGTTTGTCTGTGCGTTTGTGCACGCTAATCTCAGAAATAGCTTAACCAATTTGAATGCTGTTTCCATTGATGTATTGTAGCAAGCTTCTCGTAACATTTAGTGTTTGTTTCATTCCAATATGTTTACAAACAAAAAAGTTACGTGTTATACCGAACACTACGCGCACTAGGAAGTTGCGGGCTCGGCTAGTTCTATAAGCATGTTTAAGCGACCAATAAAATAAAAGTTTTCTAACTTGAACAAATATATATAGATTTGTAATTAGGTCAACTGTTATTTCCAGATAATTGAGAATAGTAACTTTAAGTTATATTAGTTTTCTTATTGATTTTATTTAAAATATCATGTAATTTTAAAATAAATTTCAAATTTAAAACAGAAAAATGATATTGGTCTCTTTTGTCTCTAGCCTCTCTAGACAAAAGATTATCTATAGGTATAGCGGTATAGTGTACGTAGAAAATAAATAACAGAATTATTTTTGTTGCAGATGATTACAATCGTGTCGTCTTGAATACAGTGGAACGAGAACCTGACTCGGACTATATTAATGCTTCCTATATAGATGTGAGTACCTTTCTATTTATAATCTAATATATACCCGATAGGTGGCGCGACAATCGGGTTAGAGAATTATTTTCTGGTTCGGGCAGGACAATATGTCTGCTGGGTCAGCTAGTATAATATAATAAAACATTGAATAAAAGTTTTCGTCTCTAAAAAACACACGGGTATAGATTCCCTAGGGCGTCTTGCGTACGTCTTAGGTAGGTACTCTAACAATAAGTTCATGCTTTTTTATTAAAAAGCATAAAAAGCAAATGTTAAAGTCGTCAGACAGGGTGATCGTAGATGGCTACCGTCGCCTATAACACAAGAAACTCCACAGATGCCGCAGGTGCGCTGCCGACCTTAGTAGGATTAAAGATAAGAGATTAGGAAGGAATAAGGAAAAGGGCTCTGGCATCTCTTACTCACTCGCCAAAATGCAACATCACAGATGGTGTTACTTTACAGTGGTCTTCTGTAGGATTTGGTTACTGGCGCCAGACGGGCCGCTCAAATGACTACGAAACGCAGTCTACCCTGCCTCTACTTAAAATACATAATAATATGTACTTTATATTTTTAAATTAAAATGAATAAAGATAAAGTTACGTTCAGGAGAAAATTTTCATAATGTGGCTTCTAATGATCGCTAGCTGTTCGCCCATGAGAGTGAGTCGTCCGAGTTATTATGTTCCCAAGTCGTAACCCAAGAGATAGCTTAGCTTAAATTTAACTCATCACATATCTACCGCAAACTGAGTTATGTCGAAGTGCGTTGTTGACTTACATATCTTGCTCCTATGACCGTTTATAATTTATATTATATGTGAATAAGCCCCTTTTCTCATTTTACGTTTATCCATTCAAATATGTGATTTATATGAACATGAAAAACTGTTAATAAAAAAAATTATAGGTATTATTCAAAAAAATTCAAAACATATCAATATTTTAACTTATTAATTTAGAATTAAAAGAATATATTATTAAAACCTTTATCTAATAAATAAGAATCCTTGTAATCTAATAATAATATTTTAATTTTTTTTATCTAATAAGAAACCTTTTTCCTTAACGTTAAAATCATTATAATAAAGATCAAAAAATTACAAATCGTCAATATTTCATCACTGCGTACATCAAATTTTAATCACTAATAATTTAAGTACATGTATTTCAATACATAAACGACACAGTGTAACTGGATGGCTTTTTAGTAAATAAAAGCAGGCTACATCAATTGCAATTGAAGTTATTAAATATGTGTTGTATTTTTAATAACTTCTATAGATTATTTTAACTGAAAGCGTTCAAGAAATCGCAGGGTTCTATATTTATAAAGGCAATTGGATTTTACGAGGTGTAATTCGACCCAACGGAGTTATTGTGTTCAGTACGTGCCTTTTTCACGACATTGATGCAAAAATACTTACAAGAAACGCTACACTTAAGTTTAACTGATAAAATTGATCTAACAAAACAGTATAATAAAAATTTATAAAAGCAATCAGAAAATAAGACATTCCTTTACACAGTCAACGCACGCAAGCATAAATTGCTTGAAAATCGATTTCGTGTGTGTAGGTTAAAAAAATTATTTGATTCTAATAGTTTCCGGCGGGAAATGCGTTCACAAATCTATTCGACGAAATCTATCTATCTATTGCACCAAAGAAGATGTATAAAAATAAGTATTAAACAAAGAAAACGGGACAAGTGCGAGTTGAACTCGCGTGAAGAGGGTTCCGTACGATGTTACCTATCATATTATTTTAAAATTACGCACATTATTGAGTGATTTGCCATGTCATTTTAATATCATAAACTTCTTATAGGTTTTCCTATAATCTATAAGTAGAAAACTAATTTCTGTATTTTTTTTTAAATTTTAAGGTTCAGTAGTTTCGTAGATGGGGGGGGGGGGATGGTCGGACAGACGGACACACGAGTGATCCTAAAAGGGTTCCTTTTTTTATTCGGACGTACGGAACCCTAAAAAGAAAAGGTTGACATGCAGAAGAGAAAAAAGGTGATATATTCCGTTCTAATAGCAACAACTAATACCACTGGTATTTGTTTGACCTCATATTTATTTTCTATTCCAAACAGTTTTTGTAAACTTATTTATACATATATAAACTAGCGATCTGCCTCCGGCTTCGCACGGTTGTTGGAATTTTTGGTATTTTTGCTTCCTTCGTTTATCGTGGAAACGGAATACCTTCATACTTAAAAATAGAATTTCAATACATCCTTTATTCTTTTCTAATAGAATGAAATAAGTAATTGGTTTATCTATAACTTAGAAGCTTCGACTTAAATAAATATTTGGTATATTCTTTGTTAATGTATGTATTTTTTTAAATTAGTGACAACTTTGAGTAGGTATTTAGCCAAATTCAGGGTCCAGAAAAATTTACAAACAAATCAAAGTTTAGGTATCTCAGGGGAATTTTTGATAAAAGTTTCTAAAAGAAATAAAATATCCACGACGGGTAAAAGAAATTTTTTATCCACCCTGAAGAAGTATGAAAAATGGGTATTTTTACCAAATTATGCAAAAATGGTAAGAGTTAGTAAAAACGTTTCAGACAAACATTGTAAGTAATTTAGTTTTACTTTTTTTGCTAAAATTAAAATTAGAGTTACGGAGGTTAGAGGATCTATCTATTAGTGAAAACTATAGGTAATTCGTAGAAAATTTTAGAAAAATGCATCTATGCCAAGCCAGGAGCTGGTCGCTAGTTATAAATAAAATGCAATTAAACAGTCGATTGAATTTATACTCTCGCATCACTGATTCCATCGAAACCATTACCTATTACAAAACAAAAACTCGATCAACATTACTTTGAAAGAGATAAAAGCCGACCTAAAGGACTGAATAAATTGATTTACGGAAACAATACCACTCGAAAACAAAGTTGGAAAGGATATTATTGTTTACAAAATATTTTGTGTAAGTATACATCAGTACCTAGTTTGAAGTCGAAAATTCTATAATTCAAATTACCAGGGTACCTTTTAGTGGAAAACCAGTGACTAAAAAAGTATATATAACTAGCGACCCGCCCCCGGCTTCGGCGGGGTGCAATTTTTATATATAAGAACATTCCCCGTTTATCCCTCTTTCCATTAGGGAAAACCGAATTAAAATCGGTCTATCCGTTCACGCGTGATGCCGTGACCAAGGGAAATGGGGATTCATTTTTATATATAAGAGGTGAAGCGTGAAGCTCTCTTTCAGAGAACCAAAACGTGAAGCTCTCTTTCAGAAATAGATAGGTATTATAAAAAATAGAATGCTAGCTAAGTCACTAATTTGAATTGGTGTATTCGTATCGAAAATTCGCGACCTAATTTCAAAATAGAACCCCGGTTCGTAAAGTCAAATAAATATTGAAATATGGGTTTTATTCGTGGATGTCTACGACACGACTGTTCATCTTTATTTGTGTTATATCTAATTGAAAAGTATTGGTATAAATGTACGTCTAGGAAACACGAAAAGGCTTTTAAATTGTGGACTCTTTATTAAAATTCATACTAGGCCTTTTTACTTGATTATTTTAAGAAAACTCTATGTCTTGGTACGTACCTAATTATAAAGTTAATTATTTACACATTTCTCATTTCTTTTTTTTTCTATGTAAAAGTTTCATGATAAATAGTTGAATAAGGTTAGGGGGTCATTTTAAAGATTCTCGCGTCTCATTAACACACTTATATTAACTTTCCACCAATCTTACTATCTAATATTATAAATCTAAAGTTTGTAATGATATTTTTATACATACGATCACTTGCATAATACGCCGTTTACGTCATTTTACGTGTTTTCATGCATGTTTTCATACATTTTACGATTCGTCATCCCGTTTAATACGTCATCTGTACTTTTATCTCACTCTCACGCAGCGGTCAGTGACTGGCCGTGCGAGCGAGAGCAATAATTGTCGTGTCGTCACTAGTTCCGTGTTCCCCACAGTCGTGTTCTAGATTTATTTGTTTTAGATGTAGTGTCGCCCACATTGCATTCGCTTTCAATTATTTATTTACTTACGTGTCGTATTTGTGTTTGTTAAAAAAAAATATAATTAAGCTAAAAGTATATCAAGAAAAGAAAGTCACTTCTAGAAATAAATTTAGATATAGAAAATTTTTGATGAAAAATCACAAACAAAAAATCAAACACAGTTAGCTGTTGAGGTTTGATTACCAATGTTTACGTTTCGTAACATTTTAAACAATAGAGAAGAAATTAAAGAAAAATTTAGATTGGGAGACGTGAAGAGAAAAAATCAAAATGGGGGAAAAATTTATGAATTTGAGAAAGTTTTAGTGTAGTTTTCAAAAAGATCGAGCTTTGAAACTGCAAATAAGTGGCTCCATATTATGCGAAAAAGCTCAGAAATTTTCAACGCTTCAAATGGTTGGATAGGTTGTTTTAAAAATCGTCACGGCCTTGTGTACATACCGTCTAGTCATAGGTTAATTGGATATAAAGGCAGAAAAAAATGTTGATACATGGATGGTAGAACTTCCTGTATTTTTGTAAAATTATAAAACATTTTTAACGCAAACGAATAAAGTTTATTTTTTAAATTTATGCCAGATGATATATATGTTTTCAAGGGAGAAACTTGCCATAGTGGAACAGCAAGTAAAGAAAGACTCACTCTCCTGGCCTGTGCCAATTCTAATAGGTCGGAAAAGTTACGTTTTCTAGTGATTGGTAAGACGAAAAATCCAGGTTGCTTCAAAAACATAAGATCGCTTCCTGTAACATATGATACACAATCTCAAGCTTGGATGACTTCATCGACTGGTTAAGAGCTTTAAATTATCACATCCATAGGTGCATACTTCTATTCATTAGTTACTGACCCGCTCACCCTAAAGTTGTTAAACTAAGAAATATCAATCTTGTTTCCTTACCTGCAAATGCGACAAGCAAGTTGCAACCGATGAGTCAGGGCATTATAAAAGTCCTTGAACAAAGTTACAGATTGGTAAACAACGGTCCATTTTTTTAAGGTACATCTTAAGGAAATGATCTTAAAGAATTTTAACGTTTACTGTAATTACCAAATTTATTATTGATTCCTTTAGAATTTCCTTATTATTTCCGCGCCTTTTCTCTGTCATTGAAGCAGTGCATTGTGTATAGATTGTATATGTATTTTGTTATAACTTTTTATATTATTTCTTGCCTATGTATTTTTCGATGTATTTACATGTCTACATGTATGTATGCATATATTTGTATGTTTTTATATATGTGTGTATGTGTGTGTATGTATATGTATAATTATGTATATAGTAATTTATAAAGTATGTTTGTATGGTGCTCAATGAGTCACATACGGTGCTGGCTGAAAATCAGCGCTGTAGGTGCTTGTCTAGCACCTCAGCACAATGCTGAGTCAGTATCCGATTCGCTGCCGCGAGGACACACACACGTTTTTTTTTTATTTTATTATTCTCTGTCCTGTTTTGTATATAATGTCCGTGTCTCGTGCAGTGAATAAAAGTCTTTCTTTCTTTCTTTCTTTCTAAATTGAAGACCCGGATATCAAACGACCCTTGTATGTGCATGATGCTATCCTAAACTTGGCAGTGGCATGGGAAGAAATTAAGCCTGAAACCATACAAAATTATTTATCAAGAAAGCAGGTTTCCGAAATACTGAAATTATCGTCCAGTTGGACGAAGTAGATACTGCAGGGTTTTCCTGTATATTCTTTCATTGATAATAATGTTGCAGCCTATAGAATCCGTTCAATCGAATATCTTATTGAAGATGTGAATAAAACCAAAAGGCCCTAAGTGATGATGATGATGAAGGTGAAGAGGAGTCACTCCGATTTTGTCAAATGCACAAGCATTATAAGCAGTTAACGAATTAAGGCGCTATGTATCACTTATTTAACGCACTACGGAATTTAAATAAGTGTTTACTTAAAGTATTGCAATTATAAAAAATAATACCCTATACAATATTGTTAAGGCTAACAATGGAACGTTCTAGAAAAGGCGTTCGCGCCGGCCGAAAGTCTGAACGTCTCACCCTATCGATGGTAGCCACGCCCCTTCCCGACCGGTATCAAAGGCGATTGGTTCTTGTGTTTACAACATAGAGTTTGCATTTCAACAGTAGTAGCATGCCCGAATTTTCAATGGCTTGTTTACGATCTTGTTATATTTCTAGTAAATTCGAAATACATCGAGGCGTTTGGCGCCAAGTATAAATAAGAGACGGCCGGTGAAGTGGGGCCTTAGTTGTGCGATAACCCACTGGTTTCGAAAGCGACTCTTCGGAGCTTTTGCGAAGTTACCTGCGACATTGAACCGGCGACACATTAAAGGAATCATTGACGACTTTTAGCAAGTTTAACGGTTTCATCGGATAAGTTTTGTGATTTTGGAAATCATTTTAGTTTGTGAAAATAAATCGTTCACTTTGCCCTTACACGGCATTTTGACTCACGTGTTACGTGCAGGACTAACACTATCATGTAATATAATTTAAAATTTTCTAACAAAATTACTACGTAATATAGCTTTAAACCGGTTTTACTGTATTTGAAGTAGATGTATGTATATTTGTTACTATTTATCACGAAACATATGAATGGATTTTGATGAAACTTTACAATACAGAGTTCTATATTTCCGGACATAAGTTAGTTATAATATAAATGCAAAAGTTTGTATATGTCAGAATAACGAATGGCTTATAATTTATTTGGTTTTCACTAATAGAAAGAGCGATAAACGAAAAAAGTAGTATATTCGAAATAGCATCTCCACGAAACTAAAATGTGGCACTAATTAATAAATGAATCGATAATGTTGGTCTGTAATTCTTTGTCTCTAATTTTCCAATATTACTCCAATTCTAATACTCTGACGACAGTGGACATTAAATTTTTATTAATCAAATAATAAAATATGCAAGCAAAGGGGATGTCGCTTCCTTAAGAAGTAACATCTACGATGTGGTCCGTGTCACGTACAGACGCAATGAGTGCGTGAAACGCGTCGCAGTCCTAAAGCCGTTCATTTCAGTAACAAACAATATAAATAAAGGTCTCACACACAACATAATAGTTATAATGTTCTTCGCTTGTGCTAGCATGTCTTCGAAACGCCATTAAGTTTCAGTGATCAAGCTTAAACTAATCAAAGGATTGGAGTCATTCTTCTTCTTCTTCTTCTTAGTCGTAAACTACTGGCGGAGTGTCCGTGGTCATGGATCGTCTAATAGGCTGGTTGCGGTCTCTGCTAGACTTCATCTCTCTTTATTAGTGGCACTGCATGTATCCTCAGTAAGGAAACACTTCGTAGACGATTTATTTATGTTTGTTCATCTTATGAGTTCTGAGAGCGTTTGCGAGAGTTCTGACCCTCTATTCTTCCTTACATCGTTAATCGTTCCAATGAGCTTCCGTTGTGAATGATAATTATCTCCAAACATCTTAAGGATTCGCCGTTGCACAATCAATGAAATGTTAGGAGTCACACTGAATTGTTTTCTGAATTCCTTCTAAAAAGTTGGTGGTGTTAAAAATTACAATGTTTTAGCCTTTTTTACAGATCTTAATCTTATATTAAGAGTATTTCGGCATTATTCAATTATTTATAAGAACCCGTCCACGAATAAATTAATGAGAAAATTAAAACACAAACTTTCCATATATAGAATGAGGCAGAATAGAATGAGGCAGAATAGACATATAGAATGAGGCAGAATAGTTCATAAATTAATTTTCCAATAATTTAATATCCCTGGGAATCGAGCTTCTTCAATTAAATTACAAGGAGATTGATTAAACAAAATATGAACCAATAGGAAAAGAAACACTATCGTATTTTTACAAATATTATAAGCTAGCGAACCGCCCCTGGCTTCGCACGAATGCAATTTTTTTCTACAAATTATGTACACAAACCTTCCTCTTTTATCGCTCTTTCCATTACTGAAAACCGTGTCTAAATTTGTTAGGTGGTGTACTATTAATGTCTGAATTTTTTTAACTTACATACTATTTCTTCTACTTTCATTTGAAAATTTTTAAAAGGCTTGCGTTTCTAGGCTAAATTACATACAATTTAAATTACCTTTAAAAAGTAAACATTCACCTAATTTAAGTTGTAACCGTTTAGGGAAAGGTCCAGAGGTCAATGGGACCAAATCATTACTGAATTAGGGCTGCAGAACGCACAGATTAGGGACTCGTTTATATTTATAAAGGGTCATGTTAAAAAATAGCCACCCTTTATTTGTACGAGGCCCACGCAATATATTTCGCCTAAAGGGTGTCGATTTGAATTTTATTTATGGCACAATTCGTCAGCGCGGCAGTTCACTTGCATCCGCCTTGGTGTTTCTTGTATCCCTCGGCGATGGTTAACCACCAACAGCATAGGGAACTGATCTCATTGATGAATAACTGATCACATTGATCGCTAACATCATTTATAAGTAAAGTAAGTATGTAAAGTGAAAATTAAGCAGTTTGTAAACAGATTGAAATATTGGTACAAATACTTATGTTTGTTCATCTATTAGGTAATTATAAAAAAATATAGGTAATTATTTTTTTTTGTACATTTTTTATTATTATTGCGAATAAGCTAAAGGGAGAGCAACGTGGGTTGGTTGGAATTTTCACTGTCCAATACAGTAGTTATTAAGAAAACTTCAAATTAGTCTTAAGAAAAAGGCATTGTGATTAATTGAGCTTCGCCCGGGATTCAATTTTTAATTACCTTCCTCCTTCCATAAGTTAAAACCGTAGAGGAGGACAAACATAATTAAATTTATTTTTATTTATTTAAATATAAAAAATGTTCTTTTAAGATGTTTTGAGCATATGAATTCGGTTTTTAAGACCTGATCGAAGTATCTACAACTTAAACTTCCTACCATAACAACACTAAGGTGGTGTGTGTGTTACATAAAAAAATAATTTTAATACAGAAGCTATAAAATCTGTTTTCTTTTGTTCACAGAGTATATTAAAGCCAAACGCATACATAGTAACACAGGGTCCAACAGAGGACACGGTAGTGGACTTCTGGCGCATGATATGGCAAGAACGCGCAGCTGCCATTGTTATGCTCACAAAAACGTTCGACTTTATTAAGGTAAGTCTATTTTGAATTTGGAATTTTTTATCAGATCAGCATGGTATACGGTATAGCGTGTAACTTTTTTGTTTCTAAACCGATTGGAATGAAACAACAAACACTAAATGTTACGGGAAGCTTGCCGTATACAATACATTAGTGAAAACGCATTCAAATCGGTTAAGTCGGTTCAGAGATTAGCGTGCACAAAAGTGCACAAACAGACAAAAATTCTAAAAACTATTTTTTTACCTCGGTAACATAAGTACAACTTGTTCAATTTATATATAAAAATTAAAAATTAATAATTAAATTATTAAAATTTATAATTTTAATTCACATTAAAATTATAAAAATTAAAACCTCCCAACGGATTTTTATACGTTTTACACTAATGGAAAAGCGATCAACCAGGAAAGTTTGTATGTATAATTTTTTTTTAAATGCATACATGCTTGCCCGTGACGGTTTGCTTATACTACATAAATTACAACCCACTGCTGGGCACAGTCCTCTCCCTTTCTCCGAGAAGGAACTGACAACCATGGTAATTCATTGCGGATTGGCAAGTAAGCAGCTTGGTTCGCTGGACCGCTCAGAGTCCTCAAGAGAGCGGCTGGCAGTGGTGCCTATGGTGACGCTCAATTTAAGAGGCCTATGTTAAACAGTTGAGGATTATGTGTTGATGATGAAGTAAATGTCACGTTTTAAAGAGATGCTAGATACATAGAGTGCTAGATAAGGTCTTTATTCCAAGATTGTTTCTCTTCAGATCGTAGACATTTAACTAGGAAAACATTCGATTAATTCAGTATAGATCAACCGGTTTCACCCATTGAGTATTTCGTTTGGAGTGCGTTAAGTGTAATTTGCTATAAATCCCTTACGCTACTATTGAGCGTATATAAACCAAACTACAAGATATTTTACAATTGACTAGCTTTTGGCAACGACTTCGTTCAGTACGATTTGAAATAATACTTTTTTCTGTATGAAAGATTTCCTATGTCCTTTTCTGTGCCCCAATAATCTGATTTTCCTTCTTTTTCCTGATAAAGAAAGAAAGAAAGAAAGAAAGAAAGAAAGCATCTTTTATTCCTCTAAATAAACACAATATACATATATGAACAAATAATAATTATAAACAAACAAATATATGAACAAGTAAGAAGAGGAAAAGGAACCCTGACTCAGTATACAGTTGTGGTGCGGACCACAACACTGATATTCTGCCAGGGACCAGAAATTGAGAAAAAGAAAACAAAAAAACATTAACGCGGGACAATTCATAATACGATTACAATCCATGGCTGAAATTATTGCAAATTTTCTTAAAAATTTCATGACGATCGGCTAGGTGGTTAAGGCGTGAAAGCGTAACAAACAAACAAACAAACAAATCATCATCATCATCACCATCATAATCAGCCTGTGTCTCTTCACAGCTGGATATAAGCTCGTCCAAGGCTCACCACCACGCACGGTTCTCCGTCCCTCGCATCCAACCGCTTCCCACGAAGCCTTTCAGGTCTCCACTTGGCCGCAGGGCGTCCCATGCTGCGATTTCCAATTCGTGGCCTCCATTCGAGAACTCTTCTAATCCATCGGTTATCCACTCTGCGACAAATATGACCGACCCGTTGTGGCTATGTCAACAACCTACTTGGTTCTTCGGCAAATTTCAGAATTTCTGATCCAATCCATCAAAGGAACTCTGAGCATAGCTCGCTCCGTAGTCCGCCGAGCGACTTTAAGCTTATGGATCAGTCTTGCACCAGTCGACACCGTACGTAATCACTGGCAAGATACACTGATCATATAACTTGGTCTTCAGACATTGCGGCAGTGATGACGAGAACAGATGACGTAGCTTCCCGAATGCAGCCCAACCCAGCCGGATTCTTTCGCATTGTAATATTTCTAAGATGGAACTTTTTGTGATCTCAAATAGACCATATTATATGCGTAACCTCACAAAACACTAAGTGGGTAGATAATTGGTTAAATGTAATAATGAAACCAAATTGTAAAATCAGTCAATTCCTTTCACATGCATACATTCATTTTCAAAAAAGTAAAAATATAAATGTAATGTATAAATATTTTTCAAGAAAAAGCAACCCTGTAAGATTTCATTTAAAAAATGGAAAGCGTTTTTTTTTTTAATTTAATGAATTTAATGACAATTTTCAATTTGTTTACGAAAATCCAATTTGCTTTTTAGGGTTCCTAGGACCGAATAAAAAAGGATCACTCGTGTGTCCGTCTGTCCGACCATTCCCCTTCCCCCTTATTTCCGAAACTACTTAACCTAAAATTTTGAAAATAATACGGAAATTAGTTTTCTACTTATAGATTATAGGAAATTAAAATAACATGGTAAATCCCTCAATATCGTGCGGATAGAGATAACATCGTACGAAACCCTCTTCACGCGAGTTCAACTCGCACTTGTCCCAATATTTATGCTCTTGAGATGCAAACGAATACGTAGTTAATTTTTCCTAATATTACTTTCTGTTGAAACAAATACAATGCGCGCTTTCAACGAAAAAGATTTTTCTCGGTACAACATAAAATGTAAAACTTATTTATTAAAAATCCTAAAGAATTTTAAGGCGAAATGGAGACATGAGTTCTTATTTAAGCAGTACACGAAATATCCTTAAAGTGAAAGCAAAATGAAGATGGCATTTACATGAATTTCGTTTCATCACGATTATACTGCAAATTTGTCTCCATTTCATACTCCATTTTTTGTTAACTGAATTATGAGCGAACCTACCGACTTGCTCAAACTTTCAGACTAATAGAATTAAAAAAAAAACTTGCCTTATTTACCCTTACAATTATTATATATTTACATTATATTATTAACAAAATTATTTATTAAATGGAAATTTTGCCTACTGTAACATACTATTGTATATAACGCCTTTTGTACTATTGCTTATTGTTTCTTTCTTTTTCTCTATTCTTTTTATATCTATATAGTACAAATAAAGAGTTTAATAATAATAATAATAATAATAGCTGACTGACAAACTGACAAATTGCTGAAAATTAACACAATGAAAATAAGATTGTTAATAAAAGATTGATTTGAAAATAACCACGTTAGATGTTTCTCGTCGGTTTCTTCTGCATAGAAACAGTTTGGAACTGACGGTGCTCGATTAATTTACTTTTTATCGTGATTCGCGATCTATAAGTTCTACACGAATAATATCTATAACATCGCTCGGTCGGTTGCCTTCACTCCAAGATTCGTTTACCCGAACGCCTAGCCGCTACACTACAGATATACAGGATGATCAATCCAAATGGGTCAAATGGTCTAAATCCATTTGGTTTGATCACTCTGTATACAACTTCAGAAGACCGATCTTTTAGTCTATCCCACCTTTGTTTGTTCAGAGAAATGCCAACCATTCTCCTCCCCATCCCCATAGCTAGTTGAACGACTTGAAATTTGTGGACGAGATATTTCGTCAGAGTTTACGTCTCAGCGTCGTATGTCCCAACCGGCAGTTCGCTCTTATCTGTTTATAGACTTTAGTTTCTAGACATCATTTTGAGATCAATAAATAAGTAAATAGGAATTGTTATTTATAGAATTTCCAATAAACAGTTTTTATTGGTCATAAAAACATGTTTTATTTTAAACAGTTTAAATATAGTAGGAGATATTAAAGACTAGCTGTTGCCTGCGACTTCGCCCGCGTTGATAAATGAAAAATATGAAATCTGAAAAATTATTTGTGTATAACGCCTGATATCTTTACTGTGACGATGGTTGCGTCGCCATGGTGAGAGGGGTGCCCAATTTTTCATAATTTTAGATGATCTCTCGGGGAACTTTACATTTTTTTAGGATAAAAGTATCTTATATGTTAATCTAGGTAATAAACTATATGTGTGCCAAATTTCATCGAAATCTGTTGAGCCGTTTTTGCGTGGAGTAAAAAACATCCATCCACACATCAACATTATAATATTAGTAGGATTCGTTCATAAGTTTTGTTATAATTGCTTAGGTATATTTTATGAGAGACAGCAGTCCACGTTTCATTTAAATTTGCAGTGAAAATATGGAACACGTTTCATTTGAAAACGTTAATCCAGTTTCTCATTTCTCTCTTGACGTGTCGGTCGGTAGCAATATAATGGACGCCGCGCACTGCGGCATGTCCGCTTCGTCGCTTATCCGACCGACGACGACGAGACTAGATGAACATTTTCAAATATTTCTCACACTATATGCTATTTGAAAGTTCTCCATGAACTTTGGCTTTATGAAACGAGATGCGCTTCAGTAGCGGTGAACTTGCGTGTGAAATTTGAATTTTTAAGTGTCTTATAATATAATTCAATCGTTAAGGTTTTTCTTTATAATTTACTTTATGTTAGTCTAAAGTCCTACTATCTAAGTCTAAAGTCCTGGGGCCTTAGACAAAGTAGCATTCGCTCCGTAGCGATGCGATATCGACACTGTAACACGTGATAAACACGTGATACCTTGTCATGATTTCTTTGTCTCTGAGACGATAACGAACTTCGATATCGCATCGCTACGGAGCGAATGCTACTTTGTCTAAGGCCCCTGGTCGCTAGTTATTTTTTATTTTTATTCAACCTTTATTCAAACAAGACTTAGTTCCAATATCCTGGTTCTATTTGTGAAACCGTATTAAAATCCGTTTTTTTTTTAAATGTTAAACTCGACAGACAGGCTGACGGTCCACTTGATAGTAGGTACCTCCTATAACACAACAACACAAACAACGCCAAAGGTGCTGCAAGTGCGCTGCTGACAATAGTGGGATAGGGATTAGGAAGGGATAAGGAAATGGGCTCCTTTGCATGATTTAGAAGCAGTTAGCGGCCAACTGATCAGTTATAAACTTAAGCTACGCCAAGGGCCGGTGTCCAAATCTCCTTAGGTGGGGATAGGGCAATGGGCTTTGAAATCCCTTACTCACACATAGAACACAGTCTAGTCTTCTATGACGGAGTAGTTAATGACTCCATACACAGTCCTGCACTTTAGAACGAATTTGTATCTAGCAAACTTTGTAACCATACTTATGTTTTTTCTTTAGGTAATGTGTGTCCAATACTGGCCACCGAATAAAGATAAAGACGAGAGGTATGGCGACATCAGCGTGGGCATCGTCCAAGAGGAAGAACTCGCCAATTTTCACATACGCACATTTAGACTTTATAAGAGTGAAAAGGACGTAAGTAGATAAATTGAACTTGCTTATTGTGTAAATTTAATTGTAAAAATTGTGTGTTAGAATCAAATAAAAAGTACTTATGGTAACAAAAAAATATTTTCCGTTTATTAATAATCGAAAAATTTTATTGTTCCGTTTTGAATTTTGAAGTCAGTTCCAGTAAAGTCTTTAGTGTACTTATTAAAGTCATCAATACAACAGATGAGCCGGCATTAATCATAAGAAAACCTTCTCAAGGACACTGCGGTTTCAACATATTTGTCTTTTTTAGGTGGTAGTTGAAGAAAGATTTATACTGCAGTTCCACTACACACAGTGGCATTCCCATACCTGCCCATTCAGTAATGCATTATTGGAATTCAGAAGACGCGTGAGAGCTGTTGTAGGAAGGCGATTAGCAACTAACCCAGCAGCCGGACCTATGGTAGTTCATTGCAAGTAAGTGCATTATTATAACAAGATTCTTCCGCAATAGATTATTTGTTCTTAATTCATAATATCCATGATGACTGATTTTGACAAACTACTCTACGGTGTTGCTACGGTGTTGTTACGGTGTTTTCTTTACACAAAATAAATTTCATTAAAAAAAAATAAAGGTTTTGAAGGAAAAATTGATGTTTTAATTGATACAGTTTAAACTTTGCGCCAAAACGATAGAATAGCAATTTCTTAACTCCGGGAACAGTTTGACAGTTTACACAATTCAAACGACACGGTCATATTTACGAAATCGTGACCTCATTCGCTCTGATCGGAACATGGCGGATTGCTGTATTTTATATTTTTGTTTTATTGAAAATCTTACAGATATTAATCTTAATGTTTATATTAAAACTGGGTTTTTTTTAGAAAATTTTCAACATAATATATTATTCTTTAATTCTTTAATACCGTCACCATGCCTTTTTTTACATGGGAAAATCTGCAAGCTAGATCCCCGCCGACCATGGGGAGGTCGGTGGGGTATGTGGGACTTCTACCCACTAAAAACCCACGGTGCTTCCTTGCGCCGTCTATTTAAGGAAAACATGCGTCTACCTTCCCCGCCAGACGAGATCCGCGCACTTGCGGGCTCCACCTCCATCCGCGCCGTGGAGAGACGTGCCGGAAACACACAGCACGTCTCCCCTCGTTGCCCGGTGTTGTGATGACGGCGGACGACCCCACGTCTACCGCCTCCGGGCAAGGCGGCACGAGCCGCTCATACTCACCTCTCGCAGCTAGTCAACGAGGGGCTTCACCTCTGAAGCACCCCTTAACCTCTTCTCTGCGGCACAGCGTCGCAGGCCGCTTCCACCTGAAACTCTCAGATAACCCCTGCTCATGTGGCCGCTCTTCTCTACGGCATTAAGGGGGTTTCCACCTGACATTTCCACAGCAATCGCGGCAGTCCGAGAGACGGGCTCCACCTCGTGTTGTCGTCGCGGAAGGTTAAACCAAGTCGCGAAGCCGGGTGTTCACTCTTCCGGACGACTGCGGAGGGTGGTTACTAGGCCGGTCCCTTGCGACTGGGTCTTCTTCACCCCCCACAAGGCCACGATTGCGGTATTCTGCCAGATGGTCCTTTCCTGCCGTAGAGTTCCGTCTTCGCTTACGTTGCCCAACTACCACTGAGCGACAGAGCCATCCAAGAGAATCCGTCCGCTGCGACCCGCGCCGGTCCTCATGCGCAAAATCTAGACCCATACCTCGGTACGACGCACAAGGACCAGGGGTGCCGTCTCTCACCGGCCACGAGTACGGATCCTCTGCCCAGCGAGCGGTGACCGGCGAAGTCCAACTGGCAATTGGAGCCTTCCAACGTTTGCTCCGCCACGAGCTCCGATGTTCGGAGCCCGCTTGGAGCACTCACGGCTATGCCTTCTTTGTTCCCCAACGAGAATCCGATCAGTCAAACGAAGTCCGGTGACTCCACCGACCCCCGCAACCGCCCGGATTGCCGAGGGTTAAGCGCCCCCACCACGACAAGGTCCTGGAACACCTAGAGAGGACCGTCGCCTATTACAACGTGATGGTGTCACTAGGCAACAAACCACAGACAAAAGTGTCGTCACTATGCGACAGACGTCAAGTTAACGGGCGCGAATGGTTGTATCCGTTTAACAATTAAGTAACATAAATCTCTACTTTACTCACATATCTTAAAGTTGAATTTTAATTGACTTAATTCCCTATCTCTCTTGACTATTTAATATTGTAAGTAATTTTAGTGATTTATTAAAAAAAAAGAATGAATTATGTTTCAGATAAAATTTTAACTAATTACTAGTTTTTATGGTGTTATTTTGTAAAAAAAAAACAAGAATAATAAAGTTACATGTATACTTTAATTACATAAAGTTACACCAATGATAAAATACTAATTGTACTTAGGTACTGAAAACGATTTACGATTTATTATAATTTATTTGTGAATTTGAATTAAGTTCTTGTTATCTATTGTTATAATTAGCCTTGACTATCTTTTGATGATATTTAAACAAATCTATTTTTTCCCTTGATTTTTTAGTGACGGTGGCGGGCGGTCAGGTGTGTACTTGGCAGTTGATGCCAATTTAGAAATGGCTGAAGAAGAACACTGTTTTGACGTTTTTGGTTACCTGAAGAGACTCAGACAATCAAGAAAGGGCCTTATAGAAAATGAAGTAAGAACTTTAGAACTTTAGAAATACTGACGAATGAGATACTTTTTTCGTTACAACAAAAAAACTAACATAACTAACTCAAAACATATTAGACCAGATATATCTGTTTATTCTGAAACAACATTCACAATATTGCAGCGGGAATTTAGTCAAACCAACAGCAAATTTAAAGGATTTTCTGTTATGCAAATTCACTTATTCTACCATTTACTCTGCTTCCGTATATTTTGAACGGCAGAATATTGCAGGAAAATTATAATGTTCGTTGTTCCGGTATTATGTTTTGTACCTGCGTTACGTGTTAAAATAAAAACTAGTGACCCACCCCGGTTACGCACGGATGCAAATTATAAACACAAACCTTCCTCGTGTATCGCTCTTTCACTAGTTTATAATATCTAGTTTATAAAACTTTGTTTTATAATATGTATTGAATACTATCCCGAATCCCGTATATCTCGTAACTAAAGTTCTAAATTACATTGAAAGTTAATTTATATATTAACGTATATAGATATGTGTGTGAATAACTTAATTATTAAAACTTATATAAGTAATAATAAAAAGTGTATTATGTCAGTTCCGACGCACGTAGTTTACTCCTGTAAACATGTAAAATTAAATCTATCTTCTATATATAAAATGAATCCCCATTTCCCTTGGTCACAGCATCACGCGTGAACGGGTAGACCGATATTAATTCGGTTTTCACTAATGGAGAGAGGGATAAACGGGGAATGTTTATGGATATAAAAATTACACCCCGGGCGAAGCCGGGGGCGGGTCGCTAGTGTATAATAAAATATTATTTAGTTACATTCTGCATACTCAGATGTCACGTGTTCCAACAAAAGTTATGTTAGTTACTTTCGGTGTATACTTCGTTTTATAAGTCCACATAGTTCATTTTTTTTTTGCGACAGATGTCGTTGCGCCGGCAGTTTATAACGCGAAATCGTTTCGTTCTCCTCAACGCGGTCTGCACTTCATACAAGATTGCGACGTTTGCTTTTATAAGCCCAGAGAACAGATTTAGGGAACATAAATACATGCGACATCTGTCGCACAAATGTCTAAGTGACAGATAACGTAAACACTGTTTAGTTAACGCTTGTATTAATTTTACTCCTCATAAAATTTTCATACCGGGGGCCTAATATGAAAATCGATTCTTCAAAATCTATATATGTATATATAAATTAATCCCTATTTCCCTTGGTCACCGTATCACGCGTGAACGGGTAGACCGATTTTAATTCGGTTTTCACTAATGGAAAGAGGGATAAACGGGGAATATTCTTTTATATAAAAATGCACCACGAGCGAAGCCGGGGGCGGGCCGCTAGTATTTATTATAAAACAATCATAACACAAACAATTTGTTTAGGAATGAGTAATGAACATACTGACAATTGATGCTACCTGCCTTCGAAACAAAAGTAACACCAGGAAGGTCGCAAGGGCGCTGCTTACATTGAAAATATTCTCGTAAGAAAGGGAACAAGGAAAATAGGCACTGGCATTTCACAATAGTGTTCTGTGAGGGATGTTTATTTCACGGTCTTAAACAGGCTGTGAAATATTAACAATTGAATCTTTAAATGTGATGTCTCCTTTTGAAATATTAGCATGTATTTCGATGCGTGAGTAAAGGATGCTACAAACACAAATTCCTCAAAGCTCTTCGACTCTCTAATACTTCGACTCTTCGACTCTATTGTTTTCTCTCTTTCTATCGTTGTTGCACATGACTTTAGTCTTTTGTGAGGGGTGTCTACAGTCGGTTGATTGGCCACTAAAAATTGAGTTTTAATTGAGCCGCACTTTTGCCTCACAGGAACAGTACAAGTTCGTCTACGACACTTTGGAGGAGCATGTCGTTTGTGGGATTTCCTGGTTCCCAGTTTCGGAACTGTCACAGAGATTGAAGCAGAAGTCGCAACGGGAACCCGTTACAAAGTTGAACGAATACCAAAGAGAATATCAGCAAATCTGCAAGCAAACGCCTCGTTTCACGATAGGAGACTGTGCTGGCGGCCACAGAGGAGATAATCGCGAGAAAAACAGGGATGTCTTAGTTGTTCCACGTAAGTATACCAATCTTCATCATCATCATCTCAGCCGTAGGACGTCTACTGCCGGTCATAGGTCTACCCCATAATTTCTAATAGGACCAGTCAGAAGCAGCCTGGATCCACAGTGGACCCGCGGCCCTTATTAGATCATCTGTCCACCTTATGGATGTACGTCCTACGCTGCGCTTAGTATATATATTGCTTGCCTTAGACTAGTTCTTTATAACTCATCATATATTGAACAGACAACTCCTATATTGGAAAAAATTCTAATATAATGTATTGCTTGTTGTAAATTACAATACGGTCTGACTATCATGGTATTGGAACAGACTTTGTAAAGAATTTAAAAATAGATACAAATGAATTCAAATTGAAATGAAATGGTTCAAACAATTTGACTGTCTAACACACTTGTTCAGATCAGAGCCAATTTAAAAAAAGTTAATTTCCAAAGTAGACCCTGTCGGGACTCGAACCCGGAAACCCTGAGTTTAAGCCAAACACTTTAACCACTAGTCCAATGGGCTCGTTCATTCCATCAAACACGAGCGCTGTATGATTCGACCCGGGTCAACAAAGCGGCATTATCTGGATTGAATAGAAGGTTACACAATATTTGGGACAAGGGTTTTAATCGGTTGGTGCTTATTAAAATTTTATGACAAAGAAAATCAAAATAAATTTATACTCTTTGTCTCAATAGCTACAACAATCATTTCGAAGGCACTAAAATTGTATCTATTATAATTTCTAAAAAAATGTAACCCTATATATTTTATGTATAGCTGTTATTGTGCTAATTTTATTTTATATCGGCTGTTTATTGTAAATGTCTCGGTTTTATTGATAAATATAAATAATATAAATCCTTTATTTATACATGTTTAATTTAATATAATTTTAAACTAATAAATGCTCTATAAAACCGAAAACTTCAATAAGTCCAATTAGTATCATCACTATTTGTAGATGCTCAAAAACTTGCAACCCAGGAAGTGTCAAATTACTCCTGAGGGTGACTAAATGAGGGTGACTTAAGATAAACGGATATCCCAGTTTTTCTTAATAATGGACATCAGTATAATAGCCTCCTATGATTCAATCTCTATTCAAAAAGAGGGTGTAGGAATTCTTAATTACGGCTTTATTTTGTTTCAGCGGATAACTTCCGTCCCTACCTGACGTCCTTTCAAGGGAACAATTTTACAGACTACATTAATGCGGTATTCGTCGATGTAAGTTCAAATGTTACATTATACAATTCACGATATGAAGTTGATTTATAACCTTGGTTAATATAAAACGTGATTCGCATGTTTTACAGAAAGTTTATGGAACTGAAGTCAATAAAATATCGTCTTTATGTAGGGTTGCCATAACTACTAGGAACCAATACGGGACCTTTTCTCTTTTGATGCCCAAAACTCATAACACATTCAACGCCGACACTCGGCTTTTCAACTACTCCATAGATAACATGCATTTGTACATAGTGAGAGAGAAGCTATGTGTTTTTTCTATTAGATACCCTCTGATTTCAACCGTAGTGGCTATTGAAAGCCACCATATCGTCCACCGGCCTCACCTCTCATCTATGCGCCCCCGCACGCCGCCGCGCCGCCGGTCGGACAGGCGCCCGCTTTACTCATTCCGTAATATTTTGTCAAAATACGGGGTATTTTTTTTTAATGTTAAGATCGGCAGACAAACTGACGGTCCACTTGATGGTAGGTGGCTACCGTCGCCTATAACACAAGCAACGCCAAAGCTGCTGCAAGTGCGTTGCCGACTACAGTAGGATTAGGAACAGTAGGATAAGGAATTGGAAAATAGGCTCTGGCACCCCTTACTCACTCACCGAAACACAACAGCACACGTGCTGTTATTTCACGGTGGTCTTCTGTAAGGGGGTGGTTGTGTGCCCTGCCACTACTTTCCAGATCCAGACGAGAGACAAATTTGAAAAATTCATTTTTTCAAAGTTGGCTCTGCCGGGAATCGAACCCGGGAACCCTAGAACAGAGCGTTAAGGCAAGCACCCTAACCACTCATCCAACGGGCATGTAGTAATACGGAACGGGATGGTCAAATACGGTGACAGTCCCGTATGAGTATATACGGGCCGTATAGCAACCCAATCTTTATGGGATATATTCTTGAAAATTATATTTGTGCTCTTATATACAATGATAACATTAATTTTATTAATTATTACAATGCACACAGGGTTATACAAAACCACGAGAGTACATAGTGACCGAATGGCCTTTAACCAGAACTCAGGGAGAGTTTTGGTCTCTGGTGTATGACTATGAATGTGCAGCCGTCGTCATACTTTGCGTGCCTCCTAAAAATTCAGTAAGTCTTATCGTTTTGCTTATCCTAATTTCCTAAGTAATATTATAAATTTTAATATGAGTTTGTGACGCTTTCACGCCTTAACTACTGGACAGATCATCATAAAATTTTGATTACATATTTACAGGATACAGAAAAGGATGTAGGGTACCTTTTATCCAAAAAAAAGTACCTACTACTTCCGGTGGATTAAGATTGAATATAATATGTTTTAACACCTAAGAAATTGGGGTGCAGATGATGTCGCATTCGAAAGCTAGTCTATATTTTCTCTTTATAATATTATAAAGAGAAAATATTTGTATGTATGTATTTTTGTATGTTTGTAATGTATAAACTCAGAAACTACTGGACCGATTCTAAAAATTCTTTCACCTATAGAAAGCTACATTATCAGCGAGTGACACAGGCTACTCACCCTCTCCCATCTCACCCCATTTACCCCCTCCATACAAATGTATGTTTGTAATGAATAAACTCAAAGACTACTGGATCAATTTTAAAAATTCTTTCACCTACAGAAAGCTACATTTTCAGCAAGTAACATAGGCTACTCACCCTCCCGCTATCTCCCCCCTTTACCCCCCTCCACACAAAATTGCGGTTTTTTTACGAATAATATTTTATAAAGAGACGCAGACGAAGTCGCGTACAACAGCTAGTAAATTATAAAGTCCTATTGACTGAATAACTGCTATAAATAATTTTATTTTAATGGCTACGCTTGAACGGACTACAAAATATGTTTGTGTTGTAATTTTTGTTATAATTATACTCCTGATGACTTTAATTTCATCGAGAGCTGATTGATTTAAATTCATCATTAATTTCATTAATTCTTTTATGAATCATTGTGGAACTTTACAGCTAGGTAATAATAAGAATAAAAGAAGCATGATCTGAATCTGCCTTAGAACTGATATGCAGACTAAACAAATAATTGATTTAGGTTTTATTTAGTTATAAGTTTATTTAGTTTTAGGTTTATTATACAAAATTAATTGTACATTAAATATTTATATATGTTATACATATAATAACATCGTAAACGAGCCGAATCTGTACCCTAATAATTTATTTGTATTAATGTTAAATTAATACAAACATATCTGGGCATTATTCAGGATCCACATACTGTGTTTTTAATAAAACCCGACATGAGTAAATTTTGGCAGATATAGGCTTTCCTGCGTCCGGTTTGAGCCCTTTAAGCTACACGTTGTAAACGAGTTTGTGTTTTATTATAAAGCATAGCAGTTACTAGCCTAGCCTAGCATTTATCCAATAAATAAGAGCTTACTAATAATTGTACCTTGACTAAAGATTTTCAACTATATAGATCGGGAAAGACGAAAGAATCGGGTAATGTGACATTTAGAACCACGTGGTATAAAATCGCTTAATCCATCATGATTTCGGCGCCATGGCTATCCTGATTACGGCGATCAGGATCAATATTTATGTAGGAAAATTTTCCTAATGCCCTCTCTATACGTTCTATATATTTTATTTTTTTGACCAGAAAATTTTTGTTGGTAAAAATAGGCCGATCAATACAAATACATATATTTTCTTTGCAGCAACAATACCCACCGTTTTGGCCAGAGGGACGACACCCCAAGAAGTATGGGCCAGTGTTCACGATAGATCACGTATCACACAATCACTACACCAACATTAAAACGTGGATATTTCGCATCAACAAGAAGGTATTTTTTTTTTTTGTTATTTTATTATCTTTAAAGACAAATATTAATTTAAAAAAAAACATACATACTGTATATTATACTTACTTGCACAATGTTAACTTATGTTAATTATATTTTAAAAACTTATTAGATAAATAAATAAGTTACAAAAAAATAAAACTTTAAAAGCAATTAAGAATAAATCAATTGTAACTTGTTTTTTAGAACCAATTGTCTTTATTGGATTACTATCACCTATTTGAAAGCAGCGCTGTCATCAATTTCAACAGAATCTTTGCTCCCAAAATCGTAAAGAGATTTTATTAAATAAAGTTTTTATTAATACAGTGGCAACAATGACTTTATTTTCGTATTTTGCTCGTATTGCATTGGGACCCATTATATTTTTCCAAAGATGTTATTTTTCTTTTGCTCGTGTTTTTACGCTTGTCGCCACTCTGTATCACCGTAAATCCTGTTCTCTCTCGTCATTCATTTTACTTACAAGGAAAACACACGAAAAACCTCCCTACCGAATACGTTTCCTTTAACACGAATTGAACAAACGAAACTTTGAGATATAGCGACATAGTTACGCATATTCTCCGTCTATGCTTCAATCTCTACAGAAACTACGACAGATTTTTACGGGAAATTCTGTGATTTACGATACATATAATATGTTAATAATGTTGCAAAACATACAGAGAGTTTTTTATTTCTTTTTTTGTAATAAAATTAAACTATAAAAACTAAAATATTTTTATTTTTATAATATTTTTGGTAGATAATTATATGAAATATTCATCACAGAATTGCTTGCATTTAATTATTTTGGTAACTTATCAGAAGTCTATATAACGATTTTTTCAGTTCGCTAATCGCTGAAAGAGCATTTTATTGTAATTAAAAGACAAGGCAAATGTAAGTCAATAAAACAAATAATTAATCAAATATTCTATAGAAGAAAAGCTATAATTAAGATTAAATTTTCGAATAATAAGTATCCATTTATTCTATTTGTCATCCGCCATGCATTTGTGATGAATCATTGTTCACGGTAAAGAAAGTGACGATTTTTAATTTGCAAATGATTTCACTTCTAATACAGACCAAAAGCATTCCTAAAGTATAAATCTATCCCTAAAGCAATTTCATTTTACTTATTCTTCATTATTTAGTATAGTTTTTAAGCGTTCAAATCTATGGCATTACTAACGTTACAATTTTTTCATATGCTAACAGATAGTTTCGTTGACTGAGCTAATGGCTGGTGTAAAAGCGCCACCGAAGACTGTACAGTTGTTCCAACTGACGTGTTGGCCAATGGGCCACAAGGTGCCCACCTCAACCAACTCATTGGTGGAACTGATGAATATGGTTGAAAGGTGGCGTCAGCGCACCGACTACGGGCCCGTATGCGTCGTATCACCGTAAGTATCTCTGACCAATGATGTAATCCAATTTTTTATGGTTTCAAATAATAACTTATGTAATTGTTACAAGGAACATTTTCTGGCAGAATAAAAAACTGTGATCTTATTAATATTCAGATAGTATTGGACCTTTCATTTATTATTACTACTATTAAATTATGATAGTAGTAATGTAGTCCACTGCTGGACAAAGGCCCCCCCCCCCTCCCCCCAATTATACAAAAGGACTGATCAAAAGCGGCCTGAATCCATCATCGACCCTCGACCTTGTCAGGTCGTCTGTCCACCTTGTGGGTGGACGTCCTACGCTGCGCTTGCTGGTCTGTGGCCCCCTCTCAAGAATGCAGTGGCCATCGACTCTTCGTACTATATTTCTTGCCCACTGCCACTTCAACTTACTAATCCTCCGAGCTATGTACGTAACTTTTGTTCGTCTACGAATCTCATTAGATACTGATTAGATCTCGCAGTGGTAATCCCGAGTATAGCCCTCTTCATAGCTCGTTGAGCGACGTTGAGCGTTCTTACGAGGCCCATAGTTAGAGACCACGTTTCAGCACTGTTGGTCGAAAACAGTTGTTTTAAGACACTGAGGAATTTAAGATGAGAAGATAGCAAATATAAGCTTGTGGTAAAAGGCCTTACAATTAATTTTATTGGTGGTACACCACGCAATAAAATAAATTGTAAGGCCTTTTACCACAAGCTTATATTTGCTATGTAGGCTTGTGCTATGGGATAATCATACAACGGACAGGGGCCGACACCCTGCATATCCAGATCAGAGTCAACTTTGAGAATTTATTTAAATTGACCTTGTCGGGGATTTAACCCGAGACCCCTGGGTAAATGGGTTCGTATGAAATTTAATATATATTTTTGATGTAGGGACGGTCGCAGTCGTGCCGGCGTATACTGCGCTGCGAACGCGTGCATTGAACAAGTTATCCAACACGGGGAAGTGGATGTATTCCAAGCAGTCAAAACTGTTCGTCGCCACCGACCACAGCTTGTTGAAAACATGGTGAGAGTACAGGATTTTTTTTCTTATAAAACTAATTTATTGACACAAAATTCATACGTTTAGTACTTACACATATAGTTATTTACAATATGAACGATATTAAAATATTTATTTATTTTTTCTTAGACTGAATACAAGTACTGCTACGATCTCGTGCTACACTACGTGTTGCACTACTTGAATAAAGATATGAATGAGAAGAAGTGAGAGTGCGAACTTAAGGACGAGCTCTGGTTCATTGAGTTTGGTCGCGGCGCGGCACTGCCAACGACACCCGAGGAGCACAGCCCATCGGCACCGTCGCGGGAGAACAAGAGACCCGCGCGGCCGCGTCGAGGCTTGTCTCTGGATCGTTTGCTGCCAAACGCAACACGTCCGCAACTGCCGCATGCGGTCACACTTGAAGCACCTCGTCGGCCGCGTCGGGATCGCCCACCTTTGCGTCGTTCAATACGTCTCGAAGACGACGATGCAGCTGCGGAAGAACGTCGTCGTGCTTTCGGTCGAGGTCCTCGTGCCCCTTCTTTCGATGAGGGCGACGCTAGCGATGAACACGAAGCCGACCACGAGCACGAATGCGAATGTATTCGCAGTTCGCTTGAACGTTCAGGACCCTCAGCCGACACTCCCGATGAAGATTATGAACCGGAGCTCGCCACCTCTTCGCCGCCTACCGACCACCAATTGGAAGAACCACGCCCACTCCGTGGTGTCTCCTCAGATCGTGCACTAGTCGACCGCCGCGACGGTTCACCAGCGATTCGCGGCCCGTCACGCGCTCACTCTCAAGGTGTATTCGAACGCCGCCTACCCAAAATCTACAAAGTTGGCCTTATGGATAAATCGAAACGAGCCAGTTCCAGTGCTTTATATGACCGTGCAGATCACTCGCCTACGGAAGCGTTTTATAACGCAACGGGTTCCACAAGACTTAGTTCGCAGGAGCTCTTTGAGAAATTTTGCTCGGAAGAATTCACGTCTTTGTACGGCCGCGAAGACAATCGACGTCGACGTCCGCCTCATTCCAAGTCGACAGGTAGTAGTGGATCAGATGTAAGACACGAAAGAACTTGTTGTCGCCGACCACCCTGCGGTTCACAGCCTACTCTGACCCGTCGACACATCTGTCGTGCCCCGCGTTCTGATCGCTCTACAGACTCTGAAGACACTTCACCACGTCCGTTACAAGACGACCCACAGCTTGCCGACGATTGCTCTCGTTCAGCACCTTTACTGAGTCCAGATAGATTCGAGGCGCGATTCACATTCGATATCTCGGAACGCAGCGAAGCACCTTCCCTTACGAATCGAGACGAAACACCTTCAGATGCAACAGAAACTCGTAATCTTACACTTTATGAGGAACCACATTCAGATCGTACTAGTATTTGTGAGCTTTACGATGCAGCATTTTCTTCCCATCGGCCTTCTTTCCGGCGAGATAGTTGGCGGCGTGGACATATCGATTTAAGTACGCTTGATTTTCGTGCCATTGACGATGAAAGTCCATGCATCAGTCGTCGAGAATCACAGCGTAGCGTCGAAGAAACACTACGCCAAAATTCAGAAACTCGAAGTTGGGCATCTGATTCTGTTTTCGCAACGCCAGAGAAACGCGCCCCTGATACTTCACCGTCATCCGCTGACACGAGAAAATATATGACAGCACAGAGTGATTCTATACAAGCAGATTCCGCTGCAGCGGACAGCTCAACAATTGGCGACACAACTATTATAGAAGAAGAACAGAACAGCGTAATAGAGCGATCAGAATATGCTTTGGCTTTGAAACTGGGGCGCATCGAACTAGACGACCCATCCGATCAGCCGGATAGCGGGAAATTGTCGCAGGGAACTGAAGATTTGGAGAGTGAAAGGCCTTCGAGGCCGGAAAGCTCGAAATTGTCGAGTAGACCGTCTATGCATAAGCTAGAACCGATCGAGCCGGAAAGACTGTGCGGTGGAGGTGATGTTGACGCAGGGAGTCTGCAGTTTGTGCGCTCAAGGCGTAGACCACGCAGCGAGCCCCGTCGCACCGCACGGTGCTTCCCGCTCTGATGGCGCGCAGCGGCGTCGGCACCATTGCCGCGCCGCAGCCGACGCTGTACCCCTCTCCGTCGTGCCTTTCTTCCGCTTGCAATGCACTGTCACCCTCCTTCAACCTTTTCGACTTTTCAACCTTTTCCATAACCTTTTCGACGAACTAGACGCTGGAACGGTCCCCGAATTATTAAAAAGGTTTAAGAAAAACTTTAACTCTTCTTGATCAATAAATTTGCACCCATTCAACGCTATAAGACCATCTGTTTTCGATGTCAATACTCCATTTCACGTGACAAAAAAAAATCAAAAGAAGGAATATATAGGTTCTAAACGTTTTGAGTTATTTTACTATCTGAGATAAAGCGATACAGCATAATTTGCCAAATTTATAAGTGTGATACAAATTAGGTGATTCTACTAAAGTGATTCCACTGACTTCTGTTAAAATAATTACTGTTACTGTTTTAAAATAATTAAAACATTTACTTGAAAATGAATTTAATTAAAGTGCTCAGAGAGTAAGTAAACACCTGTTTTCTAATTTTCATTTTTCTTTACTCAAATGAAATTGAGTTACTTTCATAAATAAATTAGACGCTGAGTTCCTCGTCAAACTGGTGAGGAGTCCTTTGTAGGTATAGTTTAGCGGACTCCGACGAAGAAAATTCTTTATTTTAGTCTTCGTCCTTTACCAAACCACAAACTGCCAAATTTCTAAATGTCATATAAATAATTTTATACTTCGTTTAGTGTAGCAACATTTAATTACTGTGGTATTTAAGGTAGACCGCGCTTAGGTCGGCTACGAGAGTAGAGCGTAGATTCTAAATCTCTTAGATAGAAATTGATCCCGAGCGCCTCAGGGCTTCGGTAGCAGTCCATGACTGACACAGGGTCATCGTATAGCTGTTATTATTACTATTTAATAACTTATTCTGTGGAATGCTTGTAGGTGACGTCCTCACTTCAGATAAGAAACATCGCATAAATCAGCGTAGAAACATTCGATAGAAGCAATTGACTAAATTAGATGGCTTTAGATTTTCACCTACTTAACGACCGAATAATTAAATAGTTTCAACAAAACAGTAGATTAATACTTAAATACTTTTCTTTACAATAACCAAAATAGCTTGTATGTTTGAGAAACTCCCAAATTTAAAAAATATTCTTTCCCGTTGTTAACCTGCAAAAGTAATTTGAAATATGACAATTGAGTTATTTTATTAATAATTACGATTCTTAAGGGAGGTCGAACAATTTTATTATTATTATTTATTTATTATTACAAAAAATAGATTTGAACGTGTTACGTGTGACTGGACAGGGTTGCATTCCAATAACTAAAGAAAATTTATAGGGGGCGTTTCTGAGGATGTCCCCTATTTTGGCCTGTGTTTTAGATGTAGAAAATTCTAACATTGTTGACTAGATTGAGGAGATATTTGAGTGGGTTATAGATAGAGAAAAATTAATTTCCATTTTCCAAAATTACTTAGCGAAACCTATAAAATTTACATTTTAAATTGTAAATAGAAAATAATGAATCTTTCGATCTCTAATAACTTTATTGACAGTCATTTGAATGTAACACTTCATTTAATTTAAGGGGTGTTTATTTTAAATGTTTTGGTGTTTAAACGAGCATTGGTGTATAATGGTAGGCTTATTCCAGTACTTAAATTTAATGTTTTCATTTATCTATCTTGTAATAATAAATAAGCTCACCTATATTCGTTAGCAGTAAACATTAATTTGTATGCCATATTCTATAATATTATGTATAAATGTTACTTTTATAGCAAATATTATGTGCCAATTATTGATGAAATCAAATTTTTATTGTACGCTAGCAAAGCGTTTGAATATTTTTTAATATTATAAGGTTTTGTCCTTTTTAGTGGATAAGAAATTTGAAATATTATTTACAAAATATGTTTACATGAGATGTTTTTAATATTTATCAATTATATATATATTTTTAGAAGATTAACTAATATGAAACAATGTAATTATTATTGTTCTTCCAGTGTGTATAATGCCTAATCTCAATTGTGTATATTTTACCCATAACCGCTATTATTTGTGTAATGTGTATTCTTTTGTCGTGGTAGCCAAAAAATGTTGCAGAACTATAAAAACTTGTTAAGTTTGATGTTTAGAATATCCAATCATTTGAAAAAAATTCTTAATAATAATAATGAAAATAATTTTGGAATTGGTCTTGGAAATTTGGAATGCGTACGTCTAGATTTTCAAAATTTTGCATAATTTTCCAGTAAGTTACGCCGCGCATTAACACAGTAAAAATTCTGTTTATTAAGATTATATTTTTTGAAAAAGGCCAATCTTTGTAAATATTTCTAGAATGATTGCAAAGATACATTTTATTTGTTAATTGGAATCATATTTACAAACTTCTCAACTCTCGGAACTTTTGCTGAAATAGAAATCAATTTATGACGATTTCAATTTCTAGCTTGGATTGACTAGTTTTATATTTTTATTTATTGACAGAGTCAAATAATAAACCCATAACATCAAAAGACTTTCGAGATTTATATATATATATATATATATAATGTAGAGCGCTGCGATATATAAAGCTTGTCCACAATATTATTTTGTTTTGATATCCATTTTACTTTTGTGAAACTATTGCATAAGTTTTACATAATACTAGCTGTGCCCGCGGCTTCATCGGCGTGGAATTCAGATTCTTTCTCTGTATCAGTAAAAATCGATTCGAAGTTGTAACCATACGTTCAAAATATATGCAGCAAAAAGCAAAAATCACGTCTATTAAATACTTGTCAATATAAACTTGCTGATTTTGATAAGTATTCATAATTTTGTTGATAATATCACCAATAAACATTAAACATCACCTAACGATGTTTTTTTAATACAAAAAGTAGTTTTTGTGGCTTAAATATAAAAGTTAGACATATGCTGTCCCTGACTTTTTTGTAGGCATTATCAAGCTCTAGTCTCTCACCGTTACAGCAGCGTTTGAAAGAAACCTTTTCGTTCGACCGTTTCCAAATTCGATTACCATGAGAAAGCCTTTTCATTTACGATAATAATAAATAGCTATCCTGAAATTCTGTTCTAACAATTGGTAAGATTTTTTTAAATCGGATGAGTAGTTTCGAAGATTACCCCCACATTATCTATTTGGGGGTAATCTTCGAAACAAACAAACAAACATACAAATTTTACCTTATCATAATATTGGTATATATTTAATAAAAAATATATAGAAAAATATAAAGTTCTATATATCTTTGTATAAATTTGTTATTTTTCTGTCAAGACCTCAAAATTGTGCCCGGTTCTAATAACATTGTATTCCATAGCAGCTTATCACTTCTGTCTTTTATACAAACAATTAAACAGCTACTCTTTGATACTTGAACATAATTTTTCATTTATCAAAAACTACATAATATGTTTTAGCAGAGATTGTAAAAAAAATACATATTCCTAAAAATGATTCCTCCTAATGATCATGATTGAAGAATTTTGTTATGGTTACCAATTGGTTGTTATGGTCTTTTTGTAGTCTCCACTTAAGAACTTCCTAGCCTCAGCGGCCATCGTCGGCTCTCTGTACTGTGTCTTACCCTTTGCCACTTCAACTTACTAATCCGTCGAGTTATGTCGGTAACGTTTGTTTGTCTATGAATCTCTTTATTCCTGGTTCGATCATGAAGACTAAAAATAAGTATTCCCCCTCCATAGCTTGTTTGGCGACATTGAGTTTTCTTAACGCCGATCATAGACACACTTTTAGGCGCCAAATTTCATCACTGGTAACACACATTGGTCGAAATTTGCATGTCATTCTTGCTTCGAAAATCGGATTAGGATTATGACCAATTTTAAAGTTTTAGTTATATATAGTTCAACTCATCTTGGCGCACGGTGCTATATGTGTGTAAGGCTTGTATATAGTCGCCGTTACGAAAAGTTGTAAATTACGTAAACAAATATTCAGGAGTTCACAAAATTTGCATCGAATAATAATTGAATCGGTCATTTCAAAAACCTCTTAAGTCACATTTTTTCCAATATGCTTTTTTTGCTGAAAATGGTTTCTTAAAAAGAGATGCGTATCAAGATAGCATTCTGGAAGAGCATATGCCATTTTATAAGAACATTTTTAGATGACCAACTGCAAACGTTGAAGATAATCCAGATGAGAATGATGGAGAATATTACTATGTACCATAAATATATTAAAACATGGCAAATTAATACATGTAAAATGACAATAAGATTATTTTTAAGTGTAATTCTCAATTATAACCCTATTTCTCGCTAAAACAACATAAGTCAAGAACTGTTTTTCAAGTTTTTTTCATTATGTCTAATAATAAGCCGTAAAGGTTATTCGCTATTTTAATTTTTTACCACTCAAATACTAAATTGATCATAAAAATGTCCTTTAAAACTCATTTGTTTGTGTATGAAACAGTTTTTATTGATTTCTGAAAAATTCTAATTAAGTGACTTATGAGGTTTTTGAAATGACTGATTCAATTATATGTAACACAATTATATGTAAACTAAAAAAAAATGAAATAAAAACCAAAATTAGCAATAAAATCTTAACCTAATTCTCAAGTAACCCCATGCGCATTTTAAACTCCAATGACATATGAGTATGACTCGTCAAAATTGCGGACCAAATCTTTCTTTATAGCCCAGTTAAATTAAGATGCTTGCGAGCGTCGAAGTATGCGCTATACAGACACGTTCCTTGATAATTGCTACATAATTTACAGCTTCTCGTGACGGCTGCTATAGATACAGTGACGTCGTGTGCGAGACAAAGAAGACATCTGTTGCGTCATTGTCATACAAATAAAAGTTGTATATTTACAAGTAGATGAGATGGAACTAGGTATACATTATTTGACATTATCGTTTGTGAGACCGGTTTACCTACCCATTTTTCTAAAAGAGAGTGTTAATTATATACTAATCTTTTAAGCGTACTCTTCTTATTCTCTGGGTTTGTTAAATTTTTGTTATTGTATTTTAAACTTGTTTCACTTATTATTTGCAACCAATAATAATAACATTCTAAAATATAGAAATTTCATTCCTAATTGTTAATGACTAGATTGTACTTAGGTCACAGAAATACTAGCCAATAAATGTTAGGTAACACAGACCAAGTATTTTTTTCAACGAATAGAGGTTCAAAAAATGCTTAGCAATCATATTGAAAAGCTCCACAAGATTGATGTAGATTAGTTTGCTTTTTTAAATTTTATAATAAATTATTATTATTCCATTTTCCTAATAGAATTGCATAAAATAGGAATTATTTTAAGTGAAGAATTATAACGCACAACCGTTCAGTCCCTAAACCGTTAGGAAATAATAATATTTTAAACAAACGTTTTGTATGTCATTATACCTTTTGTAATTCGAAAAAGGAATATTTCAAATATATTTTTTTGTGCTTTTTATAAACAAAATAAATGCAGGAGACTCATCTTTATTTAAGAGTCAGATAAAAGCTATCACCAAATTATATTTCATTTAAATTTGAAATAACGAGTGATTTCTTTATGAAGTTGACACTGGAGTTTAATATTTTTTTTACTTAATTAAGTTTTAATGCGGCACATAAATTATGTGACATCAAATCGGTAATTTTTCGCATAATATTATTAAGTTTCTGCGAACCACGATAACTATATATAACAGTGAGTTAGTCAATTCGATTTTAATAATAATATCTAAAAAACATTTTCTTTTTGAATACATAAAGGTATTTTACATACTATAACTTTAGATAAGCAAAATAAGTAATAAGTATAATCGTATTATATGTGCCCTAAACTTAGTAAAAACATTTTTATAGTGACTTTTTATAGTTGGGCTTCGCAAATCTGGTCGCAAATTTTATGATGATTTATTATTGACGTGTAGATATTTTAGAAATGTAGATATTTATGTGTTAATTTTTTATATATAAAATATATAAGTGTGCTAGAATTGGTTCAGTTTATAAAGCTGAGAACAAACCACGTTTTATTTGAATAAGAGGTAATATTTTCGTTCAGTCGCCATTTTGAAATATTTAAGTAACACACTTTTGCGTATGGAATCCAAAAATGCGTTACATGAATTTGAATTTTTGTATGGACATTTTTAATACATCAGTTAAGATTTTTTTTTTAATTATATAATTAATTAAAAATCGATTACCGTTTTAATGTTGTAATATGCTTTGTTGTAAGTTAGATTTTTCATGTGGACCATTATTCGATGTTTTTTTAGTATTAGTGAATATATTATGTAAAATAACAAAATATTTCCTTTATGAGTACATAATGTACTTGAATTTATTAATTAGGTATATAAAGTCGCTGCACAGACCATCTTTTATGTAAATAAATTGAAAAAAAATTAATTAGTTATGAATAGAAATACCTGTGAAGAGCGGAAACACACTATTCAAATACGGTTTAAAAAAATAAGTCCTAAATTTAAAACTTAACTAACAAAATATATTAAAAAAATTCATCGATACCATGTTTCTGCAGTGTGATCCTGTTCTTGTTTATTATACCAAAATTATTGTATACCATATACATATTAATGTATTTGAAATATATTATAGAAATGAGAAACAATTATACCTTAATATTTATTATATATAAACAATATAGAGACATTGTGATTTCAAGTTTTCAACTTCCATGATAATGTAAAATAACTTGATATATTGTTGTCATAAATGTTATTTAAAATTGTAATTTAAAAATTTATACATGGAACTTAATGGGAAAATATATTTATTTGTTGTAATAAAAAGTGTTTATTTCTTAAATAAAATATAGTAAACAGTGAAAATCCATACTGCCAGGGGAACATCGAAATTATCAGGAAAAAAAAACTACTTACAGGTATACATAAATTATATTTTATTGTTTTTCAAAATATTCTCCCTTACAATCAATGAATTTTTGCTTTCTTTCGAACCAGTTATTGAAGCAGTAATTGCTGTCTGAAGTAGACGTTGTCAAAATGGCTTCCACGGCGGCTTCTGGGTCTTCAAACTGCTGACCACGCAGTAAATGTTTAATTCTAGAATACATGAAAAAATCAATTGGTTACAGATCAAGACTGTACGGATGATGGTTCATCATCCTATTCTAACTCAGTCTAAAGTAATTTCCCGTAATTCTAAGTCTAAGTAAAGTAATTCAAAGTCTAAAGTAATTCCCGTTAATTTCGATGTGCCCTAGAGACTCATGCCAAGTGGGGGCCAACACTATTGATTTTCTTACTATTATACGTTGATTAGAATAAAAACAGCGAAAGGAAATCTGCAGTGTTACATTTGAAGGCGTACTAAAGATATAACAACCGTGCGAATATACGCAATAAGTTTGCAAGGCTAAATGCGGAGAATGCTTGAGCCAGGGTAACAATTTTAACAATAGGAACTAAGCTATGAGAGAATAATAAGAACTAAGCTGCAGAGCCTGGCATATAGACGCAAAGTTGCCTATCTATGTGTATTCTATAAGATGTACTTCAGAGAGTGTGCTCGAGAGCTGCATGAGATCATATCGCCTTCCCTTTCTTCTATCGGACATGCAGACGTACGGCTGGTTACCATCTTCACCTTGTCGAAATCACCAAGCATTTTAAAACATCTTTTGTGATGCGCACTGCTAAGGATTGGAACTCCCTGCCGGCGCGGCGTCTGTATTTCCGAGCTCATACAATCTAAATCTTTTCAAGGTTCGAGTGAATAGGCATATTCTGGGTGAGCTCGCTCCATCGTCGGCCTCATCCTTCCTACATGGATAAATGCTGGTCAAGAGCAAACCAATCTTTAATAAAAAAAATAAAAAAAAATCATATTCTTTCGAAATTTACTATAAAATCTGTACATTTAACTTCAATATAAAATACAACATACCTATTTAAATATGTACAATACAATTTGCGAAAAAAATATTAATTAACTAGCTGGTGCCCGCGGCTTCGCTCGCGTCGAAAAATAAAAATAACGACTGACTAAATAAATGAGCAATGTAACCCTTAACATCTTTATTGCAGTTATAGCCTTACCTGCATGCCTGGAAACGTGAATGCAAAATTTCATGATGATCGGTTCAGCGGTTTAAGCTTGAAAAAGTAACAGACAGACAGACAATATACTTTCATATTTATAATATTAGTACAGAAGTAGAGAATATCTAAATAATATAATTTAAATTTAGAATAAATTTTTTTTAAGATAATCTAAATTTTACATAATGTGTAAACGAATTACATAATTTTTTACATAATACGTAGGTATGTCATATCAATCTTGGGTCTCTTATGCAGGGTTCAAAGGATACTGGGTCCATTATCGCGTTGCATTATCATATAGCAAGGCTAATTTGCTGAACGAAGTAATAGCCAGCTCGGAAGTCGCCAGTTTATGTCGAGAATCAGACATTCACTTATTTATTAGTGCTTATATTCCAGTTATCTACGTGAATCATTTTACTATCGTAAAAAGCGTTTACCTACATTTTAAAACAGAACTTATTCTGTTGTGTTTTAATGTCTGAGTAAGACAGAGCCTATTCCCATCTTGTTCCTAACTTTTATTCTACTAGGACGTTTAACGCCCTGTCTTTATAAAGATAAAATTTCTGAAAAGTTTAAATTCGCCCTACAAAATCTCTAATGCCTTCCACATTTTAATAGCAACATTAATTACTCAATATAAACTGGAACATTTTCTCTGAGGTCATTTTACGTTGGCCAGTTAAAAGCTTGCAACCGCGCGCCGTCCATTTTGAATATTTAACTAACTCAGTTAGTGATGGATGGGCGGGGAGCATTACAATTAGCACAGGTAGCACAGTAGGTGTGTCTCATACACTTCGCGCGTTGCTTCTGCATACAGAATACATGGCACATAAAAATGTTTAAAAGACAACAAGTAACATTTAAGCTATTACTTCTAGTTTTTATATCATACTAGCTGATGCCCGCGTACGCGTGGTTATGCTGGGCATAACTGGGTTATGCCTTTACTAACCTACTCCTTTGGCATACTAAGATGGACGCAGACTGAACTAGATGCCTTGGATAGAAGTACTCGTCAACTGCTCACCAAACATCGGATGTTACACCCACGCTCGTCTATTATGAGACTGTATATTCCTCGGAAATTGGGGGGCCACGGCTTTCTGAATGCCAAGGACCTCCATAACCGAGAAAAATGCAGTCTTAGGGAATATTTCCTTAACATCGAGTGCGATATACATCACGATGTCGTGACAGTTGACAAACACTTCACTCCGCTTTGCTTATCTAAGGCAAACCAACAATATTGAGCACTCAGGACCGCAGGGAGTTATAGAAGAGCAAGGAATTACACGGGCGGTTCCATCGTGCCCTTACAGGACCCGATGTAGACCCGCTCGCTTCGGTAAACTGGCTATGCTTCGGTGACCTCTTTGGGGAAACCGAAGGTTTTGTCTGTGCAGCTGACGAAGTTATCTAGACGAGATATTACCGAAAATATATTTTCAAGGACGGTACGGTCGACATTTGTCGAGCATGCCACCGTCCCGGAGAATCATTGAGACATATTATTTCCGGTTATTCTCATCTTGCTAACGGTGAGTATTTGCACAGACATAAACAAGTAGCCAGAATTATTCATCAACAACTTGCTCGTCAATATCACCTTGTTGAGTCTGTGGTGCCATATTATAAATATGCATCTGCGCTCGTTCGCCACGCTCTACTGGGATCGATCAATAATCACGGATAGGACTATTGTCGCCAATAAGCCTGACATCGTGGTTATTGACCGATCCCAATTCCGGACTATACATGTTGACATCGCTGTCCCACATGACGAAAACCTCGTGAAAGCCGAAAAAGAAAAGCTTACCAAATACATTGACTTGGCTCACGAGGTGACCGCCATATGGGACGTCGATTCGACAATTATCGTCCCCATAGTCGTCTCGGCGAACAGTCTTATAGCGAAGAGCCTCGACCAACATCTCAAGAGGCTGGATCAAGGGTCATATACAGAAGGTTCCTCACTCTACAACCCTAACCACCGGTAGCTTGGGCCTTGCCCCGCTATCGGCGGAATTCTAGTTTTAAGTTTTTTATGATATATATTGTTTGTTTGTTTTTTAATATTTATATTGTAAAAAATTTAAAATTAAGAAAATAAATAAATATATGAATAATAATAATAGAATAATAATAGATGTTAGGACATATAAAATTCCCTTGAATTTGAAATGAACGTTCTTTTATTAGTCGCAGTTCTTTTATTCTAAAGGACTCCCTCAAACATTCGAGTTTACAGAGTCCATTGAGTTTACAAAGGAAGAAATTAAGCTTGCTCTACCGTTTTTTATTTCTTAATTTTTTATTACTTATATTAAGTAAGAATCAATTGAATTTACTTATTATTAAATAGGAATTATATTTAACTAACCTAACTAATACGAGGCGGATCAGCAAGTTGAAGTGGCAGCACGCAGGACACATAGTACGGAGAGCTGACGGACGACCTGATAAGGGCCGCGGGTAGACGATGGATCCGGGCTGCTTCTAATCTGCTTCTAATCTTCTAATCGCTTCTAACATGTGTTTCGGTGATTGAATAAGGGATGCCAGAGCTCATTTCCCTATCCTACTATGGTCGGCGCACTTGCAGCACCATTTGCTTTACTTGTGTTATAGACGACGGTAGCCATCTACCATCAAGTGTACCTTCAGCCTGTCTGCAAACTTTACATTAAAAAGGAATATTCGTGAAACAAAAACAAAGCGTAGCAATAAAAAATTAATATATGTATTTATTCTTACTGTACACTAGAGTTTCATATATGTGTTTCAAAAAGGATTGTGTACGAAACTCGACCAATATAATAAGCCCCAGGGGAAAGGTCAAATATGACTGTACATGAACGGAATTTAATTAACAATAGAGGGTGCTAGAGGTCTAGAAACAGTGGTTATGTATAAAAACCACTTTGTTCACTCATGCATGTTTCGAGTACCTTGCACAATGTCCACTGCAGGTAAAACGAATAAAACTCCGGTCGGTATCGAAGTAATGACGTTTCATATCTAGCCGCTGTATCTGTTTTTCTTTTTCTTTGTGACACAATCTATGACATAATATCTTCACTCGGCTCTATATACAATTGTATAACAATATGAACATTGTATATTGACTGCATATTGTGTAATTATAACTCTGCCATCAAATTATATCAATAATAACAGCTTTATTTTAGATATAAGAGATATATAATTCAGAATTTATACTTTCCTTCTGGATTTTGTATTCTGACAATTACCCCCGGTGTACAATTAGTTTTTTTTTCGTTGTTATGAAGAAAATATCATTTATTATTGCATGGTACGTTTTTGGTTTGATAGCTTCCGTTCTGGAAATTTTAATCTCAACAATGAGCCCGGTGGCCGACCGGAGACGAACGTCGATAACGATGAATTGAAAGCCGTAGTGAAAGCAGATTCATCTCAAACCACGTCGGCATTAGCAGCATGCTTCAACGTCAGTGATAAAACGATACTGATTCGTTTAAGTGAAATTAGAAAGTTAAAAAACTTGGAAAGTGCATACCGTATGAACTCACTGAACAACAACAACAAAACTTGTTTAATAAGCACACAAATGACTCTGAATCGGATTGTCACTTGGGAGGAAAAGTGGATTCTGTATGCGAAAAGTCCTTCGCACTGGTTGGACACAGGGAGGACAGCCAAACCATGTCCTAAACGCAAATCGAGTCAAAAGAAGCTGCTTATGAGTGTATGGTGGACCTGTGCCGGCATTATTCATTACAGCTTCTTGAGACCTGGCATAATAATTACTGCAAAGGTGTAATGTGAAGAATTGTAAATGATGATGGACAAGCTCGCTGTCAAACAACCGAAACTTATCAATTGCTCTAGTCCACTCCTTCTTCACGAAAACCCTCGTCCACACACCGCAAAAAAGACACTCAAAACACCTCCTGTAGTTTTGAGACCCCATACTCACCAGACCTTGCACCCACTGATTTCCATTATTTTTTCGGATTATGGATTACTTTTTGCAAAGAAAAAATTCAAATCCGATGAAGCAGTGAAAAACGCCTTTAAAGAGTTCATCGATTCCCGTCCCCAGGATTTCTAGAGCAGAAGAATTAATGAATTTCCAATTAAATGGCAAAGTGCATCGACAACAATGGCCATTGCTTCGATTAATTTATTTATTTATTTATTTATTTTCTTTAAAAAATTGTTTGATTTTTTCTATACAAACGCAATATCTGGTGATGTTTGCTGGTGATCTGGTGATGATAAAAGATGATAGCCACCTAACAATAAGTTTTTTCCCACGATAATAAAATAAAATAAATCAAAGCGACTTTTTTAAAATAACTTGTTATTCATTCATTAACTCAAAGAACTCATAGGCAATAAATAATCTTCCAGATGCTTCAACCTGGAAATTAAATTTGACAAGATAAATGTATTGCACAATTTCTTTGCTAACCCAATGAAGTGTTGGGAGTGTCAATATCTAAATTGATCAGGAATACTTACCTCATTATCTAAATCATCGCCCTGTGTCTATCCACTTTTGGATATAGGCTTCTCTCAAATCTCGAAACCATACACGGTCCTCTGCCTTTCGCATCCAAATGCTTTCCGCTATGCTTTTCAGATTTCTGTACACCTGGCTGCAGGGCGACCCATGCTGCAAAAAGGCGGCGGAGAGGCAGCGGAAAAAGGCCATCTTCTCCCAGCCGATCCGCCGAAAGGCAAACGGGCACAGACTTATCCCACATCCGCCACCTTCCCCCTTAACCGGGAAGACTGGGCGTTAATCTCAGGACAGACTATCGCCCGTCTTATGGTCCCCGAGAGGGCCAAGAAATACCTCCACTTTCGGGCACGCCTAGGCTCTGAAAGGGATCGCATTTCTCCCCGCGCTGGACAAACATGGCGAGTCGCGGATGTCGTGTTACAACGTTCCCGCGACCCTGCCTACCTACGGCCGCGCTAGAAATTCGATGGGTTTTAGGCGGCAGTAGTTCGGCATAACCCGTCAGCAATCTCTGATACCATGAGAATTTTCCAACAATAAAAAGGCACAATGAGTCATTTCCATCGTCTTTTTGAATAATCTTTGCTTCAATGTGCGATTGACGCATTTGCGCGGAACGAATATTATTATTGTTACCATCTCTAATAACATCCGATGCGGCAATTCTCTGCTCTGTGATGACAGTCATTCCTCTTCCACCAACTGAACTGATCAACTAAAACAGATCAACTAAAACAGATCAACTATTTTCTTTTCTTAACGATACAACTATTTGGTTGGTGTACCTAATCATGAATTGCATTTTATTCAACCAAAAAATCCTACTGTTTACAAAATTTGGTTTGATTTTCTTAGAATACGTTTTAATTATAATAAAAAATCGAAAATCGACCAGTCGACTTAATTTAATTAAAATTAAGTCCACGCTTTGTCATCAACCAAACGATTACATCGCTTGCTGTGGTTGAACTTTAATTAAGTACCTCGAGGATTTAATGTGGGTCAATTGCACCGTACAAATCTGCGGCGCATTGCTAGTAGAATATAAATTAGATACGTAGGGATTCAAACAGGAAATCAGAAAGGCACTGGATTGCTTCAACTACACGATTCAGGTATAAAAGACTCCAGACTAAAGTTGTCGATTTTCCTCGTAAACAATGCATAAATAGAGAGCACATTTAAACTAGTTTCTTTTCAAATTCATTTTTTTTTTAATGTTAAGATCGGCAGACAGGTTGATGGTTGATGGCTACCATCGCCTATAACACAAGCAACGCCAAAGCTGCTGCAAGTGCGCTGCCGACTACAGTAGGATTAAGGATAAGGGATTAGGAAAATGGGCTCTGGCATTTACTCATTCACCGAAACACAACAGCACACGTGCTGTTATTTCACGGTGGTCTTCTGTAAGGGGGTGGTTACTTCCTTACGACGGGCTGCCCAAATGACTGCGAAATGCAATGTGCCCTGCCACTACTTGCCAGATCCAGACTAGAGCCAAATTTGACTAGTTCATTTTTAAAAATTGACCCAGCCGGGAATCAAACCCGGGAACCCTAAAACAGAGCGTTAAGGCAAGCGACGACGACGACGGTTACAATTCATAATGCAGTTTTGCCGGGTCGGCAGGGACTGGGAAACTTGTTATCCCGGCGCCGGCGGGAGTCACCGCCGCCGGGCCGTCGCCGGGGCCGGCAAGTGAAAAAACGAGCCATAGATTTTCATACATTTTGGTTTCCCCGGCACCGGCACCGGCACTGCGGCACCGGCGCCGGCTTCTGTGCCGGTGTCGGGCCGGTGAGTGGGAAAAACGCCCAATTATATATGAAAGGTAATAACGAATAATCACTACACTTGGATAAGTTTTTAAGTTAAATGTATTTCACCTAATTAACTTTATAACGAACCTTTATGATCCCCGCAACTCATAAGTTTGCGAATTAATCACAGGCAGGTTAAGGGTGAAGAAAGACTGCTTAATGACTTTAATGCCTTTCAGCTCAGTCTACGTGGATATAAAATCCTACAAACGCTTCCAAAAGTAACTATATTGTGAGTAATCTCGGTGCGTCGTAAAACTCGATTATTGCCACGGGATTATGATCGCTGCGGTGATAAGGCGCCTGTTATGATATCATCTCCGCTTTTGGTTACGCTTTATTAACGGTCACTGGGCGGACGGACATCAATGAGATTACTTTGGCAACAATTGCTAAGGGCTCGTCTGTAGTGCTTTTGTATCCTTTTTGATTCAATCGAGGTGACACGTCTTGTCAGTCGACCCTACTTTGCGATGAATTGAGCAACCCTACACCCAATACATTGGAGATCACTAATAATACTCGAAAACCTTATATGCCAACTACCAAGTTTTTTTATGATTGAATTTTTTCTATGACTAACTTGTACATTTTCGTACAATCAATAAAAAACTATAACCTTATTTCACCAGTTGTTAATGACACAATTGAAAGACTAAAAAGAAAAGGCTCAAAAATAGAAGCAGAAGAATGAGAAACAGTCTTCGATAACTGTCAAGGTACAATTAAAGATTGTTTAATATAATTAATATTGAGAAATGACTTTGTTTCCTCCACTGAGACTTACCAAACACAACGCGCACGCACGCACGCACGCACGCACGCACGCACGCACGCACGCACGCACGCACACACACACACACACACACACACACACACACACACACACACACACACACACAACACAGCACACACAGGCGCATTAACATTACGAACTCACTCATCACCCACGCTATGTGTTTATATGTATGTATGCACCTATATATGTTTATAATGTTATTTTCTTTTTGTACTTATAAATTTTAATTTATAGCCTAGTAATAGGCTTTGTAAAAATTTAATACTATTTAAAATGTTGCCATAGCTACGCACTCGGCAAAATGCAGTGACAGAAGACGAGCCATTGGGTAGAAAGCTTGGATAACACAGATTCTAATGACAGCAAAGACAATTTACCTGAACTAATCTCGTATATTAGCTAAGCAAGAAAATAAGATGAGCAAGCGTGATTTTTGATTCCACAGTGTCTCTTGACTCTTGGCAAACATTTTCGAACATTACAGTTTATAAAGTTCATGTTTTACCTTACCAAATACCTACTAGTATACTACAAAGCTTCATTCCTTGATCGCTAACCTTTCGAACAATGTAACTACGACTTTATTGGTAAAATCCATACCCTCGCTCATAGGGAAACCACATTTCTTCTTCTCAAAGCGCTACCAAACAATTCGCTACTATTAATATATCAATTAAAGTAGATTTTTAATTAGGATAGGCAGTTAGGTACTGACATCATTGTATACTCCCGACCCTTTATAGATGTTTGGGTCGTACACAAATTTAAACGTGCAAAGAATTTTGCAGAGAATGTGTCACTTAAAAAGAGAAACGATTAATTACTTCTTATAGAGAAGAAGACAAGAAATTGGGAAGTTAAATAGAATTTATTATGAAAAAAAAAATAGTCAGCCAACGATGACCCTTTCGTAAACGAAAGTTACCGACATAATCCGGCGGATCAGTAAGTTGAAGCAGCATTGGGCAGGAGATATATTACGGAGAGCCGACGGCTACTGGAGCCGGCAGGCTCTCGAATGGAGGCCACAGACGAGCAAGCGCGGCGTAGGACGTCCACTCATAAGGTGGACCGATGATCTAATTTAATTTAGATGATCGGTCGACGATGGATCCAGACTGCGTCTTATTGGAAAGTTATGGGGAGACCTATGTCCAGCAGTAGACGTCCTATGGCTGAGATTATGGTGAGTATCATAATAATATTTTGAATTATATAATCTTTTATTTGCTCCATCTCATCATGGGGGAGGCAAGATTGAGGGGGAAGAGGAGTGAGCAGAAGACAAATGTCATAGCTGAGAAACAACCCAACAAGCAAAATGCTCTTGAATACCGCAGGTTATAATGCTTTTGATCTTAAATATATCGTATAGTGACTTTGGTAAATTCCTACTTACTTGTAAGCGCACTTTCAAATGCCTTATCAATATTAAGAGCAAAGATCTAATAAAATGGTCATAAAAAAGTTTACATGACTAATTTATATGACCTTTACGAGATCACTAAACGAACCTTCCTATATCCGAACTCGATATGACTTATACTCTAGCCTAAATACTCAAGCAGTAATAACGCTGTAACTAAGACTAGCGCGGCTCTATTAAAGTGTGTTTATACGATTCTTACAAGAATATTAGTTTTGAAAATGCTAAGATTAATGCAAACTTTTTTGTAAATCCTATAGGCTAAGAACGGTTGACTGTAATAGGAGCATTAGCATTGATTATGTTAACATTTTGTCATTTATTTAGTTAAAACTCCTAAATTCATCTTATTTTAGTTTTTACACGACAAAATTATCATTTTTAAAAATTTTAAGGTTATCTAAAGAAATTGGGTACTTGACGTAATTTTTCTTTAAAAATAGACATGGACTAAAAAAAAGTGAACTTAAAAAGAAAAGTTCTTTCAAAATATAAAGAATTATAGTTTATCTCTCAAGACTCAAAAAAGGAGCAATTTTAATAATGAAGCTAGGGTTCTGTACATTTGTTTACTGAAAAAAGAAGTTGCCGAGAAATTGGGTAAGAGCAACCCACCGAACCTACAAATCAGAGCAGCAATTTTGAATTTAGTGGTTCCCTAGATATATCTCTTTTGAAGATAATTCTGATTCAGATGATGTCTCAAACTGGAGAATCTCAACTACTCGTACTGGAGAAATTAATGATGGGGCTCCAAAGTGCAATATTCCTCATGCAGACATGCGTGGTGTTAATTATTATGGTCAATTTTGTGCAATATTTTTGAGTTGCCAGATATTTCTTCTGTGGTTATAGGAACGTAGGACAAGAAAAACGGCTTTTTTTTACGAGGAGGGAAATCTTCAAAAGATATCTTATGCTCAAATGCCCATAGAGGTTATAAAATGAATGAAACAGAATACGCATTTGTCGATTGGGAAATGGTCATAGATTACATAAATGGAACAATTCTGGCACAAAAAAAAAGTTCAACAATAGCTTAATCTGGAAATATTGAGCAGTGAAATGTTGCGGCTTGTTGGTAGAAATGACCAAATATCCACATCCATAACAATTTTAAATTAGTATTTCAATTACGTTTCTTGCCGAGTTCTTCCCATTCCGAACTGGTGGTAGTTTATTATAATTATATAAAATCTATACTAATATTATAAAGCTAAAGAGTTTGTTTGTTTGTTTGAACGCGCTAATCTCAGGAACTACTGGTTCGAATTTAAAAAATCTTATTGTGTTGAATATTCCATTTATCGAGGAAGGCTTTAGGCTATATAACATCAAGCTACGATCAATAGTATTATATATAAGCAGTGTCCAGTACCACGCGCCTCACGCGCACGCCGCCGCCGTGTAGGCCGCAGCGAAGCGTGGCCGACTTCAGCTAGTTAGAAATATTTGACGAAGATAAATGTTTTGTAAAAAACTTAAATTGAATAAATGATTTATTATTATTGGTTTGAAATGAATAGACTGCCAAAACTGAAAATATTTACGAGGTACCTGTTATCACTGCATCAAAATCCGTATCAACATGAATGGATTTTTCAAAAGTATAGTATACCTACTTGCATGGTTTTGTTTTTCATTTGAGGAACCCCAATTAACACAATGGCGTCAATAAGTATTGACTCAAATAAACATCACACATTCTTATTTCAGTGTAAAGTTTCTATAAAAGCAAATGTACAGTACATAAGTCTTGTAATAGTTTCAGATAAGTCAGTGACTCAATTTAATTTATTCCAAAAATAATTAAAAGACCATAATATTGCGGGACATTGAAAATTTACGGAAAACCCACATAACTATTAACAGAAAAGTTACCTTCGTATTAATATTTCTCTTACAACCCAAATTGATACACGTAATTAATTTGGTATCGTGTCCCGCTCATTATATGTTACTAAAATAATGTCTAACGGCTAATCTTTTCGGATTCGCAAAGTAACTGACTTTTGGTACTATTTTTATCTCATATTGGCAAAATGTATGATTTGAAGCACAAAGTAGTGCGCTTACAAGATAAAATTAAGACTAATTTAGCACATTACAATGCTTTTACGGGATCAAAGCAAAACTAATAGTCATGAAATTTGTGCCCAAATCGGGACTTGTTAGACACTACAAAACCGTTACAAGACTAACGCACCAATACTATTGGTCTTGGCAAAAGCGCATTTGTGTCTTTTATAATACCACTTTTTGCTAGTTGGGAATGAACCGGAATTGCGGGAGTGGAGGAGCTGTTCCGAGTGGCGCATGATAAAGCGGCCTTTTCGAAAATGATCGCCAACATCTTTTACTAAGCTAAATATAATCGAACGATGGAGATGAAAAGTAGACTGATACAAGCCAGGGGGCTCTGATCATATAGAATTTATAACGCCGATTAATCGTAAAATCTTTGTCCAGTCGTAACTCACGATTTCAATACAAATCCAAAATCGACTGAGTACTGACGTTATCTACTGACATGAATTAAAAAATATATATCTAAACCAACAATACCCTAACGATTGCTTATATTTAACACACCTTGTAAAAAAATGTGAAGTCCAATTATAATAGTTGCTGCGTTAATGTACTCCATTGTAGTCAAGACTTAATAGATAAAATATTCACTTCGGAAAATTCCTACAGAAATCGATAAACAGAATCGTATGACGAAGTATCTCTAAAAGTAATTAAATTTTGATCGTCCATAAATAATCAAACTGAACTGGCTGACTCAATATGGTAATAAACACTTAATTTAATTTCAGTTTAATTATTTCTACGAAGCTGTCTAGCTTTTACCGTCGAACAGAACCATCGATTCGGATCTCTACTGCCAAAAACTGATGAGATTAAAGCAAGAAGTTGATAGAAAGCGGTTGGAATTGATCAATAGAAAGGGTGTTCTTTCATCACGACAACGCTAGACCACATACATCTTTAGCCACTCAGCAAAAATTAAGAGAGTTTGGCTGAGAGGTGTTAAATGCATCCACCATTAGCCCTGCCCTTGCACCTTCAGATTTCCACTTGATTCAGTCCCATCAGAATTCTTTAGGCAGTGTCAGGTTAACATCAACGGAGGACTGTCAAAACTACTTGTCACGGTTTTTTTTATCAGAAGTCCCAAAATTTCTACAGCAACGGGATCATACCTACAAGATGGCAAAAAGTCATCGGAAAAAAAAATGGCACATATATTTAATGTCTTGAGTTTTCATATAAACTCACTTGAAAGTATAGATTCTCTTTATTACAGACGAACACTGGCTTTTGCTTGCTAGCTGGCAAATTACATAATGCCAGCTACCTTAATGCCATCGATCGAGCCGTTAAAAAGTAACACAATAAAAAACTTTTGGTATTGAATTAATGTTAGTGCTCTCAGATTCAGACTTATTGGTCCATTCAAAAGCTTGATTGATATCCTTCAATATTGATTGATGTCGCTTGAAATTTGTTATGTTAAAAAGTGGCAGACAGCCCGTTGAATGAGTGCTTGCCTTAACGCTCTGTTCTAGAGTTCCCTGGTTGGATTCCCGGCAGGGAAAACCATGGGAATTAACTTTTTAGAGTTGGCGCTGGTCTGGATCTGAAAAGTAGTGGCAGGGCACACTGCGTTTCGCAGTCATTTGGGCAACCCGTCTGGCGGCAGTATGACCACCCCATTACCCTTAGAACCCTTAGAAGACCACCGCGAAATAACAGCACGTGTGCTGTTGTGTTTCGGTGAGTGAGTAAGGGATGCCAGAGCCCATTTCCCTAACCCTTCTCAATTCCCTTATCCTTAATACTACTGATGTAGTCGGCAGCCCACTTACAGAACCTGTAGCGTTGCTGGTTTTATAGGCGACTGTAGCCACCTACCATCAAGTGGACCGTCAGCCTGTCTGCCGATCTTAACATAAAAAAGACAGGCTGACGACCCACTTAATGGTTTGTCGGCTATAAACACAAGCAACACTAAGTACTAAAAGGTAAGTATTGTTCTCACAAAAACATTTTAAAATAAAAGTCTTTAGTTTTTTATATACATTGCTGTTTAAATTTCTATACACAATTTAAGCAACACAACTGACATGCCGCAATGGAATAATAAAACTACAAACGATTTTCTCAACCTCGACTGTGTCATATTATGGGTGCTGTTGGCAGCACAGCGACAAGGACGTTGTCAATGTGTGAATATTGTATGCAGTTCGTGTTTATTAAGCGCTATTTTATAAGCTATAAGGTTTATTTTTGTTTGCAAGTAATTATAAGTAATTGTGTGCACGATTGTGTCGTTACGCTACTATTCATTTTATGGGGAAGGTACAAAGCGGAGACATAGGTTCTGTATAGAAAATATTTATGATAACATTTCTATTTATTATATTTTAAAATCTGCCTCACATCATATATATATGTCAGATAATTGAGTCTTACCTGGCGGACAGATTTATTTGGGTCAAATAAGAAGACGGTAGGTCCAGTCTTCTTTAAATGAATGCTGGAGTATCTCAGGGTTCTGTGCTTGGCCCTGTGTTGTATAATTGTCTTCACCTTCGATCAATCACAATTCAATCAATATGCAAAGCGATTTAGATAAGTTCGTAGTATGGTGTAATCACAATAATTTAAAATTAAATCACTTAAAATGCTATAGTATCACCTTCGATTATAGTATTAGCAACAAAACCAAATAAATTTAGATCAAATTGAGTTTTGTACCACATATCGATAGTTAACTAAAAATTCATTAAAATTATTAGGTTTCATATTAAGAAAACATAGGAATTTAAAAAGTCTTCTACCAAACTAACACTATTTAACTCAATAGATACGAAGCAGACTTGAATACTGTTCTATTTCATGGAGTCGATATAATCAAATACATAAGAATAGGATAGAGAGAGTGCAGAAGAAATTTTAAGACACTTAGGATACAAGGACACTTAGGATAAAAAAAAATTAACAGCTACACTGATCTCCTAAAATTATATAAAACATTGTCACTGTCCAATCGCAGGGACTATATTGATCTCTCTTTCTTGAAAAATATTATGGTTGGAGGTATCGATTGCCCAAATCTGCGTAGAGCCGTGGCGGTCGCCGAAGTTGTACAACAACGTTCCTGCGACCCCGCCCATCTACGGCCGCGCTAGAAAGTCGTTGGGTTTTAGCCGGTAGGAGTCCGGCATAACCCGCAGCGTCCCCCTTTCGCTGCTGGGTATCCATGATGGATTTCCCAACGTAAAAAAAAGGGTGCGATTGGCGGTACCGAAGCGTAATTCTAGGTCGCATGTTAAGAACAGGCTAAAGTTCGCCAAAACTAACCTGGGCGGAGCCGCTCCCTTGCGCAGAATAGTCGTCACCTACAATAATTTAATTAGGGGAACTGGCATAGACATTTTTATTTTTATTTATTTATTTATTATACATGAAATAGTTAGAAAAATATTTACAATGTCCCATAAAACTGGAAAGCAGTTTGTCTATGGGATCAAACTAATGTTATCAAAAATAAAACTGAATTTAAAATAAATGTAACCTAATAAATTTCATTAATAAAATTAACTTAAAGAAAACAGATAATATTTCATTAATTTATTTTTAAATACAGTTTTATTTTTCTCGTGGACAATGTCTTCAGGCAAACTATTTAGAATGTAGGGCAACCGCTTCTTTATTAGTTCTGCACCATAGTAATTATTAACCCTACGAACTACAAATTTTCCCAAAGACATTGCCCTCGTATTGTGCGTATTTTTAACTTTATCCTTCATTACACGTATTCCACATCTTTCAGTATTCCTCCGCATGTTTTAAAGGAAGGGTTAGACATTTTCTATTATGACGTACTGCATAATGGTTTCAGTTTTTGTTTATTATGTTTATATTATTATTCTTTTATTTTTGACTTATTTTTGTTTTCGTCTTAATGCATGCCAAGTTATCCTATAAGTGGAGTATATGATATTATAAATGAATTATTAAATGTGTTTATGTATTAATTAATATAAAATATTTTGATGAGAAGATAAAATGGTTTGTTTATGGATGGAATGGATAATATCAGAATCTACAAAAACGATTCCGAAAACGCTTTCACTGTTTAGAAAGCTATATTTTATACGAGTAATATAGACAGACTATTTTCAGTCTGTATAAAAGTATTTGAATTTAAATTAATACCTACATGAGGTTATCATGTTGCCTCCCAAAGTTATAACTTCATCAAGCATAATGTTATTATGAAGATTTAAGTATTGGTTCTAACAAAAATACTTTAAAATAACAAAAATTTTACCTAAAATATTTCGTAGTTCATATTTTCACACGTCTGTCATTTCATCGCTTCGAACCATTCTTCGTTAAATCGGTCTCGCGAGCAATACACCCGAGGGGCAATCCCGGGAAAAATATAACGCATTTTTCTCTGACATCCCACCCACCGATTCGTCTTTCTCATCTGCGGCCGCTTGATAATTTGACGAGTATTGATCTAACAGTGAATATTGAATGTAGCACGTGTGCTTCAAATCTTTAGACACATAAATCTGTTGGGTGCAGTGACATTTTTATAAGCATTTATTGCCAAAACATAGTCTAATTTTTTATTTTGTTAAAATAATCGTCTGTTTCCAATGAACGGAGAATCCAAAATGATAAAAGGGTTATAATGATCATAGAAAATCTTATGATTAAATTTAACACAATTCACCGTTTCATTTTGAAAACCAAATTATTACAGAAATTAATTACAAATTGGTTAATAATCTAAATTTTTACAAATAGTAAAAAATATAAAGCTTGGTCCCTAACTTCCTGGCCACGGGACACGAATATTCGCTGCAGAGAATGTTATGGAAAAAATTTACATATCTACCTCATAAGTCTGGGATCTGTTTATTGTTTACTAAATAAAATACTGTAATTTTTCCATGATACATGTGCACATATATATTCTCTTCAATAACAAACCATAATAACTAATATAAAAAACAATACATCTTCTATATATAAAAATGAATCCCTATTTCCCTTGGTCACGGCATCACGCGTGAACGGGTAGACCGATTTTAATTCGGTTTTCACTAATGGAAAGAGGGATAAACGGGGAATGTTCATATATATATATATATATATATATATATATATAAATATATCTTTGGGCACTTTGTGGCTCAGACGTGCCGTATAGGTAGTTATTCTTTGATCCATTTTCACTTTTTGATCCGGGCGCCTTTTCTTGATCCAGTGCCAGCTGACCATAAATATGTAGCTCCGTTCGGAGCCACAAGTGTCACGATGAGCAATAATAATAATTAAGGGTTTTTTATACAAATCTACCTTTTTGGCGTATAAACAGTTGTAGATCCAATTCAAATGGGCCAATCAGGGCGCAGCATTTGCCATTGAGCTTCCTCATTGGCACGTTTGGGACTACTCGAATGTTCTTGCGTGCTATTGTGCTTTTAAATTGATTTGTTTGTTTTTGGGTATTTAGACATATTTTATATGTTGTGTTTATGAAATACAAATGCAAGTTACAAAAATTAAATAGATAGGTATACAATTCACTTTCGATATAGATGCTTATTGCTTGGAAAAAAATTGTAATTTGACTAGATGTTACCTATAATAATAATTATTATTATAATATTTATTTGTTCCGGCAAATTACAGGGAGTAAATATTAAGTCTAAGATCTTAAATTTTAAATCTTGTTATTTCAAAATCTATCTATCCTTACATATAAACTAGGCTGAGCCTGTAAACGTAAGCCACATCCGATGACATAATATTTTATTAATTGGATATTATGCTTGCTTTAACATGATTACACCAACAACGCAAATAAAAAATAGGTAATTTAAAATTTAAAAGTGTTCGTAAAGACTACGAAGTCTTAGCTCCACCCGAACGTTACAGTTTTTTATCTTCAGTTGTTCATTTCATTTGAACTTAAGATTAGTTTTTTTTTTTTTAATTTTCTTGTAATTTTTCATTTACTTTTTTGATAGTTAGAATAATTTCGAAATAAAAGACTAAATGTAATCAACAGTAATTATATTATTAACAAATATGTCAAGTTGTAGTCTTATAGATGGTAGGTGTAAGCAACTGCGGACATGTACATAAAACATCTGATTAAATCTTATTATTATTGTCGTCAATAGGTTTACGATTTCTTCATTTGCTTTATTTTTCAGCCACACAACAATTATTTTTTTAACATCGGGTTTGTTACATGGGTACCTATAATCCTAGAATTTTATTTAGTTTGTTATAAAGCATAAGGGGCATGTATAACGTTGGAATTTATTAATAGAATAAACACAGTAACTGGACAGACCCTATCTTTACGCCTCTTTAATGTTAGGTTATTGTCATAGGGAAGTTTTATATGTTGAGGCAATATGGTATCTAGGCGACCACTCGGCGATTTCAAGCTTATCAGCCACCTGAGCGGTTGGTGATCGGACTTCACTATTACCTCTGCTCCGTCAACGTAACCGCGAAACTTTGACATGGCCCACACGACGGCCAAGGCCTCTCGTTCCGTTGTGTTGTAATTTTTCTCGGCAGCGGTGAGGAGGCGGCTAGCGTATTCGACAGGTCGCTCGTCAGCACCCTCCCCCTGAAGCAGAACTGCCCCTAGAGCGTACCCGCTGCTATCAGTTCTGAGGACGAACGGTTTCGTCTCGTCGGCTTGGCGCAAGATCGGCGCCGAAATTAAAGAGGCTTTGATGGTCTCGAACGCCTTACGTTGCTCGGGTCCCCAACTCCAGGTCGACTCCTTCTTCAATAAGGAAGTTCGAACCGTTGTTGATAATACCGCGATCACAAATGAGTTTCGAACCGATAGTAACACCGCGATCAGGTGAGTTACGAGGGAATTTCAAACCGGTAGTAGCGCTGCGCTCAGCTGTGGCTGGGTCGGTGACCTCGCGGCCGCATACCTATCGACGGCAGACGATGGCGGAACCTTAATTTCGGAAATCTCGTCTTCAATGCCCCTCGCCCTTTCTACAAAACTGTCTATATCACTTATCTTATCTCTAGGTAAACGCTTTCTGACACAGCGGTGTAATAAACCGTACATTATGTCTATTTGCATACATGGCGGCACTGAATATGGTAACCTAGTTATTAACGAACGCACTTTACATATAAACACTTCGGCTCTTTCAGAGTCTTTCTGTTCGTTAGAGAAGATTTCACGTAAAATCTTATGAGCCGGTTTTTGCACTCCGTACATGGCGCGCAGTCGCGCCAGGGCCTCCGACCAGGTGTTGGCGGAGGTGCGTGCGCCGCGCCACCACACAGCCGCGTCGCCCGCCAGCAGCATGGGCAGGCCGCGTAGCGCGTGTTCGTCGCTAACGCCGGCGCACTCTTTGAATACCTGTACCGCATCGATGAACGCCTCCAGCACCTCCGCGTCGCGCGAGCTGCCATCGAACCGCGCGCTGCACTTGGAGAAATTGCCTTTGCCGATGGCGGCGATGATGGTGTCGCCGGGGTTGACGGCGTTAGACGTTGGCGTCGAGGCCGGTGGGTTCCGTGGGCCGCTGCCGTACGGGAGCGCCCGTAGGGTCTCCATGAGGGACCTGTTGGTTTCTTCCTGCATTTTGGCGAAGGCTTCCATAACACCGATAAGGAATGTCTCTGAGACTGTGATCGGTGCTGCTTCGGCGCCGCCGACGGCCGGGGCCGCGGCGTGTGCCGGGGAAGGGGCGGGGGCGCCTCGGGCGCTCTGCTCCGCTGCAGGGTGATATTGGTCGGGTTCACTTGCGTCGTCGATCATGATCTCGTCGCGACCTTCGTTCTCGCCCGCTTGTCTCGGGAGGTCCAAGTCGTATTGCCGGTTGCGCGTGTTAAGCGGCATGGCAACAGATAGGTAGGTATCTACTGTACGCACGCGTACGGACACCAGCTCCTATCGACGCTTAGCATGGATCTCAGGTCGTGTTCGAGCCGTAAGTTGGGCGTCACTATAAAAGGAGGTCACTTCTACAGATCCCTTTATTACAGAAAAGAAGAGAAAACAACCTTGGTGGACACGACCGTTACGTCCGTTACTATGAAAAGCGCGGGACACTGAAGGACGAGACTTAGATAATAATAGTCCAACGTATTGGCACTGGCAATTGGCATTGGCCGCATTGGCGACGCGGAGACAGTGTTGCCAGGTCGAATTTTATAAAATCTGAGAATGCGACTAGAAAAAATCAGTAGATGTATGGGGTTTTTTTTTCAAAAAATCAGAAGATACAATTTTGTTGAATAAAACAATGTCAGGCATTAAAATAACATTACATTTTATTAGTTATATATTGTCCTTGAGATACCTACATATTTCGTTGCGCTGACAGTGGAGCACGATTCAAGTTTCAATATTCAACTATGTGTCCATCACTTTAAGTCCATTTTACGATGACCATTTTGTAGTGAAAATCTACGCACGATAAAAAAAATATTACTTACCTATTACGTTTTAAGGTAAAGCTTAAAAATTAAAGTACTTACAAAAAATCAGTAGACTTTCAGATCAAATCAGTAGATCAGTAGAATTCTGGGAAAATCAGTAAATCCCCCGAAAAATCAGGAGACCTGGCATCACTGCCGCGGAGACGACTGAAATGCGCGCGGCGATAGGCGCGCGGGGAAATCCGTTACTTTCCAATGCCATAATTATATCAACGTATATCCGCGTGATCGGTTAGTTTTGCCGCGCGTCGTTTCGGAGCCCTGGGGCGCGCGTGTCGCAGTATGACCAAGACGGCGCGTTACACTTTGGATTTTTGAATGTATGGACAATTGAAATTGGAAGTTGTTTGGACATCTAACTTGACAAGTGTGTATTTTGGATTTTCAATTCCAGTTCACTATGCAGTGAACGTTCAGTATTTGCAAATTGCATACATTTGGTTTTATACCTACTTTAAAATTATGCAACATTGTCGATAATTTTTCATTTTTATAAAGGGCACCTACAGTGAACCGTATATTTGTTTGTTTTTTACTATTTACGTAGGTTTGTAAATAAAGAAAAATGTCCAAATTAATAAAATATTTGAAAATACTTATTTCACGTTTTATTTTTTCTAAGAATACATTTAATTATATATGTGACAGCATTTTAACCTGCGAAATTACTTGCTTAAGTGGATTGTTACTAGATATTATATTTACCTACTGATAAATAAATATTTTGAAAAATGAGTGTTTACAAAAAGAAACACAAACATACTTTTGCTAGCATTTTTTTTTGTTTTTTTTTTACTTAGTGTTAGGTCTGAATTCCTCACGGTGGTTGTTGTTGTTGAAACTTTTCTCTTGGATTGCTTCGGTGTCTATGGGGGAAAGTTGCGTCTCGCCGAGACCTACATTTTGATAGGTCGAACAGTATGGTTTTCACCATCAGTTTGGGAGTTGTAGATTTTAATGTGTTTTTTGGAATTTTTGGATTGGAGTTTTTCGTTTGGTTTTTCGTTGTGGATTTGCTTCCAGTTTGAAAGGGCCCTTCTCAGGGCCACTGCGGAGCAGTCCTTACTGCTGCCTCTTGTTGTTTCCTTTGTTAAACTGTCGTTATTAATTGTTATTGTTGTTGATTGTTTTCTTTGTTATTTATTATTGTTGTAACCCAACCAGAGCTGGATTCTCCGACTGACTCAGTGGTCGGCAGGGCTGTCTATTGGTCAATGTCCGAGGAAACAGGGGCTGGCGAGACCCGTCCATCGGGGAGGGGGGGCGTAAGCTCTCTTACTCCTCGGCTGTGACGAGGCCAGTACCGCGGAGGCTAGGTGAGGCGAGTGGATCAAGCGACAAGGGCACTGTGGAGCCAAAATGGGCGCGGAAGTGGTCCGGCAAAACGGCTGCGAATATAGTCGAGGAGCCGGTCCCTCTGAAGGTGACAAAAGCCAAGACCGGCCGTGGTAAACCGTTCAGTCATGATGTTGGCCTTTGCGTGCTAAACGCGAACTAAGGGAGTACGACAAGTACGAGTCCGACTCGAACCTGTCGGACATGGGAGCCCTCTCGGACGATTCTCAATCGTACAAGGGACTCACCGATAGAATCCTGTCCAAGTTTGATTTTGACGGAGAATCGGAGTCAAGCCAGAAGGACCGGTCCGAAGGCTATAAAAGGCTGCGGGAGGAAAATGGGCGCCTCCGCGGTCAGATAGAAAAGCTTGAAGCAGAAATATCGTCACTCAAACGAGCACTTATTGAAAGGCCCAGCCCAGTTGTGCAATCGGGAGAGCCACCATCGACCATGGCCGCTACCCAGATGTTAACCAGGGCGGAGTTCCTGGAGACATTTGGGTCCTTGCAGGAAGAGCTGGTCTCTCACATAGACAGCATCCTGATCTACAGCTCCACGAATCAGGAGTCTGAAGTGAGACCCCTTCCGGAGCGACGGCCATCAAATGAGATGACGACGCACAGCGGCACTACCATGGAGAAGGCACAAACCTCCCAAAATACGACACTCGCTCCGCCGGCTAACTTGCCCAAGGAGGCGAGAGCGGCCAAAGTGGCCAGGAAGACCGAGCCCAGAGCAACGAACCCTGCTAGGGAGACTGAGGATGGCCCCTCCGGCACCACTGAAATGTGGTCGGAGGTGGTGCGGGGCAGAAAGAAGCGGCCCGTCACTGTAGCTGCGCCAAATACCAAGAAAACCAGGCTCCCTAAAGAGCCAAAGTCACTTGCGGTGGTGGTGTCCTTAAAACCTGAGGCGGTTGCCAAGGGAGGCGATCACTAAGGCTAAAGCCTTGGTATCCCTGGACGCCCTTGGCATAGGGCCACCCAGATTCCGCGTGGGCATCACGGGAGCCCGTATAATGGAGTTGCCAAAGGAGACCACTGCCGCGCAAGCAGACAGTTTAGCGGCAGGAATTGGTGCCGTCCTAGGTGACACCGCAAAGGTCACCCGGCCTGCAAAATCAGCCGATATCCGAGTCAACGGGCTCGACGACAGGGTGTCGGCTGAGGAGCTCAGAGCCAAGTTGGCATCAAGTTCGGGCTGCACTCCCGAACAAATCAAGGTTAGTGCCGTCCAAGTGAGACCAAACTCGGCGTTTGCGTCCTGTCCGGTGGAGGCGGCTAGGAAGCTGGCGAGCGCTGGTCGGATAGCAGTAGGTTGGAGCCTTGCCTCCATCCAGATAATGGAACAGCGCCCCATGCGCTGCTTCAAGTGTATGGGGCTCAGGCATCCAGCGGTCCGATGTCTGTCCACCAAGGACCGCAGTGGATTGTGCCACCGCTGCGGAATGGACGGGCATAAAGCCAGCAGATGTGAGGCTACTTTTAAGTGTGCCATCTGTAGTGACGCAGGCCTTCCAGCAACCCACAGAATGGGGGGGTTAAGCTGCAAACCCCCATCGGTAAGAGGTCGGCTCATCGCGGCCGCACCAGCCGAATGCATACGGGCTCCCCCGGCAGCAAGGGAGGAGCCCATGGACTTGGCCCAGGGCCAATAATCTCAGATTAGAGGGAGCGGGCGGAGGAAGCTCCAGCCGCTCCTAACGCAGATGAGTGGGCAGGCGAAGACGGGCGTGTGACGCCCTCCTTCAAATGCCCAGGATCTGCGCGCATGGCCTGGCCGCTGTGCGCGCGTCCAAAGGTCCTCTCGTCTGGGGATTGTCTCGGTGCCTCGGGCAATCCCCCCATTGGCGTCAGCTTGGCTAACAGGCTGAGCTGTCCGGAGTTGGGTCGGGGTAGTTGGTTCGCCAGAGCCCGGTCCAACTCACACAAGGGCTTCAAGGGGTCACCGGGGAGTTTTAGTGGGTAGGACCAGTCCCTTTAGGACTGGGTGAGTCCCACATACCCCTATCGCCTAGCCAGCGGTAGGGCATCCGTAAATGGATTTCTCCTCGACAAAAAAAAAGGTCTGAATTCCTCAACCATTAATATTCAAATTAAACTTAAATACGTACGATGTTTCTGCTATCGCTATTAAAATATATACGCGGGTGAGTAGGACCTATTAATTCGGAGGAAAATTAGTCATCAATTTAATTTTTGGGTGAATGGGACATACTTTTCCGGGACAGTTGGGAAAAATAATAATTCGGGTGAATCTTGCGGGCGAATGGGACCTAAACCCTACCTGCTACGGTTACCCACGGTCTATTGAGTACTGTAAAATTTTGATATTTGGTCTATTGCAAAAATTCGTCTCCCCGAGACCCCTTAAATGAGTTCCGACACGGGGGGTATGCGACGCACCGCTTCCGAGATATTTTCAAAAATGTCAGTTTTCAAATTTCGTCGTAACAGAAAAATTGGTCTCCCCGAGACCTCTTAACTGAGTACCAACACGGGGGGTCTGCGACGCGCCGTTGTTGAGATATTACCGATAAATAATTGGCGTCGCGTTATTTCCGAGTAACGACTGAGGTGGTTCGAGGGGGGTTGGCAAAATTTTCGCTTTTCATCGCCCCGGCAAACCCCGTGCCGTAACCCGGCTTGCGAAGCCGAGGTTGCGAATTCCTCTCTTGGGTGGGGAGAGGGAGACGGTACCGGACGACGGATCTCGGTGGGCGATGGTTATCCTACAAAGTGACCGCAGCGATAGCTGTCACCGTTGAGGAGCTACGCGCTTTCAAAGATCCTGGACGGTTGTATGGGAGTGTAAAAAACATGTAGGGTAATTGCGCTGGTTTGCCGTCCAGTTCCACTATTCGTCCATCTGACTGAGCTGTATCAAATTCGTGTGTAAAATTTGAACACAAACCTACCTTCCCGCGCAAGATTGGACTTATTGCGATCTATAATGTCTAAGCAACAGTTCTACCAAGATGAAAATGTGGTTTAATTAGTAACGACTTCAAAAAAATTAAAGTCAGTAGCCGCTTCGCATTCATCTCTTGCAGACGTCATCGCACTAGGAAAAAAAAAGTGGGGACGGAAAAAGTTCATGATAAGTTTTAATTATTATTTTAGCTAGATTACGTATTGTTTTTGGCATGTATGTCTATTTATAATCATAATAAAAACAATTTTAAGTGTTTTCTATGGTTTTTTTATGGAAGTCTTAGACAAATTAGGTGGACTAATACTAGCATACCAATTTTGCAAAATATTTAGTTTTCGTCCACGTGGACGGAAACCCAAACAGCTAAGTGAATATTTGTAATGGTTATTTTACTTCAACGGAACTATAAAATACTAAATATTTTCTCCCAATATGATCTTTATTGCTATTAGATTAGACATTTTAGTTTCCGTCCACGCCTTTGTCTGTGTGGCGCAAATAAAAAATATTTAAAAGTCGTGGACGAAAACTAAAAATAGCTTTAAATGTTGTTTTAATTTTCGTCCATAGAAGTATTATTTGTGGGTAGACAAAAACTAAACTTCCTAACATTTGTATTTAATTACCCATACCAGTTTTCTTTCCCGTATCTTCCTCACATTTGTAAGGGCAATGTGTTTTAAGTAGGTACCCACTATATGAATAATTCTCCTTATGGAGTAGGGTCAATTATTCATAACATAAATGAGGGTAGGTCAGGCATCGTATTCTTCTTAATTTTGTCTTCAGTCAGACAGATGCAGTATTTTTTTTTGTTTTATTATCTACTTACGGAACTTACCCTAAAAACAATCAGGTGGTATCAGAGCATACCACCTGATTGATTGGTGTTTGGGCAGATCTGAATCAGGATGGATGCGGGGAGACGTATTTTTTGAATACATCACTAATGAGTTTAATAACGCAATAATATCCAATAACCTGTCCTCTTGCTCGTAGACAGACACAAATCCCATATGTCACTGATGCTCACACAGTATGTGAACACTTAATTCGTTATATCAATAACATTTTATTAATTTATGTTGTAAGTACCGACCGCGTTTTGTACAACATGATTTCCTTGTACAATAAGATTATATTTTTAATTGTTTTAGTTGGTCACCATAAACGGTTAAGTCATTGTAATACGAATGTTTAAGACTGGAAAAGATTTATTTTTGTTAATGTGTTTAATTATAGCTAATAAAAGTAATAATACCTAAACGGTAGAGAGAAATTGTCAATAACACGAAGAAATTACCATAAATAAGTATACATAATTGGTTTTTAACTTAATACTTCAACTGCACTCCTTTTTCTACATAGTGGTCGAAAACTAGCTCACACTAGGACGAAAACCAGTTTTTTGGACGAAAACCAGCGAAATCCTTACTTTTGAAAAAAATATTTTTTATAAAAAAAGGCGTGTAAATGATTTACTGTCACGTAATATTAACCTAAAGAAGACTATATAAGCAACAAAAATAAATATGATACATTTAAGTAAGAGTACTTCAAGATATTCATTTCGCATCACAAACCTGGCAACTCCGATAATCGGACGAAAACCAGCGCAATGACCCTATGTGGGGAGGGGCGCGATTTGGTAACCCCCGATGGTCCTCTAAGACATTCCGCAAACCCCCCTGTCCTAGCTCTCAGCACGTCAGATTAATTAAACTCTCTTGCAACTCTTTTCTTTATCATGAAAAACGGTCTATGTATGCGACTTCACCGCTCGTGCAAAGTAGTAAGCAATAGGTGGCTTGATAAACTTCATAGGCATCGTGGTACAATCATTAGTTATATTAGTAAGAAAGAAAGAAAACTAAGTAGGAAAGAAAGAAAAATAACCAAATTTCACCTATTATGATAATTTCTATATGTAATTAAATTATATTCATTAGGTAATTTAATTAGTCTAAGCACAAATTGTCTTTAGTGCTCGGTGTCTTTTAAGTTTGCATGACGTTTTTTGCTATGTCTATATTTCTTTGTTCACAACCTCAGATAACTTTCTTAGAATTTAGGCACATAATATTAATTAAACTCTCAACTTGTCTGTAACTCTTTATCATAAAAAATGGCCGATGTATACGACCTCGCCTCTCATGCAATAGGAGTAGTAAGTAATAGCACAGTCTAACCTAACCATACTTACGTAGGTATTTTAAGAAAACCACGATTCTTTATAATAAGTATATTATAAGCAACGACACGACAAAACGTAAGTGTTGTAATCCGGTCGTGAAGCGCACGCGTTTTTCTAAAAGCGTAGTTGGAATTCACTGAGGCCCGCCGAGGTGCCCGCTGACATCATCGCTGCGCGAGCGACGGCGACGCATGCGGCAGGGGCGAGGAAACACGGCACGTGTAAGTGGATGCCTACAGCTTACAGTATTTAATGTAAAAAATGTAATAAAAAAATGTTAAAGCTCAATTAATTTGTTTTCTACTGTTTACCATAAATAATTCCAATTTGTTTTACTTATATGCGAAATTATTTGTTTTTAAAGATCGTATTTTAAATAACTATAGCGAGGTTTTGTGATTTTGTACTAAATAAAATGTCAACTTGTCTGTCAACGTTTATCATAAAAAATTATTTGTTCCAGTCACAATGATGCTCGGTTCGAAGTGTGTATACCCACCTGTGTCAATACTCCACAACTAATTAAGTACTAATTAGCAATCATTCAAACCTGTTCAAATGATTTCAAACGATTAACATGATTTTGTAAAAATATACCTACATGCGTTCAATCAACATTGATATTGTTTAATGTTATAAATACTTATTATATTACATTTTATAAAAGTACCAACTTATTTTAATCCCTTGTATCTATTTTATCAACTACAATATTTTTTTAAAGTATTATTTTGATGTATTTTGAATTATGAATTTTTACTTTATCAATTATAATTTCTTTTTGTAATATAAATATTATATTTATTATTAATACACATTAAATATTTTATTTTGAGTAGTAATATTGTAAGTATGGTTAATATTATAACTTCATTTTAAAACAGAAATCGATGATGCAAGTCGCAAATGAACATGTTTTTTACATACCTCATAAAAAACGGTCTCGTCGCCAGACGCTTCATGAACGTTTTTCATTAAAATACGAGTTCGAGTAATAGACTCGAAAATATTTTTTTCGTAATTTTGAGAATTTTTAAAAATTAAACAAAAAAAGATCAAGTTTTTAGCTTAAAAATTGAAAAAGATGTATGTTTTGTAAAAAAAATGTGTGGTAGGGGGTGAAGGTTAGTAAAGTTGTGGAGACCACCAGAGACCCTCTATAAAACGCTGAAAACCCGACTCTGCTAGCTGTAATAGTTTTCGAAATCCTCTCACCATTTTTTTACCAGATCAAAAAGACCAAGTCTTCGGAAACTCCTGGAACTGCACATCTAATGGACTCTTCTCTTTCTATGAGAAAAGTTTCTTTGAAGAAAAAAGAAAAAAATTATATGGGAGGGGTGTCAACCGAGAGGAATATCCCCCATTCGAGTAGACCATCAAAAGCAACCCCGAAAATGATGACAACCCACCCTAATGACCGTCGCCGTAGCTCGTACCGTCTGGCCGCTGGCCTACTTTAAAAATTATAGCTTCTCGCGCCGGGACTTCAGATAGAAAAAATCGTTTAACTAGGTACTAAATGTAAAACACATTACCTTGACCTTCATTTTTGTCTTCATTCAAAAACAAATTCAAATGACGACTTTAAAATAATGTCGATGTGCGCACAGTTCAACTAGCGCATTCAAACAACCGAGGCGGATCTACAATGTATGGAGCATTGCGAATATACAATATCTAGATTAGGTATAATAAATTCATAATTGATCGACCGTTACAGTATCGGTACCTATTCGGATCACAACAAGTATTACTGGAAGTACGAGTATATAAAGTGATCAACATAAGTAATTGATTTTTGAAATATATACGGAGCCAAAAAGTCTTCGTGCATTTAGAAAATTTAGCCTTGACGGATCCACCGTTGCATGAAATCGTTGAAAAAATATTCATCGAATATAGGTAGGTACTATCGACGAATATATTTGGCAACATCGCATAATAGAATGCTAGGATGCCGTATTACCTATTCGGATCAAAACAAGTATTACTGGAAGTACGAGTATATAAAGTGATCAACACAAGTAATTGATTTTTGAAATATAATCGGAGCCTAAAAGTCTTCGTGCATATAGAAAATTTAGCCGTTACGGATCCACTGTTGCATGGAATCGTTGTAAAAATATTTGTCGAATATATCGACTATGGACGAATATGTTTGGCAACATCGCATAGTAGAATGCTACGACGCCATCTCGCCCGAGAAATTCGCAACTAGATTAAAGTTATTCGGGTCAAAAGGTGGAGTCAACAATGTACGGGCTCGTGGCGTGATCAACAAAGTGCCCAAAGATATGTTTATATATATATATATATATATATATATATATATATATATATATATATATATATATATATATATATATATATATATATATATATATATATATATATATATAGCGAAGCCGGGGGCAGATCGTTAGTTTTCTATATAAAAATAAAACTATCAAACATAAATTTCTTTTACGGTCTCACAATTCATTCTCATAATTTTATTTTTACGTCAAATCAAAAACAACTTATTCTTTTCTAATTCGATATTTTTTGAAAATCAAACCTATTTAGTTGCAGCCAGTATTTAAGTTCAAAAATTCATTAACACCAACGACGAAAGCGTTTAGCGACTAAAACAAAATGTATAGAAAGTTAGAAATGTACCTACTGAGTATGCCACAGTGGCGGCGACCGGCGGGGACAACCGGCGAAAAGACTTAATTCAAAACCAGGCCATATTTTTTTTAAATTACACTTTGGAGATTTTGGTAATAAAAGTCTTTCTTAATTTCAGTAATTTCCTGTGAATATTTCAGATTTCGTAAATGAGGATAACATTCCAAAATTAAAAAACTTAATACTTAAATAGAACAATTTGATTTTTTAATACTTTCAAACTTAAATTAATTAAATACATATTATAAAACCCCATTACTAAATTACAAGATATTTTCGCAGTAAAATATGTAATTTCTTCTTACCTAATGACACAAGTTTCAACCGTTAAAACGAAAATATCATATCAAACTGACTGATGGCCCGATCTCCATACAAAATTGATTGATCTCCTTTACCGAGCAAGTCGCAAGCGCGACGAGCGGCACGGCACGGCGGTGTCCGACCGGCCGACGGAATCAAATAATTATATAAATCAGAGGCGAATATTCTAGAAACCAAATCAATTTACTTGTATTCCCCCTGAATAGCATGTATTGAAGAAATTGTGCGACTTTGATAGGATAAGGGATCGGGAAGAGATAGGATTTTTTTTTTTACTATAGTCGAGAAAATTCGCGATTCTGTATCTAAAAATCGACAATAATTGCTTATAAAAAAATAAAATAAACTATAATTTATTAATAAAAGTTACGAAAAGTCAATAATTAAACACTTACCTAGTGATAATTTTTAGTCTTATGTTAAAAACACTTGCGTAGTGAAAATTCTTAAATTCTAAACATTGTCGTACTGTCTTTTAAGTGGTAGGTACAATTTTTGTTTACTAATTTTTATTAATTGACATGCCTTCTAACCAAAAACATTAAAAATCGGAACATAGGAGTTCCAATCCCAAAAAAAACGATCTAAAAGCAAAAAAGGATTTTTTTTAAATCTTTAAATTTCAATATATCCATAACGGTTACGTTTTGCACATTATTTTGCATAATCAAATCCATCAGAAATTACCTGAATTATAACGTCCTTTAATATTCAGTACGATTTTCCCTGTTACCTTGTATATCCTACTCCTAATAATATATAAATGAGAAAGTATGTACCTATGTATGGATATATGAATTCTTTATTCTTTATCTATATAAAGAATTGATTGACTTAGTAATGTAACTTTAGTGACCTTACAATGTGGCTGTAAACGACTTATTCTGTTTCGTAGACGAGCTACGAACTCTCGCACAGTATGCGTAGCAAGAGAAATCTATACTAATATTATAAAGCTGAAGAGTTTGTTTGTTTGTTGAACTACTGGTTCGAATTGAAAAATTATTTTTGTTTTGAATAGTCCATTTATCGAGGAAGATAAGATAAGATCTAACATCTTAGAAAAAGAATACTTTTTGTAACTGGAACTTTTCATATTGAGAACTAGCTGGGCTTAGCTCTCAAAGTCTAAAATGCTAAGATGTTGAACTATAATCCAATCCTCGAATGTCCAGTCACATCTGAATCATTTTAAAGATTAGGTTTTCATTCATTAAAAAGTCAAACAGGTTCACTGTCTCCTTATGCTGATGGAGCACTCGATGACAAGTGGTCTATATAGCCTTTTCATTGCATTATTTAATTTTTTTCGTTATATTCAGATTTTTGGACGACATTTTACATTTCATTCGTGTAATCCTAATTGCATTGACCGAGATAATTGTTCAATTATCTCGCTCAATATTGAAACTTTTATAATTGCTATCCTTTCCAGACTCGTTTGAAGACAAGGCCTTGTTATAACAGCTATCTAGATGTGCGAGGTCAAAGCGACGATGACCTGAAAGCGCCTATGTGGCGCTATGTAATACTCGTTAGTGAAATCAATCACCCTTATACTCCAGAGAAAATTATACTTAGATATACATAGTTACCAAGTACCTACTTGATATAGCTGTTAAATCTATAGATTAACTGTACTTATTTGCACTTTATTTTATTCATATTATATGCATTGGATAGATTTATATGTGTGATGAAATATTCGATAGGCTTTGCACTAAGCATAGCTCTAATCGCAGAAGTAAAAAAAACACAATTAATTTAAAAATAAAAGAGATGGGTGTATTAGATGTGTGCGGGACAGCAAAATCCTATCTAAGATGGTAAGTCAATTTTAGTTTTGTTTATTGTCTTACATAATAGCGACAAAATTAATAACAAATAAAGTTGCAATGTATTCTTTAAAATAAAAGAAAAAGTGAAATTTACAAGAAATTTAGCACAGTGATAGCTCCTCGACAATAATAATCGTAATATTTTGGGTTTCGAAAGATAAATATGGGATGTATTATACCATTTTGAATTCGGTATTAAATAAGAAAGTTTTTAAGATAGTCAGCCATTTCAGGCTTAGTATATATTTTTTACGTGACTAAGTTCAAAGTCAGAAGAATAAAAAAATTTGGATGTTTAAAAATTCTTAATTGTTATTGAAAAATAATGAATATTGTTTAATACTGAAAATATTTTCTCTTTGAAAATATTTAACAGAAAACTGTTTGGAAATATTCTTTCTTTTGTGGAAACTGCATGTCTCGACTTTCCAAAAGAAAACATAAATACTCGTATGTAAAAATATCGAAAACCATAAAGTTGCAACTTTTTCTAAAGCAAAAATCTGATTATAGATAGGTCATGACTAGACCTATCTTAAACACCAGACAACCTGTACGTAATAGATTATTTGTATTGATCTAAATAAATATCTTGTACAAATAATGTATATTTTTCTCTAACAGCTTTTATTTGTGTATTGCATTTATCAATGTTATAACAACACAGAAAAGAAATTTACTTTAATGGACCTCTTACTCAGATGTATAGTCGACAGAGCTGTCATCAGTCTTGAAAAATTACTCAAAAGGGTTTTCGTCTGAGTAGGTAACCCATTTCCCTTCAAGGTTCAAATCGTTCTATATTCTAATCTCAGCTACCAATTTATCCCCGACGCCTAAATTGAATCCAAAATACGTTCATTCATGTGAATTGTAAAAAAGCATTTCTATATATTTTTTTAAAGCAATTTATACTATTAAAATAATATTCCGAGTTAGTGACATAATATGTTTATCTGCTATTTTTAGGTAATGAAATACTCCACTGGGCTATTCGCGTCTTAAACTTGGCACGCTATATGGAGGCAATAACCACGATATTACATAAAACCACTATGAACTAACAGCGTGAGTGTTGAACGCATTATTGTGCGTTAACCGTGTTCTTGGCCGTTTCTTGTAAGACGAACCCGTTGGATGAGCCACTGCATCGAACCCACAATTAATAACAAACTCATTGAAGTGCTTTTTAACTAGATTAATTACGGCCGATCCAGTACAATATAGAACACCTTGTCCACGTCAAAAGGCAAGTTTTTTCTACGACTTGATCTGGTTAGAGGAACGTGCAATAAAATTTATGTAGATTATGTAAAATTTATGTAACTACCCAAATTTTGCACATACCTTGTCAGGACACAGAAAAGGACATAGAGTAATTTTCATCCCGAAAAAGTAATGTTCCGGAGGGATCATCTAAAAATATGAAAAATTCAACGCCTAGAAATGTATGAGCAAACAGAGTACATAATAGCTCACTGTGAGCAAAGATGAAGATAATACTGTTACTACTAACTATGGAACATTCTGGAAAAACCATTCGCGCCAGCCGAAGGACTCGAACGTTCCAACTATCGATGGTAGCCACGCCCCTTTCCGATTAGTGTCAAGGCGAATTGGTCCTTACGTTTATAACATAGAGTTTACATTTCAACAGAAATAGCATTCCCGAACTTTTAATGGTTTGTTCACGATCTTGTTTACATTTACTGGTAAATTCGAAATACATCGAGACGTTTGACGCCAAGTATAAATAAGAGTACGGCCGGCCAAAAGTTAGTTAGTTGTGCGAAAACCAGCGAAACGAAAGCGACTCTTCGGAACCTTTGCGAAGTTATGTGTGACAGTGAACCGGCGACACATTAATCATTGACACATTAATCATTACATAATCATTGACGACTTTTGGCAAGTTTAACAGTTTCATCGGACAAGTTTGGTGATTTTGGCAGTCATATTTGTTTTTTGAAAATAAATAGTTCATTGCGCCTTTACACGGCAGTTTGACTCACCCCGTACGTAACAATACATTTTTGCTCATATATTTTTGTCAGACGTTGATTTTTTATTTTTCGACGCCTAAGAAATTCTGCGACGAAGGAAGTCGCGGTCAAGAGCTAGTACATTGAATAATTATAAAACGTTGCCAGCTTGCGAGCTACATAAATACCCCTATAAAGGCTAGACATAGCACCGGGCATCGGGTCAGCCACACAGCAATAAATTTACGGGCCTCTCAGGATCGGGGCTGATTGCTAAAAGGGTACATATGTTGCGGGATTTATTTTCTTATAGATTTTATTTGTATCGACTGCTGTTGCCGCGCGAGTAGTTGATTTTTCTGTTAAATAAAATACTTACCAGGTGATTTTGAACGCGGTATTTAGTGATAGTTGTATTCCAAAATAAAAAGAGCATTTGTCCCTTCAAAATTGTAGACTCTAACTTAAAAACTTCGTTGTATATAGAAACTTCTTATGGTTTTAGGGTTCCGTACGTCCGAATAAAAAAACGGAAACCTTATAGCATCACCCGTGTGTCCGTCTGTCCGACCATTCCCCCCACCCTTAGCTCCGAAACTACTGAATCTAAAATTTTGAAAAAAATACAGAAATTAGTTTTCTACTTATATAAGAAGTCCATGATATTAAAATAACATGGTTAATCACTCAATATTGTGCGGATCGGGTAACATCGTACGGTACCCTCTTCACGCGAGCTCAACTCGCACTTGTCCCTTTTTTTTAACGTTACCAGTTCTAAATAGACTATTTAAACATAATTAAATATAGGTAATTATATAGTGTCATTGAAGTAAATTTGTGGATATACCTACAAATTAATCATCTATCAGCTATATACAATTATTATGATTATGAAATATATACCAAAAAATCTTAGGAATTATGAATAAATAAATTAAATATTATAATAAAATAGGGAATTTTAGCACATCGTATAAAATCCGACATAAACTAAAGTCGGAGAGGCGCATGCACGATCCTATTCTTATTTTGATCGATAGTATGTCACAATTTTATAAAAATATAACAAAGGTAGGTATGTCCCATAGTTATCTGTGGTTTGTGATAAGAGCCCTAAATAAGACTAAAACTAAGTTATGCATTTTAATGTTAGATATCACTATAACATGAGAATAATATATTGACTGAATGAAGAGTGTACATATGTTTGTTCACTAAATGTATTATATTTCATTAAATGCATAAAATTCAGTAACATAGAAAACGTTTCAATTTAATATTTTTTCTGTGTTACCGTTGGTTTCTTGCCGATGTCACAGAACAGGACGAGTATATTGCTGACTTTTTTTGTGTTAAGATCGGCAGACAGGATAACGGTCCACTTGATGGTAGGTAGCTACCGTCGCCTATAACACAAACAACCCCACAGCTGCTGCAAGTGCATGCCGAGTAGGATTAAGGATAAGGGATTGGATAGGAAAATGGACTCTGGCATCCCTAACTCACTCACCGAAACACGGGCTGTTATTTCACGGTGGTCTTCTGTAAGGGGTTACTGCCACTGAAACGCAGTGTGTCCTGATTTACAGTTTGACTACTAGGAAATTTAATTCCTGGTAGCCATGAGGAAAAAGCGGCCACTACTTTTCAGAGATCCAGACCAGCACCAACTTGGCCTGCCGGGAATCGAACCCTAAAACAGAGCGTTAAGGCAAGCACCCTCGATGACGCGATGCGAGTTTCTATTTTTCACCTAAAATAGTTTCAGAGTGTTGATATCTGAAATTTTTATGCGTGATCAACACTCATATATAGAGATAATATTATATGGATTGTTGGTAGCTCGAATTTGATAAAATTTCAATAAAATATTTTTTCAAATTCCACTAATTGAAACTGGGTACAATAAAATTTATATAATATAAATAGGTTTCTTCGAAGCATCAGTTATAAATTCTATTGCATACTCAAAAACAATAACTTAATCGATTGATTTTAATGGAGTTATTGAATAGTATAAATTTTAAATAAATATAATATCTTCAAAAATTCAGTGTGCCTAATTGTAAGTTTAAGTAAATACCTGCACAACTACTTGAAATTGGGAAGAACAGAATGTGTTGTTACATCATGTCTTGTTCTAACTAATCCTACTAATATTATAAAAGCGAAAGTTTGTGAGGATGTATGGATGTTTGTTAATCTTCTGAATTGGATTAAATTTGACACATAAATAGTTTATTACCTGGATTAAAACACATGAGTGGGGTACTATTTATCCTGGAAAATGTTAGATTTCTGTGGGTAAAAATAATAGGTACCGCTCATAATTTGACAGATTCCGAGGAGACCACGTGATTTATATTGAGCCTTATAATAGTTGGACATATTGCCTCGCGAACTTTTTTGTGGGCAATAATGATAAGTAGTACATTATTTTCATCAATAGTTTTCGCAGCGCACGCCAAATAATGACTTTTTTAAGCAAATTTTTGATACCTTGAATTAAATTACGGTAATTTTCGTAGAGATCTCTAATTTCTTTGAAAATAAAGACTATGTCGCTCGCTAATATTTTAGCTTTCTATGGGTGAAAGAATATTTAAAATCGGTTAAGTAGTATTTGAATTTATCCATTATAAACAAACTTTCCTCTTTATTAGTTTAGATAACTCTTAAGCGCTCTTACTCTTAACTCTCTTATAACTCTTAAGGACATTACTTTCATAATCCTATTTCTAAATTTATTAACCTTAATGATTGACCAGTTTAATAGTGGACTAATTAAAATTAATAACAAATATTTCAAACATTTTTTTAATAATAGAATTTTCCTATAATTATCAACTTTATTGATTGTTCCGGATATATTTGTACTAAGACGGATATCAAACGGTAATTAATGAATGTCACTCACATGTCAGACCCTTGTTTGGGGCCTCCGGTCTGATCTAGATAATATGCTAAATGGCACACCGAAGAAAAGATACTCTTACAGTGTATGTTATACCTTATATTAATACTGTTAAATGTTAAAATACAATGGATACACATTGTTCCTCTCTGAAGTGATTATAATAGTTGATGACTATATACCTAATACTGAACCCTTCAACGCGTTGTGGTGTTTTCGTGACAATATCTACTTAAAATATTTATACGGTACAACTTCTCACTTTCTTAAAGAAAATTGCATTTGAAGTGCAATTTCCATAGATCGGATAATTTCGGATAGGTATGTACCCGAATAATACGTACAGAAGATCCATAAAAGACATTGACTATACATGACCATGACCATGACTATACGATTGACTAAACGTTGACGTATGTAGGTTCTTGGTTTTCAGTGTTTGCTATACAAAGATCGCATGAAAGTTGTTTTGACTACCTTATTATTAATAAAAAAAAATGGTTAAAAAACAAAGTTAGTGGATAAGTTTGCTAAGTACATAAATTACAAATTCAAATTTTATAAATTCAATGAAAGAGATGAGTTAATATTTGTTTACAATTACTATGTACAGTTGAGAATCCGTCCAGTTGCTACGGATCCTTTAATTAGCACATTTATTAACTACATATAAGTTCCATACAAGTTTGATTGTATGTAAGTTCGCTTCTAATTATTAGGTTATTAATTTATTTATTTATTTATTTAGAATTGATACACCAGCCATAATTTAATGTAAATTATCAACCATTTATGTACGTTTCCTATGAAACCAAAGCAAAAAATATAGAAAATTGTATATATTCTGTCAGGGAAAAAGTCTTTTCACATATAATATGTTTAAACTTGTAATAAAATCTCTTTAGCCGAACTATTTGTATCTGGTTGGTTTTGATGACATTAAAAAGGTTACATTTCAAAAAAGAAACAAATTAGTAAAATGTTGTTTCCAGCTATTTTTCATTTGTTTTTCATTCTATCAAAATAAGTGAATCTAATGAAGAAATTCCACCTGTTTCATTCTCTTCAGAATTATTTAGGCAGTATCAGGTTAACAAGAGAGGACTGCCAAAACTACTTGTCGCGTTTTTTTTATCAGAATTCCCAAAATTTCTACAGCATAACATAATAACTACAAGATGTCACTACAAGATGGCAAAAAGTTATGGATCAAAATGCACATATATGCCCTGTAATTAAATGTAAATAAACTTTGAAAAAAAAGTGTGGAATTTTCATATAAAATGCCAAGAAACTTTTCCCCAACCTATTATTTTAACATTATTCAATCTACCCTAGAAATACAATGAAGATTTTTGCTTCACTTATTTGACTTTTACAAATATTATTTTTTCTTATTATCTTTTTATTTATTAGGAAAAAGTAGATACAATAACACAATAAGTACTTACATGTTGTGCACTACATTCCGACAGGTCGCCCGGAAAGGGTACGATCAAATCTAGTCCTGATCAAATTTTGCTCGAATGGAGTGCTGGAACGACGTGTATCCGCATTTAGAGAAAAATTAGCCTTGACCGAAGGAGTACTGGAAATACACACTTTTATTGCTTTTCTCATATATTATAGACAATAGTTTTATTTTACTGACGAAATGTGGGTCGTAGAGATGATTGATGATATTATATTTTTTATATAGAAATAAATAATGCACAATTTACGAAACTTGCTCAAATAAATGCCAAACCGTTAATAGTGTTTAACCTTTATGTAATTCTAAGAAAACTTTCAATGAAGAAACTTTAACGTTTACGCCTTACATAAGTTATATTAAAAGAGTTTCCTTCGCAAGAGCTCGCGAATCAAACGAAGCAACATAAAAAGTTTGTTTTCGACTTTGCTTCTAAGATGGACGTTAGTATTATTATTTTCCTAACATTTATTTAACTAAAACATACAATGTATTCATTTATTTAGAGTTTTAGACTTCAACATGATCCTAGTGACGCGTGTTTAGCATAAAAATACAGCATGAAAAGGCTGACGGTCCCCTTCACTGCCATCACCTATTCATACGCGCAACGCCACGTTGTTTGCAAGTGCGTTGCCGACATTGAATGGATAGTGAAAAAGGAATAAGAATAAGGATAAAGAATTACGTGGGAATAGGCCTTGGCATATTATCGCCAGGTATGGCACTACAAGACAGCCCGACACAAGCTTGTGTCATCGTTGCAGTGTTACCAGTTTATGTGCTTTCAATCTACCCGAGTCCCATTTATTACATGTACTTATTATTAAGATAAAGCTGTAAGTGTTTTACTATGTGATTACTTTAATTAATATGTTTTATTTTATTTGTTTTATTTTATTAATATTCATTAATGTTTCATTAATACTTTATTTGTTAACACAAAATATACCATAAATATCATCTTTTGTGTGAGTGGCAAATATTTTTCCTTCATTTTTTGTTTAATACAATAAAGTGATAATTCGACAGTGACGTAAGCTTGTGTCACAATCGGACTACCAGACCTTGTTTTCTTAGACCATGGATCAGAAGAAGACGACCGCCATTTTGTTTTATTCGTACTGTCAATTCTGTTATTCATACTGTATAGTTGTCTCCGAAAGTTTTTTGTGATTTTATTTTGTGTCTGCCGTTTAAAGATAAATTGATGATGATGAATAAATTATTATTATTATTATTATGAATTAACAAACATTTTAACCATTTTTACAGTTAGAAATTGTTACCTACGTAAAAAATGAGTATTTCATCGAAAGAAATGGATTTTAGGCCACTCAGCATAATTGAAAAGACTAAAATATTATCTGGAAAAAATCACAAAAATCTGGAGAGAGAAAAATAAAAATGTTTACGAAGAATTCGTCACACGCGGCCGTCGCATTGAAACCAATGACGCTCCCGGTCGATGGGCACACGACACGCTCCAGAATGACAGGGGAGAAGTTGTGGCCCACGGGAAGTGTCTGGCAGTGAGGAACATTATTTTGTAACAATACGTGTATAAAACTAAGCCTTTAGAAAATAAGTAAAGTTAGTCCTATTTTTACTTGCCTACCTTTCTCATCTGAATGCTCTAAATTGGCCGTCTACCCAACTTAGCAAATACACATACCTACGTTAAAAGTACATAGGAACATTGCTCGGATTCCCCACATTTTGTCCTTTAGAAAATAAGTTATGTCTTTCACGCCAGGGATCGTGGGCTATTTAAATTTACTTGGAAAGTGGGTACTCGGTTTCCCTCGTATTTTCACAGATGAGAATTGCTCTATTTCCGGCCACTGCAGTAATGGACTATTTTATTAATTCCGTTTTTTTTTTATATATTCTATATATTCTTCTAGCCAAAAAACTTAATTCTGCAATGTACAGTGTCATTAATGTTTGAAAATTTCCAAATCCTTACTAATGGCAGAAATGCTAAAGTGAGTTGTATGCTGTCATGCCTCAACTACTCAACCAAAAACCATTTTGAATACATGTTGTCAGGGGTACATAAAAGTACATGGGGACCTTTTATGCAAAAAAAGTACTTCTCTCAAGGGAAAATAAAAAAATAAAAAATTAAGGCATTAGAAAAATAGATGAACACCTATATTCTTCGATGTTTATTGTTTGTTCATTTTTCCGAGACTTTTTAATCCAGAATAAAGGGGCGCTCCTCTGTAGTACTATTCCCGAATTACGCGGACGAAGTCCCTACAAAAACTAGTTAGGTTGTAAATTTATTTACATAAAATCTCATGCCCTAATGAATGTAGTATTAGCTATAGCTATAGATGGATTTAGCTATAGATGGATTCAGCTACGACACGAAGTTGTAAGTATGCAATGTCACTCTAAAACAATCTCGAGTGAGGAATGCAGGGTTTGGGACGGCTTTAGCGGTCTCCAGACACACGCTACAGAAACAGGGTCTGACGTGGGCACGGTTATTAGCCGGTTTCAACGTCCGGAATGTCTCTCGGTTTATGTAATGCGAATTCTGCAATATTGCGCTTACCTTTGCACTATTGCAAACATATTTCATGGTTATTTTAATTTAAATAACACATAGACATACAAATAAGACATGAACATACCAAATAAAACCCTAAGTTTTCCCCCAGCATTCTATTAAATGGTGAATATATCATTTCTTATGTAATATACATATATTATATTAGAGATTATAAATTATACATTAGAATTCAAAATTTTACAGTAAATAATTGCTAGCCTAGTACTAATTATTTGTATTTTGATAACGTAACATGTTTGGCAAAATCTCTTCATGTAAAAAACAAAATTAGGTGTGCTACAAATAAAATAAAAATTACACGGAACATTATTAACAGGGAAACTGGAAGAAACCCAACGCATGATAGCAGCTTTAATTTAAAAATAAATGATCAGGATTTTAAGGAAGATACCTATGGATGTGGCCACTGGCGACTGAGTCTGTAACTTTTTTTTCCAATATTCTTGTTAACATTACTCGGATACTAAATTCATCGTCAGTTGCTGTTGAGAATCTATTAAAAGAGAATGTTAAAGAATGTGATACACCATTTGAATTCACGGTTGATCGCACAGGTGACATTGAAATAAAAAAAAAACTGTAGATCTTTGGGACATGTCAGCGAAAACAGTTGCCTCTGTAATAAATATAATTGCACCCTTTTTTTTTTTTTTTTTTTTTTTTTTTTTTTTTTTTTTTTTTTTTTTTTTTTTTAGGAGGGGAAATGCATTTCCGCACTATCCCTCGCCGACGAGGACGGTCGGCGAGGGGGTGTGAGGGACTCACCCGACGGAACGAATCGCCCCGCCGGTCCTACCCCCTAAAACCCCTCCATGTTCCACCATCGGCAGTGATGATGGGACCCGGGATCACAGCGAGGCCTTATCCCCGGGCCCCACGCACCGCCACGTCCTTTCGGACCCTGCTCCATCGCGGCAAGCCGCATAAAAACTCCTGTGGTGACCTGCGGAACATCTGCAGGCCAACCACACCTCTCATCTGTTAAGTTCCAGGCGCCAGATGTCCTCCTCTGACGCCTGAAACAGACAGCGCCGCCGCCGATAAAGCGACGGACCCACCATCTCTTCGGACACCTCTGCGGAGCCAGCCACTGATTTTTACCTACGGTCTGACCACCCAGAGGAGCTCAGAAACTCCCGGGGACCGTAGGCTGGACCTCTTCCTTGACCAAGGGCCGGTGCCACCTCCGGCGACTGAGCAGGGGCCTGGGTCCGCCCCCCGGGTTGCCCAGGTCCCCAGAACTCAGTCCCCCGACGACAGCTGACAGAACAGCAGAGGGGAGGGATACTGCCCTGCCCCGGACCGTCGGGGTTGCCTTCCTCTTCTGAGTGCTCCGCCACGAGCTCCGCTCAACGGAGCCCGCTCGGAGCCCACCTCGGTGTGGGCCTTCTTTGTCCCCAAAACCAATCCGATCGGTCGAGCAAAGGCCGGTGAGGAAAAAAAGCACCGACCCCTGCGACCGCCCGGATTGCCAAGGGTAAGCCCCCCCACCACGACAAGGTCATGGCCCACCTAGGGGGGGAAATATAATTGCACCCTACTTAGTAACTGCGTTCAATTATTGTGTTACATGTTGTGAATTTCTTGATCTAATGAAAATTAGCAGGTTTCTGCCTTTGTTGAAGTCGCATGATACAAATAACCCCGCTAATTAAAGACCGATTTCAATTGAAAAAAAAAAAAAAAAAAAAAAACTTTTTGAGTCAATTCCTCAAACATTTTTATGATCATAATTTACTTTTTAAAAAGCAGTTTGATTTAACGAAAGATTTCTCTACTACAGACGCAGGTATTGAACTCTTGAAAAATGTATTTAAGGCATTGGAGAAATCGCAGGATGCTCTTGGTATTTTTTAAGATTTGTCCAAAGCCTTTGATGTGTGTAGCACTAATAAGGAATAAGGACTCTAATAAGGAAATTACACCACTTAGGAATTCGGAATAAAGCTCTTCTGACTTCTTGTCTGAACCATAGAATTCAGAGGGTTGATACAAATGGCTAGAAATCTCCGAGTTCTGTAGTTAAAATAGGTGTCCCGCAAGGATCGATTCTCGGCCCGTTTTTGTTCTTAGTTTATATTAATGAACAAACTGTGAACAAACACAATATTTTATTGTTCGCTGTTGACACTTCATTGATATTTATATATCCTGAGTCTCTTTCGGGGTTTTTTTCTTGGCTATTTTTTTTTTTCTTTTTTCAAATCTTGTTATCCTATTTTTAAGAAATAAACGACTTAGTTTGATTTGATTTGATAATATAGAAATATTGAATATTTCTTATTACTAAAACACTATTAATTATACGTAATTTAAAAAAATTACGTTTAAATATATATTATGCAAATAAGAAAATAATTAAATAATAAAATTATTTAAAAAAAATATTAAAAGTGATAAAGAAGTAACCGAAACAGTGAGTTCAGTTTAAGTTATAGGTAAACTTAAGATTTTGTTGGTTCGTATTTATCGTGTGTGCTCATCATAATTCCAAGGGACCCAGCTAATACTCTATCCAGCGCGAAGCTCACGTAACAAGATAACTTCTTAGTTGCCATATTCAAGACTAATGACATTGACTACAAGCTTTCCGAGAGCGTTCTCAACCTTCTACTGAAGGATAATATTTCAACATATTATCTCTTTTGTAATTTACCTAAATTATATTTCGCTTACATTTTGTTTTGTTTAACAAGGAAACACAATTCATGAGCTGATGGTAGGAGTGGCACGTCGGTTTTATTTAAGGTATTAGCCATCTGAGTTAAAATTGATTAGTTAATTTTCTGACAAGATTCTATTCTTGTTAATAAAAGCAATACTTGGCCTATGTCTCATCCTAATCCTACTAATGGATATACATGTTTGTTACTCTTTCACGTAAAAACTACTGAACTGATTTGGATGATATTTGGCACACAGATAGTTTATTATTGTATGCGCCGAGGCTATTGGCACACGGGGCCATAAATCATGCAAACGCATTGTCGATACTTTGAGTATACTCATTGAGTATTGCTAAGAGAGATATTTTTTCAATTTAATCTACAATTAGTTGCTAGAATAATTGGAAATGTTGCAAATGAAATTTGTTGCAGCTGGATTCGACTGTAAGCTTGTTGATATTTCTTCGTTCTTAGTATATAGCGATTGTAAACATGATGTTTCATATTTTAAATTGTCTATAATTTTTGGGGCTGTGGATTTTGTTTAATAAATTTTATTTATTCATAATAAAACAAAAGTTTTATTTACATAATCGATAGTAACACGGCGCATCACTAGTCCTCGCCATAAGGCCAGTAAGTGCGAGAGAGCATGCGATATTGGCAATGCTGCTCCAACGTTTTACGGCCCCGTGTGCCAACGGCCTTGGCGTTCATTATACCTAGGTTAATATACAGGACACTTTTTATCCTGGGAAAATGTAAATTTCACTAGGGATCGTTTAAAAATATAAAAAAATCTGCGCCACTATCGGCGATAGGCACCACCGTCGTCACAGCGATAAATATGTCAGACGTTATTTAGGTATTATAAGTTTTATTTTTCAACGCAGACGAAGTTGCCGGCACCAACTAGTATAAATGCGAAAGTTTGTATGTTTGTCATTCAATCATCCAAAAACAGCTGAACGGATTTGCATCAAAATTGGCACACAGATAGATACTTTGTTACCTGGATTAACATATAGGATACTTTTTATGAAGGAAAAATGTTAGGGTCCTGTGGGATTTTCGAAAAACGAATTACAGCGCGTACGAAGTCGCGGCACACAGCTAGTATATCATATATCACCTTAATACGTCTGGCTTAGCAACTGGTATACCTTCTATGTAAGGAGGTATAGTCTACAAACCTCCATGTTATTATGTTATATATGCATGTTATTAGTCTAATAATAACATGCTGGTTTCCTCACAAAATAAGTATTAGTATAAGTGATGATAATTTTTAATTTCCACCCAGCCTTCGAAACTACCTACGTATGCCGTTATGCCTGCTCTATCATCGCATAGCAATTTTGACTGTTATATGTATAATATGTAATTAAAGGGCAAAGAGTGAAACACACTAATTTTTAATACTTGTCCTAATATCGCATACAATATTGAAAGCTTTCGAGAAACGAACGAGTTCGAGTTCTTTATAATAGGTATATGATGAGGACTTCGACAATTTTTTTACAAATATCGATTTCGAAAACTTTGAACGAACTCTTCGACGAATCTTCAATAATTTAGGTTTTCTGTGGAAAAATAACTAAAAATAAGTAGGGTACTGATAGAGTCTTCAAATATACCATTACAATGGTTCGAATATTTGCGTGGAAAAAAATCGACTAAAATAATGGCCCATTGTAACATTGGACAGCGAATTGTCATTGTTTACCTGGTTTTATACCGACTCCGTTAATTACTTTTGAAATCCGGTACGCAATCAGGAGATTTACATGACAATATGAATTATGATAACTTTTTTTATGTTAAGATCGACAGACAGGCTGACGGTCCACTTGATGGTAGGTGACTGTAGTTGCCTATTACATAAGCAACGCCACAGATGCTGCGAGTGCGCTGGATTAAGGATAAGGGATTCACCGAAACACAACAGCACATATGCTGTCATTTCACGATGGTCTTGGGTTGGTTACGTTCACCAGACGGGCTGCAATAAGTATGCACTAAATTGTATATTTTCACTATTTATCAATTTGTAATCCCAAGCAATATAAGCAAGCAACGGTAGCCACCTACCAAAGACATAAGAATATATTATTATTCAAACGTAGTGAGGTTGTGTTATATAATTGTTAATTAGAATGTCTATTTAACTATTAAAAAAACGTATTTGCGTGAGACGGAAAATTGCTAAGTCAGGGCTCATGTCATGCCTGCTTTTTCACGGCTGAACGCTCAAAGGATACTTATCTATATAAGGATTATATAGATAAGTACACGTTGACACGTTTCGTGGTGAATCGGTAACATAATGTTTATCCAAAAAGTTAATTAATATTTACCTATTCTCTGTTAAGACAATTTACTCTAATAAAAAAAAATAACTATCTTAAGAATTTATAAAAAAAATATTTGTTTTTTGATTTGTTTAAATCCATAAAGTTCTTTGTTTTACCGTGATAAGACACATTTTTCTACAATTTATAAATCTGTCAACAGTGAGCTGTTATGTACTAACGTAATAGCTCACTGTCTATCAAGTAAATCGTCGAATCGGCATGATAAGGATTTAGTACATGGATCAATGGATCAAGCTAATTGGACGTGTTATTTTGCATGACAGCCAATTCGCATCATGCTGATTGGACGACAGGCTTTATCGTGTGTATTTTTTTTACATTGCTGCGTACAGGATGGGCCTGTAGCTACATAGAAAAGAAAGCAAACTTAACTTAGCAGGTATTGGATGTAATCCACCACGCTATTCCACTAGTAAAAACAGTAGTACCTAGTCGTATTAGTAGTAGTTTTAGTAATTGCAGACAATAGAGCATTCTGGAGTAATAAACTGGGCGACCAGTTTGAAGGCAGTTAACCACTCTCTTACATGACTGTGATTAGTGTTAGTTGTGTTTAGTGAGTAAGTAAGAGTAAAGAGATGCCAGACCCCCCTCCTTATCCTTTAACCTATCAAGATTGGCAGCACATTTGCAGTCCATGTGGAGTTGCATATCTAATAGGCGATAATAGGCGACGGTAGCCACCTACCATCATCAAATAGACTTCATTGTCAGCTACTCTATCTAACATTGACGTGAAAATATATGTACATATTCCACTGCGGGTTGAAATCATATAGGTTATCTTTAAAAAAATTTAGTCCAAATTTTCCTTCACAGTTAAACAAAGTGACTGTTACCTACATTCAGTTCAAATAATAAATTAAACAAGACTGAGATGCAAGCCCGTCTCAACTGTTTCTAATATTATTGTGGTTAATACAGATTCTACTAACATCAGAACAATGCGTTTTAGTTTATTTAAAAAAGTCTTCCGACATATTTTAATCCACGTCTCTTTTGTCATTTTCATCAAGACAACATAACACAATCGCCTCATAAAGGGCAACCCGAACAGTGAGTGGGTAACATTCACACATTTATTATAGTGTGACAAGTATAACCTCCGACACCATTGGTGGTTTAAATCGGTCGTGCCTTAGGCCCTTGAGGAGCTATTGTGATTTCAGGATTAAAGCGTTTCTTGTATTATTATTAACACTTCATTTATTAGCAGTAATAATAAATAAAGTGTTATTACTGTAATAAGTGTAATAAGTGTATTATAGCTAATAACAATGGCGCCAGTAACGCCATTGTGTTACTCATTGCTTATACAATATTCCTATTTATACCAGCGTTAATAAGTGTCGATATAGCTAAACAAAGTCCTTTGATCAGAGGTATGGGAAGCGTTACTCTACCGAAACTATCGGATGACACAGGGCTTTGTTTATTATCCAATTCTATTTAATTAAGACAGGAATTCAGACCGACAACAATTTTTACCAAAATGAGTGCAACCTAATAGCCTATGAATTAAGGTACATTATTGCACAATAAATTTTTGTAGCTTCTAGAATATTACCGAACAGATTAAAAATTGGAAAGGTTTTCTTAAATATTGTGTAAAATATGAAAAAAGAAATAAAAGTAGTCGATTAAAAATGTAGTAGAGAGCTAATGTAGTTGTCATTGAAATTTTTTATTACTGTGACACGAAAGTTTTTTAGGGCAGTAATTTACTATGTTCTTTTTTTAAATCTGCCCGATACAAACTTTATTAAATATTTTTGTATTTTTATTTAAGCTTTAATTTTACTCTAACAAATCAAATTAGGCGACGATGATAACGCCTCGCCTTAAAAATTAATAATTGTTCAACGTGTGTGAATGGCTAAAAACACCGACAACACTATTACTCGTACACTAAACAAATAGTTAAATAGGGCGTGTGCTATTTTAATAATTGCCAAGACTCAATGAAGACTGAAGAAAATATAAAAAAAATTATCATAACTCTGTGTATAATAATAATTGACGAGCCCTTTGATTGAGTGGTTATAGCTCTCTGGGGATCTCGGATGCGATCCCCGACAAAGCCAACTTTGGAAATGAACCTTTAAAAGTTGGCCTTAAGCTGGGGCAAGTAGCGGCAGGGCATACTGTGTTTCACACTCATAATTTGGGCAGTCCGTCTGGCAAGAATAACAATTCCCTTATAGAAAACCATAGTGAAATAACAGCATGTGTGCTGTTGTGTTTCGGTGAGTGAGTGAGAGATTCCAGTAACTCTTTGGCCTATTCCTTACTCTTTATCCTTTATATTACCAAGGTCTTCAACGCACTTGCTATACACTATTGGTGCAGCTTGTGTTTATAGGATTTAACATAAAAAACAAGTATAAGTATAAAATATTCAATGTATGTAGTATGAAACTTCACAACTTACTTATACAAATTTAATCAAGTAATGTTTTGTATTCGCACCATTGGTTTATAAAACAGGTCAACCGTACAATCAATAATTATTTATTCGATACTAGCTGAGCCCGCAACTTCGTACGCGCGGTATTTGGTATAGCGCGTAACTTTATTGTTTGTAAACCGATTCTAATGAAACAAAAACTAAATGTTACGGGAAGCTTGCTACAATAAATCAGTGAAAACTGTATTCAAATCAGTTAAACTGTTTCTGAGATAAGCGTGCACAAACGCACAGACAAACAGACAAAAATTATTTTACGACAATGACGGTTCGTTTACGATTTTATTATATGTATAGATAAACCCGTTACCTACCATCAGGTAGGTCATCAGCCTGTCTGCCGACCTTAACATAAGAAGAAAATTTAAAAAAAGAATTAAAAACATATACGTCTAGCATATTCTATAAATAGAGAAAAATTTATAAAAATCAGATAAGAAGTTTCAATACTTATAATATTAGTGTAGAAAACCATAACATAAATGACCTTTTCCATCCTTAAACCTTATTTTTATCCAAAGAACCAAAGATTTTAATCGATTTTCACTTTACATTTTAAACTAACAAAGTTGCAAATTTAACTCTTTGTTAATACATGAACAAATAACTTTACGAATGGCTCCGAATCGTTGGCTTCTGGAACTGAATCAAATTAACGGATGCCAAGTTGACCGACAACTTCTGTGAAATCAAGATAACTTCCGCTATGAATAAATAAATCGGTGTTCAAGTAACGTCCTCCAACTTTCAAGGACCAACCGACATAACGTTGTACTTTTGGCAGAGCAAACTGCGACAGACGACTCTAATTTGTTTACGACACGCGCCACCAGCTAAATGTAGAGCAAACTATAAATCTTAATGTAAGTAGAGACAAATCTAACTTTGCCATTTAAAACCATAGAATAAGGAACGAGCCAGAAGGAGCGTTAACGCAAAACTAAACAAAAACTGCTCTTATTTAGAGTTTATTACTACTTCTTTTAAAGTATAAAAGACAGACAGGCTGACACTTAACTCAAAGATGGCTACCGTCACCTATTCACACAAGCAACGCAATAGTGGTTCAAATGCTCTGCCAACATTTAGGATTAAAGACAAGAGATACTGAGAATATATTTATTACTAACGACCCGCCCCCGGCTTCGCCCGGGGTACAATTTTTATATATAAGAACATTTCCCGTTTATCCCTCTTTCCATTAGGGAAAACCGAATTAAAATCGGTCTACCCGTTCACCCGTGATACCGTGACCAAGGGAAATGGGGATTCGTTTTTATATATAGAGATTTATTTATTTGCATAAGAATATAGGTACAATGATATGAAATTAAATATACTCGTAATACAGTCCTATGTACACTCTGTCGTAATTATGAAGTACAATTTTTTTATTATTACTACCTATTTCAATGTTAATTATACCATTTTGTGCTTGTCCTCGTGTCTTTATACCGAAAACAAAATAACCGGGGAGTTTTAGTGTGTATTCCCAGTGCCGCTATGATCAGGCGCTGGGCGACCCCCGCATACTCCTGCCGTCTAGTCTTTTTTTTTTGCGGTCAAAAAAAAGTAATAACTATGTCAAAGTATGGCAAACAGATCAAAATCAAATGTCAAAAATTTCTATTACAAGGTCATTTAGGTAATCCATTTAGGTTAACACTACAAAAAATGTACAGTTATTACACAGAGGTCATATTAATTTGTATAATAAATAGCTGAAAACTTAAGGAAGAGACCAGAGGTAAAAGAAAGACTCCAAAAGAAATGTCATAAAGTAATTAAAATCTATGATAGTATAATCTTCACCCACATAATAAAATCTGGTATGCGCCATACTTTCGGCAGTTTGTAAGCACGCATACCAAGATAATTATGAATGTAACATTGAAACGCGTGAAATGAAAAAAAAAGAAAAAGGTTTCCGTGATAATGGATAAATTTTACCCCCTATCACACCATTCAAATAGGTATGCGTGACCTTTCCGGCTAAAAATCATTGGTCGGCCGGATTTTTCTTGATGAACATGATATTTTGCACAATTCTATATGAGATTGATCAAAATCCGTGATGACGGAAAAAATGATGGAAATTTAATAATATATAATTTATTTAAAATATTTCCGGCCAATCAAATCCACGCCGACCAAGCAAATCTTGTTCGTCTAAGTGACCAAGCAAACTTTTATTTTCTAAGTGTTAGCTTTTAGTTTTGGTGCCTCCCGGACTATACAGTATTAATCTGTATAAAATCCACCAATAAAGGGATCAAACTATACCTAATTCTACACATAAAAATTTAAAAACATTCTAATAATAAAACCTTTTTATTGATTGGTGTCTTTTTTTATATTAAGTAAGTACTTCGAACCCTATGTAAATACAATTTATAAGTTTTATCTTTTTAGGTCTATCTCGTGCAAATAAGAGTACCTAGTTATGATTTCAAACAGTAGACAATACCGACAAATTACAAATAAGCTCAAATTAACGGGATATAAATGGAAATTTTAATTTTTTACAAAATAAAACTGGATTTTTCTCTTAATTTATCCTATACTTTCAGTGCGTGTATAACTGTATAAATATAGTTATAGTTCATTAGTATATCTATTTATTTACTAACTTGTGGCCACAAAGTGTGGCACAAAATGTTGACCAAACGCTCCTTCTGCCTTCTGCTTTGTTCTTTGTTCTGAGTTAAAACCATTAGTAACTAGTGAAAGACAAAAGCTTTTAAATATTGTTTGAATGCTACAATCTTCATAAGATAACGGATAAGCAGAAAGCCATAGATAGCCTAGTATAGTAGGTAGAATGCCAACTTTACAACACCAAGTACCAGGCAATTTATATTAATTTAATAACAATCACCTATGTACTCTAAGATCTTAGATGTCCGAATGGCGGCCATTGAAATAACAGCACTTGTGCTGTTACATAGGCTTACCAAGTGCATTCTTTTTGTTTAAACGGTGGGCAAATGTGATCCGTCAGCCTGTTTGCCTAACCTTAACTTTTTTAATGCTTTTTAACTGACCTGGCTACGCACTTTTTCTGCAAATTATATATAGAAGCCTTCTTCGGTTAACTCTCTTTCCATTAGTGAAAATCGCATGAAAATCCATTCAGTAGTTTTTTAGAACATACATACAGCCAGACATAGGCGATAGGGGACTTTATTTTATAATATGTAAGGATAATTTCACCGACCATTAGAGTACCAGACACTAAAGGAATACAAGGACAGTTACAGTTTAATTAGTTTTTTATATTAGTATAACTTTCAATTATGTATAGTCAATTATGTATTAGAATTTTTGTCTGTTTGTCTGTGCGTTTGTGCACTCTAATCTCAGAAACGGGTTAATCGATTTGAATGCGGTTTTCATTGATGTATTGTAGCCAGCTTCCCGTAACATTTAGTGTTTGTTTCAGTCCAATCGGTTTACAAACAAAAAAGTTACGCGCTATACCGAATACCACGCGTACGAAATTGCGGGCTCAGCTAGTGCTAAATATGTTACAAAATACTCTACCTACAGAAGAAGCTTATTTACGAAAACTTTAAAACCATGTTTATAGTTAACTTTATAATTGAAAATATTTAAGTGGTGAATAATGCCATTGAATGTAATTGAGTAGTAATTGAACGTAAATTTATAATCAATTATTTTTGCATGGCAGAGCAGTAACTAAGTACGTACCGTTATAAAAATACGCCTGTCATTAAAAGAAATGTAGTTATATTTTTTAACAGGCAAGAACACCATACGAACACCATATCTCCGCAAGTCAGCACCGAGCAAAGGACGATCAACCGGATTTACACAGAAAGATTGATGACATTCTAGCGAAGCAGTAGCGATGAATTAGAGGGGGATCACATTTTTCATTTTACATTACTCAGTTACATGAACATGCGAAAAAGCCGCGTCTGTCTGCAAATTTTACGCATAAATTTATCGTGTCTTTAGGACAGTACATAATTACCAACTTATGCGCGTTGAAAAATGAAAAATATAACACCTGAGAAAATATCTGACATAATATCTTTATCGCTGAAACAACGGTGGCGCCCTTTTTTTGGATTTTTAGACGATCCCTCGGGAACCTAACATTTTTCAGCATAAAAAGTACCCTATATGTTAGTCCACGTAATAAACTATCTGTGTGCCAAATATCATCCAAATCCGTTAAGCCGCTTTTGCGTTATTAAGGACCAAACATCCACACATACATCCATCCTCACAAACTTTCATATTTATAATATAAGTAGGATGTAAAAACAAGCTTACAGTCCACTCAATAGTAGGCTGCTACCACAGTACCATACTTACGTCATACAGTCGGGCAACGTTCAATTTCGAGCCTACAAACTGAAGCGAGTTCGCCGAACGTTGCTCTACGCAAGTACATTCGTTGCCTGACTGTATGACGTAAGTAAGGTTAGACTGTGCTGCTACTATCGCTCCCCCGAATGGCTACCCATTCGCACCACTCTGATGCTAGTTGTGGGCTCGGATCTTTCGCCGGCCGTCGAGGCAACTGTGGTAGCAGTGATTTTGCAAGGTAAGCGATGTTCATGTTTTGTTGTGACGCTCAAGGAGGCGACGCGCAGCGCAGCGCGCGCACGACGCAGCGGAAATAGCCTGACCTGGGCGGTAATCTTAGGGAAGACTACCGCCCGTCGTGATGTCCCTGAGATGGTCGGCCGTAGCTCTACTTTCGGGTACGCTTAAGCTCTGAAATTTTTATGCACTAATTTAACCCGGCCATCCTTCCCTGCGGCGGCGTGCGAACTTGACAATTGTTACTTATTTGTTAGTTATTATTTAATTTACATAATGTCGAAAAACAATGTACAATGAATGCCAATTTTAATTTCAATACAATGTCAATGAATTTATGTAAATGCAATGTCAAAAAACTTATTACATTAGAACTTGAAAATTAAAGAAATATATCTTTCAACAACAGTTTTTAAGTTGCTGTTGGCTCTAGTTCGTATCCTCTCTAGCAACGACGCCGTTTTCTTTCTGACAATTGTTCTTGATTCGGCAAACATTTGAGAGGCACTACAAAAACGAGGCAACGCCATCAGCATCCTAAAACCGTTGTTGTATTGGATTCTTAGGAAATTGATGGATTTCTTGGTGTAGTTGGTCCACAGATTACTCATGTACAGACTTTGACAATCGGGGGGCACGGCAGTGCCCCCGCCAAGTCGAGCGCGAAGCAAAAGCAAACACTGCCGTACCATCCTTTACTGGAACCATTTCGCCGCATTTTCAGGCCCCTATTTGAGAACCTCTGGATAAGACCAGAATCACATACTTAAAATCCAAAATTTCAAGTCTGTAGGTCATTTAGTTCCGAAGTTAAGCGAAAGCCAACTTTCGCATTTATGACACTCACTCACTCACTGGAACTCACATAGAACTAGTATTTCCCATAAACTCAGAGAGCTGAAATTTGGTACAGAGTTAGGGTTTAATGGCCACATAAAGGGAAAACTATAAAAACTAGGATAATCGAAGATCTGGAGTACCTGGTGACCCTGATTAGAAAACACAAGAGCCCAACCAAACTATTAGAGATCGACATACCGCCTTTACAAAAAATATTCAACTTGGTGGGCCGCTTCATTTGATGTCAAAAATCGAAGGTCTGAAGTATCTGATGAAGAACCCTCAGCTGGTCTCAGCTGTATTAGAGTTATGGTAATGCCCCCTTCTACTATTGGTACATAAAAAAATCGACTGTCATTGCAAAAATCCAGCGTAGTGGGACACATCTTCTAATTTAATATAGCCTATAGCGTCCCACCGCTGGGCGAATGCCTCCCCTTCTGCTTTTAATACGCATATAAATAAAATTAAAGGAAAACACTGGATAAGACTAGACTGGCTTTTATACTTATACTTACAAGTTTACAAGAAGAAATAGTCGAACGATTAACTTTATTCTACTCGAACATGGAGCATCTGGTTTTGTACCCTTGTGTACCCTTCAACGGCCAAGTCACACAACATTAACTATAATAATAAAGAAATCGCAGTAAGGAACCTTAGACTTGGCACGACTTTGTCTAGATTTCATTACTTTTTAGAGATAAACAAGCAGCTCCATCGAGACTTGGCTAGTTTTTTACAGAATGTTTTTGGTGGGATATGCTTTAAATAAAGTAATTTTAACTTGATCTGTACAACAAGAAAATCTGCGAGCCAACATGTTACATCTAACCGCCAGCGCTCTGCTGTTCTTTTTCATTGCTTATATTATACATAGTTTTTTTCTAAAATAAAAGTAACCTATGTTATCTACTCATTATAACATCAGCTATCTGCTAGTGAAAGTCCCGTCAAAATAATTCCAGTCATTTCGGAGAACGCCGGAAGAAACAGACATAATCTTTAAAATTGTTTTTTGTTATAAGTACCTTATATACTTTGATTAATATACATTTGGTAGAGAGCAGTTACTTTGACATTACAAAAGGACACTTCAATTTTATTTATTTGTATAGATTAATAGGTGTTGAGTAAAAACATGATATTTTTGTCATTAGGCAAAAAGTAAAAAGCGTAGGAATTCTTCGATGCTCTTACATCTTAAAGAAACTCTAAAAGGACAAAGCCAATTCGCCACAGTTACTTTGAAGCCATTTGTAAGTTAAATCTTTGTTTGACCTCTTTTAAATTGAGCTTATTTGAAAGTAAGAAATATGAATCAACCTTATTTCTTTGTGTAATTTTGTACTGTGGTAATTCTAGTGATATAGCCGTTTTCTTTTTCTAAAATAATCATATTTTGTTGCCATATTTAAAACAGAAAAAGAAACTGGACAAAGGCAATCTCATTGAAACGCAACAGCGTGCGAAATGTTGTTTCGTGGTTTACTCTGACTTTTTAATTAATTATTTTATTTTGTAGGAAATTAATTGTTTTTAATATCATTTTGTCTTCTTAATTCACAGGAGTGACTATAATGAACTAAACATTTTAAATATCATTAATTCGACTACGCTAGGACATACCTAACCTCACTACGTAACCTAGATAATTGTACAAAAATACTAAGCACTTAAATGGAAAGATATAAATTATTCAAAGAAATAAGTCATGGCTGAGGATAATAGACCGAAAAACAGGGAGGACATCAATCGCCAACCTTTCACTATAATTCGAGAGGTCTTATTATATTTGGTTTCGTGTACTCATTTGCGATTCTTTATTGACACGTAATGAAACCGAACCGTTTTTGAAGAGATTGACAACTGGTGAGGAAAAGTGGTTCACATACGACAAGAACTTACGTCAAGGTCGGTCAGGCTTCACAGACTGTGCGAAAACCCAGGTTAACTCGCAATAAGGTGATGCTATCTGTATGGTGGAATGAATGAACAATGATTCATTATGAGCTTTTACCGTCGCCCGGAACTATCGATTCTGATGAGATTAAACCTTAGATTATATACATAAGCAAGAAGTTGAGAGAAAGCGGCCGGAATTAATCAATAGTAAAGGTGTGGTTTTTCATCACGACAACGCTAAATCAAACACACCTTTAGCCACTCAGCAAAAATTAAAGAGTTTGGCTGGGAGGTGTTAATGCATCCGCCATTCACTTGCACTTTCAGATTTCTGTATGTTTCGGTCTCTTCAGAATTCTTTAGGCAGTGTCAGGTTAACATCAAGAGAGGACTGCCAAAACTACTTGTCGCGTTTTTTGATTAGAATTCCCAAAATTTCTACAGCAATGGGATCATGTCACTACCAACGAGATGGCAAAAAGCCATCGAACAAAATAGTACATAAATAATGTAATTAAATGTAAATGAACTTTGAAAAAAATATATATCTTGAGTTTTCATATAAAATGCGAAGAAGCTTTTCCCCCAACCTATTATAAATTAAGATGTCTTAGAAAAAGGTCCACTAACAAATTTGCGGGAAAAAAACTATTGTTATATAAAATTCATACACATACCTGCCAGCAAGGTTTATCCTACATAAGCTGGCTTTCGCTTCTTTTACATATGTGTTTATTAAGCTACGCGTAAGTACAACAAATGATTCGGCCCAGTAACACAAGACAATAGGTGTTTTATACAAGAGTATACTAAGCAGGTGTTCAAACCATTGTCGTGTTTTCTTTGTATCTCTTAGCCAGTAATATTCCTGTAAGGACATTGCATTAGACGCTAACCGTTTTAATCTTACTTCATGTAAAATTAATAAATCTAAATTTTCTTTTAAATTTCTTGTTTTGACTTATTCTTTAGGTCGTCTAGGTTTCTTTTTCTTCCTTCTAGATTTTATATTTCCTGCAAATTGCCTAATAATACGAAGTATACAGGCCAAATATTTTTCGTGCTCGCGACCCGTTTAGCTTACTATACCTAAAGATTTTACTGTCACTTTTGAAAAGCCTTCGTAAATGCAAAAACTGTTGCGAAATCGGAATAAGGTTACTCTCTTCCCTACTATCCATACTAATCCATACCAATATTATAAATGTGAAAGTAACTCTGTATGTCTGTCTGTAACCCTTTCACGCCTTAACTACTCACACATTGTCAGGGATACAGAAAAGTAAGTAGGTAACTTTACAGATATTTATTAATTAATAGCGATCCGCCCCCAGTTCAGCACAACCACGGAATTTTTTCAACGCAAATCCCCACTTATCCCCCACTTATCCCTCTTTCCGTTAGTGAAAATCGCATCAAAATCCGTTGGATAGTTTAGAAGTTAGCGGAGAAACAGACAAAGGCGGAGATACATATCTCTTATATATAAAAATGAATCCCCATTTCCCTTGGTCACGGCATCACGCGCGAACGGGTAGACCGATTTTAATTCGGTTTTCACCAATAGAAAGAGGGATAAACGGGGAATGTTCTCATATATAAAAATTGCATCCCGGGCGAAGCCGGGGGCGGGTCGCTAGTTATGTTATAATATGTATAGAAATCTTTACCCGAGAGACTTACCAACTTAAAGAACTAATAATCGTTAAATAATGTTAATTTTAACATTATTTTAAATTATAATTTCATCCCTTTCGCCGTTGAAACTTTCGGTCCTTGGTGCGAAGAATCCAAATTATTCTTTAAAACACTTGGCAAACAATTAATTAAAGTATCCGGCAATAAATTTTCGTGTAATTATTTAAGGCAACGCATTAGTTTGGCTATACAGAGAGGGAACGCGGCGAGCGTTATGGGCACAATACCCGATTCAGTCACTCTGGAGGAGATATTCTACCCAAACTCCTAAGTTTGTGTAGATTCCGGAGCCTCGCCGTGTTCTCACTAAATCACCGTTGTATTTTTTATTATTTTTATCATTAATTTAGCAATTGTTGTACTGTTATTTATATTTAATAAATTATTTCTTTATTTTAACAAAAATTGTTTTAAATTTCAATTTTATTAAAAGAATTTTTTTATATTATTTTCGTGAAGGAATAAATGGACTTTTATTTCATTTCTTATTTTATTTATTTATTTATGTATAGAAATCTAGTAGTGACGCCACGTTACACTAATGTCAGCATTGCCATAGGTAAATGGTATTATTATTATTATATGTAGGATTGGAGTAAGAACCCCTTAACTTGAAGCCCTCGTCTCCTAACGCCGAAGTTGAAGTGCACTGTCAATACATCGAGTGCGCGAGAATGAAAGTGCTCCTTTCAACGAAAAACAAAAGCGCACTTAAGTAACTGGCTTCTAATTTTCTCATATTTCCAGGCAACACAATATTATCGACAGAGTGTTTCATCAAGGTTTATAGGCACTTGCTGTTGAGTGAAAGTTCCATCCATTTTATAGAATATTAATTTTACAATTAATCTATACTAATATTATAAAGCTGAAGAGTTTATTTGTTTTTTTTTTTGTTATTCTAAGGTCGGCAGACAGGCTGACGGTCCACTTGATGGTAGGTGGCTACCGTCGCCTATAACACAAGCAACGTCTAAGCTGCTGCAAGCGCGCTGCCGACTGCAGTAGGATTAAGGATAAGGGATTAGGAGTGGATAGGGAAATGGGCTCTGGCATCCCTTACTCACTCACCGAAACTTGTGTAAGGGGTCTTCTGTAAGGGTGTGGTTACTGCCGCAAGGCGAGCTGCCCAAATGACTGCGAAACGCAGTGTTTGAACGCGCTAATCTCAGGAACTACTGGTTCGAATTAAAAAATTCTTTTTTAATTTTGAATAGTCCATTTATCGAGGAAGGCTAAAGGCTATATGACATCACGCTACGATAAACAGTATTATATATGTATAGTATAAGCAGTGTCCAGTACCGCGCGCCCCATGCGCACGCCGTCGCCGTATGGGCCGCAGTGAAGCGTGGCCGAGTTCAGCTAGTATTCTATAAAATGGATTTGTGGTAGGTAAACCTAACATCAAGCGGACTGTGAACTTCCTATTGATTATTACTTTATCAATACTAGTATATTCTTCTATATCTATTCTATGTATACGTATTTATAAAATAAAGTCTTACATTTTACATAAGCTAATTAAGTCCATAAGTCCATAAAAGTCCACTGCTGGACAAAGGCCTCCCCCCAACTTTCTAAAAGGATCGATCAAAAGCAGCCTGAATTTACCGTCGACCCTCGGCCCTTATCAGGGCGTCTGTCTACCTTCTGGATGGACGTCCTACGCTGCGCTTGCCAGTCCGTGACCTCCACTCGAGAACCTTCCGGCCCTAGCGACCGTCGGCTCTCTGTACTATGTATCCTACCCTCTGCCACTTCAACTTACTAATCCGCCCGGTTATGTGGGTAATTTACGTTCGTCTACAAATCTCCTAATTCCTGATTCAATCTCACAGTGTAACCCCGAGCATAGCCCTCTCCATAGCTCATTAAGGGACGTTGAACTTTCTTACAAACCCATAGTTAGAGACCACGTTTCAGCGCTATATGTCATTGGTAGAAACCAACACTCATTGGTCGACAACTTTTGTTTTAAGATATTGAGGAATTTTGTACATGAAGTCGGTATCGGAGTTTCCCGAACGCAACCTATCCAAACTGGATTCAGCTGATCATACAAGGAAAAATACAGGGTAGACGCAAGCCGGGCAGACTATATACTTCCTGACTCCGCGAGAGCCGACTTCCGATAGAAAATGGCACTGAGTGAAGAGAATTAAGTCCAAAGGCGGCAAATACAAATTTAGTAAAATGTAACAAACTTCATTTAGGTACATCTGATCTTTAAGTTGATTCTTTATAGGTACCACTATCGATTCACATGGTAATAAGGATTATTTTAAGATCTAGAATTTATATATTTTAAAATTGATACAAGTTTGCGAACAATGCTTAAAGCATGAAGACGTGTGTGAATTTCAGATGAAGACCTGATGATGACCTGATGACCTGACCTGATAAGTTCTGATGAGATTTGTACGTCTGGGCTACCATCGCCAAATTATGTTGTCAGGCTGTCTATTGCGCTTTACTATAAAAAATATTGGTACCTATATTTCTTAGGTAATGTCACCTAACCTAAATAGGCTAAAAAGATGAAATGTTTCTAATACAATTTATATAGAATTTATTAAGAGAGACAGCATAAGGAGAAATTTTGCTAGTAAAAATTCAATATTTTTGTGTTATGTTTTTACATGATATGAGATAATATTTATAGATCTTATTTACCAAGATTTTACTTTACAACTGTTCTGGTTACAAAGGAATTTTACAATTCTTATTCCAAAGGGGAAAACATTCAATTTCAGTAGTCAACTGAAAGCATATTTTAATGAAGTCAGCACAGTCCCTTGTTTGTGTATTCAAATCAAAAGTTGTCGAGTCAGCCAGCCAGAATGAGGTTCGTGCCTCTATAACTTCAGCAACTTGTAACTCCCACATATACTACAATATACATACGTATGATAAATAACAATATTATGGTTTCAGTAAATTTATTTAACTAAAGAACACTGATTATGTTTTTTTTTTGTAAAGGTCGCCAACAGGCTGACGGTCTACTTGATGGTAGGTGGCTACCGTCGCTAATTAACACAAACAACACCAGAGGTACAGCAAGGGCGCTGCCGACCATAGGAGGAAGTTTAGGAAGGATGGGAAATTGCGCTCGATCAATTAACGAAACACAACATAACACTGTTATTTCACGGTGGTCTTCTGTAAGGGGGTGGTTACTGCCGCCAGACGGGTTGCCTAAAAGACTACTAAAACAGTATATTAAAATATTTCAAATGACAAAAAAAAGGAACAATTTAATTAAATATCTTCATTTAACACTTGATTTTGACACTTGATTTGAGCGATCCTTTCAAAAAGTTTATTTAAGCCTTATGAAACAAGAAAGAATTCAGTTAAATATTATTACTTAAAAAAATTTCCGAGGTTTATCAATAAAATGTTAAAGGGTTGATAATTTTTACATTAAGTAACTATTTGTATTTAATGGGTGAAACAAGCAAAACAATTTGTGGGTTCAGAGATATGTAAATACAATTTACGTAGTAACACTTTAACTAGGGCTACGAGTAATAACTGACACAAAATAATAAAGTTTTGCGGGTCGTTTTTAATTGCCCGCCGCGAATGAACCATAAAACTACCATTAGTTGATTGCCATCGACAGCCAATATTAAATTAATAGACCTTTCAAGCGGTAATAAACTTTAATGAGCCACATTTATGGAATATTTCCACTGGTTAACTTACGCTATGTTCACGTGAATTTTATGTTTTACTTATGTTATAAATACGAAAATACTCTTACAATTACAATTTTAGGGTCATATCGTCATCATCATAATCATCAGCGTACAAGTGTCTGCTGTTGAAGTATTTTTAATTGAGCGCCACCACACTAGGTCCATCTACAGCCAGACATTCCTTGAGATCTTTGATCCAACAATGCTTCATTGTGGTCTCCACGCCAAAACTCGTGTACCTCGTATCTGTCGTGCCCATCCCATGCACGACAGATATGTCCCGCTCATTCCCAGTTCAGCTAAATGTTTCTTTGGGCTATGTCAACAACTTTGCTATGTATCTTTGTATTTTGGATCATATCCTTCAGAGAAATGCTAAGCACTATCCGCTTCATAGCTCTGTGTGCAATTTGTGAGCGACATATTTCGTTAGTGTGCAATATTAAAACTAAAAGAAAAAAATATATTATATAAACTAGAATTTTGTTAAAATAATTATGTCATATAATGCTTAACCATTTACATAACATAATTAAATAATTTTTAAAGTTAACTTAATTTTATAAGTAAATTTCTTTGAAAAATTTAATCAGTTATTATTGGTTAATGAAATTTAAAATAAATACGTTAAAGTGGATATTGATGGATATTGCATTGAAGCCAAATAGTATATAAGTAACTACTGGAATCTAACCCCTTTTTAGGATTCCATACGTCCGAATAAAAAAACGGAACCCTTATAGGATCACTCGTGTGTCCGTCTCTCCGACCATTCCCCTTATCTCCGAAACTACTGAACCTAAAATTTTGAAAAAAATACAGAAATTAGTTTTCTACTTATAGATTATAGGAAAACCTATAAGAAGTCCATGATATTAAAATAACATGGTAAATCACTCAATATTGTGCGGATAGGTAACATTGTACGGAACCCTCTTCACGCGAATTCTACTCGCACTTGTCCCGTTTTTTTAACGTTAAGAAATCCTCGTGGATGCCCGGCAGCGAAGGGGACACTGCGGGGTTATGCTGGACTCCTACCGATTAAAACCCAACGACTTTCTGGCCCAGGCGTATTAGGTGGGCGGGGTTGTGGGAACGTTATGACATGACTTCCCCGACCCGACACGGTTGTCCAGCGCGAGGAGGACTGTGCTCCCCATCGGAACCTCGGCGTACCCGAGACTGGAGGTACGCCGGCTATCTTGGGGGACCTCTAACCCCCTGGGGCTTCAAAATGGAGCTTTAAAGATCTTAATGAAGAGCGAAACTTAGCTTTCTCTTTGTAGGCTTCATAAAACCTACCTAAACTTCTCTTTTATGAATTACGTAATTATTAGCGTAAATAAACCGAGCACTAAAAGGTAATTTATATAAACACAATGATTTCTACTCCTTTAAAATACAGAATCAAACGGCTTCGTTATTTTGCTTTTATCTGTCTCTTCACGGTTCTATTTACTCCAACTCTGTCTATAAAATAAATTTTATAAAGCAAACAGTACCACGTAGTCGGTAGGTTACTAGTGCCAGAATGATCTCTTTGTTAGAAAGAATATAAGCACATATTAGAGCAAATCGAAAAACTTGGCATAAAAAAATGTCATTCAAATTACAAATCCTAAATATAAAAAACATCTTTTATAATGCGCACTGCTAAGGATTGGAACTCCCTGCCGGCGTCTGTATTTCCGAGCTCATATAACCCAAATCTTTTCAAGGTTCGAGTGAATAGGCATCTTCTGGGTGAGCTCGCTCCATCTTTGGCCTCATCCTTCCTACATGGATAGATGCTGGTCAAGAGCAAACCCATCTATAATAAAAAAAAAAATATATATATATAACGAAATTTATTTGTTACGCTTTCAAGCCTAACTACTCAACCTCTCATCATGAAATTTATCACACATATTATCAGTTACAAAAAAGTACTGTTCCCGTGAGACGCGGACGAAGTTGCGGGCAAAAGTACCCACTATATTTTTATTTTTTTATGTTAAGATCGGCAGACAGGCTGACGGTCCACTTGATGGTAGGTGACTACCGTCGCCTATAACACAAGCAACGCCAAAGCTGCTGCAAGTGCGCTGTCGACTACAGTAGGATTAAGGATAAGGGACTAGGAGATAGGGAATGTGCCATAAATATTTACTAGCCAATTATTAGTTCAGATACACCTAAATAAGACAAAATAGCATAATATAATAAGCGAAAAATTTAGGAAGGCAGCCTCGTTGTTGTGATCGCAAAACAGAGAATTCAATTAAAAACACAAACTATACGAAACGCTTGAGTCGGCCTCTGAACTAGCCTCAAGCAAGATCGATACACTGATTACGTGACCCCTGTTCAATCTAAGAAAATCGAATTAAGTCTGACCCGGCTGAACCCGATTAGAAGGTAGGATCGCTCCAGGGATTGTTTTATATTCCACCGAAAACTGCACTTCGTACAAAACAATGTACTTTGTATTAAAATCAATCATTTAACTATAAAATTAGTGTATCTACAACGTAGATACACCTATTTTAATTCGTGGCTTTTTAAGCTTTTCTTTTTCATAACTTTTTTTATTCGTACTTCTAAGTACGAATAAAAAAGTTCTGAAACGGCGTGTATGCTAACGAGCGAAAAATATATAGAAATTATTGTGAAATTTTAAAACATTTGAGTGCGAGAAACATTATTTGACGATACCTACTAAATATACCCATTTAATAGGAATAAATTTCTTATAGTGTAAGTTTTTTGCAATGTCTATTTTATTTTATTCTCAACAAAAAATCTCAATCTAATTTAATCTAATGTCAAATCTAATTACCGAACCAAATCTAGATATTTAAGAAATAATCATTCCTTACCCGAATTCAACAAATTTCGCCCATAATCTTACAATTTTCTTAATGGACGTACTAGTTTTCGATACTTTTGTCCTGTTACAAAAGTCATTTATGGATTTGCATACGAATAGGTAACAGATTTCGTCGTCAAATGTTACCCCCGACCAATTGAAATTGCTCACTGAAGAATTGTAAACGAAATTGTAATAACCTTTTTAGGAAAATCAGTACAAATTAGACATTGTTGGCGGATGACGCAGCGTGTAGTCTCACCTGGGGCGGATTATTGGATAAATAGCCTGATCGGAAATGTATTTGAAATAACGTCTCAAACTCTTCTCGGCAATTGTCCCGTTAACAAGGTGAAACTCCATTATCTTCTTACACATCTTCCTGCATCGTTTTGAATTATATTTTCCGGGCGTTCCCTCGAAAAATTTTCCTTTAAATATTTCAATACGCTTTTGTTCCTCGCTAAACCTTTTAATTTATAAATTGACTCTAAACTTGTACTGTCAAACAAAATCTATTTATCTCCATTACTTTTTTTTTATATATTTCTAGACGGTCTGCCTCGGAAACAAACCTGTTACACAAACAGTTATTCCTATAATTTACTTTTATTTATTTATTTATTTTAAAATTTACGCATATGAATAGTTTTTCGGTGACCTTTACACTAAGCATAGCTTGTATTGTAAAGGCCAGAATTTAATTTATAAATTAAATTATAAAATAATTTACTTTACTAAATAATTTACTTTTACTTATCTTTGTGAGGGTTGTAAGTAAAGTCAAGTCAGGGTAAGAAAAGGTTCGTCACCTGAAAGTCGACATTTGCTTGCACCAGGACAATTATCAGTCATGCCAAAATTTCATTTCAAACCTCTGTCAATTGTCTGCTTAGTGCTTTAGTTTCAAAAGGTACTAAAAGTCTACGACTGACAAATGTTTTCGTACTCCGATTGTACTTACATAGGTAAGATTTGTATTGTCAAATGTCAATGTCAGTTGTTAACCGTCTGTTGACGACAAGTGCGCTAAGGGATGCAAATTAAACCACCTTTGATCCTGGACTTAACTATACTGGTGATACTTATAGCAATACGTTACTGTGAGTGTTATTTAGTAGCGGATTCGCTTATACTACTATTAGTCTAAGAATATCACCAACTGGTGTTGGATATTATCCACTCGATTATCTCTTGTGAATACTTGAGTATCTCTTAGTAGCAAGGATCAACTACTGGTCTAAGAAGATCATTTTAATCTAAATGATTCATTTAGATTGAAAAAAAACTTGCTACATAATAACTTCAAAATTGTATTTCACTTTGAAATTTTACTCTAAAATAAACAACTCCTTCAACAGCTAATAAGTGAAGAAACTACAGCAGCTACACCAGCTCCAATTATCGTTATTTTTTCTAAGTCTCCATTGAAATGTAGGAAATACTAGTTTGCTATACGCAATGTAAGCCCAAAGGTGTCTCCTGTAATTAGATAAATCCTGTAAAAAGCGTAGTTCTGATGGAAATGGCACAGAATAAATAACAGTACTAGGACATGGTAACATCAATGAGTACCTAATCTATTAAAAAGTCTGGTCCGTGACAGTGGGAATATTCTTGTGACATTTAATAAACATTTGATCAATATATATTTGTTGCTCGTTTAGTTTTCTTAGGTGTTTATTATTTATTTATTTTTAGACTTTGCTATTTTAGACATATTTTCTTAATGATTCCTCGGGAAAAATACTTTTTTTCTGGATGAAAGGTACCCTATGTCCTTTTCTACATCAGGGAGATAGGGAGATAACGTGTATGCAAAATTTCAAGATAATAGTCCAGTCTAACCATACTTACGTCATACAGTCAGGCAAGGAATGTACTTGCCTGGAGCAACGTTCGGCGAACTCGCTTCAGTTTGCAGGCTCGAACATTGAGTGTTGCCCCACTGTAAGACGTAAGTATGGTTAGACTGTGATAATAGGTTCGAACTTGTAATATTAGTAGGGATATAATATATTTTTTATGTTAAGATCGACAGACAGGCTAACGGTCCGCTTGATAGTATTTGGCTACCGTCACCTATAACACAAGGAATGTCACAGGTGCTACGAGTGCGCTGCAGACCATAGTGGCATTAAGGATAAGGGATAAGGGGGTAATGGGCTCTGGCATCCCTTACTCCCTCACCGAAACACAACAGCACACATGCTGTTATTTTACTATGGTCTTCTGTAAGGGGTGGTTACTGCCGCTTACAGGCTGCCCTGTAGCGGCTGCCCAAATGACTGTAAAACACAGTATGCCCAGCCACTTACGTCGCGCGATTTGAACGCATAGCGCTATGTCGTATCATTTGATATAAGCAACGCACAATAATTCCGTACTATCTTAAAACTTAATACATATGTCTATGGTCCACATTGATAAGTAATTATCAACATAAAGCAAGCGAATTGATAAATTAATTCACATTGGATTTTCACTCGGTACATAAACACTGTCATCGCGATGTATACGTATTTGTTTAAAACAACCCTGTTATGTTGTATACTATTGATTGAAACTCAAGCCAAGGAGGAAATCGTGGAAACGACGCATGGCAAAGTTGAGGGGAAAAAGTTCACGACTTTATTGAACGAGATCACTTATTACGGTTTTATGAATATACCTTATGCCGAACCGCCAATAAAACATTTAAGATTTCTGGTAAGTATCAAATATTTTCTCATATATTAGTAGCAAAAATACACGTTTTTTCATATTAATTGAATTAATTTTTTATTGCCTTTTGTAGTAATTTCAAGCTCAACTTTAAAATTCGTTCTTTTAAAAGATTTCCGCCAAAATTTTAATAAACCAAAATTTTTTTCATTTGGCCTTTTATTGACACACTATAAAATTTTCTATAAAATTCATTGAAATATTTATTATAAAAATTTAAGTTTTTCTAAATATCTTTTAATTAAAAATAAGGCAGAAAATTCAGTTTAACTTTTTGCCTATTCGAATTGGAGCATCTCTTTATAAGACTATAATGCTAGTCTCGAAGTGGTTCTTAATTGGCTTATTTGTTTATTGTAAGCGTATTTTGTTTCTATCATTGTAACAAACGAGAAGCGAAAAATTAATTGTAACCGTATTATCAAATAACTTTAATAATGTAGGTATAAGTTTGTATTCTAAGTTACTGGATCAGTATTCATTGTGAGAAGTGTTCTGAGATTTTTTTTTCATTATTTTTTTTTTTAATCATGCATAATTATATTTCTGATATACGTGTAACATAGTTTTATATTACATTAGCTTTAGCCCGCGACTATGTCCGCGTTGAAAAATGAAAAAGATTTGAGTAATATAACGCTTACATCTGAATCAAAGCGAGTCCCGTTGTCGCGTTGCGTTGGTGCGAGACTGCTTGAATTTCAAAAGATATTCATTTAAATTGTATAGTGTAAAGGGCTGTTATAATGTGTATGAACTGCTTAAGGTATAACTAACGTATTTGATAATGATTAACTGTATCCGTCTAAATAGTTTTTTTAAATACCACATTATGCTTATGTGATCATTTTTTTAGAAGTTAGAGTGGGTATTAGTAAGCTATCCTTACAAGGTAGACATAATGCCATCGCAGACATTTTTGTAGACCTATAAAAGAGAAACAATCCCACCATACATTAGTTTGTTATACCTCAAATGAATAAATTTTCGATGAGTGATTTCTGAGGAAGTCACTCTGTTGATAAATGAAAACCGCATGGAAATCCATTCAGTAATTTTTGAGATTATCGCGAACATACGTAGGTACATATAGACAGCCGCGGAGGGGAACTTTGTGTTATAACTTATAAAGATAATTATAACTGTAATATTTAATTAATATTGTAATTATTTACAAAAAAATGCTTACAAATATATCATATCCATCATGCTTCACTGCATAAATATAGGCTATGCATAAAAAATAGCTCTGAGGTCGCCAGTTATGTCGACTATGCCTTGCATAAACAATTATATTAAAACACTCAAATCTTATATATATAAAAATGACTCCCCATTTCCCTTGTTCACGGCATCACTCGTGAACGGGTAGACCGATTTTAATTCGATTTTCACTAATGGAAAGAGGGATAAACGGGGAATGTTCTCATATATAAAAATTGCACCCCGGGCGAAGCCGGGGGCGGGTCGCTAGTATAATATAAATATAACAACATAAACAAATTGCAAAAAAAAATATTAACATTTTGATTAGAAAAATATTTATGTAAATTTTAAATTCACAGCCACCTGAACCTGCGAAAACATGGAATGGTGTCCTGCGACCTACAAAAGAAAAACAAGCTTGCATTCAAAAAAACATTAAACTTGTAAAAGGTCATCCCTTCGGCTATTGGGGCGTCGAAGACTGCCTTTACCTTGACATTTTCACTCCTTTCACCGATACGAACAAACGAGCTGTTATCGTATTTCTCTACAACGAAAACTTCATATCCTCTTACAACAAAACCAAAGATTACGGTCCAGACTTTTTCATAGAAGAAGACATCGTCGTGGTCACGATAAGTCACAGATTATCTGTATTCGGTTTCTTATCTTTCGAGGAAGAAGTTTTGTCTGGAAATTCAGGTTTAAAGGATATCGTTTTAGCGCTCGAATGGATAAGGAACAATATAGAGAGGTTTGGCGGTGACCCTAATAGGATAACGGTTATGGGAGCTCGGGGAGGCGCTACAGCGGTTGACCTACTTGTGCACAGTGCGAGAGCGAAAGAATTATTCAGTTCCGCGATTTTACAAAGTGACAGTTCTTGGTCTACGATGTATTTGCATGAAAACACCCGACAAAGAGCGTTTACATTGGCCGAATCGCTAGATATAATCTCAACTAGAAGCGAGTTTGTTTTAAAAGAGCTGAACAAAATCGACGCTAAGGTTTTATTGGAGAAAGAAATGGATGCCCTCCCCAAAGATTACTTCAAAGAACACCAAAGAAGTTTGCTCGCGTTTGGCCCAATAATCGAGCGACAAAAAGGCCTCGTAACCGAATACCCCGAGAGCTCGTCTGACAAAATAAATATTCCCATTATGATTGGATTTAATTCTCGAGAGGGCTTAGAACCGTCTTTGCAGTATCTCGAGGAGCCGAGATACCTCAGCTTTCTGGAGAAAGATTACCCGTTACTTATGCCTAAAAGGGTGAATTTCAAATTCGATCCACTCTACGAGAGTTATTACGATGCCGTTAAAGATATAAAGAAGTTTTATTTCAAAAACGGTATTGTTACTATTAAAAATATTGCTGAGTATATAACTTACATAGGAGATATTGGCGCTTACGCGATGGACTCCGCCGTCAGGGCGTATTCGAATAAAACTCTGAAACCTGTTTTTTACTATAACTTCGATTATTATAGTGCTTTAAATGAAAATAAGAACAATATATTGAAACATTCGACGGTGACTGATGGTACATGGGGCGCGGCTAGAGGAGATGAGCTCTGCTATCTCTTTAAATGTCCAAGTTTAAAAAAAGAATACTTAAAGCTCAACCAGCCAATATCAGATGTCATTATTTTCTTGAGGAAGCTAGTCAAAATGTGGGGAAATTTCGCAAAATACGGGTACGTATTTTTTATTAGATCATTTAGTTTGAGTGTAATGCTGTGGCTATTTAACAGAACCCTGAAATAACAATATGTGTGCTGCTGCGTTTCGGGAGCAGTAACGGATGCCTGAGTCAATTTCGATAAACCCTTCTAATTTCTTATCGGCAGCGCACTTGCAGCACTTATGGCGTTGGTTGTATAAAGGCGACATTAGCCACCTATCATCAATGGACCATTGGCCTGCCAGCCGACGTTTTCTTATTTTTAAATAAACATAAATAAAAAATTCTCGAAACTATAGAGAAACATTGTTGCAAAAAAAAAACTAAATGGAATGATAAGATTCTATGATAATAGTAAACAAACAAATAAAGGGAAAGAGAGTAAATAAGTACTCTAAATGTGTAACGTCAATATTAATACAAATTTTCACCCACTGTTCAAAATGTTCAAAACTGTTCAAATTTCAATTTATTATTTATCTTTTTCATTGATAACACTAAACCTCGTCAGTAACTACGGAACCAAAAAAAATCCGTTGACAGAGGAGAAAAATAAACTATACTGATTTTCTTTACATATTTTTATAGAGATAAATCCTTGAATTGTGGATACTGCTGTACATTTTTTTTACTAGAGGAGATATCTTCAAGTGTCCCATACAGAGTAAATCAAATGCCGCATAGAGTATGTGGGATTTTTACCCACGAAAAAAACCCTCGAGTTCTATAGGCATGATTCCAGTCCCTAGGGGACTTTGGAACCGTCCCTTAAAAAAACCTTAAAATACTTAACTAGAGGAACCGCCTAACCTGGAGGGCCACTTGCACTAACGGCGGCCTAAGTCTTCCTAAGGCCGAGAAAGAAGGTCTTCCTCTTCTTTCTCGGTGGCGGGGCAGCTTTGCATCGTGGTTGCTGCTGTGATAGGTCATTCTGGTCCGTCAGGGTGTGTCGAGGTCTTTTTCTGAAACGAGAAAGAGTGTTATTAATATCCGGCAATATTATTATGTATTTGGGAGAGCTAACTTAGCGGATTGGGGTGGCGAGGGAGATTGTTGTACATCAATGCAAAGTCATTGATTCGCTTGACAATTGAGGGAAAGTTTAGGTCGTGATGGAGATGGACGTTGCGGATGTACCATGGGGCGCCCAAGACTCTCCGCAGGAAACGGTTTTAGACAAATTGGAGGGCTCAGGTACGAGTATGGGTGCGAGCAGCGTGAGCAAAGACAACGCTTGGTCTGACGCACAATTTGTACAATGACCATTGTACTCCATCTTCCTATGAGGCGACATGTTTTTATATTATTGTTATTTTTTTTTAGAAACCCAACAGCAGAAGAAGATAATCCGCTCGATAATTTACAATGGCCAAACTATAATATCAGTACAAAACAGTACTTGTACATTGGGCGAGAAATAAAAGTGAAACAGGACATTAACAAAGAGAGATTCCGTTTTTGGGATGAATTCCTTAAAAAGTGGGGACAAAAAGCCCTAAATGGTATAATTCGGAACTCTGAATCGGGAAATAAACGAGACGAACTTTAACATTATTTAATCTTTGATTTACCTATTTTTTTGAGCTGAATTAGATTTTTCAAAAAAAAATCTAATTTCACCCCCGTGGCCCCATAATTGAAAGGACACGATACCAATAAAACAGACTTCCTTTTATTAACCATATTTATTTATACAATCTTGTTAAAATAATATGAAACAATTAAAACAGTCTACTTATAATAATCTACTCACAAACAAGTCTTATTAAAAATTTACGTCTATATATTCTTGCACACAGAAACATAGTCTTCTCGTCTCAGTGGAGCGATTGTAACTGATCATGCACATTGAAGTATGCATGACATGAGACGTAAGATAGTGCATTTCGGGGAATAAAAATGTTATAAGTGCCAAAATTATTAAATATTAATTACTCGAAAACTATAATGTCAAATGAAAAATGTCCTAGATAATCTGTGATGTGAGATTACTGATATTTTTTTAGGTTTGTAATATGTGTTTGAAAATAAAACAAAAAACGATAAAAATGAGAAGTAACTTGGTGATTTTGTTCTATCTAGAAAATTTCATTGTATAATATTTTCTGTCCACATTCCACTTTTATTTATAATGTATTAATCTATGTAAAAATATTTTCTTATTTGGACTTTATATACTCAGATAAAATTCAAATCTAGGAATCCTAGATTCCTATTCTAGACTAGGATTAGCTATTTCTATTTATACGCGCTCTTAACAATGTTCTCTCAAATGAATACTAAATATTTAAATAATCAGAATACAATTCTAAATAATGAATGAACTACGCTCCTATAAAGCATAAATGCTTCTATAAACCAAGCCTTGAAATTTAAGAAAATACAAATTTATATTAAATACAAAACCAATACAACGTAATCAAAATGAATGGAACGCTTCAGTTGGCTTGATAGAATGTAATTATTTAGTTCAGTTTACTTTGTCTATAATAATGTTCATTATTTTCCGTTTAATGTCCAAAAAATATAGCATGAGATTCAAATTTATACAAAAATTTTTTGAAAGTAAAGTAAAGTATTTTTGAAGCAAAGATTTTGGAAGTAAGGCTTTTTGAATAAGCCATTAGAACAAAAGGTAAATTCTTCTTATTATTTTTTTACATAGAAAAAAGTGTGGCAAGCAGACTGACAGTCTGCTTAATGGTAAATAACATCTAAATGTATAATTGGAATCAGATTGAAAACTAAAATTTCGGATTTACTTTTTTTTAATAATATAAAGTGTGACAGACAAGCTGATAGTCCACCTGATGATTGATGGTTACTGTCGATACACAAGTAATATTAGGAGAGTGCTGGTGCGCTGCCACTTCTTTCAAAAACTTATTTTTCAAACTGACTTATTCCACTTATGATAATGACACTTTTACCAGAGTCGAAAAAGCCTTGCCAAGTATTCGCATTGTAACAGACTTGTCTCTGCTCGGTGCTCCCGTTAACATAGCTGCTGGTCCTTTACTTTTAAAAAAAAAGGAAGAAAATTTAAAATTACTACTTGATAGATTGAAAACTATTAATTCTCACGTAGCATACTTAATTCTAAAAAATTGTTTCTCAATTCCAAAACTAACCTATATTATTAGAACAACACCTTTGTGGTTTTTTCCTGATTTCGTGTTTAATTTTGACAATGGAATCAAAAAAATATTAGAGTCAATATTCAACATAAAAATTAATAATTCACAATATTTACAGGCCTCTCTTCCAATTCGCCATGGAGGTCTTGGCATCCGACGTGTTGCCGATTTAATACTACCTGCTTTCTTGGCATCAGCATATGGTGTTTCTGAGCTTGTGTCTATCATATTACCCTCTTCTGGGGACAAGCTTGAGATAAGCCATCTGCCAGCTGCCAAGGCATTATGGGAGGACCTCTGTCCAAATAGCGTTGAGCCAATGCCAAATTCTAGAATTTTTCAGAAGTTTTGGGACCAACAAAACGTAAATAGAATTATATCAAATTTAACATTTGACACGGTTGACGAGGAGGCACGATTTAAAGCTGCGTGCACATACGAATCTGGTGCTTGGCTTAACACTCTACCTTCTAGACAAATGTCAACTCTTCTGGATAACAATACCATGCGTATTTCAGTGGCTCTGCGCTTAGGCTGTTCTGTTGTGCAGCCACATACCTGCCTCTGCGGAAACAGCGTTCTTTCAAACGGTCGTCATGGTTTACATTGCAAAAGAAGTGCCGGTCGCTTTCCACGCCATTCAATGATAAATGACATAATAAAAAAAGCACTATATACAGCAGGCGTCCCCGCCATCCTCGAGCCCAATCTGTCCAGGGACGACGGTAAGCGTCCAGATGGGATGACCTTAATACCCTGGTCTGAGGGAAAGGCTCTCGTCTGGGATGCTACATGCGTCGACACCCTTGCTCCCTCACATGTTGCCTTCTCTGCCAAGGAACCAGGTTCGGCGGCTGAATCAGCAGCTCGTTTAAAAACAAAAAAATATAACTTTATAAAATCTCAAAATTATAATTTCATCCCTTTCGCCGTTGAAACTTTCGGTCCTTGGTGCGAAGAATCCAAATTATTCTTAAAAACACTTGGCAAACAATTAATTAAAGTATCCGGCAATAAATTTTCGTGTAATTATTTAAGGCAACGCATTAGTTTGGCTATACAGAGAGGGAACGCGGCGAGCGTTATGGGCACAATACCCGATTCAGTCACTCTGGAGGAGATATTCTACCCAAACTCCTAAGTTTGTGTAGATTCCGGAGCCTCGCCGTGTTCTCACTAAATCACCGTTGTATTTTTTATTATTTTTATCATTAATTTAGCAATTGTTGTACTGTTATTTATATTTAATAAATTATTGAATTTTTCAAATTTTATATTAAATTTAATATAAAATTCAATACATATAGAATACAAGTCTCATTAGGGCAACAATGGACTATGATATTATAAGATAATATAGTATGATGGCTACAAGACAAGCCTTCAATTGATAACAACCTGCATTTCGTTGATAAAACTCATTTAAAAAATTCAAGATCTTCAAATTTTTATGTATACCTACTGTTATAATACATTTTAAAATACGAATACAAATACAATACAATAGGTGCAATGGATGCTGAGTTATACATACAGCCTATGTCTGTGGTACCAAAGATTATTGTCCACAATCATTTTATATTAGAATTTTATGGGTTAATGTAACTGACTAAATATTTTAGATTTACACAATATAATTAATTGCAGCCACGACAATTTAAAATGTGACTTAAATTCATAGTTTTAAACAACTAAAATCCTTATCTAAAGATAAATCTATTAATGTAGAACAAGAATTAAATAATTTTTATCGACATGGCTCACTAAACGATAAAGCAGCTATAGCAAATGATTACAGTTAGAACACGTCAGTAATAAAAACCCCAGTTATGTGATTCATATAATCAGTAGTAATAATGTTAGAAATCCCAAAATGAACACTTGTGTAATTAAAATAGTGATAGTTTTGTGTTTATTTAGCTTATCTAATTGTGATGTGATTATTAATACTAATAAAGGCAAAATAGAAGGAAAAAAAGTTGATTCAATAATAAAAAATGAAAAATATTACTCATTTTTGGGTATTCCTTACGCTAATCCGCCTGTTGGTAAACTAAGATTTATGGTGAGCAATTTATATCAATAAATTTGGACAGAATAAAAAATAATTTTAAATATTACTAAGTAATCCGTTCTGTTTACGTTCCAGGCACCTGAGCAACATTCAGGCTGGGAGAATGTTTTAAATGCCAAAAAAGAAAAAATACATTGTGCTCAATACAATACAGCTGTTCGTAATAAGATGTATAAGGGTTATTCAGGAACTGAGGACTGTTTGTATTTAAATATTCACACACCAAAACTTCCACAAAATGATATTTTAGAATTCCCTGTTATCGTCTTTCTACACAATAATCATTACAAAGCATCTTATAATGACTCTCAATATTTTAGTCCTGATTTCTTTATGGCAGAAGGTGTAATTTTAGTGACAATTAAACACAGACTTGGATCATTAGGTTTCTTGTCATTCGAAGATGACCTTTTGCCAGGTAATAATGGACTCAGAGATATAATTTTAGCACTCAAATGGCTTAAAGAAAACATAAGTAGTTTCGGAGGAAACCCAGATAAAGTAACCCTCATGGGAAGTCAAGCTGGAGCTTACTTAGTTGATATATTGTTACATTCCCCTAAAGCTAAAGGATTGTACAGTGCGGTCATAATGCAAAGTGGTACATCATGGAATTCATTGAATTTTGTCGGCAAGGCTCGAGAAAAAGCAATTGATTTTGCTAAGGGTCTGGAAGAAGAAGCTACAACCAGTTCGTATCTATTGAAACGATTAGCAAATCTACCTGCTCAAAAAATAACAGAAAATGAACACTTGGCTGTGCATTCTGATGAAGCAAGAAATTTACAGAGACCAGTACTCCCATTCTTTCCGGTAATAGAGCACGAACATCCTGACGCCATAATTTCTAAGCTTCCCGAGGATAGTAACATTAACATAGACGTACCAGTAATGATCGGTTACAATTCTGCTGAAGGCATTGAAATGGCTGAACGGTATTTGCTTAAACCACAATTTTTAACATTTGCGGATAGAGATTTCATTGTATCTTTTCCTAAAAGAGTTAATTACAGGTTTCAATTAAATAGTCATGTGTACCACGAAATAGTTAAACAAATTAAAGATTTTTATTTCGATGAAGGTTACGTTAAAATAAGTCAACCAGGAGAGTATATAAATTACCTTGGAGATGTATTTACAATATATCCTATTGATTATACTGTAAGAAAGTACATTAATGAATCAAAATCATCTGTGTATTATTACATGTTCGATTACAGTGGTGATTTCAATTTGGTTAAAAATGAAATATTAGAAAATGCTGTAAATCCAGACGGCACTTGGGGAGCTACTAAAGAGGATGAACTTTGTTATTTATTCATTTGTAACCCTATAAGGACAAAATACAAGAAAGCGTTAAACGATGTCAATTCTGAAGAAATAAAGGTTTTGAGAAATATGATCAGTCTGTGGACTAATTTTGCTAAATTTGGGTAAGAATCCATAGTAATATTATAAATGTAAAAGTAACTCTGTCTGTCTGTCTGTTACCTTTTCTAACCTTAACTACGACTCAACTGATTCATGAAATTTTTAATACATGTTGTCTGGGATACAGGAAAATACCTTTTATCCCGATAAAAGTATTGTTCCCGATGGATAATCTCATAATAAAAATCCAACGAAAAGCCCGCTCATCCAATCACTTGTATTTGTTCAATGTTTTGCATTCATTATCATTCCACAAGTGTTCACTGTTAGCTAATCCCCTTTTATTGAGGGCTACCGTAGTCGGTCCTCTATACTCCGCGTCGGTCCACTGACAGCTACTCTCTTAGACCAACGGTCAAGTGAGCAGATGTTCGACCCGCGGTTGCTGTGATCACCCCTGCAAGGCTCGTTTACCCCAACGCTCATCCGCTGCATTTTTCTGTCCGTCTCTAAGTTACTGAGTAATCCTACTTACACATAGACATTTAAGAAATAATCCATACTAATATTATAACTGTAAAAGTAACTCTGTCTGTCTGTCTGTCTCTGTTACCTTTTCACGCCTAAACCGCTGAACCGGTCGCAATGAAATCATACCGTTGTCAGAGATGCAAGAAAGGACATAGGATACCTTTCATCCAGAAAAAAAATACTGTTCCCGAGGGATCATCTAACGCCTGGATGTTAGGCGTTACATTGCTCTTATATTTAGTCAGGCGTTATTATTTTTATTTTTCAACGCGGGCGAAGCCACGGTCCCCAGCAGTCATACTTAATCTAAATAATAACGCCTAACAGAGGACCACAGTGGAAAAACGGAATAAGTTCTGTTGTATTTGAGTTGAGTGAGAAAAGAATGGCTCTTTCCTTATGCTGTCACTTGTCACTAGTCACACGACGGTATCCATCTGCGAAGTAAAGTGAACCAGACTGCTGACATATTTACATATTAAAAAAAATATTTTGTCAGTACCATGTCTATTATAGTCACAAACAATAAACCATTTGAACCAAATTCATTAAAAATCGATTTTTTTAATGAATTTGGTTTAGTTATGGCAACAGTTGTTCCCAGAATTTTCATTTGTTGTTGTCTTATTTGTACATTTTAAGTTATAAATAAAACTGAAACATGTAATGCTATTAAATAAATTATTTATAAAAGTTTTATCTTTTAGGAATCCCACGCCTCATCCCGGTGACTTTACATGGAAACCCGCAACAAGAGAGAATAAGGAATGTCTAGTCATCAGCGATGAGTTACAAATGAAGAATAATCTCCATGAGGATAGAATAAGATTTTGGGATGATTTTCTAACTGAATACCAAACAAGGGCAGTCGATGGAGTTGTCGATGATATAAAAGATGAACTTTAATAATGAAGACTAAAATTAATAACTTTCTAAATAAGATATATTGTTTAAATTCTGATTTTTACACTTTCCCGATGGCTTTTGACAATTCTATATTCCTAAGATATTTTATCAATTCCATTCATAACTTTTCTTTTTAATGTTATTAGATTAATAGTGGGGTTAGGTAGCTAAAAAAAGTTTCAGATCCGGCAACCAATGCGCGCTTTTGGATTCAGATAGTACATGGGCAGACGAGTCTAAAAAACTCAGGACACAATTATTTTTTCTGGCGTGTAGCAGCATTGATGACGTAATCAATTTGACCGCCAAATTTTTGTGATGCGATTCTATATTGATAGTGATTATTATTCAGGAGTAACCGCGCTTTCCAACGGTATATTTGAGATTATCATTTTTGTACATATAATATCAGATTTATTTTTAACTTTATTAAATATTTTGATTATTTATTTGATAAAAAATCTACTTTATTAAAAAATAATTTAGATTTATAGACATTTTGCTAAATAACTTGGAATCCGTTATATGTAGCTGAAAACGTGTTATATACTTTTTTGTTCGTCAAAAAATTACCTTTCGAAAGGGATATATGACTTCTATTTTATCATAAAAAGTTGCTGTAAATCTGCAAAAACAATGTAGCACAAAAGCACAGCACAGCGAGTCGTTTGACAACAATTCCCTATATATAACGCGGGTTTGTATTTTGATTTTAACCTATGTTGCCTGTGTGTGTGTGTGTTAGTGATATCTATTTCTATACATACTATAAAATAAAGACAAACAGTGGCACTGGCCGCCTCTGTTTCTCCACTAACTTCTACAATAAAAAACGAATTTTGGATACGATTTTAACTAAAGGAAAGGGCGAAAAACAAGGACGGATTGTGCTCGTAAAAACTAAATTACTTAATTGTCTTTACTTTCTACAGACTACATCTTAGTTTCATGTTTTAACCACTTAAAGTTATATTTTTTTTAAAACTGCCACCCAATGCAAGCTGGCTTCTGCCTATTTTAACGTACTTTATTTAACTTTAATATGCATACTTTCAATCCAATATGTTTTGATGCCTTATAATATATTAAATTACATTGTAGTTTATACCATAGACAAAAAATTAACTTAAAAAAGATAAGCGTGTAATCAATCTTTAACATTATCTATATTTAATTGTAATCTACTATCAGTAGTCACACAAACTTGTTCAAATATGGTTGCTTCTGATATAAAAGTGTGCATTTCTGTTTTATTTTTAATAGTTTTTGATATACTAGAACCAGTTTTTGGCGAAACTACCGTGAATTTAATATTAAAGCAGGGCGAACTACAAGGGGATATTGAGGAAACATTTTTAAAAAAACAACAATATTATTCTTTTAGGGGCGTTCCTTACGCCGAGCCGCCAGTTGCAGATCTAAGATTTAAGGTAAGGAAATAAGTTTTTAAAAATAAAATTTTAGAAATGATTAAATCACAATAATATTTTCTATGTGAAAAGTTATGATGAAACTGGTGTCTAACTGCAAGAGTCTCTTTCTGTTGTTAAAAAGATTGCTGTATTATTAGTGTACAGGCAGATGCATATTTAATTTAAAAAAATATTTATGTTAGATATCATACTTTTTTAATATAAACAAAAATATATAATACTAAGTATATTATTTGTACAATGTTGTTTAATTATAGGGAACTTGAGTAAGACAATTTGGTACAGTAAAACAATATAGAATCTATATTATTTTATTATTAGTAGACGATTTATATTATATCTATAGAAATAATACAATCGTAAACAAGCTGTCTGTGAATGAAATATTTTTTTTAAAAAGACAATTTTAACACGTTGTACTTATGTTACTGACTGTTTCAGTGCTAACTTTTGCCCAAAGAACATAATTTCAGAAAAATATTGCATCTGTGCCAAGTCGAGGGCGGGCCCATTCATCTATTTCGATTTTTATGTTTTTTTTTAATATTTGGTAGATATGAGAATAGGTTGTAAAGTATTTTTCACCCTCCTACCCCCACCCCCCATTTTTAATCGCGATTGACGTTCATTGACGTAAAGTGAAACGTCACTTTAACATATGGTTTGAAAATAAAATTGGACCCGATAGGTCGCGCCACAATCTGGTTACGGAATTATTTTCGGGTTCTGGCAGGACAACGTTTGCTGGGTCAGCTAGTAATATATAAAATATAGTAATGTCATTTTAAAAACTAAATTAATACTGCTCAGCCTGCTTACCAACCTTTATACATTAAAAAAAGAACATGCTGTTCCGACATATCATTACGAAATAGTTCTAAATCTAACTAAAATGCGAACATCTTTACAACGTAAAAATAATTACATAATCTAATTCAAAAATAGTTACATATTCTTCGCAAAAGCTCTAAATTTTATTTATTGCTTTTACAGCCGCCGAAACCGCTGAAAGAATGGAGTGGACTTTATAAAGCAAATACAAATAAACCAACATGTCTACAATACTGCTTCAGAGGCCGTATGACAGAAGAATTTGGGATTTCAGGATCCGAAGATTGCTTATATCTCAGCATATTCACACCCTCTGTTCACGGTTCTGCTGCTGTTGTTGTATTCGATTATAATGACAACTTTCGAACCGGATTTAATGGTACTGATGCTTATTCACCAGATTTCTTCATTGAAGAAGGTGTTATTGTTGTAACAATTAACCATAGACTAGATCTTTTTGGATACCTAACAACAGAAGACGACTCTATGCCTGCTAATAATGGTGTAAATGATTTTATTTTGGGTTTGAAATGGATTAGAGATAACATAGAAAAGTTTGGTGGAGATCCAAATCGTGTCACATTAATGGGGAGTCGTGGGGGGTCTACTTTAATGAACATATTACTATACACGAGTAAAGCGAAAGGACTTTTCACCGGCGTCATAATGCAAGGTGGTTCTGCAATGGAAAGTGCTTACTTTTATGAAAACCCTAGAAACATTGCATTTAAACTAGGTGAAATACTAGGTATAAAAACCGATGATAGTCTAAAATTACTAGATGAATTACAAAAAATTAATGCTACAAATATATTGGAGCATGAAACAAAAATTTTAGATGAAACTTTTAATAAAGATAATGTATACCCATTTGCTCCTACTGTAGAACATAAGAATGTTGACGCTATCCTAGCAGAATTTCCAGAAAATGCACAAATTACGAATGATGTTCCAGTCCTTGTTGGATTCAATTCTAGAGACGGACTTGATTTGGTTTCATATTTCATTATTGCGCCTCAACTACTAGCAGAAATGGAATCACAGCAATTCTACTTTAATTTTCCTATCAGAACAGGTTTTAAATTTGATAAAAATAGTTCTATATATAACAATGCGATCGAAGAAATAAAGGACTTTTATTTAGACGGTGAAAATTTAAACTACAAAAATATATTAGAGTATTCTGTTTATTTTGCGGATGTTTTGCAGAATTATGCTACAGATTTTACAGCTAAAAAACTCTCTTCAGCCCTAAAATCTTCTGTATATTATTACATGTTCGATTTTAGAGGTGCACTAAATGAAAATAGTGAATATCTCTCTAGATATACACGCACGAGCTTGAAATTTTCTGGTGCTACTGTTCTGGATGAACTGTGCTATTTGCATTTATGTAATCGAATACGAAAGACATATACTAAACTTATTAAGTTAGTGAGTGAACAATCTGAAATCAAGGTGTTAAAGAAAATGGTTCGTTTGTGGACAAACTTTATTAAAACAGGGTAAGTCCCTATTAAAAAGTATGTAATAAGTTTATTTTTTTTGTTAAAGTTAAACACACAAAAAAGTCAAGGTTACACCTTTTTACAACTCATGCAAATATCCTTCTGTCGAACTAATCAATAAATCTTAGCCGGAATCAAAATATAAAGTTTATTGATCCCATATCTTCAATATATATATAAAAATGAATCCCTATTTCCCTTGGTCACGGCATTGCGCGTGAACGGGTAGACCGATTTTAATTCAGTTTTCACTAATGGAAAGAGGGAAAAACGGGGAATGTTTTAGTATATAAAAATTGCACCACGGGCGAAGCCAGGGGCGGGCCGCTAGTCAAAGCATCCAAACCTTCTAAACCTATTGTGCTCTACTTACCAAGAAACTTTTTCAATTTACGAAGAAGCTTGGTCTCACGACATAAGAAAAGCAAAAAAATCTGAAAATAGAAGTGTTACACAGAATTCGAATGATTGGGAGGAATAAAGACGATTTTTCATGTATGTAAACTTCGTTAAATTTATTTCTTTCAACAGGACCATATTTGTCTCATACAAACTGTTTATGGATGATTGTTTCACCCGCCGTTTAATTTTAGCCCATGATATTCCTCAAGATCAAATGCAAGAAGATTATTTGTAATCCGAAAGGTAGTTCTTGAGTTTGACGCGTTCAAACATACAAACAAAGCTTCAGCTCTTTATATTAGCATATTTTCGTATCTATTTCGTACAATTTGAACTCTATTGATTCGTAAATCACTTGCCTTAGCGCTGAGTCTAAAAGCCCTGGATTTGATCTAAGCCTAATCCAACCTTGGAAACTTGGAACTAGTACCCTCACTGAAGAACGCCATGAAATATTAGCACGTGTGCTATTGTCTATCAGTTAGTGAGTAAGCGACGCCAGAGCCAAATTCTCTATACCTCCTTATTCTTAATACTACTATAGTCAGCAGCGCGCTTGCTACACCTGTCTCTCTTGTGTTATAGGCGACGGTAGTAACTGTCTGCCTAATTTTACATAACAAAATCTTCGACAATAACAAATGGTGTTATTAAAAAGACCATACGATGCATAATTTATAAGAGAAGCTCGTACAAAGTTTGTTGCGGTAGGTAATTTAGCGTTAAGTAATGTCTAGTTAGAAATAAATTGTATTTTTAACCATTTTTTTTTTCAGGAATCCGACACCAAAAGCAGAAGACGATGTACTTAAAAACATTTCTTGGAAGCCAATGGATAAGGGCAGTGTTGAAAAGAATTATCTACATATCACGAAACACCTGAAGATGTCCACGGATCCAATGAGTGGTCGTGACAAATTCTGGGATGACTTCCTCGAGAGATACTCTCAATTGTCAATCGACGGTTTGATTACGGACCGAAGCCGTGAAGAATTATGAAAATAAAATAGAAAATAGTATTTTTCAACTAACGAACAAACTCTTAAAAGTTTATGTCCTTTAGATCCATGAAAACTTCGAGCAATTTTTATTTATAAAATATTTTTATATATTTTAATTAATAGGATATGTCTTTGTAGTAAAATAAAAAGGTGCCTAAAATTGCTTCTCGAATTACTTGTCCATGTATTTTTTGTAACCCTAATTCACATTTCTGACTATTCATATTGCATACTACAAGGTGAGCTAACAGTATGGTGGGCGTTTTCGTTTAAAATATTTTATACAAGCGACCCGCCCCCGACTTCGCACTGATGGAGTTTTACAAAATGTATAGATAGATATAGATATAGATAAGCAAATTAATTTTATTTTTAGATCGAAATGCTTATTTATTTTGCTTACAATTACCGCCTGACGGTCGACCTGAGAAAAGAAAAGAAAATAAAAGCGACAACAAACACGCTGCTGACTTTGGAATTATAAGGAAACGGTTTCTCGAATCCCAAAGCGAAAGATAATAAACGATATATAATATATTGTCCTTTAAAACAAATTTTGACAGAATTCTTTACGAGCGAGTTAAATTTTCTGATGTCTACAAGTAGTGACATCTGACAACAATAACTGCGAACTATTAAGCCATCATTAGTCGTAGTAGGGCAACGTAGGTACCTAGTGATTTTTGGTAGGCACTAGGTACCTAGGCACTGAATAACATAACAACGCTTTAAATATTATTCTATAGATGGCGCTAAACATGCATAAGACATTCTTTGTACTATAAGTCTATAATATAATATACCTACTATACTAATATACCTAATATAGTTCTTTATTTTTTGTTGTTATTGTTCTTACAGTTAAGTTTTAGTTCAATAATTTAATGAAAACCTTGACATATCTTTTTTAACATCATCTTTTTTTTTGTTACTTAGATAATTTAACTTCATCTAATCAGTATACCCCTGTTGTAACACTATTTTATTTACTACAACTTTTTTTATAAACTCTTAAAAAAATAAGAGAATCACAAGAAAAAAGAATTAAAAATTATGTATTTTGCTTTAGAAAATGTGTAGGTAAATCTCCCGTGGTCATCAAATTGTGATTACTTACATAATTGATAATTTTCTCTATTCATATAAAGATCTATCATTTTAGACTATTTTGATATTAGATATAGATACCACTAGATACGTCCGAATAAAAAACGGAACCCTTATAGGATCACTCGTGTGTCCGTCTGTCCGACCATTCCCCCCCCTTATCTCCGAAACTACTGAACCTAAAATTTTGAAAAAAAAAAACAGAAATTAGTTTTCTACTTTTAGATTAACCTATAAGAAGAACATATAAGAAGTCCATGATATTAAAATAACATGGTAAATCACTCAATATTGTGCGGATAGGTAACATCGTACGGAACCCTCTTCACGCGAGTTCAACTCGCACTTGTCCCGTTTTTTTACGTTTGTGTCAGTTGAAGATGATGGTCACACATCGTTCGCCACATGTCAAAACTTATGCAAACAATTTAATAAGACATATTTTTAGGCTATAGTCAGACCTTACGATACATAAACCACCCATTCTCGACCCTGCATTGCAGTCCGCCGTGCAGAACTGCAAAGCAGGATATAGTCCACACATTATCATGCCTAACCATCTTCTCTCCTACTTGCAAAACTGCAGTCCGCCAGCCCACTGACTATCCTGCGCGGCGAACTGCAAGCGGAGGGCGGAGCTTGCAGGCTTCGTGCGGGATTTCAAGACGCATCCTGCTTCACGATCCTGTATGAAGCGCAAGACTGCAAGGCGGACTGACGTAAATGGGCCCAAATAATGTGGGCGCTTGACATTCTCAATAATAAATTACGAATAATATAAAACCTACAAATTGAAGCTTCATATTACCTAGGTATATCTAAAATGCACCTGTGCTGAGTTATTCGCTTTTGGTTATACAACACCAAACAGGTTTATGACTTCACTTTTGGTTATATAATTGCATTCTAGGTTATATCCTTGAAAGGTGCCTGTTTTACGATTGTGTATACACGCTGATCGCCAGTCAATGGTGTATAAACGGAAAAATCATTAAAATACTTAATCAGGAAAATAGAAATAGATTAATTTGGAACTTTAAACCACGGGGTAATATCAACCCACTATTTCGACAAAAGTTTAGAATATCCTTAACAAAACACAACCATATGACAAATTATCCTACCTGAAATTAGGCTCTATGTATTTGGACCAAAAACCAAAAAGGTATTGGAGCGTAAACTGGACATGAACAGTATCACAACTATTGAGAAATTGCAGTCGAATCTCAAAGCAAAATGTGTATAGAAATAATACATGCAGCCAAAGGAAACCAGAGAAGTCATCAGTGACATGTACATCAAATTGCTAAATAATTTTTAGTCTGAAAGGCTTTAGAAACACAAATATTAAATCTTGTTTAATACTGGAATTAAAAGGATTATTTCATATTATTATTATTATATTATTAAGGGTGGGCAGGCAGGCTGACGGTCCACTTGATGGTAGGTGTTTACCGTCGCTTAAGGACACAAGCATCACCAGGGTGGGTACATGTGCGCTGTCAACCCTGCAGGAATTTGTTTACTGCTCGCTTGAAATAGCCCATAATGTAGTTAGATGGAAACAACTTATATCACAAAACACAACAGAGTGGCCCTAAAATGGATGAAAGAACTAAGCGGTCTTACACAGAAACGATAAGACTAATTACGGAAAAGCCCACAGAAAGAAGAAACATTGTAGGAAAATCTCTCACGAAGCTACACGGAAACTCCCAAAACGCCACGAGAAAGAGAGGCTGCCTATAGCCACAGTTTTCTATAGCTCTCTTATTGGCTACCAACCGCAAATGCATCGAACAGGCAACCAATATGATATCCAATTTTAATAAAAATTTAAACTCTAAACACCATTATTTGAAGATCAATAATATAGTACACGGCAACAAGAACGGCTTACATTTTGTAAATATAAGCCGCTGTAGTCGTTTTGATACCGACCCCTTCTTGCTAATATAGGACAGAAATCTTTAAACCATAGCAGTTTCTTTTTTTATTAATTTTTTAAGTTATAATATTAAATATAATTTATCTATCTATCTTATATATATGTCGCAGTATAATCGGAGAAAACGGATTTTCGCAATATTCCTAGTACGATTGCAAAGAAGCGGATAATAGGAAACTAACAACATTTTTTGTAATCATCCGAGATACTTTCAGGATCGTTGCAAAAATCCGACCAGTTTTATGTAATAAACGCTCTCTTGTCATAAGTCTTGAGCGCTGATTGGTTGAAATGAAACCTACTGTTTTTGTCAATTATTTTCAGTGTTTTGTTTTGTATTTTACGTAATTTTATCAGAAAAGAAACAACGGTGTGTTTTCGTAATTAAAAGACCTTTAATTTAATCAGTGCAATGAACGAATAAGTGACTAAAATTTCTGCAATAGACGTCTCGATTGGAAGTTAGGACAGAAAAGGAACATTTTTATATAGAGTTAAAAAAGTTATACAGTTCTCGCTAGGATTGTGCAAAGCCAGAGTGGGCATTGGAGCTAATTAATCTTGTTACAACTTCAATTGAAGATTTTAACTCGGCAGTTACTTAATCAACCCATAATTAAACAGCAATATAGTAACGTAAGGAAACATGATGTGATGTGTGTGAAGGTGATGAAAAAATTCTCATTTTGAAAAGGCAGAACCATTTATCCGCTGTGATTCAAATTATTTTTAGCGAAAATTATTAAGATCGCCTTTTGCAAACGCACATTTCTACAGGACATGGAGGCCGGAATAAAATGATTTATGCTTTAAAAGATAAATACACCGGCAATAAAACTTTTTTAAAAGTTAAAAGTTATGTAAAAGTTTATGTATTTAAAAGTTTTGTCTTAATTAACTGGAATAGTTGTGAGGCCAATAATATCCAAGGATTTTAATAGATGTGGCCAATTGATTGATTAATTGATTGAACTGCAGTCAACACTAAGCAATAATTATAAATGGCTTCTAAACCGCTTGACAAAATTTTCTTTCTTCCGGGCATTAACTTAAAAACAGGCCGCAGAAGTAGCTGTTACACTCCTAAAAATCTTTCTAGAAGTTGGCGCCCCGATGATCTTACAAAGTGACAACGGTGAGGAATTTACAGTATCAATTATAAAGGAGCTAGTAACATTATGGCCAACTAATAACATAATAAATGGACACCCAAGACATACACAAAGTCCAAGGTTCAGTCGAACGGTGCAACCAAGATGTTGAGAATATTTTACGTGCTTGGATGTCAGAAAATAACTCTACTGATTAGTCTACGAGTTGCTCTTTTGTACAGTTTCAAAAAATATCATCTTACCACCGCACAATACACAAACTTATTTGCACATGATCCTGCCACAAGTCTTACCTCAACTTATTTACTTGCCAGCGTATTGTCGAAAGTAGAAGACGACGAAGAACTTGAACGGATTATAAAAAACATGAAGAGGTCGTTAGTCAACTTCTGCTTTAAATTTCTTGCTTTAACTTTAATTAAAGTAAGAAAAGTAATACTTGTATTTACCGATACTAATATTTAATTCTAACATTTAATAAAAATACTTTAAACTTTGAAAATACTTCAGTCTCTTCTTCACTTTTCTATGTCTATGATCATTGTGAAAAGACATTTCCGACCAACCAGAAGGGGCCTTAGACAAAGTAGCATTCGCTCCGTAGCGAAGCGATATCGAAGTTCGTTATCGTCTCAGAGACAAAGAAATCATGACAAGGTATCACGTGTTTATCACGTGTTACAGTGTCGATTCCTTTGTCTCTGAGACGATAACGAACTTCGATATCGCTTCGCTACGGAGCGAATGCTACTTTGTCTAAGGCCCCAGGGCAGCTATAAAGTCATCAGCGTTTCATTTTCTAATCGTCCTAAACAAATTGGGATTTTTGCAACGATCCTGAAAGTACCTGGAATGATTACAAAATTCTTTGTTAGTTTCCTATAGGTTTCAAAATAAATTGCATCCGTGAAAAACCAGCGGTGGTTCGAATTTAAAAATAATAAACAGTTTTTTAACCTTTTTCTTAAGTTTCCTAGTTTCCCTGGGCTAAGGTAGACAACAAAAATAATGTTATGATATTATTAATGTTAATTATAATTGCGTAACATATTAATGTTGAACTGTTTATTTAACCAGTTGAAAAATAGACTGTGGTAGTCGGTCTGCTACTGATTTATTATAAAAAAATATATAATATTGACTCTGTTGGTTGAGTCCAATCGATTACGACTTCTGGAACGCTTCTCACGACTGAGCCGTAAATAGATATCATTAGTACATTAATTGTTCTATGGACAAAGGCGATTCTTTTCCCTTAACAGCTACAGTAACCAACCAACCATCAAATTATCATGAGGATGAGAGTAACCTCAAAACCTCTCCTAGCCTTGAGATTTTGCTTTGTTTGCATGTACAATCTCAAAATCAATGTAGTGGGACTTGACATGAAGATATCATGATTGTCTAATATGAATTAGACCCTATTTTTCCTCGAGTTGCTCACGCAGCTCAGGCTCTGGTTGCCAGGCAAGATGTGAGATGAGGTAAAAAGAATTTCCATGAATTGATCACAAATTGTTTCAATTCTAGAATAGAACTAGATTAAAATTAAATACAATTATTCTTTCGTTGAACTGAACCCTAAAGAAATAATATACATTATTAATTGGCAAACAGTGACTTGCTGAAAATGCAGTGACGCGGTGTTAATAGAACCGACTCGTTGTTCGGAAAAACTGCTGTGCATGTACAATATATTACTTTAGATTTAAAAAGATGTAAACAACTTTTTAATTTATGTATTATTGTCGAAAAATTATTCGCAAATATTTTTTCGTGTGAAACAAGTCGGCGTGTAAATAAAAATTCAAAATATACAAAAATTAACTTGCGGTAAACAATTATTCTAATTCGCCTCTCAATCTAGATATGGTATCGGCCTTGATAAGGGCTTGTTGTAATTAAATTTAATTGTAAGCGTTCAACGAACACGTTCGGCCATATCGTTCCAACTTCTAGAGACAATTAGAAAAAATACGCAGTTAAGTAAAACAGATGCACTGATCTATTCGTATTTTAATGATTTAAAGAAACCTGCAGATTTGGTTTCAAAATTAGTAAGCTCCTTAATCGGCACTTTCTCGACCTGGACTTCAATGCCTGTTCAGAGTTGGTCGATTTCGTTCGTCTGTATATAAGTTGTTTTAATAATTTCACCTAGGTTTCTTTTCTTGCCTTGTTTACTTACCTAACTTTTTCCTTAATTTTGTTCTGTGCCTCTTACATTTATATGCAATGCAAGTATATGTGTATCTATTTAAGTAAACTTCTATCATAAGAATAAAGTTCTTATTTATTCTTATGCTTCTATTTCTTTTTTTATTAAATTTCGCACGTTCACTTATAAATGTTTTATGCGTTTGTTTTAAATTGTAAATGTTATTTTGTAGTTAACTTTAGTGAACCTGTTAATAAATAAATAAATATTTTTTTAATTAGAAAAACCAGTGTAATAAACAATTATCCTTACATATTATAAAACAAAGTCTGAGTGTATATATGTTCGCGATAATCTCAAAAACTACTGAACGGATTTTGACGCGGTTTTCATCTATCAACAGAGTGATTCCCGAAGTATCTACGGGTATATAATTCGTTAAGGTTTTATCCTTAGGTTCTCGAAGGTTTGCAAATTGAAGCATACTATGCACAGGTGTTATTATCCACAAACAATTCTACTCAAATCGACGCTTCACCCAATTCTATTGTAGTATAATACATGGCGCCATCAATAGTGTTATATTTTTGATTTTACAAAGTCGCAGGCAACAGCTCGTATGTAATAAAATAATAGTCAACTTGTTTGTACTTACATTCCTTTCATAAGTAGGTAAAGCCTCTATCTTGTATTAATTCGAAATGTGTATATAGACATTTGTATATAGAATGTGTATATAGACATTTTGACGAGCCTACTGGATGAGTGGTTAAGGTGCTTGCCTTAACGCTCTGTTCTAGAGTTCCCGGGTTCGATTCCCGGCAGGGTCAACTTTGAAAAATGAACTTTTCAAAATTGTCTCTGGTCTGGATTTGGAAAGTAGTGGCAGGGCACACTGCGTTTCGCAGTTATTTAGGCAGCCCGTCTGGCAGCAGTAACCACCCCCTTACAGAAGACCACCGTGAAATAACAGCATATGTGCTGTTGTGTTTCGGTGAGTGAAGTAAGGGATGCCAGCACCCACTTCCCTATCTCTTCCTAATCCCTTATCCTTAATCCTATTGTAGTCGGCAGCGCACTTGCAGCAGTTTTGGCGTTGCTTGTGTATAGGCGACGGTAGCCCCTACCATCAAGTGGACCGTCAGCCTGTCTGCCGATCTTAACATTAAAAAAAATTGTAGTCAAAGATGCATAAATTGCATAAAATTAAAAGTCAACACGTACCTACTTAAATTCCTCTCATAAGGATGTAAGCCTAGATTTTATATTAATTTCAAATTATTGTAATAATTCTTTATACATTCCGTCCAAAAGAGAAATTTGTTAATTATGTACTAATAAAAAGGGGCATTGTCTAATTTTATCAGTTCGGCAAAACTGTAAAATATTTGAATTATTTTACCAACTTGTAACTATTAAATAGAAAAGTCTTCACTACTTTTTCTGAAAAATGAAAATCATTCTGGATTTTCATTTTTCTGCCAACTGGCAGACACTGTTCACTTGTATTTTGTTTGTTAAGCGTTAAGGCGCGTTAAGGCGCGATTCTTTACTTCGAGCGAATCGTATTTGAAGCGTACGCGTGATCGATCTCCTTCCACGCGTTCGCGTCGGTAACATGCATTATATGGATGCGTGGGTAAAGAGGAAAAATTGAGGGCTATATTTTATTAGACGGGTAATAGTAATAGGTAAAAAGGAAATGACAGCCAACCCATTCGATCACGGCTCAAACAATTATTTTATATTTACTTTGACATGACATGACATGACATCTTTATGACAAAGAAAGTTGCATTACTGGTCAACGCTTTCCAGGGTAAGCAATAAGCCACGTAACGTGCAAGTGTATCAAACTACTCACTTGCCACGTAACATTACCGCATTGGCATTGCGTACGTAATAAAGTAACGGGTTATTCGATGTAATTTCATGCAACAGATACTTAAAACTACAATCAGTTTTTTATACCATTAAATTTTTTTAACAAATTCGACGTGTCGTTTTATTGAAATTGGTTCAAAGTTTACAATTTTTTTTTAATTTGCGATATATTACTTATATTTATAAAATACTAGCTGCAGCTCGCGTTGAAAAATGGAAAATATAACACCTGAGAATATATGATATGAGTAATAAATAGCCCGACATATTGATAGCTGTGACGACGGTGGCGCCGAATTTTTCAATTTTGAGGCAATCCATCGGGAACCTAACATTTTTCCAAGATAAAAATATCCTATACGTTAATCCAGGTAATCAACTGTCTGTGTGTCAAATATCTTAAATTAAACAAGCTGTGTCCCGCGGTTTGACTGGCCGTTAAATTTAAATCGACAAAGCGAACATTACAAAGAAGAGCCAGTACAATGTACATCGCATCTCAACACACGCACACACTGTTCTAATATTCGCTAAATGGCAGATTCTGGAAATGGCAGATTTGTTAGATTCTTTTAGTTTAGAGTTTCTTTTTTTTTTATTATTTTCGTCGACTTCTAAAAGTCATAGTGTTATAAATAACCTATAATAATAACAACAATACTCATTTAATTAGCAGCTATTAACATTCATATAAGCAGCTAAAACCTTAAGAATTAAGCTACCAAATGCAAAAATGACTGCTAATTCCAGAGTTTAACGCTTTCAAACAAACAACTAACAAACTATTATATTAGTATAGTAGATTAGAATTGAATATATATTTATATAGGAATGTTACTAGTGTCAAATTTTTTGGTACCTAATGTTTAAATAGAGAAGTTCATGTACAGTTAAAACTAAATATCTCAAGCGTACGTAACCACGGCAAATAACTGATTAGAACTCGCTTAGACCTTTCTTAGGGGGGGCGTCTTTAGGGAACAGTATTTTAGGGTGGTTCTGCCTTGCATCCCCGACGAAGGTTGAAATATTATGACATTTCAACACAGATTATATATTTTGCCATTTGTTTGTTATTTGACTCTCTGAGACTGTGTTAAGTTATGAATAAGTTTTTCAAGTATTTGGAAAAGCATGAGCATTAATTAATATAAAATAAATTCGCTGTCCACCTCTTTCTGTTTCTCCGCTAACTTCTTTTAAACCATCCAACGGATGTAAATACGGTTATAAAATATTACATCGGTCACTAGAATAAAATACGGTCATTCAATAATTTTAAGCCATTATTTTACATGCAAAGCATTTTATTTATCCAATCATTTAGTCTCAGAAATGACATCATTTGCCAGGCTAAATACCTACTATGCTTACATATTTTTTGTTTACTTATTTGCTTTATTCCATTATATCGTTTAACTATGTGACATTTTAGCAAATTACAGCACGAACATATAAATTTAAATCTTTGTTATGTCTTAAAACAATAAACGAGTGTAAAGAAGCTCGTACACAGTTTATTATTGCAACCAGCGCTAAGAGGGGGCATAATAAATACTTGATTAAATTTGTTTAAATAATATGAACCCATTCTTATACATTTGTAGCAGTAGTATATAAAAGTATATTTTCACATATACTATTAATACCTATTTTTACATACGCATTTCAAAAGAGGATCCCGTCATATACTCGTTAATAGTAAATAAAAAATTTTTTTCGGCATGGATTTTTCATAATAATATTTCAGAGAAAAGGAAGAAAGGTCCTATCGAATATCTTTGGATTTCCTCGTTTGTGGATCGAAGTGGCATATAAAATTATGTTTATTATTGAATCCCCTGAATGGTAGACTTAAGAGGAGATCCGATTTAAGATCCGGATTTAAGAAACGTATCCGCGCATCCACTTGTGGAGCCGATCTGTGGATCCAAGTGGACGGAGGGGCTCAAAGCTACAAAATTTCTAATTCCACCCCAACTGCATGCAACTGCATCCCGCAACTGCACGCCTCAGATCTCGTTTCTCAAATTTTATGATTTAATTATTATTAGCCATATTTTCACAAATTTTTGTTGAATTAATATCGAACAACATATCTACAGTCAACACACAACACACTTATAATAATATATTCACAAATAAATCTTGTATTTTTGATTTGATGAAACAGTGCACTTTTAAGGACGCTTCGATATGAGAGGAAGATAGCGCATTTCGCGTAAATGTTAAAAAAAATGCCAAAAAATATTAATTATTCGTAAAGTACAATGTCCACAAAAAAATCATCAATGTGAGCCCTAGACAAAGATTTTCAACTGTTAATTTTCAACATATTATATTCTATTTATTTAATCTTTTTGACCCTAGATCATGGGTTTTCAAAGTGGGGGGGGCGCCCCCCAAGGGGGGCGCAGAGACCCGCAGAGGGGGGCGTGAGCCACTAATAAGACAGGATCCGTTCCATGTTATTGTGGATGCCCTGCCAGACACCCTGCAAGAGGAAGCCTTGGATATTAAAAACTGTTCTGCCGCCAAATACGATTTCGACAAAACGGGAAAAGCATTAGTTTGGGTCTAATATTTCAAAATTTATACCAAAATTGCAGAAAAGGATTTTCTGCTATGGTAGCGATAAAAACCAAGTATAGAAATAAACATTGCTGGTGATTTGCACTGTGCCATATCTGGGGTTAAGCCGAGAATCGAAAACCTGGTAAAAAAATATGCAAGCACATCCATCTCATTCGAATAAGTAGATTTTGTATAAATTTAATAAGCAATAAAAAATACTTTGATGTTTCTTTCTGTCTTTACATTCTGATTGTAACCTAAAATTATTATTATATTTATAATTGGACAAGGGAGGGGGGGCGCGGAAATTTTCATCTTTTAGAAAGGGGGGCGCGTAATAAATTAGTTAGGGAAACCCTGCCCTAGATAATATGTGAAGTGACATTATTGCAATTCAAGCTTTATAATATATAAATTTTTCAAAGTAAATCAAAAATGGACAACAAATATATATAGTTATTTTTGTGATATTATTTTTCTATCGAGAAAATATAATTGTATTATGTTTTTAGCCAACGTCAGCACTTTTTAATATAATGTATTTATCTATTTCAAAATATATTTTTTTACTTGGACTTTGTTTATTTAGATAAAATTCAAATCTACGATTGGCTATTCGGCTTTATACGCCCTCTTACTTATCTCTTATTATCTTCAATTAAGAAATAAATAATTAATTTCGTTTACATATGAATTCTGGTTACGCAGTTCTAGTTACGCATACGAATACGAATTAACCATACTGAGATTTATATTTTGATTTTCCAAATGCTTAATTGAATTCACTGGATGAAATGTCTTCGTTGAGTGAACATCGCGCAAACAAAACTTGGGATGGTTCTGTTCACATTATCGATATAGACAGCGAAATCGATCATATAATCAATTCGTATGCCGACAATCACGATAATTCGGTCGTTGTCAAATTCGAAAACGACACAAAAGAATTGACGGAGTCTAATATGAAAAACGTGGCAGCAAATGGAAATGGTGAGTACTGTTAATTTTATTATTTATTTGTCAAGAAGTAATTTATTAAATTACGCACGCGACACAGCTCTATAAATAACATCATTAAACGTGCTCTAGGCACAGTCAACATCCCTAGCATGCTGGAGCCGCCAGGTCTGTGCCGCGACGATGGCAAGAGGCCAGATGGCATGACACTAGTTCCGTGGTGCCGCGGGAAGGCGCTGGTGTGGGATGCCACTTGTGCGGACACCCTGGCTCCGTCACATCTGTCCGGCTCCTCCCGCTCAGCTGGCTCCGCCGCCCTTAGTGCTGAGAATTCAAAAAAGGGCAAATACTCAGGCCTCGCAAACCACTTTGAATTCCTAGCCTTTGCAGTAGAAACACTCGGAGTTTGGTCACCCGATGCTAAGTCATTCGGAAAAGAGCTAGGAAAACTTCTAATCGAGAAATCGGGCGACCGACGTGCAAGGTCCTTTTTCACGCAACGTATAGCGATAGAAATTCAAAGAGGCAACACCGCGAGCGTCCTAGGTACTGCGGAGAATCCGGATGAGCTAGACGAGTTATTCTTCTTGGCCAATTAATTTCCGCCACGCCTCTGCCTCTCCAGCGTGCACGCATTCTCCTACTAAATATTCTAAACTAGATAGGCAGGTCTGTATATATAATTATTGTTAATATTATTCTAAATTCATTTATTTTATAATTCTATGTTAAATAAATATGTTTGTTTTTCTAAGCATTGAAATAATAATTTATTAAAATAATAAAATGTAACAGCTAAACACTATCTTAATTACGAACAATGTCTTAATGTATTTTTTTAGATTACATACATTAATGTAGATATCGGAAAAGATACGTAAAATTAATTAGAAAGTTTTAATCAAATATATAAAAACAAGTAGATTTTATTTGTAAAATAAATGTCAATTACTTTTTGTAACTCGACTTAGCGTTGCGGCCAACACCAGTTTTTGGGTCTATGCACGTCTATGTATATGTTTTTTTTTTAATTTAAAGCAAAATTATTAAAAAATATATAAATAAAATAACTGAATCTTCGTAGTAGATATTCTTCATTCTTCATAGTAGACGTCCACCCAATTTTCATTAATATAGACAACCAAAACAGACTACACTTTTGTAGCAAGTCCAGATCCATAATTGCAAAATAAACTCTATCCCACTAGGTACTAATAAAGTTGTCTTATTATTTTAATCTCTTTTTCAATAATTTAACAAATATCACCGCTATTGAATAAATAAATATGCATTTTTATAAGAAAATAGCCACCAACAAATTTGACTTTTAACGCAACACCTAGATTCTCCTTCATTATCATCTTGATAATGCTCTTAGCTAGAACAAAATATGTATTAATGATCATTTATACCATGAAGATAATACATATTCTTCCAATTTATATTTAATATTTTTTTGTTCGTTGTTTCAATATTCTTTTTATATTAGATACTTTATTTGAAAAAAAAAAACATTCATTTTATTGTCTAATTTAATGTAAAATGTAGATGTATTTTTTATGTAGAATGTAGATGTATTTTTTATTTTTTATGTAGATGTATGTAGATGATCGTAAGTTGTAGAGCAACTTACGAGCCACATGATTATTACGAGCCCGCAACTTCGTACGCGTGGTATTCGGTATAGCGCGTAACTTTTTTGTTTGTAAATCGATTGGAATGAAACCACTAAATGTGACGAGAAGCTTGCTACAATACACCAGTGCAAACGCCATTCAAATCGGTTAAGCCGTTTCCGAGATTAGCATGAACAAACGTATAGACAAACAGACAAAAATTCTAAAAACTATTTTTTTGATCTCGGTAACGGTACAACGTGTACAAATTGTGTTTACGATTTTATTATTTATTTATTTATTTATTTATTTTAAAATTTACAGATAGTTTACACATATGAATAGTTTTCGGTGACCTTTACACTAAGCATAGCTTGTATTGTAAAGGCCAGAATTTTAGAATTAAATTAGAAATTAGAAAAATTTTAGAATTAAAAATAGTCATTAAAAGAAAAGGAGATTTGGGTGTCTGTCTATGTGTCTGTATGTGTGTGTGTGTGTGTGTGTGTGTGAGAGTGTGTGCGCCAGCAAAATCCTGTTTCAGATAGTAAGTTAGTGTTGTGACTTATTGGATGCCTTTCAGTAAAAGTTCAATATCGTCATAATGAAGTATAAGTATGTATAGATATAGGTAATTATAATACCGATTGTCTAATAAAAATTTGCATTGTTTTTGTTTGCATTTTCATCGACTACAATATCTTGTGATTACAGACATATCCGCAATAACCTCTGTCAGTTAATTACCCCATCATTACCTTAATATATAGGTACCTATACTTACCTACTTCATTATGGAATAATTTTACTGTGAGAAATTTTTACAAGTCATGTTTTCATAAATTACGTAATATCAGTATAATCGTCAATAGATAAATTTGTGTAATTAAATAATTCTATTATTTTATGTATAAAACACAGTTGATTATTTTATCTTTTAAAACATTTTTTTTAGAATTTAAAGCACACAATCCGAAATGCATAATATTATTGAGTTATTAAATAATCTTCAATCATGCCTATCAAGATGCAAACACTATGTACTTGATTGTAGGTATATCAAAGTGGCTAAGTAATAAACTATAGTGAAAGAAGAAACAGGTACATTAGGGAAAATTCGACATAAGGAAAACAGTTTTTTTTTAACATTATTTTGCCTTTGCATTATGTCTATGTAAATATTTTTTAATATCTATAAATTATTAAAAAGTGCTAAAAAAATTTGGAAAATTCAAAATACCTGAAACGGTCAAATAGAATGTGACGTCAAAGTCTATAATGACAGTATCAACAAACGCGTAATTGTTTAATTTGTAATTTTAAATATTTATGATTGTTATTGTAGACTGTGACCTCACGACAAGCGCACCAAAAGGGCGGGTGTTAGTGCCTCCTAATCCTATCAAGTTCGACATTGCACTTTCAACTCCTATCGTTTCTTATGTTAATAGGCGATGGTCAATTTGTTATTTATTAATTATGTCAACTGTAAAACTTTTCAACATTTCTTAAGTCAACCAAGCGTTAAGTCATAAAAGTGTATTTGCAACCGACACAAATCTTTGGCTATAAAATCGATACATATTACAACGTTTTTTGTGACAGACATTAAAGAAAAAATTTTATCTTACAAATTCATCTCCATCTTTACAAATTTGTAAAGATGGAGAAAAGTGAATTTCGTGTCTTGATTAAGTAATATTTTTTGCGCAAAAAAAAAAAAACTATTACGGAAACGGAAAAAAAACTTAATAAATATTATGGGGACTCTGCTCCGTCGATTAAAATGACGAGTAAAAGTGAGAGAGATAGTCGAGATAGTAGGCATCTCAGACCAACGTGTGCGCAATATCTTACACCAACATTTAGATATGAAGAAGCTCTCCGCTCGGTGGGTGCCGCGTTTACTGACTGTTGATCAAAAACGTATGCGTGTCACCACTTCGGAGGCGGATTTTGCGTTGTTTCAACGAGATAAAACTGATTTTTTGCGTCGTTTTATTTATTATTATTTATTTATAACAGTAGACGAGTTATGGATCCACCATCATACCCCAGCATCATAAACCAAAATACAATCGAAACAGTGGATTGCTACCGGCGAACCAGCTCCGAAGAAGGCCAAAGCAGTTTTATCGGCCAATAAAGTGATGGCTACAATTTTTTGGGATGCACGTGGAGTAATCCATATTGACTACCTAGAGAAGGGTAAAACGATAAATGGCGAATATTATGCCAATTTATTGAATCAATTTAACACAATTTTACGTGAAAAACGACCATATTTGGCTAAGAAGAAAATCCTCTTCCACCAAGACAACGCATGAGTGCACACCTGCGTGATTGCCATGGCAAAACTTCATGAGTTGCGCTATGAGATGCTTTCTCACCCACCGTATTCGCCAGATTTAGCCCCTTGTGACTCTTTCCTGTTTCCGAATTTCAAAAAAATGGCTTGGTGGGAAAAGATTTGGCTCCAACGAAGAGGTCATGCACGAAACCAATGCCTATTTTGAAGGGTTGCCTAAGTCGTATTTTATGGAAGGGATCGAAAAGCTAGAGAAACGCTGGGTGAAGTGCATTGAGCTACGTTGAAAAATAATTAATAATAATTTAATTAATTTTACTCCTTGTTTAATTTTTACCAGACTTATCACTCCGCCCTCGTATATATTGGCGACAACAGTCCTGTCCATGATTATAGAGCGATTCCAATAGAGCGTGAAATGACATCCGAGAACGGGCGTAGTATAGGAATTATTTATACAAGGAACCTTGGACTCAACAAGGTGATATTGAAGAGCAAGTTATTGGTAGGTAACACTGGCTACTTGGTGGTATCTATGCTCTCCGTTAGCAAAATGAGAATGACTGGTAATAATAATATTTCTCAGTTTTATTGCGATTTCGGCATTCTCGACAAATCTTGGTCATACTGTTTTTGAGAATATACTTTCGGTATTTGGTCGTCTTAATAATGCCAAAACCCATACCCCTATCGCAAAGTTGAACCTTATAAAAGTTGACAATCAGAGATTTTGTATACACTGTCATTGTTTTTGGACTATGAAGTCGGGATTACCCTTAGTTTGCCTGTCGAACTTTACGTAAAAAACATGTAAATTTTAATTCATTTTTTTTATTTTATATAATATAATATTGATATAATACGAAAACTGACACTTATAGCATCCTACTAATATTATAAATGTGAAAGTTTGAATGTTTGTCACTCAATCACACAAAATCGACTGAACAAATTTGGATGAAATTTGGCACACAGTTAGTTTATACCTGAATTAACATATCGGATACTTTTTATCCTGGAATAATGTTAGGATGCCGAGAGATCGTCTAAAAATATAAAAAAAATTAGGTGCCACCTTCGTCACAGCGATGAAAATGTCAGGCGTTATATTTTTTTGTTGTAAACATAAATTCTATGTTGTAAACATAAATTCTATGTTCTAAACATAAGGACCAATTTCCTTTGACACTAGTTGGGAAGGAGCGAGGTTACCATCGATAGGGTAGGACGTTCGAAACTTTCGGCCGCCACCGTCGGCGCCAACGCTTTTTCCAGAACGTTCCATAGTTAGTCGTAACAGTATTGTACACTAGACTGACGAGGCCTAGTGGCAATTGGAGTTATTATAATACATAATGTATACCCTTCAAATAGTGCAAGAAATTTTCAAAATATATGCAATGTTTTTTTTTATATTACCCTCCACATATAAACACACGCTCTCTCTTTCTCTTTATTATAATTAGTATAGATATTTAAGTAAATTCTTTTTAAATTACAAATATAGTATGTGCCTGTCTAAGTAGTCCATTCAAAAAAAACCTTTTGTCCACTTAGGCAAATTCGTTTGTATTATTCTTATGCATTACCTAATAAAATTTAAATTTAAGGAGTTAAAAAATGAGTTTCCTATTCTTGAAGTTTTACAGTTTTACATAATTTTAATAGCTCAAACGTAACCCACTTACATCGGAATCTAAGTGTTATCGAATGCGCACGATCATTATATAGTTGTTAGTAATCATGAGCCCTCCAGCGTTGCAGCACGCTGGGAGGACCCTCCGCGACATATCGCTGTTGACACCTAGTGATACGCACGTCGTTGACATAGAACCATATTCTAATAATAGTGAAATTAGTGTCACTTTGGATATGGAACGAAAAACTGATGAAGAAATTAATAACGGTGGGTATAATCCTTTTCAATCCTGCTATAATTCCAAAAAAAATTATGTACTTAATAGAATTTATGCAGAATATATTTTGTTTATTTATTTTTAATTTAATTTGCAACACCTTTATGACACTATTTAAAATAAGCCAAGGCGAAATTACATGAATATATAGAATACATAGAAAGGGCATTGGGAAAAAATTCCTACAAAAATATTGATCCTGATCGCCGTAATCTGCTTGTTTGTAAATTTGCTGATGGACTGAGCGATTTTGTACCACGTGGTTCTAAATGTCACATTACGGATTCTTTCGTCTTGCCCGATCTATATATACAGTTGAAAATCTTTACTTTGTGCACTTGTTTAATCGTTTGATAGATTTAACTGTTGGTGATTTAGAAAAACGATGAATTTTAAAAAAGTCATGTGAAACATGTTACCTGTTCATTTGGTATCTGGTTTTGGCTGTCATTTATGTTATGTCGAAATACTGGAACAAAAAATAATAAATAGATATAAGTACAAAACAACATCATTAAAATAATAAATAAAAATTATAATGTAACCCTCGAAAATCTGTAATCCTATTGCAGCGCCACCTATCGGATACCATTGTGAATTTAAACCATCCAGGGACCCACCACACAAAATATTACATCAAAATCAGTCTAGCTGCTTAGGACTTCAGTGACACACACGTACAGAAGAAGAAATTATCTAATGATTCTTCATTTATTATTAACTATACAGCTGAGCCCGCAACTTCGTACGCATGGTAGTCGGTACCTATAGCGCGTAATTTTTTTGTTTTTAAACCGATTGAAATGAAACAAATACTAAATGTTACGGGAAGCTTGCTATAATACATCAGTGAAAACCGCATTCAGATCGGTTAAGCCGTTTCTAAGATTAGCGTATACAAACTCACAGCAAACAGACAAAACTATTTTTTGACCTCATAAGAACAAAGTGTATAAATTGCTTTTTTTTATATTTAATGCACAGACACGGATCGTTTATTATTTTATTATATGTATAGATAATAGAATATGAGATTTCTTGAATTTGGAAATATACTTACTACATAAAATATACTTTTTATATACTTACTTAATTTGAAAAAATACCTAGTCTGGAGATTTTCTGATCCGATTCGTTTGAGGTGGTTTGAGGGATGCCTTTACACACATGAAAGGTACAAGCATTGTACAGTCGGGGTACGAAAACCTTCGCCAGTTTTCAAATTAATTCCTTTATCAAATCGTAAACTCTTAGTACCTTTTGAAACTAAAGCACTAAGCAAACTACTGACAGACGTTTTAAATGAAATTTTGGCATGACTGATAATTTTATTGTCGTGTTGCAAACAAAAACAAAGGTGACAAATCTTTTCTTACCCTGACTTTACAAGCATTGTACAATGTAACAGTAAAATATATATATATTCGAATGTTTTATCTTAGATTTGGAACCAAAAGCTTGATTATTATGTTGGCTCTTACGAATATCAAAGGTCAAAAAGAGATTATCTTGATGTACTTAAACTTATAATAAAACTTGAAGTTACATTAAATAGAACTGGAATTTTGTGGAAATTCATAAAAAAATTAACATTACAAAATTTTCCTTATTTTGTTGCGTGGCCTACATAATAAGTACCTATAGATACCTACATCTAAGGTAATAAATAGATGACAAGATTTAATCGGGAGTACAGATAAAATTGTTAAATGCTCATATTTAAAGAAAGTTTTACAGAAATATTTATTGGTTAATATTTAATCAGTTTTAGAACATTAAGTATTAAGTTTCATTAAAAACAAAAATTAAACACAAATAATTAAACTTCATTTATGTTATGGATTTCTAATTTTATGTTATTGTTACCTACTGTCAATGGGACTTTTCTCGTGTCCATTATTTTCAAACGATAAGATATTCTTTTCAAAATCGAAATGACAAAATCGAATACATAATAGGCATGATGACGGTATTAAAGAATCAAAGAATAAATGGTTTTGGGGAAAAATATATGTTGAAAGGAATCTAAAAAATTACTCGTTTTTTGTATTAAAATTGAGATTAATAAGATTTTCAATAAAATAGAAGTATAAATAACTGCAATCCGCCATGTTAACTGAAACACCAATCAGAGTGAATGACATCACGCTCAGGTAAGTGCCATCGTGTTGCTTGACTTTGCTTTATGAAAAATCAGAGATGTCGGTGACGTCACGGTTCGTCAGACGCGACGCCATGACACCTAAGAGCGTTTTCGCGCGTAATTCAAAATAGATATAAAAACATTCAATAATTCGTGTTGAAATTTAGTTTTTTTGCTGAAATATTGTTTTTTTCGGATATGGTAGACGTGTATCTACATTATGGAAGGGAATTTCAAAATCTGTCATCATGCCTATTGCTCCGGTACTAAAATTCCGATATGATAATAAATCAATATGCTCAAACAGTTGTTATATCTGAAAATATTTTGATGAAGAAAAAGAAATTAAAATCTTATTTTATTTTTTCTTTTCAATAAAGGTTTCTTATGGAAAGTTTAACTTAGTGACTTACAGTTTGTATTGTAACGTGTCTTAATTTCATTATTATCTTTATATACATATTCCGTAAATATTATAAAATAAAGTCGCTATCCCCTTATGTCTATTCTCCGCTAAGTTCTTCTAAATCACTCAACTGATTTTGATACGATTTTCAACAATAAAAAGAAAGATAACCGAAGAAAGTTTCTCTATACAATTTGCGGAAATTAAAACCGTCATTTACATATAAAACTGGTTACATATTATTTCTAGACAAATGAATAACTTTACCTCTAAAATTATTATATACCTACATACCAAAGAATTGTTGTACCAACTATACATGGCCGCCAATAAACGGCAAGGTTAAGTCCATATTTGTTTTGAAAACCAGTGTCATTGCGTTGTGCATCAATTCAAAACATTTCGCAATGTCCGAAGCTAAATATTGACAAAATTACGAATTCTCTACTAATGCTTCCGTCATGGAATTCTTTTAATGAATCACAGAATCTAACACAAAATTACTAACATTGAATAAAAAATTGTAACTTACAAATGTGAAAATAATGAAATAATCACTGCGTTGTTCGCTGACATCTAAGATACCTTTCTGCTTGGTCTCTGGCAGAATATCAGTTTTGTGGCCTATACCACATACCTACTTTTGAACATACAGTCACATGCACATACTGAGTCAGGGTACCAATTTCTCAAATGTTGTTTTCTTTTTCGTTTGTGTTTCTTTGTTCTTGTTATAAGTATATCTTTAACAATATCTTTGTTAAAAACAAATTTGTTTAGCGTTTTTCTTTTAGTAAAGTCGTCAAACAGACTGACGGTCCTACACAATCATTAAAATACATATAATACATGTACATTTAACTTTTTTTTTTTCAAAAAAAAAAACAATTTGTTTTACGTTTTACTTATGTTACCGAGGTCAAAAAAATAGTTTTTAGAATTTTTGTCTGTTTGTCTGTGCGTTTGTGCACGCTAATCTCAGAAACAGCTTAACCAATTTGAATGTGGTTTTCACTGATATATTGTAGCAGGCTTCCCTTAACATTTAGTGTTAGTTTCATTCCAATCGACTTACAAACAAAAAAATTACGTGCCATACCGAATACCTAGGCGTACGAAAATGTCAAGTTATTCGTATGTTTTCTCAGGTGTTAGTTATATTTTTCATTTATCAACGCGGATGAATTCGAGGGCACCAGCTAGTTTATAATATTAGTAGGATCGGATGGGTAGGATTTTTATAAATCATTTTTATATCGTTGTTATTTGTTCTTTTACGATAAAACTATAACTGTTACTGTCTTCTATCTATTTATATAAATATCAAGTAATCAATAGACAGATGGTCTCTTTCACACATTTTTTCTTATGCATAATTTAATTAGTACACTTGCCATATTGTGTATATTAATAAAAAACTGTAATCGATAACAAGAATAAACTTAATGACCATTGACATGAGACATGACATCAAAAATATTTTAACTGTAGCGGTAGATAAACACGGTCATTAAAGGCAACCAGAATTAACTAGGGGCGAGATCTACGTTTTTAACTATTTAGCTACACATATTAATACAAAAATATGATTAACTACCTATTTATGTTAATATGAATAAACTACCAAAGGAAAATTAACGGCAGGGCGTTGTCCTGCCCGAACCTGAAAAAAAAATCAGTAACACAACTGCAGCGCCATCTATTCTTAGCAATCCTTAGCAGTGCGCATCACAAAAGATGTTTTAAAGCGCTTGGTCCGAATTAGAGGGATTTCGACAAGGTGAGGATGGTAACCAGCCGTACGTCTGCATGTTCGATAGAAGAAAGGAGAAGGCGGTATGATCTCATGCAGCTCTCGAGCACACTCTCTGAAGTACATCTTATAGAATACACACAGACAGGCAACTTTGCGTTTATGTGCCAGGCTGTGCAGCTTAGTTCTTATTAGTGTATCATCGCCAATGAGCCTCCTGGCTCTGCGATCCACCGAGTCGAGTGCAGCAAGTTGGTATTTTGCTGAGCCATCCCAAAGGTGACAGCAATACTCCATGCAAGATCGGACTTGTGCCTTGTATAAAGAGAGGAGTTGTCCAGGTGTGAAGCATCGCTTCACTCTATTTAGGATGCCCAACTTTTTGGCCGCTGTTTGGGCTTTGGACTCGATAGAAGAACCGAAGTTGAGATTTGAGCACAACCTCATGCCAAGAAGCTCAAGATCATTGGCCACAGGTACGGATGAAAGTTGGAGCCAAGTCGAAAGGGCTCCTTTTTGCAGAGAACAAACACATACAAGATTTAAGGTTGAGTCAATTCGCTCAACCATTGCCTCCCTCTCAGAACGAATCTCATCGCGACCGGCCCCCGCGCTGGACAAATATCTCTCCATGACCGTACTGTCATCTGCGTATGCAACTACTCCTGGATCCCATATATTTTATTGTTTTCGAACTTCGTTATCGTTTTTAAAATGTTACTTTGTCTAGGATTTGACCGAGTGAAGCTAGGTTAATATGTAGGGAACCCATATATAAAGTTGGAATTAGTTTCGATGTTTTAATGACACTTAATGAATTACACGAGAAAGTTTACCAAATTATAATAATTTAATTACTTAACGATAGTCACAACTACCATTAAGCGGTAGTGGTTTGATAGCGCCATCGGTGTTGTCAACAACTACGAATAAGAGTTCCCGATTTTTGATTAAATCGATTTTATAAATCGTTCAAATAATCAACTCCTAATGAAATTGTGCGTAATCTCTGATCGAAGGAAGTGCGGCATATATTAATCTCACTGTCAGGCATTTTCTCCACTCAGATATTTTAATGGTAAATTCGTATTACTAGGAAAATTAAATTTGGAAGAATTCCTTAAAACTTACACTTACTACAGATTCAGACACCGTTTCATTGAGTAGTACTTTCCAAAAAAATCCTATGTCTGCACCTAAAACTGCAATCTTGATAAACAAAAACAAACTTGTAACTCAATGTTTCAATTCCTCAAACTGTCTGATTTTACCACTTCAGTTTTTATGATAACTATCTACGTTACTAAAAAGTTGGATTACAGTAGGTAATCTCTCTTGTCGATAATGTTAATATAAAACCACTCAGTGAACGTTGTCGTGTCTAATATTGTGTAATAATAATGATCTATCTAAATGCGTAAACCCAACAAATCTTCTAATAAATTCTTCTAACAAATTATAATAATTTAGTTATTCCATTCTCATGAACAATCATCAGCTAAAACTTAGAGCTTGAAGGTATAGAACTATGATACCTACGCGACTAATTTATATAGTGAAAATCGAGACGGTTTAGGTAAGCCAATAAATTTAATGATAAAATATTCCTATTCATTCTTAGTAATACAATACATGTCTTATGTTTTTTATTTGGAGTGGCGTTTTAGCCAACGTTGGCGGTATTATGAATGAGTTAAGAACACAAAATGCAAAGATTTTCAATTGTATTCTACATGTGTATTTAATATTTTTGCAGAAACGCGAGTTTACTGCGTAATCAGGTATTCTAGATTTCGTTTACTATGCCAGGGAATGTGCGTTTTAGCACAGAATAAATAATAATAGTTTTAAATATATAGAATATATAGAGAGGGCATTAGGAAAATTTTCTTACAAAAATATTGATCCTGATCGCCGTAATCAGGATGGTCATGGCGTAGCCAAATGGCCTTGTAAGACTGAGCGATTTTGTACCACGTGGTTCTAAATGTCACATCACGGATTCTTTCGTCTTGCCCGACCTATACAGTTAAAAATCTTTGGTTTTAGGTAATGCCAATCGTCAATTTAACTCTACCACCAATGCCACCGATCATAGTGGCCATTGGTGTGTGGGGCTTCCTTATGATTACTCTGAGGTCTGCGACTATATAAAAAGATACTCTGTGGTCTGCGACTAGGCAGTGGTTGTCCTCCCACTCTGTGGTTGACATGGAAGTAATAAGTACTATATACAACAGGAATGACCTGTTGTCGCAAAATTGAAGCCGAAAGAGAGATCAGTAACTGTACCTCTTATCCCTCTCTGGCGATGGTGAATATATTGAAATATGATTTAAGGACAATAATTATAAAAAATGATTTGTGATTTGACGTCAGCAGATCATTGCTTCAGATGGATTTTAATCGAAGATGCTAATGATAAACTTGCCCTTTGCGGTACTATACATTTCCTGTTTTTGCTTGCTTTTCACACTCGCGTCATATAGTTATTTGTTCTTGAACTAGGATTGGATAGTAATGCATGGTCACCCTAATTGTTCACTAACAAATTATGTATAAAACTATTACCTGTGAAAAGATAAACCACAATCAGGATAATACTCGCTTCCGCAAGCCTCCACGACACAAATTCTCCCCATTTTAATTAAAATTCTTCAAAAATATCACGAAATCAAAAATTTCCGCCATTGACGTCAGAGTCGGCGATTTCATGTGGGGTTGTCAGGTCAGGTGTCCGTATTTCATACAAATAAAAGAAAACCTATACGCCAATCGCAAAATTTTTGCGTTAATAAGGCTTTACACGTAGCAACAAATAATATTGCTTTAACATGTCGGTAATAAATTATTATTTATATTTAGAAACATTTTAGAAGTAAATGTTTTTACTTCATTACATTACATCAATCGCATATTTTTCTACCATTTCTACCAACTTAACTCTGGCAACTCTATAGAACGGGACACAGCGTTCAGTGGTGGCCCTCTCACTCGGCTTCATTTTTATTTTGCGCGCAACAAGACTCTTACGACCTTAGCATAAGGTTTTATTTTCTTTATTTTAGCTGCAAGATGCACAGATAGAGCTTATTCCTTATATAATACTTCCATGGTGGTTGAATTATTATTTGTCTGTAAACTGTCAGTTCTTTCTCTGCCGTTGTCAAGGTATTGTCAAGATATTGTCGCTGTCAGATTTGTCGCTGTCATTAAAGCGAAAGGGAAGGGATTTATCAAATTATCAACTTCAAAACTAAATTCTACTATTCATTCATTCATTCTTGTTTTTCTGTGTTTTTATCAATGAGCATGTAAAACAAAATCACAGCACACTCATAATTTTATTATTTTCTTTAATAAATAACTGTTGGATTGTTCATGTTACGTTGTGTTTGGATTCGAAAATATTTGGTGTTTTGTTTTACTACAAAAAATTTGCATACAAAAAAAACTTAAGTAATCACAAAAACAAGAAACTTGTATAAGTGCGTGTGTAGAATTATCTAGCTTGCCTTGCATAATATTCGAAAGGACTTCGCTCTCGTGTAAATTATTCAAAATGGTTTTGGGTATGTAGTTCTTTTTATATTAAATGATAAAAATTTGTGTATTTTAAATTTCATATCTTAAACAACCTACTTAATTCTTTTTTATTAAGATTTATTTGTGTTTTAAGTTATCTGTCTCATTTAATCTGTTAGTTTTTTATTTTTTATTTATTGGAGTAATAATTTTAAAAAAGTAATAAAAAACATACCTATATTACCACACTAATGTAATATAAAAGTAAATTGGCTATTATCTATCGTAAGGAGCCACGTCTTTACATTAAATATTTAAAAAAAAAATTTGTACACATACTTATGTTACTGATATCAAAAAAATAGTTTTTAGAATTTTTGTCTATTTATCTGGCTTAACCAATTTAAATACGGTTTGCACTGGTGGATTGTAGCAAGCTTTCCGTGTCCTTTAGTGTTTGTTTCATTGCAATCGGTTTACAAACAAAAAAAAGTTAAGTGCTATACTGAATACTGTGTACAATGTTGGGGGCTCAGCTAGTTAAAAATCAATTTTACTTTGGCTTAATAATGAAAAATATAAAAACATATGTAGTGCCTACCTATAGTAAAAATACTAAACAAAATGCTACAAGAAATTTACTTTCTTGCAATAAAAATCAGTATTTTACATTTCCATGGCTAATGGAAAAATTTTGTTTTTGGACTTATTTTTTATTTACGATTATTTACGAAATAACTTTATTTTGTATAAAAATTGAGTTAACATGCTATTTGAAAATTGAAATTATTTTAATAATTTCATTTACATAACTAAACGTTGTTAAATGCTAACTAGTAACTAATAACATTTCATTATTTCAGGAACAGCCAACGGCAAATCAAAGCCAGTGAATATTGAAGAGGTATGTAAAATAATCCAGCTTCACTATATTTGTAATTTTTAAAATTTGTATATGTATTCGTATTACCTAATAATGAATATTATGTATAAATCATACCTGTTTTTACATCGCACATAATATTGAGAGATTTTTTTACAAACAATGCATGCGCTAGAGTATAGCATAGTTATCTTATTATAGTTGATTAAGGATAAGGGATTTGAAAGGGATAGGGGAATGGGCTCTTGCATCCCTTACTTACTCACTGAAAAATGACAGTACACATGCTGTTATTTCATGGTGGTCTTCTGTAAGTGGTTACTTTTGCCAGATGTGCCCTGCCACTTCATAAAACACATACATGCCCTTATCAAAGGGCCAGGCAGGGTGTAATGAATTATTCATTATAGGTACATACATTACCTCCTAAGTAAATAAGTTTTAATTTCAAATGTTACATTTGTACCAGGATATTATGTAATACATAAGTTAAGAGTACAATTTGGCTGAGCTGTAATTAATGTTTTATTTCTTATTTATATATAAGTAATAAAATATTGATAATTTTAAACATTTGCATTTGAGCTCAGTTCAGATACAGATATAACCAATGATGCGGAACCAACAGATCCATCACAAGATTCTGTATAAAGAAATATTATTAAATATAATTATTTTGTTGCTATATATTATGCATATCGTCATAATTGATTTGTTAAAATGTTATTAATGGTCTCGGGCTATTAAATCATTAAGTGGCTGTCATACCTGAAACAATGAGTTAAATGTTTTAAACTTTAAAGTTATGACAAAATTTCCACACCTCTCCAAATGACCAATAATGAAGTGGTCATTTTACAAGGGGCCTAAAAATGTGTTCTAAGTTGAATTAGATATTTAGCCAATTGCATTCTTAACATTTAATATACTTTTTTGGATTTTCTTGATCTTAATATTTTATAACTATTGTAATAGCTGCATTGAGTATTTTATTTTAATCAAATTAATTTGAGAAATGTTTTATTGGGTCAACAATTCTTGAGTTTTGTCATGTTTCAAATTCCAATGACTGATAATAATAATTCGCAGTGGTGTAATATTTTGCAACTGATAAATAAACATACTTATTTATAATTAAATTATATTATCAGTGTTTGCTGGTATAATTTGATATTGTGTTTTGTAAAGTTACTAGTATACGAAATATTTGAACAATATAATGGTATAATGAGAAATAATATATCTGTTATTTAAATAATAAAATATCTATTTAAATTTCTTTTTATACAAGATGAGATGAAGTCCCACCTTCGATCGGGGGAGTTGATATACATAAATATTGCCTATCTCCACCTGGAATGCTAGTACTTCGAAGTCGGTCTAGATTACTTTTCTACTAAGACACGACACCAGTCCATCTGTAAAACTGGGAGAAAACCAACTCCCATGCAATGATTTCTTAAAGTATCTGGGGATGTACCTGGATAGGTGATGGAGAAAGCATGTCACAAAAAGGAATGAGATCAATATAAGATACAAGGAATTGTACTGGTTATTGGGTAGAAACTCTAAACTATCCATCAACAACAAGATATTAATCTACAAGACTGTTCTCCTACCTATTTGGACATATGGTATTCAATTTTGGGGTTCTGCCTGTGACTCAAACATCTCTATAAATCTGTGTTTCAATATCCTGAAACAGATATTGAACGCGCCGTGGTTTATGAAAAACTCGTAAGTTCATGAATACTTTGGTATGAAAATAAATAAATAAATACTTCCAAAGATATAAACAAAGCAACACAATCTGCTCTCTTTTATTATAATTTTAGTGTAGATGTTGAATGTATTGTAAATTATTCTTGTAACAAAAAGTGTAGGTATCTCTATAATAAAGGTGTAATTATTATCAGATAATATCCTCTTCCTTGAAGCAATTTAACAATGGAACTTTTTCTTTTGTATTAATGCTAATTTAAACTACATAACAGGAAACAGGAAAATATTATTCAGTACATCTTAATCTGTTATTCCTCTTGCTCTATTTTAAAAATAGTAATCCCCTTACTCTCCCTAACCTTACTTTTCCTTGAGCAATCACAGCATACATGCTGCTACATACTTCAATTTTGTTTCTGTGAGTGCGTTTATGTCATTTTCAACCAATGTATGTTGCTGCCAGTGATGACATATGGCGCTGAAACGTGGTCTCTAACTATGGATCTCGTAAGAGAGTTCAATGAGCTATGGAGAGGGCTATGCTCGGAGTTACACTGCAAGATTGAATCACTAATGAGAAGATCCATAGACGAACGCAAGATACCAATGTAACCCAGTGGTTTACTAAGTTGAACTGCAGTGGGCAGTATACATAGTACAGAGAGCCGACTGCCGCTGGGGCCGGAAGGTTCTTGAGTAGAGATTACGGACTGGCAAGCGCAGCGTAGGACGTCCACCCACAAGGTGGACAGTTGACTTAATAAGGGCTGCATGTCGACAGTGGATGCAGGCTGTTCTGATTTCTGATTGGCCCTTTTGGAAAAGTTTGGGGGAGGATTTTGTTCAGCAGTAGACGTTATATGGCTGAGGTGATGATTGTCTAATTTATAATATCTAGTTATAACATGCCATGTCTAATTATTGTTTAAACATTGTTTAATTTGTAACGTGCCCTGCCATTACAAAAATTTTCCTGAAATAGTGCCACCTATAATTTGCTGTAACTTCAAATATATTTAGTAGTGGCAGGGCACACTGTATTTCGCAATCAAATTAGTCAGCCGGTCTGGCGGTAGTGACCACCCCCTTACAGAAAACCACCGTGAAATAACAGTATTATGTTTGCTATTGTGTTTCAGTGTATAAATAAGTGATGCCAGATCCCATTTTACCCATCCCTTCCTAATCCCTTATCAGTCCTACTATGGTTGGCAGCGCACTTCAGCACCTGTGGCGTTGTTTGTGTTTTAGGTGACGATAGCCACTTATTATCAAGTGGATGTCAGCCTGTCTGTTGACCTTAACATAAAGATACATGCTTGCCTTAACGATCTGTTCTAGGGTTCCCGGGTTCGATTCCCGGCAGTCTCCCAAGAAGTCAAAAGATTGAGGTATCCACAGAAATAATGTTTAGAATTTTTTTTTAAGTAATTGAAACTTTCATATTGTTTCAGTCCGTGGAAAGAGCCCGCGATGCGTTCAACCGTGGAGTAACGAGACCTATTGAATGGCGCCGTAAACAATTGAAAGGTTTCCTTCGGATGATGGAGGAAAACAAGAAGGCTATGATAGATGCGCTCTACAATGATCTCAAGAGGAGCAAAATGGAAGCCATATTGCTGGAAGTGGATTACATCATAAACGACGTCAAGAATACCTTGCACTATCTGGACGAATGGGTCAAGCCACAACGGGTAAGATTTTCTTGGCTATTGTCTGACTTCGTACGAAGTTGAAATTTTTTAAAAATCTTTCTAGACTTAGTAGTTTTGGCTGTGCTGTGATAAAGAGTCAGGACAAACGATTTTATAGGTATAGATTAAACTAGTTTACCTAACACTCGTCATATTCCATATCAAAATACCATCAAATTTCAGACTTTTCCTGTGAATTTTCCAAATATTTTTTTCTCGTACAAACCTTGTGCTGACAATTAAATATTCAAAGTCAAATTAAATTGAAAACAAATGTTTAATATTGTCTTATCTGCGAAAAAGAAACAAGCTAATGTAAAATAAAATAATAAAAAGCAAACTTGTACTAAATTTGTGTGTGCGACAAAGGCTACATACATAGGTGCGATACAGTGAAACTGGTTTATTGACGTTGCAAGTCGTACAGCATGATATAAATATACAATCAAGGTTCTGGACAAAGTTCACGCTTGCTTGTTTTGTTTACTCATTAACATTATTTTCTACATTCAGACACAACCAACAATATAATATTCGATATCTCAGTAGGTAACGTAAATTTTGATGTGTTTATGCGATTTAAAGTTAGGTACTAAATAGTTTGTTAAAGTTGATGTGCTTTATACTTTTTATTTTATTTTCAAGAGACTTTATCATTTGCTATTCTAAACAATCATAACATCCTTCGTATTAAATTTGTCTTGTGTATGAAATAGTTTCCTGTTTCCATGAAGACGATTTGTCTGTGTTTGTGTACAGTATTAGTACTTTATGAGTGTCCTAAAGATAATTTTGATTAATTTGACTTGCCTATTTTAATTATCGATAAAGAGCAATTTGTCGACAACTTAATCGTAATTTTTCTTCCTGAGCTCAAAAGTAGCAGCTTGCCTGGATTAGGAATAAAATAACTAAATCTTCAGTACGATCAAATAGCTACAGAGATCATATATAAGAAAGACTATGTGGACAGAAAGGCTAAATATCTAAATAGCTAAGTTGCAAAACAACTATAATTTTTTAATATGATGAGGTAGCATCTACAATATTATCTATGATAATTCTTCTATTAAATACATAATTAATCCATACATTAAGCGAAAATTTTTATCGGAGATAATTATGTCATGATATGAGTGTGAATATAATCTATAATACTCATGATGACTGATTTTGAAAAACTACTCCACGGTGTTTCTACGCATTTTCTTTACACAAAATAAATTTAATTTCTAAACAAAATAGAGGTTTTGAAGGGAAATTTGATGTTTTCAATACTACAATTACACTAGATTAGCAATGGCGTCTGTTGTGACGTCATGATTTCTTAACTCGGGAACAGTTTGACAATTTACACAATTCAAGCACAGTTTTACAATACATACAGTTGAGAAACGCCTTTGTAGTTGCGCGATGCCGCCGCCCGTGCAAGTACTTACGCTGTCACACTCCGATATGCTAGGGTTGGCACAAAATTGAAAATAAAATAAATGTGATTATTATTATGTGATCATTTATTTACAAGTATGTTAGGATTGTAACACATTGCGCCATCAATGATTATGTGTGATGTAGTGTCCGCGTCACACAACTATTACCCTCTGAAGTTGTGCGAACGTAAGTTCGCGCAAATACAGTCAAAAGAATATTCATTTTTACACTGTTTATTATTATTAGTACTAGACTATATTAGTCCATTATAGACTTCAGTAACTTTATTATTAATTATTTATTTATTCGGAACAACAGAGTTATTATTCTTAATCTAGACTTACAGTCTCCTTAATAAAAAATATCACGGGGAAATCTATGAAAACTTAAATCCTTGTTGTATTTTCCTGTCGAGGTGCATCCGTACACAGCACAGCACACCATAATAAATTAAAAACGTAATAAACAATAAATTAAATAAAATACGTAAAAAACACGTTCGCGTCAGCCCTCCGTACAAGAAATTGCAAACTGAATGAGTTTGCAAAACGCGGCCCGCGCCGCCCGCTTCCCCGCCACATACCCATCGTTGCTCTACGCAAGTACGTTCGTTTTTCAACTGTATGTATTGTAAAACTGTGATTCAAGCGTGATATTTACGAAAACGTGACGTCATTCGCTCCGATCGGTGTTTCAATTAAGATGGCGGATTTGAAGTATTTTATGCTTTTATTTTATAGAAAATCTTATTAATCTTAATGTCAATGTTATTAATATTAAAACTGAGTCATTTATTTAGAAAATTTTCAACATATTTATTTCTCTAATATCACTTAATTCTTTAATACCGCATCGTGCCTATTGTATTCAAATGTGAGGAACTTGCATTGTAGAAACGAATTTATAATACTTCTATCTAACCCCATAGATCCAATAGGGAGTAGTAAAGATTTTCTGTTTTGTAGAACCTGAAGCCCAAAAATAATACTAAATTTATTCTATTAGGCTACAATTTATAACATGCCTACAGAATATAATTATATATAGTCAAACTGTTTTTGCTTTTTTTTTACTCTTATCATGCAATCGGTATCCAGACCATATGGTTTGAGGAGCCAGATCACCATTGTGAAAAGGCCCTTGTGGCCCATGACCACGGCAACAATTAGACCAGGTTATCGAATCTGGGTTTCCTTTTGAGACGGTTCATGATGTCTGGTAACGTGAGCTATACGGCTAGCACATTTGGGTGCTGTTTTTTACTTAACTTAAACATTCTCTTTTACTCCTACAGCCTCCGAAAGGCCTGGTGAACATATTAGATGATGTTGTGATCTACAACGACCCGTACGGTTTGGCTCTGGTGATCGGCGCTTGGAACTACCCGTTGCAGCTGCTCCTCATTCCGATGACCGGAGCCATCGCAGCGGGCAACGCTGTCATCGTGAAACCGAGTGAATTGGCTGTGGCCTGCGCGGACTTTGTCGCCAAAACCTTGCCCAAGTATTTGGACAATGTAAGTTTTTAGAGAATTTCTAAATCCTAATTGTTAATGTTTACCTGTATGATCGGTGACCAATCTATTACCGGTGGAATAATATGAATATATTGTTATTATGAAACCTCGTCAGATATGCTGACGGTCCACTTAATGTTAGGTGGCTACCGTCGCCTATAACATTAACAACACTACAGGTGCTGCAACTGCGCTGCTGACCATGGTAGGATTAAAGATAACGGGTAGGGAAATGAACTCTGGCATTCTTTACTCACTTGCCGAAACACAACAGCACACACTCTTTTCTTTCACGGTGGTCTTCTGCAAGGAGGCGGTTACAACCGCTAGATGAGCTGCCCAATTGACTGCGAAACGCAGTGTGTCCTACCACTACGTGTCAGATCCAGACTAGGGCCAACTATATAAAGTTCATATCTAAAGTTGGTCCTGCATGTAATCCTACCTGGGACCTCTGAGACAGAGCATTAAAGCCGTTATTACGGATGTTATGAGTTTCTAATGGACAACCTTCACAGGATCAACCCGGACTTTTTCCTCCTTTTTATTCCTTAAATACCGCTAAGAAATTATTTATTTCTTTTACATTTGTAACTAAAATATTGATAACTAGCGACCCGCCCCCGGCTTCGCCCGACGTGCAATTTTTATATACCCTAAAACATTCCCCGTTTATCCCTCTTTCCATTAGCGAAAACCGAATTAAAATCGTTCTACCCGTTCACACGTGATGCCGTGACCAAGGGAAATGGGGATTCATTTTTATATATATAGAAGATATACAAATTAACTAGATTTTGGAATGGAAGTAAGGATTCCGTGCCTGTTACAATAGAATTGATAATATAACTCGAATTGTATACGATGTCCGTATAAAACATTCGCAATGACTTAATAATACATTTCAAATGTTTTGAAAATTGTCAAAAGAACAGACTTCTACTACCATAATATCATAATAGTGCGGAAAATTTAACTTTGTTAATTTTAAAATCAATCATTCCTTCGAAAAGCTAAAAAAGATTTTAAAAAAAAGTTTGTAAACGTTGTACTTAAATTACAGAGGTCAAAAAAATTGTTTTTAGAATTTACACACTAATCTCAGAAACGGCTGAGCGGATACCGTTTTACTACATATAGTTTATAACCTGGATTAACAAATTATGATCTTCAGCGCGTACGAACTTGCGGGTACAGCTAGTAATAAATAAAACACTTGGATTTTTATAAATAAAACACTTGGATTGGATTTTAATTCTTAAGTGCAAAATCAAACATGTAGACATTTGTTTTCCGAATAAATTATATCTAAAGGTGAAAATTAAAAGAATCTCCAAGACATTCGAGGTTGATCAGCAGCTTCCCTGGATAGATGGAGTTTTCCATTTGATTTCCTCACAGCAGGATACAATGTTATGCCGTAACGCCTTGATATAATTGCCAGTAATAATATGTACTGGTCGTGTTGTGAATTAAAACCAAATTCCATTTGTAAGGCTTCCGACATTTGATGTTAATCATTTCCGATACAAAGTAACTGACTACAGCTAAAGTTAAACTCTTTATTAAATTTCCACTTACATATTTCTAAACAATGTAGTTTAGTAGTTAGCTAGGAAAAGGTGACTGACAGAGTTACTTTTGTTTTTACAATACTAATACGAGTTAATCGTCTCGCAAATTGGAACAGCCGAATTTTTAAATTAAATAGATTTTGCGGTGTGCCAAGTACCTATAAAGTACTGGAACAGGTCACCGGCGTGTGGACTCTATTTCTATAAGACTTTGCTAGCATTTAAGATGTTTGTCTGGACAAGAATCCGTTCCGACTACGCCTTCAACATGACGGAAGTTTGGAGTCAAGGTTTTAGAATCACTACACAGAGAGTCCTATCGCACGAAATTAACCCCCTATCGTACACGGATAGAATGCTCCTTTTCAGTGGCGCGGGATAATATAATAGGTACGCTTATAATTCGACAACCGATTGGCTATGTGGTAGTAACTATGCCTTCTGCGTCAAAAGTACGGGTTCGATCTCCGCCCAAGACAAACATATTTATTTATTCATGAATATATCTGTTTGTTTTGGTTTGGGTGCTTTCTATCTATTTTATCTTAATCTCATCTAACAACCGTTGAATGAGAGGCATGCGAACGTAGAAGTAAGAAATGGATAGGAATACAATAGGTATAATTGTGTATACGCGCAAGAGTGACGGAACGACATGTTCATAGAAAAATCGAAATATAGTTGTAGAGACATATGCCCTGCAGTGGGGACATATAATATACTGTTGATGATGATGAATCATGGAATCGGTAATCGGCTCGCGTTGGCAAGTGAATTTATACCACTCATGGGATAATTGATCATTTACAGGACGCCGTGATCGTTATTGAAGGTGGTCCAGAAGAAACAACCGAGTTACTGAAGCAGAAATTTGATTACATATTTTATACGGGCGGCACTAGTGTCGGTAAAATAGTACACGCTGCCGCCACTAAACACCTGACTCCTGTCACTCTGGAGCTAGGTGGAAAGAGGTGAGAAGTAAAATTATTTATTTCGTAATACGTAAACTGTCCTATTTCACTTTTCGAATTAGCAGGCTAAATTAACACTGCAGTAAAATACGTGGTCGTAAAACTTCAACACACGTCCATGATGAACTGAAATGTGTGACATTGTATTTATGTAATAACTATTTAATTATATACAATGTGCATTAATGTTGTATATATATTTTGTTAAACAAACAGACAAAAAAGTGCATAGTTTATTTTAAAAAAAAGAAGTTTTTTCTTTTTTCTGGGGTAAAAAAAAAACAATTTTTTTCCTGGGGGGAAAGTGTTGATTATGTTTTAGTAATAGAAATTTTGAATCAAAAGAATTGATGAAAAATTCTCTACTTAAATTGTAATATAAGAGGGGGGATGTGTTATGGTTGAAATTGCCTTATTAAGTTGATGAATTTACAAGAATTCAATTATTTTTGCTCTTTTTGGAGCTTACTCCTTAAAACTCGCTTTTTTAATCGATAAAAATAGATTTCCTTAAAAATCGATATAAGGGCCCCGGTATGGAAATTTTATGACCAGTAAAACTAATAAACAGTAAAACTTAACTAAAAAGCATTACGTTGACATTTGTGCGAAGCTGGCGATGTATTTATGTTCCCTAATTCTATTTTTTGGACTTATAAAAGCAGACGTCGAAATCTTCTATGAAAAATGTACTCCGCGTTGAGAAACGAAACGATAGCGCGTTATAACCTGCCGGCGTAGCGACATTTAATTTTGTCGTCGAAAAAATGAACTATTTGAACTTTGAAAACTTGAATTTGAAATGAAACCTAGTGACATCTATGTATACCGAACGTAACTAACATAACTTTTGTTGGAACACGTGACATATGAGTATGCAGAATGTACTAAATAATATAAAGTAATTATGTATCCAGTTATCTACTGACACGAGGAAAATTTATATGTTTAAAGTAATCTCCGGTCGTGTGTCGGAGCTCGCAGCTTACACACATCCTTTTTTTCCTTATGTATGGATGCTATATAGAAATAGAACGGATAATATACCATTTTCAATTCTCCAGCCCTGTATACGTGGATAGCTCCGTTGATATTGAAGTAACCGCCAAGCGTATACTGTGGGGTAAATGCATCAACTCCGGTCAGACTTGCATAGCGCCTGACTATTTATTGTGCACTAAGGAGGTGCAAGACAAATTCGTCGAGACAGCCAAAAAGGTGCTCAAAAGCTTTTACGGAGAGGACCCTCAGAAGTCGCCAGATTTTTGCAGAATCATCAACAGCAGACATTTTGGGTTGGTTTCTTTATTTCTAAAGTATTTTGTGTGAAAAAATGTATTTTATCTCAATGTTAAGGTTTTATCTCAATCTCTTAACTGTAGAACGCCCACTGCTCGACACAGACCTGCCCCATAATTTTCCAATAAGACCGCTCAGAAGTAGCATGGATCAAGTGTTGATTGGCGACCCTAAGTCGTCTGTCCACCTTATCTCCACTCTGCACAGGAAAAGATCCGGTCTCAGCGGTATCTCATTGGACGGTTTTATCTCAGTTAAAGAGAATACCATACTCAGTGAAATGAAAGTTGCCATCTGTAATCAGTTATTCACAAAACTCATTATGAGCAGACTTGTGCAATTTGACGCTGAATTAGGTAAATCAAACCAAGGAAACTGTTATTCTTAAATAAGATTTTAATAATAATAGATTGCTTCAATTAGATAGACCCAACTTGGAGAAGAAGGTCAGTGGTCAGTCAATCCAGCTCGGATGGGCAGCGTTCGGTAAGCTCCGAGACATATTCTCGTCCAAAATTCCTCAGTTTCTCGGTCACCGAGCTATAGAGAGGGCTAGAGGGTTACACTACGAGATCGAATCAGGAATGAGGAGATTGGTAAACAAATGAAAGTTACCGACATAAGTGGCAGTGGGCAGAACACTTAGTGCAGAGAGCCGACGGCCGTTGGGGCCAGAAGGTCCTCGAGTGGAGGCCACTGACCTGCAAGCGCAACGTAGGACGTCCACCCCCAAAGTGGACAAACGAGACGTCCACCCCCAAAATGGACAAACGACCTGATGAGGGCCGCGGGTCGACGGTGGATCCAGACTGCTTTTGATCTGTCCTTTTGGAAAATTAGATGAGAGGCCTTTGTCCACCGTTGAACGTCCTACGCCTGAAATGATGATGATGATGATGATGATGATGATAATGAATAATAGATTTTCGTGTAACATATGGTGTATGGAATAGCATAAATAACATTTTCTATACATAAACACAGACAATATAAATATTAATATATTCTCTCTTTTTTTTCTCTCTACTTGTTTTTTTTTCTCAAACTTATTCTTAATTAGCAAGTGTGACATGCTCCTCGTGCTACCTAATTTCAGACGTCTCCAAGCATTAATTGATGCAAGCAAAGACAAGATAGTAATCGGTGGACGCTCCGATTCCAATGACAGGTTCATAGAGCCAACTGTCATAGCGAATGTCACTGGATCGGACAAGATTATGGAGGACGAAATATTTGGACCGATACTGCCAATAGTTCCTGTTGATAACGCATATGAAGCCATTAAATTTATAAACAGCAGGTAAGCATTGATTCGTATCCAACTTCATATGTGTTGAAAAGTTTCTACGTGAGGCAAGTTTCAGTCGGAATCTCCAAAACTATAATAGACACGCCAAAAGGAGTTTTTAGTTGATCAAGTCAGTCTTCTATTTTGTACTAATGACAATTTTGACAAATTTTCAAAAGCGCCTTTTGCCAAAGTGGGGTTTTTTTTGTCTGATCATTAATAAAATTGTTTATTAATCTGTAACTAGTTTGGTACACATAATTGTTTATTAATGTGTGACAGGTTTGGTATCTACACACAAAATTGTTTATTAATGTGTGACAAGCTTGGTACACACAAAATCATTTAAATGTGTGATAGTTTGGTACACACAAAAAGTAGAACTAGTAAAGTGTGTTACAGTTTCTAACACCATTAAGGACATTTAAGTTGATAGATAACTCCTTGTTGACTTCATAGATAACTCATCAAAAGAATTTTAAAAAAAACTTAACTATGTTTAGTACGTTTTAGTATTTATCATAATATATTTACAATGTCTCTAGGGTCCATATTAGGAACAAGGAATTACCTGTAAATTAGAAAAAATAAGAAAAAAAAATCAATAGAATTCGTAACAATTTATTTAGTGGGATACTAGACAAAGGCGAGACCCATTACTTTACACTATGTGCGTGGTACGGAATCGCGCCTTTAATGTGTAATAAACAAAGATCATTCTTCTGCAAAACGACGATTTTGTTTGTTTCATTCTTATCCTCGTGTGTTTTTGTGGTTTGCAAAATATGTCTTTAACCTGATAATATTTGTTATTGTTATGTTTTTATATGGTTTGTTTATCGTGAAATTTTTAAATAAAGAATTTCTAGAAACTTAGAGCATGAATCAGTTACATATATGACCATTTATTATAAAATGGCATTTGATGGATAAATAAACGAATTGAAGACAATTGTGACAATTTTCACATTTATCTATGATGGTCTTGATAAAGAAATTAGTAGGTATCGTGATGGTCATGTATTAACGCTGATGTAAGTCTCTAAATGAAAACATTGCCAATTTTTATATTGCAATAGTGTGTGCACGCACATGTGTATTTTTTTTCTTTTTTTTTTTGTTAAGGTGTGAATCCTATTTATTTGTTATATAATGTGATTATGGTGTTTACCTTTATTAATGTTTGTTCTGGTGTGTTTTTGTTGGTTTCGGAGATGGAGACATTTTTAAAGCAAACTTGGAAGCACTCTGCTTATAGTTTCAAGTTTATCATATGACATTGTGTTAAAAGAAATAATCTAATACAGAAATTATTAGACTCATATTGTTGAAGCGTCCAATGACCGTGAACTATTTCAGGGAACATCCGTTAGTAATTTATGTGTTCACGACACAAAACAACATTCAGACATTGTTCAATGAACAGACACGATCGGGCAGCATCAGTGTCAATGATACAATCATGTTTTACGGCGGTAAGACACGTTCGATTATAGTTTGAGGTTTATTTTTTGCAAAAGTTTCCGGTTCGGGGTTGATTTTTTTTCTTACTTGTAGCGATTTACTCCGATCTTACCTGATGGTAAGTGAAGATGAGATCGAAGATGAAGTTCGCACGCGAGTAGCCTTTCGCTTTATTCTTTGATGTATATATATAAAAAAAAGACATTTTCCCTTTTTTCATAGATAAAATAATTATATTTTAAAAAAATAAAATAAAATTGTTTCTATTCATCTTTGATTTAAAGCTTTTGCAAAGAAGAAACTGTTTAGGCTCGGTTTTGGATTTCTTATTTGGTTGTGGTGTTTCATTTGAACATTAATTTTGTTTAGACATTCATTCACTTTGGTTTAATTGGTTCATATGCCATATTCAAGCGATAAAAGGCTCTTGTGGGATGATTGCTTGACAACATAAACTACAAATTACGATAGTAAAATGAAAATATTATAGTTTGTCCCTGAGTTTAGAGAACATATCAGAAACGTGGTTTTGTTCGCTTTGAGTGCAGTACAAAGCTATTATTTGAGTTGACCCATTTCAGAGTTACAAAATGAAGTTAAACTAGCTGGTTCCCGCGACTTGGACCGTATAAATATACAGGGTGTCGAACTTCATGGAAATCAGAAAAAGTTTTAGAAACTTATCATACTGTAGTCTTTCCCTGGAAGAAATGATTTGCCGTAATTTAACAACGGCGCGCAATTTGAGTTAAAATCTAAATATTCTTATTTTACTAGGTATGTCATCGCACTCTGTGGGCACTTGTGAAGCTCGTATTAGGGGAAGACAAAATAAAAGTTATTTTTGCTTAGGTGATCTATGTGGTTGGTGATTGGTACAAAAATTATAACATTCTATTTTGTGTCTGGTGATGGAGGTGGTGGCTTTTAAATTTGAAAATTAGGTGGCTTTTAAATTCGAAAATTCGTTTAAACGTATGTAACAAGGATAAAAATAATTATAATAAACATATAGATTTATGTATTTTGTCATGACTATGTTCGGTTTTTTTTTTTAGTTTTCATGAAGGTACGTTTTCATATCTACAACATTCAAGAATGTCATAAATATGTAAGTCCTTTACAAGGTCGGCAGTGTACTTGGGTTCCATACTATTCTGCTTGTGTCCTAAGACTATCGTGGCCATCGGTCATCAATGGAACCTGCCATATTTTATAATATATATATTTTTATGTAAAATCGGATAGGCTGATCGTCCACTTGATGGTAGGTAAGGGATTTGGAAAATTTCTCTGGCTCCCTTACCGAAACACAGAAGCACTCGACCTGTTAAACTGTTATTTCACGGTGGTTTTCTGTAAGGGGGTGGTTGCTACCGCCAGACGGACTGCCAAATTTATGACTTTGTAATGAGCTCGTCCATTTCATTGAAAATATAAAGAAATATTCAGCTGTACGTAGATGTTCCTATAAATATTTAACATGAATAAGCAATTAACCCCCGGTAATGGTATAACTAATACGCTCGTGTATGTTCACCCCTGTAGAGAGAAGCCGCTAGTTTTGTACATATTCTCAAACGAGAAGAAAGTGATAAAAAGCATTACAGAGAATACTAGTTGCGGAGGGATGTGCGTTAATGACACTATGATGCATATGGCAGGTTTGGATCCAAGTTTAATCACTGCTAATCCACACTTTATACTGTGTCCATTAAGTTGCTTTCTATTTGACACGTCGTTTTAGTCTTTCTTTTATGTGGCTCTCGATGATAGTCGATCAGTGGCGTATAGACCTAGATGGGCTCTGTATGAAATTTTGTCGAGGGGCCTGATTATGGACAAACCAAATCTCCATTTTTATAAATAAAAGCTCGCATATTTTTAGACGCACTACATTTAGCTCTATAACATCGTAAACGGTGAACTCCTAGGCCCGTACGATAAACTCTAAACGGGAAAAAATTGAAGTGAGATTGTGAATAATATTTTACGAATTTTTGCTAGTACGTCAAGGCCCCTGTAGCCCGGAGGCCACATATAATTGACACGGCAGTAGCTAAGCTCCTGTATTTTATATAAAATATATCACTTTGTTCATATACACGCGATTATTCACGCGATAAATAGAAAATAACATAATGGACCAAGTATAAATAATATAAAGACAAAACATTTCATAAAACCCCCAGTACTGTGATTTCCATGAGTGTGGATTGAATAGATAATCCTCCCATTATTTTATTTGGACCTTTTACAAAAAAAAAAAACATTTTTGTTAGAACATTTTACGACAGCAAGCTACGTTATACAATATTTTCTTTTATGTTGACTTGCTAACGTCTCTTGACACTTTTTCTCAAAGCAGGAGGACGCTGTATATGTTAATTTTTATTAATTACTATTTTTACTAAAATAAGTAACAATTTCCAATGTTTTTGGTAAATTTTTGGTCCTATGCAAAAATGACCATTGGTCGAGAATTTCCCAAATGAATAATTACACTCTTCTCAATCTCCAAATAATTTATTTGTAAATATGCTGCTTCTCATGTTTAATACAAATTCACCATCTAGCTTGCTATACTATAATAATTTTTAAATTGATGCACGCCTTTCGCTTATATTTCTAAAGCAATTACATCTTTTTTTTATTTCTACAGGCGTTCACCTAAATGTAAACAAATAAAAGTATAAGATACGTGAAGATATATCATATAACCTACAGTTAAAAAAAAATATTTTTACCTACTTCTAAGTTGGCAATATTATTGAACTTTGTCCGTGTAATTACGACTTAAGGCACGTGTAAGTCGCTGGGTAATATTTCCTTCATTTTTTGAAAATCTTATTTAGTTAAATTGCTTTTTGTTGACGTTTACATTTAGTTAAATGACCTGAAATTATGTCCAGAAAGGGCAAATTACGTATTTTTACTTTATAACGTTGGCACGTTGCCGAGGGCCTAGTGGGATTTTTGTCTGTGTTTATGCTTATAACGTTTGGTTTGCATTTGGATTCATTTGTATAGATAGGCGCTAACACCGCCCTCTACTGGACGTTTGATGAACTAAATGCGCCAAACAGTCAGTAATAAACACCTGCAAAAACACTCACTAGACCTATGGAACGTTTATGAGAAGCACACGTGGTATGTTTCAGTGGATACTCTGCCGTTCGGCGGAGTCGGTAACAGCGGCCTGGGCGCTTACCATGGCAAGGCGTCTTTTGATACATTCACCCACAAGAAGAGTTGTCTCATCAAAAACTTCGCAGCCATTGGAGAAAAACTTGCTTCGTGAGTGTTTTTATCGTTGTTTTTGGTCCTTTTACGCAATAATCGGATTTAGGTTAGGTCCACAACACCTGAATCCGCTGATTCTGTATGGCAATTATGATTTCAAGCTTTTGTTTTACCTTCTCAAAACACGTCAATGTCTTGTCGTGGTATTTGTATATATGTAAGAGAATAACTTTTTAACAGATATCGTAATAATTTGAGGATATGACGTGGCGTTAGTGAATTAAGGCCCTGGTCTTGCTTGTGTCCTAATGCGACGGTGACCACCTACTATCAAGTGGACCGTTTCGTCCTATCTGCCACCCTTTCTACTCTACAGTAATATTATAAAGAGTTTAATTTTTTGTATGTTTGTTTGCTTGTGATCCATTGACGCCTTTGTGGTTTTCAGAGGTCGGTACCCGCCATATACGGAGGGCAATCTCAACATGATCACTGCACTGATGCGCAAACGTTTTGGGCCCTCGTTGAAATTTTTACCGTACTTGCTGACGTTTGCGCTCGGAGCGGGCATCTCGTACGGATTCTTCGCTTGGCACAAGGTAAAGAAATAGCTCAAAATACACATCGCCCCGCTTTTAGATACCCGATTATTGGCAATATTTGTTATACTCATTATTGGCATTCATGCGATTATTGGCAGTTTAAAATGAGCTAAATCTGCAAACAATCCGGCCGGTTTCGGCCTGAAATACTTCTCCGAAATTTAACTATGTTCTCAACCGTATTATTTTTACATAAAGTTAATTATAATTTATTTATTTTCTCTGTTTAGAATTTGAAAGTAGACCTAATGAAAATATAGCAATAACTAAAAAAAATCTAGAAATAACATTAAATTGATTTTTTATCAGTATTTACCATGAAATATGTATTTTAAACATTGTATTGTCCCTGAAATGCGACATTAGATTAGTTAAATCTGTAAATGATTCATTATCTACATATTTATTTCAATCTACATATTTCAAAATACATTACTTTTCCAGTTATTTGCTATTTCATTTTATTCTAATTCATATTGATTTATTAAACTGCTTGTAATTTAAATGAAAATTAAATAGTGAGAACCTCGTCAGAATTTGACGTCCAGAAAACCCTCAGAAGAAAAAACTGTATCACACACTTTTGAAAGATGTTTTCAATAGTAATGTTTAAGAAGTAATTAATTTTTCCTTTTTTATTCTATACTTATTCATATGTAACAGACGCGGCCATCTTTTTTGTAGTTCTCACTCCTGTATGTAGATAAATTAATATGTTACATTGTCGACTAAGTCTGTATTTAGTTAGATTAATAAACATATCAAAATTATTAAATTTGTTTCATTGCAACATGAATTTGTCACATTGTTAGCGCTCCAGCTTACCAAGTAGTAAATTCTGTAGGATCGCTGCTGGTAATTCTAATTTCTATTGCGAACATTAAAGGAAAAATATTTTTTGATCTATTAAAACGCTGAATTTTCTTTCTTTTTATTAAATGTGATTATTTTAAATTTTTAAATAATTAATTTTAATCAATACATATCTTAGATTGAAAAATAATGAAAATTACAGAATTCGATATATATGTATATTTTATATTAAGGTCGGCCAGACATGCTGACAGTCCATTTGGTGGTAGATGGCTACCGTCGCCTATAGCAACGCCACAGGTGCTACAAGTACACTACCGTCTACATCAGTAGGATTAAGGATAAGAGATTTGATAGGGATATCCTGCATCCCTTACTCACTCACTGAAACACGACAGTAAACATGCTGTTATTTCATGGGGGTCTTCTGTAAGTGGTTACTTTTACCAGATGTGCCCTGCCACTTCTTAAAACACGTACATGCCCTTATCAAAGGGCCAGGCAGGGTGTAATGAATTATTCATTATAGGTACATTACCTTCTAAGTAAATAAGTTTTAATTTCAAATGTCACATTTGTACCAGGATATTATGTAATAATTTGAAAGAGCACAATTTGGCTGATCTGTATTTCAGGCTAATTACATAACATCACACGTGCTGTTATTTTACGGTGGTCTTCAGTAAGGCGGTAGTTACTGCCGCCAGACGGGCAGCCCAAATGACTGCGAAACGAAGTGTGCCCTGCCACTACTGTTATTGTAATGCATGCGAAATCTCATTATTTTTATTTAATTTCTCAATTTATATGTTTACAAAATGACTAAGAAATACCAAAAACAGTCTCGATTCAAAAACAATAGAAATGCGCCTGAGTACTCGTTTAGAACTCTGTGCAGGGTATGTTTTATTAATTATATAGTTCATCTGACGAGTATATATGTGTTAGATTAAAAACGTTTACTGTTCATGTTAAGTCGAAAGACAGGCTGATGGTCCAATTGATGGTAGGTGACCACCGCCGCTTTTAACACAAGTAACGCCTCAGGTGTTGCAAGTGCGCTGCCGACAATAGCAGGATAAGGATAATGGATTAGGAAGGCATAGTGAAAACAACAATATTAAAATAATCTCCATCTATTCAATTGAACACGTAGCAATTGTAAGAAAATAAATAAACAATTAACAGTGGATGGTCATTTAATAAATATTTTTATGTTTAATAATCATATTCAGATACAAAATATCTTTATAAATTGATTTACCACTTTCAGAGTCATTATAAACTTGCATAAGAACCGAACCAAGTTCTGGAGCCGAATACTCATTATTCAGTTGGTTAAGTTCGGTTGGTTAGTAAACCTAGTACTTGGTCCGTCTTTATTGAATAAAACTTATTTATATTTTACATAATAGGACTTATCTATTAACCTAGATAAATTAGTGCTTCTTATAGAGCCGTGCCAAACATGTTATAGTCCAATGTCTACCTACACATGTAATCTTCTCTTTCAGATGGCTTCAGAGGAATTTTAAGAAGAATATACAAATGAAGAGAAACATTAAGATGTGATAACTTAATAGGTTTTATTTAGGGAGGGTTATATAATTTTACTCTTAAACTAATATATGCTGTAAATTACTTGAGAGACCTGGTAAATGCTAATTTTAAAGTCTTACTGGAATTCTAAAAACAAAATCATCCGTAGAAGTAGATTGATTATTTTTTTTTTGTGATGATTTATTTTCCCAAGTTCATTTATATTGTCCATTAACAAACATTTTATGTGCTGCATTTATTTTCAGTAGAACCTTATTACTTTTTAAATTTATGAATATTTCACATTAATATAATATGCTTCGATCATACCGCTAGTATACATACATACATTTAAACTCTTCTCAACTTTGTGTCGCAACTAAATTTTTATGGTCTCAATCTTAACTTCAATTAGATCACCTTAGTATAAATGTAAAAATATTTAGTATTAGCGTCAACTAATTAAATAAAGGTCTATATAACAAGGTCTATACTGATATAACAAAGGTCGTTTTAACAAGGTTTCCATCTTTTTTATCTGAACACGCTTATATCTGAACAAAAGAAGGCAGTAGGTTATATAAAATCACGCTATAATCCTTATGACGTTTGTCCACCGATAGAGCGAAGGAGGGAGAGAGAAAGAGAGAGAGAAAATCCAATTTCTTTTAAATTAAACATCGGTCATAACCGTAAAACACTGCTGGGTAATAAATATGTGATTTTTTTCTACATGTATCTAGGTATCCTGTTGTTCTGCTACAATAGTTCTTTCTTTTTTTTTCTCTGATTAACACTGCGCTCAGTACTAAAAGGGCATCTATTAAAATTAAAATATCTAAAAGTAAATTTAATAAAATTGCAACTTAAACTGTGAGAGAACTGCACAAATGATTTAACTTATAAAATTAAAATATTGTTACTAGAAGTGAGACGCTAACTATCATTATTGCACTTTTAGTGCATTTTTCTTTACATTTGCGTTTTTTATAGTTTAAATGCTCACTTCGGCATCTAGAACATAAACGTCGATTCACCAAGCGAATGAGATCGAAATAAGGCCGTACAGAATTATGCCTTTTTCAAGCGGCTGTAATGCATCTGCTAGTGTACATATATGTTCGAAGACGTATTTCATTTTTATTGTTATAATAAGACTTGCCACTTTGTTATTTGCTTAAACTACGAACAATACAATATTTTCTGTCACTTCGCAAATTATAACTTATTTACGCTCGTTTAATTAGCTTTAAAAATAAATTTAATCACACATGAGAAAATTAGAAACGTTCATACAGCATACCTCGTTGCAAACTAAAATCTGCAATGTGCTAAAAGTATACTTTGGTGATATTGAAAAGTTTTCCTGAAAAATTTTTCATGAAGGTTTATTTTAAAAAATAGTATTTTATTGGAAACTTTAAATTTATTTGTCTTTTAAACATGAAAGTTGAATAGTTTATTTATAATTTTAATAAATGAGTAAATTTTGAACATATCAGATTCTAGTTGCTTCACATAGCATATTTTATTAAAAGGTCGTAATTCGACAAATAGTTCTACCAGTTTTTTATACGATAGATAAGGTACCTATTGAACTATTTTCACTGAGATCAAAATTCAAAATGTGGAAAGTGCACAGATTTTAATTTGACATCGACTATGCTCCGGCCATTATAAGAGTGCTGTTCTGACAGGTGTCAATTCCATACATTTTCTGTATCGTTTATTCGGAAATGAACTTTATGCAATGGACATAAAGAAATGTCAAAAACGCATTCATAGAATGACCGTACTATACGTATTTTTCATAACAGTACTCTAAACCCACGGAGCATATACAAAGAGGAGATGGCCTAAACAACTGTGCACTGATTTCAAACTAGGTCCTGACGTCATTTTTTGTGGGCGTGGTCTTGGTCAGTCTGCTGTCGGCACTGGTCACGGTGTGGCGGCGCTTGTTTGTTGTAGACTACAGTCAATTTTCATTGGCAATTTAAGATAATTGGGCGGGGCCTAACTTCCTCCTTGCCCCGCGCAGTAGTCACGCGCCGCTCTATAGAAAAATTCAATAACAACATCTCCTCTTTGTATATGCTCCGTGTCTAAACCAGACTAATACAACATCTTTGCTCTAAACACCTCAAAGTTGTTAGTTTTTAACAGAATGACAGCTGTCACAAAGCACCTAGTGTATTGATTGTTCAGTGTTTAGTTATGAATTTTACAGACATATGTATAATAATAAGGGTATAAATAATAATATTAAAGAAGTGTAATTATTACGTACAAGTGCCTAAACAAAAATGCGAACTCGAATTATAATGTAACTCAGTTTAAATCTAATTTCGATGACTATTTCCAATGTATAAAAGGGCCCGTTCACGAAAGTCCGCCTTGCAGTCCTGCACTTAATGCAGGTTCGTGAATGATGTTGCAGGCCTGCAAGGCGTCCGGCAACGCCAAGCAAGAAGCGTCATGAATCCTGCAAGCACCGACCACCGCTTGCAGTCCGCTGCGCAGGATCGTCAGTGAGCTGGAAGACTGCAGTTTTACAAGTAGGAGAGACGAAACAGTACTGATGATGGACGGCTAGGCAGGATAGCGTGTCGGCTACATCCTCCTTTCCAGTACTGCAATGCAGGGTCGTGAATGTGGTCTAAAACCTTGACAATTAGTGCTAGGTGAATAATAAAGTAGGTACACGTACCTACAACTTGCAAAGTTATTTATAATTCTTTTTCGCCTAGTATATTTTTGTTGTGCTGTTTTAGTCTGCCTGTCCACTGGGGCGGAAAGAGAGGAGAGGAATAGAGCTGTACAAATATTGACCAATAGAATTGCTTGAAATCTAAACTCTGCTCTGTTCAGATCAGAAATGGATTTGCAAAGTAGACTAAAAATTCGTACATTTCAAAGGCGTATCGGGTTTCGGAACGGAAAAACAGAAAAAAAACAGCCAGTTTTTATTAACATTTTGATAAACTTTTCTTATAAAATTCATGTTGTGTGCAACGTTTCACGTTTAACTAAACTGAATACTGCTCCGCATCAGTGGACAGGCAGCCATATTGTTATTTTTACTTATTGTTATTTTAAAGATATAATTAATAATAAATGGGAACAATAATATTAGGTAAATATTGTATACAATAATAGAAAATAATATAATATTTTGTTTTATTTTTATAAATTTAAATCTATACAAATGTCGAGCCCGTTGGATGAGTGGTTGGAGTGCTTGCCTTAACGCTCTGTTCTAGGGTTCCCGGGTTCGATTCCCGGCAGGGTAAACTTTGTAAAATGAACTTTTCAAATTTGGCTCTGGTCTGGATCTGGAAAGTAGTGGCAGGGCACACTGTGTTTCTCATACATTTGGGCAGCCTTTATGGCGGCAGTAACCACCACCTTACAGAAGACCACCGTGAAATAATTGTGTGTGCTGTTGTGTTTCAGTGAGTGAGTAAGGTATGCCAGAGCCCATTTCCCTATTCCCTCCTAATTCCTTATCCTTAATCATACTGTAGTCGGCAGCGCATTTGCAGCAGCTTTGGCGTTGCTTATGTCATAGGCGACGGTAGCCACCTACCATCAAGTGGACCATCAGCCTGTCTGCCGATCTTTTAAAAAAAATACAATAAAGATGAAAATTTATTACGCTTTCACACACCAATCACCCTGAAATTTTCAGTCCGGACTCGTGTCATCCCTGGGGGAGACATCAGGGAAATTTTGTATACACCTTGTCAGAGTTGTTAAAAGGAAAATGGTTGAATACAATATTGAAAATGAAAATGGTTGAAATACAATATTCACATAATGTCTATGGCAGTATCAATGAGTAAAGTCTAGAGTGTTTATGTTTTTATATAGAGTGTGAAAAAATATCTTGTGAAACGAAATGTAGTCAATATGTTGTAATAGGAAATAAAGAAAATAAACAAATATAAAATTAAAATCTTTATTACTTTCATCCAAAAAAAGTACTAATTCAACGTCTGAAAAATAGATGATCAGTAAAGATTGAATAATCAGTAGTGGTAGGGCATACTGCATTTCGCAGTAATTTGGGCAGCCCGTCTAGCGCCAGTAACCACCACCATTACAAAAGAAGGCCTGCTTTACCTATAGTGCAGAGTGTGCCGTGCACACGGGCGCAGGGTCTTGGGGGCGCCTAGCAAGCGCCGCTCCCGCTCGCAACACCTCCAAAGAGCTTGGTGTCTCTCGGTAACGTCCCGATGTTATGACCAACGCCGGGCATGGTCATGAGCGTTAGCAAAGCAAGGCACGTCATGAGCGGCCAACAAAAATAAGACATTAAATGAGTTTAGACATACTGATGGAAAGGACGCCAGGGTATTTAATGCACACGGGCGCTACATGAGCTAGAGTCACCTCTGGATTTAAGGTTCAGGTATCATGGAAAAATGATAAAGTGTCTTACCGCAATTTTCTAAACAAATGAAGTAATATAATTTAGAAACGAATAAACAACTTGTGATATTGAATAATTTTTTTTTTTAAATTACTTATATTAGTATTAGTAGAAAAAAAAATAATGACGTTTATGGATCTAATAGTGTCAGTAAATTGGTTTTAAGCGTTTTCAATCCGGAAGTTTTCATGACAAAGATGCACTTCACTCTGGTCGCCCTGTTACAGATAAAATGGACGCCATTTTTGAAAAAGTGGAGCAAGATCGGCATATAAGTTACAACATAGCTGAAGAACTGGGAATTGACCACAAAACAGTTTTGACCCATTTGAAAAAAGCTGGGTACACAAAAAAGCTCGATATTTAGGTGCCACACGAGCTCACTGAAAGAAACCTTATGAATCGTGTAGGTACTCATTTGTGATTCTTTATTGAGACGTAATGAAACCGAACCGTTTTTGACTAGTGATGAAAAGTGGATCACGTACGACAAGAACGTGCGAAAGTCGGTCAGACTTCACAGACAGTGACGCTGTGTGTATGGTGGGATTGGAAGGGCATTGTTATGAGCTTTTATCGCCGGGCAGAACCATCGATTCGGATCTCTACTGCCAACAACTGATGAGATTAAAGCAAGAAGTTGAGAGAAAGCGGTCAAAATTGATCAATAGAAAGGGTGTGGCCTGTGGCCTTTCATTATGACAACGCTAGACCACACACATCTTTAGCCAATCAGCAAAAATTAAGAGAGTTTGGCTGGGAGGTGTTATTGCATCCGCCATATATATACCCCTGACCTTGCACCTTCAGATTTGCGCCTGTTTCGGTCTCTTCAGCATTGTTTAAGCAGTGCCAAAACTACTTGTCGTGTTTTTTTGATCAGAAGTCACAAAATTTCCACAGCAACGGGATCATGTCACTAAAAGATGGCAAAAAGTCATCGAACAAAATGGCACATACCTATACCTTGTAATTAAATGTAGGTAAATAAACTTTGAAAAAAATGTATTGCGTTTTCATATAAAATGCGAAGAAACTTTTTCCCCAACCTAATATAATATTATAACTTCTCCCCTCAGCATTATATGGTGCATTTGATCAAGCACGTATACAGAGGGGGGGATAGTTGAGATTTATCCCCCTCCGAAATCTGACTGAAAAAAAAAACGATAGATGTCATTCATTCAGAAAGGAAAAAAAAAGTGAGTTACTCAAACCTATTGTCATTACATTGAGAGAACTATCCTGCACAAACAGAACTGTTGCCCAAACTGCGTCTACATTCATAGCTGCGATGGAAAAAAGTAGTTTCTTGATTTCTCTAAAAACCTGTGAAAGATTTTTCAGAAAAATTAGAGTAAAGTACAGTGATTAGGTACAGCGATTTTTAGACAGTTCACATAGTTGTTTCAATGTTTGTCCCCCCCCGAACCAAAAGTCTGGATACGTGCCTGCTTTTGATTTATACAATATTTTTATTTCTTATGCTGTTTGAATAATGTTCGTCATTAATATGAGAACCTTTGAAATAATTCATAATTAGAATATGTACCAAATCTCTTTCATGGGTTCGTTTTCATCACGTCAATCAGTCATTTCAATCTCTGTTGTTTATTACGAATATTTTTCTTGAAAATTAAAATCACCCACGACGCCCCAGAGTGTATTGAAATATCGACATCGATGATTTAAATGGCAGCCATTTTGTGCGACATAATTTTGTTTAGGTGTGCCCCATTATTTTGTAGATATGGCAAAGCTCAATATTTAGTCTTGTTTTTAAAAGGCTGCTGTCAAAGTGACAAAGTCAAAGTGGCTTTGACGTTATAAATCTACATACATTTTGGATCTGAGGCTCTAGTATGAGTTTACGATACTACACCAATACTACACTCGCTAGCGAGAACGTAAAACTTTTGTATGGGAAATCGTGAACTGTCAATGTCAAATTATCAATTTTCCATATAAATGTTTAACGCTCTCGCTAGCGAGTGTAGTGTCGTAAACGTAAACTCATGCTAGAGCCACTGGTGGCAAAACAACAGAACACAAATAGAGAATGTGGTATGAAACAGACTAAAATATGGTATAATTAGTCATTTACAATAATTTAACTCTGAAACTGTTGGGTTAATTAAGACTTTTGTAATTTCCGCTGTTCCAAGGTTACATTAGTGGCCCATTTTTTGTTTTGTATGTGTAGCTATACTAAGCTTTTTTAGCTATACTGAAGCGAAACCTAAAAACAGGACAAAACTTTTAGCATTTCTACGAGATGGTAGTTTATATAATGGAGGCAAAATAGCTTTATCACAAACGTAGCACGGTAGCACCAACTGGAGAGTCAGCCTTCCTGCTACTCTTTCTGCACGTACCACAAACATGCATGTGTATGTGTACGAAGTGTGTAACAGGGGAGGAATAGAGTATTATGGTGTAGAAATTATTATATATTGACCTTCGAATTTTCATTGTTGATAAGTTTTATTAACTCATTCTTAAATAATACCTTTTTAGAGTTAAATAAATCAATAAATGCTTAACTGTATATAACATGTGCGTACTCCCTTGTTTAACATATGGTTGCCAAACATGGGCGCTAACAGAACAATTGGCAAATAAAATAAAGGTGTGCCAGAACAGAATTGAGCGAAGCGTAGTGGGTAGGAGAAAAGGTGAAGAATAAAATTAGAAAACATAAAAAGCAAAACAAATTTAGAAACGCGCATAGTGTTTACAAAAAGTTAAAATGACAAGGGACAGGACATCTTTTGCGAGAAACAAAAGAAATATGCACCAAAATAATAACAGATTGGTACCCCAGGGGCGATAAAAGAAATAAATGGAGACAATTTAAACGTTGGGAAGATGAAATAAGGCAAGTGGTAGGTTCTATGTGGACCAAATTAGACAAAGATCGAGCAACATGCAAATCTTAAGAGGAGTCCTGTGTCGTAAGACAAGCTGTTACAATTGACGGACCGATTGCCGAAATGTAAAGTGTATATATATATATTTAAATTATAGGCGTAATAAGCACAAACTAAATAGTAGATACTAACGTATAATAAGTAATAAGTATATAGGCATAATAGCTTTAGATATATTGTTAGCCTAACAGCAATAAAGGCTTATTTTATAAAAGCCAAAGACTAATGCAACATCTTTGATAAAAGCAGTGTATACTGGTCTACACTGACCTATACAAATAATGTATAATGACGTTATAAAAGTGTGTTTTCATTAATCTGTGGTAAATTCTGTAATACAGAGAATACAGAATACAGATTATATTACTGGCATTCTCAGTTCTCACATCATCAAATCAAAATCATTAATAATTTGTGATATTTTGAATTAGGAGTACATACATATTTCGTTAAAGGTAATTATCGTTTTAATAAAATTAACATTATCTAATTTTTAACTATCTGAAATGTTTTCTCAAATTCAAGGTTAACAAATAATTTATTTTTGGTTCTTGCAATACTCATTTACGAACGAAACGAAAGTGCTTGTGATGAGCAAAGAACGATATAGTGTCGATAAGCGAATATTTTGCAGGAATTAGCCAGAATCTTCAGGTATCTACAAAAATAATAAATAACCACCCTCGCATGTGAGGGTACTATGTGGTGGTGCTGTTCTTCTTCCGCTAGTTCAGGTGCTTATTCACATTTGAGGCATGTCTAACTACTCCCTACCCATATTCCTTTACGGCGGCCATATTTATAAGTCACGAAAGGCGTTGACGCTCATCTCTATAAGTAGGTAATTATTTGCGTTGTATTATTTTCAGGACCGATGGCGGCAATACGCAAAAAGTTAGTGATCGTGGGTGACGGTGCTTGTGGTAAAACGTGTCTCCTAATCGTATTTAGTAAAGATCAGTTTCCGGAAGTGTACGTACCGACAGTGTTCGAAAATTACGTAGCCGACATCGAAGTGGACGGCAAGCAAGTGGAACTCGCGCTGTGGGACACAGCCGGACAAGAGGACTACGACCGGCTGCGTCCACTGTCCTATCCCGACACGGACGTCATCCTGATGTGCTTCTCGGTGGACTCGCCTGATTCGCTCGAGAACATCCCGGAGAAATGGACGCCCGAGGTGAAACACTTCTGCCCTAACGTGCCCATCATACTGGTGGGCAACAAGAAGGACCTGCGTAACGATCCTGCGACGATTAACGAGTTACGCAAGATGAAGCAGGAACCGGTGAAGCCTCAAGAGGGTCGCGCTATGGCCGAGAAGATTAACGCCTTCGCGTACCTCGAATGCTCCGCCAAGAGCAAGGAGGGAGTTCGCGAGGTGTTCGAGACGGCCACTCGCGCCGCACTACAGGTGAAGAAGAAGAAGAAGACCAGGTGTTCTCTTCTGTAAATGTGCTCGCGTCGGGAGAACTCTGATTTATGAATGGTTCGCAAACTGCCTGAACACTTACGTTTGATAGGAGCCCGCGAGCAGTCGCTAGACGTTGGCTCCATAGTGCTTCCTCTCGATACTGAATGCGACCCGCGTCGCACGCACACCCACTCAGTATTCGTGTGGCTACACTTTCACAAATTGGTACTTGTATATTTTATAGTATATCTATAAAGGATAAGCGTAAATGCCTTAATAAAACATGTAGTTGGGGGCGATTGTGTGCCCATCGTCTTCGATGGACACATTGAAATTTTTGTGCTATTTCTATATCATAATTATCATTATTATAATCAAAGTAGCATCTTCCACATTATAGTCCAGTGTTGTCCTATGGAGACCGTTAATTACTTTTGGTATTTTGTATTTTAATTTTTCAATAAAATAGTGTTATGTATACTCATGTAGGATGTTTATTTGTCGAGGAGCGCAAGCCCCGTACATAATTGAGTCAAGTGCCTGTCAGCTCTATCCTCAACATGTAGGGCAGTTTATTATAATATTTGTTTGTGTGAAATCTTAACATCCCTATGATTACATTGCATGCTAATATTTGTTAGTAATAAAGGAACCCCATGTTTTAACCGATCCTTTTCTAAAGTCTTTTTGACTTTTATAAAAGAATTATTACAGCATTTATAAATCAAAGGTTTAGGATGGGTGGATTATAATTAAAAAAAATCAATCTTCTATGTTATGTTTTACTAGTATTGTAAGTACAAAATTATCTTTCAAATATACATGAAGGTAACGTAATTAGATTTCCTTTTATAATTTAAGAAATTTGGATCTATGCCAATTACAGATTTATTAATCAATTTGAAGGTTTTAATTTAGGACCTCCTTGACAATTCGACTGTAGCACTGGGTTGAACCTTCTCTCTGTTGACTGTAGCAGTTCTGTAGGGCTAGATGGTAAAATCGGGCAGGTGGCATTCCTGAACTAGTAGCTCTTGGGACCCAGTCTGCATACAGCAAAATGTTCTCCAGTATCTACCTCCTTTAATATTGGAGAAGTTATGTACAACACACCTATGACAAAATGTGGGCACAAAAAGTATTATAAGTTTTATAGCACAAAGTTTAACTTATCACTTTTTAATCACCATTTTATTGCAGCACATTCATTGATAGAGCAAATATTTTATGATTATACATTTGACGGATGTACTTGTATGTATCTTCAACTTCACATTATAGTTGCATCACATTTGAGTCATTTAGGTATTTTTAACCACAAGGCAAAATACTATAGGTATTATTGTATGGGTAAAATGCAAGCCCAAACAGTTTTATTTATTGTAATGGATTCAATGGCACTGTCCTTCATAAAATATTTTTAATTAGTTAATAAATATAAATATTAATAACTTTTTAAATTTTATTTTAAAACAATCGTTATAGAGAAATTTGCAATATTATTTCAGAACTAAAAAGTGATTTATAGAAATATTCACCATGACAGAGTAGAGGCTTATTAGAGCCTCTCTCGTTTGTATTTCGTTGACATAATGCTACCATTTTTCCATTCAACACCCTCAATAGCTTCTCGATGAATGTCATCATTGCATGCCACGTTGATGTAACTCAGCTGGACCCTAAAAAACATTAGCAATTTAACCTTACATCGATTGAGTTTAATGCACGTAGCGGTGATGTCATTATTCATTGCGAGTATGCGTAATGAATGATTGTATGACCAAACAAAAAGTTTATCGCCAACAATTTAGAAGAAATCAACACATAAAAAATAGGTATATTACTAGTTCTATTTTACGTTTTCCGTGGATCATACAAACGTTTTTGCAATATATATATTTTTTAAAGTAGATATGAAACTAATGTTACTTTTGTGCAGGAAACGGCAATAACTAATTAGTCACTGAAGAATCTCGTATCCGGCACCGGTGATAAACTCTGGTATTTCCATAACATTACGTAAACTTCATACTACATTAGTAGTCCATGTACCGGATTAAAACATATGATATTTTTTCATCCTGCTCTAAGGGTCGTGGCAAACGGACCACTGACCACAGCCACTGGTGGCCAGCGACAGCGACTTAACACACTTTTTCACATATTGAGCTGCTGTAGCGGATGGCCACCACCAGCTACACGTGTGCGGCGCGTCTTACAAAATATATGAAAAAGTGTGGTTAAGTGGCTATGGTCGGTGGCCCGTTTGCGCCGAGCCTTAAGGCGACTCCAGCCGCAAAACTCGTTCTGTACTGAATTGACGGGACTGCTACTTGCAAATCTCGGAAATATCTATTTAAAAATTAAATAAAGTATAATTCAAATTTTCCTTCAGATAGTGGATCTAAAATTAATCTTAAGAATTAGCTATTTAAAATATTGATTATAAAGCAAATCGCACGGTTAAACATCGATATTAGACCGCAAATGAGTAATTTTTTTATATATATAATTTAAAAAAATAATTATGATCCCCTTTCATATTTCCTGCAGATGATTTGAGTATTTTTTAAATTGTAATTATTATGATAATTTAAAAGGAATACAAATAAGTGGATTTTTTTATCATTAGGGACTGGGGTCGCCAGCATTTGTCCCACCGCCGACGATGAACGAGAAGCGAGTAGAGCTAGAAACTAGAACCGAGTGTGTAGTTCTGATAGTTTTGTCGCTGGGCCATATAGGTACGTCATCATCTGAACTAGACAACAATATCAATAACAATACGTGTACTTTTAAAGCCGCATTGTAGAGAAGTCTCGCGTTAGTCTCTCGGCGTGAATTCTGACCGCTGAGCGAGTATTTCTTTGATAGCTCTTGTCGCTCAAGCCCGGTTTAGATTTCAATAAGTACAGTAGCGAGTTAAGAAATCTGTCAGTTAAGTAATAAGTAGCGTTCAAACGTAAGCAAGCACTGTTGCCGTTTTAGCGACTTTGTCGCTAGATCTAGCGGATTTTGGATGCCGTTAGTGACTTTTTTTTCGATCTAGCGACTTAAAAAAAATTTGCGACTTGTATGCAAAGCTACAAAGAAATAAATAAGAAAACCAACGACGTTTACGGAGCACTACAAACGAACGGACAACTTGTTTTTGGTTTTGCCCGCTTCCGTTCTGGAAATTTCGACCTGAAAAATCAACCCCGAAAACTTTGGTCGACAATGATGAAGGCGGTTGTGGAAGCTGATGATACTCAATGTACGGCTGCATTAGGAGCAGCTTTCGACATTAGCCTCAAAACAAAACGTCCATTTATGTCAAATTGGCAAGGTAAAAAGCTCGCCAAATGGGTTCCCGACGAACTTAACGATCGCCATTCGCCAGCGAGTTCTCGCCTTTCGCTGCTCAACATGCACAGAAACGAAGGAATTTTGAACAGCATTGATATCTGCGACGAAAAATCGGTACTGATCCTGGTTCAGCACCGAACTAATGACCCCTAGAAAAATGATGGTCACTGTTTGGTGGTGTGATTGGTTAGCACGTTTGTATGGATAGGTATATTCGCTAAAAAACTTCATATCATACCTACTTCTAAGAAATTCGTTTTCTTCATAGAAACTTCACTAGTTACCCTAGTAAAGTTTGTACCTACTTATAAATAAAACGCATTTCTTTAACAGATTAACGAAGATGAAACTGTATAAATCCATACTAATATCTAATATTATAAATGTGATACTCGTGAAAGTAACTCTGTCTGTTTGTCTGTTACCTTTTTACGCCTAAACCACTGAACCGATCATCATGAAATTTTGTATACACGTCAGGGATGGAGGAAAGGATAAAGGGTACCCTTTCATCCAGAAAAAAATACTGTTCCCGGGGGATCATCTAACGCCTGGCAAAGCTATAACTGTAATAAAGATTTTAGGCGTTACATTGCTCATATTATTTAGCCAGGCTTTATTTTTCAACGCGAGCACCAGCTAGTGTGTGTGCAATGAAAAATATTAAAATGTTCTCATCAACGCTCGATAGATGGCGTTGTGCCTGGTTACGATATAAAATTCATCTATATAATTTTATAAATGTGACTCGCAGTGTCTGTTATTTTCACAACTCACTCAAAACATGAAATGGTCTCTTGTAAACACTTTTAATGTTAATTTTCGATAGACAAGCTGACGGTCAACTTGATGGTGGGTGGCTACCGTCACCTATAACACAAGCAACGGCAACGCCACATGTGCTGGCTGTCTTCTGTAAGTGGGTGGTACTGCCGCCAGACGCGGGCTGCCCAAATCAATGCTAAAAGCAGTATACCCTGCCACTATTTGTTTTTTTAATTATTTTTTTCAATTAGTTCAATTAATCGTTCATGGGATGACAGTGTTCTAACACTGTAAATGTTTTAACGTTGGTTTGTTCCGGTTTTTGAGTATTTTGAATGTATCTCTTTTAAAAAGGTTGTGGTCGCAATCAACCTCGGTGACCAGCCGGCTTTGAAGATGTTTTCCTGTGGTTTTTGTTTATCTTCTGAGAGATAAAAATAAAAAGGTCCCTTAATAGCATGTTTTAAGTTAGAAAGAAAGAAAGAAAGCAACTTTTATTCCTCTAATACAAACAATATATGAACAAATAATAATTAAAAACAAAACAAACAAACAACAAGAGGAAAAGGAACCCTGGCTCAGTATGCTCAGTTGTGGTGCAGACCACAACACTGATAATAATATTCTGCCAGGGACCAGATATTCAAAGAAAAAAAAAACATTTTCACCGGACAATTCAGAACACGATTATACAATCAATGACTGAAATTATCACTACTGAAGGATTTCATGCAGTATATATCTATCAAAGTGATTCTTGAGTAAGGCATAGATGCATAATACGTTAATGCTTTGATATAGTATGCATAGTATATAGTATGCATAGTATATTTGATATAGTATATAGTATGCTTTGATATAGTATGATATAGTTCACACATTAGTTCACATATTCGATTATGCATTATCAAATCGAATATGTGAACCACCTTAAGCATTTCATACACATTGTAATAGCCCTTCACAACATACAATTTAAATTAATATCTTAAGATTTATCGTAAATCGTAAAACTACATGTGAGAAAATAAATTCAAGCGGTCTCGCAGCAACACGATGCGACGACAGGACTCGCTTGACGCAAGACGCGGGCGTTATATTAGTCATATATTTTCACAATTTTTAACGCGGACGAAGTCGCGAGTACCAGCTACTCCAGCTAGTTATCTAAGTATATGGCAACTTCACTGTAAATATGCAATACAACAAATGGACAGGCCGCCCCCATAAACTGTCACCACCCGTCCCCGTGAATCAAAGACCAGAGCGCTCCTCTGCAGATCCATTAGTGATGAGCGAAGTCGTTTCTTAAAACATCCCAGAGATATAAGATCGCGTAGCGGGGGCAGAAGATTATTCCAACATTTCGAGGCACGGTAACTACGATCAACAATACACCTAGATTAAAGGTCTCATACAAAATCAAAGCGAAAAACAGTCCGTGTTGATCTTGTGTTGATTATACTTAAAGCTATATCTGTTTATATCTGTTAAATTAACTTATAAAAATATACCTTAAGTCTAAACGCTTTTTAACACTTTTTAAACGCACACTGTGGCATTTTAACGCGTCCGAACGTTGGCTTTGGTTGAACCGTACTGTCGCAAATAAGAGCACACGCTTATTTTGTGCTCTTATTTCTCGGGCCGTTTTCAGAGCTATCACCTTTAATCTAGTTGTATTGTTGATCGAAGCACGGTAACGATAAAACAGCCTCTGAAGAAAGCTCGTGTAACAAGGAATATACAACAGTAGGTGTGTCATCAGCGTAAAGATGATAATTACACTATTTTATTAATTATAAATGAAAGTTTTATTATAACTAGCTAAGCCCGCAACTTCGTACGCGTGGTATTCGGTATAGCGCGTAACTTTTTGTTTGTCGACCGCTTGGAATGAAACAAACATTAAATGTTACGGGAAGCTTGCTATAATACAACAGTGAAAACCGCATTCGAATCGGTTAAGCCTTTTCATAAATTAGCGTGCAAAAACGCACAGACAAAAAAATCTAAAAACTATTATTTTTTTACCTCGGTAACATACTTATGTTACCGAGGTACAAAATGTACTTACGTAACTTACGTACGTGTACAAAATGTTTTTTGAAAAAATCTCTAATGTACAGGCACGGTATGGATTACATGTAATAGATTACATTTGCCTCCAATGTTCCCTATATTTATTACAATACTCTTTGCTCCAATGTCAGTAAAAGTTTGATTTAAATAAAATTGAACTTTGCCAAAGAATTAAAAGTCCTTTAATTTAAAAAAATGTGTTTAATTCCTATCTAAATTTGAACTTAGAAGCTTTACTAGAAACATTTTAAAGTATTTCGTTGCATTTACCCCGATGTAGAGCAAATGCAACTATTTCTACCTGCAACAAGTAATTATGTTACTTGTTGCAGTAAAACAAATTACAATACTTATACAATGTTATTGTTCTGTCGCATACTATTTAAAATATAAAATAATTGACTACTTCTGACAAAGTGACAAAAAAAAACAACTCGCACCGAAAATTACAGCCTCATGCAGAGCCCGCCGATGGGCGGCCAAGGATACCTTAACGAGTTGCCGTGCCCGCCGATGGGCGGGCAATTCCAAATGTATGACAGCCTCGCATAATGTAGTCTGTTTTGGCCCGCGGCAACGAATGGGTATCCTACCTGGATACCCATGCTTGTATAGGCTTAGAGGAATCTAAGATATAGGTACTTAATTTAAACTTGGAGGGATTCAGAACCAAACAGTTATTAGTAGACCAGTTGCCAGCACTATGTCTGCATGTTTTAAATTACTCGTCACAAAGGAATATACAACTGTAGGTCATTCATCATCATTCATAAAGGTTTTATGTTTTATTAGTATTATAAGTACAAAATTATATTTCAAATATACATGAATTTAGTAATCCCGATTTACACACTTCAATTTCCCTTTACAATTTAAGAAATTTTGGATCTATGCTAATTACAGATTTATTAATCAATGTGAGCATTTTAATTTATAGCCTTCTCGACATTTTCAACTGTAGCACTGGGTTAAACCTTCTCTCTGTTGACAACATAAGCTGCCTTTGTTGATATTCTGTGGCAGTTCTGTAGGGCAGGGTGGTAGACAGAGGCAGGTGGCGTTCCTGACCCAGTAGCTCTGGCACCCAGTCTGCATATAGCACTGTGTTCACCAAAATCAACCTCTCCATTAATATCGGAGAAGTTACGTACAACACACCTGTGTCATAATCAATACCTCGGACAAGACCTGTGGGCACAAAAAGTTTTATAAGTTTAGTCACCATTTTGTTGCAGCGCATTCCTTGATAGAGAAATTTAATATAACTAATCGCTTCAAATTTGAGTCCTTGGGGTATTTTAACCACAAGGCTAAACAGAGGAATTTGTAACTAAAAAGTGATTTATTAAAGAAATATTCACCATGGCCATGACAGAGTAAAGGCTTATCAGAGAGAGCAAACAATTTGCCTCTGTCGTTTGTATTTTGTTGACATAATGCTACTATTTTTCCATTCAACACCCTCATTATAGCTTCTCGATTAATGTCAACATTGCACGCCACGTTGATGCGGCTCAGCCGGACCCTAAAAAACATTAGCAATTTAACCTTATATCAATTGAGTTTCATGCACGTAGCGGTGATGTCATCACTTTCTCGCTTATAATTAAAATCATTCATTACGCACAGTTAATGTGTATTTCTTTTTCTAATATCTTTTTTCAAATTATTCTTTCAGAAGAAATTGAAAAGTACAGAAAAAACACGTTGAACGCCTACGTAAACATCGAAATAGTCTTGCCACTCAGCTGCTGGACACTACAAATTGAATTAATAGGCTAAAGAGACAGCAAGTAATATGATAGAGAAGGCTGGATACTGGTCCACTCTCTCTGAATGAGATCGATCCATCTCCCTCAACATATCCGCTTATGGCCCTGGGGAGTGATTGCAGATTCCAAACAAAAAAAATTTAGGTTATTAGGACTTTAGACATACTTGAAGATTTGTTATGTAATAAAAAAAGTTTACTTGCACCGCACTGCTGGCGTGTGCTCCCAGTGCGTGTCACGAGACATCGGCAAGGGCACAACTGAAAATCAGCGCTATGCAGCCTGCATGCAACACTGTTGCAGCCTAAGCTGAGTTGTGTCCTTTTGGTGTTTATTTATGTTTTTTTTTGTTCATATTTATGTTTCTCTTCTTTAATAAATGTTTCTTTCTTTCTTATTCTTATGGAATAAGATGGAGGGAGCTTCACCCTACAAGGGGCCATATCATAAAATTTATTAATTTAACTTGTTTTCTCTTTAAATATTTATTGTGATATGGATAAATAGAAAGTTTTATTAATATTTATAAGCAACTTAGTGGAATTTATTCAGGCAAGACTTGCAATAACAAAAATAGATATTATAAAAGAAAAGGGAATATAAAAATGTAGCAAAGGGTGACGTTAATAAATTTAAATTTATTCACGCTAATACAATAGGCACTGGATTCATGTTCTGTAACAAGCACTAATAAAGACTCAACTTGATCAATGTAAACCGGTGATGATTTTTAATTCATACAGGAAATCCAAAATGGCTGCAATAGGCACACGCCGCAAGGGGATACGAACATGCGTCTATTGTAACGGTAGCCAAGAATATCATAAGGAATAACAATTCTAGACCTTACATACATATAACATAAATGTTACACAGTCAATAAAACAATTATATACATATTAATTAAAAACTTACTGATATGGCGTTATTTCGAGCAATTCTTTCTCAGGTCCCATTTCTAGCGCCTCACCAAAGTAAGCGAGGAAATTAAGATACCTTCCATCTCTCGATGCAATAGAAGTTTTATTTCTTATCATATGCGTCTTATCCAGGTTATAAAAATTATAATGCAGTTCCTGTCTATACACATTTTTAAATGAAGGCTTTCGTTGATATTTTTTCATGTACAATTCATTTACAGTATTTGAGTTTAATTGCAAACCAAATCCTTTTCTCTCATTCACCGAATTGATTTGAAGAAGGAAAGTAGGTTGCAAATATAGTATTGTTAATGTGATGAACTCGAGACCCATTGCATTCGTCATGCCCATGGTGTTTACGATCCATGGCATGTCACGGAATTGCAGACAACTGTGACAGTAGGAAATTAACTCAATAACTGCATTAATGTATCGTCGCGGACTATCCATTGTATTTATAATCCCTATGTTCAACATCCTGGAACAAATGCAATATATTTGAGAAGTGAAATTTTTTCAAATATCATTCAAATATCCGACTATAAGTATCAAAATAACCAGAATTCTGACAGAAAATTATTGTTTGAATTAAATAAGCATTCATTATTTAATTAGTTAAATTTGTTTGTCTATGATATTACCAAATGATTTGACCAACTTTATTCATTTATTTATTTTGTGACCATAGGTAATATATATTTGATGAAATTTAAAATTTTCTTGGCACTATGTACCAACGGTCTGCCTGAATGACGTACAAAACTATATTAATGATAATATGAATATCATCTAACAATTCAAAGCAATTACATTATAATTATAATAAAATCCAATAACACAAAATTACCAATACAATGTCAGAATAATATTACTTAATTAAATTTAAAATGCATCAGAAACATTATCTTAGAATGTATCATTTAAAAACTCATCCAGAGCATAATATGCTTTCCCTACCAAAAAAATCCTTCAATTTTTTCTTAATTAATTTTGCATTTGAAATGCTGGTGATTGTAAAGGGTATCTTATTAAATACTTTAGAAGCCAAACAGAAAACACTCTTATGGAAATATTTTGTTTTGGATTGGGTTAAACTGAATGTATGTGCTCGTCTCTGTGGCACTGTACAACTTTCACATATTATTTATTACATACATTACAACTTCTAATATGTACATCTTTGATGTAAGCGTCAGGACTCCTAAGCTTTTAAAATGTGGCCTGCATGACTCATGCTGTCCAAGATTACAGATGGCCTTAATGCATCATTTTTGAGCTTTAAAAGCTTTGTTTTTGTTAATTGAATTACCCCAAAATATTAATCCATACTTAAGCGTCGACTATACATTTCATCTGGATAACCCATCTCGTATATAACTTTTGCTTATAGACTAAGTTTTACCATCAAGTGGACTGTACCCTGCCTGCCATCTAGGCCAATATAAAAGGTGAAGATGCAGTGCAAGTCATTTTATGCAGAAAATGAATACTTCCTTTATAAACGAGTAGCAAGCCTGAAAATTTACTAACAAATACATCTTTCTTATTAGAAAAGGCAATTTTTTGGTCAATTTCAGAATAAAACTGTACAAACCTTTTAGGTGTTTTCAGGTGTGTAAAATTTGGTCCAAGGAGTGGTTCTGTAACTACAGACGCTGATATATTTCCTGCAGCTGTAAATTCACACTGTCCTGGATCTAGATCTATAACAAGGATGGGTCCACGTTTTAACTGCCTATTAACATAGTAACGAAGGAAAGTAGACTTCCCCGCTCCTTTGCCACCACAAATCACTCCAATTGATTTTTTATCTGAAAAGTAAACATTAACATGATAGCTATTTTGAAACATCTATGGATTGTCAATAATTAATTCTCGTTAAAGTATAATTTGTATGAAACTTACCATTTTCCTTATTCACAATTTCATCCCAACCTTTATCTTTAAACATTTTAGGTGGTGTATTTAAATAAAGTGAACACTCTAAATAATTGGAAGCTGACTGGAGACAGTTCAAATCTAATTTACGTTTTTTAAATAGATTCGCAATTGTAAAACATTTTTCTACAAAATCTATTTTCTGTTTCTTTAAAGATTTGAGACTTAAAACAACGTCATATTCTCCTAAAGTTGTTACTATGGTCTCAGCTTCAATTACACTAATTCCTAAACCTGTCAATTTTGCAAATAATCCATAATAAGCATTTTCATTTTGTACACTTTTTATACACATTGCATAGTCTGTATATGGTGCATAAATTTCAATGGGTTTATCGTTTAGGGTATATCCAAAGACCTCTGCTGTTCCTCCCAAAGCCACAATTTGAACTTTCCCAAGAATGAATATTTGTCCAGGATGTCTTAAAACCATTACACAGTTATCTCTGCTATAATATACTTGAACTTGACCCTCAAAATCTGAATCATTGTTTATTGGTGATGTTTCATTGAGTGTTTCTTCACTTTGTAATGCTTCATCAAGCATCATATTTGTTTTATTGTTAGTAACATTTGATAGACCATTGTTGACACTTTCATCAACTGTATCACAGCTCAACTCACAAACACTATCCTCCTCTGTAGGAATATCAGCTTCCTCAATAACTATTTCGCTGTTTTGATCTGCTATAGAATAATCTTCAAAGTCTTTTGTTAAAAATGTTACTCTCTGATTTTGACTAGGAACATTTTGCATAGTAGGATGTTTATAATTACCTAAGACTTCATTGAAACTCCGTACTGACATTTCTGAGACCGCAATAGACACAAATGGAGATGATGCATCTATCACGTCAACAATGCTACTATTTGATGTTGTTTCTGTTAATTCCATTGATGAATTGTTAGGTATTTTTTCACTTGAAACAATTAAACGTTGGTTTTCAATCTTCTCTACTTCTTCATCAGTATAACAATCTGTTTCATCTAGTTGTTCTTTTGGTTCTTGTATTACAGTTTTATTGCCATGAATATTTATTTTTTCTGATTCAAAATATCTGTAATCTGTTGAATTTTCCAATAAAACCGAATGTGGTTTCCCCATTGGTTTTTTATTACTTTCTATTTTGTTTTTATCTCTCTGTCTGATATTAACATTTTCATCTGGATAACTATTTGTATTAGAATGTGTTTTTTCTTTGTCTATATCCTTTTCCAGTTTATTTTTTATTTTTTGTTTCTTTGATATTATAATTTCCTTATTATTTATAGTGTTACCTCCTTCATTAGATAATGTTGTTTCTTGTCTATCTCTTTTATTGATACTTTTACTTTTGATGTGAACCATCTTAGGGTCTTCATCTTCGGAAGTTGTGATGTAATGATACTTTAGTTGTTTCTTTACATTTTTTTCATTTCCATCACGTTGGACTTTCCTTTTTCTTTTAATTTCACCAAGTATTTTCGATGCTAGTTGTCCATCAGCATCAAAGGGTATAGAATCTTCATCAGATATCATGTTATTTGAAAGCGATTCATTTGAATTGTTGTCAGTTGATTTCAGATCAAGATCAATGGAATTAATGACTTGTCTATTTCGGAGACAATAACCCGCTACATCAGGAAAAATCTCATTGCTATCGTCAGATGCAGGTCTTGGTGATCCTTCCTCACGATGAGGGTCACGAAGAGTTAAATCATCATTATTATTGACTTTATTTAAATCCAAGTTATCATCACTTTCTTGGATAATATCGTCAATGGAACCGCGAGTTTCCTTAGATGTATCTGCCTCCGAACAAGTAAGATTAAGATCGGAAAAACCGCTTACAGACGACGAATCCTCATCATTGTCCAAATCAATAGAATGCTTAATGACCTCATTATCACTTTGTTTATAGCCGTATAACATTTGCCTCAGTTGTCTCTTGATTACATCGTCAGAATTCTTAGATGTCTTAGAATCAGAACTTCTAATAACATGTGCCTTTTCGAAAAACTCCATTCTATTTTAGTTTTATATAACTTTTACACGTTTGAAACATTAACAGGTTCACTTCACTATTTTAATATTTATTATAATTTGTTCATCCTTTCGTTTTTATCTTATACATATACATTCACAAATCATAAACAGAACGGAAGGAATTATTAACATAACAGCACCATAACAGGCAGGATGTGAGTTGTGAGGTGAGGAAGAGGATACAATAATAGACAAATAATAGATAGAAGAGAAAATTGTAACATCAAAATCAACGGGACGTCACTTTGACATTGAAGAGAGAACACAGGCCTACTATATGTATAAACCAAAGATGTTGTATTAGTCTGTACCTATAAACCATGGAAGTTTTTTTTTTTTTTGTTTTCGAGAGAGGAAACCTTCAAAAGGTACCTGCGAAGGGATAAGACAGCACTGTGGACTGCTTATATTCTCATGGTTATGTGAGATTTTTACACACTAAAACCTCTCCCGGTTTGCTTAGCTTTTAGTCCTAGGACTTTTAAAGCATAAACGGACCTTGCCGCGAGCGTTTAAAAACACTCAGCCCTGCAAACACAGCGATCGGGAAAATCGCGAAATAGGAAGGGGGAAGCTAACAGTTAAAGGAAGCTTAACTGTTGCTATATGGAGACCCGGGAGGGTCACGGAGGTTAACCTCTTTCTGGCACTCCGTAAGGGCCTAGGTGTCGGTTGAACGACATTAATTAGGCGGTGGGGAGCGGCTTAATGGCCGTGAATGGGGACATCGGTATCCCCGCCTCATTGTATGAGGACGGGGGCTATTAGCGTTGAGAAGCGCTAACGCTGGGGGCCACGGAGACGTCTGGGAGGTCTACCTCTCCTTCTGCCTCTGTGTGGAGGTCTAGGTGCCGGTTGTACGGCATCATCTAGAGCATAAAGGACGGCATTTGCAGCCGTGATGTGGTCATCGGGGTCGAGGAGGGCGTGCCTGGGCCTCCTATAGGACTGGATGTTTTTAACATCGAGGTCGGGGGTGTAAGATAATGCATCCAAGATTAGTGGATTGGGGTGATGAGGGACTAATATTTCCTTAATAAATCACTTTTTAGTTACAAATTCCTCTGTTTAGCCTTGTGGTTAAAATACCCCAAGGACTTAAATTTGAACCATGGAAGTATTATATAAGTACTACGGTATAAACCTACAAGTAGGTACGCGGCAGGCTGGTTTTTGTTGGGCCCAATCAGTGAACTGGAATTTTCTAAATGAGTACCTACCTATGTAAAACTGTGCTACAAACCTTATATAATTGTAACAAATCTTATTAGACTTTAAATTTAATTAAGACCTCTTAAATTCTTTTTTTCACAAAAGATAAATTTAAGATTAGATTTTTTTTTAATACATATTTTAATTGGACTAAAAAGAACAAAAAAGAAATTATTTCTTATTTAGTTGTCTGCCTTGAGAGTATTGCATTATTTTTTTATTCAATATGTGAATAAATATAAATCTTATCAGTTTTATTATAATTCCATGTCTTTTTTGTCAAATACATTGGCATCGTTTCTTGCGAATACAAAATAATATTCCTTGCATCCTAATATAATATTATACATAACTGGTAAGGAACCATTCATTTAATTAAGACGTAAAGACAATTTTGGCTATTCTTGACACCCCCACCCAATATAAAGCACATGTTTTCTCGGAATCCCCCATTTTTTGTATGATTTTATCTGTTTTTAGTTAGAAGATCAATTGCACTAAAACTTGATAATTTGATATAAATTAAAGATTTTTATTTTTTAAAAGATAATTTATGTTATACCATTATATTGATAGATTTAGATTACGATTTTCAAAATAACAATATGTATATAGGTATAAGTAAATAAAACTGCACATTAAAAAAGAAAAAAAAAAAGATCCCATTGCTGTTCTCCTCACATCATTCGATGTTAGAAATCGCACATTTAGACTTAAAAAAATTCTTTCGACTTAAACACATTTCCCCTTCCGCCGAGATAAAGCTATGTACAAATTTTTAGAATCTTCATCCCCCTCGGGATCCTCACGTAAATAAAGAATCGGCGCTAATTAAATATTCAGATTAATTATTCTTCAGTAGAAAACAACCCTAACGTCTTCTGAAGCGATATAAGTGAATAATAACAGTAGGTAATTAACGCTGTGCGACCTGAACTGCAGTATTGTGTCGGAGCAAGAGTCTTATTTATTTGAATGTCTTCAGTACTGTACCATTATGTTTTCTGAGGCTGTAGGTCCGACGCACGGAGCATATACAAAGAGGAGATGGCCTAAACAACTGTGCACTGATTTCAAACTAGGTCCTGACGTCATTTTTTGTGGGCGTGGTCTTGGTCAGTCTGCTGTCGACATCGGCACGGAGTGGTGGCGCTTGTTTGTTGTAGTCAAAATTCATTTGCAATTTTCTATTAACTTTATAATTAAAAATAAGTAAAAAAATATGAAGTGTTGTGTGCTATCGTGTAAAAACTATTCGGATAGACGTTCCGATGCCATGGATGGCATCACATTTCACTTGTGAGTAATTTTATTCATACTTTATCGAGACGAATTCTAGAAAAATATCTTTGCATTGCCATAGTTATCCTACTTGACTAAAGATGGCGCAATATTGTATAACATAAACGGCTTTTAGCTACGTAAATAACATTTATATCTTCAAAATTATACGTATTTAAGTTGGCTATAATTTTACTAAAGACTTCTTTGTTGAGAAAAATGTCGTCTTATTATATTTTAATCATTGATTTAAACCTTGCTTAGCTCGCCTGCCATCTATCGTGAAGTAGTCAATAATTGTATATACAGGGCCGTAATTAAAATTGTTTTTATAAATTTAATTATTAATCAGTAAATAATTATGTTTTAGATTTCCACCCAGAGATGACTTAAAACGGGAATGGATTAATTGGCTATTAGTTACGTTTTTTTTCTGTATATTAAGTTTTAGGAGCTGTACAATTTGAGTAAATAAATAATTAGTTGAAAAATAAATAATTCTTTGAAATTCAGTACGTCCCTGTATTCGATACTAGTGCTATCTAGCAATACATAGCTAAACAACGTAGTGAAAGGTCGATAGACGAAGGTTTTCTTTTTACCGCTAGATGGAAAAAGTATAATTGGGCGGGGTCTAACTTCCTCCTTGCCCCGCGCAGTAGTCACGGCGCCGCTCTATAGAAAAATTCAATAACAACATCTCCTCTTTGTATATGCTCCGTGGTCCGACGTGACCACTTGTCTCTACCATTGCCTCCCTTGCTAGACACGTACACACTCATGTGGAAAACGAAATTTTATATTAATAGCTACTACATATCTTCCACTTACAGAAAAGATATTGCCTAATAAGATGTACCTTACGCATACTAAAACAATAATGATGAGAAAGACCCCAACAAAATTTGTAAGAGAGCACTGATATGTCTTGGCTCTGAATCGCGTGAAAGCGGAAAAATTAAACTCGTAACATTATTACGATGTACATTTATATAACCAATAATGCTCAACATGTCGAGAGATAAATACATACCATGATTGTATTCACAGTTACACAGTTCGCGTGAACATCATTTATTAAACTACATAAACTGCAAATGGAAGCATTTAAATGAAGAATTGCTTCTATTTGCCGTTCTCTTATTAAATGTTAGCAGACACACACTTGAGATTGTGCAATGAGGTATGATACATTTACGAGCCTCATTCTACAATTCCAAGCAATTTAGGGACCTCTACACTAGCTTATGCTTGTGTGAAAGTTCCGAGGAAGTCAGTGACGATCTTCTTTAGGGACGCGTCAGACTCGGGGGTAATCTGTCCGTCTTTAGCGATGGTGGCCAACAGTCCCTGGTGGCTGGCTTTGATGTGCGCGGTGAACTCCTTTTCGAAAGCGGTGATCTTACTGGGGTCCAGCTTGTCAAGGTGTCCGCGGACACCGCAGTAAATGATGGCGACCTGTTCCTCAATGGCCATGGGCACGTATTGTCCCTGCTTGAGCAGCTCGGTGAGTCGCATGCCTCGGTTGAGTAGCTGCTGGGTGGCTGCGTCGAGGTCGGAGCCGAACTGGGCAAAGGCGGCCACCTCACGGTACTGAGCCAACTCCAGCTTCATGGATCCGGCCACCTAACAGTAACATTCAACCGCTATAGTATAATACAATAATTATTGTGTTAATTTGCAATGCATTATTGTTATGATTGTAAGTCCAAATAGGCGTAAAAATAATATCTAGCGCAGCTTGGTCGCCCATGTGCTGTATACCAGCTGTCCCAAGATTCAATCGTAAGCGAGCACCAGGGAGTGGACAAGTTAATGACTACCCAAAGAAAAATGAAAAAAAAAACGGACTATATTTTTTTATTTAAGTCATATTTAAAAAAGAAACTGATTACAAATTTGCCAATATCACTGTTTTTTTTTTTGTATTAGCAAACTAAGTAGCATTGCATTTCAATGCCAGTGATACTTAATTTTTGTATTAAAACTACAGGTATTCTCGTTTTATTTGAAACTGTTATGAACAGCAATGCTACTTTAGTTTGCTAAATACAAAAAAACATATAACAGTGATATTGGCAAATTTGTAGTCATAGTACCTAAAAATATTGTAGCGTCAAAGAATGGCGAAATTTTTGTTCAAAGAATTTTGAAGCGTCTTTGAATGTGATCAATATAAAGAGAAATAACTAAATTTTCCAAGGTTTTTCAAATTATACCAGTGGTCTGTCCGGATATAAATATCAATTTTAAAAGAAACACAATTGACTAAACATCTCCTTGTGAGTAGTATAGTAATTGTGAGTGAGTGAGTAGTAATAGTGTTCTGTGACATCTTCCTTAATTGAGTAAATGACAATTTAATGTGACAAATAAGGTACAGAAATATAGAATAATAATGCTTTAGTTATTATTCTATGTACAAAAATTATAATACCACAGAACACTATATATACTCGTAGCAAGACGTTAATCACAATTTACCTAAAAATATTTTATTCTGAACTCAGTTTTAAGTACTTACAGTTTATTTTAATCTAAAAATATGTTAAATACATATTTTAATCCAAATAATAGGTGTTATTTCACATAACCTCAAAATATTTAAAGTAAAATATCTTTAATTCCAGACTTTGCTAAGTAATAAATCTAAGACCACTTAGATTTATTACATTTTATACAAATGTATACTTTTACATATTTTTCATTTGTAAACCCGAAAAATTTAAGTCAACAAAAATTTGTATGGGGGTTTGCCATTGTTCTTTCAGTTTTTTTTTTTTAATATATAACGTAAATAAAAAAATATAGCCCAATTTTTTAACATTTTTCCCTGGGTAGTCATTAACTTGTTTAATCATTTGTGCCCCCTTACCGTTGAATTTTGGGACAGCTTGTGTAAAACATTAAAACATGTACTTAGTAAAAAACAGAAAATATCCACATCCTCTATAAAAAAATAATTAAGAAGTCATGTAAGAAAAGCCTTTACATTCCTGATTTTGGTTAAATCCTAAAACTATAGAACTTTTTAATGTAGATTCAAACTATTCCTGAATTGCATCAGTGTAAAGGCAAGCCAAAGTCAATTACATAAGACTGTTATATATTTATAAATTGTGTACGAACGCACCTGCTTCATGGCCTTGGTCTGAGCGGCGGATCCTACACGGGATACGGATAAACCGACGTTGATGGCTGGCCGGATACCCTTGTAGAACAGTTCAGTCTCCAAGAAGATCTGTCCATCTGTGATGGAGATCACGTTGGTGGGAATGTAAGCAGACACATCACCGGCCTGGGTTTCGATCACGGGCAGCGCCGTCAGGGATCCACCGCCCATCTTGTCAGACCTGTTAACAAAATCGGTTGAGCGCACATGTTTCATTATGATACAAATGCAACTGAAGTCAATAGATAGATATTTAAGAAAAAAATTGATATCAGTTTTTTTTTTAATAAAAGATTTAGTTTCATCCAAGATCTACCCTGTTCCTTTAAAAGCAGTTATAACAAAATTATTGAACAATTTCTACAGCAGAGAATTTTGTTTGACATTTTGGAGCAGATATAAACAAATAGAAAAAACAATAAACTATTTCTTCAACATATTTGTGGTAAATAACTCTACCAAGCATCACAACCCTGCGATTACAAAAACCATGACCCAAATAAATTTATATGTGAAAAGCATAATATCTTTTTATATTTTTCCACCTGAATCAATATGTAATTACTTTGCAAAGGATGATAATTATAAAGTCGAAATTTAAAGCTAAATGGGAATAACAAGTAGGATATAATTACATCTTGGCAGCACGTTCAAGCAGACGCGAGTGGAGGTAGAACACATCACCAGGGTAAGCTTCACGGCCAGGAGGACGACGCAGCAACAGTGACATCTGTAAAAATTTCAATTTATCAAACGTTCTATTTAAAATAGTAGTTAATCATAATTCTAGTCTAGTCGATTTTGATATCCTGAAAAGAAAACAGTTGCTCATCTCTTAAAAATATGAGCGATAGCTCATTCGATCCATATTGGCAGAAAAAATTCAAAAAACGTTGTTTTCTAGATGTGGATAAAATTAGTTTTACTTTTTCACACATTAACTAGAACAGATTTTGTGGAAACTTTTACACTTTACAATCATTTCTAAAGATATGCGGACGTAGCTGCTGGTAAATGCTCGCAATGCTGGCACACATTTCAATATCTATGTATTAATAATGTGGAGCGTTTATCTCACTCACCGTGAAACAAAATTAATAACACGATGGATTTTGGCTGTCGACGACAGGTGGTAACCGTCGTCTAATAGTACAAGTAATGTCATATCGGTTGCAAGTGTATTGAAAACCTAAAGATTAATGCACCCAAGAGCATTGATAGAACAAAGGAATAAGGAATGGATAGAGGAGGAGCTCACTGAAACAACAGAACACACAAATTGTGCCCTGCCACTACTTAACTAATAATATGAAGCAATACATGTATTGTCCTGTCCCTTCGTTAACATTGTTTTAACTTAGTTTTAGAGAAATATTCATATATTTTTTTTAAAAATCGGTTGAGGAAGCATAAATTATAATTTGCATGCAATAACTAGTTACATAAATAATATTTTCTATATCACAATACATATAATATGTTTTAAACGCTGCATCCAACGGTGTAAGAATACAACCTCTGTAGCAAGGAGTTTGGATTAAATTTTACCTGTCGGTAGGCAACAGCCTGTTTGGATAAGTCGTCGTAGATGATGAGGGCGTGCTTGCCGTTGTCACGGAAGAACTCGCCCATGGCGCAGCCAGAGTACGGCGCCAGGTATTGCAATGGCGCAGCATCGGAAGCAGTGGCAGACACAATGATGGTATAGTTGATGGCACCTACACACAGACACCATGAACAATATTTGGACACTCAGTGGGGCCCAATGTACTGTGTATGTACAGTGGTTTTATAGGCTATAGAAATTAGAAAAACCTTTAGAAAACATATTTTCTAAATAAGAGATATATCCATTTTCATTTCTCTCATTTTGGGTTTGATAACATGACTAAAAACTTTCTACAGTTCTGCAAAACTCTACGATTTCAAAATTTCTTTAAGGCTACACTGCTCCACTGCATTGCGTTTCGTCGTCGCGACGCAATAATTCGATGCATGAAGTCACACACATGCAGTGTGGTGTCGTAACGCAACACCGTTTTGGGTCTATTTGCACACAACAATGCCGGCCGGTGACCAACACTTCCAAATAAAGAACGAGCTCAGTTCTTTATTCCCGAAATTTTTTGATTCATCATCATCTCTTTTTTTCGAAATTTTATGAACTGCCTTTTGCTCACATATAAGTTTCTTCGTCTTCTGTCATCTAATATTAAAGCTATTGAATTTCGTAGCATTTTTAAGCAAGGACACCTGCAGTAGGTACTAAAAGTATCATTGAAGTCATTGAATGCATCAGTGCATCACTGACATAACAGTCACTGACTTAACAGAATGTCAATGATGCAAAATATATTATGTAAGATGACGTCGTCGCTCAGGCGACGCAATGCAATGGTAATATAATAATTATTACCATTGCATTGCATATATAAATATATAATAACTAGATGAAAACCCGGCTTCGCTCGGATGTAATGTGACTCATAATATGTACACGTGTAGGTAGACATTTCTGTAGTTATCGGTTCTCAAGGAATATTAAAAGCAAAGCGGCATAGATTTCGCTCAATGTTTGCGGCAAGATGTTTCGTTTTACACACTAATGAGTCACAGTTCTTTGTAATGGACACTTTTTGTTTTTAAAATGAATGGTGCAACGACGTATTGAGTGGCGAGGCGTATGTGCGCTAATATGAATGACTCAAGATGTCACAGGTGTCAGTGAGTGACGTTTCGCTAGAGTGGCCAGTATGGCGACTGCGATTTATCTGTCCATTAGACCATTAGAATTTAAATCTTTATTTTTTTATGTTTTATTATTCAGGTAAGGTTTCAATAGAGTCTACCGTACCCCTTGACGAAATTTTTCATATAGATTACCTCAGAAATCTGCAAAAAGGTTTGGGCATGGCCTCTTAATGGGCTTTAAACAAGATAATATGTAATGTAAAAACAATTATATGGTAAAAAAGTCAAATTGGCAACCAAAACTTGACAGCAGGAATAAAACGCACCAGCATCAGTCAACCTCTTTACAATTTGGGCGACTGTGGATCTCTTCTGTCCAATGGCAACATAGATGCAATACAGCTTCTTCTTCTCATCTTCACCCTTGTTGAAGCGTTGCTGGTTGATGATGGTGTCAATAGCCAGGGCAGTCTTGCCAGTCTGACGGTCACCAATGATCAGCTCACGTTGACCACGGCCAATGGGTACTAGCGAGTCCACAGCCTTGATACCTGTTACAATATAAATAATAATAATTGAAATTTCATAGCACCAATCAGTTAGGTCGAAATTTAACATTTACTGTTTCCAATTTTTGTTCGAAATAAAATAAAAAACAAGCATTGAATGTTATAACATCATAATCACATTTAATACTGGATAAAACTAGGATGTAGCAGCTTACAATCATAATACTTTAATTGTAATTGAATGTAACCTAGACTTTTTGCAATTACCATTGTTCAGAATTCTCTTTCCATTAGGGCGTTTTTGGCTTCATGTGAGACATTTAATAATGTAAAAAAAAAATCAAAAAGCTTACAAAATAAACCCCACATAGCTACAAATTTAGAAAAGGTTTAATAATAATAAACCTTTTCTAGTGCTGTTTTTATATTAATTATAATTTCAAATTTAAACATCCCTTGTATTTCGAATGTATTAAAAAAAGTAAAGTAACAAAAAAAATGCTTTACATGTTCAGTACCATCTAAATGACTTTATTTAAATAAGCGTGAAAAGAAAAAGTACATTTACTATTTTGATTAACTTTTTTATGTTAAGGTTGTCTTACAGGCTGACGGTCAGAATAACACAAGCTAGGCCACAGATGCTGCAAGTGCAGACCATAGTAGGATTAAGAATAAGGGATTAGGAAGAATAGGGAAATGAAAAAATGGGAAATTGCAATAAGTTGTTAAATTCAATGTTGAATATGAACTCACCAGTTTGCATAGGCTCGCGTACAGACACGCGAGGGATGATACCAGGGGCCTTGACGCCGACCCTCATACGTCCTTTGGTGTTAATGGGGCCCTTGCCATCAATGGCATTTCCAAGGGCGTCCACCACACGACCCAAGAGCTGGTCACCAACAGGGACATCTACGATGGCACCAGTACGCTTCACAATATCGCCTTCTTTGATCAGCTTGTCGTTACCAAATACTACCACACCCACATTGTCAGGTTCCAAGTTGAGGGCCATACCCTATGCAAATTAAAGTCTTCTTCAATTCATATATTTTTAGACTTACTGTGCTACTCTCTTAGCTACAAATAATGTGGGTATGCAAAAAAAGACTCCAAGATCAGAAGTTTTATAACATTATATACCAATTACTCCATTACCATTAAACCAATAATACTATTGCAGTTAAAAAACCCCTTTTCATATAAATAAATAATTACAATGTCTTGTTAGAAAAATGGACAAATATGTAGAAACTTCAAAGAAATTCCTTAGTGAATAAAAAACCACAAAAAATATTAATACTGTTAAAAGGGATTGTCATAAAAAAATATTTTGGTATGAACTTTTTTGAGTGACACAAATATAATTGAAATTCATCTATCACATTAAAATTATATTATCAGTCGCTACAAACCTTAAGACCAGAGGAGAATTCCACCATCTCCTCAGCCTGGATGTTCTTAAGACCATATACACGAGCGATACCATCACCAATGCTTAATACGCGACCAGTCTCCTCCAAATCAGCCTATGACACAATAAAAAAAACTTTAGGAAGAGTAAAGAAAAAAAAAAATTAGGTCATGGGTCAATACTTTTACGATGCAGGGTTTTAAATTGAAATTATATAAGTACATAATGAACAAATTGAATTTTATTATAAATGCAGTGATTTATTTTTAATCTTCAGCGATTTTCATTAAGGATTTTTTCACAATTACCTTTGGTGCAGCACCAAGGATTCTTTCTTCTAGAATGGTAGAGATTTCGGCAGCTCGCTGGTTCGCGGATACATGAATTTTGCGGGAGGCCACAGACACCGCTGGTACAGCAACCTTCGACACCTAAACCAAACGCCACCAACTTTTTATTCATTTTTTAACTAGGCATGTCACATGTATAATTGAAAATTTTGCTTCGAAGGTTTAAATATTTATCTGCAAAGATTTAGGGTTCCATTGAAAACTTGTACTGCTATTGTCGGCCTCGGTTACATAACGCCAAGTCAAACAAGAAAATATAATTCTTATTAGATAACCACTTAGTGATGATTTTTAGTAAATGCAATTTTCCTATAACACATTACGACAATATTTATGGAAATTTAATATTGAACAGGAAAATAATCGAATGTTAAGTAGAAGAGTAGACATGATAACCGGCAAGTAAATTAGCGATTAAATTGGTATCATACGAGGCCCTAACAGTAAGTTCATATTGCTTACCTGTGTCGCAGCATTTGGGATACGTCTGGCTACAGATGTAGCCAAACGAGCGGAGATCAGCGACATTTTCACGAAAATATATTATACAGGCAGAAAGAAGGGCCGTGTGCTTCTCCGCTCGTTCCGTCGTTTCGTAAATCCGGAAATGATGTATCGACTACCCATCGACAACCTTCATCTTGTTTTGTTATAGAGTAACTTCTTGTCTCTGCGTGAAATGACATACCCATGGAGAATAGAGGTAAAGAGGACCAACTGTGTTCTATACATGAAAAAATGTAGCCCCTACGGATTAGCCCCAAAAAATTAAAAAATTCAAATTTTAAAATTTTGCTTTTAAAATTTGAATTTTTTATTTGCTGTGCGTTGTCTATGGTTTCTTGTCTATGGCTGTTTATATTTCTGCACATATTTAATTAATTATTTCTTGGAAACAACGTTGTCACAAACGTTTTTATCAATATATTCGGAATTCACAAACGATTTCCGATCGATTGACTACCCGGAAGCCTATCTTACACGATTTTTTAATATTTTGTGGCTAATCCGTATGCCTTAATTAACAATTAAATTTCTAATTAACTACGTAGTCACAAACGAAATGAAAGGCGTCACAAACGTTCACAAACCATTGATCAAAGCAACATTTTAAAATTTGAATTTTTTGGAGCTAATCCGTAGGGGCTAAAAAATGTTCATCGGTCACCATCAACAAGCAAGCAAGCATTTTTTTACGGTAGATACTAGATTCATGAACTACGCAGTCATACCAAACACCAGCAACGCTATTGTGCACCATTCGGCCTATTTATGAAGAACTACATAATGGATGGAATAGAACAATACAAAATTACAAATAGTCTCCTTCCTTGTTAGTATATAGGGTTCTGTGGTATTATTAATATTGTTCCTGCTGATTTGACGTCTGTCGTTTTGTCTTCCATTTTTTATTGTTTACAAAATGTTTAGGAGTTTAAATCAGGTGTAATTTATTTTTAATTAAAATTGTAGAATACAAGGCCTCCCGATGCAATGGCTATATTTGAAAAGTCAATTCAAACAAAAACTTTAATTGATGATACCGAAAAGCTTGTCTGTAAAATAGAAAATGCCCAAAATATCAATAAACATACAGTAAGTGTATCCTTATAATAAGTAATATGCATATTGTCTCAATAATACTAATGTAAAAGTAAAAACATGACAATGATACATTTTAGGAGTACCTAATGCGTGTCCAAAGAGGTTCCAATAAGGATGATAAATGGACCGTTTCTCGTCGATACAGGGATTTCGCATCGCTTCACGTAAGCCTTCAGCAGGCTAATATAGATCTGCCATTACCACCAAAGAAACTGATTGGAAACATGCAGCCATCTTTTATCGCCGAGAGACAAGTTGCCTTACAGGTAAAAAATTGTTTACTCAGTCAATCTTTTCATTTGTTACATGTTTTTTTTAATTGAGTCATCTGTATTAATATTTTATTGATGGATGGAAAAAGTGGTTTACACTTTTTACAAACATAAAAAGTGTAAATCAAATAAATTATTTATATGTGGTAAAACATATAATTCTGCATCTCATTGAAAAAACAAGGCATTCAGTATCTTACTCTTTTACTAAAAACATGACCTCAGAGTTTGTATCAAAGTTTAAGCTAGTATTTAAGATCAAGTCTCACAAAAATTGTTAAATGTTATGGGATCATTGGATTTACATTGATTTAATAAGTAGTTACAAAAAGCAAACAATTTAACTTTAAATTAAATAAAAATAAAAAGTTTAAGTATTCCACAATGTAAGACATTTAGCTTACTTTTCTAAAATTTAAACTTTTAGAAAAGTTTAACTTTTAGAAAATTTAAATATTTCTAAATCTATTCATTTTTTTATTTGTTAATAAATTAGACTAAGATTTGTTAATAAATGTTATGCTAAATATTTTACAGTATAAATAAAATGTTTAGCACAGAATTTTATGTGTAATAAATAACAACATAGATATTTATCAGCAATAATTACTAATTAATTGGACTTTCAGAAATGTTATGCTCTAATATTGACCAGCTCGCATCAATTGTGATACTAGGTTCTATCTGAATTAGATCTTGTAATGTTACATTTGAGTAAGGCTACAAGCAATTTATTTATAGATTTAGAATAACTGAATTTGTATTAGTACTGCAATAACCTTGACCCAGATGAAACATAATTAAAATATTTCATTTTCAGAATTATATTGAAGAAGTGTTGAAACATCACATATTATCACTATCTTTACAAGTGAGGAGGTTTTTGGATCCTAATCACTATTCATCGGAGATTGCAGGTGATTTTTTTCTGTTTTTCTAATGTATCTATTTTACTTTTCCATTTTTAAAAAGGCCACCAAAAGCATTGTGTTTCGTAAGTGAGTAAGGGATGCCAGAGCCCATTGCCCTAACGCCCTTCCTAATCTCTTATCCTTAATCCTGCTATGGCCGGCAGTGCACTTGCAGCAGCTATGTTACAAGTTGTGTTACAGGCGACGATAACCATCTGCCATAGCTGAGCACAGTTAATCAAGCAGTTAATTTCATTAATTGCTAATCTGTTACTAAAACATTTAACTTCATTATACATTAAAACCTTACAATTCGAAAGATTTAATGGAAGTTAACATTAATCATTAATATGTTAACATGCTATAGAAATTGAGTTTTTTATTGTGTTGCCTTGGTGTTCTATTTATAAAAACTGTTTGTTTAGTTTCTGAAAGTTATGAACCAAAAATAAAATAAGCGTGTATAATTTTCGAGTGTTATCAGTTATTAAAGAACACCCTTACTAGTCATAACTGGCATTGAAGTGACTCAGTTTCTGTTATCAGTGCTACTGACAATGAACTCATAAAAAAAATGACATCCTTTTTGTGACATATATTTGTATTTTATATGTAATTATTACAATTTGTAATTGTGTATTACTGGCTTATGCCCGCGACTTCGTCCGCGTTAAAAAAAAAATAACGTTATTGATGGCGCCACCTATATTACCGCAATAGAATAAGGTGAAGCTGCGACATCTATCGAATTTGGGGAAAACTGCTTAGTGATACACCTGTGCATAGTATGCTCCAATTTGCAAACCCTCGAGAACCTAAGTGTTGGAACAGTTTTGTCACTAGATGTCGCCCCACCAAGAAATTAATGTGTATTAATTGTTCTTAATGATATCATTAAAAAGTTTTTTATTATCTCGTATCTCGGGTTTTATTTTCTGGAACCTTTTTGGGGCTTTGCTGACCACGCCGCGCGTTCCACACTAAGGATAAAACCTTAACGAATTATGCACCTATAGATTCCCCAGGAATCACTCTGTTGATACAGACAGACGCGGCGGGGGACTTTGTTTTATAATATGTAAGAAAGATGTAAAGATAAGACAATTTTCATGTCCTGTTGTAAATTTTAAAATCATATGTTTGCTTGGAGATTTTTTTCACCCTCTTTTTATACAAAACCATTCAAAGTTGTTCTTAACATAATATAAAATGTTGATTCAAAATCTTGTATGCTTGACCATTAATCCGTAAATTAGTATAAGCAAAAGGAAAGCACCTTGAAATAAAAGTTCTGCCTTGATACAATGGGCTGTCCTTGCTTATACCCTTCATGAACATTAATTTTAACAACATTATTTTGTTTTAATTGATATAATCACTTTTATAGAACAAGCCCTCCAAACAGTATCAATCGCTTTAAGAGGAGATGGAAAATACGATCTAAAGGGGCCCCTTGGAGATATCGGATGGAGGATAAGAAAAAAGTATTTTATTGTAAGTTTTTCTCTCTTGTTTTGACCCTTTGTTTTAAATTTTGTAGCACCTGTGTCGTTGCTTGTGTTATAGACGACGATAGCCACCTACTATCAAGTGGACTGGCAGCCTGTCTGTCATATATTTATTATTACATGGCTTCCAACGAGGCAGGCACCGAACAAAAACACACAGCAAAGGACAAAAAAAGACAAGAATAATGTGGCAGATGCCGCCGCAATTAAAGGAGGCACAGCCTACGCCAATAAAGAGTCAAAGTAACATCCCACGAATAAAATTAAGAAAAAAAATTAACAAAAAAAAATATACATAGGAAAATATATCGGAATAAATGTCAAAAATAATCGAGTGTTAATTATCTGAACCACGGACAAGGATGAGTCTTTTAATTTTGGAAAACGCGTCGTTAAAAAGTTCAACATTGTGACTCAGTGAGTTGGCAACAGCCATAATGCGATTTAATGGGGAAAAGCGGCCCAAGGTCATTGTTTATGAGCAATAAAGGTCATTGTTAACATAAAATAAATGTTTTCTTAATAAAAGTATAATTACTAGTTAAAAAGGGTTATCAATTTTTTATATCAATTTGTATACATATGTATAAAGATAAAAATAAACAATAACATGTTGACCCTGCACACACTGAAGATTAATCATGCGTTCCAATGTGGTATTTGAGTTAATGCTTTTTTGCCCTTACATTAAAATATTAAAATATTTCATTACACGTGAACAAATTTCACTCTCATTTTATTCCATTTTGTTATTCTTCTATCACGTAATTTTAAAGATAAAGCAAGCCTTTATTTCTACAGATCATAATTAAATTTCTTTATGCAAAACTCCTGCGCTTTCCTAAACAATGTTACTCCTTCCTTATATCATCCTCCCATATATGCCTTCCTTTTTTTGTTGTTTCTCTCCTTTGGGGTACTAATGGGTAATCTTGTATGACCATCTCCATGTCCATTAAGTTTGTTTTTTCTCTTATATGTCTAATGATCTTACTTTATATCTACTGTTCACTCCTAGGATACTTTGCATTGAATTTTGACATACTTCTAGTTTCTCTATATTCTTGTTAGCTGGTGTATTTCGCGTTGAAAAATAAAAAAAAAATATGAGCAATAATTTATTCAATCTTTTGTCTATTATAGTTTTGTCTGGAGTTTGATTTTTATATTTTTTTCCTCAAAAAAGGACTTCACATTTATAATATTATTATGGATTGGTAAAGGCCATGGTTGGCATTCGTGTGTTAAGAATTTTGTCTTTTTCTTCTAATGATTCTTTCTTGAGTGCGAAGTTAGTGCTTACAATGTATCACGTAATTCTACTAATAATGTTTAGTTGGAATAAATGTTTTATTTATTTCAGGTGACTGATAGAGTTAATAAGACAAACTGTTTGCTGTCATGGCAGAGCTACGGAACTGACAAATGTTTGTCTAATAAGGACATGCAATCCGCCTTTAAGAGTTTACAGAATTTATCAGTAGGTTTCTTTTTATTGTTGTTACTTTCTCACAATCGCATATAGCTCCAATTACAATTAAAGAGGACATTTCAGTCCAAAAAGTCTATTATTACTGAAATCATTACTTCATATTCACGATCTGAAGGTGTACGTATTAAAGAGCAATATTGGCAAACTTAGAACTTTATTTATTAGGGTTTATCATAGAAACTTTGGCCCTTTGCGTTCTAGACTGCTTTTAAAAATTTTTGTCTTTTTTTTTCTTTTAGAAGATCTTGGATGTTCTCATTGCGTGTACTTTTTAACTTACAGCATCCGTGTATAGAACAAATATTATCAACGAATAACTTAGAAACAGGTGCCTACGTAGTAAGAAAGTTATACGAGAACGGAAGCGTTAGGGATATGTTGTACGGAACTGAGTACAGTAAGAATTATTTGTTAAAATATGGCAATCCAAAAATAAGAAAACCCTTTACTTACGGACAATTGGCACACTACGGCGGACAAATATTGCAGACATTAATATTTTTACACGAAAAAGGAATTCCTCATGGTACGTAATTTTTTCTCGGATTCTTTTTTATTTTTTTATTTAAATTATGGTCCACTTGATGGTAGGCGGCTACCGTCGCCTATAACACAAGCAATGCCACAGATTTTAGTGCGCTGCCGACCATAGTAGGATTAATGATGAGAAGGATAAGGGAATAGGAAGGGATAGGACAATGGGCTCTGGCGTTTCTTACTCGCACTCTGAAATACAACAGCACATGTGACATTATTTCACAGTAGTCTTCTGTGAGGGACTGGGTACTGCCGCTACTTATGATTTCCTATAAAATAAGCTAACTTCATTAATATTTCATTTACAGGTCACATACATCCCGGTAATATCGCAATAGAAAACCAAAGAGTCGTTCTATTGGATGTGGAGAACTTCCTAATGGGCGTCTCTTGTGTGTACAGACCCTATCTGGTGCAAGTGAAAAAAGCTACCACCGTAGAAGCTATAGATGTTTACTGTTTTGGCCGAACATTGTACGAAATGGCATTCGCTATGCCACTAGAAGATTATTACTGTGATTTTTTTCCACTGGACACTCCAGACGATTTGGGTGAGAATTATGCCATCATCGACAGTCTATTATATGTCCCTCTGCAGGGGGCACAGGCCTACCCTCTTCAACAAAGGGTTATGGACGTTCCACCACGCTTGCCCAGTGCGGGTTGGTGAACTTCATATGTGTCTTAGAATTTCTTCTATGGCGTATGCAGATTTCCTCGGGATGTTTTCTTTCACCGTTTGAGAGCAGTCAGTAAATGTACTTCAGTATTTAGAAAAAAAACCATTAAGAATCGAACTCGGACCTCATAAGCCGCGTCTTTGCCACTGCGCCACCGACCGACGCTCCGAGAATTATGTATAATTTTGTATTATGTAATTTGACTGATTTTTTAAATTGTAAAGAGTACTGCCGACATGCAGGCTGACTGTTCATTGGTAGGCGGTTGTTGTCGCCTAAGGATATAAGGAACAAGGCTCGCTTAAAGGAGCTCATGTTGTAGCTAAGTGGAACTACCTCTGAAAGGAGATTTTTCCAAAATACAATTTTAGTACAGTGAACATTCCATGCTATTTATGGTGACCTATTATAATATAACAATGTTTATTTTATTTTATTTTTGTTTGAACATGCTACCCTTTGGAATTAAATTAGCTATTGACCTTGGCTATCAAATTAGCCCAATTCTTGGGGAAGTTCAGACTGTTGAATTGCTACTACAATTTAGGGAATTCACAGTCAGAAGGAACACTAGCGTCATTTCACATTGAAACGGGATGCGACGCAGCGCGCACGTTTTAAGATAGCAATACAATATAGAACTTACGTACTACACAAAAAGGTACACAGTTCAGTGAGTGCGCGAAAGTGGTGTCGAACGGTTTCACGCTGCGCCGCGATGCGTCTCGCAATACACATCGTCAAGCGACTTCAGGTCGCGTCCGGTTCGGTGCTCAAACTCAAAGCGAAAACGAAGTAAGAGTGCAGGCGAGTATCGCCAATTGTGCATGCCTATACCAATTAAAATGCAGATGAAGCGGACCACATCTAGTTGTAGGATAATGACTAGTCAAGAAAAGATAGAACAATGGAATCTGACATTACGCATTGAAGAATAAAAATTAAATGGAATAATAATATTTCAGTGTTGGTTCTGCGAATGTGCCTGTCAAGTGCTCAGTGTAAGCATAAGATGCATTCGTTGTCAACTCTCCTGTGTGCGCCTCTGTTTGCGGGAACTGTGTTTAACGGCATAAGCAGAGGCCACCTCAAGTTCCCTATACCGCTCAAAGACGAATTAAGGAAAGCCGTGGAAGACGTCGAGTCACGTCTGAAAGATGATCACAAATCGGTGAGTCATCTGCCAGTCCAATTGTATATTCAGGTCCAAATGTACTGAATGCAACTTTAGAAAAATTAATAGAAGGATCTCTCAGATTGGATGTTAAAAAAACTGAACTACATTTGAACCAAAAAAAATTCAGTTCCAATTTTTTGTATTTCCTTTTATGTTAAGTAGATCAGTAGACTGGCTGACAGTCCACTTGACGGTAACTGGCCACCGTCGCGTATAACACAAGCAACGCCACATCTGCTGCAAGTGCAAGGATTAAGGACGAGAGATTGGGACGGGATAGGGACTCTGGCATCCCTAAGGGCGAGTTTATATTTCGTCAGCCAACCGCGTGACCAAAAATAAGCTTTCTTGCAACTAGTTAAAGTTGATTTATCAAAGAATCTTCCTCGGAATATTTGAACGGGAGAGCACGTCGATCGATCACGTTGACGCCATGTGGTTAGGTGATTGCAAAGAATTTTAATGTTGTTTTTTAGTCAGTAGAGTTTAAATTTACTGAAAATGAACACATGTATAATACGTAGCCACCGCGCGACGGCCCCAATAAATTTTTCGCGTCCGTCTAATTCCGACTTTACTCGTCAAAACACAACAGCACACGTGCTGTTATTTCGCTGTGGTCTGTGCTATACGCAGCGTGCCTTGGCTCTACAAATTCACTTGAGAATTTTAGTTATCATTTTCTTTATTACGTATTATTTCGATACGAGTCTTCTGATGCCGGTTATTTAAAGATCTGAAATTAAAATCACCATAAGATTTTTCGTGTAAGATCGGAAATGTAAAATATATAGACAGTATTTGTTACGGAATTTTCTTCGGGCATCCATACGAGTAATCTAATTAACTGACCTTATATTCGAAGGTCAAATTTTATAAACACTTGCTTCAACATAAGCTTTCAACATTTACTTACTAGATTTTATCTTTACTCGCATAGTAAATTGTATGAATTACAGGTGCGTACAGAGAAAAGGGAAGTACGTATTCAAGAAATACTCAGTTCAGAAGAAGAATTAAAGAAGAACAAACGGAGAGCGGTAAGTGGTAGAAAATCTTTGTGCTTTCATTCATATAAATTATTAACTCTTAATAGCCTCAATTTGGGATTCAATTAACAGCAAATCTACCTGCTGTATCAGATCCTAGTTCGAGACAAACATTTGTATGAGTGAATATATCTGTTTGTCTCGATCTGAATGTATTCTATGAATTCTATCATTCTATGTATATATTTGTTGCCATTTCTCTTAATTGTTGTGCATTACGGCATAGTATCTGTATTAACATGATAACATGTTCTGTCATCTGATTTTTATATATTCTTCAAGTAAATAAGCAATTAGTTATCCTGTTAAGGGCTTCCTTACATAGTATAAATTATGTCTGTCTGTATGTTCTCTAACTCCTAAACCACGCAACGGATTTTGATGTGGTTTTCACTAATGGAAAGAGCGTTAAATGAGGAAGGTTAATATGAATATGAATTGTGATTTCCTATCAACTGCTTATTGATCAAACTTCGTAATGGAATTTAAAAAATGTTAAATTTAAAATAGAAAATAATAAAAATAATTAAATTAAAAATTCTATGTAATTAAAAAAAGTTTTACGGAATATGAAGAAACTTATATTGGACGATTAGGGATTAAATGGACGAAATAAGAAATTAACAAGTTAGGTAGCGGACAACTTTGGAAACGGACATATGTTAGGAAGAGGTCAAAGTCGACCGGAGCTAACCTATGTGGCTAAGAATGCTTGTGAAGTTCTGTCAATTCACGGCGGAGTAAAGGCCGATACGGCTACAGAGTTCTATTCTCAGTATAGTAGTGGAGTTGCCAATTAAAGTAACAAATCGTTACTTTAATTGGCAACAATACAAAGGTATTTTTCTGTGGACAAAAGCTGAATTGATCTGAATAAATGTTGTTACTCCCTAAAACGGTATAATGATTGGGGTATGTTTGTATAGAAAAAGCGTTCGAGTATTTGGAAGTCAACGTCGTCGCTGGCGGACACGGTGCGCTCGCAAAGCCCCAGCACTGCCTCCTCACCGACACCATCCACTCCTACTACGCACTGTATGTATACCCAGTCATATATTATAAATGTGATAGTTTGTCAGGATGTACAACAGATTTTAAGAAACTTCACAAAAATTACAAAATTCACTTCATATATCAGTACAAATGTCCGGGTCTAGGACAATTCACCGCCGCCGATTCATCGCTGGCATTTCGTCACTGGCCGTTTCATCGCCGTTTAGTTAAAATATCAGCATCACTTAAAAAATAAATGTCACACATGTTTCCAATACAATAAGTCTTGAAACATATTTTGTTATGGACAGTCTATTTGCGAAAACCAGTATTCCGGATGTATTCGCTCCGCTCACATTTAATTTCATAAAGCTTCCAGAACCCAACCTAAATTTGTTTTCAATACAAAATAAGTCTTGTAACACATTTTGTAAAGATAGTCTTTTTGCCAAAACCGGTAGGTATTCCGTTTATTCTGAAATCACATTAATTAAAATTGATGTGATTTCAAATTAACTATATATAATTTGCTAAAATAAAACTAAAATATACATCACATTTTATGAAAATTTACGTCTTCTCTAATGATAAACATCTGGTAGTAATTCTTGTGCTTTCTACAATACTGCGCATAATAAACAATAGACCACAACGAACGGCGGTGAATTGGCGGCGATGAATCGTCCCATCCCGTATATGTCCGTAAAAAGATGGATTTTTGCTTAATTAATTAAATTAAGAATTTTTAAAATACTTTAATTCTGTTAAGATATTGAAAAATATTTAATTAATTGTAAGTTTGTTAAGAATTAACTAAAAAGGGTATTTCTTAACAATTTGTTCTAATGTTAAGGTCGTCAGACAGGCTGACGGTCCAATTGATGATAGGTGGCTATCGTCGCCTATAACACAAACAACGCCACATGTGCTGCAAGTGCGATGCCGACAAGGGATTAAGGAGGGACAGGAAAATGGGCTTTAGCGCATTCCTTACTTAATCACTGAAACATAAAAGCACACGTGCTATTATTTCGCGGTGGTCTTCTGTAAGGAAGTGGTTACTGCCGCCAGACGGAAAGTTCAAATTACTCCGAAACGCAATGTACACTGCCACTACTTGCCAGATTCAGACCAGCCAGAAAATCGAACCCGAAACCCCTGTGACATAGCGTTAAAATGTACGCTTTAACATAAATAAATTCTGTATATGCATATAAATGTTGGAAAATGTTATTGGTATTATCTTGTGGTATATTTTGACTCGGATTGATTGTTAATATTCGCAATGATAAGTTGAATATTGTGTATTTTGTAGTCGGGGACAGAAGTGTTACAAGTCCGATGAGCCCCACTACTCCGACGACACCAAATCCCATCGGAAACGGAAACGGAAGCGACGCTCGCGCAGCTCTTCTCGGCGCCATTTGCAATTTCGACAGATCGCGGCTCGCGCGTGTCAATTCACCACAGTGAACTTCACATTATTTCATCACTATCATAATCAGCATGTGTCTACTGTTGGATATAGGCCTGCGCCAAGGCTCGCCTCCACGCAAGTTCCCTGCGCTTGGTGTCCAGTCACTGCCATCCCTTTCAGGTCGTCTGTTCACCTGATCTCAGGGTGTCCTATACTGTGCGTTTTCCTATTCACGTTATTAAAGCAGTAATTACATTTGTTCAGCTCATTTCAGCGTTTGTCCATAGAAAAAACCAGTTTTGTATGGAGATGCGTACGCGTCCGTTAGCAGAGTTGATCCAACATTAAAGGCAAACGTTGTGAAGTAACCTACATGCCTTCAACAATACCATTGCAGTTCTGCCAATCCACTGTGGAGTAAAAGTCTATACGTCTTCAGAAGTCCTCATTATTGGCAAATCAGCTAACTCCATTTAAATAAAAAATTCAGGACACACTTAAAACGTGGAAATACGCGTTTCCATACAAAACTGGATTTTTCTATGGACAATACCTGAAAATCCCTAAATTTAAAAGGAATTGCATTGCAATTTACGGACTAAATTAAAATTATAAAAATTGTTATTGAATTGACGTTAACATTTGTTCGAGACATGGACAAAAGAAAAGTTTTTTTTTTTACGTCAATAAATGCAGTGATTGAATATTGACTGTCAGGTCAGGTTTTACAGTGAATTTAGAGCAAGAATAGGACTTGGCGGGCTCCATATTGTGACGTATTTACTCATTGAAGTACGGTCGGCAAGAAAAAAAGAACATTTATATTTATTTTTATTAAACCAGACAAACGCTCACAAAATAAGTTGAATATTATAAAAAAAAATTCCATACCAAATCAGACTGAAATTAAAGTCAGTGACGTCACAACATGGTGTCAGTCCGATTCTATTCTTATTTTGATCGCATAGTAATGTTTTCGTTTCGACGATTGACTAAAAGCAATGTAACCTATTGCAGACTTTTTGAGATTACTTATTATTCGCGGAACGACCAAAATGTTAGTAGGTATAAGAGAGATTTATTTTGTAACATAAGTTTATACTGTGTAAGTTATATTGGTTAAAATAGTAGGAAAAGTTTAATAATTTTGACAGTTGCAAAATAATATTGTAATTTATTCTTGATTATTAATTACAATTTTGTTATTCCATATACAGTTGTAATTGAAAAAGTCATGTTTCACTATACGTAATTTCATTACTCATGTCATTTTAATAAATGATCCGAAACGGTCGGTGAATCTTTGCTTAGTTTTATTTGTTACTAGCGTATCTTATCTATCTTAGATCGTCCGCGTCTTTTTATAAAATATTATTCATGGAAAACGGCCATTTTGTATGATGGGGGGAAGGTGAGTAGCCTATGTTACTTGCTGATATTTAGCTTTCTATAGGTGAAATAATTTTTAAAATCGGTCCAGTAGTTTTTGAGTTTATTCATTACAAACATACATAAAAATCTTTTCACTTTATAATAATAGTACCTATAGATTAACTGAACAGGCTACCGATATCTATATATGATGTGGCTAATCGTGCACTTGATGGTAGGTGGCTACCGTCGCCTATAAGACAAGCTACGGCACAGGAGCTGTAAGTGCACTGGCGACCATCATAGTAGGATTCAGGATATGGATTGGAAAAAGCTTTGGCATCCTTTACCCAATCACTGAAACAACAGCACGCATGCTGTTATTTTGCGGTGGTCTTCTGTAAGGAACTGGTTATTGCCGCCAGATGTATTGCCCAAATGACTGAAACGCGGTGTGCCTATCGGGGAACAATTAAACTTATTAAGATTTTTTTTAAAATGTTAAAGACGGTTGTGCTCTTGGCCAGCATCTAACCGAGAGCCAGTGTAGGAAAGATGAGGCCGACGATGTAGCGAGCTCACCCAGAAGATGCCTACTCACTCGAACCTTGAAAAGATTTAAGTTGTATGAGCTCGGAAATACGGACGCCGACAGGGAAGTTCCATACTTAACAGCTTCGATGACAAATGACATTGAGAAATAAAGAGACACCTGGACTTAGCTAATGATAGCTTAATAAATACTTATTCCTTATTGAGTGTGGCTACTATGAACCCAGTATGTTAACGATGCACGAGTACTTCAAATATAATTCAAAACCAGGGGAGATACGACTCCGAACCGCCCGAAACGAGTGTATTCAGTTCTTTCTCAAAAAGGCTAAATAAAACTATCTCATCTTTGGCTATTTCTGTTTGCCTATTCGTAATCTTGCCTACTCTCTTAAATATCTTACAGAATGTTAGGTACCTGGTCTAAAAGCTTTTATAAGTATTTTCGTGAATTCTTTCTTTATACTAATATTTTAAATAAATAAAGTTTGGATGTAGGTTGGTAATCTCTAAAACTACTCATCCGAATTCAAATAATCTTTTTCCAATTTTTAGAATGGACTTGGAGGTAATTTAGAATGGGCTACTATAATCTATCTCGCACAAAAGCTAGTACGCCAATAAGAATTTAAATTTGAAAATTTAGTGGTACATAAACATAAAGCGTACTGCACCATTTACGTCGCAAACTCACGGACAGATTCGAAAATGAAAACAAAGTGTATGATAACTATCTTTAAAGTAATGTGGCAAGGCTAAATGGCTAAAGACTAATACAACATCTTTGGCTAAAGGAGCCTGCAGCTGCCATCTTGGAAGCGGGAAAGTTGACAGTTTCAAATCATTCTGTTAATTACACCTTGAAATATTGCAGTTTAAAGTGAAAACTGACTTAGCGAGTCTGAATATATATATTTATTTATTATTTACACACAGTTCCATAGTAAAACTTATTCCTTATGACCTACGCTATCTACTTACTAGTTATAAAAATAATTACGATTTTTTTTACAGAAATTTGACACACGAATTCTTATTGCGTATGAGCGTAATTTGAAAAAGTTTGTACGCAGTTTTAATTTTTTCAAAAATCTAAACCCTAAGAACAAATTTTCGTATCTCTTACGATTTGGGATTTGGCCTCGCTGACCCGAGGGATTGGATTTATCATATTTGAGAGACGCCGTCGATACTATTCTATCAAACTATAGGTACCTACGAAAAAGCAAAAAATGTCAAAATTAGGCTTCTACCTAGTTGTTACCAATGAAAATTAGGACTTGACGGACCTGTTTTGGAAAATTTAAAGAAAAAAATTGTACTTGACTGACTAGTTTCAGGATCTGCTAATTTTAAATTGAATTTTTATATTGCTGTTCTTAGAAGTGACATTGGCAAAATCATCGAAGATCTGATGGGGCCATAACCAAAATAAGCAGAATGAAAATTAACTTAATTAGTATTTATTGCTTTTCATGGCTTAATTTTAATGTTATTGTTTTGATTTTATTACAAATTCCTTTTTGTTTATCTCGGGCACAGTAATTGCAACAAAATGTTCCCAATTTTTTCACTGGTAGTAAAATTCAAAATGTTGGCAGAAATTCTGGGTAGTTTAAGGATAGTAGGATTTTCTAATGAAAAACTAAAAGACTTAATAATGTGTAATTATATTTTTTAAAAACTTAGTCTATTACATAATTATGTTACACACATAAACATTAAACTGAAATGAACCTTATTAAAAATACAAAATCAAATTCTGTTAATTATATACTAAGATAACTGAAAAATATTCTTAACTAAAAAATAATGTCCCCTTCTAGAAGTGAATTTTAAATTTCAGTTTAACATAGCAATTTCCACAACTTTATGTGAGTAACGACAATCCCTCGGCTAAATAAAGCTTTCCAAGGCGGTAAAGCCTTACAAGCAATAATTATATACCACATGTAATTATACATCTAATTATATTTTAAAAATATATAAAAAAAGTCCAGAATTTCGGAACAATGAGAAGACTATACAATACTGTGTACACGGACATGTGTCATATGTACGGTTAATTCAACTATATAATGACCTTTTATAACCTAATATGATTATTCCAAAATAAATCGAGAATGTATTTGCAACTTGTGCAAACCATTACTATAAGAATTGAAATTAATAAGGAGATTTCTTCTCAGTGCTTCTTTTCAAAAATAAAAATAAATTTCCGTAATACTAGTTATTTACATCAAAATTATGACCTTCGATACGTACACGCTACAAATTCCGAAAAGAGAGTCACAGCTATAAAAACTATATTATAATAATGAGATTTATGTTGAATATATTGAGATTTATGCAAAAACGGCTTGTTTATTACACCAACCAATATTTTTTCTCAACTGTCTTCTCAAACTTTATTACAAATGTACATTAAAATTGTAAATCTGCTTGTGACGCCAACGCGTTTTCATACCGAACAATCACGGGAACAATTAAAACACACATCAATGTCGTAGAAAAAAATGTGGAGATATTTTTAATTTAAAGACACTTAAATGTACGATAAATGTTTCTTTTTAAGGCGATAAAATGAAATACATTTATAACGTAACGTAATGAAACGACTTTTTATCACAATAGTTTACACTTAGAATTAAATATGACTGTACTTATATATCCTGAAATAGGAAAGCATAAAACAAGGGAATTATATAGACGAGAGTGACACAATAATATATTAACATAAGAAGCTTAATTACTTATTTTCTAAAAAAAAATCTTCCAATACAACTTCGACACCGTGAACCTATGGCTTATAAAAAATCAGTCTAAACTAAACAAACCTTATGCAATCTAACAGCATTTTTTTCTTCAACTGCTAGTTTTATCAAAAAAATCGGTTAGTGTACAGTTAGATACATGAAAAAATTTAATAAAATTCGAGTCACACTGACATTTCGTTAGCAGCCAAAACATAAAGCAATCGAAGAAAACAAGAAACACTAATTAAAATCCGTGCACCATTCTATAGAACATAATATGACGTGTGATACAATCAAATCACACATTTGAAACGCGCTTATTCCAATTCTATTATATCGTCCAAGTCACTCAAATCGTCAATATCGAAATCCTTAAGGGTCATTTCACCTGAAAAATAAAAAAAAAATTTAGGGATAACTATTAAAAAAAGGTTTTTGCAATGTGAGGAAATAGTACAGATCGTTCTGTAACATTGACATTTTCTGAGCACATTGCTTGCTTAAAAATTTATTTCGAAATGTTACGTTATATTTATAAATTTGGTGCCATGTCTGGTGGCAGTAACGAACCCTTACAGAAGACCACAGTGAAATAACAGCATCTGTGCTGTGCGTTCCTGGGAGCAAGTAAGGTTTGCCAGAGTCCATTTTCCTATCCCTTCCAAATCCCCTATCGTTAATCCTACCATGGTCGGCAGCGCAATTGCAGCATCTGTGACTGTCAGCCTGTCTGACGACCTTAACATAAAAAACATTTATCATTTTTTTATGAAATACTTTTCAGTCCTTATTATCAAGGGATAAAGAAAAGATCCAAATTTATTATAGCAATACAAAACAATCCAGTTAACTTCCGAGCACATAAAGCAAAGGAAACTGTAAGCTTAAGAGTAGTTTAATACTCTTATTGTGGAAAAAGCGCTGCTGTTTTTATGTTAGGGTGGCAGGCAAGCTGACGGTCCACCTGACGCTAAATAGCTACAAGCAACACCTGGAGATGCAAGTGCACAGTTATTCATGATAGTATAAATAGGGGTTGCACGAGGTAGGAATAAGGAACTACCGCGTCAAAACACAACAGTACATGTGCTGTTATTTCATAGTGGTCTTCCTGTCGCTGTAGTGAAGACACATTAACAGCCGCACTCAGAGTCCGTTAAAATGACTGTTTTAACGAATACTTAACGACTCTTTAGTTAAGGTTTAAAAATGTTTACTCTCAGAGACAGTTAATGCTTCATTAGTGGTCCTTAATAACAATTAACTTTAATGACAGCTCAACTATTACTTAATCTTCTTAAATAGAGAATTTGACATTTCGAAAGTGAGGTCGAATCTTATTTTATTAATATAATCTAATATTCGTGGAGTTGTTACATATGTAGCTAAAATTATCTCAAAAAACAATTCAAATTTAAAAACTAAAATTATATCTTGACAAGATGATAAAATAATATATACTTTACGAAAACAAAGTAAGTATTTTAGTTCTATGAAAAATTGTCAATTAAAATTGACAATGATGTGAAATATTTAAAAAATCTTGACTTTTTAATTTATTTAATTATAATTACGTCTATTATTGTTAATTTTAAGTGATAATAATAAGAAAAAGGCATGTTTAACTGATTTTTATAAAAAAACTCTTAAGACTATTTTAAATATTGATATAAGATGACACTTAAGAGCCGGCAAGGCAAAGTATTTAAATTTTTTCATAATAATTTATTCAATGTAAATTTTTTACAAAACGTCAAATATTTCTAATTTTGTATAATTATAAACTACCACCGGTTCGGAATGCTGCTTCTAGGGGGAAGAACTCAGCAAGAAACCCCCTAGTTGACCCATAGTATTTTGTACCTTAAGAGCTTTTAATATTATTCAAATTACATTGTATTTGAACACAGTCTAACCAATACTTACGTCATACAGTCAGGCAACGCTCAATGTTCGAGCTTGCAAACTGAAGCGAGTTCGCCGAACGTTGCTCTACGCAAGTAAATTCGTTGCCTGACTGTAAGTATGGTTAGACTATGGTATTATGCTACAGCGGAATAAGGCAGCACACTGATTTTTGCCGTAGTATATACTTTGCCTCCTCCAATTTACGTTGGCCTTAAGGCCCGGACTCCACCAAAGCGGACTAGAGGAGCGGGGCGGAGATGTGTTAGAAACAATAAATAGGAATTCATCTCCGCTCCGCTCATCTTCGCTGTGGAGAGATGTGTCACATTTGTATGGTAAACTATGATTCGCAAGCCGGTAACAGCGCGCAGCGGAGACGTCCGTACGCATCTCCGCTTTAGTGGAGTCCGGCCCATTAGACAGTACAACTGACTTTTCTTCGGAAATCAACCATTTTATCAGTCTCATTTTAAAAACTTAAGGTTGTTTCCATCTAGTTACAATCCAGATTTTCTCAAGCGTGCCATAAACGCAGTCGGCAACGCACCTGTACTGGTACAGGGATGGTATGGTTACCGTCGTCTATGGACACAACACAACAATCTACCATCAAGTGGACCGTCAGCCTGTCTGCCTCCCTTAATAACAGAAAAAACTTACTGTCAGCCTTCTTTTTCTTGGTATCTTTGGTGGTTCGAATTTGTGGCGCTGGTCTTTTAAGGGCCTCCGTTTTAACTATGTTGCGAATAGAATTCGAACTGGATTTTGTTAGGTTGATAGTTTGTTTTATCGGGCTGAAACAGTAAAATTATAATGTTACCTTCTCTGTTAATGCAGTATAAGAGAGTAACTAACTTATTCAGCTCCATTCGCGTTCACTGGACGACTTATACAAAATATAATTGATTATTTTTAGCTAAATATAATCAATTATATTTAGCTTCCCTAAACAATAAATACTAACTTACGAAAAAGTTCGTTTATAAATTCTCACTATGTATTTGATTAATTTATATTTTTTTTAAATAACGATTTCATGGTTTTGCACTACCACACTTTATGACGATTTAAGAAAAATTTATATGAAAATAGTATCATAACACGGACAATTAATTGCTATAATTTACCTGTCCTTTGAAATTGTAGTCTTGTTGACGATTTTACCGCAGCCTCCGATAACAATAGTCTTCGATGTGCCGACTACGGTCGGACTTTTCTTTGGGCCCGACACTTTTAAATCTGAAACACTTTTATTCGTGTTGCTACTCGCACTCGTTGAAGGGAAGTCTGTCAAGTCAACTGTGTCTATAATGCGTCCAACAGGAACACCGTTCTTTTTTAATATAGCCTCGGAGTTCGACGAAGCTTTCGAAGGCGTAGGCTTTGCTGAATATGTGTTCATCTTAACTTTACTCCTTAGCACCTCCAACTTTTGTTTGGCCTTTGCGAAAACAGTTTTTTTCTCCTTCTCCTTATTCTGAGTCGTCCGCGTTTGAGAATTTGTGACTGTTTTCGTTGAAGCGGCAACTGCGACTTTAGTATTTGTTTTTTCGGTGGTAGCATTCGATTTTGGCTTTACGTGGGGCGTTTCGTATGCGTCGGCTTGTATGTGAACAACATCCTTCAATATATCGAGAGGATCTGAGCTCGCAGTTTGCGTTTTCAGAGTAGTTTCTTCATTTTTCGCCAAGGCTACCTTCGACGACGAAGACGCTTTCTTCTTATCGTTGGTCTCGGTGTGTTTCGCGACCGGTGCTATTTGTTTCTTCGGCGCAACGGAAGAGTTGTTCTCATTGGTTGCGTCATTGTCTTGGCTCTTCAAAACTTCCAACTCCCCACTCGCAGTTACGCGAAAGATGTCACCCGGTTTGCATTTGAAGTTTACTTTGGATTTATCACTAGTCGATTTTGTTTTTTTTATAACTTCTTTGGCTGGTGTCGGCTGCGATTGGGCAGTACTGGTTGGGGTTGGTGTTAAGATTGGTCGAGATTGTGTCCCGTGAAATACTGCCGATGTCGGTAAAGCTGTCGACGTAATGACGCCGCCCGTGTCCTGTGTTACAGTTATAAGCGGATTCTCCGTCGAAGACGCATTGAGGTTCTGACGTGTTATCGGTTGATTAATAATGTCCAAAGGCGGCGGAAACGGGGGAATGCAAGGCGTTGGGTTATTCATTATGTTCCTAAGTATCGTCGACGCTTGTTCGGACGAGGTCGCCGATTTTAAAGATTCTATCTGCGACCTCGATACCAAAACGAATTTTTTGGTTCCGGATATATTCGACATAGGATTCACAATGTGCTGAGCTGGCAAACCAGAAACATTGTATAAAGATGGCATAAGTATCTGTTGAGTTGTCGGGTTGGGCGCCAATGAAGACGAATCAATAACGGTTGTAGGAAGTGACGTATTAATGGTAGGCGAACAAAGTGATGAGGCAATAGTAGGATGCGTCTGTAGTGACGAAGTCGAAGATTTAGGTAGGATTGTAGGAACAATGGTCTCCTCATCGTCGCTATCTAGGCTAATTGTGGATCCCACAACTGGCAAAGCTGCCGAAGATTTGGTTATATGACCGGTAGGGACGACCCTACCGGAAGGGTCATGTCCCAACATGACCATTTCCGGTTGGTTCGCTAAAGCGTCTGACACGACCGTACTCTCTGCAGAAGAATTCCCCATTTTTGATTTCCCTCCAGTTTTCTTAAGTGGTCTAGGCGCTATTAGAATCGCCCGTCTAGTCTCGAAATGTGGTGGCTTAGGTGCTATAGGTACGTAATTCATTTCCTCCACAGAGCCCTTGACATTTCCACCCTTCGACACAATTGTGTTAACAACAAGCGGCTTTGAATTCTTTCTGATGAAGGAAGGTGGCGAGGGATTCGAATCCACGATACAAAAGTCATCGTCGGGCAGAATGCACTCCCCGCTGGGATCCGGCAAATGATCGAACGCCTTTGTCATTATGTTTCCGGCACCTTTGAACCTGGAAAAACAAATTTGGCAATGAGAAAACGCACATTAAAAAGAAATTAAGCTACAGTAACAGCAAGAAGGAAGCTTTTGGCACAAGATGGGGCTGCCCCATTTATGAAAGCAAAACGTAGTAGTGTGCCCTGCCACTACTAAAACACCCAGACCAGAGCCAGTTTTCTATCGTTAATCATAACTTAACACAGATATTTTCAAAATAATTTCACAGATAATTTTCTTTTATCACGTACTGCATAATGGTTTGTTGTTTTATGAGTTTTTGTTTTTTTTATTCCTTTATTATTGGTTTATTTTTTTAATTTTAATTTTTTTTGTTGTTTTCGTCTTAGTGCATGCCAAGTTAGCCTATAAGTGGAGTATACGATATTGTAAATTAATTTTTGAATGTGTTTATGTATAAGGATGATTGTATACTGCGTTGGCTTCCTAATAAAATAAATAAATAAATAAATAAGTTGAAGCTCTACAATTTTTCTGATGATCAGTTAAAGACAGTATTATATTAAACAATTTATAGCGTTGTAAGTTTAATTATTATTTCTAAAGAGCATAATTCTAAAATCGAAATAGTCAGTCCATCCGTTTCTCGGCTTACTTCTTCTAACCCACGAATCTGATTTTACGGTATTTATTAATGAAAAGAGCAATAAATGATTAAGGTTTCGGTAATTATATAAAACTGTATCCGTGCGAAGCAGGGGCGGATCGCTAGTAACACTTAAAATAATACATTAACGATATTATTTTAAGTGTAAATTCAGGATTAATTATTTAAAGAAATACTTATTCTGTTTTACTTTCCGCAAATGATGCCTGCAATTAAGATCGAAAGGTATATTCGAGTATTGCGCAGCTGTATAGTATACTTTCAATAGACGCCCCACCGAGTGTACTACGACGCCCATACTTTTTTATGTTAAAGTCGTCAGACTGATGGCCACTTGATCGTAGATGGCTAACGTCGCAAATAACACAAGCAACGCCACAGGTGCTAAAGTGTGCTGCTGACCATGGTAGGTTTACGGATAAGGGATTAGAAATGGATAGGAAATTGGGTTCTGGCATCCCTTACTCACTCACTAAAACACAAAAACGCACATCTTCTGTAAGGTGGTGGTTATTGCCACGAGACGGGCTGTTCAAATGACTCAAATGACGCAGTGTGCCCTGCCACTACTAACACTTGACATTGCTAAGAGAAGTACTTACATGCTGACCGGCACGACCTTCGCCGCTTCCTCGGTAGAGTAACCACTGTTATTTGAATTCTTTCTCCCGGTCTCGGGACATGAACTTCCCATTTTGACTTTCGGAGCTAGAACTGTTTTCGTCGGTTCGGCAGTGGGTGTCATCCTCGCCTTTTTACTTTTCGGTCCTGGTTTGTACGCTCCCACTGGAACTGGAGGATCCATGGGGGTAGTAGCTTTTTTTGGTGTTGTTTTGTCTCCGGTGTGTATTTTCTTCATAACGTCTTTACCTAAAACCTGAAAATAAACGAATCAATTAAAATACGACTAGTGCTATTAAAATTCCACGTATGATGATCAATTTACTTTAACCAAACAACTTTCAATGTTATTTATTATATTTCAGCAAGATCTGCATAACTTGATAAATTAACATTTGACTAAGTGTATATTCTAAAATCAATAAATCCATATAATAAGAAGGTAAAGGAGCCGTGTCTGTACATCAAATATTTTTTCAATAAAAAAAATAGACGTTAATTATGTTACCCGGGGTGAAAAATAATATTTTTTCTCCGTTTGTCTGTGTGTCTGTGCACACTAATCTCAAAAAAGCTTAACCCATTTGAATGCGTTTTTCACTGATGTAGCAAGCTTTAGTATTTGTTTCATTCCAACCAGTTTACAAACAAAAAAATTACCACGCGTACGAAGTCGCGGGCACAGCTAGTTATTAACATTTTTGACATACTTTTGAAGATTAAAGTTAGAGTTATAAAAATGGTTTCTGCACGAAGAGCGGTAGAAACCTGGGGGCACGGTTAATAGAACTTTAAAGTGTTTAAGTTAAACTTTGCTCTTGGTCAGAAGAGAAATCTCCAGATCTTCCCACTTATATACATTTTTTATTTCAATATTTTTAAATAGTAACTAATCCCTTACCTTAACTGCAATATCATAGATGGGACCACTTGAAATATGATTGCCTGTTCTTTCGAATTCCGCTCTGACTTTGTCGGTGCTGTATTTGGCAGCTAGAATAGCAGCATCTTCGTCCAACATCGGGTTCCCCGATAAATAAGTGTGAGCAACTATTTTTATGAAGTTCTCATTGGTCAATAGGGATGGATGCAAGTATACATCTCGGTCGTCCTGCGCGTCCTTGGAGACTTCGTCTTTTATAACAGTAGAACTTGGTTGTTCCTCATCGTCACTCAACAGTATACTATAATCTGTATTATTAAACAAGCTTGCGACGGCCCTGTTCACTTCATCTGTATCCTCTTGACTTCTCTCAACGACTGGAGTTCTGGATGTTTCACCACGATTCGGTGTCCACTCTTCGTCGCTCGAGTCGATTATGCTAATGACTGTAGGATCTTGATAACTCATCAACTTTTCTGCTGATAAAGCAGCTTTCCTCTTCTTAGATGGACTTTTCTGCTGTGGAAACACCGTATCCAATCTAGAATTGATTTCTGAATCGATAACTCTTTCGAAATCTACCTGATCGTCGTTTTCGAGCATAACATTAGCGATACTTCTGGTCAGTTCATTGCAGTTGCTAAGAACGTCCAATTGATTCGACGTTACGATATGTCTAATTTTCTTTATCAAATTCGCTAACTCATTTGGCGGTTTCGTATGAAAATCATACTTAATCAAGAGATTTGTAATCTTTTTAATTTTGGTTTCATCCAAATCATCATTGCTCGGTCTTGCTCGAATTTTGTTTGATGGCATTTGTTTGGGGATTTCCGGTAATCGCTCTAAGGGTATTATACATTGCTTGAAAGCTATAAATTTATTTGGCTCTGAAGGCGGTTCAGGAGTATCCTCCTGTTTATTGGCCGATATCGATGTATGTATGGTTGGGATTGACGTTTGTACTGTACTAGGTTGAGAAATCACCACGGATGATTTCGCATAGTCGTGTCCATGCGGGCGAGCCATCGGCGGATAATTAATGGCCAGCTGATTTTGATAATCTGTAATATTAAAATGACATTGGCACTTCAGTATTATTTAATTGGAACAAAAAAAAAGAAACCTAAAATGCTATATAATTCTTTGTGCATCATGTATTTGACGAACCCGTTGATGGAGTGGTTAAAACGCTTGTTTTAACGATCCGTCTCAGGGGTCCCGGGTTCGATATCCAGCAGGGCCAACTATCGAAATGAAATTTTCATAGTTGGTCTGGATTTAGCAAGTAGTGGCAGGGCACATTGCGTTTCGGAATGATTGGCATCTGTTTCGGTGGGTGATGAGTGAGTGAGGGATGCTAGAGGCCATTTCCCTGGCCCTTATCCGTAAACCTACTATAGTTAGCAACGCACTTTTAGCACCAGTGGCCTTGCTTGTGTTATTTGCGACGTCAGCCACCTATGATAAGGCCGACAGTCTTATGACCTTAACATAAAAAAACAGTATGGGTGTCTCACTAAACTCGGTGGAGCTGCCCAATACTCGAGTATAAATTCCAATCCGAATTGCAGACATCAGTTGCGGAAAGTATATCTTGCTAACACGCCATACAAATTAGCTGAAAAACATACTGCGTTAATACCACTGCGCAAAAGCAAAGTATGTTTTCCAGGCGCGTGTTTTGCCCGCGCAATTTGAAACTATACTCAATTAGTGACATAGCCTGTCATTTTGGTAGATAGGTATAATTTTCTTTTACGCGGGAGCATAGACACGTGCCGTTGTTTTGATTAACAGTGTTTTATAAAACATGTGAAAAATAATTGGACTTTGACGTATTTTTTCTTAATATTTCTGTTAATAAAATAAGGCAAAATATTTATTTTAATTAATTATTGTTAAATTTAATTAACAAAATCATTTAAAACAGAAAAAATATTCAGTTACTTACATATGTATTGTTATTTATGCATAAGTTATAATAATTATGACAAATTTCTTAACAAAAGATTATTGATCTTTAAAATGTTTTGTGCAATCAAAGACAGAGCCTTTGTCTGTTTGTCCTCGATAAGAGGTCAGTTTTTCAAGTCACGATAGTAAATAAGCTAGTATTTATGGAGTAATACAACAACTAAGAGATAAATTAAAATTTATACAAGTGACACTATTATATAAAAGCATGTTTACAATATCTCATTCAAATGTTCAAAATTCTAATTGTAAAATGACTATTTTACAATTAGAAACAAACAATCTTGCCACACGGGTTGTCAAGGAACGTATATAATATATATATATTATATATATTATAGCGCATACTTCGACGCTTGCAAGCAATTTAATTTGACTGGGTTATAAAGAATCGAATGTAAACATTTGGTCCGCAATTTTGACGAGTCAAGTCATGTCTCATACGTCATTCGAGTTTAAAATGCGCATGGGGTTTCTCGTTATTTTTGGGGATTAGGTTAAATATTGGATTTTATTACTAATTTTCGTTTTTATTTCATTTTGTTTTTATTAGTTAGAAATCATCGTCGTTTTGGTTAATTGTTGTGTTACATTAATTTAATTCAATCCAAATATTGTGAACTCCTGAATATTTATTAAATAATTTACAGCTTCTCGTGACGACGACTATAATTCTATTGATTTGATTAATGGGCCTAGTATAATATTATAGTTTATTACCAGATGAGGTGGAAACTATACTCTAGTATCGCGCATAAATCGAACACGCTTTCAAGGCATAGTATATTTGATTTTAGCTCTTGAAAGTATACTGCGCTAGTAAAGTATGGGTGCGCTACTAGCACAGTATACTTTCAAGAAACGCCTTGGTGGGAATGAAGTTCACGCGATCAGTTCAACGCGGGGAAGCGATCACCCATTCCGTGTAACGAACACATTTTTTGTGTCAAGCCCCAGCCCCGCAACTTGCGAGAAGGAAACTTCATTCCTAAAATGTAATAATGCCTTTGTTTATATGCTTAAATGTCTAATTGAAAAAAAAAAAAATTTCGCTTGATGCATTTATTTGGCAAAGTACGAACGTGTGTGCGCTTGCTCCTGCTGAAACTGCATCCAGGCGGCGGCGCGCTCGTCCTCTGGCAGGTCGCGCTCGTGCGAACCGCGCAGCAGAGAGTCGTGCTCGTGCACGGCGTGCAACGCGCGCAAGCGGGCCACGCGCAACAGCGCTACGTCCTGCACGCCCACCGCCACACCTCCCGCCACGCCCAAGCCGGTCTCGTCGTATCTATCGCAAATTAATACTTTCACTAAAATTTCACCTTTTTTAGATAGTGGATACCAGAGATCATAAGAATTTATTCATAACTATGGGTTCCGTAATAAAGTTCAACGTCGCTTAGCGAGCTATGGAGAGGATTATGCTCGGGGTTACACTGCGAGATCGAATCAGGAGTGAGGAGATTCGTAGACGAACGAAAGTTACCGAAATAACCCGGCGGCTCAGTAAGTTGGAGCCGACGGCCGCTGGAGCCGGAAGGGTCTCCAGTGGAGGCCTCGGACCGGCAAGCACAGCGTAAGACATCCATCCACAAGGTGGACACACGATCTGATAAGAGCCGCAGGTCGACGGTAGATCCAGACTGATTCTGACTGGTCCTTTTGGATAACTTGGGGGAGGCCTACGGCCAGCAGTGGATGTTCTACGGCTGAGATGATAATAATGATGAAATTATTAATATCTATATAATAAAATCGTAAACGAGCTGTGTCTGTACATCAAATATTTTTTCAAACAAACACTTGTACTTATGTTACCGAGGTGAAAAAAAAAATTGTTTTTAGAATTTTTGTCTGTTTGTCTGTGCGTTTGTGCAGGCTAATCTCAGAAACGGTTTAATCTCAGAACCGACGTAAAGCTTCCCGTATACACAGATGTCACAGGACAAAAATTTAAAAACTTCGAAGAAGTAAAGTAGTGGATGATTTTATTGCCTCCAAAGAGGAATATTTCAATCTCCGTGGTATACTTCTCTTACTCGGAAAAATGAGAAAGGGTTGTAGAAAGTAATGGAAAATATTGTGATTAATAATTGTAATTGTAACCAATATAATCTTGTTTAGTTTAGTAACATAATCTTGTTTAGTTTAGTTTAGTATCATTTAGTCTTTGTTTCATTCCAATCGGTTTATAAACAAAAAATTAGGCTATACCGAATACCACGCGTACGAAGTTGCGGTCTCAACTAGTAATTTATATTAGTAATTTATACATTTTTCTACACCTTTTGCCTTGATCACCTTTCGCTCCACCGCGGGTGCGTGAGCTAACACTCACTTCTCTGATAATTGTATATTAATAAACAAGTAACAATGCAATTCATTGCATTGTCATACTTGTTGTATGAAATTCCTCGTAAAAATGCAACGCTACACCCGTATAGCACCACACGTCTAAAAATTAGTACTGTACCTATAAAGTTCCATTAAATCGGACATGTTGTAATGTCTGTCAATCTGCTGTTCGTCGACGACGCGGCATGCGACAGCCTGCTTAGTAACTGCCCGCTCGTATATCTTTTGCTCCATTGTACCCTGTAATTAAAGATAATTAAAAATTAAGTATTAATTTGATGCTTCTGCTTAGCAGAAAAAAAAATCAATTTTATCTATTATATAATATCCGCAGCACAGTGCCCAGCAGCATTAATCAATTTAGGGTGCTTTTCCAGCAAAGATGTGCGAAGAAACTAAGCGGTGAGCTAAGCTAAGAAACAACATATGTGGCAAAATAGACAAATGAACTCGGTAAAGTGTCCTATCTCACTACATATATAGTAAATTATCTACTCAGCTCTGGTTCTCTACACAACTCTCATATCTAAAACATAGCCCCCATATCAAAAACATAGCTTCGATAGACCCACTGCAAAGCTATAAAAATAAAAAGAAAATAAATTTTTGTAGCTTCTCGGAGATAACCGAAAAGATTTAAAATTGGAACGTTTTTCTTAAATATTGTGTAACATATGAAAAAAGAAATAAAAGTAGCCGATTAAAACTTTAGCATAGAAATTAAGTTAATTAATTAATAAGGCCTAAAAATAATGTAGTTTTCATTGAAAATTTTCATTACTGTGACGAGAAAGCTTTTTTGGGCAGTAATTTACTATATTTTTTTTTCAGAAAATTTTTTTTTTTTTTTTCTAAATATGCTCGATTCAAACTTTTTAAAATTAGTCTGTATTTTTATTTAAGTTTAATTTTACTCTAACAAGTCGAATTAGGCGACGGAAATAACTCAATTCTGCTAAGTTTTCGCCTTAACGCAATTGAATTCCGCACCTAAGGTGCCAATCGGCATGATAAAATTGGCTTGATTAATTTTTTCAATTATTGTTTAATAGTACCAAAGAACTATTAGGTTTTGTTGACATATTTACATAAATATTAGTAGGATCTTCTCATGCCTTGTTCGAACAAGTAATATCAATATGAATCAGGTGTATAATGACGACGTAGAATAAAAGTATATTCTTCTTTAAATCACTCACAAGTGCGACGAGCCTGTAGATGAAGCAGTCCTTTTTCTGCCCGAAACGGTACACCCTGAATATACTCTGCACGTCGTGCGCGGGATTCCAAGAAGTGTCCAGAATAATCACGCGATTTGCGGCCACCATGTTTAGCCCGAGGCATCCGGCGCGGGTTGATATTAAAAATAATCTGTATTAACAAAAAACACATTCTGAAAAATATTGGATAGATCAGATGAAAAATGTCTTAATCAGAAAATGAAATATGTACGACAGCTGATGCGTGTTGCGTATGCGTGTTGTATGGTAAGTTCAGTCCATTTTTCTGACATTTTTCATCAGAAAAATATCTTAAGGAAGTAAAAGTTAAAAATATAAAAGTGTAAACACAAGATTATTTTAAAAATAAAACATTTAAAGGAATAATGTTAAGATATATTAAAAACTTACTTAGTGTCGACGTTGTTCTCCGCGTTGAACTCGCGACACCACTTCTGGCGGACTTCGGGGGGAACGGACCCGTCCAGCCGATAGTACTCTGTGCCTAAACTCCAATTTTTTATCTTCTTTAAGAAGTACTCCAGTGAATCCATTGTGAACAGAGATGTGGAGAATATTAAACTGAAAGATAAATAAAAAATTGTTAAGTAAAGTTATGGTTGGAGGAAGGGGAGTTATGCAGAGAAGTCGTAATCTCTACTTCGTTGTACTCTTTGCTTTTCAATAATTTCAACAGCAGATAGTTTTTTTGAAGAATGTGTACCAAATTTGTGTCATGTCAGTACCGTGGATGAATGAGTCAGAACCGTGGCATAGAACATCTGAAATTAGATTCAGATTCTCGATTTTTTAAAGTTGTAGCGAAATCCTCTCAGACTTTAATTTTTACAGTAGTAATAATATCTATCAAAAATGTTTATAAATAAATAAAACGTGTTAAATTTATAATATAATTGGAGTTTACTCCATCACATAAGGCTCGCGGTATGGAAATTTTATGACGATTAAAATTAATGCAAGCGTTAACTAAAAAGCGTTACGTTATCTGTCACTGTTACTTTGAAATATGTACGACAGCTGATGCGTGTTGTATGGTAAGTTCAGTCCGCGCTGAGGAAGGAAACGATAGGGCGTTATAAACAGCCGGCGCATCGACATATTTTGTCGTCGGAAAAATGAACAATTTGAACTTATAAAACGTAATGACATCTGTGTTCAGTTTTGTGTTCCAAGCAGTTCTACCCAAATCTGATAGATGTCACTTCACCATAGAGTAAAAATACTAATCATACTTAAGGAGTAAACTCCAGTCGTGCGTCGTAGGTGACACACATTTTTTTTATAATATGTTATATTATACATAGAATTAAAAAAGTAACAGAACAGAATCAGCCATTATATAGGCCACTTTTAGGTGGCAATTGTCATCATTCACCGCAATGTTGTGTTTGGATTGGACTCACTCTCTTCTGCTTCCCACCGATCCGCCTCTTAAGTTCTGCTTAGCGCTGATCCACTGCAAACAGCCCAGACCTTACAAATGTAAATTAACTGTAAGTTTGAGAAATAACGAAATCACTCACACTTTGTCGCCCAATTGAATGCACTCGTCCAAAATCTTAAAGACTGCAACGAACTTGTTGGAGGCCTCGAGAGTATTAAGCATGTCTCCGCCGTCAAGGTACGGCAGCCACCACACCTCCGTGGTGGACGGCTTCACATCTTCCGCTGCAGCCATCTCTTCAGCGGCTATCTCGTCTTCTATCTTCTCCACTGTAATCAACATAACTATTAAGTTTTTTTTAATACAAAAGATATGCTCTGGTTCCTGTAATAAATTAAAATACACACTGAATAGAAGCTTGCTACAATACATCAGTGAAAACCGCATTGAAATCGGTTAAGCCGTTTCTGAGATTAGCCTGCACAAACGCTCAAATAGACAAAAATTCTAAAAACTATTTTTTGACCTCAGTAACACAAGTACCAACGTATTGGTATATACGTTGGTACTTGTTATACCAACAAATTGTTTTTTGAAAAAAATATTTAATGTACAGACACGGCTCATTTACTATTTTGTTATATGTATAGAACACTTAGTATTATTATTATCACAGACAGACGTGTTAGTTGTAATAGCAATTTCTTGTTGATATAAGGGCCACTTTTTGTGTGCAATTTGTCTTTCACCACACACTTAAAAACGAGGAATAAAGACCTGATACAAACCATGGTGTTTGGACGCATAATTCTTACTTAAGGTTATGATGTAACCGTTACTAGCAGCAAATCAGTATCTTTCATGCCATCTCAGTACTTACCTTTAGGTTTGTTGATGTTCTCCCTCGCTCTTGTTTCAAAGTTGTGCAAGACTTGTGGATGCGACCATATTTTCTGGAGAGTATGGAAGTCCTTCAACACGCTCTGTTTACTATTCGTTCCCGCGTAATTATTCATGTAATGTTTATATAGGTCCCACTGGCATTTCGTTAGCGATATGAACACCGTGTACTCGTGTTTTTTTGGCAAATACGGATACAAGACGGACACTTCTTGCCTTTGAAGGCAACCTTCTAGGACTTTGTGAAGGATATGTGTCCTTGTTTTCATTAGTTTAATGTCCTCTTCTCTGGAGTCCCTATGTTGTCCGTTCATTATGGGGTTCTCGAACCTGTGATAGAAACAGACAAATATTGATAAGTGAAGTGAAAACCGAATTTGTCTCTTTTTTAGGAGCTCTATTTTGTCCATTAACTTAAAATATTGGTTATTTTTCCATAGTAGGCTTTGGTATGGATCTGGCACGTAGAGGAAACGCATGATGCGTTTGCAATTATTAAACACCCCCTGAAGGCCACCGTGAAATAACAGTATGTGTGTTATTGATTTTCGGTGAGTGAGTCAACTCACCGACTTGACTCACTTCAAGTCAAGTCATTTCCTTATCTCTTATCCTTAATCCTCGCATGGTTGTTATAGGCGACAGTAGCTACTTACCAACAAGTGGACCGTCAACCTATCTGATGACCTTAACATTAAAAAAATATTGATGAATATTCAAAACCTCATTAACGTTTTATATTCATCATTAGATGTTTCAAGGGAAGCTGTGAAGAATTTTCCACAATATTGGCACCACACTTATATCTATTTACCATCAAATAACATCCCATATGCTAGTTCGTTATTAAAAAAAAATGCTGCTAAAATGTTTCAAAAGCATACCTGTTTGAATATTCAGAATATGTTCCCAAAAGGTTTGGTTTGACAAAGTTCACCATGCAATAGTATTCTCTGAGATTGTTTTGAATCGGTGTTCCTGTAAGAATGATTCGCCTCTTCGTAGCAACCCTGCTCATAGCGACGGCGAGGACCGAACAATCGTTCTTGAGGAGATGGCCTTCATCACAGACAACTATATCTGGTCCGGGGTCCAACAAGGCTGTACGGATCTTGTTCACAATGGTCGGACGAATATTATCCAAGACTGGATCAAGCGTTGACAAACTTCTAAACAACTCGTATCCAATTATAAAAATTCCCCCTCCACTGTACCAATCTTCTAATTGATAGGCGCGTTCGTAAGTCTTCTTCAATTTGGATAGCTCAAAAACCTGGATCAAGAAAGTTATTTTATTTCTAAAACATTTTTATATTTATATTATTTACCAACAAATCGGTGAAAATTTTGAACATTGTGACGTATTTCTAATTAAATATTTTTGAATAATTCAGTCATTAACCTCCTTAGAGCATGTTGGAAAAATGCTCTAAGTAAATTCAACGGTTTTTTTTTACGTTGCAGTCGTTTTCTGAGTAAAATTTCACTTTACTTTTATGAGAATAATTGTCCGCCACCGCCGCCATTATGCACCACAAAAACAAAACTATATCAGCGCCATCTAACGGTGGATAATCTAATTATTTTACGATATGATCACTCATGAAGTGGCCATGATGTGAGCAGCGGGTATTTTCCATATCATGAAATACAACTATTTCATGAAATGATCGATCACATCATGAAGTGATCCATTTTAAGATCTGGCCACGACATACATATTATAAAATATAGTAGCTGCCCGCTCCTGTCAGTTTCTCCACTTACTTCTTCTAAAGCGGATTTTGGTATTTTCATTAATGGAAAGAAAGTTAAACATAGACGTTTTGTGTGTATAATGAAAAAATATATATATATATAAAAAAATATCCCAGCTTCCCGCTGCCGACTTGCAGCTTCGAACAAAATAATATTTTTACCTTAATCTTATTAGTGACTGGACCCATCCATTTATGTATCTCATCCACCCAGTTGAGGACGGTCGACAGAGGGCAACACACTAGCACTCGCTTGACACCTACTTGAGGATGAGTCATTACCTAAACAAGAAAAACGTCTATTAATAAATGAAACAATGAAGTACATTCTCCATTGAATGGGGCAGAAAGTCTGGTGTCACAGACAATCTAGCACAAGTTGAATCCCGCAAACGACTTATAAATGCTAGCGCAAGTCGACTTCTGCAAGTTTCAGTGACTTTCCGAACTTGCTGCAAATCTCAAGTGTATACAGTTGTTTTGACCTTGCCGCAAGTGCTTGCTTATTTATTCTAGCAAAACAATAAAGTTGCAAGTTTTTTATGCAAGTTATTATAAAAAAGTGATAAAAGTATGGTCTCATGAAGAAATATTTAAACTTATTTCATTATATAAACAACATCCCAAATTATTAGATACGAAAAAAAAACGCAGTGCAGTGCAGTGCCTAACAACTGAATTTCAAAGAAAGGATATACCTAGTAGTGTTACGAAAATTACATAATTTGAAGAACCAATTTCGACAAGAGCTTAAAAAACAAGAGAACATAAAGCGGACAAGGATACTGAGAAGTTATATTATTATGTATAAGCACGTATTTTGCGGCAACTCGGCATCTTGACCTATCAAGTACAATCTACAGTCTCGCAAGAACTGTGTGAACAAAGCGGCAAGTACTTGCCCAAAAAATTACAGTGTGAACTTGCTAGTGGACACGTCCCTTAAAAGTTTGATTTCTATATTTCTATTGCATACATGTATGTCACTTAAAAAGCTCTTGGACATTACTTATATACCTACATACTTTTTGATATATACAGGATATTTGGAAAAAATATAGTATTTTATTTTAATAAATTGCTCAATGTTTATAAAATTCTTTTAATATTAGTGTAACCATAGATAAAATACTACTTAACCAGTATAGATGGTCAACCTCCATATAACGATCTGAAGCCAATTTCATATTGGGATTTCCACTCCCTAGATGTCACTAATAGTCTCGAATTTAACATTAATGTGTATTTTGTTAAAAATTATAACCAACAAATTCAATCACGCAGTTATAGTTCCTTATTATCGTGTTAATAACTAGAGGGCGACGTTGCTGGGAGTACTTTTATGTATGATGTTGTTCCATTTCATGCATATTTTAATGAAAATGATAGAAAAAAATTATTTAGATATTTAATATTATTATATCAGAAAACATTATGTTATTAATTTGTTTTACAATTATAATGCATAATGACCATAGTACAAAAATAACAAATTAAAATGTGTGAGTTATCATTTTTTTCTTTGTAACACAATCGACAAAAACTGGTTAATTTTTATCTATGTTATAACTAACTGAACCTGGCCACGCTTTGCTGTAAGCTCATTTTTATTTTCGTTTCCGCTGAATCTTCGGAATAGAAAGTATATATTAAACACTCTTGTGATAAAATGCATCGTTTTGCAAAAAAATTAAGTTAATCCATCACCCAGTTTTTCAGCTTTCTGAACACAAACATACGTACCTAAGCAAAATTATATCGAAGTATGTAAAGATTATTAATACAAATAACAAAAAAAATAATTAATAATATTTTATCGATTGACAAGACGTTTTTCTATTATAGGATATAATCGGTCAGTAATTAACGTTTTAGTTCCTTATTGCCCTATTTTTTAGAACAGAACCTATACCGTTCATACGGCCCTTTTATCGTTGTTCGTTCCCACTTCTTTAATATTTTAAATAAATTTTAGTAGTGCCATCTCTTGTACATGAGAATTGACTGAATGGTCGACTGCAGCGACTCTAGCGGATTTTTAATGACAACAAATAAGCGACAAACTACACAGGCGGCATCTAGATATAAGCGAAATTGGACAGGGTACGGATTCAATGTACGTGAGTGACCATCTATACTGGTTAAGTAGTATTTTATCTATGGTGTAACTCAGACCAATTTTTCAAAGTGAAGTATTTCACCACAGAAGGAAACAAGGCAAGTTTTATACAAAGTACCGAAAATATTATAATAGGCAATGCATTTTTAAATAATAAATTGATTTGAACATTTATAATAAATCGCCAGAGTTCACAGGTTCTTCTACAAACTCTTCACAAAGATGAAACCTCCAGAGTATACATGTTTAAACTTAAATATCCTCTAAAAATTCTTCACAAAGATATAACCTTCAGAGTATGCAGGTTTAAACAAAAATTTCTTCTACAAATTCTTCACAAAAATGAAACCTTCAGAGTATACATCTTTAAACTCAAATTTCTTCTACAAACTCTTCACAAAGATGAAACCTTCAGAGTATATAAGAGTTCAAACTTAAATTTCTTCTACAAATTCTTTATAAAAATGAAATCTTCAGAGTATACATGTTTAAACTTAAATATCTTCTAAAAATTCTTCACAATGATAAAATCTTCAGAGTACACGGGTTTAAACTTAAATTTCTTCTATCAACATGAAATCTTTCGAGTTCAAAGGTAAACTTACGTTTCTTGTATAAACTCTTTACAAAGTAGACTGGTTAAACCGTCTTCTATAAACTCTTCAGAAAAATAAAATTTTCTGAAGAGTTCACAGGTCTGAACTTAAGTTTCTTCTACAAGAACTTAAGTTAGTTAAGTTACTTAAGTTTAGTTTACAAAGCAGCAATTTAGCTAAAGAAACTTCCATATGCTTCTAGTGCAGATATTATAGATTTAAAATTAATGTTTAGATTTACATAACTAATCCGAGATTTAACTTTACCAGATTCACTATTTACAACATTCCAAATAGTTCTTTAGCATTTTTATTAAAGTTTCAATTTCATTATACATAATACGAAAAACTGTGTCTGTGTGGCAGCAACCATCGAAAATACGCACCGTATGTAAAAGTGCAAGAACTTGCAGCGTCTTGCCTAGTCCCATGCAGTGTGCAAGGATGCAGCCACCGCCCGGCTGACCGGACTGGATCGTAGACAGCGATTCAAAACAAGCATCCCACATGAACTTCACACCTTCGTACTGTAATTAAAGGACATCGACGTCAATGTAATATTAATTGCAAAAAGGAAGGAAAACTTTCTGGGAGGGCCAGCTGATGTATTCGTAAGTTGCATATTATGACTGTTTTTTAAATTATATCAGTCAGGCTGACTGACGGTTGAGACTGGCTTGATGTTATGTGCCTCGTTACGCCCATAAACACAAGCTAACTACATCAAAAAGGTATACAGCTGCGCTAACAACATTAACAGAATAAAAGATAAGGAATGGATTTCTGGAGTCATTTCAGATTACTCTTTCGTGCCTATAGAGCCCGTAAAGAGTGGTTTATAATTTTTTCACTTATTCCTTGAAAAAAAAAAAAATTATAAACAAAACAACTTAATGGCAATATAGCAGTCGTACTGGCTAAATAAATAAGATATCCGTTTGAGAAAAAATCGCATCATAAGTAACACACACAGCCAATTTAAACCATTTACGAACAGGTATTTTTTTTAAAATAAACAATCGATTAATTCAATTAATTTTCAGTCAGATTAAAGGTATTCTTTTTGTAAAATTCCCTATTAACTTTCATTAGAAAACACTTCATTAACTTAAGTAAGAATTAAAACTTAAGTTATTAATAAAGGGGGCATTTGTATTTAAATTCCCCATGTGTAGTTCAAGACGTGTTTTACAGTGAACGGCATGGATCGTTTTGTGAACATGAGAATTAGTTGTGCAGAGGTGAAATGATATATATTCAGTATTTACCTGATGTGCTTTCATGACCTTGGTGAAGAAAGGGTGAATCGTGACAACTGGCTGTTGGGTGATGAAATCATACTCCAAACACACCTCGTCATTGATGACGACGACATTAACATCTTCTTCCACGCCTAGCACTTCTCGCTATAACAAAAAATAATTTTGTTTACAAATCTATACCCCCGGCCGTGTCTGTCTGTATGTGTGTTCGCGATAATATCAAAAACTACTGAACGGATTTTCATGCGGTTTTCATCTATCAACAGAGTGACTCCTGAGGAAGGTTTAGGAGTGTAATTCGTTAATTAAGGTTTTGTGTTAATTAATTGAAATATGATGATGATTGTTGAAGATATCCAAAAAAATCACGCCGTCTTAGAGCTTTCATCGAAAATGCTGCCTAATCTGTATGTGATATAACAAAACAATGTATGGTGGGATTGTTTCTCTTTTAAAGGTCTAAAAAAAAGTCCGCAAAGACGTCTTTTAAGGATAGCTTGCTATACCCATTCCAACTTCTACTAAAAAAAATCACATATAATGTGTTACTTAAAAAGCTATTTAGAGGGATACAGTATTAATCATTATCAAATTAAATACGTTAGTTACGTTAAGCATTTCTTCATAGTCATACACATTATAAAGGATCTCTTAGAAGTTCCACCATTACATTAATACACAGATTCAACCGGTCTCGCACCAACGCGACGTGACGACGGGACTATACATATATATGTATATATAGTTCATAGTAAATATTTATACAAGAGTAACATAATAATGTATCCAACACTCGGAATAAAAGTTTGGGGACATTACACGCCAGACAGGCTGTCCTGAGACCACTAATCGCATTACAATTAAAATACAAAAAGGTTCATTGGACTGACACGTAAATGACACAACACATTTTTATGAAAATTGGTAAAATAATTAAACAGAGAACAAAAACTTACGAGTTTATGTTGTCGCGTATTGAGTCTGCGTTTCCTTTCAAACTCTTCCATATTAGCTATGACTGTACTTTTTGCCAGAGACTTTTTGTCTATGACCTGAAATATGATAAAAATTCACATTAAAAAACGACACGATTCATGACAATGGGCTTCAGTATACGAAACCTAAAAAAAAACGGAAGAGCGTATATGTAAATAAAAAATTAACTAACTTTTCTGATGTTGCGCCGTCCTCTTGCATAAGACTGTGAGTACTTTTTCCCTGGTTGCGAAGAATTTTCACCGAAAAGCTCATGTGAAAGCACTCTGAAATTAAATACAAGTTATACAGCTCTAAAGTGTTTTTTTTTACTAGCTGATGCCCGCGGCTTCGCCCGCGTGAAATATTTAACCTATTTCCATCCTGAAATTCTATTCTAACTATTGGTGAATGATTTTTTTAAATCGGATGATTAGTTTCGAAAATGATTTCCTACATAATATAGAAAAAAAAGTCAAACACATTCGTTACTAATTATATACTTTCACAATTTGTTACAATTATTTTTTCCGTCACAAATATCGACATAAACATTCATTGATGTATGTACATTATTCAGTTGTCATGCCGGGATTCACTGTACCATGCTAGTTATAGCAAGTCTATTGGCAATTTGCTACAATGACATTAATTTTTTAATTCAAAAATCTTGTGTAATATTTTGTTAAGAACATTCGTCATAAACTTGGCTTTGTAAAAAAAAAACTTCGTTTAAATGTATAACCCACGAGCAATGTAATGTATAAGGACATTTGGAATTGCTGTATCAAATGATCTAATTGTTTAATTTTAAATAATATACATATATTGGCAATTAAGTTTGTGAACGATGTGTAGCTGTAATCGTAAACTTGTTTTTATAAGTAATTTATTTTTTTATTTTTCTGAATTAAAATATGACGCTATTATTTACTCTTAAAAAAAGTTTGCTCTCTTAAGAATAACTCTCACGAAGTTAATTATATAGTCAAGGATATATAGAATCCCGCTATAGTGGCAAACTAAACCTCATTTAGTTTGGCTATCACTTGTCAATACATTTTCCAGTGGAGTCGGACATAATGATGCAAAATTCGGGACACCAACATCTAGGAAGGATTTCATTCTCCTATGAAAAAAAAGTATCTAGTTTCAATTTGTATTTTTTACCTCAATTGCTTCTGATGTTCCAAAAACTTCTTGTACGAACGACGCGAACGTCCCCGAGTGTTTATCCGATTACGTCGATCCCCATCGCTGCGTCTCACTATAAACTCATTCGTTATTTTCGTACGTTTTGCGTCCTCAATGCTAAAACAAAACAGTGTATAAATATATGAGACGATATAACATCTGCTATAAATAATTATCAAATTAAAAATATAGCATTTAAAGTATTATTTTTAACTACCAGAGCCCGCAGCTTCGTACGCGTGGTATTCGGTAAAGCGCATAACTTTTTGTCAGTAAACCGATTGGAATGAAACAAACACTAAATGTTAAGTATGTGAATCAGTGAAATACATCAGTAAAAACTGCATTTAAATCGGTTAAGGCGTTTCAGAGATTAGCATGCACAAAAGCACAGAATTTTTTTTAAACTATTTTTTTGACCTCAGTATTAAAAGATGGAATATGAAAGGGAACAAAACTACAGTTGCGGAATATATGGCATAGTCGCTTTTAAAACGACTTATTATTTAGTATTTCTTGACTTCTGGTGCAATAACTACTTCAAATCGGTTAGAACCAAACTCCTAATTTCCTGGCGTGTGTTCACTATTTTTAATATTAGCGAGTATCATGCTCAAACCCGAATATAAATTTGCCATCCTATACTATTTCAGAAAGTTATACAAGAGGCAGCTACAGTCAAAGTCAATGTCTAAATGTACTTTTATTACATAAAAATTGTGTGGAAAATTTTTCGCCACTTACGTATCCTAACTTTATTCAATTAATATTAAATTTGTTTAATATCAATTTTTTGACATGTTTCTTAAAATTAAAACTTTAATTTAAAACTCCATTCTTTTCCTTCATCTAATATGCAAATGGCTTTGCTGTATTATTTCACAGGCAATTTAAATGCTCAGCCATTCTGATACCAAACGCATGATTGGAGTCTATTCCTTAAGTACAATTGTATTTGACTATGCAATAGGAAAAGAGGGTAAATAAACGCGCTTTCTATTTATTCTATTCAATAGAATTAGGTGAAGCGGCGACATCTATCGGATTTCTGTAGAACTGCTTAGTTAGAAGAACATTAACGCTTTTTAGTTAACGCTTGTATTAATTTTACTCCTAATAAAATTTCCATATTTCTCTGAACTGCAATTTTTTTTTTACATAATTTTCCAGAAATTTGTATTATTTGGCAATGGTTTCAAAACTAATTAATGAAGTAAGGAGACCAGAAATTATTTAGTACCTTGTATCTTCTTGTTTCTTCCCCATTCTCTTAAGAAGCTTTTCCTTTGTATTAACCCACTGTTTCTCTTCTTCTGAGGAAGAATCGTCCGATTTTTCTTGATTATATCTAGTATCACCTTTTGATGAACTTCTCTGAAAATTTAATAATCATTTTCGTTAATAAGGTTCATTATTTAAAGATTTCACTAAAGGCAAACAAAACAAAGAGAACATAATCTTTCCAACTTCCTCAATTAGCTCGAGCAATTGCTCAACCGAAAAAATCTATTGATAGATCATTTTAGGGAAACCACTAACACTGTTCATATAGAAACTGATTGGATTTAATCTCCTCCTATGAATTAAACACAAATTGATTAAATTTCCATTCAATCACGTAAACTTTGTCTTAATTCGTATAGGTATAGCACTTACAGGACAAGTCTGTAGACCAAGCGTTTGTACAAACAAAGATTTATTTATTTACTTAGCAACTCAAAGACATAACAACATATTTGAACTAAACACATTAAAATATTATTTAGAATCTGTAAAGAAGTTTTATCGATAAATTCAATAAGTGACGGTAATTGGATTGATTTTGACACAATTTTTCGACTATGTCAAATAAAGTTTATTATTAACATAAATCAATCTTTAGACCTCAAAAAATAAGCGTTTCATTCGTCTAATGTGGGCGAGGTCTAAGGTAATGCAGTTTCGGCTCTATAGCAGCGTCTGTTTCTTCTAAAGGCGAAGTCAATGCAAGGAAAACAAATTTTGGTTATCATGATATACGCTGCCGGCGTAGCCACATCTGTCGTCGAAAAATAAACTATTTGTACTTATAAAACGTAATGAAGGTAATAAACGTAACTTTCTTTGGTACACGTCACATCTTAGTATGCAGAATGTAACTAAATAATATAAAGTAATTTAGGTATCCAGTTATCTATTGAGACGAGGAAAATTTTATACATTTAATTTTTATATGTATAAAGTAGTAAACTCCAGTCGTGCGTCGGAGCTGACACACACACTTTTTTTTCTTATTTCACTACTTACTACAAAATTTTTATGAAAATATTACAACTTTAGAAAGATTGTTATTTTTATTTTAAGATACCAAAGGAAAGGAATGTCAGTAATCATGTCATGTGTAAGAAGCAATTTTTTTTTTAAATATTTTAACCATAACCAACAATAAAAGCACAATTGTTGTAACAGGAAATATCTGAAAACTTACATGTTTTTTCTTGACATCCTCCCTTTTCTTATCCTCTTTTGGTGGACTGACTTGTATATCTTCGTCAACTTCTTTCTTCAAATCAACGGGCGCATTTAGCAAGTTTAATTCTTTTTTCATCATTTTATCCGCAGTTAACATCAACTCCTGTTGTTCCCCTTCTCCTTTAATACCTTTCAATTTACCTAAATGCCTTCTATTGCTTTTGCGTGTCTTTGAATCCGTTCCAGCAACATCACACTCTGTGTCACTCTCTTCGTCATCCATTAAAGAATTCTTTGCCAAGTGGTTGTCTGTTTGTTGTAGTGGCTGTAATATAAACATAGAAATAGTTTGTAACTTTTAAATATAATAAAACACTTCAGACCCTACATCAAATTATAACAATGCAAGTCAATGAAGCGCGTAAACAACAATTAATGTAAGATACTATAAGTAATCTCGATACTTATGATTTTGATAAGTATGGTAATCTATAATACAATGGCTTTCAGGTATTTGTTTTTTATACCCCATTAAGTGTTTTCCTTACTTTGAAAATGTTTTAAACTATACATATTATAAATAATCCCACAGTATTTATATTAATAAAAAAAAGAAGGCCACAAATTTTTAACCTTATCATATTATTCTTCAATTATTTGTGATAAGCTAAGCATTTTTAAAAAGATTTTCTTTATACAATAACATACAATGCATTTATGGATAGATTTTTTATTGTATAATGCTACATTTATAAATTAAGTATATTATGTATCATAAAATATATTCTCCAATAAATTTTATTCAAACAAAAAATCTCAAGTAATATGTAATGCATATTGTTTCACAAGATAATTGTCCAGCATTACTTCACCACAAGCCTATTATATGTCATCACTGCAGGGGCACAGGCCTACCCTCTCAAAAAGGGCGTAAGGGCGGGTTGGTGGACTTCATATGCGTCTTAGAATATCTTCTTTGTATGCAAGTTTCCTCGAGATGTTTCCCTTCACGGTTTGAGAGCACTCAGTAAATGCACTTAAGTTTATAAAAAACCATTGATGAACGGCAATTGAACTCGGACCTCTCGACATGGTACGCCGCGTATTTCCCACTGCGCCACCGACGTTCATTAGCCACTTACTCCTCAGTCAAGATAATTATATTATTCTTAAATTTTTTTTAGCTCAAATAACTGTTTAATCGACTGTTTTATACACTAGAATATTTGAATATTGTATGTAAGATGGCACTGAACAATATACAACATTAGTTATAATATAAAAAGAGCAATCCGACATATGGATGAGTTAATGAGGTAGTCAGGGTAAGGAAAGGTTCGTCACCTGAAAGTCAACATTTGCTTGCATCAGTCATGCCAAAATTTCATTTCAAACGTCTGTCAGTTGTCTGCTTAGTGCTTTCGTTTCAAAAGGTACTAAGAGTCTACCACTTGATAAAGGACTTAATTTAAAAACTGACAAAGGTTTTCATACCCCGACTGTACATAGTAACCCCATACAATTTGAAAAATTTAGTAGATTAAAAAAATAAAGAGATGTAAGTTTTCATGGAAAGTCAGTTATGGGTTGGGTAGTTAACCATTATGGTTAGTAATTGATAAATATGTACAAAAAATATAACCTGTTCCAAAGGTATTTGGTCCTCTACACCTTCGCCTTCGTCTTCCGATGGAGTCAATTCTGTATAATGGTCAGAATCATATGTTTTATCGTCAACATTAGTGTCCGAAGCTGGTTTTGATTTGTTTTCACCATCAACTTTATCTTTAACACTGCGCTTTTTTTCCCCCATGTTATAAATCCTATTTAGAGACTGTAAGTTGATTAACCTAAAAATAGTAAGATAAAATTTAAAAACATGAACAAATAAATCATTTATGTGAAAGTATAACCATACTATTACGAAATATCTTTGTAAATATTTATAATTACCTGTCAACTTCAGCATCTTCCTTATTTTTGACACTAATTTCTACATATTTATTGTAGGTATCAACAAATTCTTCGGGCAATCTTTGTAATGCAACTTGTGCCAATCCATATACCTTTTCATCTTTTGCATCTAAAGGATAACAATGCCATCCATAACGTTCGATATAAGGGATTTTATTACCTTGGTCTGATTTTAACTTGGTCTTTTTACCTACTGGATTATATTGCTCATCATCAAACATTGGCAATGTTGGTTCACATTCTAACAATTCGACAGGCTCGTCATAGTTAATTACGTCAATATTGTCTTCTTCGTTATTTTCAACATTAGATTCAATGTCAGCTGTACTATTTATTTTAGAAGGCTTATCCGATAGAATACATTCAGTTGAATCTACTTCAGCATATTGTATTGCATCATTTACTTTTTTGCTTCTCGTCGTAATGAGGTTGCTACTGTTGCTTTCCTCCTTATCTTTAGATTTTCTCTCTTCCAATTTTTCATTTTTAGATACAGAACTTTCAATATTCTTCTCTTCCTGTTTATTTTTTTCTTGCATTATTCTGGTTTGGTTTTCTTTGACTTCTGATCCGAGCTGTTCCCAATTTCTAGGGCTTGTGTCACTTTTTGTTTTTGTGATAATCTCATTTTCAGAATCAGAAGATTCCATTTTTCTCGATTTCTGTCTGATTCTTTCTTTCATTCTTTTTGTAATAATACTAACATAATTGTTAACCTTAGTTTTTTCTTCTACTTTATCTACTGATGGAACAGTTTTATTATTATTTTTCATGTCAGATTTTTTCCGTTTACCTCGACCTCTTTTTTCAATTTTCTTCTTTTTTAACAGTTGATTTTGTTCGTTTTCCGAACTACTCTCCATTAAAGTTTCTTTTGCATTATTAAATTGCAAGGGTTCGAAAGTGTGGGGTACTAATAGACTCATATCATATTCATTTTCATCATCAGAATCAGGCGCATGTTGTCGGCGAACCCTGGCAGCACTTTGACTAAAGACGCCATCTTCTTCATTTAAGGACAACATTAATTTATTTGCGCTAACAAATTCTTCAAAACTGTCTAAACTAACACTAACATTTTGATTTTCAACTTCTTGTTTAGTGCATACACTATCTGGTATTATTGATATATCTTCTAAAGAAAAATCTGTCTCCACCTTTATATTGCTTATTATGTCTTCTGGTTCAATCTTCACTTGTGAAAGTATAGTTTGATTACCCATTATATTCTCATCCTCTTGTTCATTTTCTGGTATGTTACTGCATGGATCATAAGACATCAGTGTCTTCATTTGTACCTGTGACACCCAGTTGTTGTCCATTGGATAGTTCTCATCTTGATTATTGCAATCCGATTCATATTCATCATTGTTCATAAGAAACTCATTATTGGAGTATTCAGAATCATCTTCAACATTTAAATCTGTACTATCAACAATGTTAACAAATGCATGATCTGACAATGTGACAACATTATCGATTCTATGGGTTGCTTCAATAATTGGTAAAAAATTTGAATCAATATATTGGAAAGAAATGGTGGAAAGTGGTTTGACTTTATTTTTAGCTGTGTTGCTATTCCCATCTGCTGCTATTTGGTTAAATATTATATTTTCATTCAATATATTTCGTAATTTAATAAATGAAATGTGTTTTAAAGTATCTGGTTCACTTATTAATTTGTTACTTAAATGAAAAGCTATCTTTATATCATTATTGGCCTTAAAAGGTAGAACTGATTGCTCTAAGTTTTGAAAATCTATTTTATTCCTTATCTCATCTGCAGACACATTAAGATTAGGAAGTGTAATTGGTTGTCTACTCATTGGAATATGCATTTGTTTTATCAAAACATCCAGACATAATGACGACAAATTTAGTGATTTAAAATGTACTGATTTTTTAATTTTTTTTAAATCTTTTTCCAGGTGATAGTCTTCATTTGAATTACTTATTAGTCCATTAAAAGATGAAATATGATGACTCATTTTTTTATTAAGTATATCAATATTTCTAGTTACTTCCATTCGTTTCTTTAAAACATCCAGACACAATACTAACAAAGTTTGTGACGTTGAAGTATTTAATACAGATTGATTGTTGTTTTGGAACACATCTTTCATAGAATATTTCTCATTTGTGTCACTAACTCCATCAACAGACTTTATGTATTTATCCATTTTTCCGTGAAGTGCAGCAGTATCAACTACATTAACAATATTTTTTTTAAGCACAATATGCTGTTCACATTTTATAGTTTGCATTTGAGTTTTTAAAACATCCAGACAAAGTAACAACAACGTTTTTATTCCTGAGGTAGGCAAAACTGATTGATCTATGTTTTTGAAAATACAATTAGGAGGATAGTTTGTATTTAAGTCATTTACTATCATATTAAAAGACTCAAGGTTTTTGTTCATTATTCCACTTATTCTGTTTCGATCCTTAATTTGTACTGTTTGCATTTGAATTTTTAGAACATTCATACACAATGATGACAATGTTTGCATTGTAGCGTGTAACACTGTTTTTTGGAGTACTGTCTCTGGAATACAGTTTTCATTAGTTACTCCATTAAAAGGTGAAATATTTTTTCTAATTCTGAAGTCTAATTGATTAACTTTGTCATCTACAACCAAACTAGAACGACAAACATTGGCGTTTTTTTTGTGTTCTATTATTTGCATTTGTTTTCTCAATACTTCAAGACACAATGTTGACAAACTTTGCAGTTTTAAAATACAGTCATTGCATTTTTTCACATTTGATTTGCTATCATCAACATTGTTAAGTTCATTTGTAGTTCTATCATTTAAATCGCCATTCTGGACACAACTAGGAAAATTATCTTGTTTAACAAAAAAATAGTTACATATAATTTGGTTCTTCGATGCAGTAAACCAATCCATACTTACAAATGGAGCACATATCTTCACAGCATGTTGGCGAAAATATGATTTAAAAAAATCATTAACCATTTTATATGTGACATATGTATCAGGGGGTTTTTTATTTCGGCTGTCCTGGGCTAAAAAAGACTGCGTTGGTTTAACTTTTTTTACCATTATAGATTTATTGAGCCAAACCGCAGATTTCCCTTTTATGTTAATTTTATTTTCTTTAGGTTCATTACTTGCAGATGGTTTCTTAGCTATTTTTATGGATAATTCCTTATTAAGAAAAACTGTTTTTGGGTTAAATTTAGGCTTAGCCTTAGGTTGTTCAACTGGTGTTTCAATAATTTCACAATCACTGTCATTATTTTCCAGTCTGGGCTTAATTTTCTTTTCTGGTTCTTTATAAGCTATCAAATTATTTGTCTCCAAAAATTTATCATAATCCATTGCCAAATTATCTTCCATTTGTTGTAAGTCATTTTTGGCAAGTTTAATCAATAAAAATGTCTTTTCAACACAAGAATCTATTCCAAAAGTGTCCTTCACAAATGAAGTCTTTATTTTCTTTTCCACAAAGGCATCACTTTTTTTTGTCATCAGTTGACCCAAGCTAGAAGTTTTTTGGAAAACACTCCTTAGAAATTCACAAGCATTTTCAGATTGCTGTTCTGTTAAATCAACATTATCTTTCATTTTAACAGCATTTGGTGCACATGTTTGGGTCCAAAAGCTTGTAGTTTTTACTTTATCTGTTTGAGAGTGAACATCCACAAATTTTTTCATTTCTTTAGGATCAATTACCGGTATTTCCAAAGGTGTCAGAGAATTGTTTGCTTCTGAAGCAGTTGAAATCTTTTTTATTTTTAACTGGCTGCCTTGAATTTTTTTTGCTAAGAAATTTTCAAATTCACGTGATTGACCCCATGATTGTGTAACAGAAATTTCATCAGGCTTTGGGTTATTTCCAATAATGGTAGGTTGTAATTGTTTTTCAATATCATCAACTTCACAGAGATTGTCCAGTGTGCTACTTGAAGTTAAAATAGATTTGTTAGATTCTTCGGTGGCCAGTTTTTTTGCTTTTGTTGGACTTTTACCAACTTTCGATTTCTTTCGTTTTACTTTTTTTACTTCCTGTAAATCTTCATCAAATTCTTCCTCTGATGAGTCAAAGTACCCATGGCGAGACTTTTTTTTACCTGGTATATATTCGTCATCGGAATAATAACTGTGTTTTCCTTTCTTTGGTTCATCTTCTTCAGATGTGCCTATATTAGCAAAAGGATCTTCATCTGATTCATCCCGGTACAGCAGTGTTTTTTTAACTTTCCTACGTGATGGTCTAGCATTAATATCTTCTAGTAGACTGGAAGCCAATTCTGCATTTTCCTCTTTTACTTCAGTTTCCTTTACTACAGTATCTATGTTATATTCATAATCATTCATGAAAGGAATTTTGATATTTCTTTTAGAAGGAGTCAGTGCAGTCCCTTCTAATTCAGTTGTCTTGTCTTGCAAATTCATAACCTTCTCACTGTCAGTTTCAATTATTTCATTCACGTTATCAACAAGAGTAGCTTTTAGTTTACTTAAACATTCATTGTCTTCTTCGTCAGAGGAGTCTTCTTTTATTTTATTCATTTGATCACTACTTATATCCATAGTAGTTTCATTGTTTTTGCAACTGTTAGCTTCATTAATTGATTCTACTTCATTGTGAAAATCACTAGCAGTAATTCTCTTTACTTTGCCTCGACGACTACCTCTGCCTCTTGGCTTTCCTCTCCTACTTCCCGATTTTTTTGTTTCACCAGCAACAGGTGTGTCACAAAAAATGTTCCGAGTAGTGTTATTATTTTCCTTCTTAACATCGTTATTTACAATTTTGGGATCTGTAGTTAAATTGGGATCTGTGGTGAAATTGAGATCATCTTTCTGTGGAATGGTTTCTGGAGATATTTCTTCTGAATTAGGACCAACACTGCTTGTAATATTCAGTTCACTTTTAGGTAGTCTCTTGTTTCTAATACTCGTTTTTATGGGTTCTTTAACTTCAACAATATTTTCAGTTTCTTTGTCCAGAGTACTTTGTGTAACTGCAGTTTTCTTTTGTCTGCCTCTTTTTCGTGTTGTATTCTGCTGAAAAATTACAGACATATTATCTGCTACCTTAGAAGAGTCATTCTTCTTTTTTCGGCCCCTCTTTTTATATGTATTTTGTGAAATATTACACTCGTCATTGCTTTTAAAATTGTCTAAAACATCAAAAGTACTAGTGTTAGGTTCCGTGTTACTAGTACTGCATTTTTCCAAGTTTTGAGTGTCAGGAACATTTTTTATTACATATGAATCTTCACTTTCAGTGCTACAATTGAAATATACGTTCGGTAAACACTCGTCCACTAGTATGTCTTCTATTGTAGATGTAACTTCAATCTCGGGACAGTTAAGTTTGGAATCAGAAGAACTTGGTTTGTCATCACAAGTGGAGCCATTAAATGGTATACTTAATTCTTCTTCCTGATAATGCATTGATTTTGCTTGGAATTGCTCGAATGCATCTTCAGTTACACCAGTACACAAACTGTGGGTGTCATAATCAATTTCTTCCGACATGGCGACAGCATAACCTACGCTTTAAACAGCGATAAACGTTATTACACATATAACAATAACTACTTGTTAGTCCTTGGGCGAAACAAACGGAACTTTTAAGTACTCCTTATTGTATTTTATTCTTTATTATATTTTATATTGCCCATTTCACTGTTGATGTACCTACTCCAATCTTTCATCAAACAAAATCAAACCATAGAGTAGAGGTGTGTCAAAAGTGCTGTAACCGTTACTTTGGAATCGCTACTTCATTGGTGCCACTGTAATCGTTACTGCAATTTCCAGATACTGATTACAAGTACTCGTTCCGTACTTTGGACTGCGTTCGGGGAAAGAGTATCTGTATTCAGTAATAAGTATCCGTTGCATTGCACTCACTTTCGGGTAGCCATTACCAACTCGGAATCGGAATAGAAGCCATTCGTTTTCTAAACTGCCTTTTAGTAATTTTACAGGTCCTAACGTTTACAAACAAAAAAAGTAAACTTATGTTTCTAAACGCAAATTTAAAATTGTAAATAGGTAATAGATAGTCTAATAGTAAAAGTAATACATTTTTCAATTAATAAAAACAACCTTGATTGAACAACGTAGAAGATTATTTTATTTACAATGAGTCCAACGATCCGTTTTTTTTAACTGTATTCAAGTTACTTGTAATAGGTATTCGTAGGTACTTTAATATTATATGATTCCAATTTGTAAACTGGAACCGTGAGTAACTGGAACCAGTATTTGTAATCAGTACTTCAGAGTAACTGTAATCATTGTCACGGTTACATCAAAGTAATCATTTGGCACATCTCTACCATAGAGCCAAGCCAAGCAGGGTTGCCAACTACTATTTAGGAAATAGAACCAGTATAAGCACAGAACATACATATATACCACAGATATATTATACTCTCTAGCGAGATGGTATAATACTCAATAAATCAGTATATTTGGTATATGGTAGCAACTGTATTAAATTAAATAGGAGCGGAAGCAAAACAATTTAAATAAATTTTTACTCACTTAAAACTTGAAAAAATAAATAAAACCTTAATTTATAACATTAGGTGCTATTATCTTCTTGGGCTGGCGATATCTTGTGTCAAATATGGGCAGTAACCATATTTGACCAAATGTTATCATTGCGAGAAGAGAGAAAGCAGCTGCGCCACTGATCTAACCTATAGATGCGGTGTATCAAGCAGAAAGCCCCGAAATCTGTGGTAGTATTAAAATCATACTTACGAACTTATTGCGAGATTGACACGCAATTCCAAATGTACATTGCTTTTATGAAAAGAAACTAAATAAAAGTTTTTCATACTAACGCATCAATGTATACTGCATAACGATATTGATCAGCTTACAAGCAACAAACTGCTAGCCAATAGGAAATCTGGTCTGGTGTAACACAACACGTGTTACGTGTCACAGGACTGCATTTGGAAACGTGTAATTTAAAAATACGTAATTAGTATATAATTTAATTGGATGTTTGAAGAATTTATAATTTCAATCAAGAAACTAATAAAACTATTATTATACCAGCGTGTCGAGATTTTGTTTACATCTAGGTGCTTACGGCATGTTTGGTTGGAGCAATTCCCGTTTTTGGGTATGATAATACCAATGTGGATATGAAAATACAGGTAGTACCAGTTAGTTCGAATGAAATACCATTATTTAATTAAAAGAGTTAAATTAGGTTCACAAAGGAGCTAATATATTTGTGGAGCCGAAATCGTCGACATCGAGCTCTAAAAGATCAAAAAGAACAGAGGTAAGGAGTATTAAATTATAGGGGTGTTAAACTGAAAAACTGGCAAACTACAACCATTAAATAGTGGTTCATAAATTGCCAGAATGGTGCTTGTGTAGCATTGGTGTCTGATATGATTTGTTGGTTGCGAAGTTCATGAAGCCACGGTTAATAAAAATCTACACTTTGTTATACCCCAATGCTACTGCAGCACCTCCTATTTAATAGTAGTCGACGTCATGTATAGTTGGTCCTGCTTACCTCTATTTTCCGTGGTCTTGATTCGGAGTTTGCACGGCAGAAGCAGTAGGAAAATTAAACCGTAAATAAAATGCTACTACAGCGCCACATTCCCATTTATTTTTAGTCTATTCCCCATAGCTACTATATCTCTATCTAGCTACGCTACTATGTCATTTTCATGTGTTTTACTCATTTACTGCTGTGTATTCTGTATTTCTATGGCTGTGTCATCTGTGTTCTATACATAGACATTAATATAATAAAGTAATAGACGAACTGAGAGTGCAAACGAGAGTGCAGTATCTTATGGCACTAATAATACGAGTTCGAAAGAGACAGCGAGAACCGTTAGAACCAAAGATGTTGTATTAGTCTGTACCTATAGATGGATCACAAAATGCAGCAATATTTTATTCTTTCTAACACCTTCAAATTGTCATAAGATTGAAAGAGACATACATATATAATCTGTCGGGTCGAAGTTGAGTGAATGTCTCCATTTTGACTATACAATGCAAGCTAAAGTTATAGCGTATAATAGTGCTGTGCATTTTTATTGATAACTAGATATCGTTGATATAGATTTTAAATATATGACGGATAAAAGTATGGCTAAATGCGTTTCGGTGTACTGTTTGGTTATTCAATATAAATAAAATGTGGGTGCGTACTGGTACTCGCCGCATTGCTAATCGGTTGTATGAGATTGTATGCAACCTCTCGCATTTATTTCACCAAAATATTTCAAAAGAATAGTTATTTTTTGAGTAGAAATATTTAGAATCCATCCTTAAGGGGTAGAACGGGAGTAGGTTTTTATTACGAGAGAAAAAAAAAACTCGATAATCTTAAAGTTTTATTTTTAGAAACGATATCACAGATTGGATAATCTGTGATATCGTTTCATTTTAATCTGTGATATCGTTCATATGTGATTCGTCAACATTTTAATGTTGACTTGCAGTTAATGTTGACGCTTGGGTATCCACGTATTTATTAGTAAGTTTTCTTTTTCTGAGTAATTTCTGAAAAGAAATAGTTTTTGGTTATTAATGATTCAAAAGATTTTCATAATTTTCATAGATTGAAGCATAACTTCTTTATAACTTATAGATATTACTTACTGGTTTACACGATGGTGGTAATTTTGGGAATATTGTCGGCACTGCATACGAGTGTAGAATTTTACGCTGATATCCTTGGCGAAAGCAAGAACCTTCAAAGTTCATCGAGCATATTCTTGTATATTGCGAAGCTCTCCAATCGTCGGCTTTTCTTACATTTTTTGTCCACGTTTTTTTTTTTAAATCGATGTCGGTGGGAAATCTGTTATAAATTGATAAAAATTACTTTCAACCTGCAGTGAATGCTAGAAATTGTCAACACTCTACTAAAAATAAATTAGTTATCGATATCGATAAACTTATCAAGATCAGACTACAGCACTATAAAGCAAGACAAATGTCAAATATTCCGATTATTTTTGGTTTTTGTAAATTTTAGTTATAAACACCAGCTTTTCTTTAAATAAATCAACCTTAGAGCTGTGTATGCATGTACAATGATTCATTTTTAGTAAATAATTATAAAAAATTGTTTACAAAACACCAAAATTAATGAGTGCGAGCTGTGCGACTTACCGGTGAAATGATATGTTTCCATTATTCTCCTTCAAAACACCCACTCTACTTGGACAAACGGGAACAGTACAAGCCATTCTTGAAATCACACTTTCAGATTTTTAAGTATTTTAAATCACATAAAGCTAAACGCGCTTGTTAACCAGCATGATATAAACAAATATGACGTTGCCTCTTTTATGGCGCGCAGCGTTTTAAGACGTCATATTCGGCTATTGTTATCTCTTTTTAACATACGACATGCAGCCATTAGAAAGACGGGTATCGAGTATCGAAGGAATCTTCAATTTTTATTGTTCCATCTATACACTAATACAATTATCTTTGGTTAGAACTAGTTTGAGCTAGTCATATATGGAGCTATATAGTTAGGTTTGAAACAGGAGCTGTGTGTCTATTAATATATTAATGTCTATGGTTCTATAGTATAATTATCAACTAATTCAAAATCTTTGATAATTATGGTTGTGATTATGGTTTGATTCACAAACTAAATAGTAGATACTAACGTATCAGACGGACAACTGCAGTACAAATTCGCTAGACTTGGAGAAGAGTACTTTAACTTCACCTGATTGGTTATAGCAAAATAGAAAATGACATTTGACTTCCCTCTCCCCTCTCACCCCTTTGTTTCTTTACGGGGTTTAGGAATCCTTGAATTTAATCTTGACATTTATTTTTACCTAAGGATATCACATAAATAAAACACAGTAGATAATGGGTACATATTTATTTTTTAGGATATAGACAAACATAACATGGACTTTAATTCACAATACGACCTATAACTAAATAGAACAATTGCCTAGGTAGGTACGGATGTTATCGATTCTATCTAATAAAAATTAAAAAATAAATTTAGCCACAACAAATTACATATATGTTCACAAAATAGATTTGATATTAATTTAAGTTTTTTTTCAGTCAGTTATATATATTAGTTTTTTTAATGAGCCAATTGTCATCAATTGGCTCATTAAAACAACTGATAATTCAACATTTTTGGAACTCGTCATTGATAATAAATGTAACTGGAGCGCCTATATTGACAGTGTGTAAAAAACAACAGATTCGTATACGTATTAAAATTACTACTCGGCAAATAACTTTAAGGGAATATCATGGATATGTAGAGACTGTATGTGGGGCAACAGTCCTGACATAAATAGAGCATTTTATTGCCCAAAAAAAGTGTGTACTTACGTGCTATTCTGGTGCAAAATTTAGTGAATTTTGTAGACCATTGTTTAAAAAACGAATATACACACACTAACATTAATGTACATTTATGAAATAGGAGTATTTGTCAAAATTAGTATGCTTGTATCCTTTGAATGTCTTTAAAAACAATTGTTATGTGTGTAAAAAAATCTTTAATCTCTCAAATATAATTATACTTTTACTTATAATTTCTATTCTATGGATGAATTTTGGGTAGTGAAATTTTATTAACTGAATTTATCATTACTTAACAGGAAAGAAATATTGTTCCTTTATATAAGAATTCAGTTGTTTTTTCTTTCTAATGTTTTACACTATTATAATTATATGTTTCTAATGATTAATAATATTTGGAAGGGTACATATTTAGTAAATGGATATTATTTTTATATATACATAAATATTTTAATTAATAATCTTATTTTCAATTTTTTATTATAAAAAAAAACTTAAAACTAGTTTGCCATAGCGTCGCCTCAATACTTATTTATAATATCTACCATTTTTTAAGTTTTCTTAACCAACAGGATTGAAATTTAAGTCTTAACAATATTGCATTTAAAACTAATTTTCCATTAATTTGGTCGATGGGAGAAATGAGCACTCAGGCGACGATAGGGCAAGGCTCAAGCTGCCGGTAGTTAGGGCTGCAGAGTGAAGAACTGTCCCTTAATAATAAGTTCCTGAGATTAGCGCGTTCGACCAAACAAACTCTTCAGCTTTATTATATTAGTATAGATTAACTTATATTAAGTATTTATGAAACTTATTTTTTTATTAAAACCCTGAGATGTACCTACTAATTATCAATTTATTTTATTTCCAAGAAAATTGCAGCTATATAAAATATTATTGAATAACAATACTACATAAGAACTATAGTAAACATTATTTGTTAAAACAGAAATGCAGCGTCAATCACATTAAAGTCAGTACTTTTTCTTTTTCAGTTTTTTATTGTATTTTAAAAGTGCCTTAGACTGCATTTCGGATAATAGTCTTTGATGTAAGCGTACATTATCTAGGCCCTTTAAAATTTTATTAATTATACTACACCAGTTGTTTATACACAATTTTATAATTATGGACAAGAAGGCATCGATTATTCCAGTCCTATGTTGTTGACATGTTATGAATTCAAAAGAACATTTACTTAATATTAAGTTTTTTATGTTGACTGCAATGTTTTTAAAGTGGGCATATCTTTCTAAATATTTATTTGTCTCCTCAATTATATACCCAAAATACTTCACCATTACTTCTGTAGGATAGGTCAGTTTTCTTTGTGCCATATTTTTATATTCCCGATGTGTGATCCACTTATGAAACGGTGCGCTTTCTTCTGTAGTCAGGTCCTTTTTGCATATGCGACATCTAATTTTTTGCAAGATTTTTCTTATAACCCATCCTACAGTATATGCTCGGGACTGTATCTTAATGCTTTCACGCCTCGCTTCCATAATTACTGGATATGTATCCATATAAGACGTACAAGTTTCACCATTACCACCATGTATACCTTCTACATCTTGTCCTATAAACAGGCTCTTTAACTTTAATAGCTGTGCACTGCAATCATCCTCACAATTAAATGAAGAGTGGTGAAATTTAATAAACCCTGTAATTAGTAAAGATTTATAAGTATTTATGAAATCGTGGCAAGTTGGGTTGTTGTTCCTATAATTGTATGATCTTATTTTTCCAAAAAAGTTCTCAATCGCATCCGAGTTCATGTAACGTGGTCTCATAATTTTAATATTTTTTTCTTTGGACAAAAATTGCCACAATTTCATAAAACTTCTTATGGTACTCATCCAATTTTTTATACTAGGCACTACATGTTCTTGACCGTTTTTATTGATGAATTTGATATTCTGTAGTTTAATCAGGGCTTCCTGCCAGAAAATATGATGCCTACTTTTCTCCGTTACAGCAACTCGAAGATTTTTGCCTCTTTTTTTGTTATATACTACACTACCATTGACACTGTCAAAAATGTCGTCAAGAAATGACACCAGGTCAGATGTATTTTTGAGAGTGTCACTTACAGGTCTTCCATCTGAATAATGAGCTGAAACAATCAATTAACACATAAAGAATTTTTTTGATAATTTGCAAGTTAACAAGATCACCTCTCCTGGATGAATAGATTTAGATACTTACAAAATGCAGAGCTGAAACTCAAGGCTGCAGACATATGTTTACTAAATACACGTACGCAATTTTTAACCTGCGAAATAAAATAAATTATTAAAAAAGCAATTTGTTATTACTAAAAGAAAAATACGTAGTATTCAATAAAATTTTAAATCTTTCTGGAAAAATTATGAGGGGAGGCTTATGTCCAGCTGTGGACGACCTACGATTTAAATAATGTTGTTGCTTCAAGTATTGTACCTGTATAAAAGCACAACTAAATGTGAAATTAGTTTAACCTTTGTTCTAATAGTTTTCAATTCGCTAGACACACAAAACTGTTCAGTATGGGAAAGTGCTCCTTCACATTGTATGGACTACAACTATTTTTTGAGTTGGGTTTTGTTTGAGAGAGCGCATCTAGTTTTTTTTTTTTTTATAGGGAAATATACGTATATCAAGTTATAAATTTGAAACTACTTTTATTTTTCTATAGTGTCCCATGACTGCAAATGCACTTATTGAATTTTTCAATCAATTTTCTTAGCCCTTCGAAAAAGTAACATCCTTTTTTGTGCTAGAAATAAGTGTCAAATCTCATCATGTTCATAATGTTTTACACTCAAATCTTTCTTCAGATTTGGGAAAACAATAACTGGAGCAGGTTTAGACTTATATTGTATGTAATTAAACTTCTTTAAACTCACCATCCTCAGAACTCATGATGTTATCCATCAACATAGTATGTAAGAGAATTTATTAAACATCCTTCATAAAATAGGAAGTCTCTAAGTATTACAAAAAATATAATTTACAAGTTACCTTCATTTTTTTTATTTTTTCAGGTATGACATGTTCATCGTTTAATTTGTGTAATATACGTGACTGTCCATGCTCACAGTCCGTTTTGTATACATCTACAATATCAGACCATGAACAAATTTTATTTTCATATCTAATATTTTTTAACAAAAAATTGTTCCGTATTCCTTTGATCAAGTGTGGTGGATCAAATATGACAAGCAAATCATGTCCATAGATGTGTATTGTCTCACCTGAAAATATTTAACATATGTAGTGAAACAGATTAATAGTAGCAAGATTGGACTAGTTTTCAAAATTCTACATTTTTTAAATTTATTTTTACGATAAGGTCGGCATACAGGCTGACGGTCCACTTGATGGTAGGTGGTTACTGTCGGCTATAACGCAAGCAACGCCACAACTGCTGCCAGTGCGCTGCCCACTACAGTAGGGTTAAGGATAGGGTATAGGGAAATGCCCTCTGGCATCCCTTACTCACTCACAGAAACACAACAGCCCATATGCTGTTATTTCACGGTAGTCTTCTGTAAGAAAGGTGGCTACTGCCCTCAGACGGGTTGCCCAAATGTCTGCAAAACGCAGTATTGCTCAGTATAACCACTCATCTAACGGGCTCGTCAATTTTGCTAATAACAAAACTCTTGGATTTTGCTAATCCGACATCAAAATCATAATTGATTATAATGGAATTCAAATTTAATAGGTACTCACTTGGCTCTTTGTTTTCTCGTATTTCAGCGACTCTAGTTTCTTCAAGTAAGCTATTTAATGCTGACCTAAATGAAGCTCCCTGATCAGAAATTAAAGTGAGTGGAATCAGACCCGTTTCACTGACAGCGATGACTATTTCCTTTAATATTTTCTTTATTTCAACTGCTGAAGTTGACCCCTCGCATAAATAATAAGCAATGGGTTGCTGCCATTTATATACCACCCCTTTTATTAAGAAAACCAAAGCATGATCTGCAAATTCTTTTTTTTTAATTGTAGTTTCAACGAAACCACTTATTTCATCTTTCTGAGTATATGTTAATCCAGTTTCTAAGGCCATTTCGTCAAACATTATACTGCAGAACTTTTTACTGTCTTTCCAGGAATTCACCTAGAAAAATCACAAAATTGAGAATTATGTACATGCAATTAAATACACAAAGAATAAAGCAAGAATCAAATTCAATGCAATGATACAATATAAAATAACATCTTCCCTATTTTCACATACCTCATCCTTAATAGCACTGAATATCAGTGGATTGATTCCAGTGCTCACATTTAATTTCGCTACTAACTTCTTTAATGTAGTTATAGATGGCAAAATAAAGATCTTTTGTAGAAATCGGTAACATTTTGGGCCTTGTTTTAAAATTGATAAAGCTATCAACTTTTCTTCCAAGGAAAATCTACGTGCTTTTGGGTTTTTGGTACACATGTTTACTTGTAATGAGAATATTTTTCTTGCCAAAGGATTCATCCCTTGTGTTATATTCTCCAGAGCGTTCGCTTTACTAAAGTGCAAAGCTTTTTTTGCTCTCTTCGTAAAACTTAAGAGCTTCCTAGACTTTCTATATTCCTTATACATTTTTCGGCAATTCGGTGTCAAAGAGAGTATTGTATCCACAATTTTGTTTGATCGTATTCTTTTAGGTGTACCTGAAAATTTACATAATTATGAGTATTTTTAAGTATTTATATACATGTGAAATTGATTATTTTAATTTCATATATACATATAAAAGATAAAATATGCCACAAGATTGAAAACTAAATTATAAATAATTGTTAATGTGTTACTAAGCTTTTATTGTGAATCTATTGTAAAAATATTTATTTCTTTAGATTGAAAAGTGAATGTACCTACCTATTTGGCATTCCTCAATACTTAGAGTGTCATCTTTTGTTTTAGATGTAGTTGGCTGTACATCTGAAACTTAATTATTAAATTATCTTTTAATGTTTACTTTTAATTATTAAATTAAGAAAAAGCTGGCGCCCGTAACTTCGTAGGCGCTGTAGTTCGTTTTTCGAAAATCTCACAGAAACCTAACATTTTTCCAGGATAAAAAGTATCCTATCATCAATATATCAGGTAATCATCAATACATCAGTAAAAACCACATTCAAATCGGTTAAGCCGTTCCTGAGATTAGCGTGCACAAACACACAGACAAAAACTCTAAAAATCAATGTTTTGGGTTCTATTACGATAATAAAGTCCCCCAATAATAGTTTTTCTCAAATATCTTATATGTAGAGACAGCGATCAGTTACAGTTTTATTATATTTATAGATTTATTGTAGGTACATTAATTTCTTTAGATTAAAAAGTGAATGTACCTACCTGTTTGGCTTTCTACAATACTTAGTGTGTCATCTTTTGTTTTAGATGTAGTTGGGTGTACATCTGAAAATTAATGAATAATTATTTATTTATGTGTTATTAAATTTTATTTTAATATATATGAATGCAATATGAAAAGAACTCATAGTATGAAGAGACAGGTGAAATTATTCAAAAACTTATAAACGACATACACTTAAAACATGAAAAAGGAAATTTTAGTTACCTATATTGTATTCATTTACTGTAAAATTAGATTGCAGTAACATGGTTCCTTTCTTTATTGACTGATTCAGTTCTTCTCTGAACTCTCAAGGTCAGAGAATCTTATGCCTGAACAATATTTGACTAGGTATAAACATTCTTACCTGTGTTTATAGGCTCGATTGGTGATTCAAAAACTGCTGTGTTGCAATATGTGTGGTCATAATGCAATTTTCTTCCACGTAGATGCCCAAGAGAAGCTTCGTTTCCTTAAAAAAAATCCAAGGTGTAGACATTTTACATAGGTATTATTAATATATTCATCATCTCAGCCGCAGGACATCTACTACTGGACAAGGTCTCCCCCATGATTTTCCAATAGGACCGGTCAAAAACAGCTTAGATTCACCAACGACCCACAGCTCTTATCAGGACATCAATGTCAGCACGCACATTTAATAAGGAGAGCTGAAGTGTTAAGTAATGATAGACATTTTTTTTATATTTCTCTTAGTAGCCATGCAATTCTATGCTAGGTGTGTATATATAGTAGTTGAAGTGCAACTACTATATATACACACCTAGCATAGAATTGCATGGCATGGTGCAACTGAAGTGAGTTGCACCATAAAACACATTATGTATACATATTAATGATAAACATTTATAAGCATGTAGTAAAAAGATTGGTAAAAGAACACAAAAATGATTACCACCGCTATCCAAAGAGTTCAACGGGATGCCACTCTTAATTTCCGATTCTTGAAACAGCGATGGATATGCTGTTATTGTTAAACGTTTTTTAAGAGTTACAAAACGAGCTTCAAAATGTTTATGGCATATTTGCAGATGCGGGAATTCACTTTTTCTATTCCGTAAAGATTCAGGAATAGATTTGAGCCATTTTTCGAGCCTTTTTTTGCACTTTGGAAATTTGTGTAAAATAGCGTCCTGTCGCGAACTTGTACATCCTGGCACACAGCACTTGTAATACATACTTAAATATGATTGTATTAATCCAAATATAAAATAAAAATGGGGAAATCAAAGATACAATTGGCGGAAATTAATCAACGCAACAATATACACAATCATCTGACAAATCAAAATAGCTTCTCTCTTATTTATTATTATTGCGGTATTCTCTAGAGGGGAATCAAGGGGTGAGAGGGGAGGTCAAATGTCATGTTCTATTTTGCTAAAACCACAGGCCATAAAATTCCTATGTCTAGTGATTTTTTCTTGAAGATTACCACCCGTGGTTTGATTTTTAACTCTGTCTACAGACTAATACAACATCTTTGGTCTAAAGTCTGTGCGGTGTACACTTCATATTACTCCCACAGAACATATATACTGATATATACTCTGGTTATTTTACTCTATGGATGGTCCAACTATAAGTATAATTCAGTAAAAAATGTTGTGTTGGTGAAAAATACTAGACTAAAATTTTAAATATTGTGGATTTAGATTATATATTTATGTATCAATGTATGATATAATAATATTTTATGAGCAAGGAGTAAACGTTGCGCTTGAATAATTGCCTATTAAAAAAATATTGCAAACAAAAAGCAAATGTTAATATTTAATAATGTATTTTCCTATAGGATGGCCCAAAGTTCTCAAGACAATTGGTTCAGATAATGAAATTATTAAACAAATCGTCTCTAACAGGGATAAAATACTTTTTATTACATTATGTGATAATTGTTTCGTTGTATGGTATTGTAAGGTATGCTTGCTAATTACCTTTATTATATCAAACTACTTTTTTTTTGCTTTTATGTAATATTCAAATATGTTTCAGCCAACTGTTGCCATTGTATATCACAAACGTGATGCAGATTCTCTGAAAAGGCTGGGTACAAACGTTGGAGTGGAATGGAAACCAGATTCATCCATGATATGTGTTTCGGTGTGTATTTTTATCTCATAATCGTAATCACAAATCTTATAATTTGAAACGTGCTAAATCTTAACTGTTTATTATGTTTTTAATGTGTGTCCACATTGAAAACATAATAAACATTAAAAACATTGCACTCGTTTTTGTTTTGAGATTCCTTGGCGGTCACATGTAACCCCCACATTTAAATAAACATTGTATATTAAAAATGAAGCATCTCTGCAAACTTCATTTAGCGTGCCTTATATTTGGCGTCATAAAATATAAGGAGCCTTCTTATCTCTATGAGGGGTTGTCATGGAAGGATGTTCCTCATAGATCCTCGACGCAGCTTCTAATAGATCGCCATAGTACTGCTGCCTTTAGAGGTAGCTTTCGCTATGCTGCAACTAAGTGCTGGAACAATATCCCGCCGCATATTAGGGACCTATAATACAAAGTATTAAAAACTTTAGAAATCAATTAAAAATATTTATATATGAGCACCAAAAAAGCAAGGAACAACTGCAGAATGACACCAGTGCCTTCTGAATATGATTTATTAGGTTTTTTTTAATTTTGTATAATTATTTATATTTTTGTTTTTATTTCTTTTAGATTTTATTGTATATTACCTTTTATATTGTGTATTTATATTGTAACTAGTGACCCACCCCTGGCTTCCGCCGGCGTGCAATTTTAATATATATATGAACATTCCCCGTTTATCCCTCTTTCCATTAGTGAAAACCGAATTAAAATCGGTCTACCCGTTCATGTGTGATGCCGTGACCAAGGGAAATGGGGATTCATTTTTATATATAGAGATTAATTTGTTTTTTGATTCTTTATTTTGTTGTATTTGTTTGAGCTTTGTGTATTTTTTGTGTATGATGATGGTGACAAGTGTGTGATCTCACAATCGGCTCTATCGGAAGACCAGCGCAGGTTTTTGCAACCTGCATTATGCTGAGTTGGAGCCAGTTTGTGGCAGGGGATGTTGGTGTGTGTGTGTTTTTATTTATTATCTGTGTATCCTTTGTCACAAATAAAATTTATTCTATTCTAATTATAAATTTAGTCCAGCACAGACATTTTTGCAATATATCTATATCTATAGAATTGTTTGTCTTGACCGACTATCAACATACAGACAAAACTAGTAAGTCTAGAAAACTGAAATTTGGAACATAGGTTTATTTTATAAAGCAAGCATCCACTAAAAAAGGATTTTTGAAAATTTAAACTGCATGCGAAGCTAGTAGCATATTTATATAATGATTATAAGTATGTATATTATAGCAACACGAACTCATTGGAACAGTTGTAGTGTTGTGAAGGCAAAATATATATTTTAGCATCTTACCACCATGTGTGGTAAATTTATATTTATACTATCGACCCGCCCCCGGCTTCGCCCAGGGTGCAATTTTTATATATAAGAACATCCCCGTTTATCCCTCTTTCCATTAGTGAAAACCGAATTAAAATCGGTCTACCCGTTCACGCGTGATGCCGTGACCAAGGGAAATAGGGATTCATTTTTATATATAGAGATTTTGGCCTATTAATGTATATTATATCCACATCTGTGTTGGGCTTAAGTATCCTTTTGTAAGTATTGTCTAAGAAGAATAATAAATTTTATTTCAGACATCAGAAGGACACCTAATATTGTACAATGTGGAAGGTCTGAGTGAGCAAACAGCTTATCAACAGTACGATCCACCAACAGCTAGTCTGAGGAGAGATTCTGCCGAGCTATTTGTGAAGGAAGTTATACCTTCACTGAAAATTACACTTGTGAGTTAATGATTTCGTATTTTAATAATATAATATTTTTTTACTAAATTTATAAATTAAATTTATAAAATAAAATGAATAAAATAATTTGTTTGTATGAATAAAATAATTTCTGAAGCTACTGGACAGATTCTAATGCTAGGTTGACACTTGTCTAGTCTCATAAAGTTTGATACACATTGCCAAGCCTTACCTCTTGTTCAGTAGCACTACCATGAGTTTATAATGACCGCACTCGCTAGCGAGAGCGTAAAACATTTGTATGGAAAAATGTACAGCGCCTCTAGCGGTCACTCAAAGAACTAAATTCGGTAGTATGAGTTGCACAACTTGCACAAGTAAAATACCTATCGAAAACGTAGTCGCTAGCGACTAACGAGTTGTAGTATTTCCCATACAAACTCGGTACCATGAGTCACAAATTCGACAGACGCTCTCGAGAAATACCGTAACTATAGCGGTTACGTCGCTCACTAGCATAATGAAGCGTGAAAAGTCGTGAATTTTCGTTGAAGTGTCTACTTATTTATATTTTAAATAATGTCTTATTTATTAAATAGAATATATTTTGATGTGGTAGTTGTAGAAACGGCCGAATTAGAGAGTATACACGAAAGATGTTTTTTCAAAAGATGTTTTAAAGCGGATATGAGAAGTTTCAGTGCATCTAATTTTTATATGGTTTTGTCTACTTAATTAGCTAAAATTTGTGATTATTTTGTGGCTTTGGACATCCTCTAATTTGGACGATTTTCAAGAAAAATATGCCATATAAAATAATTGTAAATAAAACCAAAGAATTCTAAAAGTATTATTTATTTTATCTATGTAGAATTAAATATATTTTTGTAAATTTCAAATCAGACTTTTTTTATTTCTGTAACAAACATTTTTGTAACAAGTAACTAGTTAAATTCTTAATTAACTAACATAAATAATAAAAGGGTTGGTCGTATACTCGAAGTAACTGGTTGGACAGGTACCTCAGCCGTGGCTGACAAGAGGTTCATCTTCTCTAAGCTCGGCAGACTGCCCACCTCTCAGCAACGTCTCGGAGCTGGTTCCCTGTCTGTTGTAATCTTCAGCTGTAAGAAATATTAAAACACTTTCATTCATACAATTAAACTATTCAACTATGAAACTAGTGAATGTAATGAAATACAACACAATGCATTATCTTGTAGTAAAAGTGTAACTTGGACTTTTATTGTAAAACCTGTTGCAAATAACAAATATTTGGTTATATTTTTATATATTTGTCCCATTGTTGCATAAATAATCTGTTATACAACTCACAATTGAATGTAAAATATTCAATAAATATAGATTACCAATTATTTGAATTAGAGAATTTTTTAAAAATACATATTTTACATATTTATAGTTTTCCATATCTAAAACCACATGAGAAAACATTACAATTATTGGAATTTTAGGAGGGTTGCAGATAGGTTAGAAAAGTGAATGAAAGGGCATTCATTTTTCCACGTATTATTATTTCAATGGCAAATATTATTATTTTAGCAATAGAATGTGAGTTTTCTGCTCATTTTGTTGTACTTTGTGACTATACAAATTCGCAACAACTTTTCAAAATAAACTTAACTTTAAACTTACCTCTTCATATACTCCACCATCAAGTTGAATTGTGTGGCACTAATTCTAAGCATATTTGTTTTTTAATTATTATAACCTTAATTACATTAATGTGAGCAAAAATATTTCGTGAAATTTAAATACCGACTGATTGAGTGACAGTCACCGTATGACGTCACAATTTATCCTTCTCTGTCTTTCAAGTATAGTTAAAAAGAGATAGGTTTATTAAGTGTGAAGCTAGACACATACGCAGTGTATACCAACATGACGATAGAATACTACATAAACAATCGAGTTAACGTTAGCGAGTAAAGTAAACTTTAGGGAGACTCATGGTGCGACTTATATTGAAAACTATTCGATGCTCGTTTATTCGCTATCGACTAACGTAAAGTAACGGAATATTTCGATAGCAACTCATGGTAGTGCTACAGATGCACTAACATTTGAATGGGTATGTTTGGCTTATGTGAGTATTTGAAAAAGCTCTCTATTCCTTTTGAATGCTGTTTTTAGAACACGATCCATGTTCAAAAAGCTTGCAAGTTAGTAAGTAGCAGGGCACACTGGATTCTGTACTCAAAAATTAGGCCTCCAGAATTTGCCGTTGATTGCGAGGAATGAAGAAATTTCTTTTAAGGCTTGGATAAAAGTTAAATAATTGTTTAATGTATATTTATGTCACCATGCGCTCCATCAAAATCGTCATGCGCTCGTGTTATCTCCTTTTTATATACTTTTTTTTTTTCAGTTTAAAGAGATTTTTATATGGGATGGTCAGATAACACGCATGTGTTGCATATCGGGTACCGAAGTTTTAGTTTGTACAACGAGAGCTCACTTGCTGCGATACAGATGGGATGGCAGCCAGAACAGAGATTATTGTCTGGACCTTGGTCGAATACCTTTCTCTATCAATCAACAAGTGTCTAAAGGTATACATATAATAAATTAACTACAATAAGTTATAAAATTAAGCAAGAGGCAAACTGGTCCCACACGCTACGTATGCAACGTATTGTGACATCTGTGCTCTTGAATTTGTATGAAAACAAAGGACATAGAAACATACTTATCACACACAATGCCTTCTCACGCGTCCCACGCTACGTGATCAGTTGCCTTAATATTTTATATGTAGTTACATAAATAAATAAAATCCAATAAAAAATAAAAATCATCCTCAAAAAAAGTATTTGGGTCAGAAGACATGTTTCAAAGGCACTAGTTTCATTATTTCTATTTGTGACTACTAGATGGCGCTATTTTATCTTTTCTTAGCTACTAGATGGCGCCAAACTTTTCATTTTATTTACTTTCATTTTTTTTGCAATTATTTTGCTAATCTTACTAAAGTCGGCAGCACATTTGCTGCGTTTATGTATTGCTCGTGTTAAATAGGCGATGGTAACCACCTATCATCAAGTGGACCGACGGCCTTCCTGCCGACTTTTACATTAAAAAATATTTTTGCAAAAGGAGCTTGGATGTTGTGTTGTTTTACAGTTCAGCTAGTTGCGTGACTTTGCAACTGGAATACTGTCTGAAATGTGCATTATACATTTGTCTTAATTATTTTTCAGCCGAACCAATACTGGAAGACAACACACATGTGAATGATATTGAATATTCGCCGCTTGTTTGTGGATTCGGAGTCACGTTGAACGATGGCCGCGCTGCTTATCTTACTGCACCAAATCTCAAATTTGATCCTAATGTATGTTTATCTTTGCATTTTTTCTCTGGCAACTTCTGGTGGATAGGCAGACACCCTGTTTAACATCCTCTATTAACCTGTGCTCCACAAAATGAAGGAGCGAACATGTTTTGATATTTCTAAAGGGATTCTAAAGGATATCCATTTTTGATTTGGTTTTAAGTCTTTGAGCACTCAGAAACTGACAATATATGATATGAGTGGTTTCTGGAATCCATATATATATGATATGAATTCATATATGATGGAATTCATATATGATATGAATTAGTAATAATAACTCAACAATAATTTAAGATAAACATGGACTCATATTAAGACTTAAAAAAACTGTTTTCAGCAATAAAATAATTAAAATTCTATATTTGGTCAAAACATGTACAGGAACATAAATAAACGCAAACTAATACAAATTATTCACATTCATTTTCATACACGCACATATACACGATAATCGTTTAATGAAAAAAACCATATGACTTAAGAAATAGATATGGCTAGCAAAATATTCTGCCCAGGTATACTTAGCAGAAGATTTCCAATCCGTGTTTTTTCGTAAGGCTTTGTTGAACCAATAAATATTTAGATTTTTGAATATCGTCATTGTCAAATCAAAATCTTCTCCGTGCACTTTTTTGAGATTCCAAAATTTTGACCTTAGTGCATAGTTCACTGTCTTATATGTCATATAAAAAAAAAATTCCAAAGTGCTTATAAGCACTATTTGCCGAACTACGACCTCACGCTATGTGCAGCAGCTAGAATCTATTATGTGCAAAATTTATTATCAATTATTATGTACAACCGTAACTTTCAAATAAAATTATTTTTAAAAAATAAACCTTCTTGTAAAATTGTTCAAGAAAACGTTTTTAGTCAATATCTCAAGAATATACTTTTTGCAAATAACAGATTTTGGTTTGACAACGACGATAATATAGTGTATAACTGGCTTAGGACATCACAAGCCTGATTGAAAATCGCGAGAAATCATGGAGTGATATTGGCGTATGACGTCATCATAATTTTAATCAATTCTGAAGTTATTAAAACAAAATATATTTTAGAAAAAAAATTCGTAAAATAATTGGTCACAAATGGGTACGTTTTGTATTAAAGGATTTCAAAACGGAATCCCAACTGTCTTTTTAAATTTTGCCCATGACTTCGTCTCCGCCAACTGTCAAAACTTTTATTAAATCTTTATTGCTTATATATTGTTGTCAGGTGTTGAATTTTTATAATTCGCGTTTATAATGTTAGTTAGGATTCCATTGTGATTTATACCGACTGTTTTATTGATTGCTATGCTATCAAAAATAGTTAAACTTAAAAATGGTAAGTGTTGCCATTGCCAGAAAAAAAAACTCTTGAACCTGGGTGAAGAAAAAATATTTGTGTTTATGAAAATATAACTAAAAATTCTAAAACCAACAAAACACATTAAAATTTTGATAGACCCATTTTCCTATGCAATACAAGAGGTGTATTGCATGCATTTTGAATTTTCCTATGCATTTTGTACGTACATTTAATTAATTATCATTTTATTTAGATAATCATTAAAATAAATGTAATATACAGATGTATAAACTTCTTAGATCTTTTGCTAGTTTCTAAAGTTTTTCTCTAAAATGGATTTATTTAGTTTCTTATTAATTTTTATTATTATCTTTCCCACTATCTTAGATAATGGATACTATGTTAATGGTAAGAGAAACGTGAAAATATAATGTAGGTTGTTTGCGCTCAAAAAAAATATGTGTAGATAACGATGGTATGCTCAAACAATTTTATTAGCCATTGTATAATAAGTTTCGACTGACCTCTGTGCGCCTTTTGGTATATTGAAATTTTTGGACTTTACTCCTTAAGAATCGATTTTTACACCTTAACCCCGGTAAGGAAATTTTATCAGGAATAAAAATAATACGAGCATTAACTAAAAAGCTTTACGTTATCTGTCACTTTGATATCTGTGCGACAGCTGACGCATGTATTTATGTTCCCTAATTCTATAGTACTATAACAACTATGTCCCTTTTGGTATATTGCATTTTTTGGTGTTGACTCCTTAAGAATCGATTTTCATATAGGACCCCCGGTATGGAAATTTTATGAGTAAAATTAATACAAGCGTTAACTAAAAAGCGTTAAGTTATCTGTAATTTTGACATCTGTGCGACAGATGACGCGCGTATTTATGTTCCCTAATCTATTGTAGTATACCAAGCAAAACCAGAGGGCTTCTCAAGGTTTATAAAAACAAACGTCGGAATCTTGTATGAAAAGGGTATTCCGCGTTGAGAAACGAAACGATAGCCCGTTATAACTTGCCGGGCGCAGCGAAATCGTCGAAAAATGAACTATTTGAACTTATGAAACGTAGTGACATCTGTGTATACCGAACATAACTAACATAACTTTTGTTGAAACACGTGACATCTGAGTATACAGAATGTAACTAAATAATATAATGTAATTAGGTATCCAGTTATCTACTGACACGAGGAAAATTTTATACATTTCATTTTAAACGTTTAAAGGAGTAAACTTCAGTCGTGCGTCGGAGCTAACACACCAATTTTTGTCGTGTTTTTTTTCAGTTAACTTATTTGTCTTTGAATTCTCCTTTCATTTCCATAACAACAGCTAAGTAAATAACCAATAGTTTTAAAGCCAAATAACAGCCATCCACTTACTGTACATGCAAATTAGTCACAGTAAATATTAGGCTATGTGATAAAAAAATTTATAATAGTAAAGTTTTTAATTAAGTACTTGTATTTCTGGAATCTTAGAGGCCAAAGCTAGAATGATTTTGAATAGCTAATTAATTTATTTCGCTATCTTCGACATAAATTATTATTTTATGCATTGATTTGAATGAAATTTCTCCTATTCAAATATTTATATCAAAAATATATTTTGATATTTTTATTTATTTATTGTAAAATTTTAATTGAACATTTGAATTTAGTTATCGCTTTTAAAGTTTCGACGAGCCCCTCGGATAAGTGGTTAGAGTGCTTGCCTTAACTTTCTGTTTTAAGGTTCTCGGGTTCGATTCCCGGATGGGTCAAAATGAAAAATGTACTTTTCAAATTTGGCTCTGGTCTGGATTTGGAAAGTAGTGGCAGGGCACACTGATTTTTCGCAGTCATTTGGGCAGCCCGTCTGGCGGCAGTAACCACCCCCTTACAGAAGACCACCGTGAAATAACAGCACTTGTGCTGTTGTGTTTCGGTGAGTGAGTAAGGGATGCCAGAGCTCATTTCCCCTAACCCTTTCCAGTCCCATATCCTTAATCCTACTGAAGTCGACAGCGTACTTGCAGTACCTGTGGCGTTATAGGCGACGGTAGCCACCTACCATCAAGTGGACTGTCAGCCTGTCTGCCGATCCGAACATAAAAAAATAAAAAATAAATATTATATTAATAATTCAATTAATTGTATAAAATGTTGAAGGAGGATTAAAAAATAATAACATCAAAATAAAGGAATATGATTTAATTTTATCAACACTATCAAGAAATATGTATTTTCAGGCGGTCCAAGGCATATGGGCGCCCGGTATTGACGACGGCACGTGTGTGAGGGTCAATCATAAATTCAGACTTATTGCCATCGGAAGAAAGAAGTGAGTTGATTTTGTTAATCCTATCTAATTTGTAATCTTTACATAATTATGTTTAATAAAACAGTAGAAAAACAAAAAATGAGAGGGCGCGTTAAAAAAAGTAACTGAATACGAAATCTATTGGACACTAGCTCTTGCCTACGACTTTGTTTTATCGAGCGCGGTTTTATCGAGTTTCCTCAGGAATTTGTCAAAACTTCGCTAAAAAAATTAGTCTGATAAGAATCTCCGTTTCTATCACGTTTCCTTTTTCTTTGTAAATCACTTTTTCTCAAACATGCTCGGAAATGTAGGCATTCTTGTACTAAAAACAAGCCACGAAGTTTGTAATTCTTGGCTCATGCATTTCTTTCTCGGCCTAGGCCAAGAATGTATGAAAATTCATTCCTGGCCGCTGCTCAGCCCGATGAAACCCGAAGTTTCACGAGTCTTCACGAACGCGCCCGCCGCTGTCAGAGGCGTAGTAGGCGGGGGCGTTTCCTTTGCACTCATTGAAAATAAAAAATAAAAAAGGCGGGAAAGCAGACTTTTTTCAGTACCTACCTAAATATTTATTGCTTTTAGTAAACATTTGCGTTTGTTTTATTCTAAATAAAACGGTGTATATGTAAATTATTTTTTTATTATTTTTTCATATTATACTATTTTTTTTGCATTATCACGTGTTTCATTATTTCCTCACATTTATTGAGAAAAGCACTATACCAGCCTCGACCGGAATGAGTATTGCCGGACTCAGATCTTTATCAAGGCCTCGCTAAAGCTCGGCCTTGAAACCACTTCGTCCGGCAATCCTTCACTTCCTGGACTCTGCAGTAATGTACTATGTTTAAATCACAATGTAAAATTTCATTTTCCCATTTTAAGATAGTCCACGCCTACAAAGTCGCTGACACTAGAGCATGTCTTGGAACTCTTTAGATACTTTTTTTAAAAATTATTTTACGTTATGAACGTGAGACAGGCCGACTCGATGGTATGTGTCTACCGTCGCCTATAACACAAGCAACGCCACTAGTGCTGCAAGTGCGCTGCCAACCACGACAGAATTTAGGATAATGGATTTGAAAGGGATATTGAAATGGGGTCTGGCATCCCGGTACTCACTCACCTAAACTCAGCAGCACACAAATGATGTCAGAGAAGTTAGCATGTACATTTTCGTTTTTAGAAAAACTATACATTGTGCTGCCTTGTGCTAGGCTTGTGCTGCAATGTGCCGCAAACCGTTTTCGATTATCTCAAAAAATGGAGCGGCAATGAGAAAAAAACCGTTTTTGCACCAGCATGACCACTTTGTTTTTTCGAAAATGTGCGGAATGTGCCGGAATGTGCTAGGCTTGTGCTACAATGTGCCGCAAACCGTTTTTAAATATATCAAAAAACGGAGCGGCAATGAGAAAAAACGTTTTTTGCACCAGCATGACCATTTTGTTTTTTCGAAAATGTGCTGTATGTGCCGGAATGTGCTAGGCTTGTGCTGCAATGTGCCGTAAACCGTTTTCAATTATCTCAAAAAACGGAGCGGCAATGAGAAAAAACGCTCCATTTTTTGAGATCGGGACTTGCGGTCTGCGGCACAACGTAGCATAAGCCTAGCACAAGTCAGCGCTGCACGTAACTTTGAACTTTTTCAATTTTATAAAGAATTCGGTGACTGTCTGAAAAAAAAATTCGTTTTTTGCCGATAGCGGCTCAGATTTTTGAGATAATTGAAAACGGTTTACGGCACATTGCAGCACAAGCCTAGCACATTCCGGCACATTCAGCACATTTTCGAAAAAACAAAGTGGTCATGCTGGTGCAAAAAACGGTTTTTTCTCATTGCTGCTCCAATTTTTGAGATAATCGAAAACGGTTTGCGGCACATTGCAGCACAAGCCTAGCACATTCCGGCACATTCCGCAAATTTTCAAAAAAACAAAATAGTCATGCTGGTGCAAAAAACGTTTTTTCTCATTGCCGCTCCGTTTTTTGAGATCGGGACTTGCGGTCTGCGGCACAACGTAGCACAAGCCTAGCACAAGTCAGCGCTGCACGTAACTTTGAACTTTTTCAATTTTATAAAGAATTCGGTGACTGTCTGAAAAAAAAATTCGTTTTTTGCCGATAGCGGCTCAGATTTTTGAGATAATTGAAAACGGTTTACGGCACATTGCAGCATAAGCCTAGCACATTCCGGCACATTCAGCACATTTTCGAAAAAACAAAGTGGTCATGCTGGTGCAAAAACGGTTTTTTCTCATTGCTGCTCCATTTTTTGAGATAATCGAAAACGGTTTGCGGCACATTGCAGCACAAGCCTAGCACAAGGCAGCACAATGTATAGTTTTTCTAAAAACGAAAATGTACATGCTAACTTCTCTGACATACACAAATGCTGTTATTCCACGGGGTCTTCTGTAATGGGATGGTTACTATTGCCAGACGGGCTGCTCAAATGACTGCGAAACGCAGGGTGCCCTACCACTACTAACCAAATTTGCTAAAGGGTGCCTACATCATTCTGCACGCTACAATGTATTGATTTGATGATTTTGGTATATTAATTCTTTATTGATAATCATGTTAGGTGCTTGCGTTTTTTGTAAGTAAAAAAAATATTTCTATTAATAATTTTCTTATTGTTATTTAATTTTAACGTTTTAATTTTAATTTTTAATTTGTTTTTTTTTATATAGATAACGTGACGCTCTTTAGTTAACGCTTATATTAATTTTACTCCTCATAAAATTTCCATACCGGGGGACGTCTAAGGAGTAAACTCCAAAAAAAATTTAAAAAAACTATATTTATAAAAATATTTTTTGGATATTATGAGAATGAAACCATATTTTAATTATATTTTAAACATTTGTTAAAGCGCCATATCATTTTTGGTAATATAATCTTATATTGTTGCCGATAGATGATAATCAACGGTTACCTCAACATTTTGTGAGATAATGTTTTTTATAGCATAAAAAATATGTCCGACTCACACCTAACAGTAACCGAGGTCGCCCGGGTGTTATTTTTAATTGATAAATAATAGCACAACTTTAGTTCTCAACTCATTCAATTGATGTCATAAGCGGAGCCCTGGGTAACAGGTAGTATGTAATAAATATTGCTTCAACCTCTACCATATCATGTAACTTAGTTCTAAAATGACGCATATATAAAAAAATAATTAACTTATTCCGTTTTTATTAAACTTTCAGCTCACAAGTGGATGTGTTCACGATAGACGAGGCAACAGGTGGACTGGAATTGTCACACACAATGGCTCTCAGCTCTAAAGACTTCCCTGGCGATCCAGGCCCTGTCAAATGCATAAGGTATGTTCTGCAATATGTATAAAGTATCTTTTGTATGTTTTGTCTTCATCCATTTCAGCTGGAGAATTTCAGTACAAACTTTGTTTTGCAATAGTTATTTGTGCAATAAGAGAGAATAGAGTTTCAATTTTGAACACTGTGAGGTGTTTAGAGACACTAAATAAACGAATAACTTTGCTCTTGTGAGATATACTCACACACTTCTGTGAGGGTGTATTGTTTAGCAGTAAATTGGGCAATCCATCTGGCTGCAGTAACCACCTCTATATGAAAGAATGTGTGTTAAATGTACTTTATGTGCAATTTTGACCTATAAATTTTAACTATTTCTTAGGCAGTCATGTTACTGATTGACTGATCTATCTAGAGAATCAATAATATTAGGGAATAAATTATTAATATGTTAGGGTAAAAAGAACTTTATTTACTAACCATGACATGTGCGAAGATAGACAAAATATATTGTGAGCGAGAGGCAGCTAGAAGCGGCGCAATCTTCAATCATTTTCTTTAGTCAGATACAATGTTGGGTACCTTACCTACCCTTACTAAGGAATCGTGAATGATAGTTGTTATTTGTGACGGTCAGATGGACAGCAGACGGTCGTGCGGTGGGTGTGAGCTGGGAGCGGGGCGGGGTGTCCGTTTGGAGCACGTTCGGAGCGCTACTCATGTGCTCGCTGGCCTGGGACTACGGCCTAAGCCAGGACCTAGGCAGGCACAACCCACTCGTCGTCTCCGGAATGGTGACTATAATATTAACTATTCAGGCTTAGGCTCTTATACTAGGAGCTCTTAAATTCGGTTCAGTCTGCATAGGAAAAAATTATCATTAAAAACTGTAAATACTGTGCAAAACTATTTTTACAAGACATAATGGATAAGTGTGAAATACATACTCGTATTGTTGTGATTATGAAAGCACAAATAAACACAATAATCTAAATCCCCAAATCTGCAAACTGGCAATATGCAAATTCTCTGGCGCCATCTATCGGCACTCGAAAGCACTCGTGACATCAAAACAGTGACGCCATTTAATTTTTGATTATCAAGAGAAACGAATGTGTGTTTCTCGTATCATAAAAGAGACGGTTTACACCGTCATCTTCAAAATATTTAACGCAATATTCAATTAATATGTATTATCATGAACTAGCTGATCCGATATTCTATCAAAAGATATATTGCTTCAACGAAATATTGCTCAGCAACCTCAGCAGTTAATGTGCAATTTAAACAAAAAAAAAATTACCGGCAATTTTTCTTCCCATAAAAGCCTTCCTGGGATTTTCCAAATATTTGAAAAAAAATGGCGTATTGGTCCAGTCGTTCTCCAGTTTTGCGCTTAGCAAAACACATTTAGCGATTCTTTTTTATTTATAAAGATTTGTAATTTTATTATTATTCAATAGTTCTGTCAAGTTCCAGTCAAAGTTATATTTTTAAATTTTTTTTATAGTTCAGGTAAATTCACTAACAAATAAAAAATTTTAGTGCCTCAGAGGCATCATATCTTCTAGAAACTTTTGGATTCCACCCTTTAGAAATTTGAAAAAATAAAATAAAAATAGTTGCTTTTTTCCAAATTTATACAAAAATCGTAAGAGTTAGAAAATAAAGTTTCAGGCAAATATTGTAGAGAATTTTGTTTTACACAAAAATGTTCATGTAACTTTTTTTGCTAAAATTAAAATTGACAAAGTAAGGGAGGTTAGGTTAGGTTAGGCGACTATACAAGTATTGTATAGTAGCCGTCACGAGAAGTTGTAAATGATGTAAACAAAGTTGCCCTAGAACGTATCTGTATAGTGCACACTTCGACGCTTGCAACCAACATAATTTTCCACAGTTTTGGAGCCATACGTCATTCGGGTTTAAAATGGGGTTGCTTGTTGTTTTTGCGGATTAGGTTATGTATTGGATTTTATTACTAATTTTGGTTTTTATTTAATTTTGTTTTTATTATTTAGAAATCAGTGTCGTTTTGCATAATTGTTGTGTTACATATAATTTTGTTATTCTATCCCTTCATGTTTCATGTTTAATTATGTTTCTATCCCTTCATGTTTAATTATGTTGTGAACCCCTTCATGTTTAATTACATAATTTACAGCTTCTCGTGACGGCAACTATTTGTTTTACATAAAAATGTTCATATAACTTTTTTGCTAAAATTAAAATTAACTGAGTTAGAAAATACAAGTACATTAAAAAATACACATCTAAATGTATTCGTATGTTTGTTACAATAATGTTTTTTAGGAATGGGCTACAGAAGGTTACCAGTTGTGGATGGTGAAAATTGAAGGAGAATCGAGCTCGAATTTACTGCAACTCAATTTTATTAAAAGTCCGCTTAGTGTTAGCCCTTGCATGGTAAGTTAATATTATTTTAATAGTGTATTAGAGAAGAAAAAAAAACGAAATTTATGGAGGACCAGCTGTGCCCGCGACTTTTTACGTGTTTTAAAATGAAAATATGTGAGTTATAACGCCTGACATCTTTATCGCTGTGAAGACGGTGGCTCCACCATAAATAAATAAATAAATTTTTATTTGCTCAAAAATATCTATTTGCTATTATTATATTTGCTTAAATTTAAGATCCGGAAATTCCTTTTTATTATTATGTAGGTTATTGTATGCTTTGATTGTCATTACATATATATTTCTATGATATAATTTTATTATTCTAGTCTACATTTTGATCTTTGAAATAAATTGCTCCGCCTAGTTATTTTTGATCAGTCCTTTTGTGTAATTGGGGGGGGGGGGAGGCCTTTGTCCAGCAGTGGACATCCTAGGGCTGAGATGATGATGATGAAGGATATTTTCTGACAAATACAAAGTCTTTATAATATTTTATAATATACAAGCAATGTAAGGGAAGTAAGTATATGTAACTTTTATATAGCGGAACACAACTCTCTATAATTAACAACATTTGTCCATACGTACACCCTCAGAATGATCAAAAACATTACTTCCGATGGACTAATTGTACGTGAACACACTCCTATTTCTATTACCTTAAGTGTGAAAATTAACAGTTCCCATTAAATAATTGGTAAAAAAGTGTGTTTTCTTTTTTTTAGAGCAATCAAAGTCATTTATACTTACAAGGGGACGATAAGCTTTATGTAAACTTGGAGGACAATCTCACAAAACGAACCAAGATCTCAATAATAGACTCGTCGGCCGACTCGTATCAGAGCGAGAATGGGTCGCTCGATCAGTTGCATCTCGAGTATGATAGTAGCACGAAGTACAGGGAGTTTGTGGACGACAATGAATGTAGAAAACAGTGGATAGTGTTGCCTTTGCCTGCCACTTACATTGCTACTAACTGGCCGTTGCGGGTAATTTTTTTTTTTTTTTTCTAATAAAATATGACATTGTATATCTATTGCACAATTGCAAATTTTGCTGGTTATAGTGGTATCGGAGGTTTTGCATCTTATCGTATTTAATTAGTCTTTGAAAGTACAAGTCAGTGAATCTTAACTTTTCTATGTGTGTGAATTTTCAATCTGTTTTTACAATGGGAAAATAATATATTGCAACTGAAAATTCAATAGTCGAAGTCAATCAACACTTATTATAATTAATTAATGTATTCTTTAATTATGATTAAGTACGATATTTAATTTACCTATTTTATTAAATCATTTATTGAATTAATTGACTTAAATAATTATCTTTTTTTCCTAAATGTTTTTCATCACTGTCTAAATGTCTTTATTTTTAAAATTATTCTTGGCCTGCTTGCAACGTTTTTAATACACACCAACACAAATTAGCGAATTTAACGTTATTTTCTGTTTTAAAATTACTTATTATTTTTCAGTAGTTTTAAAAATAATAAAAACAAAAGACCACTTGCGATTGAATTGGCGCGAATAAAAATTAGATTTTTTTTATCTCAACAACAATAAAATAATCATTTTAAAAATTACAATAAAATATGGCGATTAGTCTAATCGGCACAATTTAATCTAATCAACAAATTTAACTTCAATTCATTGAGTTGTTTTGTTTATATTATATCTTAAAAATAAATAAGATGAATAATACAATTCTTAATACAATGTCTTAGTCTTTGATGTATCTTTGATACAAAGATACAAATTTTGGTGTTTCGTTGTTATCCCTAATCCTACTATGGTCGACAGCGCCTTGTGCTCTTGTGACGTTGCTTGTGTTATAGCCGTCGGTAGCAACCTACCATCAAGTGGACTATCAGCTTGTCTGACGACCTTAACATAAAAAGGCAATGAAGTTAACTGATTAGAATAATCGAAATTTGTTCGGGATAAGGGCACAAAATGTGATATTTTATGAAATGATATTGTGTCGCGGACAGTACAGCGCCATCGACGCGGACGGGTTGAATTTGTGCGTTGCGGGACGTACAGGGCTCGCACATTACAGCGTACCGGCGCGTCGCTGGAAGCTGTTCGGAAACGAAGCTCAGGAGAAAGACTTCGTCGCAACCGGTGGCCTCCTCTGGTGGAGGGACTACATCGTTGTTGGTAAGTGTTGAAATGCGGAGACTGCTCAAGCATGTGCTTCGTTAGAGTACATCGTTTTAATTAACCCAAAAAATGTTAGAAATATCCGAACTGTTTTTACATTTTGAGAGGTGATGTTTTCACGTGTTTGATGCAGTGCCTGATTTAGAGTTCTGAGAGCCCTAGGCTAACTATAAATAAGCGCGACCTCCCTCTTCCAGACCTGTTCTGCCGGTGCAGACATAAAAAGGAGACTAAAAAGGAAACAGATAAAGTTTTCGCATTCATAATAATAGTATAATGTGTATAGATTTTTTATATTGTTCTAACAATCACACCATTATTTATGGCAACTAGATGGGTACGAATATAGATGGCAAAATATAAATATGTACATATGTGCATTTATGACCTAGTCGCGAGTGAATCGGTTCTTAATAGACAAGCATGCTCCATCTTAGATCGCGTCATCACTTACCATCAGGTGAGACTGCGGTCAAATGCTTGATCTATCATTATAAAAAAAAAAAAAAAAAGGTACAAATGGGCAGAAGGGCAGTGTTTTTCTGGTGAGCTCTTATCTAAGCTCTAATTCAATTAGAAGTTGAGCAGAGAGTTCAAGTAATTTAAAAACTTCGAATCACATTCAGTCAACGAAAGAGAAATAAGGAAGAACGCGTGATTGTTTTAAATTCAAGTTAGTATTTACGCGCGTATTTTCAAATTACCAAATTTTATTCTGTAAATAAGTGACGCTTGCGAAGCTACTCCTGCGCCTCCTCGGAACTTGCGTCCTAAGCCCAATCCTGAATAGCAATCCTCAATCCTGAACCTAATTACTTTATATTATTTAGTTACATTCTGCATACTCAGATGTCACGTGTTCCAACAAAGGGTATGTTAGTTACTTTCGGTATACACAGATGTCACTACGTTTTATAAGTTCAAATAGTTCATTTTTTCGACGGCAGTTGCTGCGCCGGCAGGTTATAACGCGCTATCGTTCGTATAACGGACTCAATGCTTGAGTTATGTCTTCATATCTGAGTTGGTCTATTATGGTCCTTATAATATCAGACATGATATTTAATTCTGAGTTTGAGGACCACTTAAAAAATTTTTAACTCCCCAAAAGGAGTTGCACCTTTAATATTTAAAAAAATGTTCTTTTTTCCTAGGCTGCTACAGCATTCTGGATGGTCACGACGAAATCCGTTTCTACCCGCGTGAAGCCAAATTGGACAATAAATTTGCTAAAATTGTCCGAGTGCAGTCTCAAGTGTTCGCGTTAGATGTATTAGACGATCAGCTCGTTGTGTTCGGAGCTGATGCCCTCGTCACCATATACGAACTCGCATGTTTAGACAAAGGTCAGTAAAATAAGCGGCCTGTATCCTTAGTTTAGTTGTAATGTGAAATATGTGGGATCCATTGAAACGAAAGGTTAGAGAGAGTGTGCAAGTGATCCACAACCAGCAGGATAAAAACTGCCTGGGAAGAGATTCCAGGTTAAAACGTGAGGTTTTTGATCGAGAACATGCAATCCAGGCTTCGGGAGTGCATAGTTAAGAGAGAAGGAACATCCATTACTAAAAGTTATGATAAGTGCAGATTTTTTCAGTTTCCATTGTTTGTTTTTCATAGAAAATTACACTTTTCGTCTTAAGTGGAATATATTTTAAATAAGCATTATTTTAAATAATCGTTAGCCTTAACTGTAACATTGTTTTATAATAAAATTCTAAATAAAATACCTAAATAAAAATTCTTATTAATTGTGTTGTGTTTATGCTACATCAAAATTAAGTGGCTCCTATTTTGTTTTGACCAGTATGTATCCTAAATTATAATTGAACGTAGTTATTTAGATAGGTTACTAATTAAATAAAGTATTTAGTGGACACTTGGCTTTGAGGGTATATCGCAATTATCGTTACTCTAGCTTATGTTGCATCTTCTTGAGGGCGTTCTGGATGAAAATATATTAGATATTGCTTTTTCATAACATTGTTAGTTCTCAATAACCAAGCTATCGGTTATTGTTGCTTTAATTATAAAATGTGTGCCTAGAAGCTGCCTAAGATATCTGTGCTATTGCTATAAAATCTGACTCAGGGTCCCGGGTTTAATTCAACTTGGGAAATTAACTTTATTATTTATTTATCATTTGCTGTATTTGCCTTAATAAATAAATTTTTGAGCCTTTGCTTAACAGTGTAATGTATGATGATTGTATAATTATGGAGCAGTGGGCAACATCGAGATGCGATGCGTCCAAGCTGTGGACGTGTCGGCACTGTCGCACCCCGCGTGCGTGGTGTCGGCGGCTTTGTGCCGGCTGCAAGATGCACCTCCCCGAGCACGTCGCGCTTCGCTGCACGCACACCCAGACTCCTTGGTAAAACTTTACAGTCTTTGTTCTTTTTTCTGTCATATGAAGGTCGACAGACAGGCCGTCTACCTTTACATCAACCCTTTTATTGTACTAGCTGACCTCGGCCACGCTTCGCTGCGGCTAATACGGCGGCGGCGTGCGCATGGGGCGCGCGGTACTGGATACTGCTTATATATAATACTATTTATCGTAGCGTGATGTTATATAGCCTATAGCCTTCCTCGATAAATGGACTATTCAAAAAAAAAATTCAATTCGAACCAGTAGTTCCTGAGATTAGCGCGTTCAAACAAACAAACTCTTCAGCTTTATAATATTAGTATAGATATAAACTCACCGAAACACAACAACCCACATCCACAGACCGTCAGACATGCTGACAGTTTACTTTATTCTGTGTGACTACCGTCGCTTATTGATTAATACAACGCCATAGGGTGCTGCAAGGAGAAAGGGAAATAAGCTCTGGCATCCTTCACTCACTCACTGAAACATAACAGCAGTTATTTCACGGTGGTCTTCTGTAAGAGGTAGGTCGCTGGCGCCAGACGGACTGCCAAATTTATGTCCCGCCACTATTTAATACTTTATCATAAAAAGTTTAATATTATAAACAGTATAAAACAACGATTTGAGACTCAAAGTGATCAATTACTGAAACACATTAAGCTTAATAGTGTCAAAGCAAGTATGCAATAATACCGATAAAGTATGCAGCGTGATCTCTCTACGTCAAATTTAGTAATGACGACGCACTGCATTCTGCAGTCGTAAACTAGCTAGACCGTCTGTAGAACTTATTTATTGAACACCATAAAATGACTGAAAGCGTTCTGTTATGTATGGGTGAATAAAAGGATGTCAGAGTCCATTCCCTTATCTTTATCCTTTGTACTATTAAGGTCGGTGGCGCATTTGCCACCCCTATGTCGTTGCTAGTGTTTGTAGGCGATGGTAGTCGTCTGACATCAAATGGACATTTTTTTTTACATTACAAATACATACTAATCCCTTATCCCTTATCCCTTATCCTTAATTCTACCGCAGTCGGCAGCGCACTTGCAGCAGCTTAGGCGTTGCTTGTGTTATAGGCAACGGTGGCCACCTACCATCAAGTGGACCGTTAGCCTGTCTGCCGACCTTAACATAAAAAAAAGTAAAAGTAAAGTAAGACATTGCCCTATGCAAATGACATAAGCAAGCATAGTCCAACTCATCTATAGTGTAATAGATAAAATAAATTACAGACATAGTCATAATCATACATAATAATTAATGTTAAAGGTAATCAATGCTAGTGGAAAACTGATGATGGTGCAAAGGGAGGAATGTGATGTGGACGATGATAATAATCCGGTGAGTGCATACAGATATCCTTAATTGCTTTATTACTTCAGTATAGAGTGAACCAGAGTGATTAGGTCTGGTGACGGGACCTCAGTTTATTTTCTAATAATTGTTGGCACATATGCCAAACAACCAACAAACAAATAACGGATACCGGGTTCAAATCATGTAAGGCGACATCTAGTCACAACTTGTTTACTAGGAGGTCATAACATTAATATTATTGGCTATAATACCGTTCTAAAAAGATGTTTTTTATCAGGATTGATATGACTTAATTTCGACACTTCATCTTGTAAAAAAGTGTATCAAGCTAACATGGCAAGTGTTATTAAAAATTAGCCCAGTTTGTTAAGATTTTAAAATGATATAACAATTTATCAATTTCTCTTTAAAAAATAATTAAAAAAATTCTAAATGAGCCTCTTTCAAATCAGTTCCTTGTAAATCTTATTCAGTACCAGATTCAAATATTCCGAGTAAGATAAATAGTGCCGCCATATAATTAAAATTTTAATCTTATATGCTTTGTCATTTTTTGTCACATATTTCTATGACGACCATACCATGTTACGCTAGCATCTAGTATGATAATTAAGCCTCTAATTGTTTTCTTTATGTAATCATTTATGAAAAACCGTTCTAAATCACCTTTGAAACTTGTTTAGAGAGTTTAGGCAATAGACAGTTTTAATAACCAGTTTATGTTCACGCATAATTTCGTATGAAACCGGATCGATTTTTGCTGCGAATATCATTACAATACTTATGTGCAACCGTAAAGAAAAAAAACAATGTCGTAATTAGTGTTTTTATTTACATTCATAATTAGCATACACACCCCATATTCGTACGTACACTTCGTTGCTTTCGATTACATTTCGTATCACTTAACTTCTATACCGACCTAAGTGTATTTTTACATGAATCTCATATGCAAAAACACACCAGTGTCGTGAGTAACTAAATAAGGTTACCTATACACGTACATAGAAGTCGTTTAAAATATAAGAGTCTGGCACAGAGATAACAATTATTTAAAATCACAAACGCCACGTCTAATTCGGAATGTATCAAAATGTAAACATAAAAATCTAATACAGTGAATACTGTAAAAAGTCGTGATTCACAACAAAATAGAATGATATAATAACGTTTTTCAAGTAATCAAAATTTAAATACAATCTTCCTAAAAGATTGTATTTAAATTTTATTAATTGTGGATTTGCTCTTGGCCAGCATTTAGCCGCGCAGCTAAGACGAGGCCGAGCTAAGATGGTGCAAGCTTACCCAAAAAGTGTGAATAGACACTTTAAAAATAGTGTATCCCTTGTTTAGTCGACTGAAGCCATTTTCGCCAAAAGTTGACAATATTTATATTATTTTTTGATTGTGATTTTGCCATCGAGAAATATTTAGGCTTAAAAGACATATATAGGGCTTATATAGATAACAGACTGATCCCATGGTAGTTTCCACCCTTCACCCGCAGCGGGCGGCATTTCGACACAGCCGCCGATCGCGACGGGCAACGGATTCATGGTCGTTTTCATCCGCCGTCGGCTACGGGCGTTAAAACAGACGGATACTTCAATTTACTTTGGTAGAGATATGGATAGAAAGAATCAGATTTCCCTGAAACAATATTATTGCTTCAGGAAGAAGAGGACGACGATATATTAATCGAACAAAAGCTTAATATAAAAAAATACAGATGAAGCATAAGATGTTTAAAAGTAGACAAACTGAAGACGACTTTCATATCATTTACAAAAATAATGAATTGAAGTTTTCTGTATTAAATTTCTTTATGTTGTTTAAAAAAACATGTGACGAGACCGCGTCCACCCGCCACAATGCTTCAAAACAACTAAAGCCGCCACCGCCGCCGCCCGCCGCATGCGATCTACCACCGTTCGCCGCGGATGGCGGATTGAAACGACCACAGCCTAAGCGAGAGTAGTGGCGTTTTGAACCAATAAACATAGAGCTGCTTTCGATTTTTTTTAAATGATAAACATGAATTCACCAAAAATGACCTTCAAATATCGACTGTGAAGATGTCCCTATAATGCTCAATAATTTGTCCGAATTGTATTAAAATTTTTAATGCTTGAATGTTTTAGGAAATTGTAACACATTCTAAACGATTCGTATCCGACGTGAATGACTTATAATAGATTTTTTTTTCTTAATACTATCATACTACCATGTATATTTACATTTTGAAAAATATGGGCTTGTGACTCGTTTACATCTTCGAGTCGATGTACATATGGCCTTAGTGTTTAGTTCTTATGGTCAAAGTTTTGCCGTTCAAAGAGATCGGCCCAGTGGCCCATCTGCGCACAATATGCCCTTTAGATCCGTACGTAGTTCCGTGAATCGAGATCATTGGTGACGGAGCGGGCAAAACGGGTACATCGATGATGGGAGTGATCGGCGCGTCGATTATTGGTGTGATCGGCGCGTCGATTATTGGTGTGATTGGAGCGTCGATAACAGGTGTTATTGGTGCATCGATCACGGTAGTGATCGGTGCGTCTATCACTGGAGTTATGGGGATATCGACGATAGGTCCATGGCCTACGTCAGCATAGTGACCTATAGGACCAAGCGATGTTAGTGGGCCTACGGGGCCAAATGATCCATATTTAGCGATAGGTGCAATTGGAGCAATCACAGGCTTAGCGATGATGGGTGTTGCGACTGGTAGAGCAACAGAGTGGACATTAGGTCCGGTCCGTTTGACAACCGCATTGAAACCAGTCAACGGATCCGCGGTGTATTCAACCAGGCGAATGTTGCCGTCGGGTTCGACTAGTGAGTAGGCGCCTTTAACTACGTCTCCGTCACGGGCTTCCCATTGTGCCTTATTGTCGCCGGTGGTTGGGTCATTTACTGCGTAATGAAAGCCGTAGTTTGGGTTTGGCTGCAAGAAGATAATAATTATCTAAGTTGACAAATTCGATTTAATTTAAATTATTAGTATAAACAAAGTCCCTTTTGGCATTTGTCTGTTTGTACGCTTAAATTTTTTAGTTAGCAACGGTTTTTTTTATGTACCTACAATATCTTCTAGAAAATCTCTTCATGAAGTATAAGTACATTAATAAAACACATTCTATTTAAGAGAAAAGTGCACGTTTTGTAATCAAGTTGTTAGAAATATGTGTTAAGGCGCGGACTTGGCAGGAAAGCGTTATTTTCTTCGCCTATTTTGAATTGTTAGAGTAAATTTAAAACTTAGATAAAAATACAGAGCACAATAGATTATATTTAAAAAAGTTTGAATCGGGCAGATTTATACAATAAATTATATTTTTTGAAAAAAAAAAAAAAGTAAATTACTGCCCAAAAAAAGTTTTCTCGTCACAGTAATTAAAATTTTCAGCGACAACTTTTAAGTTTATTAATTAAGTTATGTACTAAAGTTTTAATGGCCTACTTTTATTTCTTTTTTCATATTTTACACAATATTTAAAAAAAAACTGCCAATTTTAAATACATTCGGCTATCTCCGAGGAGCTACAAAAATTTGTTGTGCAATATTGCACCTTGATTCATAGGTTATTCATAGGTCTGATGTTAGTCCTCGTTTTAAGTGTGACTTTTTATGTCTTACAGTATCCCTTGGTTATTCCCTTTGCTAGCTGAACGTTGATTAAAATTTAACTTAACATGACAACCATATGGTACCTAAGTTGGATTATAAAGGTTATTCAATATTCAAGTGATAGGGTAAGTTTTTTGTGTATTACCAAGTAACATCAGTAGCGTGCAAGAATGTTTAACCAACGATAAGATAATTTGTAAAGACGGTAAGCGGAAGAAAGATGTCAAATCTAGCAAAATAAAGTTATTATAATTTTTTTTAAATGTTAAGGTCGTCAGACAGGCTGACGGTCCACTTGATGGTGGATGGCTACCGTAGCCTATAAAACAAGGAACTCCTGGGCTGCCGAGGTAGGAGGCATAGTAGGATTAAGAATAAGGTATTAGAAAGGGATAGGTGATCTTCTGTAAGAGGGTGGTTACTGCCGCCAAGACAGGCTGCTAGAAGGAAGGACTGCGAAATGCAGTGTACCTTACCACTATTATGTTAACTTATAAAATCACCTAGTTGTGGTGAAGTGGGGTAAATTAGAATATTGAGCTGTGATTTTGCAATCATTAATTTAATCTCAAAGTCCTAAGACCGTCTGAGACACTTGTCAGTCTCTAACCGATTAATTAGTTTTGGACAACGAAGAATTGAGAACTTACGATTTTTTCTACTGTAGTTATTGGCATATATGAGAGTCCATAGTGTCCCAATGAAGGTATCGGTACGGCTGATACTGCAGTCAGCGCCAGGACACTGGAAATCTGAAATTATTTTTTTATTTAATAAAAGAGACGATGGTTACATAAGAACAAACCCGTAATTTTTTTAGCAATAAAAACAAACGTTTAATCATTTTTAGTACAACCTCTTCCACGCCACTCGTTAATCATCATTCATTACATTTTTTATTTTCATTTTTCACTGGTTGATTAATTTTTTGAATTCGTTTATTTTTTTGTTTCGAGTAAATAAAACTTGAAATAAACACTCAATATTCTTTACTAGAATTCTGTATTATGAATTAGGGACAACTAAGAAATATTGTGACATAATATGACAATATGTTACAGCAACTAGAACTTTTTTATTCTGTAAAGTGGATTACTCTTGTCATTGAATCGAATCACATTAGACACAAGCGACTTCATTTAATTACAAGACCGGTCCACTGGTGCCGTTTATGACAATAACTCAGTTGTCATCTATCACACATTTCTGCCACGCATGGTGTTTTAGTGAAAAAGTAAAATTTACCGCTAAATATGTGTTCATTTTGCACGGGTAATTCAGTGAGCAATCGAAGTGCACTACACACAGTCCGAATTCCTACCAGTTTATTTATACTCCTATAATTATTCGACCCCGACGCGCTCCGGTTTTGTCAAACGTCTCGTTTCCACGGATCGCTTCCTCTGGTGCCTTTGTTGCGAGCAAATTTGATATTCCTAGTAGTGGTTCATCTATATACATAACCCGTCTAAGTCACCTAGTCTAGTCTTGCATGCATTCGCACTTGGAGGAGAGTGGGCAATTCTGGCTTTTATTGTAACGGTCGTCAGAGGCTGACAGTCCACTTGATGGTAGATGGCTACCGTTGGTTATTAACACGAGCAACGTCACAAATGCTGTACGTACGCTGCCGAACTTAGTAGGATTAAGATTAAGTGATTAGGAAGGGATAGGAAAATGGACGGCACACATACTGTTATTTAACGGTGGTCTTATGTAAGGGGGTGGTTACTGCCGCCAGACGACCTGCTTAGTATATGACTGCGAAACGCAATGTCACTACTAAATAATTCAAACCAAAGTCAACTTTGAAAAGTTTATTTCCATTGTTGGCCTGTCGGGAATCTAACCCGGGACCCCTGAGCAGTTAGAGCGTTAAGGCAAGCACTTCAGCCACTCGACCCACTGGCTCGCCAGAGTTGTATCCACAAATGTTAGTATTTGATTCCTACTAGTAAGTAAAATGTAATAATTTTGGATTCCCCTGTAATACCGAATTTTAAGTCACTTCGTCCCGTCAAGTGATCTTTGAATTTTCCATACAAATGTATCAAACAAAAGTAACAATTTTCTTAATTTATACCTACAAATTTGATATACATCGCGTTTTTGTTCTTATTTTCAAATAAAAAAAATCCCACTAGTAAACACTCGTTGTTTCCGTCATAATCAGTGAAATCTTGTTGTGTTTATCTTCATAGAATCAGTATACCGAAAGCCGATCCGGAACCGCAATCCGATTTTTTTATTATTATTAATTACATGAAATCTAAAAATAAAGTGTAGCTATTATAATGTAAATGCGGCAATGTGATAATTGCTATCTGTACACAATTCAACAACCACTTTTGCCCATTCTACATCTGAATTGTATCTTTGTGGGTGCATGATTACATTATGATTACGTAATCTAATAGCTTTAAACGAGCAATTCTTATAATAAAATCTCAGAAACGGCTCTAACGATTTGGATGAGATTTTGTATTTATATAAGGTTTTGTTTTTTAAGTCTACCTATATTGTTGTATTTCATGTTAAACGCAATTTTACACAAAAATTGTTTTCTTTATAACTATTTATTAAAGCGCCATTTAGTTATTATTTGTGGTATTGTTGCGGATGTATGATAATCAACTGTTACTTGAAAATTTTGTGAGATGGCATTATATGAATACGAATATGTTCAGCTTACATCCAATCCAATTATTGTGTTAACCGACTTCGGTTGCAATGAAATTATTATGACGATCTTAAGCCCATATCGGCGTAAAAAAAATACCGAGCACAGCTCGGTCGCCCGTTTACTTTTTGTAACAAATAAAAATCAGAATCACCTTTTTTGTAAACTTGTACTATATACCTTTTTTTTTGACTAAACACACCAATAGAATGGCCCCCAAAGTAACTTGTGTTATGGGATAACCACACAACGGACAAGGGGGCGAAACCCTGCACACCCAACCAAAGTCAACTTTGATAAGTTTATTCGCAAAGTTGGCCCTGTGAGGAATGGAACCCTGGACTCCTGAGTCAGAGTGTAACTTATGTGACTACTCTATTAATGAGCTCGTCAAATGCTGTAGTTACAGTTTGTGCTGCTCCAAGTATTCAGTCAAATATTTGACATTGTAAAGAATACCTTTCTGTTTCTTGAACTTAATCTAATACTATTAAAATTACTTAAGATAAGCTAGTCTTATTATTAAAGGATAGTAGGCGTAGGGTACACTACATTCCACACTCATAAAATGGTCAGCCTGTCTGACGGTATTAATTAATCTATGAATAAAATACTATCGATATAGTACGCGTGCCGTTGCGTTTGTTGAGTGAGTATGCCCTTTATGCCCTTCCACAGATCTATCTTGGCTAGATCGATAGCTTGCTTGTCCTACCGTCAAGTGAGCCCACCTTTAAGACTGCGCCGAGCGAAATGTGCCAAAAAAGGCAGTCTCAGTTAAGTTGATAAAATGAACAGTACTTGTTTAATACATAAATAAAATATACATTTACCACAACGAAGAATGTGTTAACAATTACTCCGTGGAAAAAACTTAAAATGATTAATATTTTAGCCTACAAAATTACGTAAATTTGGACGAAAACTGCAAAAACGTAAGCAGGCGTTAAGTGATTTATTAGATTATAAAAGGAGAAATCAATATTAATTTTCAGTTCAAACGAAACACAGATATTTTTGTTACAATTCGTCCGTCTCAAATATTTAAATTATTGTCTGACAATTAAAATATATATTTATCAAAAGCGCTTCAAATCCGCCATACATTTTTTCTATGGCGGCCGCGCGTCGATTTAAATATGCGCCTCATTTGCTCGGCGATTCAGTCGTCCGCGAGTGTTCAGAGAGAGAGCACGTCAAATTGCAGAACGATCCACCGTCTCGTCGTCGTCTCGTGTACGCATATTTGCAAAACGATGTAAGTATTTTTTTTGGGAATTTTATATTTATTGCTAACTTTTGCAATATTATTTCGAAATTAAAAAACAATATTTATTTCTTTCAGTAAAATGGGAAAACGTAAACAAAGATATTATAAATTAATCAGTAGCTCCAGATTCAAGAAAAAAGGGATTTGTAACAAGTACGTTTAAATTAAAGTAGTAGTTTATTTTATTTCGATTAATTACCAATTTGAGTGATGAAATGAGCCCTGAAAGTTGTATGTATGTATGTAAGTATATATTGTATATACGTATTTAGGTAGGTTTTATGCTTGTATACATGTTTTATGATTTAATGTACACAATCTACCTACTACTATCCTATTACTAACTACCCTATATGACATAAATGTTTGTTTTAGGATTACGAACCAAGATAAAGATGGTGAATTGGCACAAAGTTCAGCTTCAAATACGTCGGAACTTGATAAAAAACAGGTCAGTTCTTCTAATTGTAACAAATTGTAATTGTCTGATTCCGTTATTGTAATTGTAAATTCAGTTCTTCTAATTGTAATTGTTCTAATATAAGTTGTAAAGTTTCTTACACATGATTAAGATAACTACATATTTTTTGTAACTACTAGTAACGCTGTTTTTTATTTCAGAAATCACTGGAAAATACATCTGATTTTAAATTAATTATAGAAAATGAAATTGAAGAGCAAGAAGAAATTATAATAAATGGAAACAGAATTATAGCTTTTACGTAACTTTATCAACAGCTACAAGAAATTTCAAGTCATAACTCAGCACTTGGCTGTAATATGAGTTGTTTATAACTTTACAAGGAAATAAAGAAAGGGTTTCTTTCAAAATTTAATTTTATATGTCAAATGTGTCATCTGAAATTCGAATTAAAAAATGTCCAGATTATGGTAACTCCACAGATTTCACCTCAACGATAATATAGTAAGCAGTTTTATGTCTATAGGTGCTGGGTTTTCTGGTTTGGAACTTGTTTCAGCCAGTCTCAACATACCATGTATGTCTGATAAATTGCAAAGTGCCATACCAAGGTCTGTGAACTATGGGAACTAGCTAAAGAAAAAAACATGACAGATGCCTCTAAAGAAGAGTATGATTTAGCTATATTGAAGGGAGAAGTTGATTCCAATGAAATACCAATGATAACAGTGGTTGCAGATGCTTGCTGGTCAAAAAAAATCTTACCGAAAAAATTATAATGCATTATCAGGTGCCGCTGTGATTATAGGGTAAAGGACAAAAAAAGTTTTATTTATGGCGGTGAAGAATAAGTATTGCATGGTTTGTGCTCGAGCAGAAAATAAAAAAGAGGCAACGCCAGATCATGCTTGCTTAAAAATTATACGGGCTCCTCAATTGGTATGGAAGCAACAGATTTGGTTTAAGGTTTTATAACTTCAATGGAAACGCACAAACTGATATACTCTAGACTGATAACTGATGGTGATACAAGCACGCATAGCAGTATACAAAAAGCTAAACCTTATGGGAATTTATTAGTGGAGAAAATTGAGTGCACCAATCATTTATTAAGGAATTACTGCACGAAGTTTAGATGAACTGACCAGAAATACCAATTATCCAATAAAGTATCGAAGAGCTCTACAAAATAATATATTAAGTTTAAGGCGTACTGTTACTGGGGCTGTAAAACATATAAATGCTGAAGATAAAACTTTCGAGGAGTACTTCAACTTAAACCGCATTTGTTGAATGCGCCGCACCACGTCTTTGGCAACCATGCATTGCTTCATGCAAACCCTATTATTGCACAAAACTCGCAGAAAATGAAACACCAGAAGACAATTTAGTATGAAAAGTAAAGAGGCTGGTTTAATTTTTTCAGCCATAGTAAAAATCCTTTCTCGCCTGGTGAATAATGCAAAAAGTCTGATGCACTGTGTGAATAGCAATATAGCAGAGATTTTCAATAGTGTGATTGCGAAGTTTATTGGCGGCAAGCGCATTAATTATTCAGGCAGACAGTCGTATTCAGAAAGATGTGCAGCATCAGTTGTTTCCTTTAATTCAAGACTACCGCAGACTTACCTAAGTAAAAAAGTTTTATTACAAAGCCCAAACAAATTAATCGAACGACTTGAATGGAAAAGAAATGTAAAAAGAGTAACGTTGGCAACGACGAGAACTACGGCGAATCTTGTCAAAAACCTGACCGAAGCGAGACTGTTTTTGACTTTGCTCAAACAGAGCACTTAAAAAGCATTACCATATCCGAAGACGATCGCCACGCACTCGAAAAAAGAACCATTCTGCAGGCCGAATCAATGGAATGGCGCCAGGAGAGAAAACTACGGCTTACGGCATCTGTATTTGGCAACGTGTGCAAACGAGGACTGAACAAATGCGGACCTTTGGTCAAAGATTTAATGACTGAAAAAAATTTAGAGCATGTGAAATCAATTACTTATGGTAAAAATAATGAACATCTTGCACGCGAACAACTAGAATCGCAACTTAAAAAGCCTGTCAAAATGTGGGATTTATTCATTGACAAAGATTTGCCATACTTAGGTGCAAGTCCAGATGGACTTGTGGGAGAAGACAGAGTTGTCGAAATAAAGTGTCCATATGCGGCTCGGGAACTAAGTGTCGACGATGCTATTATTTTAAATTAATATTATAATAATTTTTGGAAAATAAATAAAGATGGAAATACTATTTTAAATAAAAGACACGATTGGTTCTTTCAAGTGCAGGGACAACTTCACATTACACAAAGAAAAACATGCATATTTGTCGTTTGGACAAATGTAGATAAAACTATTTTGGAATGATATGGAAGAAAAATTAAAGAAGTTCTATTTTGATTGTCTTCTTCCAGAATTAATTGACTCAAGATTAGACAGATGGAAATTAAGGAATCAGATTATATTTTGGAAGCAATCGATAACAGAAATAACAAAGAAAAAAAGTGGAAATTAGATGAAACTTCCCGAGAAACAAAACAGAAACAAAAAAAAACTAACTATGTACAATCAATTCCACTAGTCAAGTCCATGCACAAATCATAAAAAATGGAAACATATCAAAAAGAATGCAATCACTACCGTGAGCACACCATGGCATTTGTAAAATAATAATGTGGATGTAGTACAGATAAATAAAAGTTATAAACCCTGTACACGTGTATTACTATCACCAACATACAAGTATATAAACCCTGGACAACTATCTGACGGTGACCTACTCACATACATACAGATATATGTATATATCTACATACTTAAATGATCAAAAAAATATGCATATCCATCGTTTAAAAATGCCTACATCTATATATCTATATACATACCTACACACATACTTATATATAGATTACACATCTACATACTGCAACAAAACAAAATTATTTCACATTACGCATATCCATTGTATAAATCTAAATTCACGATTTCTTATAAAAATTTGAAATAAAATATTTATAAAGTTTTTTATATAAAAGACACTACCTATACTAGTACATCATTGTAAAAAATATGAGTTACGTTTTTTTGCGTTCGGTCGGTCGGTCAAGCTAGGCACACTCGCTGTTGTGTGCGTTCACGCACACATCTAGCGAAATACCTAAACAAGGCCCGCGTCTTACGCTCGAAGCCAAAGATAATTGTATTAGTGTATAGATGGAACAATAAAAATTGAAGATTCCTTCGATACTCGATACCCGTCTTTCTAATGGCTGCATGTCGTATGTTAAAAAGAGATAACAATAGCCGAATATGACGTCTAAAAACGCTGCGCGCCATAAAAGAGTCAACGTCATATTTGTTTATATCATGCTGGTTAACAAGCGCGTTTAGCTTTATGTGATTTAAAATACTTAAAAATGTGAAAGTGTGATTTCATAAATCTGTTGCTTGCCAAGAATGGCTTGTACTGTTCCCGTTTGTCCAAGTAAAGTGGGTGTTTTGAAGGAGAATAATGGAAACATATCATTTCACCGGTAAGTCACACAGCTCGCACTCATTAATTTTGGTGTTTTGTAAACAAATTTTTATAATTATTTACTAAAAATGAATCATTGTACATGCATACACAGCTCTAAGGTTGATTTATGTAAAGAAAAGCTGGTGTTTATAACTAAAATTTACAAAAACCAAAGTTAATCGGAATTTTTGACATTTGTCTTGCTTTATAGTGCTGTAGTCTGATCTTGATAAGTTTATCGATAATTTATTTTTAGTAGAGTGTTGACAATTTCTAGTATTCACTGCAGGTTGAAAGTAATTTTTATCAATTTATAACAGATTTCCCACCGACATCGATTTAAACAAAACATGGACAAAAAATGTAAGAAAAGGCGACGATTGGAGAGCTTCGCAATATACAAGAATATGCTCGATGCACACTAGATTCTTGCTTTCGCCAAGGATTTCAGCGTAAAATTCTACACTCGTATGCAGTGCCGACAATATTCCCAAAATTACCACCATCGTGTAAACCAGTAAGTAATATCTATAAGTTATAAAGAAGTTATGCTTCAATCTATGAAAATTATGAAAATCTTTTGAATCATTAATAACCAAAAACTATTTCTTTTCAGAAATTACCCAGAAAAAGAAAACTTACTAATAAATACGTGGATACCCAAGCGTCAACATTAACTGCAAGTCTTTAAATTAAAATGTTGACGAATCACAGATGAACGATATCACAGATTAAAATGAAACGATATCACAGATTATCCAATCTGTGATATCGTTTCTAAAAATAAAACTTTAAGATTATCGAGTTTTTTTTCTCTCGTAATAAAAACCTACTCCCGTTCTACCCCTTAAGGATGGATTCTAAATATTTCTACTCAAAAAATAACTATTCTTTTGAAATATTTTGGTGAAATAAATGCGAGAGGTTGCATACAACCGATTAGCAATGCGGCGAGTACCAGTACGCACCCACATTTTATTTATATTGAATAACCAAACAGTACACTGAAACGCATTTAGCCATACTTTTTATCCGTCATATATTTAAAATCTATATCAACGATATCTAGTTATCAATAAAAATGCACAGCACTATTATACGCTATAACTTTAGCTTGCATTGTATAGTCAAAATGGAGACATTCACTCAACTTCGACCCGACAGATTACATATGTATGTCTCTTTCAATCTTATGACAATTTGAAGGTGTTAGAAAGAATAAAATATTGCTGCATTTTGTGATCCATCTATAGGTACAGACTAATACAACATCTTTGCTCGAAGCAGTCTTAAATAAAAACCTTTCTTTTGTGGCCAAGTCTGGTACAATAGTGTGCCAAATTACTTATTTGTTTTTGTACAAAACAAAAACAATTTTATGTTTTTAATATTCGTCCATACTAAAAGAAAACCACACTTGGCAGCATTCGATGCATTTTAAGTGGCCTTAATCGAAATAAGATTCGATTTTAATTTAGAAATTCTTGACGTATGTACGTCGTAGTCGTCGTTGGTAAAACTATCGTTTCGAGCAAAGAGCTCTACGTATGACTGGTATTTGTTTCCAACGAGTGATAATAAAATCTATCAATTGTGCATTCGTCTACCACGAGAAGCTGTAAATTATGTAAACAAACAAACTTGCACACACGCACAATTGTCAAGGAACATAATTATACTTCGACGCTCGCAAACAACTTAATTTGACTGGGTTTATAAAGAAGCGAACGTAAAAATGGTCCACATTTTGGAGCCATATGTCATTCGGGTTTAAAATGGGGTTGCTTGTTGTTTTTGGGGATTAGGTTAATATATTGGATTTTATTACTAATTTTGGTTTAATTTAATTTTGTTTTTATTAGTTAGAAATCAGTGTCGTTTTGGTTAATGGTTCTGTTGCATATAATTATTATTCAATCCAAATGTTGTAAACCCCTGAATGTTTGTTTGTGTGTATGTAAAGACATAACCTCGTATATTCGCACAAAGCCCTTATGTAACTCAACCTGTTTTGATTCGAAATTTTCAATTTTTATCTATCTTACACTACATGTTAGAATGTTACATGACATTAAGATTATTTGTTCGAGTATGGAATTGATTAATATATTTTAATTTAAATATTAAACACGAATTAACCCTTAAAGTAATGAATGTGAGAACCCTACATTACGGAAAACCCTAAACATCCCGATCCTCGGGATTACTCGCATATAACACAAGCAACGCCAAAGCTGCTGCAGGAGGGGATAGGGAAATGGGCTCTGGCATCCCTTACTCACTCACCGAAATACAACAGCACACGTGCTGTTATTTCACGGTGGTCTAAGTCTTCACGATATACTTCATATGAAGTCTATCGTGAAAGCTACATATATATTTAAAAAAATGCTAACAAACTTCATATGAAGTCTATCGTGAAAGCTACATATATATTTAAAAAAATGCTAACAAACTATTCTTATGCATGCCTACATTTCATCAATACAAGATTTTGCATTTTGAATATATTTCACTCATATAACCTCTGTAAAATGTACCATAAAACTTGATGTATTAAAAAAAGGAAGAAACACTGTGTCATTGTATATTTATTTAGACATTTCTGTACAAATACTCGATCGTCAACATTTCGTTAGGTTTTTGGTAACATTAAACATAATTAATTTCAGATTTAGGACTAGTTTTTCACACAAAATTCAGGTACACCCTATTAGGTTAAAAAATTGTGACATTATCACAGTTGAACAGCTCCCTATAATAATACAATGTTACTCTCTTAACATAAGAGATATATTGATACTTAAATTATTAATTCTTCTTTTTAAAGACCAGAGTTGTACCTTTGAATAGCGGTATTGGACCTGTCACACTTTTATGCCACATTCCGTTCACTAGCTTTTTGCTGAATATCGTCACGTAGCGAGGTGCTCCTTTTAAGGGACTATTAAGGGGTACCCAACCTCCGTACGAGCCTGTCAAGGGATCCCACGGCAAACTCCAATGGCCGAGGTTCGCAATTTTAGGCAGTCCAATGGGCAGTGGCGCGATTCCGTAGTCGGCTACTATGGGGGCTAGGGGAATGTCGGCTATAACAGGCACATTTATTGGTGCTAATTGTGCCACAGGGGCAATGGGTGCCACTGCTGCAACCGGTGTAACAGCAGCTATAGGTGTGGGATGGAGGCCAGCACCGACTTTCTTGACGACAGCATTAAATCCAGTCAGTTGGTCGGCAGCGTAATCGACAACACGAAGGCTTCCGTCCGGCTCGACTAAAGAGTATGATCCCTTAACGGCCCCGCCGTCTCTGACTTCCCATTGTGCTTTATTATCTTTTGTCACGGGATCACTCACTGCGTAATTGAAGGCGTAGCTTGGATTGTCCTGAAATTATAGAGTCCATGATAAGTTTTAATCTGCCGCGTCTTCGTCCACGATGCTTTTACTGCGCATATTTGACACATGATATCGCCAGAGCCCAAGAAAATGTGCGCCTATTATACTTACTATGGTAGTCACGGGTAGAGCGCCACTTGATGCACCTATCACTACTAGCGCTAGCACATGTGCTCGTACGATCTGCAATTAAAATTATATTCATAAAAATATTCACTAGCTTCTAAATTTTTTGTTTAAGCTGTTTAAGCTTTAAATGACAAAAATTAGCTCGATTTCGTAGAAATTTTCAAATGTTTATTTATTATTACCATTCTAAGTCGATACATTGTGAAATAGATTTTGCTGTGAGCTGTTGCAACGTACAGTGATTTGTTATCGAAACATTTATACCTTATATATGTCAGTTTGTAATGGGGCGAGAAGCCAGTTCGGGGGACCGGCACTACTCGTTACCTGGTTAGTGGCCCATCGCAAGTTATGCGACCTCCGTGGTCGCTGAAGTTGGAGCTCGTTTTGCGTGTTACGTTGAAGACACTAGCTTTACTCCCTGTGAATTGGTTTGATACTGTAACAGTTGCCCATATAAACCCATATAAATTTTATTTATTAATTATTTAATTCACCATACTTACCTATCACATCTTTCTGCAAGTTTCCGTTGCATTTTAGATTTATTTAATTTCTAATTTTAAAATACGCAATGAAGTATTGTTTTAAATAGTTACCATAACACAATGTAACAAAAAATTTTTTTCAAGCACAGTCTAGAAAAATAAAATAAAATCACTCAAATTTTTTGGCCTTATTCGTCTTAAACTCACAGATAAAGAGGGGGTGACTCAGTACGAATGCAAATTCTTCTTTTCATAGTATTATATTATTTAAAGTTTTTAGTAGTTTTATCATTTTTTTACGTTTACTACTAATCTAGGTAGGTACTCTTGAAAGTGATCTAACACTTAAAGAACTTAATTTCCATGTACACTGGTTTAAACATGTAAATCGATTGTAAATTATGACACGGTCCATAAAATGCCTTAAAATGGTGTGCGGAATTAAACAAAGTTACCAAACGATGATGGTTTATTAGTGCTCCTATCCTATATAAAGTCATAACTAACTTAGTCATAAATTAACATAAATAATGTTTGACTGAAAATTCAAAATATAATATTTACACTTGACTGGAATTAAGTCTTCATTGTCGATTTATTGGTTATACAAAACAACGGCATTCGTGTTCTACATTTAACATTCGAGTTCATGCACATAGTCTATACTAATATTTGTCTCCCATCCATGCATTGTCTAAATAATTATTCAATCCCGTCAACGCGGGACCTTTCCCAAGGTCGTGTCCGAGGCTATCAAGATAACCCTGTCCGATGTTTAAATGTTCCGCAGTTGGAAAGGGATTGGATTTAATGACAGGATTAAATAAGCGCTCAGACAAAATTGGACTCGCTTTTAAAATTGGTCCGGGAGCGATCGGGGGAGGCGTTAAAGGTATGGGTCTAATGATTGGCGATGGGATACTAGGCGGCGCTATTACTGGAGTTCTAAACAAAGGTAGTTGATATGATTGTAAAGTTGGGGTAGATTTAACAATTGGTGTTTGGTAAATGGGCCCCTGTAAATAAGGAGAGGACTTAATAATTGGAGGCGATATTATAGGATAAGGTCTCACTATAGGTGATGGCATAATCGGTGGTAGAGGTGGTAGAGGCTTGATTATAGGCGCAGGTAAAATGGGCGCTAGCGGAGCGTACGTTTTGGCAATTGGCAGGTAATTTGAAATAGGTTGTATAGCTCCACCAACCAGCGGTCCGCTAAGTAGTGGTGCATTGGCTAATCCCGCCAGTTTGCTCACTGAGCCAACTGATATGGGAGCAACTGACGGCGATCCCAATACCGGTATGGGCGCTTTGTAAATGGAAGGTGCAGCGTGAACCGTAGCCGGGTGAAGACTTGGACCGAGCCGCTTCACGACAGCATTGAAGCCGGTCTTATCATCAGCATAATATTCTACTACACGTAAACTGCCGTCAGGTTCAACCAGCGAGTACGCTCCTGAAATATATGTAAAAAAAGTTGATACCAGCACGGTTAGGTGATCATAAGATAAATTTGGAATTTCATTAAAAAATAAAATTTACCTTTAACAACATCTCCGTGTCTTTTTTCCCACTGCGCCTTATCATCTCCTGTGTGAGGATCTTTGACAGCATACTCGAAAGCGTAGCTTGGATACGCCTAAACAGATGAAAAAAAGTTTTTATAAGTTTTATCGTCATCTGATAATGCTAAAAGAGCATCTATAAGATTTCTAGCTGTGTTTGCTAAACCGTTGGTTGTTTTATACCATTAACATTCTAAATCGCTGATAAATAGAAACTCCTTAGTTTAATATTTGAAAGTTTAAAAAAAATGTGACTATTCTTAAACTATGTTACATATTAATTACGCAGTTGGTCCATTGATCATGCAAAAATAATTGCACCGTGGGGCGTGCTTTTTATGTATTTTTTAATTCCCTACAGACCAACTGGTTGGTCGGCGATTTGGTCCGTGTCACAGAAAAGATAATTGTAAAAAGAAGTTTGTATTCTAAATACAGTAGATAATGTAATTTGAAAATTTGAAATGCTTTAAAATGGTACATACATAATAGTCAACAGTAGCGTGCCCCGGTGCGTATACAGGACCGCCCCAAAAATCGTCTGCTTTTATGGTCACCGTTAGGGACAACAGACACGTTATCTGCAACATTCGAAAATCAAACGCCACATTAAAATAGTCCATAAATTTATTTAGATAAATGCACTCCACGTGAAACACTAACCGTAATAAAGGGATTCATGATTGTGACTCACCGAACAACGGTTGTCAATAACGCACTGGCACGTGAAGGGCACTTCAGTCCATTTATATGCGTTGCTTTGAGACCTTCATGTCCTGGCACACTCCCACTGGATTGCAACAGGCTTCCTCACTCGAGCAGCCTTCGGCCAGTGAAAATTGAGGCAGGATGTACATTTGCATTTACCGGTTTTTTTTTTAAACGACCAACAAACAGATAATTTTGGTGTTAAATAATCAGATGTAATGACTAATTTTTGCGTGGTAATAATTGCTCTTTTATTGTCTTTAATTGTTAGAATAATAGTCTTTGTGACGTAATTTCATAATTCGTTTCAATAGTTATAATAATGTAATTATAACGAAAAATCCGACTTAGTCTAAAAAGTGGTTATAAGTTTTGAAAAGTTCATTCATCGTCTGGCATTTAGTCTGTATACGGCAGACTAAATTCCAGACGATGAATGACGATGAACCATATGAGATACAATAACTAAAAAGACATTCAGTATACAAATAAAACCATTATTATTAAAAAACCAAAGCGACAATATTTTCTTCTGAAAAGATTTGGAGGAGAAATGAGAGAGAGAGAGAGAGAGAGAGGTGTGATCGTCCCTTTCCATTAGTGCTCAGAATTCTGAGTGCGACAATAACATAACTCATTAATTTACTCTCCGAAATGTTTCTATGGCCATATTTCCTCTTAATCATTGAGCTCTTTAAACTTCCATGAGGGAGAAATTGGGTCAACAGACTGACAACAATATTTGTATGTCTACGAAGTCATATATGACAGGGTTGGATTGTTTAAGTAGTATAGCATCGGCAGTTTGAATTTTTGTGAAAGAGGCGGTAAAATCGTGTAGTCGGATCGTCTGTAACGAATTAAATTCATACAACTGAAAAAAGCAACATGTAGACTCCAATAAAAGGTCGGGATAACGATAGTGAATCAGAAGTTGAAATTACAATCGACTATATATTTTTTATTTATTGAAATTCTGCCCGTAGGATTATTAAAACATTTTAAATACTTATTAGTTGACTACACTAACTGAAACATAGTTTAAACAAACTCCATTGATGTATGACCACTTTGACGCAATGTCTTCAATTACCGATGCGGTGCGGTGTTTTGCCCCAATTGCGTTGCACGCTGCCCCACGCACTTAGCGTGGCAGTAGGCGATTAAAAAATAAACGTAGGTACTATTATTTCACTTCAATTAATAGCTCTTATCGAAGATTTAATCGATGTTAAATATTTTAATACTTTACTTAAGTATGCAGATGTCGATTTGAAGCGTTAATTGAGCGGTGTTAATGATCCGGTGAATTATAAATTCTCTTTTTTTTTTTCAGTATTATAGGATATGAAATCATTAAGTGCTGTTAATAAAAACGGTCGCTAATTGATTTTTGATCACAACTTCGTCCGCGTGTATCTTTGTCAAGATTTGCATTCACAATCCCTGTTTATTGAATTCGGTCGGGCGATTTAGGATTTTAGCGTGAACGAATATCGTGACACGCTATTTTTATATTATTATATTACTAGCTGACCCCTCAATCGTTGCCCAGTCAATTTCATAAGAAATTTCCGACTACTCCTGTGGTTTAAAAAAAAATTGTCCTGACATGTCAATGTCGTGCTAGTTCTCAAGTTATGCTCAGGCTTCGTCCGGGTTTAATTAGGACGCTGTATGCATAACTAGCTGAGTTCGCAACTTCGTACGCGTGGTATTTGGTATAGCGCGTACCTTTTTTTTTTGTTTGTAAACCGATTGCAATGAAACATACACTAAATGTTACGGGAAGCTTGCATACATCAATGAAAACCGCATTCAAATCGGTTAAATCGTTTCAGAGATTAGCGTCCATAAACACACAAACAAACCGACAAACAGACAAATATTGTAAAATATAATATTATATTCTACACATATAATAGATTTTATTATATGTATAGAATATATACATGTTAATTCTATCACATTTTTTTAAATTGTGATAGAATTTATTCACCATATTAAGCAAAATCTTAAAAATTCGCTTTCTTTTTTTATAATATTAATACTTTTTATAATATTAATTAATTTGGCATAGTGCTTTGTGTTATATTCTATAAATTATTTTATTTTGTCGTTACAAAATAACTATACCTATAATAATACTATCGACAGTTATACTATTGCTCCAAAAAGCTGACAAGGCACCATCTTTGAAGATTTTTTTTATATGAAAGTCTCAAACGGGCTAAATTTTCTCGACGGTAGATAGCTACCGACGCGATGCCTATAAACACGAACATTGCCTTAGGGGTTGCCAGAGGGCTACCAGATTAGATTTGATAAGATCTTGAGATTAAGGAGATGATGGGGGCAGAAAAGGGTCTGAAATCTCTTAATCGTAGAAATAAATCACCGGAGTGTGTTGTTATTTCAGGGTAGTCTTCTGTAAAGGGGAGGTTACTGCCACCAGAAGTGCCGTTCAGTTTATGACTGCGGAACGCTTCCAAAAAAATTTATTAAATTAGTTTTTTTTTTGCGTTAAGGCATACAGTTGTCTACCCGCTACGGTATTGGCATCGTGCGTTGAAAGCGTATGGTCCTGCAGCGACAGCTCGCCCTCTCAAACGCAACTGTCGCGGGCTCTCTGGCTGTGGTGTGGCTCGCTCGGAGCCAGAGTGTGGCTGCCGCTGCTACCTCGCGACGCCACCAGGTACCCAGACACGTCGCGACACACCTTCATGGCAAAGAGGATTATGTTGCCATTCCATCTCAATATATATCCGTTGAGTAAGTGTTACCAATATATTTATAATTAATGTTATTTAAGTATAAGTACATAAAGTATACTTACACACATCCGTACCAACGTATTCATGAGATATTAAATACTCTTAACCAACCATAAATCAGGTAAAATCGGATGTCGAGAGTTTTCTGATCGTAAACACTGCATCAGTGATCAATCATGTTTTCAGTTATTGCTATAACTGAAAACATGTTTATTTATCCATAACAATACAATTGCAGTCAAATCAATACCTATAAAACATTTATTTTAATATAAAACTACCTGTTGTCTTTGCCCGTCTTAAATTTGAATTCGTCTTTCGTCTTCCAAATGTTTGTTGTTAAAAATAGTGACTATTTCTGACGAAAACATGATATATATACTTTTTCCCCACTTGTTCGATAATGGTTTCATTATAAAAAAAACAGTACACCAATCGATTCTTTTCTGTTCGCCCGCCGTCAATGTCCAAGAGGACTGTATTAGAGATCTCTAGACAGTTCTAAAGTGCGACCAACAAGATCAGAAGAAGACGACCCCCATTTTGTTTTATTCATACTGTCAATTCTATTTTGAATTAACAAGTCTTTTTTTTGTTTCTTGCATGTTTTTGCATATTATTTCCTTGCAATTTAGAGACAAGTACTGTAAAAGGCCGATGTAGCAACTAACGGCCTCGTTGGTTTAAAAGGGTCTCGGCTTACGCCTCGGCCTTTTAATTTCTTCAATTCCGGCAATTACTATTTCCGGCCTCGGCAGTATTGAAATAAAATATAGTTTACATCAATCACAAGCATAGATTACTCTGGATAAAAGAGTTTTTAGGATTGGTTTTATATGTTCAACAAATACCCATTACATACAAATAAACAAACAATTTATACCTCCTTTTTATATTAGATTCAATGTAGAGCTCTTTGCTGAATTGCAACTGAAATAAATATGGAAATATTGATTTGATAATTCGTTGAGAAATACTCTTAGTTTTTATTAGTAATCTTTTTTTACTCCATTATAATTGCCTTAATATATTATGTTATTTTTCAGCTATTCTCTTCGACGACGCCATTTTGTTGGGCGCAGAAAACGATACGACTCTATATGCTTCCGATTCTAACGCCGTATTCTCACTGCCGTTCTGCGTTGTCAATAGAACGGTATGTAGAACGTTAACATTGATTGTCAATAGAAAAACAGTTTGTCTTTTGGTCTCTAACTAAATTTAAGATACATAGGTCGGGGAAAAAGTCTTTTCGCATTTAGTATGTATAAACTTATAATAAAATATATTTGGCTGTACTATTTGTATCTGGCTGGTCTTGATGACATTAAAAAGGTTATATTTCAAAGAAAGAAACAAATTGGTAAAATGTTGTTTCCAGCTATTTTTCATTTGTTTTTCTTTATGTCAAAATGAATGAATCTAATGAAGAAATTCGATACATTTTAAAATTTCATTACAAAAAAGGAAAAAGTACAACGCAAGCCCCAAAAAAAAAATTGTGACGTTTATGGGCCTAATGCAGTGTCAGTAACGTCTTGTTACCGATAAAATGGACGCCATTTTTGAAAAAGTTAAGCGAGATCGGCATATTAGTAGTTACGAATTAGGTAAAGAACTGGGAATTGACCACAAAACAGTTTCACCCACTTGAAAAAAGCTAGGTACAATAAAAAAGCTCGATATTTGGGTGCTACATGAGCTCCCGGAAAGAAACCTTATGAATCGTGTACTCATTTGCGATTCTTTATTGAGACGTAATGAAACCGACCCGTTTTTGAAGAAATTGATAACTGGTGATGAAAAGTTGATCACGTACGTATGAGAACGTGCGTAAAAGGTCGTGGTCAAAGGTCGGTCAGGCTTCACAGATTGTACCAAAATCCGGGTTAACTCGCAGTAAGGTAATGCTATGTGTATGGTGGGATTGGAAGGGCATTGTTCATTACCGCCGGGCAGAACCATCGATTTGAATATCTACTGCCATCAACTGATGAGATTAAAGCAAGAAGTTTAGAGAAACCGGCCTGAATGGATCAATAGAAAATGTGTGGTCTTTCATCACGACAACGTCAGACCACACACATCTTTAGCCACTCGGCAAAAATTAAGAGAGTTTGTTTGGGAGGTGTTAATGCATCCGCCATATTGCCCTGACCTTGCACCTTCAGATTTCCACCTGTTTCGGTCTCTTCAGAATTCTTTAGGCAGTGCCACGTTAGCATCAAGAGAGGACTGCCAAAACTACTTGATCAGAAGTCTCAAAATTTCTACAATAATGGGATCATGTCACTACCTATAAGATGACAAAAAGTCATCGAACAAAATCAAAGTGGCACATAAACTTTGAAAAGAAAGTCTTGAGTTTTCATATAAAATGCGAAGAAACTTTTTGTCCAACCTAATATGTTGTCGGTGCGCGTGCAAAAATAGCTGTGTGTTTTTTTCTTTCGATTTTTGGCTTTTGACATGCACACCGACGGTGTGGACAAATCTATTATAGAGAAGTGCATAGTGCGATTACAATAAATAGTGAGTTACGAATGTTTCCTTAGAAATAACATAAAGAAACATTCATTCTACGGCGATTTCAGCGGAAATTTGTTTTCAAATTATTGTTTTACGTGGATATTAATGTTTATTTCCTCAAATGTCAAGGAAACACTGATTTGCAATAAAAGCTAATAAACTGTCGGGAAGTTAGTATTTAAAACAGTCACTGATTCTTGCAAAATAGTAATAATATTATAATAGTATACGATTATACCATCTGTTGTTTCCTTAGCACAAATTTTGTGTTCGTTGCCAGTAAATTTTTAATTAGTATCGTAGTAATATAGAAATGAATAAAAAAAATTTCAATTCAAATTACTGTATAATATCATCTATTTCTTTTGTCGTTGCGAAGGAAACTGTAAGTTATCATCCCAAAAATTTGAACTCGCGTATCATTTATGTAGTCTAGTATAATTAACAATAGCTTTTATTAAAAATTTATCGTTTTTATGTCTTCTGCAAAGGATTTAGTTACAGGAACGTTTAAAAAAAATAACAAAAAAGTCAACTGTTCGAATGTCTATGCAATTCGAGAATTAGTTTGGCATAATGCAACTTTTGTTTTACCTATGATAATATTCTCCATTTGTGTCTTCATCGTCATCTCAGACGGAGGACGCACTGCTAGACATAGTGGACTGCTCCCCACATATTTTGAATTAAAATATTGAATTGACATATTAAATTTATAAATTTCACCCATAAATAAAGTTTAATTTAAATTCAGTACCATTATATTGCTCCAAAATTTTCCCCATTTTAGGAGTACTCTATTATTATTAACTTTAATGATGTAGTTGTTAAAAAAATAGAAGCCTCTTAAGACCACTTCAACATTGACTCTTGAGCGTCGTTTATCTCTATTAACCGTTGATTGTGTGAAAGGAACAAATGCACCTTATGGAATTTGAGAAGTATTTTATAAGAGGAGACTTAATTTTGGTTTGACCTATTTAAGAAGTTCATTTTTATACTCGTTTGACCCTTATTTATCTTGTAAGATACATAGTGGACAATGGAGAAGTGCCTCCGGCATCCTAATAATATTTATTTGCATTTACATGGGTACAATAATTACCAGATGTAATATTGTTATACTTCCAATATGATCAACCAAAAATCTCGACGTGCAAATATAAATTCGACGATGTACTTAATGTACACACAAATTGTATAATTAAAATTAAGAGTAGTTAACATTGTGTAATAATGAACAATATTTACCGAAAAAAGTAATACACTTCCTATTATTTCCGGATGGTCAATGTTTTATTGCGGTCAACATGTCCCGCCACTATTGACCGCAGTGTTTCTCTGTTTCAGAGCCAAGTATACCTCCACCAGATACTCCGTCAACTGCTTCGTCGCAACTTGGGCTACCACGCGTGGGAGATCGCGCGCTCGTGCTCGCAGCTGCCGTACTTTCCCCACTCGCTGGAATTGTTGCTGCACGAGGTGCTCGAGGAGGAGGCGACGAGCAAGGAGCCGATCCCCGACGCTCAACTTCCGAGCATCATAGAGTTTGTGCACGAGTTCCCTGTTTACCTTCAAGTCAGTATTGGAACATGTAAATAAACGGTGAATGGTCGTTGGTCTTGGACATTGAGAATAGAAGTAAGGAGAATCAACTCTATACATGAGATTGTGTCCGTCGGCCACCATTAAATAGAAGGCGCTGTAATAGTATTTTATTTATGATGGTTTCATGAAACTACACAACCATGCAGCTTGCCAGTTTTTCAATTTAACATCCATGTTAGTTGGTCCTCCTTACCTCTATTCTCCTCGGTCTTAATTTTGAAAATACTTTTTCAAAATTGACATGCAATATAGTATAATTTTTTTTACAAAAATCTTATCAAAAATACAAAAATCAAAAATATTTGATAAAAATAGTGTCTTTATCAAAAATACGGAGTGATATGTCAATATAATCGCTAAAAAGGACTCTACCAACCAAATAAGTAGTATACTCTGGTTTACTTTTAAAATAAAACAACCGAACGCCTCGTAGAAGTCAGTCCTTAATTTTTTTTATATTTGATCTTAAAGCTACAGAAAAAATACCTCGTTTATTTCAATTAAATATTCAATCATAATAGTAGCACCATCTATCCTCTCCTCCCTCAATTAATATTACATTTAACACTCGCAGCGGGAAAAAGCAGATTTCCTTTAAAACTTCTCTAGCTAGAGCTGGCCCCTATTTTATTAACTAATTAGGTCTTATAAAGAGTAATTAAGTGGATAAAAAATCAATGAAATTTCACCAAAATTAAATGAAAATATATGCATGACATTTACAAACAATGTTTGCACCGCAGAAAGGAACTATTCAACAAATTGATAAATTGAAACAGTTTTCTTGGAGATTAAACAAGTGCAATAAACAACAAGCATGATATGAAAATTCTTTTCACATGTATTGCACGAAGTACTCATGAAAGGTACTTTAAAAAGTAAAAAAAAAATCACTCAGTTATCACAATAACGAGACCGCTCAAACTCACACTAAAGATCATCTATTTCTGTCTACTTCTCCGCTAACTTCTTCTCAGCCACCGAAATGATTTTGATACGATTTTCACCAATGGAAAGTGCGATAAACGATGAAGGTTTGTATACATAATTTGCAGGAAAAAAATTGCATCCGTACGAAGCTGGGGCCGTTTACTAGATATTTTCTAAATATTATTTTGTATTGTCATATTAATAATCAAAACGTTTCTTTTACAAAAAATAATCTTTCCTGAAAATGAAAACTGATTTGTTTTCAATTTTTGACAAGACAAACAAAATATGTTATTTTCAAATTTTTATTGTGTTTACAATAAAATTTTGTTGGTTTCAGTCAGATTCATCAACGAAAATTATTTTGATAAAGATGAAAAAGTAAAAAGAATTTATATGAATGCAGTAAGAGCTCAAACATATTCCTCAGTTTGTTTTTCTATTAGCAACTTTCGATAAATTGGTTAGAATAAAGTCGGAATAGCAAAACTTTGAAACCACTTTCTACAATATTAGGATACAATCCATGCAACTGAGATGTTTTTATAAGAATCTTTACATTTTGAAACTGGATTAGCAATTATCTTATCTCAATGGACATTTTTTTTATTATGATAATGTGAATTGTACAGACACCACAACTCTTAATTTATGTGCTACAATATTTATAATTTTAACATAAGAAGTATTTTTTTTCTTGTGCATATTTGCTGTGCAGTGTGTGCCTGTATAATGTGTGCCATTCATGTTAGGTCGCTATCTATCAAAGCCTATGAACTGAAACCACTACATGGGGGTGGACAGGACGCTGACAACTGACAACCCTCATATGATGCCCGCAAATTGCTACTGCGCAGAAACCGTCAAGGTTTCACCTATGTGAACTTGGCACCCAACCTGTTCGGAACCTGAATTTTGTTTTTCTATTCTATAGTATTTAGAATGTAGTTGATTGTAGTTCAAGAAATTTCGTTTGTAGTTGCGCCAATTTTTTTTTAAAAGGACTTGAAAAAATGTCGGCGCCCGACTTTTGAAAAATATAAATTAAACGGTTGATTCTCGTTCAAAATCGTTTGTAGTTGATTGTAGTAAAAGAAGTTTCGTTTGTAGTTGCTCCAAAAAAAAGTTAAGGGGACTTGAAAAAAATGTCGAAATTTTTTGTACAAAAATAGAAATTAAACAGTCGATTCAGGTTCAAAATCGTTTGTAGTTGATTGTAGTAAAAGAAATTTCGTTTGTAGTTGCTCCAAAAAAAAGTTAAGAGGACTTGAAAAAAATGTCAACATTTTTTGTACAAAAATAGAAGTTAAACAGTCGATTCAGGTTCAAAATCGTTTGTAGTTGAATGTAGTACAAAAAATTTCGTTTGTAGTTGCTCCAAAAAAAAGTTAAGAGGACTTGAAAAAAATGTCAACATTTTTTGTACAAAAATAGAAGTTAAACAGTCGATTCAGGTTCAAAATCGTTTGTAGTTGATTGTAGTAAAAGAAATTTCGTTTGTAGTTGCTCCAAAAAAAAGTTAAGGGGAATTGAAAAAAAATGTCGAAATTTTTTGTACAAAAATAGAAATTAAACAGTCGATTCAGGTTCAAAATCGTTTGTAGTTTATTGTAGTACAAGAAATTTCGTTTGTAGTTGCTCCAAAAAAAAGTTAAGAGGACTTGAAAAAAATGTCAACATTTTTTGTACAAAAATAGAAATTAAACAGTCGATTCAGGTTCAAAATTGTTTGTAGTTGATTGTAGTAAAAGAAATTTCGTTTGTAGTTGCTCCAAAAAAAAATTAAGGGGAATTGAAAAAAGGGGACATTTTTTGTACAAAAATAGAAATTAAACAGTCGATTCAGGTTCAAAATCGTTTGTAGTTGATTGTAGTACAAGAAATTTCGTTTGTAGTTGCTCCAAAAAAAAGTTAAGGGGAATTGAAAAAAAATGTCGAAATTTTTTGTACAAAAATAGAAATTAAACAGTCGATTCAGGTTCAAAATCGTTTGTAGTTGATTGTAGTACAAGAAATTTCGTTTGTAGTTGCTCCAAAAAAAAGTTAAGAGGACTTGAAAAAAATGTCAACATTTTTTGTACAAAAATAGAAATTAAACAGTCGATTCAGGTTCAAAATTGTTTGTAGTTGATTGTAGTACAAGAAATTTCGTTTGTAGTTGCTCCAAAAAAAAGTTAAGGGGAATTGAAAAAAAATGTTGAAATTTTTTGTACAAAAATAGAAATTAAACAGTCGATTCAGGTTCAAAATCGTTTGTAGTTGATTGTAGTACAAGAAATTTCGTTTGTAGTTGCTCCAAAAAAAAGTTAAGAGGACTTGAAAAAAATGTCAACATTTTTTGTACAAAAATAGAAATTAAACAGTCGATTCAGGTTCAAAATCGTTTGTAGTTGATTGTAGTACAAGAAATTTCGTTTGTAGTTGCTCCAAAAAAAAGTTAAGGGGAATTGAAAAAAGGGGACATTTTTTGTACAAAAATAGAAATTAAACAGTCGATTCAGGTTCAAAATCGTTTGTAGTTGATTGTAGTACAAGAAATTTCGTTTGTAGTTGCTCCAAAAAAAAGTTAAGAGGACTTGAAAAAAATGTCAACATTTTTTGTACAAAAATAGAAATTAAACAGTCGATTCAGGTTCAAAATCGTTTGTAGTTGATTGTAGTACAAGAAATTTTGTTTGTAGTTGCTCCAAAAAAAAGTTAAGAGGACTTGAAAAAAATGTCAACATTTTTTGTACAAAAATAGAAATTAAACAGTCGATTCAGGTTCAAAATCGTTTGTAGTTGATTGTAGTAAAAGAAATTTCGTTTGTAGTTGCTCCAAAAATAAGTTAAGAGGACTTGAAAAAAATGTCAACATTTTTTGTACAAAAATAGAAGTTAAACAGTCGATTCAGGTTCAAAATCGTTTGTAGTTGATTGTAGTAAAAGAAATTTCGTTTGTAGTTGCTCCAAAAAAAAGTTAAGGGGAATTGAAAAAAGGGGACATTTTTTGTACAAAAATAGAAATTAAACAGTCGATTCAGGTTCAAAATCGTTTGTAGTTGATTGTAGTAAAAGAAATTTCGTTTGTAGTTGCTCCAAAAAAAAGTTAAGGGGAATTGAAAAAATGTCGACATTTTTTGTACAAAAATAGAAATTAAACAGTCGATTCAGGTTCAAAATCGTTTGTAGTTGATTGTAGTACAAGAAATTTCGTTTGTAGTTGCTCCAAAAAAAAGTTAAGGGGAATTGAAAAAAGGGGACATTTTTTGTACAAAAATAGAAATTAAACAGTCGATTCAGGTTCAAAATCGTTTGTAGTTGATTGTAGTACAAGAAATTTCGTTTGTAGTTGCTCCAAAAAAAAGTTAAGAGGACTTGAAAAAAATGTCAACATTTTTTGTACAAAAATAGAAATTAAACAGTCGATTCAGGTTCAAAATTGTTTGTAGTTGATTGTAGTAAAAGAAATTTCGTTTGTAGTTGCTCCAAAAAAAAGTTAAGAGGACTTGAAAAAAATGTCAACATTTTTTGTACAAAAATAGAAATTAAACAGTCGATTCAGGTTCAAAATCGTTTGTAGTTGATTGTAGTAAAAGAAATTTCGTTTGTAGTTGCTCCAAAAAAAAGTTAAGAGGACTTGAAAACAATGTCAACATTTTTTGTACTAAAATAGAAGTTAAACAGTCGATTCAGGTTCAAAATCGTTTGTAGTTGATTGTAGTAAAAGAAATTTCGTTTGTAGTTGCTCCAAAAAAAAGTTAAGGGGAATTGAAAAAAGGGGACATTTTTTGTACAAAAATATAAATTAAACAGTCGATTCAGGTTCAAAATTTTTCAAGTCCCCTTAACTTTTTTTGGAGCAACTACAAACGAAATTTCTTTTACTACAATCAACTACAAACGATTTTGAACCTGAATCGACTGTTTAATTTCTATTTTTGTACAAAAAATGTCGACATTTTTTTTCAATTCCCCTTAACTTTTTTTTGGAGCAACTACAAACGAAATTTCTTGTACTACAATCAACTACAAACGATTTTGAACCCGATTCGACTGTTTAATTTCTATTTTTGTACAAAAAATGTTGACATTTTTTTCAAGTCTTCTTAACTTTTTTTTGGAGCAACTACAAACGAAATTTCTTTTACTACAATCAACTACAAACGATTTTGAACCTGAATCGACTGTTTAACTTCTATTTTTGTACAAAAAATGTTGACATTTTTTTCAAGTCCTCTTAACTTATTTTTGGAGCAACTACAAACGAAATTTCTTTTACTACAATCAACTACAAACGATTTTGAACCTGAATCGACTGTTTAATTTCTTTTTTTGTACAAAAAATGTCGACATTTTTTCAATTCCCCTTAACTTTTTCTTGGAGCAACTACAAACGAAATTTCTTTTACTACAATCAACTACAAACGATTTTGAACCTGAATCGACTGTTTAATTTCTATTTTTGAACAAAAAATGTCGACATTTTTTTTCAATTCCCCTTAACTTTTTTTTGGAGCAACTACAAACGAAATTTCTTGTACTACAATCAACTACAAACGATTTTGAACCTGAATCGACTGTTTAATTTCTATTTTTGTACAAAAAATTTCGACATTTTTTTCAAGTCCCCTTAACTTTTTTTTGGAGCAACTACAAACGAAATTTCTTTTACTACAATCAACTACAAACGATTTTGAACGAGAATCAACCGTTTAATTTATATTTTTCAAAAGTCGGGCGCCGACATTTTTTCAAGTCCTTTTAAAAAAAATTTTAGCGCAACTACAAACGAAATTACTTGAACTACAATCAACTACATTCTAAATACTATAGAATAGAAAAACAAAATTCAGGATCCGAACAGGTCGGGTGCCAAGTTCACATAGGTCAAGGTTTCGGATGATGTCATGTGGATGATAGGTTTCAACCGCAACTAAAAAATACAGATAACAAGTTGCTAACGGTACTGAGTGTGTCACGAGATTGCGTCACCAAAATGGCGGCCAGGCGGATAATGAAATGGGCTTTGGTACCCTTGTTCGCGCACTGAAAAATGTGTTGTATTCAGTTAGAGGGTGCTACTGACGCCAGAAGGACCATTCGCATAGTCCTTCTGATTCCCTGATATGATTCCGGTTCTAAAGTGCCCTATTTTTGTCCTCTCTTATGATTTTTGGGTATCTATATGTACATTATGTTGTAATGGACTTTTTGTTTACAGACTGTAGTACAGTGTGCAAGAAAGACGGAGATAGCTTTATGGGCGTATTTATTCTCCGCTGCCGGAAAGCCTAAAGAACTTTTCCAAGAATGCTTGCAGCGGAAAATGCTTGATACGGCCGCCTCGTATCTCATTATTTTGCAGGTATAAGTTTCAATATATTACATTTACAAAAGTTTAAGAGTTATTATTACATTGTAATTAAAGAAAGAAGAAAGAAAGAAAGCATCTTTTATTCCTCTAAATAAACACAATATACATATATGAACAAATAATAATTATAAACAAACAAATATATGAACAAGTAAGAAGAGGAAAAGGAACCCTGACTCAGTATACAGTTGTGGTGCGGACCACAACACTGATATTCTGCCAGGGACCAGAAATTCAGAGAAAAAGAAAACAAAAAAACATTTACGCGGGACAATTCATAATACGATTACAATCCATGGCTGAAATTATTGCAAATTTTCTTAAAAACTATTGAAGGCTTTCACTAGCGAGTTATCTATATGGCAACGTCACTGTAAATATACAATAGCACACGAGAATGTACAAAAAATGGACCGGCCGCCCCCATAAACTGTCTCGTCTAAGCGTTTCTCTGCACATCCATTAATGATGAGCGAAGTCGTTTTTTAAAGCATCCCAGAGATGTAAGATCGCGTACAATTACAAAAGTAATTTTTATTTACTTACGAAATTTCAGATCTTACGAAAGTTCAAAACGGATAATAACGGTTTTTGAAACTATTTATTGCAATTCTAAAATGAAATACAAACATAGATTACATTGAATAATTATAGGGTGCTTTTTTTTTACAGCACAAAATTGAATTTCTATCCCTGGTATTGTCTTAAAATTTTATGCAGATTTAACAATTCTCGGGGAAAAATAATAAAGTGTCATTTTGACATTATAAAAAAAATACCTAATAAATCTGTGAAAAAAATGCATGTTTTTAACATGCATTTTTTTCACAGATTTATGGCGTAAATAATTACAAAGTAATTTGTTTTTAAATAATATTTCAAGCTATTGGTTCTTAATACTATAAAATTTATACTGGTTTCGTTAATTTGCCTAATTTTAGCATGAATTTTAGAATATATTTAACTAAAATCTGAATTTCTTAAACGACTTTCGTTTTCCTTCTTTTAATGGGCTAACTTTATTTCGCAATTGGGATATGACGTTAGTGTAGTAATGATTGATTGCAAATAAGTGTATGTTATTCTCCAGAATCTGGAGAGTTCAGCTGTAAGTAGACAGCTGGCCACGCAACTATTCGACACAGCGTTGCAGCAGGAGAGATGGGACCTAGCCAGGGACCTCGTGCGATTCCTTAGAGCTATTGGTAATTGCCTAACCATTGACATAACTTTCGACTTCTATTTTACATCGTCCGCACCTTTGTTCAAATAGTGTATCAATCCAGAAAAAAATCATTGTCAAAAAAGAGGCAAAAGTAAGAAAGAATTTTTACGGTGTGGAATAGGCTAACAACAAATTTAGGCATTGTAATGGAACTTATATTATTTTTGGAGTAAAATTAATACAAGCGTTAACTAAAAAGCGTTACGTTATCTGTCACTTTGACATTTGTGCGACAGCTGACGCATATATTTATGTTCTCTAATTTTATTCTCTGAGCCTATGAATATGAAAGCAAACGTCGAAATCTTCTATGAAAAGTATAGTCCGCGTTAGGGAAGCGTCATCTGTCGTCGAAAAAAGTATTTGAAATTATAAAAACGTAACTAACATAACTTTTCTGGGAAAACAATACATCTGAGTATGCAAAAATTGTAACTAATTAATATAAAATTAATTAGGTAATCCAGTTATCTATCTCCAGTCATGGGTCGGAGCTAACACACACTTTTTTTACAAAAGCAGCTTCTTAGTAACATCCCATAATACTAAAAAAATATCTCCTTTCCCTCACTTATAATATTTTATATCTAAAATATGTGAAAAAAACTTAATTAAAATTGCTTTGAAGTATATTCGGAATATTTAAAACATTTTAAATTAAATTAACAATTAAAGGAGATCCATAACGTTTATACAGGGTGTCCCTGGAAGTATGGATCAAATCGAACAAAAGCATCGAGGGGTCAATTCTGAACATTTTAGGCCTAAAAGTTCTAATTCGATTTTGTATGATTTAAAAGTTATAATCATTTAATACTTTTTTTTCTTGTAATCACTAAAGGCTACAAAGAATATCATAAAAAAATCATTTGCAGTCCTATCGGCGTAATTTTTTTACAGTATACTACAGAAAGGTGTGCCTTTCCAGGAGTGGTATTGTACTGTAGCAAAGAAACCTATGTTAAAAAAAATTAAACATTTAATGTAAAAAATTAAACTTGACAAAATTTTGTTCAATATTTAAGCCTTTACTGTAAAAAAATACATACTGTAGAAAGTTGATCACATATCACAAAAACTTGTCTGTTTTCAGCAGATCCCGGTGACACCAAAAGGATTCGGTTATTGTTATTATTTAAGAAGTTGTGATGGTATTTGTGAAAAAAGTCACGATTTTAATTTTTTTTTTAAGAATCTTTAAAGTGAGACATTTTCGGGTACACTAATGCCACAAGTTAAAACAACCAATTCTTTATAATACATTTATTTAAATAAATTAAAGCAGATGTTCAAAATGTCTGCCCCTTACTCTCAAACATAATTGGCATCTTCGAATAAAATTTCTTTTTATGCATTGTAATGCTCTCAAGTTGTTTTTTATTTCAATGGAGGTATTATTAATTTTTTGACGAAGTTGTGCCTCTGTTTCATTCTCCGTCTCATAAATAATTTCCTTGTAATAACCCCATAGAAAAAAATCTATGGGATTTAAATCCGGTGAACGTGCTGGCCACTGAATTTGTCCACCTCTTCCTATCCAGCGATTTGGGAAAGTAGCATTTAAATAATTTTTTACATCTCTAGCGTAATGCGGAGGAGCCCCGTCATGTTGCAGCCACATGTTTCGGCGTGTTTCTAATGGTATTTCTTCTAATAACATATTTAAGTCATTTTGCAAAAATTGCAAGTAGGATTGACCATTTTATCTATTGGGTAACTCATGAGGGCCAATTAGTTTTCCATCCAATATTCCAGCCCACATGTTTACTCCGAATTGATGCTGGAAGTGGTCACTCCTCACAATCCGTGGATTTACGTGCGCATAATAATGCAGGTTGTGAATGTTAAATATTCCCACTCTCCGAAAATAAGTTTCATCACTCCAAAGAATTCGATTCAAGAATCGCGGATCTTCACGGTGTCGACGCAAAATTTCTCTACAAAAGTTCATTCTTGGTTCATAATCACACGGTAAAAGACATTGCACACGTTGAATGTGATACGGATGCATTTTGTTTCGTTTTACAGCACGATGTACCACAGATCTCGGTATCCCAGAGCTTTTTGACATACGACGAACACTTGTCCCTGGATTTTCGTGTAGCATTTCAAACACCTCATCTTCTATCCCAAGGTCTGGAATGCTTGGTCTACCTTGCCTGCCTCCCGGTTGCCTGCCTTCTACGTAAGCAGCGTGTACACGTTGAAAAACTCTGTAATCCGGGTAGTGGTCTCTGTTAGGATATCTTTCTCGATACATTCTCGCAGCGGCGCGTCCATTTCCGTCACACAAACCATAAACGAAATGCATATCTGCATATTCACGACTGTTATATGAAGTCATTTTGATGCAACCAAGTCAAAAAGTGTCCAAAACAAAAGCAAAAACAAAGTCCAAGAAGAAAAAACCAAATATCAGTTAAATATCGTAAGAAAACAGAAATATTATGAAATAAGCACGTTAGTTACAAGCCGCAGCAAGCGAGTCACTAAGTCATTAAAGAAATTCTACCTGCGTTTGTTCCCTGCCCTTTGTTCGCTGTCCCTTCCCTCCTTCACCCCCGCTTTTGTGTGGCCTTGAGACCATTAATGAAATATTATATGACTACTAAACATCGATGATGATTACAAAATATTTTTTATTTCATTTAATGTGTTATTATTAAGATCTAGTCATAGAGCGTATGTCCTAGTACTCAGACAAACTTAAAATAATAAACCATGTCTCACTCTAAAGATTCTTAAAAAAATTAAAATCGTGACTTTTTTCACAAATATCATCACAACTTCTTAAATAATAACAATAACCGAATCTTTTTGGTGTCACCGGGATCTGCAGAAAACAGACAAGTTTTTGTGATATGTGATCAATTTTCTACAGTATGTATTTTTTTTACAGTAAAGGCTTAAATATTGAACAAAATTTTGTCAAGTTTAATTTTTTACATTAAATGTTTAATTTTTTTTAACATAGGTTTCTTTGCTACAGTACAATATCACTCCTGGAAAGGCATACCTTTCTGTAGCATACTATAAAAAAATTACGCCGATAGGACTGCAAATAATTTTTTTATGATATTCTTTGTAGCCTTTAGTGATTACAAGAAAAAAAAGTATTAAATGATTATAACTTTTAAATCATACAAAATCGAATTAGGACTTTTAGGCCTAAAATGTTCAGAAATTACCCCTCGATGCTTTTGTTCGATTTGATCCATACTTCCAGGGACACCCTGTATAACATTATTTTCATGTGACAGATCCGAATGACGTGGATTCACCTCGCAACTCTGTAAACGTCCAAGCGAAGTATGGCCAAATTGTGCAGTCGCAAGCGCCCAACGCTGAAGACCTCTCCGTAATACTGGGCAATATGCAGGTAATATTTTCTAATGACTAAATATAGAAATATCAATTTAAATTCATAAAAGAGCTCTCACTGGAAAGTGATGTAAAAACCAGGGGTTCTTTCTAAACATTTCAATTTATAGAATGTAGGTTTTCTCGGCCGGTATCCAAATGAGTTGTAGGTTTCCGGGATGATGGCCCAGGAGGCCGATCGCGGTAATTCAAACGTTTTTACCATTCGAATGGAACGTTTATGGTTTTGGTTTGGATTAGGTTTGGATTTAGTTTGGCTGATGTCAAAAATGGTATCGCGCTAACTATTAAATCGTTGACGTTACAAAAGCAAAACCAAACGCCAGATGTTACAGAGCTTACCATAGATACCAAAAATCTAACCTTCTTCTTAGGAACAGCGATATTTTGTGTTAGACTATTAAAGTCAATGTCATGTCAGCATTTAGTCAAGCGGCGAATTTAAAATTATTTACATTACATTAAAACAGAAAAAGTATTGAAGAAGCTGGTAAAAAGTAAGTAATAACTAAATTTTTACATAATTTTATGTATGTTTTCTGATTATGTTTACTTTTTTTAAATTTTATTTTTTAATCTACTTTTAAATGTTATTAATTATTTTGTACAAAATGACCCTATTAAACATTACGCCTTGTATTTTTTAGATGGACGCAGGTCGACGAACTAATACCGTTCGTCAAATGCAGATGTTAGTGGACTTTGCTGAGGCTAACAGGGATTTGGCTCTCGGTAGACTGCGCTCAAAAGAGGCCCGTGAGTTATCGGCACGTCTTTGGGCTACGTGTGCCGATAATTTGAATAGTGAGGGCCCTGCAAGGCTTCCCAAAGAGTGGCCTAAAGTTAGTCATATTTTTCCGATTTGTTGTCTATTTAACTTATCAATCATTTCATCTAATAACAAGACGAATATTGTTAATAACAAATAAAATTGTTGACATTTTGTATTGTATCATGATAATGTTTATTATAATAACTTTAAATTGCTTTTTATGTTAATATTTGATATACCATTGTCGACATAAAATCTCTTACTCCTAATAAAAAAAACCTAATAAAGAAAAAAACAATACCTTCGTCTCTTTATCTAGACCATCCGAACGAAGAGGAGTGGCTATATATGGCCTTAATTCTTCTTTTAACCCGACAAACAGTTCCTTCGAAAGACGATAACGTTTCCGAAATTTCGCCTCGGACAATTCTTGGAAAGTCTTGGATCGTCTTCTTAAAGTATTCTGCCTGCGAGTTAAGTCTCTAGCTTCAGCCACGTCCACCTCATGAGCATTTTCTAAAAGATCTAGGTACACTCCAAGCATTTGAATATGGTTTTATTTTCAAAACGTTTCAACTTAAGTAGCTTGACACGTACTAAATCAAAAACGTTCGACGCCGCTGGAAAAACGTCACGTAACGTAACGTTTTAGGTTTAAGACGCTGTCAAAAAAATAGCGCAATACAATTTTAAGCAGAGCGTTCGATCGAACGTTGATTCAACGTATTTACCAAATGAAAACTGAAATGTTTCCGTAACAATAATTAGCGCGATACAAAATAAGCTTAACGTAAGGTTTTCGGTTGTGGTTTTGTTTTGGTATTGTCGTTGACAATTACCGCGATCGGCCCCCGGGTCTGTTGGAAATCCTTCCAAACGTTTCGTCAACAACTGCCGTCTCGCTCGAGAAGTCGAAAAGTGCAGAAGTGAAGTAGATGGTAGTATGTTACAGTTTAGGGCATTGCGGTGCAGTGATGTGATGTGATGTACTTTTTCTTCTAATACGCACTACAACACTGAGGATGTCAACCGCAGTTGTTGACGAAACGTTTGGAAGAATTTCCAACAGACCTGGGCCATCATCCCGGAAACCTACAGTTAATATTTCAATTTATTATATAACAATTAGATATTTTTATTTGATTATCTTACGTTACGTGGAAGATGAAATTTAACTGCCTTCGTTTCGTGGTTTTTTTGTTAAAATTTTGTGCACAAAGGAACAGAATAATTTACATTCCAGTAAGTACATTATGGCTTTATTATTTTTGAATAAATAACACTGAAAAGTATTTTTTAATACAGTTGCTCAAAAAGTGGCGTATTGCAGGGACGTATAGCGTTCGGGATGTGGGCTATTACACACTCGTGCTTTTTTTTTACCTTTCCCGAACTCGTGCGTTCTCTTTTCCAACTGTCAAAATAATGTCTATTAAAAAGAAAAACCAACCATGAAGTTTTTACTAAAAAAAATCATAGAAGTTTTTATGATTCATGCAAATACGTATATTTCTAAAAAGAAGCTACTAATTTTGTCAATATCAGATTTAATGATTTGATTGAATGAGTTAGGTTAGGTTTCATTTCATATCAATAAAAAAATTCTACTGAAGACTTGGCTGTATGGGCATAGTTTCCTTTGCCTACCAGAATGGGTGAAGAAAAAAAAATCTCTGCTTATATTCTACGGTTGGCGCCATTTTCCAGAAATTTTCTTTGCGAGTTTAGTTGTTTGTTTTATTAAATTGCTTCATTTTTTCGCAACTGTATTAAAAATAGTCGTTCAGTACACGTGCGGAACCGTCATTGCAACTTGTTCCGACTGTCAACCCTCGCCTTCGGCTGCGCCTCGGCTCGGGTAGACATTTGTCGGAACTCTTTGCAATGACAGCCTTTCCGCACTTGTAATGAAATATACTAATATCTAGTCCAGCCATAAGTTCTGTTACAAATGAATAATCTTAATAAAACATATATAATAATATACATATTTATTGAAGTCTCAGCAAATAATTCTATTTAACGTCCTCTACTACGCGAATGACCTTGAGCAACTGGGCTCTCTTCAACCGGCCCACGCTAGGGGCATCCGCTACTCAAAAATATCAAAAAGAAACTTTGTTTTTCTGAAAAAATTCAATTAAATGAAAAACTGTTCGTGTCATTTATAGTGTAAATGAAACTCTATCATTTGATTATATACACATTGCATTACTTTTTGAAACAACTAAGTTGAATCGATTTTTGTATCAGAGCAATACATTAAAATTTTATTTATTTTCTCGTAAACCGTAATACTTAAAACAAAAATGCCTCTTCATAAATATAGACCAAGAAGTTATGTATCACATATATATATTATATCTTTTGTTACATTGGCTTTATGTTTGAACGTGCTGAATCGGAGAACAAAGCAGTGATTTTTTCTTATCGATGGCGTGGAGCCTCTTAAAATGGCCACCTTTAGCTTTGATACAGGCCTTGAATCTGTTACATATAACATCGTAGATGAAATTATCCATGTTATGAATTCTTTACACATGTACAAATTCATTAGTTGAAAAAGCAACCTATGCACAGGGTTCAGATGGATAGAACCTTTAAGCCGATCGTCCACCGCCAACTAAACTAAGTGAAAACTAAACTCAGCGAACTAAACTAAGCTAAAACTAAACTAAGTTGTCCGTCCACCAAAAAATAAGCTAAAACTACGTTAGATGGTCAGTTTTGCTAGAACGTTGAGTTTAACCGGACGTGATGGAAGAAGAGACGAGCTATGACGAGAGTTCAGAGGAGGATTACAATCGTCATAGGAAAAGAAGATTGATTATTGTTCATTTTATAAAGAACAACACTAGCGACAGGCGCCAGAGGGGTAAGGCAAGGGAGTGAGAGGCGCTTAGTTTAGCTCACGTAGTTACGGATCGGCCTACACAACTAAGTTAGTTCGACTTAGCTGGGCTATTTACGTAGCTTAGCTGGCATAGTTTGCGGTGGACGCACATGTATGAAAAACTGGCTCAACTATGCGAGCTAAGCTAAACTAACTTAGTTTAGTTGGCGGTGGACGATCGGCTTTAAGCTGCGGTAGCGCGAACTGTTCTTAACTAATATATAAATAAATAAATAAATAATCTAATAATTCGGTATAACTTGTGTTTATAGAAAATAGAAGCGATCTGCTATCAAGTATGTCTTCTGCCTGTTTGACTTTCTTTTTGATATACATAAAATAAACGGATGTGTGATTATGACCACACAATATAAGTGAAAACAAAACGTGGCTGATGACGACTGGAGCCGAGTAAATCCGATTCAGCGTTCTCAGCAAAAACGCGCCTAAAGAAGTTTTCAATCCAAAAACGTTAAAAATATGTACGTGTATTGCACACAGTTAGCGGGTGGTCGCGGACGCAGCTTCAGCACGACTGTGTCGCCGCGCGAGACGGAGCAGCCCGCCGCCCCCACGCCAGCCCCTGCCCCGCCTCCGGCCTCACGCGCCACCGCTACCGTCAAGCGGAAGAAGTCGGTGCCCGCCAGGGCGGACAGGTTAAACACCACTATTCTTTACAAACAAACCTACAGTTTGTTTTTTGCTAAAACACTAAAACCATTTCTAGTCGTCCAGTGTTATTTTGCAACTAGACTGACGCGCCCCGACTTCGTCCGGAAGAAATTGAGAGGATTAGTATACATAATATGTACCATTATTATGGCATTATAGTAGTATAGATAAACCTATGGGTAAATATGTATAATTTTTGGGTTAAGCAGTCCATGACTAAATTTTATTGCCTAATACAGGACATAAAACTGACATGCAACAAGGGTTAAAAAAATCAAGGATAAAATCAAGTCAATATTTGAACTACTACACATAACTTATGGTAGTTAAAAAATCCATTTGTAAGTAAATTTTTTTTTTTTTGTAAATAGAGATTCTTGATTTTCTTTTCATAACGAGAAAATTACGTTTGTGGGAGTAGGAGAATCCGAAAAGCTAGATTATTTAAAACAAATTCCTTTAAAAAATAATCAGAATTTATATATATAATTAATCTCACCTTAATCGAGGTTATGTCAATATAGGTTGATTTCAATAGCCAACTCAATTAGTTCATGCTTTATTGAGGAAAAAGATGCAGTATAAAACTGCGTCCCTTCGTCATGTCGAGGGAGGACGAAGAAGGGCGAGGCAATGTTTTCTTTTATTAATAAGAATTTTTAATGTACATCCCCTTTTATTCTTCTAAACTGTAAACACTTCATTTGCTACTTGTTTCTCAACGCCTATAATTACAAGACATTTAAGACACTTACATTTTTTAAACAATATATGAATAGATATTCTCAACACGGCAACATCAGAATATCGCTACAAAGGATAATTTGAGTAAACTGTAAATTGGACAATATCAGAAAAAAAAACAGAAATATCCAGAGAAGACTGGTCCCAACTCAGCATAATTCAGTTTCTAAAAACTTGCGCTGATCTTCCGTTAGAGGCGATAGTGACGTCAAATAAACAATTATCAATTACAATATCTCTTAAAAAAAATCTCTTGTGATTTGTTTCGGATTGAGTAATGTGTGAGGTGGTAATGCGTAATGCAGGGAGTCGTACAGCGGCACGGCCGAGGAGTTCTTCATCGATATGATGATCCAGAGGCACGCGCGCGTGCTGCTGTCGTCGGCGAGGCTGCACGCGCTGGGGAAGATGGCGGCAGCACTAGATCTTCACCTGGTGGCGTGGCTGGCGGGCGAGCGTGAGCGCGCGGCGCGCGTCGACGATGCCGTGTTCTGTCTCCGTCGGCTGCACGAGGACTTCGCTTGGCCCTACCCGCCACACGACCAGACCCAAGTTGTGCTGCGCTCCGACATCACTGCCACAAGTGAGCCAATTATCCTATATAGGTGTAAACCCATATATAATAGTGAAAATTTCGCAATGAATAAAATTATATTTTCAGCTTTGTTGCTGTCAACCGCCCATACGACACCTGGGGCTATTCCCAGCCCCCTAAGATGTACCAAAATCGTATTTCTTGACAACTTGAAAAGATCTTGTGTTGGAAATATTCATACATATTTTATTCACGACTAGCTGTGCTCGCGACTTCGTACGCGTGGTATTCGGAATAAGGCGTAACTGTTTTGTTTGTAAACATATTGGAATTAAATATACACTAAATATTACCGGAAGCTTGTTACAATGTATCAGTGGAAACCACATAAAAATCGGTTAAGCCGTTTCTGAGATTAGCGTGCACAAAGGCATAATAGGCAAACAACGTGTTTACACACGAATTGTCTAGATGGCGTTGTGAGTATGTTTAGTACAGTTTAAATACAAACATTATATAGAATTACCTACATAAGTTAGTAATGATAGAATTCCGCGGTATATGTAGAAAGTTATAATAGAAAAAAATAAAAGGTCACTGCAAGATCAAGATACGAAGTGTTTTATATTTTTAATCAATAAGACAATTAACTACTATTTTATCTGGCCATCTACCGGTAACGATCGCATCAGATCAAACCTTCAAGTACGAGCCCTAACATTTGGTCACATCGAGTCGGATCCAATATATTTTCGTGTTTTGAGTCTTCGAAACGGACCCTCACGTACTGGCAGTGGATCACTGCTTGAAGGTTACGTGGAATCAGCGGCAATTGTCGGCGATTTGGCGACGCTTTGGAGGTGCAGCAGTTACCAGTGGTGGAAGGAGCCCAGCGACAGAAAGTACAACGTAGAAAGTGCAGCGGTACCAACAGCGTAAAGGCGAAAAAATAGAACAACGGTATTCAGTTTAACGAGTGTATCAGTGTCATTGGTGTTAATAAAATCGGAGTTAAGTGTTAAATTTGTGTGAGGTGCAAACGTAAGCAGAACATTCATTATTTTCAAGCAAAATTGAACTTTATTCCTTAAAAGAAAAAACTTGTAAATTTGTGATTTAATATAATTTAAATTTTATGTAAAATTGTGATTTTGAAAAGAAAAAATATTGCATTATAATTATTTAGATCTTAGAATTTTTTATAGAATAATCTTACGGTTTTCAATTAAAATTAAAAATAAGTACCTACTTATGAAATTTGCAGAAACATTTGAACTTAACATTTACTCAAAATAACTTTTGATAACGCCAGTATTTTTTTAAAATGAAATTTGCATTGCACATTGTTTTTACCTTTTGAATCTTTTGTAAACAATAGTTAAATAGTTTTGTTAATATTTAAAGTTTAGCTACACATATTAATAATAATAATAATAATAATAATAGCCCTTTATTCCTAAACATAGGGTTACAATAGGTCCCTAAGTTCGGTGTGCCTTTTGGCATAGGCCTCCTCCAATTCCTTCCAATGGGTCCTGTCCCTTGCTACTCTCAACCAGAATGGGTCCCGCTGTCTGTTTCAAGTCATCTTCCCATCTCCTGACTTGACGATTAATATTATATAATAAATAATTATAATAATAAAATATGGAAGGTCTTGTAAAGGTTCAATTAAATTTACATAGTTCAATAAAAAAAGGTTTGTCAAATTTTAAGAAAAGTCCAAAAGACAGAATATCTAAAGAGTATATAGAAGCTAGATTAGATAATTTAGAAAAACATTGGACGTCGTTTATGTGCAATAATACAAAATTGTATGAAATATCAGACTGTGATAGTTTAGAAAATAGTGTTTATGTTACCCAAGAAATATATGAAAGTACCGAAGAAGACTATTTAATGTATAAATCGCTTATGAAACTTTCTTTAAAACAATTTGTATCAAACGAAAGCGATTCTTTGCAAATTAGTGGGAACAATACTGATAACGGTCAATCACGCGCATTAGTCAGACTTCCAAAAATTGATATTCCTAATTTTTCTGGAAACTACTCTGAATGGGTAACTTTTCGTGATTTATTCTTATCGCTTGTGCACAATAATGATAGTTTGGACAATGTTCAGAAGTTGCATTATTTAAAGAGTCATTTGTCTGGTGAAGCGGCACAATTAATACAACATACACCAATTTGTGACGCGAATTACAGTCGGTGTTGGTTATTATTGGAAAAGCGTTATAATAATAAAAAATATTTATCTAATTGCATTTTAAAACGCTTATTCGCACAAAAAAGATTAATTATTGAATCCGCAAGTGGGTTAAAAGAAATTTTGGACACCACCATGGATTGCATGAGTGCATTGAAAAATATAAAGGTGGATGTGAGCACATGGGACATTATCGTTATTCATATTGTTACATTTAAGTTAGATAACGAGACTTGCAAACAATGGGAATTACACTTATCCAGTTCAACTGATACAGATGAATTACCGACGTTGGATCAACTTCAGAGTTTCATTGAAAGTCGATTCCGAGCATTGGAGTTTCTTGATTCGAATAGATCTTTAGTACAGCAAAACAGTCTTTATGTAGCAAAATCAAAAACTTTATTGTCCACTAATAATAATAATAATATCTCGGTTATGCGGTGCGAGTTCTGTTCAGAGAATCACAAACTGTGTTTTTGTAAGAAATTTTCTAGAAAAGGATGTGCCGAAAGAAGAGACTTTGTATCCAAAAATTCCATCTGTTTCAATTGTTTAGGCGGCAACCACACAGCGTCTCATTGTAAGAAACCTACCACTTGTAAAATTTGTAGAAGACGCCATCATACTCTTTTGCATCTGGAAAGCTATAGTTCGACTCCACAAGAATCTGTTCAGACTGTTGAGAGTGCTAAACCATCGGCTAGCACATCCCCAATAGTATCATGCCTATCAACTCGGAGGATCTCAGAAAGGGGACAGGTTTTACTAGCTACCGCGTTAGTGGATGCCAAGTCCGTAGCTGGAACGAATCACGTGATAAGAGCCTTACTGGATCAAGGAGCTCAGGCCTGCTTTGTAACGGAGTCAATGGTCCAACTTTTGCGACTAAGAAAAATCCCTGTCAGAGGAACGACCACCGGCTTAAATGGAATCAAAGTAGGGATATCAAAGGCAATGGTATACATCAACCTTACGTCGCGCAGTAACGAAGATTTTAAAGTTCAAATTAAAGCTTATGTTGTCAAGAGCATAACATCATTTTTGCCAGAGAGAAGAATAGAAGATGTCGACTGGAATGATGTACAGGATTTATGTCTAGCAGACCCGCAGTATAACATTCCTGACAGAATCGACTTGTTGTTGGGTGCTAATATATACAGCGAGATTTTGAAGGAAGGTGTTAAAAGAATAAGGAGCTCTAATGGAACTCTTATAGCTCAAGATACCTCGTTCGGGTGGATTCTGTCAGGGGTAGTTCCATGTTTTAATGACAGCCAGAAAGATCGCAAAATATCTGTGATGCACACATGTATAAATGAAAATGACATGCTGAAACGATTTTGGGAAATAGAAGAACCATCAAATAATAGGAGGAATCTGTATAAAGAAGAAGAACAAAAGTGCGAAGTCATTTTCGCTAGGACAACAAAAAGAATACCCGAAGGACGATACGTTTTGATGTTACCTTTTCGTGACGATCATTCTAGTTGTTCAGTTGCTAACTCGCGTCGAAAAGCTGTAAGAAAGTTCAAATCGTTAAAAAGGATGTTAATAAATGAGCCGGAATCAAACAATAGCTTCAAGGAAGTCAGAAATGAATACTTACAATTGGAACATGTTCCACCTGACCTGAATGTGAAGGATAAAGTTGTTTACCTGCCACACTATGCCGTCGTAAGGAACGATAAAACAACTACAAGGGTACAGATCATGTTTAATACTTCTAGTGGAAACAATCGTCAGGTCATCAGGTCTCATTAAATAATATGTTCGGATGTCAAAGAAGGTCTGGAAATTTACAAACAAATAACTAAGCTATTTTCAAAAGGAGGATTTAAATTACAAAAGTGGAATAGTAACAACGCGGAGTTACTTTCAGAAATTAAGCTAGAGGAAGGGTTGGAACAAAATATCAAGATAAAGATCATATTATACATAATTTAGAGGACAACGTAGATCAAATAGAGTACAACATAGAACACACACAGGACACTACGGAGATGGAGATCAAAACTGAGAACATAGTTAAAGTATTAGGGCTTACCTGGGGTCGAAGCGGGGATTTCTTTCATTACTCGGTGCATCTTCCGAAAGCGACAACTCCACCTGAAACTAAAAGGGCAATTTTATCCATAATAGCGAGGTTGTACGACCCTTTAGGCTGGATCGCACCTACTGTAGTAGTAGCAAAGATCTTTATACAGAAGTTATGGTTAGCGGGTACAAATTGGGATGAAACAATATCAACAGATCTAAGGAATGAATGGGCGACTTACCAGTATGAGTTGTCCAAACTTACCTCAATTAAAATTCCACGTTGGTTGAGCACTTCGACAACGGATACCAAGAGAGAGCATGCATCTAAAATGGCCTACTCAGCAGTTGTTTATATGAGGACAATTGACAGTTCTGGCAAAACGCATGTCTCCTTGTTGGCTGCGAAAACAAGAGTTGCACCTATTAAGCAGATTAGCATCCCGCGTCTTGAATTGTGTGGTGCAGTTCTCTTGTCTCAACTCCTTTTAGAATTAGCCGAAGTATTAGACATCACCAAGAGAGACATCAAGGCATGGACAGATTCAACAGTCGTTCTTGCCTGGCTTAATAGTCATCCTAGCAAATGGAAGACCTTTGTAGCAAACAGAGTTTCAACAGTGTTAACAGCTTTGGATTCTTCGCAATGGTACCATGTATCTTCAAAGGACAATCCGGCAGACTGTGCTTCGCGAGGCGTCCAGCCAGGAGCACTGATGGGTTGTGAGCTCTGGTTCGCAGGTCCACCATTTTTGCAGGATGAAAACGTTGTTTACCATAGACCCAAGGAGTTAAAGGTTGATCTCGAAGAAGCAATAAGATCACACTTTAGTCAAATATGCGAGGACACCATTTTTCAACGGTTTTCTTACCTGCAGAAGCTCGTGAGAGTCATAGCCTACTGTCGACGGTTTTATAAGAGAGATAGCGAAAGGAAACTGTATTTGAGCAGCACTGAAATAAATAAAGCGTTGATCATATGTATTAGGAAAGCACAAATGGAGGGGTTTACTGAGGAATACTCACTTTTACTGAAAACTGGTGAGATACAATCTAATGGCCATAATCTAAAATCATTGTGTCCATATCTCGATGAAAACGGATTAATGCGAGTAAGTGGCAGATTGCAAAACTCTCAACTGGAGGAACAGACCAAACATCCCATTATACTTCCTCATTCATCTCATCTCACCAAACTTATTGTTTCGGATGCACATCAGAAGACTTTACATGGGGGGTCTTTATTGAAATTAAAAGGTGTCTTTGTCGAAGGTTTTGTGTCAAGTTCATTGTTCAGTTCAGGTCTTGTTCTGTCAAGGCTTTTAGTCCAAATACATAGATCAGGATACGTTATAAGTAATTCATTTGCCTATAACAGTATCCCCTTAGATCAATCGAGATCAATATAAAGTGAGCTATCGAACACAACGATTGCCAAAATTATAGACAAAAAACCGCAGCAGCCCAAACTACCGAGGAAGCTGAGTTCTTTTTCTAGGCATATTTAGTAATTATTATACGAGATATCGCAATAAAATATTTAAAAAAAAACAGTCGCCTCACGACCGCCCGCCTCGCACATCATAATGCGCGCGTCGTACTTGATCATTATTTTGTTGTGAAATTATTTTAAAACTATGATATCTCCTAAGATATTCATTGAAATCAAATGATGTCCAGGGCAATTTTGTTCAATTCAAGGGCAGTTTTATTCGGATAAGGATTAATATCATATTTATAAAAACATCTTCGCTAATAATGCATTATTTTAGAACAAAGATTAAGATAAAAAAGGTTATAGTGAGTCAACCTTAAAAGATAGACATATGCGGACTTTTTTTTAGACCATTTAAAGGGGAACAATTCCGTCATACATGATTTTTGTGTAACTTTAACCGTTTACGCAGCGTACGCAACGGAATCTCACAAAAGGTATAATTTTTTCCAGTTTTTGCAACATTTTTCATTGAAGCTCCGCTCCTATTGGTCATAGCGTGATGTTATATACCCTATAGCCATCCTCGATGAATGGACTATCCGACACAAAAAGAATTTTTCAATTCGAACCAGTAGTTCCTGAGATTAACGCGTTCAACCAAACAAACAAACTCTTCAGCTTTATGTTATTAGTATAGATATAACAATTTTACATTTTACAAATTTATAAAATACATTTCTTTCTCATTAATTAAAAATTTAACCGCTCCTCCTAGCTGGAAAACCAGCTTCCGTTACAATTTACAATATAAAAACTAGAATTAATAGAATTAAACCAAACATAAAAACTAGATACTTTAAAAAATTATCTAGTATAGTCAGGGACTCCGATATTTCGTGATGCATTTGGTCTTCGTGAAACGTGAATGATGTAAGTGGAGTCATATTTATAAGAAATAAAAAAATTGGTACATGCCTCATTGCAATAGCTATGGTGTATCAAGGAGAGGAGTCGAGACAGACTTACCGGTAGATGTAAGTGCTTCTTCACCTGCTCGACTCGCGCTAGTTCGTTGTCCACCACAATACTCGAAGAGTTTTGTGTTGTTTAAAAGCGTTTATCCAGAAGGCCCGGATAGTCTTAAAAATGTGTGTTGCGAGCATTGCGACGACTTGGAATAGTCTTGTCTTGATTTAGAGGGTAGAAAAGGTAGAAGAAATAGATAATTTGTAGGTAGTTAAGAATGCGAGGCGAATATTTGCATGTGTGATGCGTGTTTGAATGTGTGCGGATTTATAGCAGAAACAGCGCCAACAAGCTATATTATAGGAAATGCGTTTAGGTTCTATGAGCGGCGGCGGCGAGGCGGACAGCCTATGCGGAGACAGCGGGTACACGAGCCTGCCACTGCGCGCGGCGTTGGGCCCGTCGGCAGCGGGATCGGCAGGCGAAGGCAGCGTGGCGGAGGGCGGCGGGGTGGCGTTCGAGGCGGGCGAGGGCGACGAGCGACAGTACGCGGCGCTCATGGAGCGCCTACATCAGCAGCAGGCCGAGCGCGGCGAGCACACGGCTCACGTGCGCTTGCGCTACTTCCTCCAACTCATGACCGAAGCCAGCTGCGTTGAGTGGGCGCTCGTTGTGGCTGTGGCGCTGCGCGACGCGCTTGCCGTACTGCGCACCGTGAATGCAGCACGCACGCCCGACCTCACGCTGCCCGCTCTGCGCCGGCTTCGGCGTGCGCTGCGCGACCTGTGCGCGTGGGCCGAGTGCGAGTGCCTCGGCTACGGGCCCTTCATGCTCGCCGTCAGCAATCAGATCCCCTTCCTCACGTCGGTTATAAACGCGCGCGAGCGGCGGCTCTCCATGGCGACCAAAGCGCGGGTGCGCACGCAGAGCGCTTCCGAACTCCCCCAACCCGCGCCGAAGCCTCAGGTGATGCATTTAATTATGACTTCACAAATATTTTTATTTTATCCTTCACTGATAACGACATCGGATACATAAATTTTTAAACATTAATGAATGAATGTTTATTAACAAGTAGCTTTTGGTGATATATTTCATGTAATAATAAAATAAAAAGATCTATATGATAAAGGTAATAAACCTCTGTCTAAATTAATAAGCATAAATGACGATTAACTCGCATGGAAAAATGTGATATATTACGAGTAGAAAAAAGAAGAGACACGTCCTTTCTGAGAGCGCCACATCATGGTTATTCCGGGAACTTTTTATTCAGGGTGTTATTATTGTTAAGTTGGCAATGAAACCAAGCCCTGAATGTCTTAGACGAAGGTTTGATCTGTGGGCAAGCCGCAGAGTTTAAGTGTATGTAGTTTGTGACACAGAGGTTTTCGTCACGGCTTTAACAGATGGAAATAATTTCATTTATAGAAGTGTTCAAAGTCATATTAACAATGAATTAAAACAATCAGGATATACATATCTCTCAAAATTTCCTGTTCCCCAATAGTTATAATGTTAAGTATCACCGTTTTGTATTTGGTAGCAAATAAAAAACGAGTTTTTTTTTTTGCAAATTATTTGCTTTATAGGGGAAAAGGATACTTCTCCATGGATACCATGTACTTATAGAATTTATCACAATAATAAATAAGCATGCAATTACCACAGAAGAAATGTAATGATTCAGAGTAGGTAATTGAGTAAGATGAATGAACGTTTACATCAGCTATATTTTGCTTCTTATCTATCATCCAGGTGTCCCAAGAACGGAAAGTGCCGCAGGCCCAAAAAGCTCAAGAAGTGTCAAAACAATTGGTTCGCAAAGATTCTCCGGCGGCGAGCGAAGCCACTCCGAAGGCGCCAGTCGTTCAACGTCCTCACGTAACCCCACCAGACGAAACCAGCGGCTGCGTTCTAGTGTAGTTGTACTAATGGATGGGATACCCCTTGCGTCTACCCTTTAAACTGAGCCCTATCAATTAGAGAACATTTTGAGACAGAATTTTACTGAGACTTTCATGAAAAAATATTAAAGCCGAAAATCGTAATTTTTTTCAACGTCATAAAACACGTCATAGCCCCTAACAAGCATAAAATTAAATCGATTGAAATCACTGATGAAATCAAAATAGAAAACTTAACTGATGATTGATAAAACTGAATATAGTGACTCTTATTAAAATATGATCCTTTGCAATAAAGAGTGACTTCATCACGTGATTTTTCTGTTTTTAATCTAACATAATGGTGTATTTTACTTTTGAAACATTGCTCTTACCAAAAACCCTATTGTCTCCAAGAACAACTTTTGTAGCGAAAAAATTGATTTGGGCTTAGAAGCGGGATTTTTCATCAAGGGGTGTATAAAATTCTCTTTTATTCATAAATATAATTGTACTAAATTAACTAAAAGGACATATTTATTTATAGCACTTAATTTAATTCGTGTCATAATTGTCACTACAAACATTCACGTCACTAAACGGTTAGTAATAATTTTTTCACTGACAATTATTTTTGTGATATGTCCTTTTCGGTGCTGTTGTTCTATTCTTCTCTAGTCTCTTTTTTAATTTATTAACTTTTCTTAGTTTCATATTCTCTTATGGAGTATTTTTAATGTTTAAATTTTATATTAAATAATTGATATTAACATACTAATGTAGAAATATTGTTAACTTAACGGTAATGTCTGATATGAAATTTTGAGTGAAAATTTACGTTTATTTATGATAACTTATGATCTTTGTTTATGACTAAAACATTTAAAAAAAAGATTAAATGAATGATTATAACGATGACTATGATTAAACGTTTATTTAAGATCTTTTTTTTATGATAACCACAAGTGAAATTTTATGAATATATTATACTGAATGTGTGATTAAATTCATTTTTATTTTCCACGATATATGTTTGTACGACACATATACAGCGTGTCCCAGAAATCAACGTCAAGCCGGAAACGGGTGATAGGCCAACTCGTGACAGTTATCAGAAAAATATTTTAAAAAAACTGACATCCTGTGATGATCTTTGAGGCCCTGTGACTTCAAATATTAATTTTTATTCGATTTTTTTCCTGTAACGTAAACCATAAATAACCCTTCAGTAAATTACAGTTTCCATCTAAAACATAACGGATTTATGTATCCGTCTTGACGTTGTTTTCTGGGACACGCTGTATAATATAAATCTGGCTATCCTAGTCCGTGCCTACTCAATTAATATATAAAAGTCTTGTTATAAAACTTTACTCAAAAAGCTTCCTGAATTTCGTTTTGGTTATGGACAAACTATATTCAAGAACAATTTTAAAATAATACTCCAATGTTCGAATCTGGGTATTCTTAGTGGTTTACGTCTTGAAAGAATTGGTTATATATTTATTTAAGATATGTAAATTATACTTAAATTCTGTAATAAGATTGCTCAACAGACAATTTTAATTAGAAGAGAATAATACTGCATGGAGATACAGTTTTTATATTTTCTAGATATCGTTCATCCGGTAGAATAAAACCACAATTGCGGGTTTGCTAATTTTACAAGAGAGATGTTTAAAGTTTTTGTAAGTGTTTTATGTTAAATACTTTCAATTTTAAACATTTCATGATGATGCTGTGATGTTTAACCCGAGAAAAAAAATACAAGTATAGAAAAATATGTAGCTTTCATTATTTTACATTTTTATATTATTATATCAGACAAATATGAGATTCTTCTACTAAAAATTTTCATTATTAAAAGTAAAATTATGCGGTTACTGCTCCAAAATCTATATTGTTACTCCAAGACTCACATGACCGCATGAGCTGGGTTCCCCACGCAACTACCAATCGGCAGTCCTCACTCCAGCGTGGGGTCAAACTTTAACAACATTTTCGCCATCTAGTGCAAACTATTGTGAGTTTCTTCCTCCGAGTAAACATATGCTTTAAGTTACTATGACATCGGTAACTCAGTTTTGGAAAAAAGTGCACTTGTGACATTATTCTACCGGATGAGTGATATCTAAGATTCTTCTATGTCCAACGGAACTCTATTAGTCTGCATTGCTTACAAGCTAAGCTATTTGTATAGAAAGGGATGCTGAATAACGGGTCTGAATGTTCCTCAAAGTAGACTTCATATCTTGTCTGTTCTGTTCTAATGAAAATTGTCAATTAAATATAAGTGCGATTGAATTGTTCGTCTTCCTAATGTACTGTAAAGAATTTATTGAAATACGCAAGTCTTATTAGAAACTACATAAATATGTTTCTAGAGATGAGTTAGTGTATAGACATGCCGCTTTTCATTTCAAAAATGGAAAATGAGGATATTAAGAAATTAGTTTCAATTCGTAATTTCAAATTAAATACTGTTTTTTTTATTGTAAATATGTGTCATCAGAATAGTCCAGGAAAATTTAATAACAAATATAAATTTGAGCACCTCAGGGGCATTTATGATATAAGTTTCTAGAAGATATAAAATATCGATCAAATATAAATCTAGAAGGGGTAGAAAAAAATAAAAATAGGCGTTTTTTCCAAATTATACAAAAATGGTAAGAAAAACAAAAATTCAGACTAATATTGAGGAGAATTTTGTTTTATAATACATAAAAATGTTCATGTAACTTTTTTTCTAAAATAAAAATTTTAAAGTTAGGCTCTTCCACCCTTCGATATTTCATTATAGAAACTTATATTAAAAATACTCCTGAGGGACTCAAATTTTATTTGTTGGTAAATTTTCCTGGACTATTCTGATGACACTTATTTACAATAAAAAAAAACAGTATTTAATTTGAAATTACGATAATTACGCCTATCAAAGCCCCCGTTAGTGTATACACGATTCAACTTATCGAGTCATAATAAAGAGAGCTATTCAAACGGCATAAAACTATATTGTGTCTATCAGAATATTATGTTCTGTTTAGCTTTATTACGATTGGCTTATTAAAGCAGGGACGATGCCTATCTAATAATTAAATCTAATAAAATTTGTACATAACTTTAAAAAGTATGCAGCAATAATTGTTTCTAAATGTTTTTAGATGAATATTTATCTTTATTTTGCTCATTAATTTTATTTTAATTTTTTCATTGTTTGCTCAGTTGGTTAAAAATCTCAATGAATATTCATAGCGACATAAACTACAAGAGATATATTTATATTAATAAGCAATGTGTTAAATAAGTTGAAAGTAGAAAAATAAGTTGAAATGTTTTAGCAAAATTGCTTTGTACTGTATTGGTTGTATAGTTTAATCGAGATCAAAATCCAAATTCCCTGACAATTGGCTTTAACAGAACTATGTGTGAATTTTTAATGCATGCATATATTTCTAAGTTTGTTTTAAAAGGAGATGAACTGATGTTTTTGCTGAGCTACCCTTTAGATAAGAAATATAATTCGAAATTAGAATAGTAACAATCGATTGTTGCGTTAAAACTAACACGCATACCGCCAATCAGTTGCTTGTACATACTTTAAATTTCTTATATAAAAGAGCATGTCATTTCTACTGAACCTTTTCCATACATATTCTTAACAAAATGTAATACATTTATAAAGTCCTAAAGTAAAAAAATCCCGAAAATTCTGAATTCCCCATAGGATGGATAATTATGATTTATAATTCATTTAATAAAATCATACATGTTATTAGTTGTGGCGGTTCACGAGGCGGCTGGTTTTGAGGAAGACCAGACTAACGATCAACGTGTAGCGATGACATGAGAAGCGATTGACGTGGGAAGCAATAGGTAGCGGGCTATTTCCGATCTTTGGAAGGGGCTCCACGGGACACTGATCTCTTTATCTTCCGTCTCTTTCACTCAAATATATGCACGTCTCTTTCATCACACACTATAAAAGCTTCCGTTCTCTCAATACGAGCGTGGAGGTCGTATTAATAAATGTGTCTACCGATACATAACAAGTTATTAAATTTCGATTTATTCTGATGTAACCATGATTTCCAGTGCTTGGCAGGTACCTTATGTATTTTTTATTTTGTAACTACTTATATTAAATTAATCAGAATGGTGTGAAATTTTTTAAATGTTGATAAATTTTATACGTTGAGAACTTGTTGGTCCTTCGAGCTGGATATTTGATGTATTCTCATGTCCATTTTCGGAATTTCTATGCACAGGAACACGCACGGCTTAACGCATCAGATTTTTTAAATTAATTTTGCTTTGATTATTATGGTTTTAGGTACATGTGTATATTAGGGAATAGAATCGACATCTTATACTTAGTATATATAATATTCGCCACTTCGGTGCCAAGTAAAAATTACAATAGCCTTTCTTAATTTATTACCACCGTGTACAGACCTGAGTCATATAAAAAACAAATTATATGTATATTCTACTGTTATTAAACTAATTCAATAGAATAAGTATTTGATGTTAGATGTAGATTGTTAATTTTTTTTCAACATGCATTCCATTGTTTTTATTGTATATAAAAATTGGCAATAATGTAACATTCCTACAACGTGAAAGGTTCCCTAACAATATTAACTTAAGTCAATTAAGATTGGGTAACAGGTAATCGTAAGATATATTTTTTTCAGTTTGCTATGCATGATCGTTTTCTCTAAACTCTTGTACCAACTATTAAAAGTACACAACAAACCATAACTATATTTTTTTTTACAATCAATCTATCATTCGATTGTCAAAACCAACCTTATGGCTGATTTATTTAAGAATCCTTGGAACTTTCTTATTAGGACACAAACATTGTTAAAATAAAATTATCGGGATGACTCTTTGCAACTGTAATGTCTTGGTTTGAATTTTTTTTCAGTGACAATATTAAGTAATTGGTTGATTTTTATTATGAATTGATTAACAAAGATTACGCTCTAATTTTAGTGCCATAGGATGATAGGATATACATTTCCGTTGTTTGACACATATCGAAATCACATTTTGATCGCGAGACATACAGTTTTATGAAAGTTAATAATAACCAAAACTCGTCAATGACTTGTAAACATTCGTAGTCAATTAGTGGAAGGAATATGTATAAAATGAATATTGTAATGTTTGATGTGTATTGTTTCTGTAAATTATTTTTACATTTTAGTAAAAATTTAATTTATTTGTTAAAGTACAACAAATAAATTAAATTGATAAAATAGTTGTTTTTATTTCATCGCATTTAAAAAGTAAATACCTATAAGATAGGTATTTTATTTATTTGGGAATTTTAAAAAAGACACTGTCCAGTGTCCACCCGTTAAGCGTCATTTTTTTATTATCTTAATTTGGTAACTGTATTAAGATAATAAAAAAAAATGCACATAATCCTAATACAAGAAACAAATGATACATTATGTTTAAATTAAAAGTAAATAAGTGCTCTGCTAAAACTAAATAGTATATTGTATCTAGTATTGCCTACTCGAAAAACGGCTGAAATACAATTTCGAACTTTCGAGAAGTGCCAATTCTCGAAACGTGTTGAAATTTACAGAGCCGGTTACGTTCAATTGTTGCTAATAAATGCTACGTTAAAAGGCTGATTATTTAAGAACTAAAAAGGTCGGAATTTTTTTCGAGAATCATACACTTAGTGCAAATCTTCCGAAGCTGCAAACTTGGTTTCTCATGAAAATTATCCTAACAATTCCATAGTGCAATTTCTTGGGTAGCAATCCCCGATCTTATATGATTAGCCTATAATCTTTCTCATAGGATAAAATCGGCACATTTACAAACTTCCGAGCCCCTAATCTGAGGAAATTAGCACTGATTTATACTAATTGTTACTGGTGATGAATTATTTATGGATTACAAACGCAAGATCTCAACTGGACAGTGCGACATGCTTACCTTTGTTTGTGATCACCGTAGAGCACTGTGTTGGGAACAAGGTGTAAAATGCGTTAACGAGACTTGCTAGTTTTGGACCCGCATCTCTCATTGATTAAAATTTTCTAATACACACATGAATTTCAGAGGTACCGGCCCGACTAGGAATGGCTGTCAGGTTTTTCTTTAACAACAAAGTTCTTAAATTTAAAGAGCGATCTCAATAATAGTATGGAGGCCAAGGCTTGTCGCTAGTATTTTTTTTTTCACGACAAAGATAGTCCCTGTCAAAATGTGGCTAGAATGTCAGCATTTTTATTTTGGTTGTTTTTACTCTACAAGTTTAGGAAGTTAAGTCCTACGATGATTAATCTCTTTGCGTCTTAGAATTGCCAATCAACAGATTTACCTACCTATATTTAGAAAGATCTGAATATCAGTTTTATTATCAGTCTATTCGACGCGTTCAAAGCAGAGATTAAAAAACATCGACGGAATCATTTGCAGGTGAACCCCGGCGCACTGCAGGTTTTCAATACCGAGCCGATCATGTCGCCTATGATAGGTATTGACTACTAAGTCGATGACGATAAACCTTTGTGTGCTTTTTTTTTCTTTAACATCTAATAATCAGGAGGAACTAGAGACAACACTATTCAGCAGTTGTCAGCAGTGGTGCCGACAACGAATCTTTTTTAAACACCCCAGGGGTGTCGTTATCAATGAAAGAACATGTTAAGTTGATTTTGATGCTTTTTACATCAGTTTTTATTTGTGTTACTTAAGTTCTAATATTAGGTACTGTATTTTCGCCCCAAATTTATCTGTCGATACAAATATAAATAAAACACAAAATTAAATATAATAATTTATTATTCCGTACATGCTTCACATCAGTCATTGCGACAACAAAGTGTGCCATAAATTCAAAATAAATCGGCTCTATGTCTCATGATATGTTCCCTTGTAGACTGGTTCATTCGATCTGTTGTTCATTTACGAGTACATAATAACAATTGCATTTATAACATCTTGGAAGCTCATTTTTAGTAATATATTTGACAGCGTCAAACGTCAAAAGACATGTAATCTGACGTGGACAGATGAATCCAAGGATTAAAAAAAGAACAACATTGAAACAAAATGACCATCTTGTAAAATTTACTAAAAAATTAATCGATGAACCATCAAACTGTGCAATACACATAATTTAGAGCAAAAAAAAATCTACAGATAAAAATGATCCAAGATAATGGGAACATACATGCTCGTCGCTCAACGTTTCATTCGTGTAGTAAATACAATAAATAGCGAAAATTTTTTATTTACGTAGTGTATATTTAATCTTTTATAACAAAAAAAAAATCATGATCAAATAATAATCTTCGATAGAAAAAAATATCTATGCCTAAGCGAAAATAAGTAATACTTACTAAAGTTAATATAAACTGTATAAGAAAAATATTTGGTTAATCGCTCTGAAACACCACCACCGATTTGGCAACAGACACCAAGCGACATCTTAGATTATGCAAACAGTTATTCAAAACACATTATGCAGTGCAGTCGACACTGCACCAGTGTCAAACATACAATTACAACACAAATATAAATACGAGTATAGCTATACTCCCAAAAAAAACAATTGGGTAAATACTTGAAAAAAATGGACGTGGTACTGAATACTGTACTCCAACGCGATGCGATTTGCAAATAACTCGCGACGTGTTTCGCAATAACAGTGACTAGACAAACAAATAATAGTTTAACGATGTCTGCTGCTGCTACGCGATAAATAAATACTGAAAAAATGATCTAAGTATAATAGATACGTTTCAACGCTAATATTGATAAAAAGACGAACGTTAAGTACATAAAGAATGATCTACAATAAAAGCTAGTCGATATAATTAGTCTATTAAAGGAAAACAATAAATGCAAGGCTATGGTCCTCGCGGCAGCGGCAGTCTTGTGACGAAATGTCGCTGCCGCATTTGAGCTATGCAAATGAATTACGCTAGGGAACGCTTCAAACATTGCAAATCAATTTAAACTACGGCCCCGGAGGGGCTTCTATTTTTGATAACCTACGAAGTATACTTGAAGGTTAACGGTCTACTATCTAGGTCTACTCCTAAACCAGTAAGAAATAACTACTCGGGCGAATGCCCACTACGTGGAACGGGACGACTTAACTCTAACTCAACGCCGTCTCCAACCCCCTCTCTCCTCCCCTCCACATATCACATCCAACATAGATAAATACATAAGTAGTAACACTGATAAAATTTAGATTTTCACTCTTATTATTAGAAAAACAAAAATAAACACTGGCCGACTATGATGAGCAGTTATTGAGCAATTTAATGGCTTGCTTGCAAACGTATTTCACTACTGGTGATTTCTGGGGACTATTCCAACACCCGAATAGCAGTTTAAAAGAGCAACAGACGAGTATGTTTATTTTATAAATTTATTTTATTTTTATAAAAATTATATCCATTAATTTTTCGTTTGTATGACGGGATAATTTGTATGATGTATAGCGCAACCTACACCGAAACTGAGTTCGTTTCGCCTCGCTCATGTGACTACAGATTCTTTTCATTCTTCAGTTCATATCGCGAACTACAGATCTAAACTAAGCGAGCAATTCGTCTTGCGAGCTGGCGAACCCGACTGTCCCAGCGAATTGAAGTAAAAAAAAGTGACGACAGAACTTAGTTTCACTTCGCTTCGCTCCCAGTGTAGCCTGCGCTTAAGCGTCGCTGAACTGTTTTTAACTGCCGCAACTACAGAAGTCGCCGAGGGCGTGAGGAAGCTAGTGAATGAGCGTTTACGTCGGCCAGTGATGGACAAGATTGGACGCAGGTGGCTCGGCCACGGGACGGTGTCGCTCCCAACACAACACAGAAACACTACTCGCATACAACTAGCTAGAACAAGATGGACGAAAGTATTCGGCGGAGGGCCACAACAACACAACAAACGTATCAACTAGAACAGATTACATAGTCTTTTTCGCACACAATGGATGGACATTGACGATTACTTTTAGAAATTTCTGGACGTAAACATTCGTATCGAGCAACATTGTACATTTGGAAATCGTTCGATTCGATTATAAATATCATCATAAAAAATAACATTGCACACGGTCACTTATCAAATAGTTCCTGTTAGACCATAAACATATCGGCTATAGGGTTAAAATTTCTTTAGCCACTCACTTTTACGGCAGTGCGAGTGCATTTGTTACACGACAGCCATAAATGCGTAATAAAATACACCGATCCGTTTACAAAAATACTCGAGTTAATTCGGCGTGCGATAAATATTAGATTTTTTTAAATTTGTTTTTATATAGCATTAGTGGGGGGATTAAAGTAAATATAGAAAATGTATTTCATTACAAGAGTAATATCTCGTTCACTGAATGGACGAAATGATTCGGACACGACTTCTTTGGACTTCGAGAAAATTCGCAAACAATATTTGCACGAATCCCGTGAGGTGTAAGAGGTCGTGTCCTTGAATGTGAAGAAGCTTAGAGGTAACTAATAATAAATGGCGGTAGCAGGCCGCCCAACGAACAACAACAGGCATTTCCTCCAAAACCACCCCTCCTATCCCATCCTCAAACTCGGTACGTGCATCATGCTCTCCCTGGAGCATTAAAATCAGTCAACTTTAAATTTAACATCAACCATTTAGTGGGCGGCGAGTCTCGTCGATTTCAAATGTTTATTATATTTTTTTTTGTTACACAGATGCACGACCGCACACTATTGCACAGTTTGACGGTTCAAATAAATTTATTATTGTGTGCAGTTCGTGCATGGTATAACCTTTTTTTATTATAAAAAAAAAATCGACGAGACTCGCTCATAAACTTACATTTAGTTAGATTAAACTTTATAAAACGTATAAATAATTGTTTCGGTCGTCTAATGACCGCGAATTCACAAAAATCGCCGTGTCGGCGATCAATCGATTTATTTATAATTAGTTGATATCGCGTTAATAGCAGATGCTAGTACTGCGTCATTTTAATGTACGATTAGATTGAACGAACACTAAACTGTCGGACGAACATGTTCAATTACATTGCATTGCGCTAACACATTCAACTATCGCACAAATATGATGAACTAGATGTTTTAGAGTCGTTAGAAGAGCGTGGGCGTGGTGGCGGTGGCGACGCTGCGAGCGGCCAAAAGTGCGCGCAGAGCGCCAGCGGCCGCCTTCAGCGCCAGCACGAAGCGCTAGAAATCTCTCGGACGCGTGCGTGTGCCCGCCGCCGCCTTTGGGACGCGGCGCGCGCGCATCTCTCGGTCCACCTGCAACACCGCCCTTATTTCAATCACAGATAAAGATTGTTTGTTAAATCGATAACAACAAACGACGACGCTCGATGAATTGGTACTAGATGGCATTGTTAGGGCTCGAACCGGTAGGTGGCCAGATACAATAGTAATTATCTTATTGATTAAATAAAATATAAATCAAACACTACGTATCTTGATCTTGTTAGTGACCTTTAGATTTTTCATCTATTACAATTTTTTTGATATACCGTGGAATTCTATCATTACTAATTCTCGCATTGTTTATTTGAATTAGATGTTTGTTACTTTTAAAATGTGACTACTACCTACATAGTGTGTGTTACACGATGTATGACCTATACATTTGTATATTAGTCTCAATAAACGCTTGTAATGTAATAAACATGTTTCAGCAAGTCGCCATTACAGACTTACGGAATTTCTCTTTCAGAAAATGTACCAGTAAGTTCAGGTTCGTTTAGCACGATGGGTTTTTAATCAAAAAATTTCAACTTTCTGCGTCTCTTATAACTAGAGTGATCGAAATGGGTCGCGTTATTATCGATAGATCGTATGTATACTCGTCGGTAAAGTAGTTTTATGTTAACATTAATGCATGTTTAACATTGTCATTAACTCAGCAACTTTACTAGCGATAACTGTCATATGATTGAATTGAATAAAAAAGAAACAAGAACGCACCTCTAGCTCTTCGAGGCGCTGCGTAAGCGCGAGTTTCTGTTGGACGGCGAGACGCAGCAGCTGGTTGAGCGTCTTCTTCTCGTCTTCGGCGCCTGCGAGCGCCTGCGACAACTCGTCCACCTGCGTCACATACTCCTCGCAGCGCGCCGCAAACATGGCGCGCAGGCTCGAGAAGGTGGCCGCGTCCTCCTTCAGCAGTCGCAGCTCGTTGCGCAATTTTAGCATCGTCTCCGTCACAATGGTCTTCTCCGTCTCGTACTTGGACTTGAGGTTTGCCAGCGCCGTCTCTGCCGTGCTCTTATTGCTTTTAAGCACCGTGCGCAGGGTGGCGATCTGCTCGCGCTTCGTCGACAGTAGCGACTTCAGCTTTATCACCTGCTCCTGCAACTCGCACACCTCAGCGCCTCGTTCCGACCCGCCCATGACTGGAACAAAGGCGGACTCATTTAGCTTCATTACTAATCTACATTTTACAGTACAACTAATACCTAACTAGAGATTTTGCAATATATTGATTTAACTACATATATTGTTTACCTCGACGTTTCAGATGTACATATCTCGAAAGGACTTCGAAGTCATGGCAACCATTGGTCGATAACTCGGTCGATATACAGCATGCAAGGTGCAGGAACGGACTCAATCACAAACAGTTGTTTGAATAACAACAGTTAAAATTGCTCTACGCAACATTAATTGTTGATCTACCTGTAATTACGCTTGCTAATTATCATTCTTTCAAAGGGAATGCCCTTTCCGCACCCCGCATTCAGAGACTTAAGACTTATAAAAATGAGCCCTTACGAAACGTCAAGGTAACGATTAAGTCCCATGGGACTTTACTGATTACTAGAAATAGAAGATAGGTAAATTTATAGTTTTTTTTTTTTACTTCAAATACCCAATTCATGTAAGGACTTTCATATTAAAACATAGCATTAAAAACCTACTAATAGATAAATGCTATTATTCCGTTAATTAATTAATAGATATTGCAAAATACTCTTTTCATTAATTAACCCAATTAATTTATATTGTATGTAGAATAATTAAATTATTTAAAAAGTGGCACAGAACATATATTTGCACACCGAATTTTCGGTTGATTATGTCTGGAGCAATAAGAACATGTCATCTGGTAATGACCATACCCAATACCCATGGCCATTACAAATGAAGATGATGATGATTATTATTATGCAATTGTAAACTCCAATAATAAAACTAACATACCCATCGAGTAGGGTACTCTCTCAATAATATAACTACAATTATTTAAAAAAAAAAAGGGACAAGTGCGAGTTGAACTCGCGTGAAGCGGGTTCCTTACGATGTTACCTATCCGCACAATATTGAGTGATTTGCCATGTTATTTTAATATCATGGACTTCTTATAGGTTTTCCTATAATCTATAAGTAGAAAACTAATTTCTGTATTTTTTTTTTCAAAATTTTAGGTTCAGTAGTTTCGGAGATAAGGGGATGGTCGGACAGACGGACACACGAGTGATCTTATAAGGGTTCCGTTTTTTTATTCGGACGTACGGAACCCTAAAAATCACTAATTATTAGGAAAAACTAATCAATTAACAATTGAATAATCAAATTCTTCTCAAAAGTTACAAATCTCATACTCACAAGGCTGTCTTATTAGTTTTAAAAGTAGATTCGTATTTTTAAAAAGTCAATGTGGAAATTATAAATATTATATGATTATGTTTGTGACAAAAAGTACTCGATCTGCATATGATATTGTTAGTTGGTGCTCTCGACTTGGTCCGAGTTGAAAAATAACGCCCATCTTTATTGCTGCGATGACGGTGGCGCCGCCACTGTATCGACAGTGGCGCCCAATTTTTTATATTTTTGAATAATCCCTCGGGAACATAACATTTTTTCAGGATATAAAGTATCCTATACGTTAACCCAGGTATTAAACTATCTGTGTGTCAATTTCATCCAAATCTGTTCAGTAGTTCTTACGTGAGAGTAACAAACATCCATATATTCATCCATCCTCACAAATATTCTCATTGGACTCTGGCATCTCTCATTCGCTCCCTGAAATAGAGCCGCACACGTGTTGTAAGTGGTTGGCTATGCCGCCAGACGCGCTACCAAATTTATGACTGCAAAATTCAGTGTGCACTGCTACTACTAAATATATAAAAGCAACTTAATCTAATCTAATAAATAATTACTCTTTCAAAAACTACCACAAATCATTCTATGCAAAAAATTAAAAGCGCCTAAATAATAGGATTCCTTTTAGTTATTATTACTAAAAGAAAAATTGCTAAAAATATTTCTTGATATTTTCAACAATGTAGAGAGAAAATAACTGTAAAAATCAAATACTACAAAATAAAACTTAAATCCTTACTGTTTCTTATATAACATATTGTAAAATCAATACACAATTGAAAAGACTCGATTTCACAGAGTCTTTTATATTGTTCAAAATAGTCTTCTTTCGTTTACCACAAACATAGTTATTATTATTTAGGTGTATATTTTTTAGACGCAACACCTCGTTCTTCCACAACATGTGCAAATTGACATCTCTCGAATACTTTCTCGATATGTTTCTTATTGCATAGCATTGTATGCCGGCTTTGTGTATTGGCAGTGATGACACCTTTTCACAGTTCCAACCGTTACTGACAGTTCCAAAACTGCGTTCGTTCACGTGTTTGGTATCTTTTGCTCTTCTTGTGAAACCTTCAAAATATTCAGTGATCTCCTTCACTGTTCTTCTACTGGAGACTGGCTGTTCCTTAGCACAATCATCTTTACCGATCGATTGTAGTTTTGTTAGTAAATGTTGCAAATGTTTCTTGGTTTCGATTTTTAATTTAGTGTTGTTGTGCTCTTTCCATTTCTTTGTTGAACCATTGCACAGTAAATTATACAACTCTGGGAAGGGAAAGAAGGAGTTAGACAACAAATCGTGTGTTAATTTGGGTCACTGTGAATTAAAAATAATTGCAAATTGGGACATCTTTGGGTAATGGCGGATAAATTAGTAATTATATGCAAGTTAATATGAACAGTGGCCCTAGCCAAGTGGCAAACGTTTCCTTTGCGTACTTACGAAACGAAAGAAATAAAGCCCGGTGATTGGTTGTTGAAGTTACAACTGTTACAACAACCAATCACCGGGCTTTATTTCTTTCGTTTCGTAAGTACGCAAAGGAAGCGTTTGCCACTTGTCTACGGGCACAGATCTTGTCTGTATGTATGCGTTAATTTTGGATAGTTGTGAACGGATTTTGTTCCTGATTGTATCGGTGGAAAGAGGAATTTCTGAGGATCGTTTATGATTGTAATTCATAAATATCTTATTTATATTTGTCGATTTTATCAAAGAAGTGTAGCCAGGTTCAGCTAGTAAAACTTTAAAAAGGGAACTGAATTATTAAACAATGTCGTCCATTAATGTTGTCTGTTTTAGTTGTACATATTAACTTGTCTTTGTGTTTGAAAGTAGAAATGTGCAGTGTACCTGGCTGGTGCCTGTTTCTGGTGTCGAGCGCTGTGTCGAGGGCGGCCCTCAGGTGCGTGAGTTGGTCGAGCAGCGTGTCGGCGGAGCGTGCCACGCCTCCGGCTGCGCGTAGACCTTCCAGCTCGCCGGCTGCCAGCGCCAAAGCCTCCTCGTCAGCCTCATCGGCCTCGGCCGGCCGAGCGTGGCCCGCGTGCTCGAGCAGCACGCGCTCCGGCTGAGTGCCATTGATAGCGCATACGTGGTGGTACAGCTGCGCCAGCGTGTCCGCGGCCGACGACAGGGCGGGCGCGGCGGCGGCCAATGCGCGTCCTGCACCACCGGCCAATGTGCGCAGGAGATCCGCATCGGCTCGGAGCGCAGCGCAGCGCACTTCAGCTTCCGCCACGCGGTCGCTAAGTTGCGCAAGCTGCGCACGAGCCAGGGACGCTGCGCTCGCGTCGGCCGGCGCCGCAGCCGATTGCAGTTCGACCAATGCCGCACCGAGCGCCGCCAGCTCGGTGCCCGAGACACGCCACCAAGTCAACCACGCGGCGGCGCGAGCCGGCACACCACCCTCGACCGTCTCCTCCATCGGGGGAGATTCGTCGTGCAACGCGTTGAGTGCTGTCAGTCGAGATGCAGCACGCTGCAATCCCGCCCGCAGCATGGCCGCCGCCGCGCTCTCGCCTTCGGCCGTCGCCTGCGCGCTGCGCATCGACGCCGACAGCTGGCTGTTTTCGTTGTGCGCCTGTTCGAGCTGTTTCTCCAACCTGGAGATCTCGTGCAGATGCACCTCGGAGAAGAGATCGGCGTGATGATCGCCCATCGCGCTCGCCAATTCCGCGGAGTTGGAACCGCCCGCTTCGCCCTCGTCCTCTGTGCCGTCTTCAGGCATACCTTAAAATTAAAAATTACAAATAATATTTACTTACAATAAAAAACTGACTGGTCGATTTGAATCAATCATGAGCCAGTAAACGCTCACTCAACATAACCATACAACTAACAAACTTCAGCAATTAAACTTTACTGCGAGGTATGTGACTAGTTTTTGGGTAACTCATTATCATTATCTAAATTAACCCAACAACTTATAAATAACACCCAATTATAATGCTACGCTATAATTTTAAATGTTAATGCCAAACATTACATTCATGTAATTATTAAAAATAACATAATAATATTTTTAATATGAAGGCAGACAGATTGACAGTCCAGTTTATGGTAATTGGCAACCGTCGCCTCTTAACATAAGCCACGCCACAGACGCTACAAGTGCGCTGTCGATTCAGTAAGATAAAGGATAAAATAGAGATTGCGGAATACTGTCCCATCTTATTCTCTTTATACTCACTCATAGAAACACAACAAAACTCATTCTATTATTTCACGGTGGTATTTTATAAGGGGTTGGTTGTAAGAAGGCGGCCTTCACATTCCCAATCTTTGGAGTCCCGTACATTTTTTCCTTCCACCTATTTTACCTCGTATACTGTAAGCCAAGTTGGTGATGTTGTAGGCGGCTTCCCTGCTGATGTGTGCATCGAGCTCCTTCTTTGCGGCGAATTTGGCCTCTCGCTCAGCCTGCAGCGCTTCGAGCGCTTCCGCGAGCTGCCTCTCGGCGATTCGACGTAACGCTGCCGTCTCGTCGGCGGCTGAGCGAGCGTTCTCCGCCTCTTCGCGTAACTGACGAACCTCATGCTTAAGTCCTTCGAATTCCACCTACAAATATAGCAAGACACGTATTATTTTAAATTTTTAAAAGGTTTCTTCGTCTTGTCACTATCTCGCGTCACAGGTTATGGACTATGGAGCTTTGCCATACTGATTATTGTTTATTTTTCTCAATGGATTGAGATTTTTATTTGGTCTTATGGTATTTGTAAAAAATGGGTTATTCTCAAATAAAAACACCAAGTTCCTTTACTTGTTTCACTTCAACATTAAATTATCGTAATGTACTAAGTCTGTAGTGGTCAACTATCTTCAAGTTACCTACTTAATGTAGTTTCTACGACAGTAAAAAACATGTAATTTTATTCCACTCCAAACAACAATATTGCTATTACAAAACCAAACGAGCTGTTTATCAAAAATAGAATCTTAGCTTTATTTACATTAATTTTTTCAACATTCTGCAACTAATTCAAAATTAGGTAATAGACAAACCCCGCTTACATTTACAATAGCCGTTATATTCAATTTTACATTGTACCTGGATAAAAAATTCCAAATAATTTTGAAAGTTCAGATTTTCTTCTAACTCCAAAGGGCCTTTAATTTTACCATTCAAAATGCCTGCCCAATAATTTATTTTAAATCGATATTGCGATCTGCTTCACGCACTAGGTGAATATTTTTCAGCTCGCAACATTGATTCATCCCTCAAGATTTTGTGTCAAAAAAATCGGGTTAGGGAAAAATCATGGTCAAAAATCAAAGCAATGAATATACCTGCGAAGATCTCAAGGCTGACACTTGCTTCTGTAAAGATATATTCTCATCTTCAAGGTCTCCGATGTCCACTAGGAGGCGTTGCTCCCTCTGTCGCGCCTCCCTCAACTCCGCTCGTAGTGCAGCCCTCTCCGACTCGCGAGTTGCCTTGTCGGCGCCGAGCTCTGAACTTTCCGCCAGGAGTCGATCCCTCTCACTCACTACTCGCTCGAGCTCGTGGCGTAACTGTAAACATTAAACAAGGAGTTAAATACGACCACCCCCTATTATTAAGAAGTAGCAAGGCATTAGGCAGTCTGTTCTTGTTGCCCATCTTATAGGGGATCACTGATGAGGGGGGATCTTATAGGGAATTAAATCATTATTTAATAAACTGAGTATATTTTTTAGACGTTTTAATATAAAAACTTTAACGTAAACGTACAAACTTTGTCATGCCGTTAAATTACAAAAAAACACGTACAATTATGTATTTAAATGACAATTTACAAAAATATTATTAAATATTACATAAAATTTAAATCCAAATTTTGTCATCAAGATAGTTTTCTGCCCTATACTACGCCTTTGTACACATTTTTTTATAAATGGTTCAGTTACTTATCAAAATTTTATGGGTTTAGTTATTGACATTTAATAGGCAGTATTGTATACGTAGTATCGTACGTTTATTGTAGTTTTATTTTTTAAGATTTTAAGATTACATGTCACTTTATTTTTTTTAATTTGTCAATATTCTTGTGAACATACATAAAGATTTCATAAATGCACTGGTAAAAACACAATCAGTACATATATTAACATCTTTAACCTTATTCCTGAGCGACTTCCTGAGATACCTTTTATAAATAATAATATCACGAACGGTTCGCTATTGCTGTTCATTAATGGAATTCATGTCAGCGAAACTGCACACGATTCCGTGCAGCATTCTCAACTTAAAGTATTAAATAACTAGCATTACACATACAGTCTACTATTATTAAAAATATGCCCTCACTTAGAAACTAATACATCACGCCCGTTTTAGTGTGCACTTTGTGAAATTGCCGTCCGACCACAAATTAGTCAAGGCAAGGTGTGGCATCACGACCGTTGGCCTCATAAATTCAGACCCTTTACGCTCATTGTTCGAATCGATATTCTTTGGAAAGTTCACGTCTGAAATTTATGACGTATCTATTAGATGTCTGATCTGAAGACATTGAAAAATGCTAAACGAGTAATCGAACACAACACGGAAAAGATCTTTTTCACATTCATTTTACATAACAGTAAATAAAGTCTAGTGGTATATAGATAGTCCAGTCTATATATGTATATCTATAACTATTGTATCGTTTCATAGCCCTTTTCGAGTGATCGACGAAATAATTAAAAAGTTTAAAAAAATGTTCATAACTATACTCGATCTTTATTTAAAGTTTTAAATCGATTAACTCACTTATTGTGTGTTTGCAAAAATTAACCACGATTTGAAAAACGTTACCTGGATATATTCCATTTTATATTTGTTTTTAAAAATGAACATACGTATCATGCAATAAAGTCGCTGTTTGCCTGTTTGTTATTATGCTAACTTCTTCTAAACCACCCAATGGAATTTGATACGGTTTCCACTATTAAAAAGAGTGATAAACGAGGAAGATTTCTGCAAACCTTCCTCGACTAACGCTGGTTGTTAAGGTCGACAGAAAGGCGGACGGTCCACTTGATGGCTATCGTCGCCTATAGCACAAGCAGCACTACGACACCGATGCTGCAAGTGCGCTGCCGAACATACTAGAATTAAGGAAAAAGAAATAGGTGGGGTTAGGAAAATGGGCTAACTCACAGGTCCCAGGTTTGAGTTCTTGGAGAGATTACTACAAAAAAAATCTAGAAGAGCATTTCTATATAAAAAACGTGACAAGTGCGAGTTGAACTCGCGTGAAGAAGGTTCCGTACGATGTTACCTATCCGCACAATATTGAGTGATTTACCATTTTATTTTAAGTAGAAAACTAATTTCTGTATTTTTTTCAAAATTTTAGGTTCAGTAGGGAGTGATCCTATAAGGGTTCCGTTTTTTTATTCGGACGTACGGAACCCTAAAAAGTATAGACACGAAAATTTCGTCTGTCTTGAAACATGTTTATCCCAATATATATAGAGAATTAAAAAAAACTTATTGAACAGAACGAAAACTTATTTATTTACCTTATATCTTCGTTGCATTACAATAATTTTTTAGAAGCTATTACAAGCAGCTCGTCGCATAAAGTTATTCAATTGCACAGCTATATTTGAATTTAAAAAAAATATTTCCTTCTTCTGCAAGAACAATTAGGTGTACTTCTTTATTCAAATTTAAATTTGGGTCATGTTTGAACGTGTTAGATACTTTTTTATTTAAATTCAGTATCGCGAATGAAAGAGGTGAAATGAGATTGACCTAGTTTCGTACAGTGGAGCTCTTGTTCAGTAAGCGGCCAATTAGTCATAATGAACACAAATCTCATGCATTGCGGTGATAACGGATAATAGCTGGTTAAGTCGTGCATTTTCTATTCCTATTATACAAAACTACACTCGTATAATGCTCCTAATTAAGGCGTAGAACGACTTGTGTTTAGGACTAAACATACCGAATTCAAATTAGGAATATTTTTTTAAGTGGAGTGTCATCGGGAAACAGTGAAGGCAGTCATACAAATTGTAATAAGTGTTATACAGAATTTCTCCTCGTCAAATATTAATTTCGTGCGTACGCAGCGAGTGACTAATAATTTGTCCTATTGGACTATTTTTATTGTATTTTATGTCTTTTTAAATTCAAGCTATTGAATTCTAAAAACTCTAAAATTGTGGTAGGTATAACTATAATTAATTAACTAACTGTGATAAGAATTTTTAATGACTTAGGAAAAAAGAATTATAAATACGAAAATTTGTGAAGATACATATTTGTACTTATTAGGTAGGGGAAAAAGTCTTTTCGCATGTAGTATGTATAAACTTGTAATAAAATCTCTTTGGCTGTACTATTTGTATCTGGCTGGTTTTGATGACATCAAAAAGGTTACATTTCAAAGAAAGAAACAAATTAGTAAAACGTTGTTACCAGCTATTTTTCATTTGTTTCTCTTTTTGTAAAAATGAATGAATCTAATGAAGAAATTCGATACATTTTAAATTTTTATTACAAAAAAGGAAAAAATGCAACGCAAGCCATGAAAAAAATATTGTGACGTTTATGGACCTAATGGAGTGTCAGTAAGAGCAGCACAAAGTTGGTTTAAGAGTTTTCAATCCGGGAATTTTGATGTCCAAAGATGCATTTCGCTCTGGTCACTCTGGATAAAATGGACGCCATTTTTGAAAAAGTGGAGCAAGATCCGTATATCAGTAGTTACGACATAACTGAAGAACTGGGAATTGACCACAAAACAATTTTGACCCACTTGAAAAAAACCGGGTGCACAAAAAAGCTCGATATTTGGGTGCCACACGAGCTCACGGAAAGAAACCTTATGAATCATGTACTTATTTGGGATTCTTTATTGAGACGTAATGAAATCGAAAAGTGGATCAAGTACGACAAGAACGTGTGAAAAAGGTCGCTGTCAAAGGTCGGTCAGGCCTCACAGACTGTTCCAAAACCCGGGTTAACTTGCAATAAGGTGACCTGTGTTTATGGTGGGATTGGAAGGGCATTGTCCCTTATGAGCTTTTACCGCCGGATAGAATTATCGCTTCGCATCTGTACTGCCAACAACTGAGATTAAAGAAAGAAGTTGAAAGAAAGCGGACGGAATTGATCAATAGAAAGGGTGCGGTCTTTCATCACGAAAACGCTAAACCATACACATCTTTAGCCACTCAGCAAATATTAAGAGTTTGGTTGGGAGGTTTTAATGCTTCCGCCATATAGCCCTAACCTTGTACCTTCAGATTTCCATATATTTCGGTCTCTTCAGAATTCTTTAGGTAGTGTCAAAACTACTTGTCGCGTTTTTTTTATCAGAAGTCCCAAAATTTCTACAAAAACGGGATTGTATCACTACATTCAAGATGGCAAAAAGTCATCGAACAGAATGGTACCTACATATATACTGTTGTTAAATGTAAATAAACTTTGAAAAAAAAAATGTACTTATTTCATATTAAATTCATTTTTTATATAAAATGCGAAGAAACTTTTTCCCCAACCTATTATATTTTATTACTAACTGAGCCCGCAACTTCGTACGCGTGGTATTCGGTATAGCGTGTAACCAATCGGTTAAGCCGCTTCTGAAATTAGCGTGCACAAACGCACAAATAGACGAAAATTCTAAAAACTATTTTTTTGATCTCGAAAACATAAGTACGTGTATAAATTGTTTTTTTTTTGAAAAAAAAAAATTAATGTACAGACATGGCTCATTTACGATTTTATTATAAGTATAGATAGCTATATACACCTATGTACTCAATCTGTATACACACAGAAGAAACTATATGTCCATTTGGCTCAGCAAATAGAGTACAGGCAAAATAAATTTGAAGGAAATTCGGTGAACTGATGTTATATTATTTTATGTTTTGCAATGCGCCATAAATTATCTGAAAGTTATTTCTAAAAACATAATATAGATTTTTTTAATGAATGCAATTATGATTATTGTGGTGGCGATTGTCTAAAACGCATAAATATAAACTGACGTGATTTTGTGGTAGGGATAGATAGTAGGGGTTTTTCGTAATGAATCTCACCCATAGAAAGTCCATAGGACATCATAATCTTCCAGTAGGACTGGTCAGAAGTGGCCTAGATTTATTAGGGGAATTAGGTGAAATATAATATATGCATCAGATACCCTTGGCGATTCTGATGATCAGAATCAGACCAGAGAATACGGCAGAAAAAAAACTCTTTTTAATCGTATTAAAGATAGAGGAACATATTATTATAAAATACAGTGGCTGTCCGCTTTTTCTCCGCTAACTCCTTCTAACTAAACCGTCTAACTGATTGATTTTGATATGAATTTCACTAATGAAAAGAGCGATAAAATTTTCACAAAAAAATTGCAGTAAAAAAAAAAGAAAATTAAGAACATAATCTATTCGAAAAAAAAATCTATAGTCAACTCTCCATTACCTGGTTACTAAGTCAGTAAACCATTTGAGAAATTACTGCAAATTATCTTTATTTTTTTCCTTTACATTATTTTCTCTATAAAGTATATATTATAAAATAGGCTAACAATAAATCAACTGACAATATACCAACTTCCCTAAATCGTTAGAAAAACCATATTTGGCTAGTAAACCTAACGTTTGGTAAACTGTCAAACGTCACACGAACTTCAACAGCGTTCCATTATCTGTGTAAACATTGAACGAAATCCGATCTTCTCGGGTATCGGTCGGAAAGCCGGAAAATACTAAACACATAATATGACTTCACACAATATAAGTTCACTATATATTGAAGAGAAAGACACAATACCTCGCCGCTTTCATTCATTTTTTATAAAAAAAACTGTCTGTCGCATTCCACTGAGAAGTCCACCGATAAATTCGCAAACACTTGGCACGAACGCAAATTGTCGCACATAATTTTAATGCAACCGTTGCACTGTGATTTCATGCATATTCCAACAAAAATCACACTCCATTGACTAACGCGTGAATGGTGAATCAAGGTCGGCCAAATTAAAAATTTATTTCTGGATCGGTGTTTTTATTCCCGGTTCGCTTACGCTCTAGGCGGCATTACATCATGCCCGATAGAGCTTCCTTCACTGCGAAGACATTCCTCAATTTGAATTTAAAGCGAATCAATTTGAAAAATGTCCTCGGATAAACAGACAGAGGTTCAGTCAGTCGGCAGTGTAATCGAAAGCGATGCGTCGCGGGCACTGCTACTAGTGCTTGCTCGAGGGTCCGATGATTCAGTTCAATTGCTCCATTTCATTGAAACGAGCGTAGGTATAATTCGTCAGATGTGTCTGGGAATAATTGCTAATAAGATAATGATGCTTCCAATTACACACTTAGCAACTACAATTCCACACGTATTTAATGCAACTATTATTTTATCTATGCTAATATTATAAAGAGGTAAGTTTGTAAGTAGGGGGTAATTTTCGAATCCAATAGAAAAGTTAGAACAGAATTTCAGGATGGACATAGGCCATATATTATCCCGTAAAATGAAAAGGGTTTTCGTGCTAATCGAATTTTCAAAGTAAGTCGACGAAAACGTTTATTTCGAAGGCTGACTATAGAGAAAGAGATACACGATTGACTAGCTGTGCCAGCGACTTCGTACGCGTGGTATTCGGAACAGTGCGTAACTTTTTGTTCGTAACCCGATTGGAATGAAACAAACACTAAATGTTACGGGAAGCTTGCTACAATACATCAACCATATTCCAATCGATTAAGCCGTTTCAGAGATTAGCGTGCACATAAACGCACAGACAAACAAACAAACATCTAAACACTATTTTTTTTTACCTCGGCAACATAAGTACAATGTGTACAAATTGTTTTTTATGGAAATATTTAATGTACAGACATGGCTCGTTTACGATTTTATTATATATATGTCTAGATTTCCACAGAAAAGTTGTAGAACTTAATAATGGCTACAAAAAAGTCAACGACAGCATTAATGTCTAACTTTTATTTAAGCCAAAAAATTATTTTTTGTATTAAAAAATATTTAAAATCATTAGGTGATGTTTTAAAATCGTACAATTATGAATTCTTAAAATCAGCAAGTTTATCGTTACAAGTACTTCATACACGTGATTTTTGCTTTTTACTGCGTAGTTTTGGACGTATGGTAAGAGATAATACGAATTCCACGCGAGCGAAGCCGCGGGCTCAGCTATATAGTATTCAATAAATAAGATCAAGAAGCACCACACTGTTTGCTACTACCACAAAAAAATCCGAAAATTATGATTTCTTTGTACAATAGGGGATTGGACAGTAATCAGATTAAAATCTAAAATGTACTTAGAAAGAAAATATATAATTTTTTACGATTATTTATCGAATAATAATTTAATATAATTCATTTAAATATTTTTAAATGAAGAAATAAAATTACAATATTTTTAATCTATACTGAAACACCAATCACAGTGCGTGACGTCATTTGTGGGCAATCATTGTCTGCTAATGCAGCTGTTTTGTTATGATATGACCACAAATGACGTTACGCGCTCTCAGATGAACTATCGTGGCGTTTTGGCGGCATTTTCAAACAAACAATATTAAAACATGATTTTGAGTACCTAAAAGGCTATAAATAAATAAAATAGTATTTTTTATGGGAATAAATATCCATGAAGAAAATCTGAAAATTTGTCCGATCCCCTATTCGCGTTATATTATTAATTAGAGATCATCATAGTTCCTATAAGTCTAAAAATATTAATTGTATTATTACTATTATTCTAAATTGTGGGTGTCTTAGTAGCGGCAGTAACCACCTTACGGAAGACCAGCAATAAATAAAATATCCCACTTTAACATAATAAATGCGAAAATTTGTGAGGATGGATGAATGTTTATTATTCTTTCATGTAAAAACTACTGAACGGATTTAAATGAAATTTGGCAAACAGTTTATTTACCTGGATTAACATATAGGATATTTTTTATCCTCAAAAAATGTTAGGTTTCCAAGGGATCATCTAAAATAAATTAAAAAAAATCACCTTCGTCACAATGATAAAGATGTCAGGCGTTATTTCTTTTTTTAACGCAGACAAAGTCACGGGCAGCTAGTGTGTAATACATTTATTGACTTGTCGCATTACATATTTGACAAACAAAGGGAGTTAATTTTATAATAAATGGCATCTCATGTCCACGTGTGCATGAAATTCAACACACAATTATTAAAAAATTTACCAATTAGAATAGATGGATGTAATAATTAATATAGTTTTCATAATTGCAAGTAGTGTAGTTGGGATTAGCAGAGAAAGTATAATAAATTTATGCATGTAAATAATGAAATCATCACACAAATGTTATTTATAAAGTTTTTGTTTCTAATGACACATAAGTTTAACTTTCATTTGAACATAACACCGTTTCACTATTCATAATTGATATTTATACAGGTGTATTTTAAGTCACTATTTTTATACATAGCAACATTCAAACTATTTAAAGATATACAGAAAAAAATGTAGCTAAATTTTCGCAATTAGTGACAGAATTATCAGTACTGTGCGGACACCACAGTACTTTATCTCTAGTTGAAGTTCTTCCAGTTTCTGTGCTTCAAGCTCACGTGTCGCAGAGGGAAAGTCATATTAGTTGTCTTATATAATCATATCATATAAGTACTGTTTTTTGTAAATAATCAGCCTGATCCTGTTTGAGGTATCCACAGTTTGAATTTCTTCATCTTAAGTATTATAGACTTCAGAGTTCAGTGTTTCTGATAAGAGGGACTTTTTAGTATGGAGTGCTGTAATCTTTGGATAACAATCAAGTGTGACACACAGGTGGAGAATTGCTAGAATGGCACCATGATGTGAAGAGCATATTTATAACTAGCCGTGCCCGTGACTTCCTACACGGTGTAGTTTTTTATTGAAAATCCCACAGGAACCTAATATTATACCAGGATAATCCAGATAATAAACTATCCGTTTGCTAAATTTCATCCAAATCCGTTTAGCCGTTTTAGCGTCAGCGAATAACAAACATCCATAAAAACCTTCACATTTATTTAGGATTTGCAGATTTATAACCCAAATTTTGTGAACTTAAAAATTAAAATTTGAATTAATTTTCAGTTTTAGGTTTTGTATTAAAAGTGAATTTTTGCCTCAATAAAATATTCATTCATAAATACATAATAAAGAAAGAAAAACCTATTTTATTTACTTGTTTTGTCTAGTAGGTAATAAATGTTGGCAACTTTAATAATACATCTTATTATTATTATTTTTATATTATGATAAAATCCTTAATTTAGGTACTTATTTAAAGCTCTAAAGTTAAATAAATATAAATTAAAAGCCACAGAGATTGAAGAGCAGGGAAGTAGCTACCGAGATTAAAGGCAGGTGTTAAATGTAATTTATAAATAATAGATGGCGGTATATGTATGTTCAATTGTTTATTTGGTCTGACGCTGGAAAGTGTCTAGATGTCGCACATACTATTGTGAACGCGCGAATGCCGTGTCTCGTCCATAGTTGTTAAGACGAAACATAAAATTTAAATATAAGACTCCTACCAGGGCTCGGTTGTTTCATTGAAAAAGGTACTTACTTAAACCCGAGTAAATCACCATTCAGGAGGTGGGGTCCTTTCCATGGTCCTATCGAGTCGGATTTTTGCCGATTTTTTTGTGTAAAAACACACTAGTAAGCAGTGGCGGATCGCCACTGAAAGTGTTCACCGGACGGCAAGTCGTTCCGGTTGGTTGGAGAGGTGCAAGATTCATCTTCCAGTCGAGGAGCAAAAGGCAAGAAGCAAGAAAGGAGTGGCCGAACAGCGGGCACTAGCGGACGAGTTCGGAGAAACGGAACCAGTACATATCAGTGTCTTCAGTGCAAGCAGCGAGACGACAACTGCAGCAAGTTTGTGAAAACCGTGAGTTTGTTCCAATTACCTACAAGTTAAAATTCAAGATAGTGAGCAAATTTGAACTTTATTTCTATTAGCAAATTAACTTTGAAAATTTTATATAAGAAGTTTAATTTTAAGGAAAATTTACACTTAGAATAAAAATCACTAGTTTTAACTTAGAATAGTTTTGCAAAAAGTGTTCAGACGGGGAACCTATGCCCGATTTTTGTTTTTTATTTAAAAACACTTGTAAAATTTTTGAAAATTATTAGGGACTTAGAAGAAGTTGTAACAATTTGTACTATTACGGAACTTGTGTATTTTCTGAACATTTTGTAATCAATATACTAGTAAGAAATCATTTTTACCCTAAAATTTTCTAACTTAAGATGTCTTCATTTATTAGATCTCAATATCGCTCTAGGGCTAGTATAGAAAAATCTTATGAGAATTATAAAAAATCACCGAAAGATCGTTTAGCTAAAGAAACTTATTTACTTACCAGATTAGAAACACTTGAAGATCAGTGGAAGGTCATTACAGATGTGCATAGGAAATTAATTAGCGAAGCCACAGAGGCATTATTGGAAGATAAATATTTTGATGACAATATTTATGAAAATATTGAGGAAACTTATATTAATTACAAATCGGAAATTAAAGAGGCTTTGTTTTTGTTAAAACAAACAAATAATATGTCGGATTCAAGTTCTTGTACAGTTTCAAAAAATGATTGTAATGTTAAGTTACCTAAAATTTCTATACCTATTTTTACGGGAGCATATGACGAATGGACAACATTCAGAGATTTGTATTTATCGTTGATTCATAATAATCCATCATTAGACAGTGTGCAAAAAATGCATTATCTGAAGGCACACATATCGGGAGAAGCTGAACTGCTTCTAAGACATGTTCCAATTACAACAGCGAATTATCAGGAATCTTGGTTAACTCTCAATAACAGATATAATAATAAAAAATATCTAGCTAATTGTCTTTTGATGCGTTTTATGAATCAGACTAATATCGGAACCGAGTCATGTAGTGCTATAAAAGATTTGCTAAATGTTACTAATGATACCTTGAATGGCTTGAGGAATTTGGGCATTAACATAGATTCTTGGGATACGATTGTCATTTATATCGTATGTACCAAATTAGATCATCAGACGCGTAAGAATTGGGAATCTTCAATAAGTACCTCTGATGAGCTACCGACTATAATTCAACTTAGAGAATTTTTAGAATCGAAGTTTCGCTCACTTGAATTTTTGAATGACAGTCAAAAGGCCAGACCAAATTCTTCAACCTTCAAAAAGGCAGTGCACATGATCGCAGCAGATTCTGATGCTATAGTCAAACGTTGTTGTCCTTACTGTAAGAAAAACGATCACAAACTCGCCCACTGTAAGCAATTTTCTAAAGCTGATTATAACACTCGGCATAAATTTGTAAAAACAGATGGTAGTTGCTTTAATTGCTTAGGTCGTAACCACTCTGCCAGCACTTGTCGATCTGTAATAAGATGTCGCATTTGCAAACATAGACACCATTCATTGCTTCACCCGAACCCCGTTAACAATTCATTTACAGCCAATCCAGATTTAGCTGTAAAGGTTAATGCACCACTTTCCAGCGCAAAAGCGCCGTTGGAAACTCCAGAATCAACTTCAGATGTCGCAGTACATTTTTCGAAGAAGGCACCATATAATCAGGTTCTGGTAGCAACCGCTCTTGTCAAGGTTCAGGCAAGAAATGGATACACGCACGTGCTTAGAGCTCTAGTAGACCCGGGTGCGCAGGCTTCATTTGTGACGGAATCAACGGTACAATTACTTGGCCTCAAGAAGACCTACAGTAGGACTTATGTGACGGGATTACGAGCCGATAAGAGCATTTTTTCGGCTAAGCACATTGTTACAATGACAGTTCAATCTCATCATGATCCCGACTTCCAAGTGAAGGTACATGCGCACGTATTAAAAACTATAACTAGTTTCCTTCCATCAAGGCAAGTACTAGACTTTGAATGGCCAGAGTTCGCTAATATAACTTTAGCTGATCCTCAGTTCCACACTCCAAACAAAATAGATATTTTACTTGGTTCTGACGTTTATGGTCAACTCATAAGAGACGGTGTTATTCAAGGTCCTAATGGAACACCAACTGCTCAATGCACTGCATTAGGCTGGATCTTGTCAGGTCCTACGCATCAATTTAAAGGAGATGATTTTCTTCCAAGACATTCTCATCATAGCATTATTGTTAGCATGCATTCTAAGATTGATGATAATGAAATGTTAAAAAGATTTTGGCAAATTGAATCAGATACTTTTGACAACAATTTTCTTACTGAGGAAGAGCAGCGTTGTGATGAATTTTATAGCAAAACCACACAACGAGACCCAACAGGTCGTTACATTGTAAGACTTCCATTTCGTAGCGAAGACCCTCAATGTAAATATGGAAACTCAAGAGACATAGCACTAAAGCGATTTCTTCTTCTTGAACGCAGGTTCAAGAATAATCCAGAAATCAAAGATAAGTATTCCGAAGTCATTCATGAGTACGTGAACCTTGGGCATATGCAGCGCATAACGGAGAGTGCTGACCACAACAAGGCTGAGTCGGTATATCTGCCACATCACGCCGTTATACGCGAGGACAAGACTACGACCAAGGTTCGAGTAGTGTTTGATGCTTCATGTAAAGGAACAAATGGAGTATCTCTCAACGATACGTTGATGATCGGTCCCACACTGCAGCAGGACTTACGGCATATTATTATGAGATGGCGCATGCATCCTATTTGCCTTAGCGCAGATATAGTTAAAATGTACCGTCAAGTCATAGTTGCAGATGAGGATACAGATTTTCAACGACTGATGGTATGGAGAGATGATCCGGAAGCTGAAATGCAGGAATACAAATTAGTTAGAGTTACCTTTGGTACGGCGTCTGCCCCTTACCTTGCCGTGAAAACGCTACAGCAGCTCGCTCTAGATGAAGGTAAAGAGTTTCCGAAAGTTGCAGAAATAATTAAAACCGATTTTTACGTCGATGATTTACTGACCGGTTGTCAAACAGTAGATGAAGGAAAAGAAATTTATGGAAAAATGAAAAACATGTTAAGAAAGGGAGGATTTGATTTACAGAAATGGGTGACAAATAACAAGGATCTAGCAAAGATAATAACAGATACACATGAAAATCAGGAGGGGAAGATAGACATAAGGATGGATGAAGTTGTTAAGGTTCTAGGGCTTTCCTGGGATAAGGAATCTGACTTTTTTCATTATTCTGTGCAACTTCCTCATGTGCAATATCCTATTACCAAGAGAAAAGTAGTTTCCAGTATTTCCCGTCTATTTGATCCTTTGGGTTGGGCATCACCTTGTGTTATTGTAGCCAAGGTCATGATTCAAAAATTATGGCTTGCTGGAATAGGTTGGGATGACATATTGCCTACTGAACTTCTCAACGAATGGTTGTCGTATCAGGCAAGCTTAATTCATCTTCGCAAATTGTGCATTCCGAGGTGGGTTAAGGCCAGGGGTGACGATGCTTGTAGAGAACTTCAGGGTTTTTGTGACGCTTCCAACACTGCATATGCTGCAGTTGTTTACCTACGCACAATTGATGCTTATGGTGATGTACATGTGAATCTTATAATATCAAAAACTAAGGTAGCTCCGACTATGCAAGTCTCAATTCCACGTCTTGAGTTGATGGGGGCTGTCCTTTTAGCCAAGTTAATCACAGATGTGGCCAAAATGTTGAGGATTGATCGTGATAATCTTCACGCTTGGACAGATTCTACTGTGGTGTTGGCGTGGCTTAGTAGTTATCCCAGTCGCTGGACCACGTTCATCGCTAATCGAACATCAACCATTTTGTCGAAATTGGAGAATACACATTGGTCTCATGTACAATCTGTCCAAAATCCTGCAGATATTGCATCTAGAGGGTGTAGTCCTTTGGAACTTGCTGAGAGCAGTATGTGGCTGCAGGGTCCATCCTGGCTACAAGAATTAAACATTACTTATAAAAGACCGAAGTCACTTTCCACCGAATTAGAACAGAAAAAGGTAAAGGTCCAAGTAGCAGTTGCAATGGCAAATACAGAGCCATTTTTCTGGTTAAGGTTTTCATCACTGCAAAGGCTTGTTCGTGTTGTTGCATTCTGTCGACGGTTCATTCGGTACAAGAGAGGACGTAAATTTGAACCGTATATTACAAGTAACGAAATTAATGAAGCGTTAGAGGTTTGCATAAGACAATCTCAGTTTATGGAGTTGAATGGGAATACGGTGAATTTAAAACCCTTAAACCCCTACATTGATGACAAGGGAATAACTAGAGTAGGTGGTAGGATTCACAATGCAACCCTGCCTAACAGCGTTAAGCATCCTATCATACTTCCACATAAGAGCCATTTTACCAATTTAGTTGTTGATGAAGCCCATAGAAAAACACTACATGGCGGTCCAACTTTAATGCTAAGTCATTTGCGTAGTAAATACTGGATCATATCTGCAAAAAGTCTTGTTAAGAATCATGTGCATAAATGTGTCGTTTGTGTGAGACAAGCGGCAATTACAAAAAATCAACTGATGGGCCAGTTACCATCCAGTAGAGTTACGCCAGCTAGACCATTTCTTAACAGTGGCGTGGACTTTGCTGGCCCTATTAATATCAGAATGTCAAAGGGACGAGGCAACAAATCATATAAGGGCTACATAGGACTTTTTGTGTGTATGGCAACTAAAGCTATACATTTGGAGGTGATCAGCGATCTTACAGCTGAAGGCTTTATAGCAGGCTTTAGGCGATTCGTGGCTCGTAGGGGTTACGTTAGCGATATTTGGAGCGACAATGGGACAAATTTCGTGGGCGCTTCCAAGGAACTCCACAGGCTTGTCACAGCGGAACAATCGGCAGTCGCCATAGAAATCAAAGAGTGGTTGAGTAACCAAAGAGTAACATGGCATTTCATTCCAGCACACGCTCCCAACTTTGGAGGCTTATGGGAAGCTGGCGTGAAATCCACAAAATATCATTTAAAACGTGTAATTGGCGACTCCACACTCACTTATGAGGAATTAGCCACAGTTTTAACTCAAATAGAGGCTTGCCTGAACTCGCGACCGTTATCCCTGTTACCAGATGAAGCCAGGAATCCCTTAACTCCTGGACATTTTTTGATCGGCGAACCTTTACTGATTGTACCCGATCGTAGTTACGAACAAGGTAACATCAGTACCTTAAAAAGATGGCAGCTGACTCAAAGGATGCTTCAGAATTTTTGGCGCAGGTGGTCCAATGAGTATTTGGTGTACTGTTTGCAACGGTATAAATGGTCTAAAATTATCCCCGAGCCTAAAATTGGTGATGTCGTTCTCGTGAAGGAGGACAATCTCCCTCCTGCTCGATGGTTGCTCGGTAGGGTGGTTACTAAGCATCCTGGATTAGACAACATAACTCGCGTAGTGACATTAAAATGTAACGGTTCTATTATAAGGAAGCCAACATCAAAACTTTGTATTCTGCCCTTTACCGAATAATGCATGTATGTTTAGTAATTTAAGTTTTTGTGTGTCTGATGAAAGAAGGAGCTGTTCTCTCATGGTGGGCGGCATTGTAAAGAACGCTCAATGTCGTTCTTGGTGGGCGGAATGTTAAATGTAATTTATAAATAATAGATGGCGGTATATGTATGTTCAATTGTTTATTTGGTCTGACGCTGGAAAGTGTCTAGATGTCGCACATACTATTGTGAACGCGCGAATGCCGTGTCTCGTCCATAGTTGTTAAGACGAAACATAAAATTTAAATATAAGACTCCTACCAGGGCTCGGTTGTTTCATTGAAAAGGGTACTTACTTAAACCCGAGTAAATCACCATTCAGGAGGTGGGGTCCTTTCCAGCAGGTAACCAATCATGTATAGCAATTTCTCTTACTTAGCAAAGATCGGAGCCCCTGTGGTCTTAATAATACCAAATTAATGTTACAAACCAATAAACTTGTATTTCTCGCCAACAGTTAGTTCCTAGGGTCATTATTTTTATATTTCAAGATAATATAATGATTTCATGTAATTTAAAATAGAGTAATTATTATGACTGTTTTCACTTTACCCTCTGTTTAAAATACACTCTAGTCAAAATTTTGTGTGAATTTCAGTACAGACAAACTATACAATAACATATAAACTAAAGTTTGAGAAGTCTTGACAGTTTCAAAGACCCAGGACTTAGACACTTCAATGATAAAAATTAGAAACAACAAAATGTATCAATAAAAATTGAGATTTTAGTAAAAATCAATATTATTTAACATAAATTGAAATTATAGTAAAAAACAAATTGTATGTTTAATTCGTACAATTTTTGGCAGTAAAATCTTATAATTATAAAAGAAATTTCACTCAACTGATCATCATTAAACTAAACTGACATATAATACTGATCAATAGTCATAATTCTTTAGTAAGAATCAGATTCATTTATTTTGTATTAAAACCTTCTAAATGTAAAACACTTATCAAACATAACCTAGTCTCTATTCATCAGTCATATAAATAATATAATCTGACTTTACCGATTGTATAAATTTTGTTTTTTTTAAACGAGTGAGGAAAGCTCATAAAGTTCATTATGTACAGCTGTGTCTCAAGTCTCGACCCTAAAGTCCCGAGACCCAAGACAACAAAAACCTTCCAAAACATGAACGATTTCATAACGCCTAATTTAAATTCATAAGAAAGAATGAAGCTGCACATATTACCTACCTGTTTAGTTTCTCCCTCAAGTTCAAAGATCTGTAATGTGAGAGAGCTTTCCATAGCCGCGGACTCGTTGAGAAGGGCATTCTCTTGCTCTATACCACTTTGAGTGGTCACTTTTTGCGTAGAATCTAATTTCATTAATGCCTGTAAGCAGAGTTAATTTTTATTATTTTAGTTTTTATAACATGATTGTAATAACATTAACAAATTATAAAGATCAGTTGTAATTTTGAAAAATAAAAATGTTAAAAAAATCACTCAGTATAGTAGTGGCAGGACACACTTCATTTTGCAGTTATTTGAATAGCCCATCTGGCAGCTGTAATCACCCCTTACAGAAGAACACCGTGAAATAACAGCATGTGTGTGCTGTTGTGTATTTGTGAGTGAGTAAGGGATGCCAGAGCCGATCCCTATCCTTAATCACTTGCAGCACCTATGGCGTTGCTTGTGTTATAGGTGACGGCAAGCCACCTACCATCGAGTGGACCATCAGTCTGTTTGTCGACCTTAATATAAAAAAACAATAATAATCAAAAACACTAATACAAAAAACAATATTAGATCTGGGTCAATTTATTAGCATTAACCGTCATAAAAATGGAATCAGAGCAAATTAAAATTCTATTGTTACATGCAATATTACAAATTTAATTTATGAAAAGTGAAAATAATAAAGTATTATAAAGTAGGCCACTAACCTCATGGGTAATGTCTAATTCGTGTTTGGTGTGGTCATATAGGTTTTCTAATTCGTCACATCTTTTCTGAAGTTCACTTTTTTCTTGTAAGAGTACTAAGCCAAGTTGCGCCGACTGTATTTTTTCGCTGCTCGCTTGATCCAACTCTCGGCTGAGCCTCTCGATCTCCGCCTTCAGATCGTCGACCGATACGTTGTTTTCAGCCGTGGCTGCCATCTTGTGACAGTTAAACGGCTCCTTATTTATTCTTCATAAACAAATTAAATAATTTCACAAAAACAACGACATAAAACGTGTAAACTTAAAAAAGATCCTACATTCTTTCTCTCAGTGGTGAATGCAATGCATTTGACATAATTCGTCTCGTTTGACAGTTCATCATTGTTCCTTTGGTGTTGCCAACTATCAAAAATATAATCCATACTAATGTTGTAAATGTGAAAGTAACTCTGTCTGTTGCTGAACAGATCATCATGAAATTTTGCATACACGTTGTCAGGGATGCAGGAAAGGACATAGGGTATCTTTCATCCAGAAAAAGTACTGTTCCCGAGGTATCATCTAAAGCCTGGCAAAGTTATAACTTCAATAAAGATGTTAGGCGTTCCATTGCTGAATTATATTTATTTTTTATTTTTCAACGCAGGCGAAGTCGCGGGCATCAGCTAGTATAGATAAAATCGTCTGTCGATCAAACGGTTTTTTCATCCTTATTTTTTTTCTTAATATTTAAATTCTTAAGAATTTTTTCCATTAGGTTCCATGGTTCCATCATGTGGCCAGAGACTAAATAGAACTAGACAGAATTTTGCAGACAACATAGTGAAGCCGGTTTTATAAACTCTGTGCTTAACCTGGTGTTGCCATAATAATTCACAGCACCCCATTATTCGTCGTCGTGAGTATATTTATTCGTAGGTATAATTACATAAATCAAAAGTAGTCAGTTAGTAAAGTGACGGTAGTGGGAGTGTAATAGGCAAAGTGTTTCAAATAAAACTACTGGGTAATAATTTTTTGTGTATATTTTATTTAAAAACCTTTCTGTTGAAACAAATTCTTGTAATACTTGCTTAATTTAATAAATTAAACAAGCCCGTATCTTTTGTAGTTTTGCTTTTTGAGATTATCCACTATTTCTCTCAACGATTTATTTCTCATGTGAAGACGCCTAACCTTTTGATTTAAGGTTTTTATTTTCTTTTTATAGTTTTTTAATTTGGTCTCTAAAACTACGATTTTTTTCCAGAGCTTGTGCTTCTTGGGGATGTTGAAATGTGATGAATCTTGCATTGATAAATCTGGTTGAACAGCACACGAGGCAGAAGACTGGTTTACATCCGAAAATTGCAGATATGGTATGGCAGTTTCAACAACATATATTGCAGTAGGGCGGCTTAGACTTGGATCATTTGATAGATCTGGTGTAGCAGGAAGATGAACTTCAGGAGGTTGGCTCAGATCTGTATCTAATTGCTCTGGTATACCTGGGAAACTCTTTGGATATCCGTTTTGTACTACACGTCGTAATCCTTTTTTTGTGTAGTATAAATCTTCGCTATTGAAATGAGCCGAACAAACTACACTGCGGGAAGTTGGGTGCCATAGTGGTTCATTGCGACTATTACGAATAACAGCAATCCACTTCTTTTTCACATTTTGATTTCGATTTGGAAATCTAAAAAAATACTTAAATAAGTACCTACTTACACTCATACATAACTCGTACAGTGCCATACAACATCGCCATACACACTCTTACAATCTCAATTATACTCATACAACATCATATATCACCATTTTATACTCAACAATAAGCAAATAAATAAATAAATAAAAAGGAGCGATTTAGTAAGTATAAGTTGGTTCGGGACAACAATTTCCCTAGTCCGGGTCCCGATTGGATATAAAAATTGTCATAATAATATAATTAAAAAGAAATAGGGTAATTATAACGCTTAATAAAGGCAACACTATGTTGAGGTTTGTATTGTATTCTAAGTTATAGCCTTCAGTTTTATTTATTTTTATTGAAAATATTGGTTTCCAAGTTTACTTACATGTGAAATGTGATTCCATCCTGCTTTTTATTTTTTGAAGACTGGTTTTTACACCCTTTTACTACGCAATTCGGCATAACACTAGTAAAGGCATGCCACGTCTAGCTCTACGCGCTGATGTTGCTAAACTAATAAGGCGAGGCGTAGTTTGATTGCATTTGTGTGCGTGTAACCATATACATGTACATAGATGTACACATGTACATGGCGGCGTGACGTTTTAACCGGCTTCACTCCACCGTCTACAGGGGCGAGGGTCCATCTTTAGTTATAATTTTATTTGAGCGTGTGGCTGAAAACTATCTTTTTTTATCACCTACATCACCAATATTAGTGTTCATGCATTACAGTTATTTCAAATAACATATACCTACTCGCAAAATTCTGAATACAAAAATGGCACATTTTTATTATACAAGCTACTTAGAATATTATACAAGTAATACCATAGACCTACCCAGAATATGGATAGTTCAGGCTGGTCTAAAAATAGGTAATATTAGGAGATCATTTGGTTGAGGTATATGTACTTTACGGGACGCTGAGGCGAAAAGACTTTCCTCTAAAAGTTTGCATCCCTATTAACACCTATATTTTATCATGCCATCGGAAAGGTTGTAGAAGTCGACCTCTGTGGTACCTACTTATTCGTAAAAAGGTGCGTTTCGTCAACTTCTACAATGTCATTCATGCCTCTCAATTGTACCCGAACATGTGCTTCGACTACTTCGCACATCTCCCTCAAAAAAGGGAAAAGTTGGATGGCCGATTTCTTACTGACACCGACTTCCAGGTTTGACTTTTCGAAAAAGTGGTGACTTGGTTACATTACATCCCCTTCTCCGACAACGCCATCGAAAACCTATTGTCTGACCGTCGGTGTCAAAGGTCACGGTATCGGCGTCTCAAATGTGACAACCTAGGTGTAAAAGAAAAGGACATGATCTATGTTTTTTTTTTTTTTTTTTTTTTTTATTATAGATGGGTTTGCTCTTGACCAGCATCTATCCATGTAGGAAGGATCAGGCCGAAGATGGAGCGAGCTCACCCAGAAGATGCCTATTCACTCGAACCTTGAAAAGATTTGGGTTATATGAGCTCGGAAATACAGACGCCGGCAGGGAGTTCCAATCCTTAACAGTGCGCATCACAAAAGATAAACATTGTCAGTGCGTGACAATGGTCACGGCCTGAGTATTAAAGGTCACGACCTCAGTGTCAGAGGACACGACCTCGGGGTTCAAAAGTAACGACCTCGGGGTCAAAGGTCACGGTCTAGATGTCTAAGTTCACGATAGTGCCGTCCTAAGTCTATTCGGCGCCGGGGTGCGGGGCTCAGCCTGCGCCTTCAGCCACCCGGACGTCTATCTCAAAGGGCGCAATTACTCGCCTATGACAGACGCACAGGTGCCGCGCCCCGCCTCGCGCCCATTTCAAATGAACTTACACTTTATTGACTTAGAGATCATTTTGCTTCAAGTGCGGGCGACCGGGCGGCAATGTGTCAAAGGTTATAACACTATCTTTGGATTAGAGATTTTGCCGCGCGCGTGTTGCATTTAATAAAATTGTTAAAGCGCCTACACACGGCCCTAAAATCGGTGGCAATGTCGGGAGAGTGGTAGTGGGGATGAAATCGGCCGCTACTCTACACACGTCCCTGCCACTAAGTGTGAAACCGACCGTGCAATAAAGCGCTCGTCTATCAAGATGCCGCCGACACTCTCAAAACATCAGAGAATAGGCATCACTCTGGCACTTTCTACAGTGCAACCAAGTCAAAGACGAAAAAGTCGCCTAAGGACACAAGCAACACCAGGGAGGGTGCATGTGCGCTGCCGACCTTGCAGGAATTTGTTTACTGCTAGTTCGAAGAAGCCCATATTGTAGCTAGATGGAAACACCTTAGAAGGGAGAGAGACATTTGGAAGCAGCTGAAAACTTTTTAAGAATGGATATAGAATGTGTTGAGGAACTCCTTGAAGAGATCATTGACTTTCGTCCAGGCTTCTCACTTCTTTTCCTTAGCCATGTCTTCGCACGGAATACAAGTTAAAAACACAAAAATACGTCTTGTCGCCGCTGCACTCGCAGACACACTACGGTGAAATCGGCACCGATTTCGCTATACACGATGCGACAACGCTCCCTAGACGATAATCGCCCCTAAATCGTGGGTTCGCCCGACGTGATTTCAGAGTTAGGAGGAAACTGATTACGATTTGCCTACACATGAAGCGATCAAGGGAGCGAGCAAGGGCGCTCCCCACCACTTCCCCGATATTGCCACCGATTTTAGGGCAGTGTGTAGGCGCTTTAATAAAAAAACAATGATTATTGTTGATGACTATTTTTTTTTATATTTAATTTTGCGCATACGTATTTGTCGTAACAAGCATATGAAACTATGCAATGGCAATTAATTAAGTTCAATGAAATATCTAAATACTCAGCGCTCGGCAGGCGCCCCCGGGCGCTCCGCGTCCGGGTGCACCGCACCCCTTGCACCCCTTGTAAAGACAGCCCTGGTTCACGACAGTGGGTGCCAAAGGTCACGACCTGGGTGTAAAATGTTACGGCCTAGGTGTTAAAAGGTCGCGACCTCGGTGTCAAAGGTCACGACGTCACGGTCAAAAGTCACTACCTCGGGGTAGTGACGGGTCAAAGGTCACGGCCTGGGTGTAAAAGATCATGACCTCGATGCCAAAAGATTACGACCTCGGGGTTCAAAAGCATGACCTCGGTGCCAAAGGTCACAACCTCTGTGTCAAATGTTACGACCGACCTCGAGATCAAAGGTCACGACATAGGCGTCAAAGTCATGATCTTGGGTCAATGACCTCGTGAGTGACGCGTCGTGGTTCCCCCACCCTAATACTCCCACGTCCCCCCTCCGTCCCGATGGTGACTTTTGGAGAGATTTTTTGTCAGTCTATTTTTCATAGTGTCCCGTAAAGTAAAAAAAACTTGGATTTTTTACACATAAAAATTAATAAAGAAATTTAAAAAAAGAAAACCTAACTTAGGTATAATATGTATGTAAATGAAGTTGCATTAACTTCATTTAATTTGAATTTGCCGCGTTTTTACTTTTAATAAGTTAAGTAGGTAATTCGTTATATTTAAAGTGGCTACCTACAACGGTAATAAAAACGTACCAATAAATGTCATACGAATTGTTAAAATAAAGTTAAATTTAATAAATAATTATAAAGTATATTGTTAAGTGTTTGTAAAGTTGAGAAATAATAGCTTAAATGTTGTTTCTCTTTTCAGGTAAGATTTTTATTTAATGTAAGTATGTGAAGATTTGTATAGTAGAAGATGTGTAATCAATTTAGTTTAATAATAAAATGTTTCTCTTTTCAGAGCAACACAATTTTGTTTTTATTTCAACAACCACAATTTAAATAAGGTGTTTTCACATTACATGTATTTATAGTTTGATTAAATATTAAGACGTATTAACCTAACCAGTAACTTGCAGTTTATAGGGTTCCGTACGTCCGAATAAAAACAGGAACCCTTATACGATCACTCGTAAGTCCGTCTGTCCGTCCGTCATAGTCAATTATCTCCGAATCTACTAGCCTAAAATTTTGAAAAAATACAGAAATTAGGTTTCTATTTATAGATTATAGGAAAACCTATAAGAAGATTATCCGGTCTCCGTCAGGTGGAGACGCTGTAGCTACCGCTGTCCGCCCGTTCTTCAGGCTTACTTTTGTTTGTGCCCTTCTCGCGGGGAGGCCCAGCGTGCGACCAACACAAGGGGACTTTTAAGAGAAAAACGATATCCAAAAAGGGCGCTGGACGAACAACTCAGTTAGACGGGTTTAATAAGAAGGTAAGTCCTTTCCTGTATCCCTGACGTGTATACAAAATTTCATCATGATCGGTTTAGGAGTTTAAGCGTGAAAAGGTAACAGACAAACAGAGTTACTTTCACATTTATAATATTAGTATGGATTTAAGCATTACGCTCAGCTGACTTACTCAAAGTTTCCAATTCCCTATCTCTTCCTTAAGGTCAGCAGCACACTTCCAGCATTTGTAGAGTTGGCTTGTGTTAATAGGCGACCATAGCCACCTACCATCAAGAAAGAAAAGAAAGAAAGAAAGAAACATTTATTGGCATTTAAAAAAGATAAACATATGAACAAAACAAAAAAAAACATAAGTAAACACCAAAAGGACACACAACTCAGCAGTGCCGGATTTATACTTTTCTTGAGTATAGGCCCCTTCACTTTGTGCCGCCTCTTTTTCAGGTAGATACCTAGGCCTTTATTATGTAATTATTATTATTATTGCATTTATTATCGCACAAGAATTTGATGGCTTCCGAAAGCGTGCTAAAACCATCTAAAATCCGCCGCCCATAGGCCGCGGCCTATTGACAAATCCAGGGCTGCAACTCAGCCTATAATTGTTACATACAGCGCTGATTTTCAGTTGTACCCTTGCCGACGTCTCATGACACGCACTGGGGCCACGCCAGCAGTGCGGTGCAAGTATATATTACAAATATATTTATATTATTAAATAAAAAAATAGTAGCACTGTACGACAAAAGGGTGCAGCGATCACGTTCTACAATCAATAATTAATAACATAGGCATACGGAAGTAAGTATTCAATGGAATCTTTACATAAAAAAGTTAACCTCGATGTACCAAGATACGTTTAAATATGTATTAAGAGTTCCTCGATCTCATTTATAATAAGTCTTCATTAATTATGTTTTTTAATTGTTATAAGACAAAAATTTCAAAGGCCGTTAGTGCTATATCGCAATATGAAGCGATAGGTTTTATAAAATATGTTTTACCATTATAGATTTAGAATTTAGGAAAAATTTGCTAACCTCTGTACTTAGAACTATTTAGAGCTGAATTCAGTCCCAGAAAGGTTCTGATGTTTTAAACGGAATGTTTTTACATTTAGAATGTAAAAACATGTCATCATACAACGATTACATTATACTGCCTGCCAAAGAAGCGTACTATTTTAGTAGAGCAACATCGAATTTAGCAAACAAGAAAGGATAACTTTTGTCAACAGAAGATTGACAAGTTGGAAATTTTCTTTAAGAAGAAATATGTGTGGCAAATTTGAATCTAATAAAAATAAATAGCGCAGCGACATTTGTCGTCGAAAAAATGGTCTATTTGAACTTATAAAATAATTAGGTATCCAGTTATCTATTGCCACGAGATAACTTTTATAAATTTAATTTTATAGGTTTAAAGAAGTAAACTCCAGTCGTGCGTCAGAGCCGACACACACTTTTTTATTATTTATATAAATATATACTAGCGACCCGCCCCCGGGATGCATTTATAAGAACATTCCCCGTTTATCCCTCTTTCCATTAGTGAAAACCGAATTAAAATCGGTCTACCCGTTCACACGTGATGCCGGACCAAGGGAAATGGGGATTAATTTTTATGTATAGAGATAATCAACAAACTATGTCAACTAACAATTATTTAGTAGTTGGAAATACATTTCCAATTTTGTTTTAGGCAATAAAACAAAAAATCCGTGAGTAGTACGTCTTTATTTACAATAACATTTAATTACAAAATAAAAAAGAATAAATATGACATGCTTACACAATATGTACATTTTATAATCACAGAATCATCCGATCTGCACAAGATGTAGGTTGGGATTTGGTGATAATAGCACTTGTTGCTGAAGTGCTAAAATCATTGGAATAAGGTTAAAAATATGTTCAGAAAAAAAAAATGCTTTCCTTTGCCGTGCCATGCCATGCCGTCAGTCAGCGCAGGCCCTTAGTAGAACATATTTTTTAGGGGCACAAATAAACCCAACACATTCAATAAAAACAAAAAAATTAATCGAAATAAAATAACTGTCTTTCAATTTACTATCATTACAATAACAATATTTTAGACGAATTGTAGGTTCGTGTCTGTAGGTAGTTAATACACTACAAGTAGACGTCATTTTAAAAATAAGCAACAATTAAATTAAAACATAATACAATAGAAATAAAGCACATATTACATTCTATTGACTACACAACGTCGCGTCGTTGTATCACAGCCCGTACTTACGTTTAAAATCTTTACAATTTTTTCTTTCAGAGAATCCTTAGTTAATTCGACTTAAAAAATAATGGCTGCACAGTTAACAGTTACATAACAAAATAGTTTTTTTTTATCAGATTGTCAATGTTATTCAACAAGATTACTTGATTTTATTTATTAAAATTGTCATTTTATTTTATTGTATACTAGAGACAAACCCATGGCTTCGTACAGAGTTGAAATATTCATAAATATTCTATGTTTCAAAATTCAGCTTTCTAGACATAGTAGTTTTGGCTGTGCGTTGATAGTCAGTCGGGACAAACGATTTTATAAGTAGGTAGATATAGATTACAATTAATTTATTATTTTTAAAATGTGACATTAATGGAACCTACCATCTCGAGATTTCTTTAAGAACACTTGATGTTCATTAAAGTACACGGTTTTTTTTCTATCATACACCTAAAACAAATACGTGCGAACGCAAGCCACGCAAGATCTCTATAAATTATACATAGAGAGAGACCACAATTAAAATTCCCAAATTCTCAAAGAATTTTGCTGTTTGAGTTTTGTCAATTTTGTCAAACTCTAGTGTTATTGCTGTTCGAAATACCTAATTATAACGTTAATTACACATATTAATTAAATAATACTTGTATTCGCCCGTTTGACCCCACCGGGTTGCAAACTTCAGCGTGTCAAATTACTGATAAAATAAAATCCGATGACACATTTCATCCGATTTTATTTATAAATTCAAATTTCTTAGATAATTTTCGAAAACATACTAAAATTAGTATCACGATTTCTTTAAATTTAAAATTGTCGGAAAAAACCGTCTGTACAGTTACATATCGAACAAATACAGCGTAATAAATTTTGACAAAAAAAAAAAAAAAAAAAAAAAAAAAAAAACCATGCTATTTTTATGACACAGGTTTCCTCTTTGTTCTGGATAAATGGAAACTTAATTACTATAATTATAAACTCTTAAACTTATATTCTGTTAGTCTGTGCCATATAAATTAGCAAATAAAGTATAATCTCTCATTATACGCGGGTTTTGCAAGTCTATTGCAAGTGACAGTCGCCATTATGTCGTGGCGTTGAATTTATTTGGCACGGAGACTAAAGTCTATTTAAATAACAATATAAAACTAATAACGCTAGCAATTTACTGTACTCAAGATATAAATTTCATAAAAGTGCTTAATCTAATTAGTACACAATAAATTAGTAGTATGTTTTGAGTTTCATTAAGTTTAAGTATTATTATATTTTAAATATATACAAAATATCCCCTTTAACAATTTCGATTGAGCAGAGCAAAATTAAAATTTCCTCTAATGCCACACTATTTATCGATACAAAATACTTTTTTCTTTTGGTTTTGGCTCCATCAGATTTTTTGCCAGTGTCAGTTGTAAAAATAGCAATATAAAAAACTCAAAATTAAAAAACAGGTCCGTCAAGTCCAAAGCAGACAAGTCAAGTCTCCATAGAAAATATGTGAACGTTAATAGACGTTTTGTTAATATCATTGGCAATGGACGTCGTGAAAATGAGGTTGACACACATTAAAAGTCAACCTCAATGAATTCTATGTAATACTTATAAATACGCGTATCAACGTATCATTTATTTTGCCGACGTACCCCGTGGATCATATAATTGTATTGTGTGTGTGTGTGTCGGGTAAATATATCTGTGTGAGTAGCCTCACTTGGCAGTCGAAAAAAAACTTTAGAAATGTTATGTGTTGTAACACAATGACGCAGCCGTTCAGATATCCCATTAGCTGGCGACGTGATCCAACTTTTATGGTAACGTAAAAAACTTTCCGTCAATTAATTTAATATTATATTGACGCACTATAACGTTGCTCACTCGAAAGTGTTAAAAGGAAGTTACTGAAAATGTTCGGCCAAAAAATACACATCCGTGACTAAAATAAGAATAGATAGAAATAGAATATCTATTCTCTTTTTTCCAGTAAGCGTTGTTTTTTAACTTATACAAATAAATTGATACAATGTTTAATTTTTAAAGTGAATTCAACACAGAAATAAAAACATTACAATACAGATTATAGGTGGGAGTTTCAAGTAGTATAAATTGTTAGTTGAAGATATATTAATGTATTTTTTTAAAGTAATATTCAGCGCAATATAATACGTACAATTTTATTAATAATAAAATTGTACGTATTATATTATTTACTTTAAATAATCTAGTAAAGTATTATCTAGATTATGTAACACACAATTTTTTCATCATAAAAAAAGCCTCATAAAAAAGTTTGAAAATACATTCGTAATGTAATTATACGTATTTTCTATACTTACATTAACAAAAATAACAATAAAAACTTACAAATCTATTTAATACCTAACTTTAAGACAGTAGTATCATTTCAATAAAATTACACAAATAAAAAAACACATATTTCCTTTTCGGAACCAGTGTTGCCAGCTCATTGAAAAGTCATGTGAAACCCGTAATGCGAATGTAAAAGAAGAAACTTCCCATATCAAGGTGTTTCGTTTGCAATTTTCTTTGAGCTTACTAGGAATTTATAGATAAAACTGGATTATTGACTTTTAGCAATCTAATATGAAGTCAAATACCCTAACTAGACAAAAAATCCTTCTATCACATTTCCGTTGGCCTTGTCTCTTTCAATACGAACAATAGAATGGCAACAACTTGATAATATATAAAAATTTTAATATAAAAAATTGCATAGCGAAAAGAAAAAGAAAAGAGCATTATAGTCCATTTAGATAACTAAAACTGTATCATAGGACAATTGATTGAACAATTTTACCTTACACTGAAGTTCTACTCTGACACTATATTTAATAAAGATTAATTATAAGAAGCAATGGCAACAAGTCAAATATAAATTGATTCAATATCTTCAAGAGTCTATACATTGGCAATACAAGTTGTATTTATTCTTACCACCAGCACAGCCTAACCATACTTACATCATACAGTTGGGCAACGCTCAGTGTTCGAGCCTCCAAACTGAAGCAAGTTCACCGAACGTTGCTCTACGCAAGTACATTCGTTGCCTCCCTGTATGACTTAAGTATGGTTAGACTGTGCCACCAGTGAAAAAAGTGTAGACAGAAATATTTGTTTAGGTCTACGATAGAAGACTATAGACAGGCTGATGACAAGCGACACAAAGGGAGATGCAAGTATGTTGGCCCTATCAATCATATCGGATAGAGAAATGGGCTTCCTTACTAACACAGTAGTACCGAGTCTCCATTGCCTTAGACTAGACGATTTTGATTACACTTGTTCCATGTCAATCTACCGCATATATTTATTATAATATACCAGCAGCTGGTGCCCCCGACTTCTTCCGGGTTAAAAATTAAAATATAACACTATTGATGGCGTTACTCTGTGGATAGATGAAAATTGTAAGAAAATCCGTTCAGTAGTTTTTGAGATTAACACGAACATACATACAGACAGACGCGGCGGGGGACTTTGTTTTATAATATGTATCGATAAAAGCTTAAAACGCTTTAAAGCTGAAAGGACGCATACGCATCGTCGTACTAAACTGCTGTTTTCTATGGACAAAAGCTGAACTGAGCTTTATAAATGTAGCATTACATGTCTTATTCTATTTATATTATAATAAAAATACGCAGCTCAATAAACCGAAACTCTATAAGTGTAACCCCAAGTGTTCAGCAAAATCCGAACGGAGCTCAATAAGAGTAGTTACTGCCTATGACTGCAGAAAAGTTAAAAGTTCACCATGTCTGTTGTTCAGTTTTATCTCTCCTCGGTTCAAACTTATACTTAACGCACTCGAAAAGGTTTAAGGTGCGATACGTTTCTCAGAGGTTTACGAGGTCTGTAACGTCAGCGGAGGGGGGCACGGAGCTCGGACGAAAGTACTTGCATAGGTGGTCGTAAACAGCCATGCGGGCGGCTCGCTCTGCCTCGTGGGCCCCGTCAGCCGGCTCGTCCCCTTCGGGGCCCACGTCCCAAGTTTCGGGGGTAGGTTCCGGCACCTCCTCGTACGGCCGCTGAGGCTCCGCCAGGTTCTCCTCAGCACCCAACACCTGAAGAAACACACGTTGTATTAAATCTTATTCTTAATTACTATAGCTGGGAGCATACTTGCAGCACCTGTGGCGTTGCTTGTGTTATAGCTTGGCAAGAGGTGTATGATCAAAGCGAATTTCACAACTTGAGCTGGCAGCTATAGCAATTGCTATTGATGACGAAATATGGTTAACAAACTAAAAAAAGAAGGTTAGGTGTACGTTGAGACTGGAGAAAACGAGAATCGGAAGGCGATTTCGCTACGCTCTACAAAGAATTAATAGATGATAGAGCAAATTTTACGGCTATTTTAAAATGTATAGAGAATACTGTAGTATATTACATGAAAAAGTGAATTAGTTCTTACAAAACCATAGATATTTGACCGGGCCCCTTCAGGGCATGGTGTAATATTAATCATCCTTAACTCCAAAATATATGGTATTGATAACTTTATGGTTCATGACGTTACGAAATCACACTGTAATACGGATACGGCTAGACTTACGGCTGCGAGCACGAGCGCGAAGTCCTTTGGCGGGCGCTTGGAGGCGGCGGCGCGGCGTCGGGTGAGTGTGCGCGCGCGGGCGGGCCTCAGCGCGCCTCCCGAGCCGCTGCCTCCGTCCCAGCCTCCGCTGAAGAGCTCCGTGGCCAGCTTCTGGAAGCGGACCACTTGCTGCGGATCTTGGTGGTCGAGCGCGTCGTGCACATCGTGACGCAAGTAGTGCAGCGCGTCGGCCGTATGGCCGGTCCCTATCATTTCCCTGTAGCAGGCCTCGCGTAGCAGCAGCCTGGCCGCGGAAACTACCTGCGGCAGCGACGCGCGCCGCAGCCGCAGCGACCACAGGTCGTCAAGCCGCAGTCGCGGGCAAGCCGCCGCGCCGGGGTTCCCGCCGAACAAATAGTGGGTCTTCTTCACGGAGTCATACACGAGCTGGTGTGCAAAGCGCGGCCGCGGGTCGTTCGGCGTTACGCTGTCGTTCCGGTAGACGCACGTCCACGTCAGATGTCGCAGCGAGAATACCCACAGCGTGTTGTATACGCGCTTGTCCTTTTCCTTGCTCATGCCCTGGCGGACCATTCAAATTAGACTAAATATATATTCCATCTTCTATATATATATATAAAATCTATCTGTGTATGTATGTTCCTTATGGACGCCAAAACCGCTCACCCAGTCACCGGGAAATTTTGCACAACAGGTTGTCAGAAAAAGACATAGAGTACCTTACATTCCACGTGGACGATGTCGAAGAACTGGGAATTGACCACAAAATAGTTTTGACCCATTTGAAGAAAGCTGGGTACTCACTGAAAGAAACCTTATGAATCGTGTACTCATTCGAGATTCTTTATTGAGAAGTAATGAAACCGAACCGTTTTTGAAGAGATTGATAACTGCTGGTGAAAAGTGGATCACGTAAGACAAGAACGTGCGAAAAGGTCGTGGTCAAAGGTCGGTCAGGCTTCACAGACTGTGCCAAAACCGCAAGAAGGTGACGCTGTGTGTATGGTGGGATTGGAAGGGCATTGTTCATTATGAGCTTTTACCGCCGGGCAGAAGTATTGATTCGGATCTCTACTGCCACCAGCTGATGAGATTAAAGCAAGAAGTTGAGAGAAAGCGGCCGGAATTTATCAATAGAAAGGTTGTGGTCTTTCATTACGACAACACTAGACCACACACATCTTTAGCCATTCAGCCAAAATTAAGAGTTTGGCTGGGAGGTGTTAATGCATCCGCCATATAGCCCTGACCTTGCACCTTCAGTTTTCCACCTGTTTCGGTTTCTTCAGAATTCTTTAGGCAATGTCACGTTAACATCAAGAGAGGACTGCCAAAACTACTTGTCGCCTTTTTTTGATCAGAAGTCCCAAAATTTCTACAGCAACATAAAATTTCTACAAGATGGCAAAATGTCATCGAACGAAATGGTACATATATACTGTAATTAAATGTAAATAATCTTTGGAAAAAAAAAAGTATAAAATTTTCATATAATTTTTTTTTTTTTTGTTTCTATCTGCAATCGGCTCCAGAGCCATAATCAGATCTTTTCTCACGTTAAATACTTGTAGGTTGATTCTCCAGCGAGAATCATAACCATTTGAGTTTTAAGGAGCTTTAATGCCGTTTGTCAAGATTTAAAATATGCCATCTTTTAAGGCGAGCAATTTGTTCTTCTGTTTTGAGTAAATCTCGAGCCAGATAATTTGTATGGTGCAGAAGTCTTTGTATTTTGTGCAGTATTTGGTTATCTCTTCCTTAATGGTTGGCATCTCAAGATATTTATGTATCTCGGCATTACGAGCATACCACGGAGCATTGGATAACATCTGCAAAACATTGTTCTGAAACCTTTGTAATATCTCCAGATTTGAATTACTGGTGGTTCCCCACAATTCTAGGCTGTAAGTCCAGATGGGCATATTAAATGCGAAGAAACTTTTTCCCCAACCTATTATGTATTATATGCTGGTTTTGGAGCCGAATAATCAATGAAGCCTAATTAGTTAATGAAATTAAAAATATGAACATAAAAATTAAAAAATAGTAGCAATCGAGTAAGGACCGAGCGGCGAGTCCCGTAAGATCCTTCTCTGTTAGACAGACGAGTCTACGGTTTACTGGGCTATAATTTGGTGATAGTAGCCATTGATTTATCACTAGTACAATAGAAAAACTGCTATTTTATAAATATTGTGACATTAATCCATATTGAAAAACGTTCAATCCAAAATCCAAGAATTTTGCTCCAAGATAGAATTAGTAAGTAACATAAAAAAAGTGGACCCAGAATAGAGTCCTGCTCGCCAAAAATCTTTAAAGCAAAATAAAGTGCAGTATACGTACGGATAACACGAACATCTCGTCCGTGTCGGGGTCGAGCGTGGCTCGCTGCGTGAATCCGGCGGCCGGCGGGGGCAGAGGCGCGGCCGCAGCCAAGGCTGCGCCGCGGCCCGCGGCCGGCTCCCACCACCACACGTCCACGAGGTGCGCTTTGTTGCGTTGTCCGGCGAAGATGTACAGCCGCTTTTGGTGCGGATGGAACAGCATGGAGTGGGATACGCGCGGCTGCGGTGCAGATCGGTCTTGAGTGTCGCCCAATAGGAGCTGCCACGTACCGGTCGATATGTAGTACGCGTACAGCCCCGAGTACTGCGGACTCGCCGCCTCCTCGCTGAACACAGTGTAGTATTAAATTAGATTACAACATAGTATATATTTTTAATCCAGGTATAAGGTTTGATGTGCTAATATTTCACACTCAAGTTTCTCGTTTAGTTTGCACTTAGTTCTCTATCATTGATTTGATTGATTGATGGCGAAATGCACAGTTACTGTGAGATCATTCTGGGAAATGCTGTGAGGCTTCATCTTTAATAATCATACCTAGCTTAGAATGTGATCAAATTAAATCATACTACGAGATGTTGCTCTAAAACATACATTGCTGGCTACCTCATTATAAATATGCGAATTCTCAAGAGCTCTATGAAATAACTCTATACAATAATTCGTCTAAAGAATAAAGTTGTAAGCTGCGGAACGAACTAATGCCTATATAGTAATAAGTATAGACAAGACAATAACACAATAGGTACTAAGATCTGTTTCGTATAATTTTTTTTTATAATTCTTATTTGAAACTGTAGTGTGTATGTATTGTTATTTAATTCTTGTTTTTTTTTGGGCATTTCATATATGGCTTTGAATTTTAATAATCGGTACTAACGGAAGACCAGCGCAAGTTTTTACAACCTACACTATGCCGAGTTGGAGCTAGTTTGAAGCATTTGTGCGTGTTTTAAAATCTTGTCTGAATATTTTCTGGTATGGTCAAATGTATACTATACTCAAATTGTCCTTTGTTCAAAATAAATTATTCTATTTTCTATGTAAGTTAGTGTGCATGTCACAGTCACATGCATTCAACAGGTTTTTAGAATTTTAGTATGAATTATGTCTTCAAAGATACTACTTTTTTTTGGGCACACATCTTTCCTTATGATGCTTTTCATCACATTAAAGAAAGAGATAATTATAATCCACACAAGTATTCAAAGCATATCGAACCTTGGTCTGGTTTTAAGACAGTCGAGTTGCACGTCTCATTGGGCAAACACCGTATCAACCCTTGTATATACAAATGTTGACCTTTCCTTTAAATTATTTTCGTTATTATCATGCCTGAGCATGCTTAAAAAGCAAATTTTGTTACAATACAAACTATGTAATGCACTGAACGTTGTTCACGAGAATGTTGACTAGATGTCGCTATTTCTGAGTATGTACTATTTACATTACGTAGTAGTTGTGTTTGCATTTATTTGTATGGGCAGCAATGAAAGATGGTTTTTTATATCAAGAGATTTGTCGAGGTTCTTGGTCTTATCAGAATTTTGTCTTTTTGTCAAGGCTTTTAGATTAGGATATCTAAAAGTCTATTCATTTTGTATGTATTCATATTGAGTGCTGTTTACGTCCATGGAGATATGGTGTAATATAATGTCACGGAGACATACTTACGTGTTGTGAGGCAGCACGCGACCGCCAAATACATAGATGACCTGCGCCCGATGGTCGATGCACATCTGGTGGTCGAAAACAAGCTGAGGGCCGCCAGCGGCCGCTGTGTCGTGCATTAGCAGCGACCACGAACCGAAATCCACCGAGTACGAGTACAGGTCGCTCTGAAATTGGCAACGAAGGATCAAGTCAAACAATGGTCACACTATTTCAAACACTAAAAACTTTACCAATCATTCTATTGACAAAAGCTATCGTCGAAAATGGAAATAGTTGCACTAGTATGGTTTTTTATTAGCAGGTATAATATTGGTAAAATGCTTAATTTAGATTTTGTGGAATAAAATCTCTTTATAAAAATAAAGGAAAATACAAAAGTGCTTTCCAATCGAATCCAAATTCTAAAATCTTGCAACTTCACTTATGTACTTTGTGGCTGTATTCATTTTGAATAAATTAATATATTTAATATGAATGACTATTAAAACTGAACAAGTATCAGAAAATCGTGGGCTGATTGCAATAGAGTTTTTTTTAATTCAAATCCACCCCCAATGTTGTATATCAGTTCCCTCAAAAGTACATAAACTGATATTAAAATTTAGGTTTTTAGGAGAAAATACTAAATAGGAGATACAAGGTTTTTTTAGGCGTATAATATGGGCAGAGTGCTGTTAAGGTTATTTTATTGTGGAAGAGAGAAATTAGAAAAAAAAGTAATTTATACTATACTATAGTAACAATGTGTATAATAAAGTTTGAAAGTTAGAAAAGATAATTTAGTATTCGCTAGAATATTTTGAAAATTAAATAGTATATGGGGAGCAAACTCACGTTCATGTTGCTGGGAATCCTCTGAGCGCTGTCCAAATACCTTCCCAATGTGTACAGCTTCCTGTGGATCGGGTCAAACACCATCTTGTGGCACGAGCGAGGCGAGGGTCCGCCGACCAGCGCACTGTGGGCGCACAAAAGTTTCCAGCGTTCGTTTTCAGTGTCGAAGGACCACAGATCGTCCAAATCAGTCCTACCGTTCCATCCACCGAACAGGTATAACGTGCCTAAAAAATATTAAAAAATAAATTAATTAAAAATACAGTGACCGCTCCTTGAGTTGGATCGCTGTTTATTCTGCACCTTTGACTCTGCAATTACAAGAGTGAATTAGAAATTATGATTACTTTCTCTACATGTGAAGGAAAACACGATTTGAACACCTGCCAATCTGCAGTGGATTATAGTGAATCCCCCTTTTAATAGCACTAATATTAATTATTTTCACATTTGCAGATTATTATTTCAATTCAATGTATTATTGTTGGAAATTCTGTAGAGATTAAAGACAAGCATGGCTGTTGCTATTGAAAAAAAAAAATTTGGTTGAATTGTTTAATCGCCGCAAATCTTCTTGGGCTCTGACCTTGAGCAGGTGTCTTTCGTTTGCGCATGTAAAATTGCGAAAACCGAATAAGCAATAAGGCGCAACTGCTTCCTCTCTTGTACAAATGTTATCATTGCATTTCGCTCATTCCGTACATGCGTCGCAATACCTCACCAACAGTCCCAAAATCGGTTACTGCGCATATTTGACACGTGAGATCGCCAGAGCCCAAGAAGATTTGCGTCGATTATACAAGGCAAATTGACCTCTAGCACGGCATAGCGTTACAGATCCCAAAAGTGGAGCCTTCTCGAAGTGTTTGCGTCTAGTGAAATCAATTAGAAGAATTGTTTTTGAATACATTTTAAATGAAACAGTACACTTATCTCATTATTGCCGACGTAATGATAGTACTTCTCTGACTATAGAAAACAGTTATTTTAATTCAAGAGTTCAATAATATAACTAACCAGTAGTAGAATCAACAACGAGCTGATGTCCTCCCCGCGGGCCCGGCTTGTTACAACAAGTGCTATCATCACAAAGTATCTCACGGTCCAAAGTATTGTCGCCATTCAGTAATTCTTCCTGTTAATTAAAAATAAAAAACAGGTAATCTTATGCATATCACCAAGTTGTGAGGAGGGAGAGAAACTTCGTAAGCTTCTGTACATCCATAAATCTATAGAGGGGTCAATGCAACAGCAGAAGGTTATTTCAGACACTCAGCATTTCATTGTTGGGCCAGAAACCTAGATGTAGATGCACCAGACCTAAATTACTATAATGTGTTAAAGAAAATTAACCATAGTTTATATCAAAGCCATACTAGCGGAACTGTGTCAACACAGGAGATGTTATAATATTTTGCTATAATATTATTTGAACTCCGATAACTCGCAAATTGTATTCAATTGGGCGCTCTAGTTATACTGGTAATGAACTCCAACTCCAACAACGCACAAGTTAAAATAGTCACTAACAGAAAAATACTACTAAAGAATTACTAACATTTTCAGGCCTGGAGTCGCAGGGATTGTCGTGTTGCCTAGAAAACTGAGCTCCATCTTCATTGGATTGTAGACTCCTCTCCACTGCGCTGGAGCAAGGCGACATCAGCCGCCACGTTGGGGTATACGGTAGCCATGACATGTACCAGTCGAATTCGCCTTCTGAAAAGTTCCTAACTTGTACAATGTTTGTATACCACACATTGTATTGTGAACAGGAACGATTGCTCAAGTACCAAGCGATACCAATATCACAAGGTACTGTCCCTAAGTTCCTAGGTATCAATGAGGCTTACTTCCCTAGCAAATATTTAAAAAAGATTTCAAAGTTTATCTCTATTAAAAATGTATTTAATTTTAACTGATAATGTTTCTTATAAATGGATGCTAAATAATGTATCTGCACACTTTCTGTTAACAAATATTTAAAAAATTAATACTAAAATTAATAATTGGACTTCAAGCCATGCATATTGGCACAGTCTAACCATACTTACGTTATACAATCAGGCAACGAATTTACTTGCGTAGAGTAATGACGGGAAACTTGCGGGAAAGCGGGCGGCGCGGGCGGCGCGGGCCGCGTTCCGCGAACTCGCTGCAGTTTGCATACTCTAACATTGAGGGCTAACGCGAGAGTGTTTTCTACATATTAATTTTATTATAATGGTGTGCACTTGTTCTGTGTACGGATGTACCTCGACAGGAAAATACAAGGATTTAAGATTTCATAGATTTCCCCGTGATGCGAGGTAAGTTTTTCCTATAAATAAGTATATAGTTAGTATAAATATATATTTTCATTAAGGAGACTGTAAGTCTAGTTTCGGTCTTGTTTCGGAATAAATAAATAATTAATAAACTGAAATCTATAATGGACTAATATCGTCTAGCACTATTACTTATTTTGTACTAATTAAAGCCTTTGTACATAAAAATATATTAAAAGGTCTTGAACCAATCTGGCATATCGACCCGCCGTCATTTTGATTTTTTTTTCGAAATCACGGCGCACGGTGTTTGGGTAGAGGACACATAGACGAACAAAAGATGTCAAGTTTTTTGTATGTATGTATGTAAGTCTCTTCCAATAAACACCAATAATAATAACCTGGGAACCATTATTTGGATACAAATAATGGTTCCCAGGTACGCATATAGACACTAATAAGTCTATTTTTAATTATTGTCGTTGTACTTATATGTTTATCCAAATATCTCGTTAACGTGACACTTTAAGGTACCTATGTTACTTGACATACTACTTTCATCGTGCGCCGCGATTTCGAAATAAAAATCAAAATGGCGGGTTATCAATATGCCAGCTTCCATAAAAAAAAATTCCCTTTGATTTATGGCTAGAGAAAAACTTAAAGAAAGTTTGTGAAAATTACGTACAAAAGTTGTTGCGAATGGCGTCGCAGTTATAATAGAATTCTTTGCTCTGCAGGTGTGCCGTGATTCAGATTCCCAAAAATTGTATATTTTGTAAGTGCAGGTGCATTATGAATAATTGCGAGCCACCTGCGTTGATGGCGCAATCCCAAGTGTATCGTATGTGTTACAATCCTAACATACTTATAAATAAATGATTACACAATAATAATAATCACATTTATTTTATTTTTCATTTTGTGTCAACCCTAGCATATCTGCGTGTGACAGCGTAAGTACAGGCGGCGGCATCGCCCAACTACAAAGGCGTTTGTAGTAGGCCGGACTGGAAGTATTGTTAGACTGTGATATTGGTGAAGTATTAAAAAAAAAACAATTACGAACAATTTCAATATTAATTTTAAATAAGTAAATTAAAGTAAAATATTATTTGGTTTAACAAAACCAAATATGATTAAATGTTTATTTGATGAATTTTCAATGCTGACATGTTGAGGAAAAAATGAAATTCAGCAGAGTTGCACTAATAATTGTTCATCTCACCAGTGACACACTCTTCAAGGATCTGTTCAGCCAATTTATAATCTCCTGCTTCCACGAGCGCATTCCACAAACGCGCCTGCAGAGCTCCTTCTAACTGAACCCCACTCTCTCGAGAGAGAGCTTCAAAAGCATCCTTGTACTTTCGACGTCGCAAGTGCTTTAACACCAGTCTCACAGCTTCTTCTTCTTTACGCTACAATCATAAAATAGATTCATATGGGTGTATGTTAGAACTACATTATATGGCTTCTTGAACAGACCTTCAAGGCCTAGTTCTAAATAAGACCCAGATGAGGAAGCCCAGAGAGTCCCCATACGAAGTACTGTTCCCACCTCTGGTCTGATACACCAAAATACGTTTCGACATTTTGCAGAGTCAAATTGTTGACTGTCAAATGCTTCAAACATCTAATTGTTAAGTAATATCTGCGAGATTAAAAGAAATCTACGATCTATTATGATGTGTCTACGATCTATTATTATGTGTCTACAATCTATACATTCTCCGGCAAAACAAAACCCATGAAGCATAATCCCAAGGATTACAGGATAAGGGCTTGCAATGTTTGTACATGCTGTATTCAGTATAAATACAGTTGATACAGTTTTAAAGCGTAATGGACTGTAAAATTCGATATTTAAGTTCTTCCTGCAATGGCCCGTCTTGAGGAATTACGACCAACTCACTATGGAATATTTTGACACAATTTTGTGGAGTGATGAATGAACATTTCAAAAAGATGGATATTAATATGCACAATGTTCACAGTGGGCAGCTGGAAAATCCTCATCTAATGCATGAAGCAGGTCGCAATATTGATTTAAAATAAATTATTGGATGGGCATTTTGAATGGCAAAATTATAGCCCCATTTGAGTTAGAAGAAAATGATTTATCTTTATTATTATATTAAAAATTAAACGTGAATGTAGTGGCTAAGTAGCTATTGTAAATGTAAGCGAGGTTTGCCTTATTACGTAATTTTGAATTAGTTACAGTTTTGAAAAATTAAATCTAAATCCTAAATTTGAAAAAAAAAGAGAGCTCATTTGGTTTTTTGATAGCTATATCGTTGTTTAGAAGGAAATAAAAATACATGTATTTTACTATTTTAGAATCTACATTAAGTGGAAAACTTTTTAAGATAGTTGGCAACCATAGACTTGGTACATTTTTTATGATAAAATTGTAATGATACACAAGTAAACGAAAGTGGAAATTTTATTTGAGAACAACCCATTTTTTTACAAATACCATAAGACCAAATGAAAATATCTGATTTTACGTTAGTAAAACAATCCGTTGAGAACAATAACAATAATCAGTATGGCTAATTTCCTTAACCTTAGGCTTTGAAAAAGCAGAGAACTTATAATAATTCAAATAAAGCCCAATATTTCAAAAACAGTGCGTTTTTGAGGTGTTTTTCTGATATAGGTCAAATAGTGCTTTTGAGGTGTGATAAGGTCACAGTGTTTTTCTGAAAGGCCATGACCTGCCCTATCGATAACTCCAATACCGACCACTTTTTAATGGGACACCTGGGGCCTTAGACAAAGTAGCATTCGCTCCGTAGCGATGCGATATCGAAGTTCGTTATCGTCTCAGAGACAAAGAAATCATGACAAGGTATCACGTGTTTATCACGTGTTACAGTGTCAATTCCTTTGTCTTCGAGACGATAACGAACTTCGATATCGCATCGCTACGGAGCGAATGCTACTTTGTCTAAGGCCCCTGTATAGAGAGAGCTAAAATTCAAACATAACATATAACATACCATCAACAAACTTTTCAACATACCATATTGATTGTATCCATCACGTTACCCATAAATACAGGTTGATTAATTCCATGCAACTGTATGTACCAAATGGTATAGTTGTGTTCCGGTCCCCACGATTGAAGAGGTACTATTTTTATATACTCCACTGGCAAGTTGAGGCCTTCGATTGTCTTGTGTCTTAGTCGAAATGTTTCTGGTATATTATCATTTTTCAAACCACTGAAATACATATATGAAAATAATTAAAAACTAAGAGTGGAGTCAACGGTCGAAACGCGCCTTGGGCACCTGCTCACTGAAAAAATTCCTCAAAAAAAGATAATGAAAAGATGCAGAGGACGGGAGACCGAGTGTGGTGGAGTTAAAAATGTCTAAGCCTATCAGTGATATAAGGAAAGTTGCAAGAGTAATATGAAATTTAGAGGAGGCCTATGTCAGCTAGTAAAGATAATAAAAGTTAATTTTTATATATTAGCATGAAGTAATGGCGATTCCCAGAAATAAAGGCTATTTTTATCTTTTGAGTCCAACTGTGGATGCTTGTGGGTGATGGTGATGATGAAAAACCAGAAGACAAGATCAAAAACTTCGTCCAGGCTGCTGGTGGTTGATACTACAAATTACAGAGATTTCTGTCAGAATATTTTTAGAATAAAATCATTGTCTAAATAAAATAATCTAAAAAAGCAATATTAAGGTTTTTTTTATTATTAATAATAATTTCACATTATAACAAATGATACATAATTTATTAAATTAATTATAACAGTATTTTGAAGGCCACGAAGGCCTCGTCAAAATACAAAATGTTGGTAAATTTAAAAAAATAAATAAACATAATTATCAATAAAAATTTTGATATTTACAATATTAATATATTATTATAATATATTTATTATACATGATGTATCATTTGTTATTGTATAATTTATTACTTTTTAATGTAATATTTAAATTTAAAGCTATAAATATTCATTTAGAAATTCTCCACCTGTACTAATACATAATAAAGAGAAAACTACATTATTCCAGATGGATATAGAATACATATTATGTATACTAATCAGCACAATTGCTTCTGGGCGAATATGGGTTGCGTCAGTCTAGTATTAAAGATAAATATTTTTGGCATGTGGCTTCTACTTAGTTCTAAACATATTTTGCTTCTCTAAAAGGGCACTGAAATCAATATAATAATTAATAAAAAAGATATTAATGGATTCCTGAATCCTCCCAACTCTCCAACTCTTACAGAAAAAATAAGGAACAAAATCGTGTCTAGCCAACATGCAATGGAAATATCTTGAACCTAAGAAAAATACAAAAAACAAGAAATGTTGAAATTTGCAAGAAAACAAAGGTTACAGATGCTCTGTTATATAATTTACAACAAAAATGGAAATGGGCAGGATATGTAGCAACGTTCGGAGACAAAAGGTGGACTCATCAAACATGTAGGAAGACAAAACAAAAGATGGGCTGATGATATTAAGAACATATTTGAAAAAAACTGAATTCGCATTAAATAAACAAAAATGGAAAGAGATGGAGACTTTTACCCACAGGGAACCACACAGTGTCATTAAATATAATTAATTGTTAAAATAAAAAAATAAATGATAAAAATATGTTGAAAATAAAAATTATAACAAATAAATAATAATGTCTACCACTCAGAAATTAACAATAATATACCTCTTTTTGGTTTCAATTAATAAGAGGTAATTTCCCATTTTTTAAGTCGAAATTAAATACAAATTATTTAGATTCTTACTTTATTATTTAAGATAAATTTTTTTTTGGATTGCAAATCAAAATATTTTTTTAAAATTATATATATATGTCAAAGACTGTGAGAGGATGTATGAATATCTGTTACTATTTCACACAAAAACAACTGAATGGATTTTGATGAAACTTTATTGTATTTGGACAAAGTCATGGGCAAAAGCTAGTTTCATATAATTTAATAATAAATAATATAGTTTAATAATAAGTTTAACAGTTTAATGGACAATTAGTAGCAAAACAATATTAAATAAGTGAGTTTTAAATTAACATTATTTCGTTAAAATTATTGTAACAAAATAACGACTGCAATTACTTAATTAAACTGTAATTAGTAAACATCATGAATACAAAAGACACAAGGAAAAAATAGTGTTAATAAAATGAATAAGGCAATTAAATTTAAATCTTAAACAATTGTTGTGACTTAAAATATATAAAAATTTTGAATTTAGTTAGGTAGTCTGTATTTTCAAAATTTTCTAAAAAAAGGGTTCATCCTATAGGTAATCAGAATGTGTGATGTTAAAGCTTGAACTCACAATTCTTACCAATTTAATTAAACAAATATAAAATTAAATTTGAAAATAATATATTGTCACAATTAAGATTCCTCATGATCGTCAGAACACTAATTTTATTATTCGGTTTAATGGACTATACAATAAAAAACTTTAAATGTTGTTTATTACAATACTGATCTTCTAATGAAAATGTAATTGTAGCAAAGATAACAATGTACTTAATTTGAGATCTCGTAATAACAAATTTTCTGTTGAGTTAGTGATTTTTTCTTTTATTTTATAAAAGTCATCAGAAAAAATGACAGTCGACTTGATAGTAGGTGACTACAGTCGCCTATAACCTTTATTTCTTATCCTTAATCCTACGGTAGGCAGCGCATTTATAACGCCTGTGGCATTGTTTGTGTTATAGGCGATGGTAGCTACCTATCATCAAGTGGACCGTCAGCCTGTCTGCCGAACTTAATGTAAAAAAAAAATTATATATATATATATATAAAAATAAGGACACTGCATAAATGATACAAATACAATGAGCTTTGGTGATAAAAAATCATTAAGGCTGAAAACTTAATAACTTTCCAATAAAAGTCCATATTTAAAAATTGAAACTTGTTTATGACATTCAAGCATAGAATCAAGTTATAAGGGCTTAAGGTCATAAAAATCACTTTCCCGAAATGTGCACTTTTTCTAAAAGTACACTCTTTGGGAAAGTGCATCTTCTGAGATAATGTGCTCTATTTGAGAAAGTCTTCCAATTGGAAAGTGTATTTTTCGAGACTTTCTGCACCTTTCAAAAAAGTGATCCTTCTAAACAATTGTAAGTTTAGAAAAAGTGCACACTTCGGGAAAGTGAGTTTTATGACCCTAACACCTAAGGTGTTGGAAAATACAGTGCCTAGCGCATACTGTCTCTTTTAAACTGTAGGGTGTTACTGTGGGTCGGCTAAATGGGCTCACTCCACACTTCACAAATTTGAGAGGTTGGCAACGAGGTTAACTCAACAGGTTTATAGACAAATAAAACTGATGGCACTCATTGCCTACTTAATTCAAACATAACTTTAATTTAATGTCTCTTTGGCCTTCCTCAATATATTAGTAAGTATGATAGTGCACACTAAACAATTTTAAAAGGTTATACAGTAGGTACTTACGCAGTTAACAATAAAGACATGTTGGTGTCATCTGTACCACCATAAACTTCAAATTTCTTTAAATCACTGACATGAGGCTTTATATATTTGCCAAACTTTATAGTGTGAACTACAGCAGGTGAATTTAACTTCAGCATGATAAATTGGGACGGTGAGAAGCTGTCGTCCGTGAACCATCTTGAGTGTTGGTCGGAAGGTCTATTCACCAAAATATTCCTGAAAAATTATGAAACATATTGCACTGAATTTGTATAAAACCCACTTACGTTTATTTTTAACGGCCTTATGGGGTAGTACTTACTCTGGTACGCATTTAGTAGAGTAACTAGAATATTTGTGTATTGTATACGTCAGTTCGACAATGTCACAATTATCCTCCATTTTTCTTCACGATCTTCGAAAAGAATACGAGTGTTTGTTGGGTAAATTTACTTAAAAATACACTTTTGTTATTATTTCAACACCGCCCGCTATTGTTCCACAACACCATAGAGTAATGTAATATATATTATATATATACATAACATAACATAACACCATATAACACACTCACAGACACAGAACATATATACTCTCTAGCGAGAGGTCACAGATCTAAGATCAGGCTTAAACATTTGAGAAAAATAACTTGTAAACAAGACACAGAATAAACAAAATTTTCATGGAGTATTGAAAATAGCGATACGCCGAAGTGACGATTTCGCTACTCGAGTAACTCGAGTTGAAATAAATACTAACTCGAATTGCAACTAGAGTTGACTCGACTCTGTCTCAATCCCCTGAATCGTGTGATACAGTGCAGTGCAGCCAATGTGGAGCGTCGATGCTCCGAGTTGGCTAATTAATGACTCGTGTTTCGGACCGAGTTGGTTAAATCGATAGTAATCGCTGGCATACACGATTTTTCGATAGTTAAAATCTTAAAAATTCCCATCACTGACATAGATGGCTCTGACGCGCGTTGTTCTTAACCGATAACGCCACCTACAAAAACGACCCGCGAAACAACGACCGAGTTGGCGCTACTCGCGAGCGACCGAGTCGACCGACATCGTTCGTCGCGCGTCGTCGGACTCGTCGGCCGAAGCTGTCTCGCTCGCCGCGTACACACCGAGTCAACTCGGTTTGCAATAATCTCGACTTGAGTTAACTCGTTTACAATCTGACTCGAGTAACTCGAGTCAAATAACTCGACTCGTCCATCGCTAATTGAAAATGCTCGAGAAAAAGATTTTATCAAGTTCAATATCATATTGATGTGATGCATACTCCTTGTAATGTAGCTGGTATGTATTAGAATCTGTTTTGAATAATAGAATGGAACGAATCTCTTCCGTTGGCGTATTGAGGTTCGTGTTCGTGTTTCTTAATTAAAGTCCTATTCCTTTTTAGCTTCATTTATTTTACACTCACAAGGCAGTGTTCATGGAAGTATTATATACTACGTATAACAGGAAGGTTCACTAGAAAAGTAGTGACAAGTAAAAATCATCTCAATGTCAATTGCGTAAGACTACTTTTATACTAATCAAAATTATAAAAAAAACGTGCCGAGAGAGACCGCATAAAACCTTCATGTGTCCCTTTCTGTCAGTAGGGTGACCACAACCTTTCCGTAAAGAGTTTTAACAAACACCATTATATTTTCAGATTACTTGCGTATTATAGGGCCAAGAAATAAATGGATTGAGGTGATTCCTGGAAAATTGATTAAAACCTCTGTGTTATTTGGCTTACATATCAAATCTGAAGATTACTTGACAGTAGCTCGGAAAAAAATTAAAATCTGGAGCAATTCCATCAATTCATGCAATGTTAAATATTCATGCAACCAATTGTAAAACTAGAAATCAAATTGAGCTTTTGAAGCGTATTGTGCATAAACATTTAACAATAAGAATGACAACTGACGCAAAAGAATTAACACTTAAATTCAAAAGAATTCGGGAGAACCTTATAAATTACATAAAATCATATTATTTAGTGACGTTTAACATAAACAAAGATTTTGAACTGTATAGATTAGGAAAGACGAAAGAATCCGTAATGTTAGATTTAGAACCACGTGGTACAAAATCGCTCAATCCATCGCCAACTTTACAAGGCTATTTAACTATGCCATGGCCATCCTGATTACGGCGATTAGGATCAATATTTTTGTAGGAAAAAATCCTAATGCCCTCTCTATATATTTTATAGGTACATTTAATCTTTTTGAACAAAAATAATTAAATAAATATTACGATTCCATGACTTGTTTAATATTTGACATATTTTTTAAAATTTCTCTGTTAAGCATAAGTGTACATATCTATTAATTTGTACTATTCATCGTCATCGTCCAAAGCTGGGCAAAATACATGTTTTGCTTCAATTAAAATACAAATTACAGTCAGTGTTATATAATGTTAATGGAGTAGAACTAATCTAGCCCAGCCTATTAACCAGGAAAAGAATTTTCTCTCATGAACATAAATTTTTAAATGTACTGTCAGACAAACAGCCTTTTGTTACACTCTTGTTTCTGCTTATGAAAGCTATCGAGCGCTATTTTCGCAGAACGAACCCATTAATACGATCGCTAGATGTATTTATGTTAAAATGTATTTTGAATCCATAAGTATTTGAAATACTAACTACGAAATACCTCAGCGTCAGGTATATGAAATACCAATAACAAATTACAATTTTAGGAAGTAATTGAAATACAAATACCAAAGACACTCGTTTCCTGCAATACCCTTCAGAGGCTCTAGTATGAGTTTACGATACTACACTAATTCTACACTCGCTAGCGAGAACGTAAAAATTTAGTATGGAAAATCGTGAACTGTCAATGTCAAATTATCAATTTTCCATATAAATATTTTACGCTCTCGCTAGCGAGTGTAGTATCGTGTAGTATCGTATCGTAATGCTAGAGCCACAGGTCGTTGATCCACCTACCATTCCTACGTCCCACGGTGCGTCTTCATGGGTTACCCGCTCTACGGCAGTTGTGACGGACTCACCGTTACCACTTCAGCTTGCCAATTCTCTCGACTATGTCGACAGCTTCAACGAATTTCGGAATTTTTAATCCTATTTCAGCGATTTTGAACTTGTGGACCAGTTTAGTGCTGCAGTGAGAAGTCATGTTTCACTACCATACGCAGGACGCACTGACTATAGAAGTTGGTCTTCAGATATTGCATACAAATATTTAATTTTATATTTTCTTATTACATATATGTATTTGGAGTATTAATAGATAACAATACATCTATTATCTATCTATAACATCAACGGTATACATATTTTACTATTGTAATAATAGTAAAATATAAATAGAGCATTAAAAATAATAAATCCACAATATTTTATTCAACATGGTCACTCTTCTTAGAAAGGGACACGCGAAGGTTTTGAATGTCTCTTTCGGCACGCGTTATTGGCAATAGTGAACCTTCCAGCTATACGTAGTATATAATACTTCCATGGCAGTGTTAGACATGACAATATTGATATATAGACTAGTGACTGACGACTAAACTGTTCATAAATAAAACATAGATTACAACACAGAATCAATTGACACGAGAAAAGAAAAGAAACACAACCAGTAGACGACGAAGGGCATGCAGAGTAGACTGGGAAGATCAGAGAATACAGGAATCGACAGGAATCAAGATCTTCGTTTCACATAGTAGAGCAAGTAAATTTTACCAGAAGAGATCAATCTAAAAATATGTACAGAGTGGCAGTGTTTTTATGTTACATAATAATATAGTCTGTGAGTATCAATAAGTATGTGTCAAATGTGTCAATGGTGTCACGGGTATCGAGTATCGAAGGAATCTTCAATTTTTATTGTTCCATCTATACACTAATACAATTATCTTTGTTTCCAGCTATACGTCCATGATTCTACAATTAAATCCAAAGATAATTGTATTAGTGTATAGATGGAACAAAAAAAATTGAAGATTCCTTCAATACTCGATACCCGTCTTTCTAATGGCTGCATGTCGTATATTAAAAAGAGATAACAATAGCCGAATATGTACGTCTTAAAACGCTGCGCGCCATAAAAGAGGCAACGTCATATTTGTTTATATCATGCTGGTTAACAAGGGCGTTTAGCTTTATGTGATTTAAAATACTTAAAAATCTGAAAGTGTGATTTCATAAATCTGTTGCTTGCCAAGAATGGCTTGTACTGTTCCCGTTTGTCCAAGTAGAGTGGGTGTTTTGAAGGAGAATAATGGAAACATATCATTTCACCGGTAAGTCGCACAGCTCGCACTCATTAATTTTGGTGTTTTGTAAACAAATTTTTATAATTATTTACTAAAAATGAATAATTATACATGCATATGTCGGCGCTTTTGATTTGCGGGAGTGAACAGCACTGACAACTGTCATTTGTCAACTGGACAGCGGGATCGGAATGTCATTGTCGTTGACTCAGACACAACACCGAGCGCTAGCGCAGAGGCACGTCGGCCGGGGAGTACCTCACGGGAAGGCAATCGGTTGACATCAAGGGACTAGTGCTACGTGTTTGGTGGAGTGTTATCTGATTTGGTGTGATTGGCTGGTGGACAATGCGATCGAGGACTTATTTTGTGCCGATTGTGGCGTTTTGTTTGGAATTGCAGCGCGTGACCTAACGTGATCAAATATGGATCAAATATTCGCGCCTATCTGTGATCAAGTGTGGAGACCAATGATACGAAGAATCCTGGTCGTGTCCTTTCGGGACCGATGATGCCGGGGACTCTAATCGTGTTTCTACACATACACAGCTCTAAGGTTGATTTATTTAAAGAAAAGCTGGTGTTTATAACTTAAATTTACAAAAACCAAAGTTAATCGGAATTTTTGACATTTGTCTTGCTTTATAGTGCTGTAGTCTGATCTTGATAAGTTTATCCATATCGATAACTAATTTATTTTTAGTAGAGTGTTGACAATTTATAGCATTCACTGCAGGTTGAAAGTAATTTCTATCAATTTATAATAGATTTCCCACCGACATCGATTTAAACAAAACGTGGACAAAAAATGTAAGAAAAGGCGACGATTGGAGAGCCTCGCAATATACAAGAATATGCCCGATGCACTATGAAGATTCATGCTTTCGCCAAGGATTTCAGTGTAAAATTCTACACTCGTATGCAGTGCCGACAATATTCCCAAAATTACCACCATCGTGTAAACCAGTAAGTAATATCTATAAGTTATAAAGAAGTTATGCTTCAATCTATGAAAATAATATTTGATTATATTTTGTTTCTTTAGCACTCTACCTCTTTCTCTCTTTCTTGTTTTCTCCTCTGCTACAAGGTTGTCTGGAAGAGATCGCTCTTAGCGATAAGGCCGCCTGTACTCACTTATTTGTAGTATTTATTTGTTATTTTTATTTATGGTGTGTGAGTAATAAAGAGTTTGTCCGTCTGTCTGTCAATTATGAAAATCTTTTGAATCATTAATAACCAAAAACTATTTCTTTTCAGAAATTACCCAGAAAAAGAAAACTTACTAAAAAATGCGTGGATACCCAAGTGTCAACATTAACTGCAAGTCTTTAAATTAAAATGTTACTTTATGGTTCTAGTTTTCTTTACTATTTTCATTTAATTATCTATCTCAGTTTAGAAACGATATCACAGATTGGATATCCAATCTGTGATATCGTTTCTAAAAATAATACTTTAAGATTATCGAGTTTTTTTTTCCTCGTAATAAAAACTTACTCCCGTTCTACCTCTTAAGGATGGAATCTAAATATTCCTACCCAAAAAATAACTATTCTTTTGAAATATTTTGGTGAAATAAATGCAAGAGGTTGCATACAATCTCATACAACCGATTAGCAACGCGGCGAGTACCAGTACGCACCCACATTTTATTTATTTTGAATAACCAAACAGTACACCGAAACGCATTTAGCCATACTTTTTATCCGTCATATATTTAAAATCTATATCAACAATATCTAGTTATCGATAAAAATGCACAGCACTATTATACGCTATAACTGTAGCTTGCATTGTATAGTCAAAATGGAGACATTCACTCAACTTCGACCCGATAGATTATATACGTATGTCTCTTTCAATCTTATGACAATTTGAAGGTGTTAGAAAGAATAAAATATTGCTGCATTTTGTGATCCATCTATAGGTACAGACTAATACAACATCTTTGGGTTGGTATGTGTCTAATACAACATCTTTGGTATGTGTAGTGTATGCTGCAGAGCATAGAGTAACTTATTATCTGTAGAGTGCAGGAAGAGTGCTGCAGAGTAAATAAAATAGTTGGTTTTGTTTTTGATTTTTGTTATGATGAATAAATTATTAAGTATAATTACTTTTATTTTGTGCAGTCTGGTTGTTATAATACAGTCGAATCATGAACAAGATGAAATCTTAATTATAGCTAAGTCTGTTGTTCCTTCATTGAAATATAAAACAAAAGGGGAAGCCGGTAAAATTTGTATTATTGGGGGATCAGTTGAATACACTGGAGCACCATATTTCTCGGCGATTACAGCCTTAAAAGTAAGTGGTACATAATGATGGGTACCCACCTAGGCATAGTGTTAAATTAAATAAATCATTTAAATAAATTTACACTATTTTTATTTCAACCAAAAATTACATTTTTATATTTCAACAAAACTTCATTATTCCTAGAACGAAAAACTAACAATCATTTTTTTTAAATAACATTTTATGACAGAAATCTACTTCTTGCATGCCAGTACATATTTATAAAATGTTGGGATTGTAACCTTTCAACACTCTTCCCCAAGACCAACATTTTTATTTCTTATTCCTAATCCCTCAACTAACCTATTAAAACAATTTCTTCCTAATGGCTTAGTTAACACATCTGCTAACTGTTCTTGTGTACATACATATTTAACTTTAAGAAAACCTTCCTCAATCTTTTGTTTCACAAAATTATATTTAATATCTATATGTTTTAGCCTTTTCTGATCTGGATTTTTGACTGCTTTTATTGTACTTTGATTGTCTTCTAATATTGTTACATCATTAAAATTAATATTTAAGTCTTTAAAAATCTTTACTATCCAACATGCTTCTGCTGTAGCCTGACATAATGCAATCAATTCTGCTTCAGTAGTACTTAAAGCAACTGTACTCTGTTTAATTGATTTCCAGACAACTGTATTATTAAAGACTTTAAACAAAAATCCAGATGTAGACTTCCTATCAGAATCCCTAGCAAAATCTGAATCAGCATATCCTATCAAAGGACTACATAACATATCTCTCTTATATACTAAAGCAAAATCAATACTATATTTAACATATCTCAAAACTCTTTTAAGAGCTTTCCACAACTGCACATTCGGCTTTGACTGAAATCTACTCAAATAATATACAGATGTCGCTAAGTCTGGTCTAGAACCTACAGTGGCATACATCAGACACCCTATTAGAGACCTACATTGCTTTTCGTAAGCATAATCTATAGTGTCACTTTCTATCTTAAAATTCATTTCCATTGGTGTGTAACACCCTTTACAGTTTTCCATATCAAATCTTTTTAAAACAAATTGTAAATATCTCTTTTGCTCTATCATTATATAATCATCCCGTTTACGAATAGAAATACCTAAATATGTTAAATTGTCACTTCCCATATCCTTCATTCTGAACTGTTTTGATAAGTACTCCTTTACCAATTCTATCTCTTCAAGACTATCGCCTATTAATAATAAATCATCAACGAATAACAACAAATATAATTCTCCTTTCATAAACATGCAGTAATCATTTTCAGATCTAGTAAAACCATAATTTCTTATTGTTTCATTAAAACATTCATACCAATATTTTGGTGACTTCTTTAATCCATACAAAGATTTTGTTAACTTTAAGACACATCCAGTTTCAATTGTTAAGCCAATTGGTGGTTTCAAATAAACTTCTTCATCTATTCTCCCATACAGAAAAGCTTCTTTAACATCCATCTGATGTATTTTGTAATCCTTTTGTACGGCAACTGACAACAAAATTCTTAATGTCTGTAGTCTTAATACTGGCGAATATACATCATCTATTTCTTGTTGTTGTTGATAACCTCTCACAACTAATCTAGCTTTATATACTTTTTCCTTTCCTATGTCTTTCTTTGTAAACACCCATTTTGTGTCTAATAGATTTTGATTTTCTGGTTTAGGAACAATGACCCATGTATTACTCTCTTCTAAAACATCTATTTCCGCCTTCACCGCCTTCTGCCAACCTTCTTTATCCTCTCTGAATTCAATTTCTTCAAAGCATGTCGGTACATCCTCATGACCTGTTAATAATGCATATAACGCTTCATCTTTATCTAAACTCATATCATAGTCCTTATGCCAACTTGGTTTAACACGAACTCTTTTGCCTCTTCCCGTTTCATTACTTTCGGTAAATGCAACTTTTTCCTTTTCCACGTTTCTATTTACCTGTTTATCTTCTTGTATTAATTCTTCTCTTCCCGTTTCTGTACTATCGCTTCTTCCTTCTGGCTCTTTACCATTTCCTTTACCTTCCGTATCTGAGATTGGTAAATACACATTTTCTTGCCGCATACATCTTTCATCGAATACCACATTCCTCGCTTGTATAACCCTTCCTTGTTCTGGATCCCATAATCTATATCCTCCACTACCATATCCAACCATCATCTTCTTTCCTTTATCGTCAAGTTTCTTTCTTAATTGGTTAGGTACATGATTATATGCAATACTTCCGAAAACCCTTAAATGTGCAACATTTGGTTTTACTCCTAACCATAATTCACTAGGAGTTTTATCTCTTCCAGCCGATGGACTTCTGTTAGTCACATATGCCGAGTATAATATAGCTTCTCCCCAAAACTCTTTTCCTACATTTGCATCTATTAAAATTGTTCGGGCCTTATCCATCAATGTTCGGTTTAGTCGTTCAGCTACTCCATTCATTTCCGGGTTATAAGGAACAGTATGTTGCATTACAATTCCGTGCTCATTGCAAAATTGTTGGAACTCTAGATATATATTCCCTACCATTATCAGACCTTAACTTGGCTAAATTTAAATTAAAATGTTTAGTAGCATAGTAGTAATACTGTTTGAACTTTTCAAAAACTTCAGACTTGTGTTTAATTAGATATATTATCACGAAATGTGTAAAATCATCAATAAAAGTGACGAAATAACTGTGTCCATCCCAAGTATCTGGATCAATTGGTCCACATACATCGCTATGAACTAACTCTAAAGGCCTATTCGCTCTATGACCCAACTTTTTAAAAGGTAGCCTTGTCATTTTTCCTAAAAGACATGGTTCGCATAATATTTCGTGAGGTCTGTTACCTTTTAGCTCATTTAATCCAAGTACCATTTCCTTTTGAGTTAAAATGTTGATATTATTACTGCCTAAGTGACCAAAACGCCTATGCCACAATTGAAAGAGTTCCTTTTGGCTATCAGATTTTATATAATTACAACTAGGTATTGTAACTTCAAAATTGATTACATATAAAGAACCTCTGACATAACCGATCATTATTAATTTTCTATTATCGAAAACTTTTACCATACCTTGTGAAAATACAATTTCTAGTCCCTTTTTCTCCATTTTTTATACTGATAGTAAATTTTTCCTTAAATCTGGCACGAAATAGACATCTTTAATTGTACAATTAATAATTCTATTTCCAACATAGCATTTAGTCATAACATTGCCGAAGCCTACAGCCTCCATTTGTACATCGTTTTTAGCAGCTGCTATTTTCCTAGGTTCTTTTAATTCTACATAGTCTATAAAACAGTCTTTATTATTAATTAAATGGTCAGAGCATCCTGAATCGACATACCACTCTAAATTGTAACACTGAGAACGTAAATCAAAACTATTACACTGAAACGACACATCTTCTTTCTCAGTAAAACACGAACGGTGCTCTTCTTGCATTGGGGGCACATACTTCCCACTACTTCTGAAACCTTGTCCTCTTCTATAATTGTAATTGTTGTCTCTTCTATTACTGTTATAATTTCGATTACCTTTAAAATTATTATAATTGTTACCTTTTATATAATTATTATGATTTCGTTCTTTTCCGTTATCATTATTAATCTGTTCACCTTCTCGTCTCTTAAATCTTTGATAACATTGACTTCTTACATGGCCTGGCTTGCCGCAGTTATAACAAGCAAAGGCAGTACTGCATCCAGGTACACTTTTGTTTGTTTGAAAGTTCTTTCTCTTTTCCTCTTCTCCCAATAATCTATTTTTGACAAAGTTTACATCAATCTTTTCCATTGTCTCAATCGCAGTAACTACATTTTCATATGACGCTGGCATAGATAGTAATATATAATTCACCATTTCTTCTTCTGACAGTGGTGAGTTAGCTTCTCGTAACTCTGTGAACATGTTTTCTAATGATATCAGATGGAAATTCAATGATTCCTTATCATTATATTTTGTATCGGACAGTTTTCTTCTTAAAAATAATTTGTTTTTTACTCCCTTTTTAACATAAGTTTTTTCTAAGATATCGTACATTGAATACGCCGATTTCTTATCTTTCAATATATCCAAGTGGCTATCAGCGACGCTACTTATAATTATAGATTGCGCTTTTGCGTCTTTACTTTCATTTTCTGGGTTATTGCTAAACTCTTCGTTTTCAATGGCTTTAATGACACCATTTTCTCTTAATAAGCTTTTCACACGAAAACTCCAAGTACTAAAATTAACTCCTGCGAACGGCGTTACGTTATAAACCTTCTCTCGAGTCCACATTTTGTCCAATATTTATTAATTATAATTATTACATAATATAATGAAAGCCATTTCAAACCTTTTAACTAAATGTCAAATTATGTTCGCCAATTCATTTAATTCATCTTGTTTATCTTTTTACAACCACACAACTATGATATTATTCATCTGTTAAACCACTCTCTGCTACCACTGTTAAATTAAATAAATCATTTAAATAAATTTACACTATTTTTATTTCAACCAAAAATTACATTTTTATATTTCAACAAAACTTCATTATTCCTAGAACGAAAAACTAACAATCATTTTTTTTAAATAACATTTTATGACAGAAATCTACTTCTTGCATGCCAGTACATATTTATAAAATGTTGGGATTGTAACCTTTCAACACATAGCTTTGTTATTTGTTAAAGGCTTAGATTTATGGTCTGGATACTAATACTTAATTCAAAATTTCAGGTTGGTGCTGATCTAGTGTACGTAATAACTACAGATTCTGCTGCACAAGTTATTAAATCATACAGTCCAGAACTAATAGTCTACCCTTATTTAAATGATGTGTCATTATCTAAAGTCATGCACCTGCTGGTAAAAATGGACACTATTATAATAGGGCCAGGTTTGGGAAGAGAAAGTGATACTTTGAAACTTATTTATGAAATAATTCAGGCATGCAAGTCATTAACGAAACCGCTAGTTATAGATGCTGATGGATTGTATGCAATTTCAAAAAATACATTGGTGTTAAAAGATTATCCAGAGCCAGGAGTAATTTTAACTCCAAATCAACGTGAAGCAAAGAAATTGATGGAAGCTTCAACAAATGATACAAATTGGTATAAATACTGGGGGAACCATGTTAGTGTTTTGGCTAAAGGACAAGAAGATCGCTATTATTGCAATGAACCTAATTTAACCTGGACTGTGGCGTTTGGAGGTTCAGATCGACGATCTGGCGGACAAGGGGATGTTTTATCTGGTGCATTGGGAACATTTTATAATTGGGCATTAAAAACGAAATCAATGAAAGAAGAATCATCTTCATTTAATTCCTTTGCGCTCACAGCTATTGCTAGAAGTGTAGCTTCTTATGCTGCATCAGTATTTACTAGAAAATGTAATGAAAATGCATTTAAAACTTTTGGTCGCAGCATGACTGCTTCGGATATGATTGGTAAAATACATGTAACATTTGAAGATTTATTTGAAAAGAAAGCGTTAGCTTAACTTTGGCATTGTAATTGTACATTAAAGTTTGTATTTAACGAACTTTTCTATTTCTTAAGAAAAGCAGCATTCTTAAGATCATTGCAATGTGTTATTGTCATTTTGTTATCTTAGGATCACTTATATACCTTCTACTTTATTCACAATTTTGGCACACTACATGATGAAAGCAAGTTTTTGGTTAAATATGAAATTTAAATTGAAGAATTCAATATTTTTGTTAATTGATTCAATAATTGATTAAATATTGTTATGACTCACCATGGAACGTTCTAGAAAAGCGTTCTTGTCTGTGAACAATTCTCGAAAGTTCCACCCTAGAATAGAAGTCACGCCACTCTCCGGTTATTGTCAAAGGAAATTAGTCCTTATGTACACAACATAGAGTTCACATTCAACAGAAATAGCATTACTGAACTTTCAATGACCATGTTTACAATACGTGTTTACAATACTTGTTTATTTGTATGTAGTAAATTCGAGATAGATCTAGACGTATGGCAGCGAATATTCGAAAACGAAACTTCGAAGTTACTTGCGACGACTTTTTGCAAGTTTAACGGCTTTATCGAACAAGTTTAGACCTCTTGGAAGTTATCTTGGTTTGTGGCAATAATTAGTAGATTTTCGCCCTTACACAGCAATTTGACTCAGCCCACACGTAACAATATTAACATTAATGGTTCATAAATACTATGGTTACTCAATAACAAATTCACTGATTAGGGATATATTTGTAGCTAGGGCTAAAAGTTGTACCTAACTAAAAGAGAAAAAAGGATATGAGGAAAAAATCAGGGAAATGGCAGGTTCAATATGGAGAAGGAAGGCTACGGAAAAAGGATTGTGGCGAGTTCTAGGGGAGCCCTTTTGTTAAAGGAAAGATGACCCAAAAAAGAAAACCAGACGCTTGTAAGAAAAAGAAAATATTGCAAAATGTCAGAAATAAAGGCTTTATTTATTTATTTGTAACTAGGGCTGCATTTTCAGTGGGGAGTGGCGAGCGGGAGTAGAATAAAATACGAAACAGAACTCTAGTTGGTGTTTGGGTGGAGGGTGGGAGCACAGACGTTATCGCTTGCTAATCACCATAAGTTACTCTATGCTAATCACCAATCACCAATACGTGTCGATGTTTACTACAGACGGCAGTGTTTTTCATAAAAAAAAATGGCATTCATACAAAAATTCTATTGGCATGGGATATTATATTTTCGAGGAGAGGAACATTTGCATTTTTTGAAGAAGAATTTAATAATATTTATTTATACTTTTTGTTAGTGATAAAACTATGTAACCAAGTCGTATGAAAGTTTTTGTAGAATGGTCTAAAAGTACTCTGTTGATTACTAAAGAAAATAAAATACGATGTGTATAAATACTTACGGAAAAATGTGCATACAAATCAAAGATGTTGTATTAGTCTGTACCTAATACAAATAATGTAATAGGTATTAAAAGGTAGGTACTTATTTATTTCAGAGGTAAATTGTGGCGCATTCTGTTACTTTCGATTGTACTTTGGAGATTATTAAGAATAACGTGACCAAAATAAAAACTTATTTTTCACCAAAGGAAAAGACTGCTTGTCATTCCAAAATGATTAAATCTTCGGTAGGAAAAGACATTTTCTTAAAGTAGGTACAAGCCGAAAAAAAACATACGCTCATTCCGAGAAATAAATGCAAACAGGTTGGCGATTACGCGATTCGTTCAAGAGTCTAGACACCCCGTTTCTCCCCCTGCCCACTCAAGAGTTCATACAATATATTATATTGAAAATGCGTATCGGTTCCACTGTCCACAGAAAATGCAGTCTAGGCTTATTCATGCTAATGTTAGGCTGGACTTCTAGCATTTAATCAAATGCTCTATTATAATCCATGTCTAATATACATAAGCACGGAGTTGCTAATATCTAGCATAATAATGTCTAATATAAGCATAGTTTACTTAACCATTCAAGCGAAAATTATATTCATACAAAGCCAAGCGGGAGTCACGACCTTCGAGTCAAGAATACCAGTGATAAAAGTAAAATGTAGTGGTTATATTATACTCTTTTTTGGTATGTGGTTATTAGTTTTTTAATAAACATCGATGATTTTGCGGAGCGAAGAAATTACTCTGGCGACGTTTTTTTGAAAAAGTTTTTATTATGGCAAGGTGCGTATTTTGAGCATATATAAATAGTGTTCTGTTGTTATCAACCAATTCAAGCATAAAAGATTACGTGTGGATGAAAGGGCTGAAAATACAAATATACATTATGACCATTTATACATTATGACATTATATTATGACATTATATTATTATATATTATATTATGTACAATCAATGATATTTTATACGATATTTTATACTTATAAAATATCATTGTATACAATTGTGAGGAGTGAGGCGTATTTATCGGAACAGTTAAAAAGAACAGATATTTTAAAAGAACAGGTTGGAACTGTGACGTCTTAGTCGATTGAACTGTTCCTGTTCACCTGTTCATTATCTGTGGTTCTATCTATTCATTAAAAAAATAACACGCGTCATCCTGTTCCGGAACAGTTCCGGAACAAGGTGAACTAGCTAGCTTTCTTGTTCCATTTACCTTAGTTAAAAAGAGATACACCTATTATTCAGAAATTTGTACAATGACAGTGATGACAGCTGACATTTACATTTTAAATTTTTCATTCGTTTAAAGCGTAGACAGAGAAAACAACCATAGACTTTTTATTACTAAACTGTGGGCTTAGATTTATTACTAAGCAAATTCTGGAATTAAAGATACTTTAATTTAATATTTTGAGGTAAAATAACACCTATTATTTGGATTAGAAAATATATTTAGCGTATTTTTAGATTAAAATAAACTGTAAATACTTAAAACTGCGTAAACTATTTTTAGTTAGGTAAATTGTGATTAACGTCTTGCTACGAGTATATATAGTGTTCTGTGGTATTATAATGTTTGTACATAGAATAATAACTAAAGCATTATATTCTGTTATTGTACCTTATTTGTCACATTAAATAATTTAATGTGACAAATAAGGTACAATAACTTCCTTTAATTGAATAAATGACAATTTAATTTAAATTGTCATTTATTCAATTAAAGGAAGATGTCACAGAACACTATATACCGCTTCACAAGGAGATGTTTAGTCAATTGTATTTCTTTTAAAATTGATATTTATATACGACTTAGACAGACCATTAGTATAATTTGAAAAACCTTGGAAAAATTAGTTATTTCTCTTTATATTAATTACATTCAAAAACGCTTCAAAATTCTTTGAACAAAAATTTCGCCATTCTTTCATTTATTTAGTTGTTGTGTTAAATTTATAGAGGTTCTACGTCATATTGGTGTGATGCATACTCCTTATAATGTATATGGCATGTATTCAAATCTGTTTTGAATAATAGAATGGAACGAATCAATTGACACGAAAAAAAAAACAACAGACGACGACGAGCATGTAGACTGGGAAGATAACAGGGTATTATTTAGTAACAGGTAAATGGAACTGTTATTTCCTCGGAACAGGAACAGTCGGAACAGGTTCCCAATTTTACCTAGTACAGCCCACTCCTATGTGATTCTAGGTCCATGAGTCGATATGTGAACATGATGTGAACACAGGACATTATATCCACAACACAATGTAACATTTTCATTTTGACAATGACAATTTTGACACTAGCCAATTGGCCAATTTGCCAAAAAATAAATAATAGATAAAATAAATAAAACCGATCAGCAGTTGATTGTTGGAATCCAATTCCATTCATATTCGATAAACATTCTAACTAATAATTTCTTCTATATTTGTGTTTGAGTTACAACATGTTTTTATGTCCAGTAAGGAAAATAGAGATATTTTAAAATGGAGGATGAAATAGAAGAATGTGTACGAAAGAAAGTGCCATGGGCGCAAATGCCAGCAAATGTGAAGAAGGTACGCAACAGTACGCAAAACTCCTAATCATTTCACATACCGTATTTAGGACTTTTACAATAATTGTTACTTTCTAATATGCCTTATATTTTACAAATAAGCGGACTGATAAATTGTTTTTGCATTGATAGGGCTCTTTTATACAGTAGAGATTAGTAGTGATTACCGATAATAATTCTTATAGATGATTATTTCATTGAATAAATTTATTTCAGCTTTTGGGTGACTCTCCTAAGGCATATGACAAATTTATATATGAATTCAGTATTAAAAATCAATTACGTTATAGAGGAAGTCTTGGTAAGTTCTATTAATTGTTTTTGTTCTGTGCTACGGAGGTATTTTCTATCTATAGTCAACCACTTTAGCCCATTGTATTTCATGTGCAAGCCTAGATAGACATCCAATCATTTTTGTCACTATTTCTTAATTATACTGTCTTATATATTCAAAACTCTTATATAAATTGTTCTAATTCACATATGAAATTGAAAAGACTCAAAGTTTTTAGGCCAACTATTCATATCAGAACAGAAGACCACAGAGTAATAACAGCATGTGTGCTGTTGTGTTTTGGTGAGTAAACCCTATCCCTTATCCTCCTGTAGTCAGCAATGCACTTGCAGCACATATGGCGATGATAGCTACCTACCATCTAGTGGGCCGTCAGCCTGTCTGTCGACCTTATTATTTAAAAAATCACTGCTGGTTTTCGAAGCAAGGATATGATTTTTCAATTTTTTTGTTTTGTTGTTTTCTTCTTTCTTTCTTTCTATTAAACAAATAATTTCTCATTTCAGTCAGGACAGTCAGCAGAGATGAAAGGAAGTACTATGAGACACTTATACATAACAGCATTCAAAGGCTTATGCTTTACCCATATCATTTAGCAGACATGATTGTTAAAGGTAAATATGCATCAACCTTATTTTCAGTTTCTGTAAAATATCCATATGAGTAACATTTTACTTTAGAAAGTTAATAATAAACAGCTTGCTTCTTTTATTTAAGCAAATAGATTTAGAAAAATGATAAAATTAATTAATTTCTTTAAACCTTAGTTTCTTCAATGTTTAAAAGTATATTTTTTTCATATTTCAGAAATGACTCTTAACGATTTGGTTGAGATTTTGTATTTAGATAAGGTTTTGCTTTTCAAGTCTACCCATATAGTTTGTATTTCTTGTAAGAACACAATTTTACATTAAAAAGAAAGTATTTTATAAATATTAAGCGCCATCTCGTAAATTTTTGTGGTACTTGTTGCCAGTGGTCGATAAATAATCAACCATTACCAAGGTCACCCAGGTACTGAAATAAATATCAGAGACACTTTCTTAAGACATTGTGTTAACATTTTTAAAGTACTAAAATGGGTCTGTATTGCTAACATAATGCAAGCAGTAGATTCAATTTCGGTAATCATTGTACTTGTTTCAGGATTAAGGATAACTCCATTTATCTACTATGTGGAAGTTGTTGCATTGCTTATAGAATCGGAGAAGAGTTATGATACCATGCCTAATTTTACTGCAGCTGATTGTAAGTGAACTGTTTGTTTTTTTTTTTGTGTCCAGCGTGTGTAGAACAGGGCTCCTTAGACTCTGCAATCTCCCTCAAAATTATTAAGACTGCAAGAGAGTGACTCAATAGAAAGCTCAAAATTCTAAATCTAGAAAGCTGAGATTTGGTACACAGGTTTATTCTATAACATTGCTTATGTTATAAAATAAACCTGTGTTCCAAACGTAAACATTCTCTAAGAAAGGAACTCCGTGCGAAGCCAGGGCAGGTCGCTAGTTCCCCAGATTGACTCAATAAACTTGACCATTTCAGCACCGCTGATGTAGAAATAAAGTTAATTAAAATTGGGAAATGTGAGGAGATTATAAAAAAAAACTCATTAAGGTCTTGTTATTACAGTTTAATTGCAATATATATGTGTAACAAGAGTAATTGGCTCTAGGATTGAATATTCATAGCAAAGCAAACGACAGAACATTTTAATATTTCTTCTTATTCTTCTCTGTACTTCACTGGCTGGTGATAGAAAATCTAAAAGAGTTCAGTTCACTACTACAAAAATATTATTAAAAGATTTTAGAGGTATTATTTCCTAACTGGCTAAAATCTCCAATCTTAACTTCTAAGGTATTTGAGATCTCTCTCTTTTACATATTTCTTTTGATGCTGCTCCCTGAAATTACTGAAACATTTAGTAAGTGTTTGCTGTTTCTGTGGCTTTTAAATTGAGTTTTGTTTTTTGTTTATGACTGCTTTGACTTTCGTCAGAAAAATGCCATATTGTGCGAAACTTGAGTATGAAATAAGAAAATTTTATTTTTAGGGTTCCGTATGTCTGAATAAAAAAACGGAACCCTTATAGGATCACTCGTGTGTATGTCTGTCCGTCCGTCACAGTCAATTATCTCGGAATCTACTAGACCGATTAATTTGAAATTTGGTACACATATCAATTTCTGTGACCCAAACGCAGAGGTGTGACGTGAATAGATGAAATCTGTATATGGGAGGTCATTTTTGGGGGGGAAGATGGAAAATAATTTTTTTTTTTTTGAAAACTGCATCTTGTGACATCAAATGGAAGGTCTTGTTGTGAAGATTTTAAATGTATTTTTTTTGTAATTTTAAAATAAATAGTTTCCAAGTTATTCAAGAAAACAGACGAAAATTGACCATTCCTCCCCCCTCTTATCTCCGAAACTACTGAACCTAAAATTTTGAAAAAAATACAGAAATTAGTTTTCTACTTATAGATTATAGGAAAACCTATAAGAAGTCCATGATATTAGAATGACATGGTAAATCACTCAATATTGTGCGGATAGGTAACATCGTACGGAACCCTCTTCACGCGAGTTCAACTCGCACTTGATGTTTTATTTATATTAGATTTAATTTTTAGCAATCCACCTTAAATAACAATGTTAATACAATCTAAATTGTTTTAGGTCTTCGACTATTAGGGGTAGGGCGTAATGAGTATCTTGAACTAGTAGCGAAATCCCGTTCCTTGGGGCGACGCGGACGCAGTAAGGCAATAAGATCGTTGCTCCCGCGCGTTCCCCTCAACATACCTATGCAGCCGTGGTGGAGAGTGGAGTTAGGATATGTTTTAGAAGAAGATGTTAAGGTAAAATTAAATTATATTAATGTAAGTTTAATTAGCATAAATAAGTATATTCGTACAATCTTAGCTTAACCAGATAGTTTACAAATAACTTTTAAATAAGAAATTATTTAAAACATTTGTATCATTATCTCAATAAAGTGGCCTTTTTCATTTGTATATACAGTGTAAACTCTATATAACGACACTAAAGGGACTGTACATTTTATGGCGTTATAGAGAGTTGTCGTTAAATGGAAAGAAGAAAAATCAGAATTATGAAAAGAAAATGCTTATTTCAAGCTAGTAGTTATTTTTTATTTATTTTGTTCACATCTTGCTATAATGAGGCATCTTAAAAGGTACTTTTTATTACTTAGGTAATTGTTGTCGTTATTGAGAGTGGGTGTAATGCTATATGGAGTGTATCATTGCATGGAAAACAAGCTAAACCAACCAAAGACGAGTGATTTCGACGCTTTAGGGAGTTTGTCGTTAAATCGAGTGACGTTACATGAAGTTTACACTGTATATACACTGCAGTAAAAATTAAGTTCTCTTGTGTGTAGGCCTTTAGTTTTTTGCGTTAATATTTGTTCATATGCAACGAAACCAAATTTTACAATATTTCTTAATTTATGATTAAGAAAGGCTGCTTAATATTATGATATCATAATATCTGTTTTCTACATTTGCTTTTTTTTTTAATTCAAATCAACCTTTCATTAACCTCTATTAAAGACGGTTTAAAATTTTAAGAATAGAGTATTAGTGTCTGGTATGATAATCTGGCACTAAATATGAAGTCTTAAAGTCCGTTTATATCTTCAGACAATGAAAGTACCTTCTCAGACATTGTCAGACACAGTTTATTTACATCTAGCGTACCAGAAAAAAAACCATACCAGACAAAAACAGACAAGTCAGCGGCCGCTCTCCGCCGGCAGTTATTGTACGGTTCCGATTCTGGAGCACAGGCCCTCAGACACGTTTCGGCTCAGACAAAATATTCTCTCTGCGTATGCCGTCCGTGCGCAGACAGTGTCTGATGTCGTCTGAGCGGACTCTTTACGCTAGATATGAATAAGTTCTTACATACCTATAATTGGAAATAATATTATTTTGTCTGACACGATACATGTCTGATGCGATCGTTGTCTGAAGATATAAAATTATAAACGGACCTTTACTCAGTATGCTTTAGGTTTGAAATTTAAATGAAAAGCCACATAAATGACAGACTCTATATTAATCTCGCATGTATAGATAGTCTTTTGAGCCTTAGCGCTCTGTATGTTGACTTAATTTGTTTACCCATGTGACTGAGTGATAACGGTGGTGGCTAACATTAAACGAATGTGTTTTTGTAATTTTTTTTTTAACAAATAATTGGTTTTGCATGTGTTTTGCTTGCGGTTGTTCAGCCTCTGAGCGATAGCGAGAGGGCGCTCATTGACTTGTTAATCGACCGCGGCTCGCAGACCGCCGGCACACTAGACTACAATATCCTCAACACTTTATACAGGTAATGTATGCTTTGTGATCAGAATACAGAATAAATCAGAACCCGGTAATGCAAAGAAAGCGCGAAGAGACAGACATTACTGTTATTTAGAATATTTGATAGCTGTCAAAATTAATACATAGTTGCAATGATTTGATAATTACTGTTAATTTCATTTCACTCTGAATTTTGAGTTCAAAGTTTTTTTTTAAAATAAACCTTAATGTAAAATTTGTCAGGTTTTTTTTGTCATACATTTTGTTGCTGACGCCATCTAGTCATATTTATTGGAAAGGCCCTTTTAACATGTCATTGTATAAGTTTCCCTTTACAATACACAGGTTATTTAGAAGGTTGATGTAACGTGTGAAGGGGATGATAGACTATTTAGAATATTTTAAGCAGTGCATGTGTTTACTATTGCAGGTGATTTTCGACTGTTATACAGAATAAATCGTAGATAAGGTCTTTTTTTATTTTGCACTTGATTAACAAGAAAGAACTATGTTCGTTCAGTAAGACAGTAATTATGTAAGCAAAGAAGCATGTATTGGGTGAAATGTTTTTTATTTATTTATTGAACAAAATTAAATTATTTATTGCTAACAGTAACCAGGTATTTAAAGCATCTTGGTAATAAAAAAAAATTTTTTTTAAAGATTAGAACATTAAAAAACGAAAATAATACAGTGTTTTTTTTTTTTAAATTTGGGCATGCAATTTTGATTGTACGCTTCTTTTGAATTTGTTCTGTATTCTGAGGGTTTCTCTTGAGGTTTATCTATTTTGTTTATTGCTTAGTTTCAGATCCCAAACGATTTCAAGTTTGCACTCCATAAAGTTTATTTCCTAAAATGCATAGGTACTATGATTTTAATCCTACTAGTAAGGGCAGGGCACGCTGCGTTCCGCATTCATAAACTGGCCTCTCTTTTATGATTAAGGTCGTAAGACATGCTGATGATTGATGACACTTGATGGTATGCGGCTACTGTCGCCTACAACACTATTAAAGCCACAGGTGCTGCAGGTGCGCTGTTACCATAGAAGGATTAAGGATAAGGGATAGGGAAAACCAGAGCCCATCTTCTGGCTCTGGCAAAACTTAACAGCACACATGCTGTTTATTTCACGGTGGTCTTCTGTATGTGGGGGGGGGGGAGGTTGGTTACTGCCGCCAGACGGGCTGCCCAAATGACTGCGGAAGAAAGAAAAAATTAGAAAACCTACGCATGACTGGAGTTTATTCCTTTAAACGTATAAAATTAAATTTTCCTCGTGTGTATAAATAACTGAATGCCTACCTAATTACTTTATATTATTTAGTTACTTTCTGCATACTCAGATGTCACGTCTTCGGTATACACAGATGTCACTATGTTTTATAAGTTCAAACAGCTCTTTTTTTCGACGACAAATGTTGCTACGCCGGCAGATTATAACGCGCTATCGTTTCGTTGCTCAACGACATACACTTTTCATACAAGAATTTTACGTTTGCTTTTATAATCCTAGAAAATAGAACGAGGGAATATAAATTGCGTCAGCTGTCGCACAAATGTCAAAGTGATAAATAACGTAACGCTTTTTAGTTAAATTTATATTAATTTTATTTCTCATAAAATTTCCGGAGGCCTTGTATGAAATGCGATTCTTAAGGGGTAAACAAGGAAAACATATAACAAGTAACTTCTACAAATAAATACTAAATGGCCGCAAATACAAATAAATACTAACTGATGAATCATGACCGCGCACCGACGCCATCATACAACTCGTGGAATTAAAAATTTTTTTAGCGTTCCATGTACTATGAAGTGACGAACTATATAAGAACGAAAACCATGTGGGTAAAAACTATTTACAAAAAAACCTTTAGTATTTTTAATGGTTAGGGTAAATTCACAGTGAAAATAATTGACGATGAAATAGGACACAAACAATGTAATCATAAAATATGTGCCCTGTCACTGCTTAGAACCTACTCTATCTGGTCATAAGACCACCGTGAAATGACAGTATGCAAGATTCAAAGTGATGCCAGAGCTATTTCTCTTACCCATTACACTCCATCGTGTTTCTAATCTTTATAAGTCATCATATTAATTTAAAAAGATAACGCGATAGCCTTTATTTCTAGGAAACCTAATTACATAACTCATGTTGAAGTACATTAATATAAAACTTTTTTTAAATTTTTATAGTTTTTTTCATTGTTTTCTATCCTACCGCTTTTCTCGTCCACGTTACTCTCGCTACCTTCCTTATATCATCCCTCCATATACGGTTCTGTCTTCCTCTTTTTACGTTTCTCTATATTAATGTATCATAATTTAAATGTCTCCATAATGACATGGTATATGTGTTTCAGGCGAGGTCTTATCTACTTGGACGTGCCCACTACGGCGGCCGACAAAGTGTCGGTGCCTCCTCTAAAAGGGTTCGTCATGAACCGCGTCGCTGGCGATTACTTCGAGACGTTGCTTTACAAAGTATTCGTGTCGATCGATGAACACACGACTGTTGCTGAGTTGGCGCAAGTTTTGCAGGTCGGTGTTCGTTATAGCAGTTAAAACTAATTAACTGTGTGTTTGTCAAATTTCGAAGGGAATACTTGAACGTGAATTGAAAATGAGCTTTTTTCATGATAGTTTGGGCAGACGGTCCACCTGATAGTAGGTGGCTATCGAAGTCTAATAACAAAAGAAATGCATAGCGGGCTGTTAATTAGTTAAGATAAAGGATAGGGAATGAGTTTTGGCATTCCTTACTCACTCACTGAAACAACAGCACAGATGCGGTAATTTATTTTCGTATTCTGTAAAGGTTGGTTACTGTGATTTTAAGATTGTGCAACACACTGTGCAAGTAATAGCCACTTGATATAACTTATTAAACACCCATATGAATTACTATATTTTTTATTTTAAAAGTGACATAAGTTACTTTCTTTTAAGTGCTCTTCCGACGTTAATAGGATCAATGATGAAATAAGGAAGGGATATTGGGGGATGAGCTCGGGTATGAACAATAATTGCCCTAAGAGGAATTTTAGAAAGATTTTTATACATATTAATTCATTAGTTACTATTAGTTACTAGTAAAATAAGAAAAGTTATAAACATGCATTAAAAATGCGTGGCCTTGTTAGGTAGAATATATATTGTACTACAACTTTAATTAATTAAGATCCTGTAGACATGTGTGTTTGTGCAAATAAGAATTTATTTATTCATTTGTTAAAGAATCAAGGAAAAAAATATATATATACATATATCTCGGTATCTCGTCTTCTATTCGCACATATAAGAACGCTGAATGCCCAAATTTATTGACATCTAGAAAGTCCTCCAAAAGAAAATGGCTCGTTATTTATCTACTATCATTATTTATAATATTTGTAATGTAAACTAGGATGGCAAGTTCTTTGCTAATAAAGCGAAAATGCATGTATACTGCCGACCATAAAAGGATATAAAATAAGGACAAGTTGAGGATAGAAGATTAGACTCTGACTTCTCATGCAACGAAACACACGTGCTGTTATTGTTTAAGGGGTAGCTACTGCCTCCAGAAGGGATATCCAGTTTAGAAGTGCGAAGCGCCGTGTGCCCTGCAACTACGAAATCTTAGAACTTCTCAAACTTCTATAACTGTTACTGAAACTGCAAAAGTGTATGTGAACCTATAAATATGTATCGCGTTCAAATAAGGGACAACGACATCTATATTTCATTTACATTTTTAAATGTTGAAATTGGCAGACAGGCTGACGATCCATTTGATGGTAGGTGGCTACCGTCACCTATAACACAAGCAACGCCACTACTGCTGCAAGTACGCTGTCGATTAGCCGATTACAGTAGGATTAAGCATAAGGGATGGGATATAAAAATGGACTCTGGCATTCCTTACTCTCTCACCGAAACACAACAGCACACGTGCTGTTATTTCACGGTGGTCTTCTGTCTTCTGCCTGCCACTACTTTCCAGATCTAGACCAGACCCAAATTTGAAAAGTTCATTTTTCAAAGTTGACCCTGCCGGGAATCGAACCCGGGAACCTTAGAACAGAGCGTTAAGGCAAACATCCTGTCCACTCATACAACGGGTCGTCAACGTTGAAATGTAACTTGAACATTTCAACATTGAAGTTACATATATAAGTATGTGTTTATTAGGTACCTTAAATCTTAACAAATATGTACCTATTTGAATGTGCTGTACTTTAAGAGATAATTTCGTTTGACATGGTGATAAGTAGTACAATGTAACTATTTATGCGAAGGTGGAAAGTGAGCTAGTGAAACAAGCGGTGTCGCTATACTGTCGGCTTGGTTTCGCTCGCAACCTGCAGCCGCCCCCAGTCACCCCCGAACACCCCTCCTGGCGGGACGCGGTCACCACGCACAAACATCAACCGTAAGATACCTCTTATCAGAGCACAATTTTAATTGATATTTTTTATTATTTAATGTATATTGTCAGTGATGACATATGGCGCTGAAACGTGGTCTATGGGCCTCGTAAGGAAGCTCAATAGCAGGAATGAGGAGATCTATAGACAAACGAAAGTTACTGAAATAACTCGGCGAATTAATAAGTTGAAGTGGCAATGGGCAGGACACATAGTATGGAGAACCGACAGTCGCTGGGGCCGGAAGGTTTTAGAGCGGAAGACACGGACCAACAAGTGCTGGGTAAGACGATCTGATTGGGCCCGCGGGTCCACGGTGGATCCAGGTTGCTTTTGATCGGTCCTATTGAAATAGGGAATTCACATTGCCGATACAATCTTTGTTAGACCTACAACTACATATATAATAATATATTTTCGGGATGTTAAGGCTCTTGTGAAATATATATACTATACACAAATTCTCTATTTTCAATGGAAATGGTTGCAGCGCCTAAACCTAAGTATAACTTAAAGTCTAACTTAAAACTTAGTCTAACTTAAACCTAAGTTTTCGTGGCTGGTTTATGTGGATAACGTATTTAATCCAACACATAAGTGTTTAATATAATATCGGACACTGTTCATAGTTCTATGAAAACGTTTGAAAATATTTAGTTGCAATAAATACAACAATTGTCATATTTTACAATTGCTACCGCTTTGGTGGCTAATTCTTTTTTAAAAGTCGACGGGCAGGCTGAGGGTCTTCTTATTAGGTGAATACCGTCGCCTAAAAGCACAAGCAACGTCATAAGTAGTCCATGTGCTCTGCCAATCTTCATGGGATAAAGAAAAAGCGACACCGAAACACTACAGCAGACGTGGTTATTTCACTGTAGGGGCTGATTAATGCTGTCAAATGGGCTGCCTCGACAGTGTTCTGCAGAAAATTCTGCAGAGAATCTCAATTTGACAATCTTTCCGGTTAAAGTCGTGCTAATGCTAATGATCAACTCAAATTCAAACTAACAAACTTTTATTATAAAATAAAAAAAGATTGAATCACGATGTTTACCTAATACTCGATCATTCAAGATACAACAGTAATTTTACTTTACAATAAAATGGCAACCCACCAAATGTTATTTTAGTCCATCGAATGAAAAATCCTACTATAGTAAGTTATATTTTTTAATATAAATATATTAAATTTAACGTTGTTAATCGTCCTCTACAAGCACAAGCAGTATCAGAGTATGCAAGTATTTGGATGGTAAGAGAAGGGGTAGGGTTAGGTGAAGCATAGAAACAACATGATTTTTTTTGTGAGCTATTAAATGCAACCAGACTGTGGAACATTATGTGCACTGCAATTATTAAAATGCTACTATACAATTATCTGTATGATAAAACCATGGGATGAATGAAAAAGAATTTTCTACGATCGGCTGACTATGGTCAAAGAAATAAACTTTAGCGAATGAAATTTCAGTTACAGACAAATAACACCACTAACTTTCGACCAAAGTATGGACGATGAAACTTTACAAATGGAGCCGGTACTCATAAAACAAGAGCCTTCCACGTCTAAGCAGGTGCTAATTTTAATTCATTTACTCTATTTACATATTATTTTGTTACAAATTTTATTTGTAGTTGAATTTTGATATTTTAAACAAACTCATCTTTAATTTGCTGTGAGCCTATAGTTATATAACTGTGAAAGAGTTTTTGAAATTGGCTCATTAGTTTTAAAAATTACTCAACTGTTATATATAAACAAACATTTAAAGTTACAGTGTTAGGGTCAGTTCACACCGGAAAGCAGCGCGGCACGCAGTTTTTAAACTAAAACGTACACAGTTCGGTGAGTACGCGAGTACGGGCGCCAATTCATATTAATCATTGAACTGTGTACCTTATAGCTTAGTAAATACGTTCTTTATTCTATTTCTTTCTTAAAAAAGTGCGCGTTGCTTTCTGGTGTGAGCTGAACCTTAGTGCATAGAAAGGGATTTAGAGTTAATTCTAGCTTTTTTTTAATTTTAAATTCGGAATAGAGGTAAGGAGGACCGACAGCATGAGAAAGTGTCCGTCTGCCACCATTAAATAGGAAGCGCATAAAATAAACCGTTGCAATAAACCAATCATACAATACACCAATGTTACACAACCGCCATTCTGCCCAATTTATGAACCACTATTTAAGGGTTGTAGCTTACCAGTTTTTCAGTTTAACACTCATGTAACCTACTCCTCCTTCCTTACCTCTTTTCTCCATGATCGTGTATGTTTGGTATTAGCTTATTACTGATTATGTTGTGCGTTTTTTATTTTTAGGGTTACAAAGAGACATCGACAGAGATCAGTACCTCGGTTAACGCCGGTGGGAGAAGAGTGGCAGTGTTATTCGACTCAACCCTTGCAGCTTATCTCATGATGGGTAACCTGTCACCGGTGAGTTTAATTTACACGTTTTTTTGTTATATAGTAAAGACAAATGACAATTACTTTTGCGGTGTCTGATATAAGCAAGATATCGGTACAAGGACCACAGTTAAAAAAGGAAACTTCTAATATAGTAATGGTCATTTTGTTGTCTTAGGCTGTTGAAGAGTCAAATTACAATTGCAAAAATCTCCTAAAGGAAGTAAGCACTAGAAAATTACTCAAAAACTATGACATTTAAGAACAGACTAAAAATAGGGGATCGGACAGTAATCAGATTAAAATCTAAAATGTACTTAGAAAGAAAATGTATAATTTTTTACGATTATTTATCGAATAATAATTTAATATAATTCATTTAAAATGAAGAAATAAAATTTTATTATTTACAATATTTTTAATCTACCACTGAAACACCAATCACAGTGCGTGACGTCATTTGTGGGCAATCATTATCTTATGCCAATGCAGCTGTTTTGTTATGATATGACCACAAATGACGTTACGCGCTCTCAGATGAACTATCGTGGCGTTTTGGCGGCATTTTCAAACAAACAATATTAAAACATGATTTTGAGTACCTAAAAGGCTATAAATAAATAAAATAGTATTTTTTATGGGAATAAATATCCATGAAGATTAATTTAAAACACTTTCTGAAAATTTGTCCGATCCCCTATTCTGAAAACTTTGAATTTAATTTTAAAATTTATTTTGTTATTTTACGAACTAAAACTAACATTTTCCGACTGCTTTTTGCCTAAGCTATCTCAATAATATACTTTTAGTTTTTTTCTCATATGGACTAAAATACCCTATTCTATCTATATCTGTCGTTTCTCATTTGTGATTTTTAATTTGAATGATTCCTGCAAATATAAAAATTTATTACAATATAATATAACGTGATACAGACATTTTATAATATTATTTGAAATAATATTTCTATTGTATAAACAATTGCCACATGTTTGCTTCTACAAGCAAAACATTATACTTCAAAAGTTGACGTACTGAGATCGTTCAAATTAAAAATAAAATAGTTATGTTAATTTGTCTATATATATTTTATTTAGGTAGTTAGACTTTATTTCTTTTCTTAAAAAGAAACATGGAACCCTTAAAAATTCCCAGTGTGTTTGACATACTGTAAATATTGGACTTTGGACATAGTCTTTTATTTTGCTCTGACCCGTATACATGAAAAATAGAAAGGAGAATGGAAAAGGTAGACTGATAACTTTCTCATTCACCTTTCTTTTTTTCTAAATTTTAATATGGTACAATACATTGTAGAAATTGGACGGATACATTGTAAAAATGGAAACAAATTATTTATCTTATGGAGTAATTTCAACCTTTTTTCAGGATCTAAAGAGTCATGCGGTCACACTGTTCGAAGTTGGGAAGTTGTGTGATGAAAGTTTGGATAGTTTACTCATGGAATTAGATAAGGTAAGCTTTTTGATCTTATTATTAGGTTGTTTTTGTGATATAAAATTAAGATAATTATGTACGATAGCTTGTTTAGTCTTGACTTCCAGTAGCTTCAATCGTCATAATTTCTTTTCGATTTTTTCAATGTTAAAGTCGACAGACAGACTCACGGTCCAATTTGATAGTAGGTAGCTACCGTCACTTAAAACACAAACAACGTCACAGGTGCTGTAAGAGCACTGCGGACTATCAATGGGCTTTGGTATCCTTCACATACCGAATTATTTCATGCTGTCATCTCGGCTACCGCCAGACGAGTTGTCCAAATAACTGCGAAACGCAGTGTGCCCTGCCCCTACTAAGTACTAGTAATTTCGATATGTAGATAAAAATTGCTCTTTTTCTGGTATTAATTTTAAATCTATAAATCAGATACAAAATAAGAGTTTAGACTACTGTTTACTATCAGTAATCATCAGGCGAACTCTATATATTTTACTATAGAGAAATATTTGTTTTGTTTCGTATATTAAATTGTGGTTTCTACTAGCAAGAAAACTTCCGAGAGAAATATCTGACAGTATGCAGATGTAAACTACATAGCAAGTTCACTTACAATATTTCCTTCCTGCAAGGGAAGCATAGGAGTAAAGAAAATATTTTATTTAACTGAACAATCACATTTTAAGTACAGCCTGTGTCTTGCAACGACGCCACTTTTATTTGACCAATTTATACTTTGGAAATTATGAGAACTGCTGTACTTTGAAAATGAATTAAGTTAATTACAAATATATGAATGGTTCTGAAAATTAGTGATAAAACTAATAGTGATATATGTGTTAATGTGTAATATATATATATAACATTAGCGACCTGTCCCCCGGCATCGCACGGAGTTATGTTGCTTACGTTACAAAAAGTAGTAATTTTGGCTGTACATTGATATTTAGTCAGAACAAATGATTTTATAAGTATAGACATAGATAAAATACTACTTAACCAGTATAGATGGTCAACTTCCATATAACGATCTGAAGCCAATTTCATATTGGGATTTCCACTCCCTAGATGTCACTAAGAGTCTCGAATTTAACATTAATGTGTATTTTGTTAAAAATTATAACCAACAAATTCAATCACGCAGTTATAGTTCCTTATTATCGTGGTAATAACTAGAGGGCGACGTTGCTGAGAGGTACTTTTATCATTAATCTGTGACTTTTATGTATGATATTATTGCCCTATTTTTTAGAACAGAACCTATACCGTTCATACGGCCCTTTTATCGTTGTTCGTGCCCACTTTTTTTATATTTTAAATAAATTTTAGTAGTGCCATCTCTTGTACATGAGAATTGACTGAATGGTCGACTGCAGCGACTCTAGCGGATTTTTAATGACAACAAATAAGCGACAAACTACACAGGCGGCATCTAGAAATAAGCGAAATTGGATAGGGTACGGATTCAATGTACGTGAGTGACCATCTATACTGGTTAAGTAGTATTTTATCTATGGTATAGATTACGTATAAGTCGCAGGCGCAGGTGGAAATGCGGCTTAGGGATTCAGAAGAAACATTTCAATTGGCAGGTAGCAGCAGATCCCGAAATAGAGGGAGAAGCGAGACGATATCTGGCCGCAGCCGCTTGCCTCCGTGCAGCGCTGCGGACGTTGCGACCGCACCTCCGCCCTTTAGACTTGTTGCGTTGCGAAGCGCTCCACGCTTTGGGACCTGCCGCGCGAGTCAGACTGCTCACTACTAAGTACAGGTAATATTATTTTACATCTTTATCACTCAGAATAATGTAGTCGAAGTAAGAGCCTAATTGAAAAGTGTGTGGTGGTCGCTCAGAGTTGCCATATCGACGGCGCCGCTGTGTCGCGAGGCGCGCGCTGGATTAGCGGCGGCCTCTTTGCCCCACATCGGCCCGGCCCCGCCCGAAGCCTCTTCGCCGTGGATGCGTCTCTATCTCTACCACGTCGCCGGCTACGGACCACCGACTCTACTGCTCACCAAAGGTACACAGTCGTTGCGTATTTAGTCATAATTTCGAATAATGTTCAAGACTGTGATTAACAAATACAATATGTTATGTAAAATGCGTCTCAACTCGTTGACTCGTCATGCTCAGTCGATCTTATTGCTATTTACTATGTACACTAGCTGTTCCTTGCGATAACCTCGCGCCGTATCTATAGAAAAGGTTTCAAAAGAAAAGCTCTTGGCTTCTTTATTACATTTGTAGTGTGAAGTCTCGGAAACGCATTATTGTAATAAAAAGTGCATTTTGTCATGTGTGTGCCGCGTGCCTTTGTACGCTCAACTTATCGAGGAATATTTTAGCATTGCTGCTCCCACAATTCTATATTGAAGATACACTATATTTTTATCTGTATCTAACTTCTTCAAAACCGCTCACTAGATTTTGATACAGTTTTTACAAATGGAAATGGCGATGTATATAATTTGTAGAAAAAAAATTGTATCTCTACAAAGCCGAATGTGGAATGAATAACCATAGTCGAAGTGTACTATTTCTCAAGTCTACCTATAATAAAAGAGAAAACTGGTAAAGTTTACGTCCATTGGCTTACAATTAATACATGAATAAAAAAAACACATATCCTGGAACTTGATTTAAAATTTACTTTCAACTAATGTTTAAATGAAGCTTCAACTCTCGGCTTGTTCTTCGTGTCAACATGATTTTCGCACAGCAACGTATCAGCTTATAATTAGGAAAAGAGTAGAGAGATACAGTGAAGATATAGTTAGTGTATGCGTTCGCAGGTACCGTGTTGCGAAGCGTGCCACGGCCGCTGTTAGGCTTCGCGCGGCTGTCGCTGTGGTGGTGGGGCGCGGAGGCACAAGAGGGAGCGTCACACGTGGCAGGCGCGCTTCCAGCGCCCGCCGCACTGGCGGCAGCTAACACGGCGCTGCGGCGCGGACCCGTATTGCTGCAGGCGGTTGGCGTGCGTCAACCGGCGCAGCTCAAGTACCTTGTGTTTCCGCCGACCGCCGACACGAGTCCGGAGGCGACAGCGCTATGGACGCGTCACGCGGGATTACGTCGCGCCGCACGTCGACTTCGACTAGCCCACACGGCGGGCTTCGTCACGCTAGCCGATATCGGCGTTCCGGACCTGGGTTGTGCGCGGCCTCCGCAAGCGGTCAATCTTGGTATGTTGCTTTTTCCAACAAGTGTCCAACTTCAACTTTTAGCCCCTCGATCAACACTCACGTCATCGAATAATATTATTTATTTGTTATCTCTGCAATATAATACTCTGCAACCACTCATCCAACGGGCTCGTGTTGATATCATGTTCTCTCTCATAGATTTGTTATCTGTAACAATGCTTGTAAAATTGTTAACAAGAGCCAATAGCCAACAAGAGTCGAGGCTGTACAACTTTGCGAATTTTTAAACAGTACTAATAATTTCCCTGTATTTCAGTACCAATAAGAAAGAAGAAAGATATATGCGGCATTGCGAAACCTTTGTCGGAAATATCACTATCATCAACTGAATCAACGGAAAAAGTAGTTGATGAATCAAAAGCGAGTCGCCTGCAATCCCCCATTGAGTCCCACTTTGCCGTCACGCCGACCATAGACAGCAAGACTAGTTCCCCAGCAAATGGGTTCACCAGTGTCGAAGGTGGACAACTTCTTTGTGAAGAGTTAGACAGTCTAGCAATAACAGATACAAGTCTCAGTAAAGAATCGGTTGCTTGCAGCGACGATTTGGTCCACATACATTCTTCGTCGACGAGCATTGAAGGCAGGAAACATTCCAAAGAAAATTTAAGGGAATCCATTCCCGATCTGATGTCTATACATTCTTCGTCGGTTAGTGTCGAGAATCTAGATGATTTTAAGAAGAGTGATGATAAAACGTTGAACCAGTTGGGCGATCTGTTGAGTCCGGCGGAGGAGTCGATATCAATGTTCACTCAGTTGTCTGACAAATTGACCGAGATGTCGGCCGGCGAGGGTGACAGTGGTGTCGACACGGCACAAAACTTCTCGGACGATGAAACCTGTAGGCCAGAGGTATGCATAATGTTACCAATAGATGCGCATTTTTATATAGATTTTGTTGGACCTAGTCTGACCTTTTCTGTTTTTATATTGGGAAACATTTACTAAAGAGCCTTATTGACATTTGAAGTTTCAATATTGATGTTAATAGAATTTACCTTTTTATATGTTGAGGTTGTCAGACAGGTTGATGGTCCATTTGGTGCTAGGTGGCAACCATCGCCTATAATACAAGCAACGCTATAGGTGCTGCAAATGGGCTACCTACCTTATTAGGATTAAGAAAGGCATAGGGTATTGGGATCTGGAATTCCTTACTCACTCATCAATAAACAACAGTACACATGATGTTAATTCATGGTGGCCTTCTATAAGGGGGTGGTCACTGCCTAAATGACTGCGAACGCAGTATTTCCTGCCACTACTTGCCAGAATCAGAGCACGGCCAACTGTGTAAAATTACATGACTCATATATGTAAATATTACACCTATTTTACAGTTTTCTGACTGTTTACACTATATGACACTTTATATTGCTTAAATTACAACAACCCTTAATGGCCTAAACCTTTAACGACAACTAACATCTTGGATAAAGATTAAAGTGACACATCATTTGCAATGTAACTTGCTTGCAAAAGTTTTCAGTCATTTGTGTTTCTAACACAGTACACATGATTATAATAATAGATCGAAAACGGATTTTGTTTGCTGTAGAAACGATATCTTGGGGTGTAAATCTAATCATAAGTATAAAGGCCGGTGTTGACTGCCTGCATGGCACAGCACAGCAAAGGATTTTTCCTAGACATATTATTTTCAACCTTATTCTAATGATTTTAGCACCCACACTCATTTAAAAAGAGGCCGTAGTCTTACGCGTGTTGTCACGTGATGCCTCGGCATACATAGGCACATCGCGGCAATAAAGGAGATACGAGTGCTAAAATTATTGCAATAAGGTTGAAAATAATATGTTTAGGAAAAGTGCCGCGCCGTATCATGCCGACAGTCAGCACCGGCCTTTAGTCATCTTATAAGTTATAAAATCTTTTTCTTTTTTTTGCTTTTTAGAAATGGACCATATTAGACCTGCAGTTTGGAATACCTCTGTTTGACGAAGCACTCTGTGAAAAGATATGTCGATGTATTGTAGATAGGATTACTAAGCCAGAAATGTAAGTATATCCCATTGTTTAGGACATGAAGTAACTTTATAACTTTTTGCCGCATGATGAACTTGGAATTCGTGGGGTTTTAATTAAAACAACCCCACGAATTCGTAAGACAAAGAAGCGTAAAACAAAGAGCTGATCAAAAATGTTGACTATAATGAAGTAAGGTTATTGACAAAGAGTAAAAAATGACGGGACATCTGTTGCACGGTCAATCGCAACAGTATGCCGATCATTGCAATTGCTTTTGTGAGATACGCAGGCGCTTTAAACTTAAACACCCATTGAGAACTGCAAATGTCAAATTGGGAGACAAAAAGCGAAAATATTGTCTATTTTTAAGTATATCTCAATTCGGTACATTTTTTTTCTAATGACTCAAGTTATAAAATCAATCCCAATTATTAATATAAAGTCGAATTTATTTGAGCAATATCGAAAGTACAAGAGATTAATTTTTGTAACAAAAGGCCTAAATCGCTCTTATAGAGCTTATTTAATAAAGCTGATAAATATATACATCTAAGCTTATAGCTTTAATGGTGGCGGAAAAAATGTGTTTTGCAGTCACAAAATGAACTGTTATGACGAAGACCATAGTGAAATAACGGCAAGTGCACACATGCCGTTACTTCACTGTCGTGTTTAAGTAAGTGAGTAACGGATGCCAGAGCATATTGCTTGTGCAGTAGCCTCATATCATCACATGGGACAGTCAGAATAAATAATAAAAATCTAGTCTTTATTTTTTATTATAATTTTACAGATTAGACAAAATCAAAGAAGACAACGAGTTCCTTTGTTCCGATGTGTTGAAGTTTGTTTCACAGTGTCAGGTGTGTGTTATGTATTATATTTACTTTTTACCTCGTCTCTGCTCACGCCGAATCCTAGTTTTAAGTTTTTTATTATATACATAGTTGATTATTATATAGTATTCATTTATTATATGTATAATTTTTTATTAGCACTGAAATAGGACAGCATATGTGCTGTTATTTCCGCCTTATAGAAGAAGAGGGTAGTTATTACCGCCAGACTGTGTTCTGTAAGGGGCTATTGAAAATTGTTTTCGGTTACATAATGTGTTAAATGAATAATGTTTGATATTTTCAGTATTATCCGGGTGAAGATATGGGCATCGTGAAGCGCGGCACGTTGGTTCCTTTGCCCAGAAAAAATCTCGTTTTCGAAAATGGAAGTATCACAGAGTGGAACGGCAAATGATGCCTCCTCCCTCGAACGTGCCATATCACTACCTTTTTCAATTTTAGTTTAAAGAAAAATAGCGTCTTCGTTACCTGAGGTTTATTTTTAAATAAAAATTAGTAATTGTTGAAGTTATGTATCTCTGAAAACATTACGGAATTTTTTTAGTGTTGATTTTGAAAAATATGTTAAAATATATGTTTCATTTTGTTAAATACGAAATCTAGAACTCGCAGAAAACGTACGGTTATTCAAAGCAAACTAAAAACAAATATTTTTTCATTCATAAAAAATATATATATTTTATTGATCGAAAGAAAATATAATTATATTAATATAAGATTTTATTTGTAATGTATACGCAATTATTAGCAGGAATCAAAATTTATTGGTTTTTATATCAGTAGTAAATGTTGGCGTGTAAAACACATTCAAACGTTGTGCTTGCGTAATGTCTGTAGAATAGGCACACGTAGTGAAGTCTAATTGTATGCTGTCTCTTTCGCGCGTAGACTCGGTAATGAGCTTGACAGAGACCACTACTAACACTGTCTTCTATATAAACAATTTGTTTTGTTTTCATGAATTATCGGAAGGTTTTTTTTTATTTCGGAACTTATTACTCAGGCTTTTATAATTTATAATAAAATTTTAAGAATAAGAAACTGTTTTAAAAATGTTTTTAACTACGCAGTTTTTATCAGTAATTTAAACAATAAAGAACTTATTTACTACACAAAAAGGTACAAAGTTCATTGGGTAAAGTAGTGTCAGCGGCTTCACTCTCGCGACGTCGCAGCGTTCCAAAACTCAGCGCGGATGCTACTTTCTACACGATGCGATGCGAACTGACGCTAAAGTTAAAACCGCCATTTTTTGTTAATAGTAATATTAATAATAATAATAAATAATACGAAATGGTTATTTGTAAGACTAGTATCGATCTATTATTAACACTGCAGTAATTTTCAATTACAGTCCTTAAAAGCTAAAAGGAATTGTTAAATTAATTTAGCCTCTTAAGATTTGTTGAGTACTACTGTGAATAACAATGGTTAACAAATACATTTCAAAATAGATTCAAATTATAATAATGCATTTCGCCATCGTTTTTCTTTCTCATTTTAAATTAAGAAAGTCTATATACTGTACTCGTCTACGTTACACAGAAAAAATAATGTGTTATCAAATGATAATTATTACAAGTTAAAGAGTCAATTATTAATGTTTAATTCTAAAACTGTTCATACAAATATTCCCAAAGAGTTTATTAATTCATAAAATATATAGTTTTTTTGAAAGCCGCCATTTTGTTTATTATTAATTCGATCGCCCATTTTAAGATTCAACATTTCTTGACGTTGACAAAAGTGTTATATCCAAAAGTTAAAAATTTTAATGAAAAAATAACAATACATTCTTCAAAATTTAAATTGTCATATAATATTAAAAATTACTTATTAATCTCTATTACTATTATTTTATATCCTGCCCTTTAAATATTTCATTGTCGCATACAAATTATAAAAAAAAAAACTTTCTGATTTCTGTCATTAGCAGCAAAATTTTTGTATAATAATTGAATATTCCTCGCAATAATGTAGTTATTTGTCATAATTTTTCTTAAATTTGTTAATGTATTGAACAAAGTTATTTTAAATTGTATAGAACTTTTTATTTGTGTTTTGTTGTTAATATGTCACATTTAGTTGCATTGTGTCTGACCAATGAGGCTAAGACATGTCTCCAAGTATGCTGTCGAGCCTGGCCAGGTTATAATGGGTACATCTGACCCAGAACAAAACAACATTTTTAAGCATTATTAAAAGCAAAATTCTAAAGAAGCTTAAAAACTTTTTGTTACTTCGTTTTTGGTTTTTTACTACGTTTTCAAGACGTTGGTTACGTTTTCAAGAAAAAAAAATAATTCATATTCGTAATTCATGACGAAATTGCTACACTTAAAAATCGTCATTAATTACAATTGCCAAAGTTAACGGAATTCGCTTTAAAAAACAATATATATATATATAAATTTTGCAGCAACAAATTTATACGTATAAAAAGAGATTTAATGCTATCTTCATATGAAGCTTACAATTATTGCGATTTTTCGAAATCGGTTTGAGCAACAAAATCGGTTCTTTAGCAACGAATTTTCGTGTTTTTTAAATTGAATTCCGCTGACTTTTCGTTGTTAATTTTATGGTCCTTAAATGTGCTGGTCAGATTCTGTTTCTTCTATATTTCAACTTAACTGTGTAAATGCTTGGTTACTTCGTACTGGGTAAAAGTATTGAATTATTGTGAAAACAGTTTTGTATAAAATAGGATAAAATTTCATGTTATTATCACTAGTAAGTAACAGAATTGAGGATGTTCCGTCCCCAAGCCAAGGAATTAGCATTTGAATTGTTACTTCCTTAAGTAAGTTGTCGTTGATGCATAAGACAATAACTTGCGCGTTTTTGACTTATTTTGTTATTTTATTTACCATCGCGTTGATCATTTAGTGGTATATTCATAAAAGTAGGTATTTACAAAAATTAAGTAATGTTACAGTAAATTTATTAAAAATACCTCTACTATGTTTTATTTGTCTTTTTTTTCTAATTACTAAATCAAAGAATAAAGATGGATTAATCTATATTATGTAAAAAATTAGCAAAGAGTGAAGATACCCTATGTATCTACGCAGGTGCCTTTGGGCGAGGATGATTACCCCAGGCCCATCATCCACATAACATGAATAGGTATATGCATAATGTAATGAGATGAAAGTGAAATCTCAGTCGTTGATTTTTAGGTTCGTTTTAGTTTTACTCTTTTATGCTTTTTTATTTATCAATTCCATCGTCAAAGCCTAGTTACTTTTGATGATAGGATCGTAATAATTGTTGAGATAATTGAAGCACGGAAATTAGTGGCGTAGCTTGCCCTAGATGGGCCTGATCAAATTTTGTCGAGTGTCTTCTGACTGGCGAGTCCCAAAAGGTAAAGATTTTTTAACAAAAAGAATTGGTACAAAACACAGGACACAAGGAGGTGCAAAGGGCATACGAAAAAAAAATGTCAACTGGATTAAAATATCTTTCAGCACTCTAAGAAGCCGTCTTAAAGAACGTCCCATAATATCAGTGTTTCGATTAGGATACTAGTTTTAAAAAATAGGCACAAAATCTTTCGTTTGCAGTTTGAAACAAGATACCTAAACTTTTTTTAGCTATGTCATTTTTATGGACAATATATGTACTGCTCTTCTGGCAACCCAAACCAAACGCAACCCAAGGAATATTATTTGCAAGGAATTTCCGGAACAAGCTTCTTACTTTAATTAAAAGTTTTGAATACTTATGTTTAGAGTTGACGACCATTTTTTATCAGTTTTATGGTTTTATAAGGGATACATAAAATTATCCATAATCACACCGATGTGGCTTCGAATATTTTGTCTACTCTCCCTCTACATCATCATATCAGCAGCCATTTAGGATCATATAAGTATATAGTAATTATTGCCAGTTTTTTTTTGGCAGAGCGGGATTTTGAAGCTGTTTGAGTAAAAAAAGCGGGATTGTTTCATCGAAAGCGGGACATAGTAAAAAACGTATATAAACCTTATATAAACAGTAGTTTTTAAATACTTATGTTTTCATTTGAGTTTTAAATTATGTTTACATGACAATAGTTAGCAAAAAATAGCTATGGGAAATGTATTTTAACGAAAATAGGTTACTTTAACAATGTCTGATTTACCCTATGGTTAGGCAGTTGAGTCTTCAGGAGAATAACCATATTATATAATATAATTAAGTAAGAATTATTTATAAGAATTACTTAATCATTTTTTTAAATATAGATGAAGAACTCTGCACAGGTTAGCTCTAGATTGAACTGGATGAATAATTCTGCTTCCATTAAATTTACGGAGCATTTATTTCTGGCATCCGACCATTTTAAATTGATTTGGGGAAAAACACGTTCGGGAAAGCAGTTGATGTTGGGTTACCGTCGAGTAATCCCCGAAAAGCGGGACTGAGCCTGTCCCGCGCGGGACATTTCATTTTGATTTCAAAATCGGGACGTCTGGCAACGCTTCTACCACTATATTTATTCCAAAAAGTTAGAATTTATTTATGTGAAAAATTTCTGATTAAGTATGTGTAATTTTTTTTATAGCATTTTGTAGCCACAGACACTAGACTTCTGTCCCAATCTTCCAACTCAATCTGCGAACCATCTTATTTAACAACGGATATATCGGATTTTTTTTTTTTTATTTGTTGTCTGTCTTTGAAAGTGCTACGAATATATGGGGTACCTACCTAAGTTTGAAGTTCATCACTTTCAAAAAGTTACCGTGTATTAACATTATGTACATGCGCTGTAAACGAAAGTGTACAATTTTAATAAGATTATAATAATAAGTAAATAAGATTTAAACGTGATTACGTAAGTAAAATATTATTTAGTTTGTGGTTATTATTACACCTCTGTGTTTTTTACATCCTCCTGTGGTCTTGGCTAATTGTTGTCAAATCTATGGTCATATCCAAAGATGTTGCATTAGTCTGTAAAGTCTGTTCATTCTTACTTGAGAGAAAAGGTAAACAAACCTTACACGATCACAAATCACGTCATTACGGAAGAATCGCTCAATGCAAGCTAACACAATAAACCGTAGTTACTGGTTCAAACACTGACGCATTGATTTTGTCGAAAAACCGCTTTAAATTCACTTGAAAAATACAATTATTTATCAAATATCGTAATTTTGCACTATTGACAACATGTCAGAGAGACATTTTATGTAGGGATGGGAATAAGTGTACGAAAGAACGATTGGGAACGGTTGAGTTGTGACAGTGGCGCGTTCGTTGTTATCTACTCTATGTATCGGTGTATACATAAACTCTTGTGGTTTATATGACAATACTTGACATTAATTATTCGTCTTGACGCGTAATAGAGTTAGGTACGTTTTTTTGCGATTTGGACTGGTTATTATATTATTTGTCTTGTACTGACGACCTATTGGCTGCTCTTCTAGGGCATCGATGGCATTAATTAAATAGATTACTTTTTTCAGAGGTGCATTTTCAAGTGTTGCCATGGTAAATGATTGTATTTTATTTTAAAAAGTCTATACAATGGTATCCCTGCTTTGAATTTTGGATTTCAAATTCGCAATGTTATTGTTAAGTCATTCGTTTCCTCGCTTCGTTCTGATGTCCTGCGTTACGGGTACTTTTCTGTGTTTGATACTTAACCATAACGACCTTGCTTCGAATTTTGGTTTCTGTTTTTGTTTTACGATTTGGACTGTGTTTCTCTTTGGACTAACGACTTACTGCTGTGCTTCAAGGATATTGATTTTGCTTGTAAATTGGATTATATTGGAAACATTTATACTAACAGATGTGAGTTAGCATATAATTTTTATGGCGGTGGAGTCTTTTCGGTTGCAAAAATAATAGTAGCACGATTTATGTTTGAGTGCAGTTATAATGAACGGATTTGAATGATTTTTTTTGTTGGGTTTCTAATGGCCTAAATATATATATAATTTTTTTTCTTTTGTCTTGCCTTCCTTTTACTAGCTTTAATATACTTTTTATAAATATGTATTTATAATACATAATGTATGATACAGCTTTACACTTATTCAAGTAGTAGCTATGCGCTCGACTTCGTGCGCGCAGTAGTTGTTTTTTGAAAATTCACTAGGTAAGCGTGGTCCACCATGGTTATTTAGTGGTGTTGTGATATATGTTAGTGCTTATATGCCGTTATACGTACTTTGTCGGCACTCAATATGGTTAAAACGGCCCTGTTATTTGTAAATTTATTTGAATTAACATGACATTGACCTAATTGTTATTATTTATTTAAAAGTACAAATTAAATAAATTACTCCTTCCTCAATAGCATATAAAACACAATAAGTATGTTTTAATCAATTTCTATCATTCACCGAATGAAGTTCATTCAATGATTCCCATCACTAAATTGTGTGAGGACGCCATATTTGTTTACCTTTTTTATCAAGTAAGGATGAACAGACTTTACCTATAGATGGATCACAAAATGCAGCAATATTTTATTCTTTCTAACACCTTCAAATTGTGATAAGATTGAAAGAGACATACATATATAATCTGTCGGGTCGAAGTTGAGTGAATGTCTCCATTTTGACTATACAATGCAAGCTAAAGTTATAGCTTATAATAGTGCTGTGCATTTTTATTGATAACTAGATATCGTTGATATAGATTTTAAATATATGACGGATAAAAAGTATGGCTAAATCAAAGAGTATTGTAATATATATAGGGAAAATATGCGTTTCAGTGTACTGTTTGGTTATTCAATATAAATAAAATGTGGGTGCGTACTGGTACTCGCCGCATTGCTAATCGGTTGTATGAGATTGTATGCAACCTCTCGCATTTATTTCACCAAAATATTTCAAAAGAATAGTTATTTTTTGAGTAGAAATATTTAGAATCTATCCTTAAGGGGTAGAACGGAGTAGGTTTTTATTACGAGAGAAAAAAAACTCGATAATCTTAAAGTTTTATTTTTAGAAACGATATCACAGATTGGATAATCTGTGATATCGTTTCATTTTAATCTGTGATATCGTTCATATGTGATTCGTCAACATTTTAATTTAAAGACTTGCAGTTAATGTTGACGCTTGGGTATCCACGTATTTATTAGTAAGTTTTCTTTTTCTGGGTAATTTCTGAAAAGAAATAGTTTTTGGTTATTAATGATTCAAAAGATTTTCATAATTTTCATAGATTGAAGCATAACTTCTTTATAACTTATAGATATTACTTACTGGTTTACATGATGGTGGTAATTTTAGGAATATTATCGGCACTGCATACGAGTGTAGAATTTTACGCTGATATCCTTGGCGAAAGCAAGAATCTTCAAAGTTCATCGAGCATATTCTTGTATATTGCGAAGCTCTCCAATTGTCGGCTTTTCTTACGGTGGGAAATCTGTTATAAATTGATAAAAATTACTTTCAACCTGCAGTGAATGCTAGAAATTGTCAACACTCTACTAAAAATAAATTAGTTATCGATATCGATAAACTTATCAAGATCAGACTACAGGGGCCTTAGACAAAGTAGCATTCGCTCCGTAGCGATGCGATATCGAAGTTCGGTATCGTCTCAGAGACAAAGAAATCATGACAAGGTATCACGTGTTTATCACGTGTTACAGTGTCGATTCCTTTGTCTCTGAGACGATAACGAACTTCGATATCGCATCGCTACGGAGCGAATGCTACTTTGTCTAAGGCCCCTGCACTATAAAGCAAGACAAATGTCAAATATTCCGATTAACTTTGGTTTTTGTAAATTTTAGTTATAAACACCAGCTTTTCTTTAAATAAATCAACCTTAGAGCTGTGTATGCCTGTACAATGATTCATTTTTAGTAAATAATTATAAAAATTTGTTTACAAAACACCAAAATTAATGAGTGCGAGCTGTGCGACTTACCGGTGAAATGATATGTTTCCATTATTCTCCTTCAAAACACCCACTCTACTTGGACAAACGGGAACAGTACAAGCCATTCTTGGCAAGCAACAGATTTATGAAATCACACTTTCAGATTTTTAAGTATTTTAAATCACATAAAGCTAAACGCGCTTGTTAACCAGCATGATATAAACAAATATGACGTTGCCTCTTTTATGGCGCGCAGCGTTTTTAGACGTCATATTCGGCTATTGTTATCTCTTTTTAACATATGACATGCAGCCATTAGAAAGACGGGTATCGAGTATCGAAGGAATCTTCAATTTTTATTGTTCCATCTATACACTAATACAATTATCTTTGGTCATATCGTAATAATTTCGATAGTCTTTGTGTTGTCATTTCAAAAGTCAAATCGTCAAATAGATTTAGAATGTCAAATTGTCAATTTTACTTTCCTTGCTTGAGGTGATTGATTTACCTAAATATTAAATCTTGAAAGTTAGTAATTATTGAGGTTTCGTTTACTTGAAAATTCAGCATTGGTTAGCCTTATAGAACACAAAAACTGGCACAATATAATCCAGGCGAATTCCAGACGATGGAAGTAGATCAATTTGCGATGGAACTTTCTTATGCCGGCGAAGGATCGCGGCTTCCGCTAATCGACGAAACAACAGTTTTAGGAACGAAAGCGCCAAAAGATAGGTAAGAGAAAATGTTTAATTCTTCATTTCTTATCGCTCAATTACCGAGTAATAATTTGACATGTTTTCTGTCACAACTTTTATGGTATGCCTTGTCCAATCCTAATTTGGCTGTTTTTGATACTTTACCTTTAAAAAAAATTAATGGTTGTTGCGACTCCCACGCAATTTGTTGTTAAAAGTAGTTCGATTAAGATTCTACTAGATACCGAACTTATTAAGTTTGGTGTACCTACGAGATTGAAAATTTTGTATGGTACAAATTTATTGCAGCTTCATTTACCTAATTATGTACCTATTTGTAAAATCTTGAAAATACATTGACTAAATTACAAAAAATATTACATAAAAAATTGACAGTTTAATATAGATTTTTTTGTAAGGCTGATTTGGTTATAAAAATGTAAAGGTTACAATTCTGGTGATTTTTTTAAATTTAATTTTGTTTTTCTGTAGCTCATTAAGCTCCCACTAGTTAGTATATTTTACCAATTAATCTCTGACTCATCACCACCTATACTTAGGTAGTTATCTATACTTAATTGTTTTTATTTAGGTAGGTAATTAGATATATTTATCCAATTTAATAACTTTTTATTAGTGTCTAGTAAAAACTTGAAATGCAAAGATAACATCTTACACAATAACATGTCTATACATAAAATTCGCCCATACTATTTTATAAATACAGTATAAAGTATTTGTTTTGTCTTTCGAAAAATTAAAATAAGCTAGGCATATTACAATATTTTATTTATGTAAATATTAGCTTTTGTCGGTAGTGCTCCTTTTTTAGTCATTAAAATGTTTATTCAATCTTCATTGCTCATATATTTTTGTTAGTGTTTGAATTTTTTTTGTCAGATAATCCTTCGGGAATATTACTTTTTTTCTAGATGATAGGTGCTCTATGTCCTTTTCTGTATCCCTGAAAACATATAGATGCAAAATTTTATGATGATGGTTGAGTAGTTAAGGAGTGAAAGCGTGAAAACAAATTCACTTTCGCATTTATAATATTGGGATTATTTTAGTTACAACTGGTCTTTTTGCATATAGTATGTATAAACTTTTAATAAAATCTCTTTGGCTGTACTATTTGTATTTGGCTGCTTTTGATGACTTTTTTTTCTGTCTGTCAAAATAAGTGAATCTAATGAAGAAATTCTATACATTTTAAAATTTTATTACAAAAAAGGGAAAAATGCAACATAAGTGTGAAAAAAAATCATTACGTTTATGGACCTAATAATGACCATTGTCAGAAGGTGTAGCACAAAGTTGGTTTAACCGTTGTCAATCCGGGAATTTTGATGTCAAAGATGCACCTCGCTCTGGTCGTCCTGTTATGGATAAAATGGACGTCATTTTTGAAAAAGTGGTGCAATTTCGGCATATCAGTAGTTATGACATAGCTGAAGAACTGGGAATTGACCATAAAACAGTTTTAACCCATTTGAAAAAAGCTGGGTACACAAAAAGCTCGATATTTGGGTACCACACGAGCTCACTGAAACAAACCTCATGAACTCATTTGTGTACTCATTTGCGATTCTTTTTTGAGAGGTAATGAAACCGAACTGTTTTTGAAGAGATTGATAACTGGTGATGAACAAGAACGTGCGAAAAAGTTCGTGGTCAAAGGTTGGTCAGACTTGACAGATTGTGCCAAAACCTGGGTTAACTTGCAATAAGCTGATGCTGTGTGTATGGTGGGATTGGAAGGGCTGTTCATTATGAGCTTTTACCGCCAGGCAGAACCATCGATTCGGATCTCTACTGCCAACAACTGATGAGATTAAGAAGTTGAGAGAAAGCAGCCGGAATTGATGAATAGAAAGGGTGTGGTCTTCCATCACGACAACCCTAGACCACACACATCTTTAGCCACTCAGAAAAAATTAACAGACTTTGGCTGGGAGGTGTTAATGCATCTGCCATATAGCCCTGACCTTGCACCTTCAGATTTCCAACTGTTTTGGTCTCTCCAGAATTTTTTAGGCAGTGTCAGATTAACATCAAGAGAGGACTGCCAAAACTACTTGTCACGTTTTTTTGATCAGAAGTCTCAAAATTTCTATAGCAACAGGATCATGTCACTACGTACAAAATGGCAAAAAGTCATCGAACAAAATGGCACATATATATACTGTAATTAAATGTAAATAAACTTTGGGAAAAAATGACTTGAGTTTTCATATAAAATATGAAGAAATTTTCCCCCAACCTATTATTATTCCCTGATATTAGATGCGGAGAAACTATTTTATATAAACCTTTTGTAATTTTCTTGCAGATTAACAGAAATTCTAGATCAAGTGGAACTGCGAGTGGAGAGACTCCGAAGGGACACTGCTCGTATTGAAGAAGAAAAAGATGCATTACTCTCAACCCTCGACAGCATCAGACACTCTGAGCTCCTCAATGATATATCTGAATGTAAGTTTTCCACCTTTGTTTCTTTTGAAACAGTCATATTTCAAATTTGTCCTATTTGAAATTATAAATGTTTGTCATATACCATTTAGAAACAAATTCCAAAAGTTAGGAAGAAGGAATGAGTATTTTGTTTTGAAAATACTCATTCCTTCTTCCTGCAAGGAGCCTTGCATTTCAAGGAGAATTTCCAAAATAAATATTTTGGAAATATTCCTTTGAAATGCAAAGGAGTATTTACAAAATATTCCAAATTCCCTTTCAGAACGGAATTTCAAATAATTCATCTTCAATTCATGTCTCTAGGTTCACTGGTTTCATTGTGCTTGTTTGTCAGTCAGGCATGCTATCGTGATAATACCTAAAAAATAAAAAGTTTCATAACATAATTTAATAATAATTAAACGAGAATTCTAAAAAGGGATGAGATCTACATATGTAGAAGCGGTTGACTTGGCTTCTCTTTATTTTTGATATTTTTACCTTTCATGTTAATCTAGGATATGTGAGCAAGCCAAATGTGCCTCTGTTGATACTGGGTGGGTAGGAATAGTATTTATTTTAAAGCTACATCTGCTGCACCAGTTTTTGAACAAAACATTGTTAGAAAACATAAAATCGGGGTGTTACCTAAATATTTTGTCGAATAAAAACACTCGAACATGTTTGCGGGGAGTTGTGGAAAACATCTAACAATGTTTTGTTAAAAATCTGGTGCAGCGGACACAGCTTAACAATGACTAAGATGTCAATAATATTAGGTTTTATAAAAGACATTAAAAAAAGGTTTAATATTTTTAAAATAAGACTTGCTTATTTATTTACTTTTAGGTATATATCTAAGTGTACCATACGTCAAAACTTGTCTGGCAAATCGCTAATGTGACGAATAGTGAGTAACACTGTTTGTTTACTACTCTTCATGCTATTAAAATGAGTAATGATATATAAGTAAGTCAAAATTGTACTCTGACATAAATAAATCTGAATCTGTATCAATGAGTTGATGTAACATCACTATTTTGATGAAATTTGAAAGTAAAAATCAGTAAGTTCATATTTTTCTAGCTGTTTGTATTTTTTTTTTCTAAATAACAAAATCAAAAAAGCAAAAAAAATATGTAAAAACAATAAAATAGATAAGTAAAGTCAAAATGTATTTCTCTTTAAATATAAAAAAATGATAGACAAATTAACGGTTCACGTCATGTTAGGTCGCCTATAACACAAGCAACACCACAGGTGCTGCAAGTGTGCTGCAGACTACAGCATGATTAAGGATAAGGGATTAGGAAGGGATAGGCAATGTGCCTTAACCATTCATTGAATCACAACTCACATGCTGTTATTTTACTATAAAGGTCTTCTATAAAGGGGCGGTTACTGCTGCCACACGGGTTGCCCAAATGACAGTGAAACACAATGTGTCCAGCTACTACAACATGAGTTGACATTTTCCTGTATTTATGTTAGTGCGTATAATGTAGGTGATAGAGATGACATCACTCGGTACGCAGACCGCATCCTCGCTCGGGCGATGACAGTGGAGGCGGCTGTGCGCACCGATCGGGACACCCAACAGGAAGAAGCTCTGCATCAGGTATTTCTCTTTTCTATAAGACGGTAAAGAAGCTTAAGATTCATAGTATGAAGGGATAAACCCTTTTTTTAATCCTCACGGATACCGGGCAGCAAAGGAGAGGCTGCAGGGTTATGCCGGATACCTACCGGCTAAAGCTGTAGGTAGATGGACGGGTCTTAACTTGGATTTCGTGTGTGATTCATTTTTTTATGTAAAAGCAGGTGCTCCATTTGATGGTAGTAGTAGCCACCTATTAAAACTAGCAATACCGCCGACCGTGATAGGATAAAGGTTAAAAAATTAATAATTGGAATGGATACCTGGCATTCCATCTTCACTCACTCATTTACTTAGGTATTTACATGTGTGATCTAAATCCCTTTGTTAGAGAGTGTAGTATATTTATCGTACATTCACGAGACATTTGGCCGCATGTATAATTACGATTTATCTCCCAGGCTTCTACATGAACGGAAACTGACATTCTTTAAAATGGAAATGATAATGCAACTTTTGACCTGTTTTTGTTGAGTTCTTCGCAAGCGGCTCCTAATGCTAGAATGTACATATAAATATTTTAGCAGTAAAAGATTATGGGTGAAATTTCTCATGAAATTCTAATAGTTTTTCATTAAGGGAGTAACTACATTTATTCAGCTCAATTCAGCTCTTGTTCATATTCGCTTTCATGCCATACAGGCGAAAATGAGGACAAGTGTTTCTTTATCATTCGCATGCTGACCGCCGGTTCAGGTCTCTTCAGGGTTATTCCGCTGCATTCAGCGCTATACCATTTTCAACTCCTCGTCGACAAGTTGCGACTTGTATAAATTCTCAGTAATTCAGCGCTATATGCGGCTAATAGAAGCAATTCAGAGGAGATAGGAGGCTATGACAGCCGTACGCGACTGATAAGAGCAGAATTGTGACTGAATTGTTGATGTGAATATGATTAATATTGCAGGTGAATCTGTACATAGATCAGCTGGTGATGTCGGTGCACGACGACGCAGTGACTGCGCACATCCGATGCCAATCGTTCATGAACGCTTGCACGTCTCAGCCGGATCCGTCCGCTTCCACCGACAAGAACTTTGAGACTGCCATTCTTGGGTGTACGCTCGACGACCAGAAACGCGTCAAGAAACGGCTACAGGGCCTCCACGACTACATCGCTAAATTAAACATAACCTCCTTCTCGTGAGCGTTGCAGGATTTAAAGAATTTTTCCATTGTATGAAGGTCAGTGCGAAGGAGAAATATGTTCTGGCTCTTAGCATTGTGATTACTTATTATATTTTGTTTAAATAAATCTTAAAAAGTAAGCAGTGTGGCATATTACGTAGAATCAAAAAAAAGCATAAAGTGTTTAGCTCTTATTTTTTTAGAAGCCTTTGAGTATTTGGCTATCAAAATCATTTACTGTTTATTATTATAAATTTATTTCAGCGATCGCGAAGGTAATAACCATTTGTTATTGGTTGCTGACTTAAACAAATGGTCTTTTTGTTCATAGAGAAGAATTTTTTATTCATTTCTTACACAATTTCATAACTGGCGCCTCTAACCAGTAATTCAATGTTTCTAAGAGAACAATTGTTACTGTACCATTAAAATAAATTTAGCCGAGCTAAATAATAATATTGGTTATTATTTAGTGTGTGTGTGATCAAAGAAATTAGTTTTATTGTAACATACATAAAAATACCTACTTAGGATTGCTATGAATAGAGTAGAATATATCGTCATTGTCAAACTAAAATCTGCTATGTATACTTTTTTGAAATTCCAAAATTTTGACCTTAGTGAATAGTTCACTGTCTTATCTATCATTTAAAAAAAACTGCTAAGTACTTATGTGCAATATTTGTCGAACTACGAACTCATGCTATGTGCAGCAGCTAGAACATGTAATGTACAAAATTTACTCTATTATCAATGTAATAAATAAACTATTAAATTTTCATGTTTAAAAAACCAATAAGTTTAAATATAACAACCCTAAGCTTCAAATAAATTTCTTTTTTTTTTTAAATAAGGCTTTATGTAAAATTTTTCAAGAAAACGTTTTTTTTGTCAATATGTTAAGAGTGCACTTTTTGCACTTTACATAAAACTTATTCTATTCTACATATTTTGACAATGACGATATGTAAATTAACTGAATGAAAACTAAATAATAATAGTTTTGCCGATCAGGTAAACTAAATGAAAGTCGAACATAAGTAGAAGGTACATGGAGTCGGCTTTGTTGTTCAGGAAAAGTTGCCGAAGAATTGTACCGGTCCGACTATGTGTATAGCTAACGCTTATTTAATGAGATCGATAAAGTATTTACGAAATGCTTGAAAAATAATTACACCATTACTTTATGGTTTTTAATGAATATTTTTGGGACATTTTTATATTGTTAAAGCAATACACATGAAATCTTGCATCTTACATCCTGTTAATATTTATTGGACATTCTTTCTCTCGCTCCGTTCTCCATAAGAAATCAATCGATCATCATCGTCAAGAAACTCTTGATTATATTATTAACATCGAAGTGATAAATCAGTCATATGCTAATTATTATTTTTATTATCCGAAGTAACGATAATCACACATTTTCAAAATACCGTATCTAGTTTTGATAACCGTAAAAAATAAATAAACTGTTTCAAAGGCGCTAAAAATAAACTAGCACAACTTGCTCAATTTTGATTTCACTCCCATTTTTTGTTTCTATCGTAATTGTTACGTGGAATAAATACTATTTGCGAAATCAGAACAAGTCCACTCTGCATATTATATAGAAATCTTGTTATTATAAACTGCCGTTTTTACATTTTTTTTAGTTATTAGTGAATAAAACAAGGCTACGGAGACAACGCAAACAATGTAAACAAACTTAGGGGTTCACAACATTTTTTTAATAAAACAAATAGTTAACGCGACTTTTATTTAGTAACGCAAACATTCATAAAATGTGACCCAAGTGTTGTCAACATCGCTTTACTGTACCATGATGAAACAGATAGCGCCGGCCGCTTGTGACATTTGTACGTGCGAGGGAAAAGGACGAGAGATACATAATCACTCGACGTTGTAAAGCTCAGTATGAGGTGGGTTTGTTTACATTATTTGCGTTACCCCCATGGCTTTATTTTAGTAGAGGCATTTTTGTATACATACAATTAATTGTAATGTTTTAGAATTTCATTCATAATAGCTCGCTCACATTGGCTCAGTTTGAAAACCACTAACATTTGTTAGGCATTTGCAGAAAATACTGCTTTGCTGTTTTGTGGCAGCCCTAATTTTTTCAACTGGGGATAAATGGTAACATTTCACTTGCACAAAACCTTCATACTAAAACAAGAATGCGCTTAACGACTGCATATTCCTGGACATCTAGATCGAGCCACCTTGCATTGTCATGTATGAAGTATATGACCTTTTAAATATTTTAAATTAGTTGCTGTTTAGTGTGCCAGTTTGGGGGCCTTGGCTGGCTTATAAGGTTTCAGGTCGTTCTTCGAGAATTCTTCTAACAGTTCGAAAGCAATCAGTCCGTGGAGGTCATTTTGGTTCTATACTGAGGTCAGGCGAAGATTACTCAGGAAGGTGTTGAGATAAATCAGTCATGTCACACCATAGTGGCCCAGTATCTTAGTCCTGCAAAGAGCAAACAAAGCTACCAGTATAAGTAATGATGATCGGAGTGCATCTTCAAAATGATGCCTCTACTTTTGACAAACTGTAAACTGTACTTCATCCTGGTGGTGGGAAAGTAGGAAATGGTGAACTTTATTTATTCATACTCTTTTTAATGTTAATAAAGGTTTTGTTTGAAATCTTTCAAGAATTTGAATTTTGCTTTATTTAATTGAAAAAAATATATATATATTATTTTGCTTGAGATCATCTTTGTTAGTTATGATTGATGTGACTGATTTCGATGTTTTGGTTAGCTTGCTCGCTATAACATCAATGAATTATAATATCAATGACGTCCTACGAGTGCTGCTAAGAAACCATTTGTAGCCAAACCAATTCTAGCCAACATTTATTACAATACAGTTAAGTTTTTTATATCATATGCTTAAATTGTTCTGATCCATGTTACTTACCCATTAAAAATTTAGGAAAAAAATCTAAACTTCTGTATGCGTAAAAATTATTTCTATCGAAACCATCCAACAAACATTTTGTTATTTAGTGATTTGTTTTTAAAGATGAAATTGTTTTAATTTTTGTGTTTTTTTTTTTCTGTCATAACTATGTTATGTAAATGAGCTATTCTACCAGTCGCGTTATTCATTTTTTATTAATTTTTAATATTTATTTTACACAATTATATATGTTCTAATTTTATGTCGGCAACGTCTAAGCTTCGAAATACACAATGATGCTTTTCAAACATTACATTTATCTTATAAATAGGATTATTTTGAAAGGGGGCTATTATGTTTACTTGTGTTTAAGATCTCATTATATTTTCTACAAAATCGTTGCGGTTTGTGCCAAAGTAATGATAAAAGATCATTAATTATGAACTGAAACAGATGAGGATGAATGCAGTGGCGTTATGAACGCGCAGTTCTTTAACATTTTTATAATAAGTTAGCCATTGTCCGCGACTACGTTCGAGTCCCTTTTTCGAAGGCGTAGATTTTTTTATTTTTCGAAGTTCCCTCGGGAACAATACTTTTTTCTGTTTGAAAGGTACCTTATCTTTTTTGTACCCCTGACAACTTGTATGCAAAATTGACACGGTGATCATTTGAATAATTAAGGCGTGATGGCATAATAAACAAACTCAATTTCACATTTATTGTATTAAAATAAGGATTCCAAATTGTTCCTTTTTACGTGCCTTGTACATGAATGGGTGGCATTACAGGATTTACAGCTTTTGTTTACTATACCACACAAAATAGCTGCGGATTTGGTGAAGTTCCATATTAATTTCTGTCACGAATTGTAATGAGTCTTGAGGTGTATCTATTCAGTATTAGTACTGATGTATACCATACTAGTACAACAAGAATAAGGCTGCATTTAGTGTAAGAGTGATTGATCAATTAGAATTAATGAATAGCAGATAATTCCGACATTAATGTGTGTGCCACGCATTTTTCCCATTTTATTTTTTCAATTTAAAAAATACAAGGAAACACCACAGGAGATGCAGATGCAACGCTTTAAGAAATCCATATTTTATCAAGGCGAAAACACCTCATTAGATAGATAGAAAGATAAATTTATTTGCAAAACATGACACACATACAAAGAGAAAGACAAAAAATAATACAACCGTTACCAAAAAAGATATGAAAAAAATAATTTAAAATTCATACAAATTCCCAGATAGTTTAATTAATCAGATGAGTGTGCGCTATGACAGCAAAAAGGTATCAGGTTCAGCATAAGCTGAGGCAAAGCACAGTGCTGATATTATGCCTAGTCCTAGTGTACAGATTCGCGTCGGCAGGATACGCATCGTCATCTTAACCAATAAGAATTTTACCTTGTCAGGAGTCAACTTTAGAGTCATGGCTCCATTTAGGGCACAATACCGAGTAAACGTAAATAGTACCCTAAATTGACTAATAGTTAAATAACACTACACCACCTGTTAGATATCGAGGTACTTTGCTTCAAATGAGACGAACTTGATAATATTGAAAATGGTTTAATGCTGGCAAGCGTACACAAAATGACCGTGTAGATCGTCGGTCCGTCCGCGGGTGAATGCTTGGAAGCGCGGCAGCGCGCGCGCCTCTGTTGCGGGGGGGGCGCGGCCAGTCAACGGGGGACGAGGTTACGCGTTAACACCACCCCTGATCAAATTGATTTCAGTCAATGCTTAAGATACTTGGCTCAACTCATTCACCTTTTTGTCTTTCAATTAGTAATTAGTATAATTGTTTTTGAAAGCAAATTTCGACTTGAGATTAAGAAGTGGGGGGGGGGGGGAATATTATTTCTACACTTAGAAGCTACCACTGAAACTAAAATATGGAGTTAGTTCCAAGGATCACACGTCCACGGGATAAAGTTTCTATCGTCTGGATCGTCCGTAGCGACTAGGCTAGTAAAGCGAAGAGACTCCGCATTTGTAACGCAGTACTCGAGCAATTATTGAAACAATTCAACGGAGTACTCACAATTTTATAGCCATCAGAATGCACAAAAAGAGGCTACATCTGGACATGAATATTTTTTTAATGATTTGCATTAAAATGTCCTTGCATAAGGTTTTTAAAATCCTTTTATCATTACTTCGCCATAAACTAGAATCGAGGTTACTAAACAGGTTTAACAAGAATAAAGACATTTTTTAATAGAATCAGTTTAAACTGAGGCTGATCGGAAACTGGCCTTTTGATTAATGTTATAAATCGTAATTTAAGTCTTTCTAAATTGAATATTCTAAAATATTTTTTTCGATTAAAAAACCTTAGGAAAAATTTACCTAACTACACACACAGATATCTTGTTTGTGATATACGTAGGTACCTTATATATGTAATGGACGACATGTCAAACGTAATTATACTTATTTTTTAAGTAATATAGGACGCAAATTGACTTAACATTTGGCTATTAAATGTTGCCTTTAGCCTTTTATTGTGGCTTCTTTATTCTAAAATACGAATGCGTCGAGTAACTCGTATTTGTTGTTTAATGTCTAATAAATATTGTAACCTTTTAATATTTGTCTTTTATTTTTGCCATTTGCCTTAAGAATAGAAACTAACATGCCTTAATAAAAAAGTGACTGTTTTTCGAGACAATTTTGAATTTTTTGAGTGCCACAACCATATTTTTTCTCGATATGTGGTTTTTATTGTTGTGATGCATTCCTAATCTCAATCTTAGTTCCAAATAAAAAAACTAGTGCACTTTTGAAAAAAATAAAAAAGTGGTTCAGTAATTTTTATAGTTAACTTTTAATCCTGAAATAGAAGTGAGTTTGCAAGTCATTTTGAACGATTGTTACTTAGAAAAAAAGAAAAAGAAGATATATTTATATACATTTTTCGAAGAAAAGGGCTCATTGAAAATTATAAAAACAACAATGACAGTTTTGCTAATTGAAATCGCGATACAAGGCTTTAATTAAAGCAATGTTGACTCATCTAATTTGGTCCCCGAAAGCCCCCAAAGAATGGCTATAAATTTTGGGACACCGTTGGATAATGTAGGACGAATCTGAGTGAGGCGTTTGGCGCCAAATATAAATAAGAGAGCTAGCGGGCGAGATAAGTTTTGTGGTGCGACATAAGTTTAGTGGTGCGACAACCAGCGATACGAAAGCGACTCTTCGGAGCTTTTGCGAAGTTATCTGCGACAGTGAACCGGCGGAACATTAAGGGAACCATTGACAACTTTTGGCAAGTTTAACGGTTTCATCGGACAAGTTTAGTGATTTTGGAAGTCATCTTGGTTTGTGAAAATAAATCGTTCGTCGCCCTTACACGGCATTTTAACTCACCCCGCACGTAAAAATATAATATAAATTATATAATACTTCTGGTAGTAATTAAATTATTTTTAGCTAATTGAATTTATGTTGAATTTAAATGTGTCACTACTTGCAGGTAAACGAATTAGTTCCTTGTAGACAAATGTCTTTTTATTCGAGTGAAAGCTGCAATCAAAATAATATCAACTTGCCAAACCGTTGCCAAAATCTTTGCGCAGGCGGCGAAATAGTGAGCATATGTATTATAACCGCATACGATGACCGTTCCAAGCCCGTTAAAGACCCCCTGGATGTTATTATTTTCTCTTTCTTACTCGTCTAATACAATGGCTATCATTGCCAATTCTCTCATATAAAATTTTCTAATAGCCCGTAGCCGTCGTATAGTAGGTATAGGGAATAATTTTCTCAACAAAAGTATTCGCTCGCTCTTCCTGACGCGTCTGCCCATAGAGCCTTATCTATGCATAGAGCAAAATAATATACGTACATAAGAAACGTCTGCCTCACGCGAAAACACAGGTTTGGTGAACTACAACCAAGAGAAGAGGAATGCGTAGTGGATAGAGGTCTAGTGTAATTAGAGTATAGGTACCACACGCGTCGAATTGAAACACAAAATTATTAATTGGTATAAAAATAATAATTTATTACCTTTTTATATATTCTAGTTACAAATTGATACAATCATATTTACACAACATGAAATTGATCGCTCATTTTATTATTCGATTAGAAAGTTATTAAACAATATTCACATCCATCTTCTTTTTAATATCAATGGCAAAAGCACTTTTTTTAATTATGAAGATTATTACCTATATTACTACATACATAAAAAACGTTTTTACATTATTCTTTACCGTAATTGCACAATAGTTTTATTTGTTAAACTCTACTTAAAGTTATATACAAATTGATTCGCATTTAACCTGCGGTTGAAATGGTCAATGAAACTAAAATATTTGGATTTTTACAAGGAGCATGTCATTGTTTTCTCTGATTCTAAAATACTGACACTCAGTTGTATTGCATAAACTCAGAATATGTAGTGTTTTTTACATATTTATATAAGTACACTCAGTATTTAAGTATTTACTCAGTATTTGTTTTATTTCTTTTCAAAGTAGGTATAAGTATACTTGGGAGTCGTGTCCCGAGCTGCATACGCCGCGGCCGTAACACCTCGGGACACGATTTTCAAGGCTGACGTGTGGTTGTTTTAATTTATGTGTGTGCGTTGATAGGTCGACCAGTCGGTCAGTTTTTCTTTTATATAGAAAGATTATAAATAAATGATTAATGAAAAAACGGAAATTGAATCAGTAAGTATTAAACACGGCATAATAAAATTGTGTTATATTTAAATTGTAAAGAATCTGTGATCACCCTAGGTGCCGTGGCCCTGCTGGCCCTGCCCTTGCGGTGTCGGCATTTATGCAAACATCAAAGGCGTCGGCTCACTGTACCTACTATTTTTAAAATCTGGTATTGTGATGCAGAAAGATATGATAAGTATTAGCATCAGTTCACACCGAAACGCGACGCGATCAGGCGCAGCGCGCACTTGAAGTCGCAATACAAACTTATTTATTACACCAAAAAAGACGCACTTCAGTAAGTACGCGAAAGTGGTGTCGGCGACGTCACACTGCAACGCGATACGCAACGCTGCGTACTTTACATAGCTTCACGATGCGCCTCACGTCGCCACAATAAGCACCTTTGCGTCATGTCGCATTCGGTGTGAAGTGACCTTATCTCGAATGCCGATGACTTCATTTCGCTGCTGTCCAATCTCAAGGCCCACAGGATATATTCCATGTAGTAGGTAATGTGATAATGATAAAATTACCTATTCTAAGCAGGTGTTTCCTATGTAATATCAGCCAGTAAGTAAACAGCGAGTAATCTGCCTCTTATAGATTATTTGTTAAAATTGTAAATACATTGCAGTTTTAATTCAATATGTAAGTCACTCACACTTGAAGTAAAGCTTAGAACACAATGCATGATGATTTCTGGTATTACGAGTTGCTGGGCCAAATCTAACAATAAGCTATTTGACAATTATCTACCTATGTCTAAATTGTCGACATCTTCTGTTAGGATGATTAGTTTTGAAAGAGATTAGCATTAATCTGACTAAAAATTATACTGTTTATTATCCAGTAAATCACAAACAAAAATATGTAAAATAGTTTTTTATTTTTTTGCTAGCGCCATGTTTTCGAATACTTTCCGCATTGACTGTAGGTATGTATGATGAAGTCACCATGCATATAACCTCTTACGATTTTCAAATGTCTAAAGCATTATAGCGTTTTTGTGGGCTAGATAAACAAAATAATCTTAATCGTTGCGAATTTCATTTTTACACACAACAATGAAGAAAGTTCAACTACAATGAAACCGTTAGATTCTGAATATGTCTGTCTACACACTGATGTCGGTGATCTAAAGTATTCTACAAGCATTCTTGAGAACATTCTTCTTTTTCCCGCCCGGTCGGTGTTTGACGGGCCTTAACAGGATCGTCCCGCTGCTATTGTGATTTGTGAACGTCCCTAAAAATAAAATAAAATAGATTATTTTATCTCAATGGCGATTGGTTTTAAAAATCAACGAATTTGCAGGTATTTTCAACCTGGTTGACGAGCCCTTTAGTCGAGCAGTTATTGCGTTTCGCAGTCGTAAATTGGACAACCCTTCTGGCGGCAGTAACCATCCCCATTAAAGAATACTACCACAAAGTAACAGCTTTTAGGCTGTTGTGTCTTGAAGAGTGAGTAAGAAATGCTAGAGTATAATTCCTTATCCCTCCCTAATTCTTTATCCTTAATCCTAGTAAGGTCGGCAGCGCATTTGTAGCACCTGTGGCGTTGCTTGTGTTATAGCTGACGGTAGCCACCTACCATCAAATGGGCTGTCAGCATGTCTGACCATCTTTAAAAAAAAAAACTTTGTCGTCTTGAGGTGTCTCTATCAGAGTCACTATCACTACTCTACTCTCTAATAAAAGAAAATAAAATTTTGGTTTACAGGGTTACTCATTCGCTTCCCAGTAGAGCCAAAAAGTTGGCTCTAGAGAGAAGCGAATGGGGGACCCCTAAGTCAGAGCGTTAGAGCAAGCACCTTAAGCACTCGACTAAGGGGTCGTATTACTCTATGTTATATATTTTGTATGTCAGGGCCTTCTCATATACATTCCTTCTTCCTTATCAAGATTGGCAGTACACTTGCGGCACCTATGAGGTCGCTTGTGTTGATAGGCGACGGTAGCTACTTACCATCAAGTTGACCTTACATAAAAGTTTAAAAAAAAAAACAATACTTTTGAGTACTGAAGTGAACTGATAGGAGGGTAAGTACCAATGACGGGTGCAGGGCACAGAGGTAATGCGAGGTCGGCGTTGTCTTCGCGCCGCATGTCAGAAAGGCAACGAGCAGCGAGAGCCCTGAACACAGCCCCCACGTTTACGTCTTCCTTGACAGATGCTCGCATCAGACGACAGCCAAGAGCACGGGCCACCAGCTCCGCCTCCTCACTGGAATTCAGATACAAATATGAATATTTATTCTCCTAAAATAGTGCTACAATTAGGATCAAAATTAAATATATAGGAATCCATATTTTGTCATTAGTAAAGGCGTAGAAAATTTTATGTATCTATCTATTAAATTACTATAGAATATATAAAAATAGAGCTGTGTGAGACGGAGAAGTAAAAATTATTCACAATTTTGCCACTTGTGAATTTTCAACACCATACAAGCGTTAAAAGATCCGGGTCTGTTTAGTTTGTGCTGAAAAATATGTAAAACCCACTCTAATAATCAGCCAATGTTCAGCTCTTGATGTGACTGTTACCCTTGTCAATTTTCAAATAATGCCAATATAATGCAACAATTATTCAGCTAATAGCTGTTTAATTTGTGCCTAAATCAGAGTTAGGTATATCAGTTGAAATAGCGCTGCTAACGCTATTATTCAGCAGGCTTGTACAGCTAAAGATTCAACTATAGACAGTGATTCAGCTGATTCGGTGTTACTTGGGATGTCACAATTTCTTCCTGGATACAAATACGAACAACTCAATCCCACCCTTCTAACTAGCAGAGTAGGCGAAATTGACCCTTCTCGACATGGTCACCGTGGGACCTAGACTTTGGAAAATATGCCAGTTTCTTACGTTACAGATAAGACACAAAATATAAAAATTAAATATTTAAGAAACTTGTAAAGTATTATACTTAACTGGTGAAATAATCACATAATTATATACTTAGTCTACTATTGTATTGGACACGGAAGGCGGTGATGGTATTAGTCGTATTGTTTGTCCCATGTCCTTTTATGTGTATATTCTTGCCTGACCGCCATCACTTTCCGTTCCCTATTAATTAAAGGAAATGAAGAAAGATTCCGGATAAGGTCATGAGTTCTTGCATCCCTTACTGAACAGGGTGGTCTTCGTTAGGGCTTTTCAATTGATGATGTTTCTTACTCTGACCATCTCTATACAAATATTATGAAGAGGTAAAGTTTGTATGTTTGTTTGTATGTAGGGTGTAATCTTCGAAACAACTCATCCGATTTAAAAAATTCTTTCACCAATTGTTACAATAGAATTTCAGGATTGACTGGACTAAATATTCCACGCGGGCACGAGTTTATCTAAAAATAAAGATCCAACGCCTGGCAAAAGTATAATTGCTTTATATATTTTATCAGACGTTATATCTTTTATAAAATTACAGCACCAGCTAGTTATATAATATATACCTAACCTAATCCTACTCTTAAGATTGATCTAGTAGCATTTGTTCTTGATCTTGGAGTCCTAGATCGTGCGGCTACAGACTGATATAAATATGGGCCGATTAAAAAACTGAAATGTACTTACGGTCCAACCACGCACTGATCCATCAAATCTATTTTATTTTGAACTATTATAGTCGGTATTTCTCCACATTCATTCTCGACCTGCAAATTGAGAACAATTTAATTGTTTACTGAATTCATTCCTGGCTTTAATTACTATCAAAATACGCTTTACATACGTTTTCCGTATTCGATTTCAGAATTCGTTTCCGTATTCGGAATTCCGTGTGCCTAGCGCAGACGTTCGGAATTTGCATTCGGAATATTATACTGCCAGTACGTTCAGTGGCGGCTTTGTGAACGCACGACGATAGAGACCCAAGTAGCACACAAGAGTTATAACAGCTGCTTAAGGGTTATTTTTAACGGCTTAGCCTGCATAGGAAGAGCTACAGTAGCGGTAGAGGACTCTCTATCGCTTCTATACCCCCAAAAAGGCCCCACCTTATACAGGCTTTAGAGTTACAGTAGCGATTTATAAGCAGTACTAAGGAGTTTGTAGAGCGATACAAAGGTGCTTAAAAGGCTATTGTAGCAGCTGAAAGAGGTACAAGAAGTACTTATACCACCTTTATATAGTTCGTACATGTTTGCAACGCGACTGTAACTCTTAAATTTATTTTTTCTAGAATTTGGTACAGTGTACGCGTGACAAACGTTTTAAACAACGAATCAAAGTGTTATGGTGTATTAATCAGTGTAAATTATAAGTATAATGTTTTTTTTTACTTATATACATGAAAATATTAGTGCGAGTATCAGTTTACTGTCAAAGTGTGCAATAATTTAGTAATGTCTTTTACGCGCTCGCAAAATTCTTAGAATTTGTAGTAATTTATCTTATCCAATTGCAATAAAATTATTAGGTTATATTGTAATTTGGTTTCTAATGTAAAATTGGGAGTTGTGGTAACCTTATTTAATAATAAAATGCTAAATTAATATGTTTTTTTTTTATTATGACATCTAAGACAAGAAAGTGATTGATTTTCAAATTGGATAATTTTTTTATGAAACACAGTAATGGCGTCTTGTTATACTGCCTTTAGGCGTTTATTAAACCCATTGTACAGGCTTCAGAAGTAGTATTGAGCTATTAATATCTATTTTAGAGTTTTGAGATCTACAAGCGCAGTATTGTAGGTTATTTTTACTCCTTAGGAGGTACAGTAGCATTTGAAGTCTCTTTTTTAGCCCTTAAGCAGTTACTATAGAGTTAAGATAAAGATTACAAACTCTTTTAGCTGTATATTTGCGTTATATTTCAACGATATACAGCTTTAGGTGCAAATGTTGAGCTATAATACTCCAATATGGTAAAGGTGGTATTAAAGGAGTTTATGAATCTATTGTAAAGTTATAAGCTACAAATTACTGCTTTGTAATTCCTTTAGTGGTATAGAGGTTGTGTGTAACTCCATTGAAGCGCTTTTGCCTTCGTAATTGCTCTTGTAGATCTCATAGTGCTATTAAACATATTTATTACTCTGCTGTGCAGCTAACTGATCCAACGCCTGCATAAGAACTCTATACCACACCTTTATATCTCCAAGGCCTTTTATATCCACTACTAAATGTCTACTATACCACCTTGAAATATAAGAGATATTAATACCTCTGTTATATAGGTTGACGAATATACAAACTCTCTTAAACAGCTTTTATATAGCAATTAATCATCCCTGCTTATGGAATATACACGACAACATAGATAGTGCAATCGCAATTAAATCGTTGTTCTCCATGGTCGTGCGTTCACAAAGCCACCACTGAACGTACTGGCAGTATAATATTCCGAATGCAAATTCCGAACGTCTGCGCTAGGCACACGGAATTCCGAATACGGAAAACGTATGTATGCGCCCAGGCTTAAGATGGATAAAAAAAACATAAGTTTGAAGTAGGTAAATTATTTTATTTTACTGTTTCAGGGAACAGATTCAAACATTCAGTACCTATATATTAGATGTGCTTGTATCATTGTATATAAAAAAAAATTTAAATATAAAAGCGGTTAATGATATTTTTAAAATTCTGTTTGAAAGTGTTTGATACATTTTAAAATGATTGTAAAATGAATTTCATCTTTAACTCACAAACACACAATTAAAATGTCTATTGGACTTTTCAATTGAACGCCATGACAACACTTAATTTTCCACCTCCGCATCCATCAAAATCATTTAACATTTTTGATCGCGATTCCTGATATCACATCGGTCAGCAAATAAGCCTTGCGTCTACTACTAGGTAATGAAGTCAGCATTCTTTGGAATCCTGCCAAGGGACCCAAAGCTTGATAATATAAGTTTTTAAATACATATATAATATTTTTTTTTATAAATTTTACAAAACTGTTGCTATGTTATAATGTAATTACGTTTGTGATTATATATGTAAGTACGTATTTTTGTTACTTTTTTGTTAAAATATTTAAATTAATTAAAAATAACTGAAGCCAACGAGTATTGGTTGAGATTTGTTCTCCATGTGAGTATATTAAGTGTTCTGTGCAAATGTCCCTATAAAAAATTTCAAGTGTTCGTTGCTAGGGTAACGATTCGATTCGTATTCGTATTGTGTACAGAGAGAAATAAAACCACAATTTACGACAACTGAAATGATTGAATGAAAATTTTAGTCAGAATCAACATTTTTACAGATTAGGTACTACGAAGTGGACAGTCCGGCGCTCCCTCTCGGCCAGTCATAATTTCAATACCATTCACAACATATTCCACTTCGGTCAAACTGTGAAACACTTTCGCTATGAGAATCCCTCTTCCTCCCGACGAACAGTTAATCCCTAACACGTAATCCTCATTTATCGGGATGAAAATATATTTAAATATGCGTTCACAACTGCGATATAAACTTTTAACTTCATCGTTTCCGTAATATGTGACCGTTGTCAATTTTCCCGCGTTATTTATATATGTCGCTTGCACTGTTGTGTCGTCCAATGCTGTGCTGGCTTTCTGACAGTTGCGCAATAAGTTTAAATCATTCTGAGACGTTTTCTTGAAGTCTATGACCTCACAATCGTCCCTCTGTCTCTGGTTCGGAGGCCAGAAGTACACCGCGTACCATTTCTGTCCCAGAAGCGAGTTTAAATGAAAACTGTTATTCCCAGTTTTATAGTAATCGATGCACAATTGCTCTCTCTTGGTCGTTTCCGAGAAAACCGTGTCACAGAACACAAAAATGAGAGTTAATACGAATGCGTACTTTATAAGCATATTTAATTAAATTTGCTTATAAAAGATAGGTAATTATTGTGAAATCACTGTGTGCGTTCATAAATGATGCACAAACTAAACTAAACTTCGCATTTTAAGTAAGTACATAGATATCAATACCGGATAGTGTAACGCGACCCCACTTATCATCTCCGATTCCGATTATTACAATATACAGGCTTACGTCAATTATCTAAAAATATATGAAATGTTCTGACTTGGTTTAATGGCCTTTTACTTTTTTTTGTGCAAACAAAGTGCAAGTTTTTTTAATGGATATATAGATCTTAATTTAAATTTATATCTCTCTAGCGAAGCCGGGGGTGGGCTTTGCACGGTTGCAATTTTTTCTGCAAGCTATTAATACACAATCCTTCGTTGCTTTTTCGGTTTTAGTGAAAACCGTATCAAATTCATTGGGTGGTTAAAAAAAATCAGCGGAGAAACAGACACAAGCGAACAGCGACTATATTTTATAATCTACTAGCGTTCCGCCCCCGGCTTCGCCCGGGATGCAATTTTTATATATATGAACATTCCCCGTTTATCCCTCTTTCCATTAGTGAAAACCGAATGGACAAAGTTTATTTAATCTTATAAAAATTTAACTGTAAAAATTCTTTTATTTATAACAATTTTTATTTTATTTAAAACGGTGCATTTGGTGGTCGCTTAAACACAAGCAACGTCACAGGTGCTGCAAAAGCGCTGTTGACTACATAAGATTTAACGATAAGTGATTGGGAACGGTTACCGAAACACTCTGTCACTGAAATACAACAGCACACATGCTGTTTTTTCAAGAGATGGTCCTCTGTAAGGTAGTGGTACTGGCTAACTAAACGACTGCGATAGAAGTGTGGCCCACCACTACTATAGACATTACTTACCTATTCTTGTATGCTAATTTTGATGTGATTAATCTGAGGCTAATTCAAATGCAAATAATTTTAATGTAAAATCACGCTATAGTGATTTTAATAGTTAATCGCAATCGAAATAAACGATGTAATTTGTCACTGGATACTTTTAATAAGATTTTCTCGAGGAAAATACAAATGAAAAAGCATGATAACGTTTTACTGTCTCATTGAGCTCAAAAGAGGTGGATGTATCGTACCTTTAATTTCCACGAATGCAATGCTAAGAAAGAATCTCTGTCTGTAGTCGAGAAGGCCAGAACGCAAGCGTGAGCGCCACGGTAGTACGCCTTCGTGATTGCATCGAACTCTTCCTGGCCGGCTGTGTCCCATAACATTAAGCGGACTTCTTCGCCATCTATCCTGAAAATTAAAAATATTCATTTAAATTAAACTCAATTTGACATTGCATAGTCACGCTTTTACGCTCCTGAATGGTGCTTATAAAAAATATACGTACGGGAGGTTTCATTTAAATTTTAAACTTAATCTGACATTGCATAGTCTTACGCTTTTACGGGGATGCGTATGTCCATAAGCATGGGATGTATATGCATGCGACAGACAACACGTGAAGTGACTTTCGGTTTTATTATGTGGCTTGATCATTTGCTCCCATAGTGAAGGAAATCTGGCAGGGTAACCTACTGAGTATCATAAAAGACTAGCATATTGTCCTAGAAGGCTACCGTGCTGAAATAGCCTATTGCTCCACACAGAAATAACTGGTAGCACAGTCTAACCATACGTCATACAGTCAGGCAACGAATGTACTTGCGTAGAACAACGTTCGGTGAACTCGCTTCAGTTTGCATGCTCGAACATTGAGCGTTGCCGGACTGAATATGACGTAAGTATGGTTAGACTGTGGTTGTAGGTAGGGCACACTTCACTGTCATTTTGGGCACCCCGTCTGGCGGTAGTAACCACCCCCTTACCGCCGTAAAATAGCTGCACGTTTGCTGTTATGTTTCGGTGAATGAGTAATGGATGCCAGAACCCATTTTTCTATCCCTTCCTATTATCTTATCCTTAATCGCACTATAGTCGGCAGCGCACTTGTAGCACCTGAGGCGTTGCTTGTATTATAGGCGACCATCAAGACAAAAAGTCTTTATATTATATTCAAAGCAGTAATTAGAGAACCGTGGCTTTAGTAAAAACCTACTCGATCTGCCTCTCGAGGAAGTCGACGCCGATGGTCTTCTTGTAGTCCCTGGTGAAGGTGCCGCGGCAGTAGCGCTGTATCATGCTGGACTTTCCGACGCCTCCGTCTCCCACTATCACCACCTTCAGCGCCACCTCCAACTCCTCCTCGCGCATCCTCCCGACATCCGCTGCCGCTCACCGCACATTAGGGTGTTGCTTTTTTCCTGTAAGTCGAAGTCAAACATTGAGCTGATTAGGTATTGTTAATCTGTCCATTTGCAAAACAGATAGGAGGAGACCTCTAGAAGACTCATTATCATCATCATCTCAGCCGTAGGACGTCCACTGCTGGACAAAGGCCTCCTCCTCAATTTTCTGAAGCAGCCTAGATCCACGTCGACACGCGGCCCTTATCAGGTCTTCTGTCCACCTTGTGGGTGGATGTCCTACGCGGCGCTGTCCGTGGCGTCAACTTAGAACCTTCCGACCTTAGCAGCTCTTCCTGCTATTTCGATCTCACAGTGTAACCCTCTCCATATCTCGTTGAGCGACGTTGAACTTTCTTACTAAGCCCATAGTTACGAGACCGCGTTTCAGCGCCATATGTCATCATTGGCAATACACATTGGTCGAGAACTTTTGTTTTAAGACACTGCTGAGGAATTTTGAACAAAAAGATGTATTGTCTCGGGACTTCCCGAACGCTGCCTATCCAAGCTGGATTCGATTAGAAGACTATTTTATGTTTATTATATAATATTTATATAATGACTTAATGGCTAATTTGTATTTAAGATCCAGACTATAGTCCCTACTAAAATTATTAAGGCGAAAGTGAGTTTGTTGCGCTTTCACGCCTTAACTAAGTACTTAACCGATCATCATGAGGTTTTGGATACACTTTGTTAGGGGCACAGAAAATGACATAAGGTAAAGTACCTTCCATCCAGACAAAAATTACTGTTTCCTAGGGATAATAAATAAATGAGCAATAAAGTTTGAATAAATGTTTATTACAATCTGACGTGAACCAATCTGACGTGTTTCCAATTACCGTGCATATCACGCGTTCCCTGGAATCGATTGCGTGGTTTAAAATTAAAATTATTTTAGTTCAAAGTTAGCTTTTTTCTAAGGAACGTATTTTTTTATGTAATTTGTGCTAAGACTACACAAGATAACTTATTTGACATCACTAGTTCTAATTCAGGAGGATTTTTAATATTTAGGTCCAGAGTTTAGCTGAGTAAACAACATATTGCCTATAATCATTTCGTATTTTCAAATAGAAAAAAACCGTGACAATATGTTAAAAAACTATTAGTATTTTCATTTTCAACCATTAACTTAATTGTGAGGTTTTTATTCTTTAATTATATGAAGCAGAGACAGCCGTTACTTAACGGAAAACCGCTGATTTCACAAGTGCCGCGCCATGTTCGAGTTAAAAGCCTTAAGTTACTTAAATTGAAAGGACTTAATACCTAGTATGCGAAATAAATAAATAATTTTACATTGAGACATTATGTCTTGATAAATTGGAATAATTAGAATATTTAAATAAACAATTTGTCATTAATTTATTAGAAAACGACGTCTCGTGCCATGCGTGCCATAATAAAATGACAACATGATTAGGAAATATGGAAATTCTCCAACTGGTATTGACGTTCTTTAATATTTATTCAGATTAAATTAATTTTATTATAATGTTATTTATTATGTTGAAGAAAAATTTATTGATTTCTACTTAGGTATTATACGAAGTTACATAAGTATTATAATATATTCTGTTAGCACAAATCATTCTAATAAGTACCTATTACTTATTAGAATGATTTGTGCTAACAGAAATTATAAATTTCTCAATCCTTTATGATAATATTAACTTCGCAAGGACCATCACGGCTTCAAATAACATTTTTTCTTTTTATGTCAAGGCTACTGTCGCCTATAACGCTACAGGTGCTGCAAGTGCGCTACCGACATAGAGCGTATTAAATTGTCAATATGCTCTATGGCTGCCGACTACAGTAGGATTAAGGATAGGGGATTGGTCAGGAAAATGGGCTCTGGCACCGAAACACAACCATACTGTTATTTCACGATTCACGATGTAAGGGGGTGGTTAATAGTGCCGCCGGACTGGTTGTCAAAATGACTGCGAAACGCAGTGTGCCCTGCAACTATCTTCCAGATCCAGATTATTTTTCAAAGTTGACCCTGCCGGGAATCGAACCCGGGAACCTTAGAATAGAGCATTAAGGAAGCACCCTTAAGCCTAGTACTCTTTATCATACTATGCTTAAGCACTCATGCAACGGGATCGTCAAAAATTTATAAACGAATGTCAACTTTGTGGCGTTTGAAATAATGATTACCTGCTATTGGTAAAATTACTTGTGATTAATGCTTTAATTTCAAGTGAAATTTATTTATATTGTAATTAGCAATCCGTCTCACGGGTATATGTACATAAACTTTTTCTCGAATATCACTCTTTCCGATAGTGAAAACCATATCAAAATTCGTTGGGTGGAGACGAGGTCCACTTTAGTATACAACTAACTGAGCCCGCAACTTCGTACGCGTGGTATACGTATATAGGCCGTAACTTTTTTGTTTGTGAACCGATTGCAGGAAGCTTGCTACAATACATCAGTGAAAACCGCGTTCAAATCGGTTAATCAGTTTCTGAGATTAGCGTGCACAAACGCACAAACAGACAAAAATTCTAAAAACTATTTTTTGACCGCGGTAAGACTCGATCGATAACATAAGTACAATCGCGTACAATTATGTGTCGAATCATTTTTAATGTACAGACGACACGGCTCGTTTACAATTTTATTATATGTATCTATAAGATAAGTAAAAGGTAAAAAGTAAAATGTATATAAATAAGTAATTATAGATAAGTAAAAGGAATATTTGCTAGTCATTTTTGTTAAAGGACATTTTCGTGAAGATCTTGAGAGATCTTCTGTTTGTTCTATTGACGAGCAAACATTGAAACCAGTTTGACACCAAGTCTACTTAACCACACTGACTCCCCAAAATAGTTTACGACCATAACTTCAAGGACAACTGGTTTTTCGATTGGTACTATAATATTCGTTTTATAGATAGAGACACACTTTCAGAGTCGTTTGATTTGAAAATCGATCATTGAGTTTAGGTTAGATAGTGGCAGGACTCAACTGTTTTTAACTAACGACGACGCCCGACGCAAAAGAGGGGTGATATTAGTTTGTGTGTGTATCTGTTTGTCTGTTTTTGGCATAGTAGCTCCCAAGTGGATGAACCGATTTTGAATTTGTTTTTTTTTTAAGCTGACGTGATCGAGATGGTTCCTAACTAATATTTATGAAGGCCTGTTCAGAGGTTTTGAAGACCACCAGTCCATTTCCTAGTTGACGAAAGGATGTCACTAACTTTTACAGATTCGATTGATGTGGTCATTATTATAAATGCTACAAAGTTGATTATCGTTTGTCAATTTGAATGGAATTCTCTTTTGAAAGAGCATAGATTCACGAGCATACATTTCACGGGCTTGGTTTAGTTAATAATAATATGCAAAAATGACAGAGTCATAAATAAAGTAAATAACGAATCGCCGTGGACAGTGTATAGATGGGAAAGTAGTACGACCTTGTTTAACCGATTCGAGAGTCAACTTGTTGTTGGGTACTTCTCTATACATATACCTACATAAAAAATCATATCATACATCCCTCATTAAAACTCTTAAAATCTGGTATTTTGCACTAAAATTATAAAGATCGGGGTCATTGATTTGGGTTGCTTCGTCGCGTAAACACGTTTTCGCAAAACAAGCTCGTTCTAGCGTTTCGATTCCTTCTGGCACAATATAGAAACGTCCATGTATTCATTTAAGATAAATGACATTAAACTGCAAAAAGGGCAGCAGTTTGTCTATAAACTCCACTAGATGGTATGTGGTTACCGTCGCCTTTAAATATGTACAAGCACGCACACTCACACATTTGTAAGCTCTGCCACCATTTTTATCACATATTTACTATGTCACGCCAATAGACGTCCTTCACATATTGACTCCTTATTTACTTACTAATCTTCTTCTATATATAAAAATGAATCCCCATTTCCCTTGGTCACAGCATCACGCGTGAACGTGTAGACCGATTTAAATTCGGTTTTCACTAATGGAAAGAGGGATAAACAGGGAATGTTCATATATATATAAAATGCACCCCGGGCGAAGCCGGAGGCGGGTCGCTAGTACATTATAAATAAAAGTGAAATGTGAACAGAAAATATTATACAATGAAATTTTCTCGATAGAACAAAATCACCAAATTTTTATCGTTTTTTGTTTTATTTTCAAAATGACACATATTACAAACCTAAAAAATTATCAGTAATCCTTTGAGGATTAATTTTTCATCGGGTAATTTATATCTAATATACTTTTGGCACTTATTTACTACATTTTTATTCCGCGAAATGCGCTATCTTCTGTCTCATGTCATGCATCAGTCACAATCGCTCCACTGAGACGGGAAGCTATGATTTTGTGCGCAAGAATATTTAGACGTAAATTTTTTAATAAGACTTGTTTGTGAGTATAAATTATTATAATTGTGTTGTGTATAGACTGTTTCTAAATTGTTTCATATTATTTTACCAAGATTGTGTAAACATATGGGTAATAAAAGGAACTCTGTTGTGTTGGTATCATGTCCATTCAATTATAAATACTGTTAAACCACTCATTTGGAGCTGCAAAATTCACTAATATGCTACTTGGCTAGTTATTATGCTAAACCTTATTCTTCCAACTAAAAAAATATAGTAGGTATAGTTTATTTATGTAAAAATACAAAGTAACCAGGAAAACTAGATGCTTGGTTCGATAAGAAACTTGTGTGAAATAGATCTTCTATTATTGTTATTGTTATCGGCTAATTATGATTTCATTACAAAGAAATCTGAGAATTATTGAGATATAATCCGCATGAGACGGATAAATATAAGCCACACGGCAGCACTATGATAAATTGTTAATCTTTCACGCAGTATTGTTTCTTTATGTATATATCACATGCTATATATCGTTATATATATGCTATATATATGTTATAAATAAATGAGAAAGTACACATATTTATTATCGTAATAAGTGCACTCAGTCGAGAAAAAAAATAATGCCGCTCCAGTTGACCGTAACTCGTAACACACTAACATGAAAAAAAAGCATAAATTCACAGTCAACAAGTTATTAATTAGTCAACTCGTTAAACTTATTGTGAGTTAATTAAATATACAGTAATTTTTTGACTAGCCCTCTGGTCAAATTGATTGCTTTAACGCTCTGTAGGGGTCCCGGATTCGATTCACGGCTGGACCAACTTTGGAAAATAACTTTTCAAGTTGTACTTTTCCGGTTGTAAAAAAGTACGTTCCAAATTAAATTTTTTGACTTTCACTTTTTGAATCTTTTCTCTTCATAATGTCGTCCATACTAATATTATGAATAGAAAAGATTTGTATGTATGTATGTATGTATATTTGTATGTTTGTAATGAATAAACTCAAAAACTACTGGACTGATTCTAAAAATTCTTTCACCTATAGAAAGCTACATTATCAGCGAGTAATATAGAATACTCACCCTTCTCCCATCTCCGCCCTTTACCCCCCCCCCATACTAAATTGCCGTTTTCCTCGAATCATATTTTATACTCCCTAATCCCTTATCCTTAATCCTACTGTAGTCGGCAGCGCACTTGCAGCACCTGTAGCGTTGCTTGTGTTATAGGCGACGGTAGCCACCTACCATCAAGTGGACCGTCAGCCTGTCTGTCGACATAACATAAAAAAAAAAAAAAAAAAAGACGAAGTCGCGTGCAACAGCTAGTATTTCATAAAATATAATAAAAATATTGAGATGAAATTATCTTAGATATGTGTAAAGGATAATATTCCTAATATTACGCTTGTTTTACAAAATAATCCGAAATCCGGCATCATCGTAACAACTCTCAAAGTATCTGTTTTCACATTTGACGAACGCAAAATGAAGTAATAAATGTTCACCAAAGTCCAAACGAACACATTACATCTAACATTCTCGTTCTGGCATTGATCGAGTAATAATTTTACTTTCGAAGTCGCGTTTCTCTTCTCATCGCCGAGGCGCATTGGGAATTCCGCGTCGTCATGCAACCAGATGAAGGATTCTAGATTATGTCAACTAATACATATCGCACTTTATTACCTACTAGCGACCAGCCCTCGGCTTCGCACGAATGCAAAGTTTTTCTGCAATATATAATATAGGTACTTACACAAACCTTCGTATCATTGGTGAAAACTGTATCAAAATTTGTGATGTGGTTTAGAAGAAGTTACTTGGCGGAGAAACAGAGACGGATAGCCACTTTATTCTACAAAGTATTAACTGGCGCCCGAGACTTCGTCTGCGTTGATAAATGAGAAGATATATGAGTAACTAGCTGAGCCCGCAACTTCGTACGCGTGGTATTCGGTATAGCGCGCAACTTTTTTGTTGCGCGCTATACCGAACGTTCCGGACTTTGTAAGAGCTGAAGACTGGCCCTCGTCTAGCCAAGATCTGAACCCCTTAGACTACAAATTATGCTCAGTTTTAGAGGACATGGCCTGCTCTAAACGACACGCCGACATTGAGTCTCTGGAGCAAGCAGTGGCTAAATTTACCATGGAAACAGTGCATAAATCCATAGATTCGTAGCCAAACAGATTAAAGGCCTGTATCAAAGCTAAAGGTGGCCATTTTGAATAGAAATATTTTTTATTTTATTTTTTGCCGACACTTCAATAAATATGAATTTATAAGTTTTATTAAGATTACATTACTTCATAAAAAATAAATGCATTTTCATTTGTAACAGAACTTATGACTGGACTAGGTATATTTTTTGAAATTATTCGAGTAACAATGGTACATATGACCCATTTCATTTGATTCAAATTTAATTAAATTGATTATCGTGGCAATATAAATATGGTAACAACACTCACATGTATAATTCGAGAGTTGAACAATTTAATAATCTACTATACTTAGACCTCTTAACAAATAAATATGCCTATTTTATAGATAGCAATAAGAATCTTAAATGTGACTTTACTATGTTTAGATACATAGTAAAAATAAAAAGTAAATGGAAAAATTAACCGTCTAGGAATGAGAACTATAGTTAAGGATTTATCTATTATACTTCAAGACATTGACAACATTAAAACTTCAAATACTAATTTAGAGAAACAAAAAGAAGAGTCAAGTCAATTAAAGAGAAACACTATCCAAGAATCGGAAGAATCCACATCATCTAAACAGGTTTTTCACTAAATAGGCTCCACATTCTACACCAGAACATAGCTGGACTTCTCAATAAATCGGACATGCTTACCACTAATCTGCAAGTACTTAAAGATAATGGAAAGAATATTGATGTTATATGTATCACGGAACATTTTATGCAGGTTGGATTTGAGGAGCTTTGCAACATACCAAATTATACCATGGCTGCCTGTTATAGCCGTAAAAATGTAAAAAGAGGAGGAACATGTATATTTGTAAAAAAGAACTATGCATATAAAAAACTTAAAAATATAGAAAATTTGTCAATTTCAGGCATATTCGAATGTTGTGCAATAGAGCTTATACATTATAAAATAATTGTAGTATGCATATACAGAATTCCAAAAATAACAAACTTAAGCACTTTTTTTGATAAACTTGAGCAAGTATTGATCTGTTTACAAAAACTAAAAAAGAAAAATTTCATTATCGCCGGAGATTTTAATGTGGATATTATGAAAAATAATAACAATACATCTGAGTTTCAATGTCTTTTGCTAAGTTACGGAGTTAAGTTGGAAATTAAAGTACCAACAAGAGTAGGAAGCAATACTTGTATAGATAATTTTATTCATGACCTAAAAAAATGCAAGTCTGAAGTAATAGAACTTGCTTTGTCTGACCATACTGCTCAAATTTTGGAAACGCCTGTTCTAGATAATCGTATATGTAATTATTGGCGCTTTAGAAAAAGGGATTATTGCAATGAAAATTTAAATAAATTCAATAGATATATAAACGACTTTAATTTTTCAGAAATATATGAAACTGATAATCCTAATACTGCTTATAATATATTTATTGATAATTTTAAAATGCTCTATGAACTGTGTTTTCCTTTTAAAGTGATAACAATAAGAACAAATTATAAAATTAAATGGTTATCAAAAGGTTTGAAATTATGTAGTAAGAAGAAAAGGAATTTATTAGACATTTATCGAAGAAACCCGAACGAATCAAATAAAAATAAATATAAAAACTACTCAGCATTATTTAAGAAGATCATCAAGTTAACTAAACAATCTCAAAATAACTATGCTATTATAAATGCTCAAAATAAAAATAAAATAGCCTGGCAAATTATTAATAGAGTAAAACGAGAACGAGCGAGAGAAACTATTACGGAAATTCACCAGGATAACAAAATAGTATCTGATCCAACATTAATGTCTAACATTTTTAATGATTATTTTGTGGACAAAATTAAGCCATTGTCAAATACCAAACAAGCAAAGTCCGACTTTATCAAAAGCAATAACTCAATGTTTCTAAATCCTTGTACGCCAACAGAAGTAAATAATATAGTCAATAACTTAAAGAATACAAATAGTGTTGGTTGGGATGGAATTGTTACAAAGGTAGTAAAACATACGATAAAAAATATAGCAGGTCATCTCAGTCATATTATAAATCTGTGTATAAGTGAAGGGTTGTATCCAGATAAATTAAAAATAGCAATTATAACACCAATCTATAAAAATAAAGGAGACAAAGGACTTTTAATAAACTACAGACCTATAGCACGGATGTCTGTGTTTTCAAAAATATTCGAAAAGTACATGGGTAAAGAAATAAGTACATATATGGAAAAGTACAATATTTTTACTAATGAACAACATGGATACAGAAAACACAAAACGATAAATGAGGCACTTTATAAATTCTTAGATATAATCATGACAAATGTAGACACTAAATCTCCAATATGTGCGGTATACATGGACATGACGCAGGCGTTTGATCATGTAGACCATGTAATTCTTCTTGAAAAACTCGAATGTTATGGAATAAGAGGTAATATACTAAATCTGATGAAATCATACCTATACAACAGGAAACAAATGACTGAAATTACTAGAATAAACAGTGAAAATAGAACACATGAAACATTCTTATCTAAGGAACGTACTCTAAAATACGGCGTCCCACAAGGTAGTGTTTTGGGTCCATTGTTGTTTATAATATACATTAATGATTTACCAAAAGCTGTTGATCATCCTATGTGTCTTTTTGCCGATGATAGCACACTGATGATAAAATGCAGTGACAAGGATACATATAGTAATGACATAAACACTGCCTTAAGAAAGATTATATGCTGGTTAAATAACAATAACTTAAAAATTAATTTGCTAAAAACAAATGTGATGTATTTTAGTCAAAGAGTACGTGATAAACTATATCCAGACATAAATTTTGAAAATCAAACGATAAAAGAAATTAATGTAACAAAATTTTTAGGCCTAACAATTGACAGTAAATTAAATTGGAAAGCTCATATTGATGATCTCAGAAAACGACTAAGCAAACAAGCGTATGCCCTACACGAACTATCTAAAACTGTAAGGATTGAAGCCCTCTTATTGGCATATTACGGCCTTGTCGAATCAGTACTAAGGTACGGACTGCTTTTCTGGGGAAACTCGACTGACAAAAATTTTGTTTTCAAAGCACAAAAGAGGTGTATCAGAGCAATGTTTAAATTGAAAGTAACAGATAGTTGTATGCCCTATTTTAAAAAACATAACATACTAACACTTCCTTCACTTTTTATATATGAAGTTGTAGTATATGTAAAATCGAATCCTACTTTATTTAGACGAGTTTCGGAGAACACTAACAGAGCTCAAAGGGATCCAAATAGGCTGTGTATTCGCAAAGCACACACAGCCCTTATGCATAAGAGTGTTTTTTGTCTAGCACCAGTCATATATAATAAAATTCCGAACAATATTAAGCAGTTCAATATGAGTATATTTAAGAAGAGAGTTAAAAAACTACTGGTTGATAAATGTTACTATGATTTAAAAGATTATATGTCTGATAACTTGGTGGATACTAGTGATTGATTATTATACTTACATTGTTATGTAGCATAAAAATATCAAAATATTTGCACACCCCAAAGGGTAGAATGTAGCGAGCCTTATACATTATAAAACCATTGTTGTAATCGCCTATATTCAGCAAATAAATAAATTATTATTATTAAAAAAAAAAAAAAAAAAAAAATAGCTTTATTCTCTAGCACATGGGTTTTCAAAGTGGGGGGCGCGCCCCCCAAGGGGGGCGCAGAGACCCGCAGAGGGGGGCGTGAGCCACTAATAAGACAGGATCCGTTCCATGTTATTGTGGATGCCCTGCCAGACACCCTGCAAGAGGAAGCCTTGGATATTAAAAACTGTTCTGCCGCCAAATACGATTTCGACAAAACGGGAAAAGCATTAGTTTGGGTCTAATATTTCAAAATTTATACCAAAATTGCAGAAAAGGATTTTCTGCTATGGTAGCGATAAAAACCAAGTATAGAAATAAACATTGCTGGTGATTTGCACTGTGCCATATCTGGGGTTAAGCCGAGAATCGAAAACCTGGTAAAAAAATATGCAAGCACATCCATCTCATTCGAATAAGTAGATTTTGTATAAATTTAATAAGCAATAAAAAATACTTTGATGTTTCTTTCTGTCTTTACATTCTGATTGTAACCTAAAATTATTATTATATTTATAATTGGACAAGGGAGGGGGGGCGCGGAAATTTTCATCTTTTAGAAAGGGGGGCGCGTAATAAATTAGTTAGGGAAACCCTGCTCTAGCATGATATTGGAGCGTGTTAACGTAATATTAGCTATTAGCGATTGCGGTCAGTGCAAACGCGAATCAAATAACAGGTACAGTTAGATATTGAATTCAGATGCTAGCCATTGACTTAAGCTCAGTCATATCCATAACCGTCGCTTTTTGTATAAAAATACTTAAAAATTATATTTAATGTAAAATATATATTATTTTTTGTTGGAATATATCAAAATAATAATGTCAGTCTCACTTTAACAAGTAGATTGAGTGATTGAGAGTCAGCACATATCAACATTAAGTTTATTGCAATAACTCTTTTTTTCATAGAACAGCCATATAAATTAAAAGTTTATAAGGCTACAATATTTTTAAAATTTAGTAGAGGCTGTTGAAACTGGGCAGCCTTTCTGACAACAGTAATTACTCTCTTATAAAAGAGTAACAGTAAAATAAGAGCGCATGTGCTATTCGAACTAATGAACTATATTCATTGGAGATATGTATAAAACGAGTTCGCTCGGGCACATTGCTCAATGAATCTTGTGTAATAGCATGTCTTCCTGTGTTGGCAGAGTGCGAAGTAAATCTACCGTGAAATCGCTATAAATCTGTTTGAGTGTCGCAAACTTGCTCTACAATTTGGTTTCCGTACTTCCCAATTAAATTTTATCGGTGATTGGGCAAATGATTGGACTCAAACCAATTTTATTGAATTAATTTTAATTTAAGTTAAATCGTCGGCTCAATCCGCCGAAACTAAAACAATATCGGCTTCGTACATATATGAATTCTACTAAATCGATGTAATTTCTATACATATGTTAAAATCGTAAACAATTTGTATACGTTGTACCTACTTACGCTACGTATTGTTGTGTTTGTTTGTTTGTCTGTGCGTTTGTGCACGCTAATCTCGGAAACGGCTTTACCGATTTGAATGCGTTTTTCAGTTATGTATTGTAGCAAGCTTCCCGTAACAGCGTTTCTTTCATACCAATCGGTTTACAAACAAAAAAGTTACGCGCTATGTCGAATACCACGCGTACGAAGTTGCGAGCTCAGCTAGTTTATAATAAAGACATCTCCGACATCGATATATTATAATAAAGTATTATAATTAAGTAGTGTCAGGGCACACTGCGTTTCGCAGTCATTTGGGCAGCAGTAACCACCCCCTTACTGAAGACCACCGTGAAATAACAGTATGTGTGCTGTTGTGTTTCGGTGAGTGAGTAAGGGATGCTCATTTCCCTATCCCCTTCTAATCCCCTATCCTTAAGCCTACTGTAGTCGGTAGCGAACTTGCAGCAGTTTTGGCGTTGCTTGTGTTATAGGCGACGGTAACTACCTACCATCAAGTGGACCGTCAGCCTGTCTGCCGATCTTAACATTAAAAAAAATTGTAATTCCTTAAATAATTGTAGTTGGTCTTGCAAGTAATAGCAGGGCAAACTGCGTTTGGCAGTCATTTGGACAGCGCTGCTGGCGGCAGTAAGATCACCATCAAGTAACAGCATGTTTGCTGTAGTTTTCATTGAGTGATTAAAGGATGCTAGAGCCCATTTCCATATCCCTTCCAAATTCCTCATCCTTAATCTTAAAGCCGGCAGTGCACTTGCCTGTGCACGTGCCTGTGGCGTATTTGTGTTACGGGTTTGTCTAATGCCATTCGCACCATGCTACAGCGAAAACAGTATCTTAGATGGCAGAAATTTTTCGCAATATTCCAATTTTCCGGGGAAAATTGTAATTGGAAAATTGTAATTGCTAAAGCTTTGATGGTTCATTAAGGCTATAAAACTTAACTGCTTTGTTCGGCATTCCTTAACGTTCTTTAACGTGTAAAATTTGAAAGAATAAGTAATCGGTAATACTTTACAGCAGCAGTTTTACAACAAACAATTAAACAGGTAGTAAAGTTTCATTGGAAAATTTTAATTAAAACGATTTTTAGTTGAAAAAATATTTTACATATAACGGTTCTTTAATATTTCATTTAACATTTGTTTCGTGATATTAGCGCGTAGACCAACTTAGGTTTTAAAGGAAACGAAAGACTTAATCGAGACCGACCCCATTCATATTGCAACTGCCGTTTGTTGTTGACGAACTGAGTCTGATTTCAGCATCAAGTCAGATCAGATCGGCTGGCCTAATCTTAATCTTCATGATAATTAACAAACCAGAAGGAACGATCACGGATAAAAATGAGGCAATAGAAACTACTCCTAATTGGAAAAGTTTTCTTAATGACGAGTAGTGGATTATTTGTCTTACTATGGATGCGGTTACAAGTAGTGAATAGTACTGTGAATAGCGTCTTGTGTCGTTCTATCGTGTAAAAATAAAAGCGAAGAAATAGGTCCTTCACTAATTTTTCCAGCTAGTCATTTCCTATAAAAGTAGTTGATTCATAATTCAAGTTATTTACAAAGTTGATTTCATTGTTTTTTCTTTTCGAAAAAATGCCGTTGTAACAGTTGTGTTGATTTTGTTCTGGACACAGTACTAACCGAGCGATTTTTGTTACAATCTTCTTCTGGATTCGTTAGTTAATTAGAGTCTCAGTATTATTTCGTAATATTTTTTTTTCCAAAACAATGGTTGATTGTATAAAACTAAAATAAAATATCATGAAATAATACTGCGACTCTAATTTTATTAACTAACAGGATTCTTCTTTACCTACTCTGAGTTTTCATACACAGCTTAGAACCAATACCATTTAAAGAAGCTTTCTATTGAAAACAGCGTTCGAATCGTTCAGACAGAGATAGAGATTGTTAAACCCAAAGATGTTGCATTAGTCTGTACCTATAGATGGATCACAAAATGCAGCAATATTTTATTCTTTCTAACACCTTCAAATTGTGATAAGATTGAAAGAGACATACATATATAATCTGTCGGGTCGAAGTTGAGTGAATGTCTCCATTTTGACTATACAATGCAAGCTAAAGTTATAGCGTATAATAGTGCTGTGCATTTTTATTGATAACTAGATATCGTTGATATAGATTTTAAATATATGACGGATAAAAAGTATGGCTAAATGCGTTTCAGTGTACTGTTTGGTTATTCAATATAAATAAAATGTGGGTGCGTACTGGTACTCGCCGCATTGCTAATCGGTTGTATGAGGTTGTATGCAACCTCTCGCATTTATTTCACCAAAATATTTCAAAAGAATAGTTATTTTTTGAGTAGAAATATTTAGAATCCATCCTTAAGGGGTAGAACGGGAGTAGGTTTTTATTACGAGAGAAAAAAAACTCGATAATCTTAAAGTTTTATTTTTAGAAACGATATCACAGATTGGATAATCTGTGATATCGTTTCATTTTAATCTGTGATATCGTTCATATGTGATTCGTCAACATTTTAATTTAAAGACTTGCAGTTAATGTTGACGCTTGGGTATCCACGTATTTATTAGTAAGTTTTCTTTTTCTGGGTAATTTCTGAAAAGAAATAGTTTTTGGTTATTAATGATTCAAAAGATTTTCATAATTTTCATAGATTGAAGCATAACTTCTTTATAACTTATAGATATTACTTACTGGTTTACACGATGGTGGTAATTTTAGGAATATTGTCGGCACTGCATACGAGTGTAGAATTTTACGCTGATATCCTTGGCGAAAGCAAGAATCTTCAAAGTTCATCGAGCATATTCTTGTATATTGCGAAGCTCTCCAATTGTCGGCTTTTCTTACATTTTTTGTCCACATTTTTTTTAAATCGATGTCGGTGGGAAATCTGTTATAAATTGATAAAAATTACTTTCAACCTGCAGTGAATGCTAGAAATTGTCAACACTCTACTAAAAATAAATTAGTTATCGATATCGATAAACTTATCAAGATCAGACTACAGCACTATAAAGCAAGACAAATGTCAAATATTCCGATTAACTTTGGTTTTTGTAAATTTTAGTTATAAACACCAGCTTTTCTTTAAATAAATCAACCTTAGAGCTGTGTATGCCTGTACAATGATTCATTTTTAGTAAATAATTATAAAAATTTGTTTACAAAACACCAAAATTAATGAGTGCGAGCTGTGCGACTTACCGGTGAAATGATATGTTTCCATTATTCTCCTTCAAAACACCCACTCTACTTGGACAAACGGGAACAGTACAAGCCATTCTTGGCAAGCAACAGATTTATGAAATCACACTTTCAGATTTTTAAGTATTTTAAATCACATAAAGCTAAACGCGCTTGTTAACCAGCATGATATAAACAAATATGACGTTGCCTCTTTTATGGCGCGCAGCGTTTTTAGACGTCATATTCGGCTATTGTTATCTCTTTTTAACATATGACATGCAGCCATTAGAAAGACGGGTATCGAGTATCGAAGGAATCTTCAATTTTTATTGTTCCATCTATACACTAATACAATTATCTTTGGTTAAACCCAGTTAAACCATGTTTAAACTTTTAAACTTATCGACATTCCTTTTCTATTATTGTTGTATTCTGTGGTTGAGGGCTCTATGGTCAGGAGTATATCCAAAGATGTTGTATTAGTCTGTACCTTAGTATATCCTACTAAATATTATAAATGCGAAAGTTTATATGTTTGGATGTTTGTTACTCAATCACGCCAAAACGGCTGAACGGATTTGGATAAAATTTGGCACACAGATAGTTCATAACCAGGATCAACATATATGATACTTTTAATCCTGATAAAATGTTAGGTTCCCGAAGGATCGTCTAGAAATTTAAAAAAATCGCGAAATTTAAAAAAATCACAGCGATAAAGTCATCAGGCGTTATTTTACTTATATGTTTTCTCATGTGTTATATTTTTCATTTTTCAACGAGGACAAAGTCGTAGGCACCAACTAGTAAATTATATAATCGTACGTGTCATATTTGAATAAACACAAAACTTATGTTATACATTGTAAATATGGTGAGAAATATAAAATATTATATATTATATAAAACGGAACAAGTTCTGTCTTTCTCTGATTTTGTTCTGTCTGTCTGTTGATGGAAAAAGAATTGGAGACAGCATATCATTCAACAACCGCTTGTTACTTGTTAATTACCGATACAAGAACAGACGTTAATATAAATATAAATATTGCAAACAAGAACAAAACATTAATATTAACAGATCACAACATAAGAAAAGACAATGATGTGATTCGACCTCTATTGTAATGAGCCTTTTGTTTTAATTCACATTAACTGACGCGTACAATTATATGACCTTGTAGGTATAAGTGTTGATGAATTATGCAAGCGCATGGAAGTAATAAGTACTATATATATAATACTTCCATGTGCAAGCGTTATTTATCAAAAGTCAAATGTAAGGGTGTCAAAATAATTTGAAAGTGCTAAGACGATTTGGAGTAGATGAGTAGATAATAAAAGAAGAGGTATAGTAAGAATTACTCTCAGAATCAGAATGCAGAAACAGAATTTCTTGGATGTTAAAACATTTATTCAGTCTTTATTTTTTACTAGCTGAACTCGGCCACGCTTCGCTGCGACCCATACGGCGGCGGCGTGCGCAGGGGGCGCGCGGTACTGGACACTGCTTATATATATTACTATGTATGGTAGCGTGATGTTATATAGCCTTCCTCGGTAAATGGACTATTTAAAACAAAAATAATTTTTCAATTCGAACCAGTAGTTTCTGAGATTAGCGCGTTCAAACAAACAAACAAATTCAATATTAGTATAGATGATTCCTCGGAACAATACCTTTTTCTGGACTAACGTACCCTAAGTTCTTTTCTGTATTCCTGAGTAGTTAAGGCGTGAAAGCGTGAAACAAGCATAAATATGTATAAACAAACTCTCTAGTTACTGTGTACCTTCTGCGTACCGTATTAATAATATTAGGTGTGGTAGGTATCTAAGTGTACAGCCACCTAGATGGATTATTTATCTCAAAAGGAATCCTTCACATCATTGTTGTCAAGTCAAAAGTAATTAGATAATATATTTATTTTCGAAAAATACAATTAAAAGGATTTACAGACAACATTCCCCAGGGGATCCTTTGGGTCCACTAATTTTTAGCCTGGCTATTCACGATATCATATCGGAGCTTAAATCCCCGCTTAATATCTGGTATCTCGATGATGGAATGATAGCTGGGAGACCGGAAGTAGTGAAACAGGACATCCTCACTATTATTCCTAGAATGAAGGAGATTGGCCTAGAGGTGAATAATGCGAAATGCGAGTTCTTTCTATGTAGTTCCAAGTCGCGTTCGTGTTTTTCTCTCTTTGAGAATCATATTCCGGGTTTGGTAGAACTTAATGAAAACTCATTCAACCTTTTAGGGTCCCCCATCTTCCCTTCCGGAATACCTGACGCGATCAAATCGAGAGGGGCATTGCTTATGAGGGCACATGAGCGCTTACAATATATTTCTCCACACGTAGCCATTGTTTTGCTTCGCTCGTGCTTTTCAGCGCCCAAGGTGACATACATATCTGTTGCGGACAACCCCGACTTGGTTACACCCACAAGAAGTGGCCTCATTTGACAATACCCTTAAGAATTTATTCCAGTGCATTGCTAATGTCGAACTCACTGATGTGCAGTGGATGCAGGCTGGGTTACCGATCAGGCATGGTTGACTCGGGGTCCGTCGTATTGAGGACATCGAACTACCTGCTTTCTTGGCTTCCGCTCAAGGATCTGTGGGCCTTATCGCTAATATTCTTTCTATAGATGGCGACGAGATTCGCATTCCTTTCGTGGTGGAGGCCTTGAAGGAGTGGCATGCCGCTAACCTGAATACTCCGGACGCTCCCGACCGGCAAAGCTCATGGGATGAGGTTGCTTCGAGGAGAACAATCGAACGTCTGATCGGCGACGCCGCCGGTGTGGATGTGGCGCGTCTAAAGGCAGTCTCTCGACCCGAGTCTGGGGCATGGCTGCATGCGATTCCGTCACCTCACTTGGGCACCCTCCTAGACAGCGACTCGTTCCGTGTTGTTGTCGCTCTCCGCTTGGGCTGCAATGTCTGCGAACCGCACATATGCATTTGTGGTACCAGGTTGGAGGCCAACGGCCATCACGCCTTGAGGTGCAGTAGGTGCTCGGGTAGATTCCCGCGACACAATGCACTTAACGACCTATTGCGCAGAGCCCTGGTCTCGGCTAATATACCATGTGTGCTCGAACCACCTGGCCTCAGCAGAAGCGATGGAAAAAGGCCTGACGGACTCATCTTGATACCGTGGCAGAGGGGGAGGTGCTTAATCTGGGACGCAACGTGCATCAGCACGTTCGCACCTTCCCATCTAGCGCACACTTTGAGAGTCGCAGGGTCAGCTGCTTAATCGGCTGCTTCCATCAAAAGAATTAAATACGCAATGCTGGAGCAAAAATATGAATTCATCCCATTCGCAGTTGAGACAGCGGGGCCATGGTGTTCTGAAGCCAAGGTTTTCGTCAAGGACACACTCTACGATCCTCGCTCAGCATCCTTCCTGGTGCAAAGGATATCCATAGCTATACAGCGCGGCAATGCCGCGAGCGTTATGGGCACCTTCGCACCGGGGACGATGGCGGGCGGGATATTTTAATATTACTTTTAGATTTTAAGTTTGTTAATGTCAAAGTACTCTATTTTATAAACCTACATGTTTATTAATAATGTTGTCTGTAAATCCTAGATGGATTTGAAATGATGAACACTTGCTCTGAATCTAAATTGCCTGAAAAGCTATGACTAATTTTTTTTCTGAATATTATTGAAATATATATATATATAAGCTAGCTAGCTATCAGTTTTCGAAGAGAGGTAAAGTCGTACCAATCCACAGTGAAGTCGATAAGAAGGGCCCTGTGGTCTGTGCAGTAGGACATAGTTCTCTCATTTACACTCCCGATGCTAATAATACTTTTTCTCGTTTCTGAAGAAGACCTCGACACATCCTGTTGGACCAGGATGACCGCATCGCAGCAGCAAACGCAGCGCTTGCTGGTGATGACCGCGACGTGCAGCTACTATCCTACACCGTGAAAGAAGAGGAAGACCACTTGTGCCGGCCGCGGCCAACGCCGTGGCTGTTGCAAGTGGCCCTTCAGGGCTAACCGGTCTCTCATAGTTAAGCATGAGTTAAGTTTTTATTTGTAAGGGCCGGGCGCTTCTCGCCCTTCCGACGACTGGTGACGGTTCCAAAGTCACCTATGGACTAGAACCACACCCATCTCGAGGGGTGTTTTAATGGGTACAAATCCCACATAACCTCTAGGGGCATTTGCATTGCAGGCGGCACTTATTCATAAGGTAATATCTTTTGAAGATTTCTTCCCTCGTAAAAAAAGTAGTAGGAGTATTTATGTAAAACTGTTATAGCTGATGAGATGACTTGCGAAGACAAATTATATATATCGGCTTCTGTGAATTATAAACTTGTTCGTTTATCAGTCTTTGCATTAGTGGAAACCGCATCAAAATCCATTGGTGGTTTAGAAAAATCTAGCGGAGAAACAGACAGAGGCGGACAGAGACTTAATTTTATAATATGTATAAGTAGATAATAATAAATTTAGAAGAGAGAGGATTATCCGGGCATCCAGTGACGATACGTCATTTCATTACAGAGCCCGATGTGTTACGAAGGTGTTTGGTCGTTCATCTGTTAACGGAATGTGAGGAACACCACAGGCGATTGTTGTCGACAATCGAGATGCAAGGTGATCGCGCTGTGCACATAATTGTAATCGCATTACACTCATTTTCCTGTTATACTTACTCGCTACTGCTACTTGGTACCTACTTGGTAACTTTGTCATTCCCCAAACAATAATAATAATCCCAACAATATAAAAACGAATATGTTTACTTCGGATGTACAGGATCCGAAAAGAGATCGTCCTTCATTTATCTGTTTACCGGATGAAAAGAAGATTTTATCAAATTGTTATCTCTATGAAAAATTAAATCGCGATTGTGTTCTCTATTAAAATATACTCGTGGATATAGTTAATTAAAGAATTAAGGTTGCGCGCAAAAACCCATTCATGAGTGCCAGGCTCGAAATTTTAAAATCGGAGCAAGTAAAGATGTGCAACAGAGAAGCAGAGAAGCATAATAAAACTAGAAAACTGAAATTTATTTTATAACGTACGCATCCACAAAGAAAGATTTTTTGAAAGCTTTAACTCGGTGCGAAACCGGGGACGGGTCGCTAGTTTTTTTATATACGTATCGTAGATGGTCAATTCGGCCAGGGACGATTGGCGAACTGTCACTTATTGTTCACTACGCAAATTGTAGAGAAAAATATATATTAGTAAAACTATTACAAACATGTTGGATTGTTATATGAATATGAATCTTTTTAATTTCTTTAAAACATTAAAAAAGTGTGTGTCAACTCCAACGCACGACTGGAGTCTGACTATCAAAGATTTTCAACTGTATAGAACGTTTTACATGCAGCTACCGCTGTCAGGGTCATCAAGAAATCTAGTCTTTTACAAAAAAAGGATCAACAGGTGCGTGGAAACATCTGCTCGAGGCGTTTCCTTTTTTTACCGCGTGCTGGTCAGACTTGCGCGATTTTAATGATTGAAACCAAATTCGAATATAAAAATGTTTAATTTTAAAAAATAAGAAATGCACTTCTTTTTAAATAACATTTCATTTAACAAATTATTCTCAAGAAAAATGCGTAAGCAAAGTATTAAATTACAATATTTAGATGGTAGAAATTAATGGTCAGAATGGTAATACCAGTAATGGTATTATATGGTGATAAACAGCAGCATTACTTTTTTAAGACAGTGGAAACCATGAAGTACATTTACTCGTATATCGGACCCAGGACAACAGGAAGGGTGGAGCCGTAATATACCTTATATCTATACGAGCTTATCTTTAGAAATGCCAGTCGGATTTTTTTCCAATACAAAATTACTTTTTGTATTTGATAGTCCAATTATTAAGTAAGGTTTATAGGCAATTATTAGGAGTAGGCATCTGGTTCGTAGGGTCGGTGTCCGTGGTCTGTCTCCAGATTAGAATCGACCATCGCCGAGAAGAGCCAAAATGCACATGCCTATGTCAGTTTTAATTAAACAGTTGTAAGCCACGGAACGCAGCTAGTTAAAAATAATTAAGAAGTGTGTGTGTCAGCTCCGACGCGCGACTGTAGTTTACTCCTTCAAACGTATAAAATTAAATTTATAAAATTTTCCTAGTGTCAATAGATAACTGGATACCTAATTACGTTATATTATTTAGTTACGTTCTGTATACTCAAATGTCACGTGTTCCAACAAAAGTTACGTTAGTTACGTTCGATATAAACAGATGTCACTACGTTTTAGAAGTTCAAATATTTAATTTTTACGACGACAGATGTCGCTGCGCCAGCAGATTATAACTCGCTATGCTATCGTTTCGTTCCTGATTACCGATAATATAATGTAATATATAATGTATATATATAAGATGGCGTTGTATAACGCCATCTTGATATTATTATAACCAGATTATAACGCGTGCTACACTTTTCATACAAGATTTCGACGTTTACTTTTATAAGCCCAGAGAACCCTCAGGTGTTGCTTATTATACTACAATAGAATTAGGGAACATAAATAATTACGTCAGCTGTCGATTGACAGATAACGTAACCCTTTTTAGTTAACTCTTGTATTAATTTTACGCCTTACCGGGGGACTTATATAAAAATTGACTCAAGGTGTAAACTCCAATTTTAAAAACGGAATTTATATGTAAACTTCTCAGAATAAATAAATCTTATTACGAAATGTCATCACCGGCTAGATAAGTTAAATTATGTCGATCTCTTCTGTATCTTATCTCCGACACCATTCTGCACGCAATGCTTTCATATCGCCACTCAATCGACGAAACTTGTCATGAATTTACGTCATGTATAGTACGGTCATTCTATGAATGTGTTTTTGACATTTCTTTATGTCCATTGCATAAAGTTCATTTCCGAATAAACGATAGAGAAAATGTATGGAATTGACACCTGTCAGAACAGCACTCTTATAATGGCCGGAGTATAGGTAGGTATAAACGTCTCGTATTTGGTAGGTATGCATAAGCATGTAACAGTCCTATCAAGTATGCAAATATTTTTTATAGTTCACTAATTTACGCACAAATTACGCAATTTAAAACCCACCTCGACAAACTCTTGGTTCCACTTCTGAATCTTTGATTTCACTTGGTTTTTATCTTGTATTACTGTGTTAAAAATAAATGTGGAATTTTCCTAATACCGGTATTAAATTTAAAAGAGAGCGTACCTATAGAGCAGGAGAGCAATTTTAAAATAATAACAGAAATGGACATAAGTAAAGTCACGATAAGAAAAGGTTGGTTTTTTTACTAATAACCTCCGGCACGGAGCCGCAGCCTGTAGTTCTCGTATTAATTCTTCTCGCACTTCCATTCATCATACTTTTTCTTTCTATCATTCGTCCACGTTCATACTATAACGGGTGGGATTCCCGTCTACTCTAATACTCGATCTATCTACTTAATTTGTACTTCTTATCTTTTATTGACGGGATTTGGGAGCAGGTTTCATTTTTATTTACATTTTTCTCTTCTATTTCTCTTGATCTTGTCCACTTTTCAATTTTTTACCTTAAATACCAGTTACATTATTTAATTTAAACATACCAGATATATTATTAATTTTTAATACAATCACTTAGATACAATCACTACATTTTTTTTCTAATTTTCTTTTTTTTCTATTTTTTTTTTCTTTTTACTAATTTTATTGCCGGGATGCTACTTTGACTTTTATTGGCGTAGGCTGTGCCTCCTTTAATTGCGGCGGCATCTGCCATGTTATTTTTTTTTGCTTGCTGTGTGTTTTTGTTCGGTGCCTGCCTCGTTGGAGGCCATGTAATAATAAATAAATAAATAAATAAATAGATACTAAGTTACATTATTGTTATTGTAATAATTATTGTTTAGAATCTTTGTTTCTATCAATTACTTTTTTTGAGTTTTTGAATTATGTATATGGAAGTAAATAATTACAAAACTTCAATTCAACACTGCTAAGGAATCGTGTTAGCTCTATTCTTCACGTGTAATTACTGTAATACAGGCAATAAAAAATGTATGATGTCATGTATTAAACAATTTATTACGTAAAAAGCCCTTATTATGTTAAAAAATTCACACGAATCTAATGTGCGTTCTCGTTTTTAAACTGCCCGGCCCGGCCAATTTAATTGCCCATACTACCTACTTCCGCAAGCGTCTTCCACTACCGCATTTACCACGGAGCTAGTAGTTTAAACCGAATTATGTAATATTTCCTTAACATATTTAAATAATGATAAATCGCTTTGAAATATGTATCTAAAGTTACATATGTAACGTAAATGAGGCTATATATAAAAAATATTAACGCTTATTCTAATATTAACAAATTTATAAATGGGAAAGTTAGTTAGTTAGTTTGTTTGTTACGCTTTTACGCCTTAACTACTCACCTCATCATAATGACATTTTGCATACACATTTACAGGTGTACAGAAAAGTACATAGGGCAACTTTCACACAGAAAAAGTACTGTTATCGATGAACGCGGACAAAATCGCAGTCAAAAGTTAAAACTAAATAGTATATGTATTTACAAAAGTGTACATTAATTTAAAAAAGAAACGTTTCCTTTCTAGTTAAGGCACTCTCAAGCTATCCAGCCAGAATGAATCACTTCAATGTCGATTCATTGCAGTCCCGAAGGCTTATGCTCGATGTTTTGTTTTTCTGCAAATTGCTGAGGGGCGGAGTTGATTCGCCCGAGCTCTAGTCGAGCATAAACTTTGGGGTTCCTCGCCGAGCACCTGGGCCAGGCAGATATACACCCTTTCGATTAAATTACTCTAGAACCAACTTGGGCTGTTTTTCTCAATTGAATCGTCTTATGAGCGCTGCAAACTCCCTAAGTCATGATGTCGACCCTTATAACGACACCATTTCGAAAATTAAATTGTTCGTTATTCAGACAGTTGACATTTAGTTATTGCTGATATTGTATTCTGATACTAAAAGATCAGTAAAATGACATTATTAAATGTATTATAGATTTTGTTTGCTTGTTTAATGTAATTAGTATATTTTTTGCATTAAGATGGTACTCTAGGTAGACTTTTTATTGGTGCAAGCTGTGCCTCCTATAATTGCGGCGGCATCTACCATGTGTTGTTTTTCTTTGTCCTTTGTTGTGTGTTTTTGTTTGATGCCTGCCTCGTTGGAGGTTGGAGGCCATGCAATAATAAATAAATAAATATTCCGCAATATTTATTTTACAAGATTTTGCAATATTTTTTTTATTTAATCTGTCATTACTATTTTACTGTCATTATCTGTCAAAACTATTTTTAAACCGAATTTCAATTATTCATTTTGTTTCGACGTTATCAATTCTTGTGTAAAATAATTTGGTAAAAACTTTTCATTGTGAAAAAAGGAGATACGTATAATAACATCTTCCTGAAAAAAATGTCTAACTAAAGAAATTTTTTGTGACATTCAGGGGACTTCAGGGGACTCCAATTGCATATTTGGGTAGCTGTCTATTTATTTCGGCTAATCTCCGCAACGGTTGGACTGACTTCGATGGGACTTTCATTGGTAGATAGCTGATGTTATAAGGAGTAACAAAGGCTACTTTTATTTTAGAAAGAAATATATATTAGAGTCCGGTATCGCTCGTGCCCCACGCGCACGCCTCCGCCGCAGCGATGCATGGCCGGGTTCAGCTAGTAGCCAAAAACAAAATAATAACATGTCCATAACTTACAGCCTTTCTCCAGCATTAAAATTTTAGCGACGTTAAACTAACTTATATAAAACTACTCCGTACATACGTACGCGTACGCAATAACTTCGTACGCATGGTATTCGGTATAGCGCGTAACTTTTTTATTTGTATACCGATTAGAATGAAACAAACACTAAATGTTACGAGAAGCTTGCTACAATACACAGTGAAAATCGCATTCAAATCGGTTGAACCGTTTCTGAGATTAGCGTGCACAAACGCCCAGACAAACAGACAAAAATTCTAAAAACTATTTTTTTCCTCTGTAACATACTCGTAAGTACAAGGTGCACATTTTTTTTTTTTTTTTTGAAAAATATTTAATGTGCGGATGCGGCTCGTTTATGATTTTATTATTATATGTTTTATTATAACACTTTATTATAATAGTGTGTTATAACATTTTATTAACACACCTCGGGGAACTCGAAAAAGCGCATAAATTTTTCGATCCGAATGTAACAAACATTAAATGTTACGGGAAGGTTGTTACAATACATCAGTGAAAACCGCATTCAAATTGGTTAAACCGTTTCAGAGATTAGCGTGCAGAAACGCTAACAAACAGACGAAAATTCTGAAAAATATTTTTTTGACCTCGATAACATAAGTACAACGTGTACGTACTAATTGTTTTTTTTTTTTGAGAAAATCTTTAATGTACAGTCACGGCTCGTTTACGATTTTATTGTAATATGTATAGATATGTAGGTATTATTAGAATATATTAGTGCAACAGTTAATTTTATGTAATCTGTGGAATTTCTTTCTGTATGCTTGTTACGTTGTCTATGCTCTCTTCTTCAATAAAAAATATAGCAAGACGTATGTGTTTAAATTTAAAATTCGTAATATATAAAAATAGCTCGTTTAATGAGTGATTCACTGTAATCTACATATTTAAACTTAAACAGGTATATTTACCGAAGGTATCGGTTAACATTACTTAAAAAGCGTTTGTATAGTTTTCCATAAATAACTTTTAAGTATAATAATAATCTCATCTTCTATTATAATAGTAAGGCTATTTATTTCGTATGTTATAAAATTGGTATTGCAAGTCATCATTTGCAAGTTCTCTTACGTCTCGAGTTAGCTTCCATGAATGAACGGGAGATAAGAATCCCATGATACTGTATGATAATTAATATAGGTTAGATACCTAACAGTAGAAGTATTTTTTTAATGCAAGTAAATGTAGTGTTTTTGCAAGAGTAAGTAGTTACTGTTTTTCGTTCTGCTTAAGAATTAGCATTAGAATTAGTCGGAATTAGAATAAATAATGTTAGCACGTTTTTATATTCGTTAATAACTTAGAAGTAAGCCACATACTAGCTCTTGCTAGCGACTTCGTCCGAGCTCTTTTTTCTTAGGCATTAAGTACCTTATCTTAGGCTTTTTTTTTCTTACAGAAGTACTCCACCGTGAAATAAAAGCACGTATGCTTTTGTGTTTCGGTGAGTGAGTAAGGGATGCCAGAGCCCATTTCCCTAACCCTTTCCAATCCCCATATATTATGCTTAATCCTACTGAAGTCGACAGTGCACTTGCAGCAGCTGTGGCGTTGCTTGTGTTATAGGCGACGATAGCCACCTACCATCAAGTGGACCGTCAGCCTGTCTGCCGATTTTAACATTAAAAAAAAACAGTTTTATTGCTAAAATTATGCCCAGCGTTGATTTTTTTTATTTTATTTTTTAGATGTATCCTTAGGGGACGGCACTTTTATTCTGGATGAAAGATATTTTCTGTCCTATGTCCTTTTCTGTGCCCCTGACAACGTAGGTATTGCTTTGCAGTTTATTCATAATGGTAAATTATCAAAATCTAAATTAAAGTGGATACGTATCTACTTAATTGAGAAAAATGAAATATTTAAGATAGTATTAAATTTAAGAATAGATAACAGTAATTTCTTTTTTATATAAAGACTTCTTTATTGTTCACAATTATTAAATTAACAATAATTAAATTACAAGACTGAAAGCGCTTATGTGAATTAATTTCATGCTACCCTTATTACGGACACGGGTTCTCTTAACGGGACAATGCGTGAGTTTTTTGGAGCTCTTGAATTTCAATATGCGGGGAATTTCTTTATTAATTTCGCTCACATGATCTTAAAACAAATTAAAAAGTGCTGCAAAATAGTTTTTTCTTAATAACTTTTTTAAATGTCACCTTTTTAATTGTATCCTAACAAGCCAGGTACAAACACTACAACCATAGGGATTTGATTACAACTTATCTTACATCAAACGAAGATACTTTCTCGGCGAAATATTCTTTTTATTTTATGATATAATTTACAATACTTAATTTAATATTAATTCATTAATTCCCATATTTTATAGTTCATAATCTTCTACATTTAATTACTCTGTGGTTAGGTATGTTTCTAAAAGGGATCGATTTAACATAAATGGCGATAGATATCTGTATAACGTTACGTTACGTACCTATATAAAACATTTTCAATCTATCTAAAACTAGATCTTTCATAATTATTTAGATGAAATTTTATGATACTTATTACAGTTAATATCAACTTTCCTGCAGATGTTAAACACCACTTTATTAATTAAAAATGATTAAATTGAAATCATAAAAAGTTTCTAAATGGATTCCAAAATGATTCTTGTTATATTTTTATTGTAGAAATTCTCACTTTCGTTCTCCAAGTAGGTAAATAAATAATATTAATAAAATAACTGGATGACCCAACAGACATATTTTGTCATAAGCTATTGGATTTGACTGTGTGTGGGCAGCTGTGTAATTTAAATAAAAATAAATCGGGCAATTTCTCCAATTTTCCTCTTCATAAGAACCTTCTATGGACTTCAATGAATATTTTAAAAAATAACCGGTTTAATTTAGCCGTTTAGTTTAGTTTAGCGCTTAGCCAGACATTTATCGTTTCATTTTTATTTATATAGAGATATCTACGTATTTTGTGTTTCGGTGTGTGAGAAAGAGATATTAGAGCCCGTTCCCTTATCGTTACTTTTTCTTTTACTCTTTATCCACTACTAATTGGTGCCCGCGGCTTCGCTCGCGTTGAAAAATAAAAAAATATAACGCTATTTATGGCGCCATCTATTATACTGCAATAGAATTAGGTGAATCGGCCATATCTGTCGGATTAGGGTCGAACCAGGGTCGAACTGCTTGGTGATACACCTGTACATAGTATGCTCCAATTTGCAAACCCTCGGGAACCTTAACGAATTATGCACCTATGGATTCTCCAGGAATCACTCTGCTGATAGATGAAACAAGCATAAAAATCCGTTCAGTAGTTTTTGAAATTATCGGGAACATACATACATTTTCCTATCCAATCCCTTATGCTTAATCCTACTGTAGTCGGCAGCGCACTTGCAGCAGGTGTGGCGAGGCTTGTGTTATAAGCGACGATATAGTCACCTACCATCAAGTGGGTCGTCAACCTGTCTGCCGATCTTAACTTTAATAATATGTATAAAGATATAAGATCTGCAGCAAACCCTGGATTGCTTGTTACAGTATTACAGGTGTGTCATTTATGGTAGAGGATGGTCGCCTGCTATAATGTGCTAACCTACTCTCGTGCTTTCCCATAAAAAAGTCGATAGACAGACAATACTTGAATATTTTTGTTACTGTTTCCTTCATTATTTTAGAATCGACCACCACGTTTTCACCACTTGTGATTATGTCATTTATTTCAAAGAAAAATATACTTAGTCTTCTATGTAGGCGCGTCTGCGTTTGTAACATCCTAGTTTAGATGTGGGTTCCTTCACTTTTTAGAAAGTTATGATCATTTTTAATCTGCACAATACATGAATTCGAATTACTCAAGAGTTCACCCGACCGGAAATCAAATATGTCTTTCGTATCAAAAGCTTTTCGTCTAAGGCTCTCACCGAAACCAGGCCTCCGTCACTCGCCTATACCTACCGCGATAAGCACCTACAGCGCGCGGTACCTGGAAGGTACAAATCAGTCGAGGCCGCCCCGCGCTTGTTTGTACACGCGTACGTCGATCATTTATTGCTCCAACAGCACTGTACCTACTATAAACGCTACTGTTCTTTATAATGAGGAATCGTAATAATTGCTGCGTGGACGGCTGTCGCAATAAACAGAAGAATTTAAAGTTTTCTTTTTTTTCGCTCGCTCGGTAATTCGCTCAAATTTCTTCTTCATTCTTTTTTTCAGCAAATTATAAAATAACAAAAAATTGTTAAATAAATTTAACAATAATAAATAAATATCTATATTGGATAATTGGACGCGAAATATTATTGGCTAAATTATATTTTATTTCTACCCTCTAATATATTAACTCTTAAGACATAATATAATTCGCATTAATACGTTTTAGCGAAATAAATCGTAATTGAAAAAACTTAAAACTCTTCTAGCAGATATAAAAGCTTCAAATTTAGAACACAATTAGTGTTTAGTGTATAAATCAAGGAAAAACTAAAATATTTTGCATTTTCGGTCCAGTTTTCTAGATACACCAGCTGCATAAATAAGTTTGTAATCCCATATAAATATATAGGATTACAAAGTTATTTATGCAGTTGATGTATGTAGCAAACTGGGCCGAAATTGTATATATATATATATATATATACAATTTCGGCCCAGGATTATTATATGTATAAATATATAGAATTAAAGAAGTAGAAGGTACCAGAAAGGAAAAAAGTAGCAAGTAACCAAGTAACCAAATAAATAATAATACCCAATGAACCTTTTTTTATGTGTCGGATGTTACAAATAGAAATGCACGTGCGCGAACAAAAGAAGCTAAACATTCTTTATATTAGTCTTTATATTAGTCGACAAAAGATTTTATTTGATATTTTTGGAGCAAGTTCTAGACAATTTAATCAAACAATAGTATGTAGCTGTTATTCTTAGCAGTCTGGAAAGATAAAAGAAAAAGTAAGATGTACTACGAAAAAGTTACTTTTATTTAAATTATTTCCCCGTTTTTAGTGTGTGTGTGTATATGTGTTAATTATGTTTTCCAATAATGTTTTATTTTTTATAATTCATTATAAAAAATAAATAAATTAAATACAATAAATACTTATTAAAATTATGTTGTTATTTATTTTACTTTGCTTGTACAACCCTGACGCTTGAGCTGTGGTGTAGGTAAATTCTGAAAACAAAGAAATTGCGCTCTTGTGAGCGTAGTAGTAAGGTGCGATTTCGAATGCACCAGGTGCGTTGGAAATTTTGTAGGCTATTAAAATGGCGGCTTTCTTCGAGATCAAAGGAGTGCAACTTCTGTACGTCTAGTACTAGTATATATTCTGTGCCGAAACTCTTGTTTTATGTACCTACTTACTTTTTAAAGAAAATAATAATTTATTTATAATTTTATTTTTATTTTTAATAGGTTGGAGAAAAAGTTTCTTCGCATTTTATATGAAAACTCAAGACATTTTTTTTCCAAAGTTTATTTACATTTGATTACAGTATATATGTGTGCCATTTTGTTCCATGACTTTTTGCTATCTTGTAGGTAGTGACATGATCCCGTTGCTGTATAAATTTTGGGATGTCTGATCAAAAAAACGCGATAAGTAGTTTTGGCAATCCTCTCTTGATGTTAACCTGACACTGCCTAAATGCTGAAGAGACCGAAACAGGTGGAAATCTGACAGGTGGCATCAGGGTTATATAGTGGATGCATTAACACCTCCCAGCCAAACTCTCTCAATTTTTACTGAGTGGCTAAAGATGTGTGTGGTATAGCGTTGTCGTGATGAAAAACCACAATGCACTTGCAGCACCTATGACGTTGCTTTAGTTACAGGCGTCGGTGGCCACCTACCATCAAGTGGATCGCCAACCTGTCTGCCGACCTTGACATAAATAAAATTATTACAACTATTTTATCTTGAGACCACCACATAATAAATTTTGCGATATTAGAAAGATACGAAATGGAAATAGAAAAAAAAAGATTTTTGGACATTAGTGCAATGTGAAATCAGTATGTCTTATTTATATAATCGCTTTAAAAAGACATCGCGTTTTATTTAGTATTCGTGTATACAACTGCATTATATAATAGAGACATAGGTAATTATTAATTCGATAAGGAGAGAAGACGCGCCCGCGCCGCGAGACTCGAAGCGTGAACCGTGACGGACGTGGACATCGACCCACGGGGAGATTGCCGAATTCAAGTATCTATTTAACAAACTAGCAGCGACATGCAAGTATGAAATCATAATTTATAAATAATTCGATTATTAACTTATATAAATAGTGCTTTTTTTTAAAATTAAAGATGGGTTTACTCTTGACCGCATCTATCCATGTAGGAAGAATGAGGCCGACGATGGAGCGAGCTCACCCAGAAGATGCCTATTCACTCGAACCTTGAAAATATTTGGGCTGTATGAGCTCGGAAATACAGACGCCGGCATGGAGTTCCAATCCTTAGCAGTGCGCATTATAAAAGATGTTTTAAAGCGCTTAGTCCGAATTAGAGCGATTTCAACAATGAGAGGATGGTAACCAGCCGTACGTCTGCATGTCCGATAGAAGAAAGGGGAAGGCGGTATGATCTCATGTAGCTCTCGAGCACACTCTTCGAAGTACATCTTATAGAATACACACAGACAGGCAATTTTGCGTCTATGTGCCAGGCTCTGCAGCTTAGTTCTTATTAGTGTATCGTCGCCTATGAGCCTCCTAGCTCTGTGATTCACCGAGTCGGGTGCCTAATAATAATAGTAAATTTTAAATATTCGACATATAAATAACCTACTCACAGCTTCCTCGTTTACAATCCTTCCTCGATTATCGCTCTTTTCATTAGTTGCAAGTTAGCGAAGAAACAGACAGAGGCGGCCAGCGAATTTATTTTATATCTAATATAAAACAAATAAATTTTATATCTAATAAATAATAATAAATAATATTTTATATCTAATATAAAATAAATTCGCCATGTAATGTATTAGACGAGCCCATTGGTCGAGTGGTCTAGCATGCTAAGGTGTTTGTCGTAGCGCTCTGACTCAGGAAACTAAGATTCGATTCGTATCCCGGCAAAGTCTAATCTGTGAGTTTAATCTGATCAAAGTAACATTTTAAAAACGATAACGAAGTTCGCCAGGATAAAATGTATGGGATATATCACGTGATTTAGCGACGGCATATGTCAATCCCATACATTTTACCGTTTGCGAACTTCGTTATCGTTTTTAAAATGTTACTTTGACTAAGGCCCACAGATCGCAGGGGCAGGGTACCCTGCGTTAGGCAGTTATAAAACGAGCAATTGTCTGGCGGCAGTAAGCAAATTCTCACAGAAGCCCACCATGAGATTACAGCGTGTACTTATTGTGTTTTGGTGAGTGAGTAAGGGATACCAGTGTCCATTTCCTGTTTACCTACCGCTTCCTAATCCCTTATCTTTAATCCTAGGTCAACAGATGTGGCGCTGCATGTGTTAAAACAAGGACTTAACCTCAGACCGAAGACAATTTTTACCAAAATGAGCGCAACCTATTACCTATAAGTTAAGATGCAATATTTCATAATAATTTTTTGTAGAATCTCGGAGATAACCGAACAGATTTAAAATTGGAAGGTTTTTCTTAAATATTGTGTAAAATATGAAAAAAAAGTATTACAAATTACAGAACTTTATTACAGAACTTAATTAATAAGTAGTGGTTGCTGAAATTTTTATTAACTGTGAGGAGAAAGCTTTTATTTTTGAGCAGTAATTTACTTTTTTTTTCTCATAAAATAGAATCTTTTGTGTAAAACTATCCGATTCAAACTTTTTTAAATATAGCGTATTATATCTAGTCATACCAAATGCGAAAGGAATTTTTCCCCGACCTAATATTTGAAAGTAAACTATATATTATCAAGGAAGAAAATCTGCACAAATTCCACTGTGTTTTTCTCTTATAAAACTGAGCGGATTTTTTTCCCTTATAGAACGGACCAGGCATTTTAAATTTGTGTAGTTTAATGAGTCCTGTTAAAATGTTTCTTAGTTTCTATTGTCGACAAAAGCTTTAAATATGCGTTGCGGACTGGCGATGACTGACAATACGAATTTTTTTTGAAAATGTTTGTACCAGATATCGCGATGTATCAAATAAGATATCGATTTTAGAATACATTTTCATATTTTTACTAATATGAAAACTTTTAATTACTAATCATTATTTTTAATTTCATTACTATTTTATTTTGTTATCATTGTTATTAATAATAATAATTTATTTACTAAATAAAGATAGGTTATAATGGTTCAACAATAAACAAACCTCGCTGCATTCTACCCTTTGGTGTGTACAAATATTTTAATATTACGTTACAATAACAAAACAACAAAAAATATTTACTTGCTATATAAAATTGTCAAATACACAATTTGTTTATTATTAATTGTAATTTTTTTAATATTAAGATCCAAGTGTATAAATAGGGAAAATATAAAATAAGATTAAGTGGAATGTTATAGAGTACATTAAAGAAAGTATATCAAATTAGTTTTATATAATCAGATTTATAAACTACTAGCAACCTGCCTCATTGCTTCGTACGTATGCATGATTTCCTGAAAAATACTTACACGAAACTCGTTTATCGCTTTTCAATTAGTGAATACCGTATCAAATTCCGTTGAATGATTGGGAAGAAGTTAGCGGAGAAACAGACTTTGTTTCATTTTTTGAATAGATATAGATATAGAAGATATAAATAATAGAAGACATAATTGAAGAAGAAATAGAAGATATTACAGTAAAGTTTATTTAAAAAACGGGACAAGTGCGAGTTGAACTAGTGTGAAGAGGTTCCGTACGATGTTACCTATCCGCACAATATTGAGTGATTTACAATGTTATTTTAATATCATGGACTTCTTATAGGTTTTCCTATAATCTATAAGTAGAAAACTCATTTCTGTATTTTTTTCAAAATTTAATTTCGGAGATGGGGGGGGGGGGGGGGGTAATGGTCGGACAGGAACACGAGTGATCCTATAAGGGTTCAGTTTTTTTATTCAGACGTACGGAACTCTAAAAACCAGCAGTAGTTTTTGCGTGAGAGTCATAAATATTCAACCATCGTCTAAGGCTTCCGCATTTATATTATTCATCATCACAGCCGTAGGATACGCCATTGCTGGACAAAGGCTCCTAATTTTCCTATAACGTGGGTGTTTCTGAAAATTGAGGTTCATATAAGATACTAGCTGAGACACGGTTCGTTTAAGATTTTATTATACGTATAGATAAACCCCTTACCTACGAGTACATAATATATATAGTAGTCTGTCCAATCTGATATTGGTATAAATTTCTTGGGACCTTGAACAACATTCCCTTCCGCAGTTCTCAAACTGAGCAGCTTTACTCTTCCTTATAGAAGACCACTAAGGTACCAGCTGCATGAATAGGGAACCCTTGTACCTTTGTGCATATGAATTGAATATTGAAAAGTTAATTGTATATCTCCTTTTTTAACTTTAATAAGAAAACTACTTGGTAAAAAGGAAATAAATTAGAATGAAACCCTAGACGAGCTATTAGCGCCAGGTATATGTATATGTTCATTCTTCACGGGCCCATTATTAATTCCTTACGCCAAAGCAAAAACAACATAACGACGTGGCCTTCAAGCCTTCGCTAACAGCCCTATAATGAAGCTTTTTGCATTCAAAGCACATTGTATTCTATGTAAGTAATGTAAAACAAAATATATCCATTTTTATTTAAGTACCCATAAGTAAGCACCTACTACTTAATTTCATTTTAATCTGACACTATAGGCCATTTAATATTCAGGCCAAAAGTGAATAAAGGAACTCATTTTCCCACAATTATTGCTAAGTAATTTTTAATTGGTACATTATTATTTTGTTCTTTAAAAGTATCTGTACAAAATAATTATATCCAAATGTAGTAGATATATTTGTAACTGCAAGTCTTAAATTAAATTATATTTTTTATTAATCTTAATCTTAAATATCTTAAATCATGAAAACTAGTTTAAAATAAGTAAGTAACTCACAGAAAGCTCTCGCTGTCGAAGTTCTTTGCAGGTGCGTTATCATTCCGTTAATATATTCCAAAATGGCACTAATGATTTCAATACGTTTCAAAAACACAAGCGCACTTGAGCTGTTTTCACTTCATTCAATACTAGACACGGGAGAGAGCTTTGACTAGATTCGTGTGAACATCACCGCGGAGGGAATTATCCAATTTTAAAACGTTACGTCCGCTCCGAGGTTTGTTTAGTGACTGGCTCGTCGGTTGGCGGTTGGCGGGTCCCGCGCAGCCTGCGGGCTGGCTGTGGCTGTGGCGTCAGCGGAGGCTTCACAAATGGAAAGTTCATCGAACGAGGTGCGCGGGCGCAAGAGCCTAGACACTATTATTTGTTATACTCGTCACATGTGAAAACGTCGATGAGCGCACGAAATGTACTGAGAATCAGTTAGAATCTCAATAATATAATTAATTCACGGTAATTTGGCATCTAGGTGACGATGTGGATCTGTTAAACGAACTTATCAATTATTTATATCTTCTATTATTTTATATCTATCTAATAATACATCTATACTTCCATACTACCATTAAAAATGTGAAAGTAACTCTGTCTGTCCGTCTGTCACCTTTTCACGCCTAAACCGCTGAACCGATCATCATGAAATTATGCATACATGTTGTGAGTGATGCAGGAAAGGACATAAAAGGACGAGTTTAACTCGCGTGAAGAGGGTTCCGTATGATGTTACCTATCCGCACAATATTGAGCGATTTACCATGTTATTGGGGGGGAAGGGTTTGGTCGGACAGACGGACACACGAGTGATCCTATAGGGGTTCCGGACGCACGGAACCCTAAAAAGTACTGTTCTCGAGGAATCATCTAACGCCTGGCAAAGCTACAACTGTAATAAAAATATTTTATGCGTTACATTGCTCATATATTAAATCAGGAGTTATTTTTTTATTTTTCAACGCGGGCACCAGCTAGTATATTATAAAGTATAGTATCTACTACGTCATCTCCTAATATTGTTAATGCGGAAGTAAGTTTGTTTGTTACGCTTTCACGCCTAACTACTCAACTGATCACCATGAAATTTTCCATTGTCAGCGATACAGATGAGGACATAGGATACCTTTCATAAAAAAAGTAAATATTGTTCCCGAGGGATAATCTAAAAATTAAAATAAAAAATTTCAACGCCTAACAAAAAGATGTGTAATAAAGATTTTATAAATGTTTTAACGCCTAAGAAAAGAGGCGCCGACGAAGTGGCGGGTAAAAACTAGTATAAAATAAAGTTGATGTCCGCCTCTGTCTGTTTCTCCGCTAAGTAATTGCTTCTAAACCAACTGATTTGGATACGGTTTTCACTATTAGAAAGAGCGATTAACGAGGAAGGTTTGTGTAGGTACATAATTTAAAGAAAAATATTGCATCCGTGCGAAGCCAGACACGGGCGTTTTTGATTGGATTTCTGCTATTTTTTCTTCAGCTACACTTTTTGAAATACAATGTTCACATAATGTCTATGGCAGTATCAATGAGTAAAATCTAGAGTGTTTGTGTTTTTATATAGAAAAGTCAGTGTGAAAAAATATCTTGTGTGAAATGTTTTTGGGGAATAAGTAAAACGAAATGTAGTCAATATGTTGTAATAGGAAATAAAGAAAATAAACAAATAAATATAAAATTAAAATCTTTATTAAATCTAGTTATCTATACTATCACACTTTTTATATTTAGGGATATTTTTGCTTCTTTAACTAGTTTATCAGTATGGTTACTTACATTATGGTTAATTCTATACATATAATAAAATCGTAAATGAGCCGTGTCTGTACATTAAATATTTTTTCAAAAAAAAAACAATTTTGAAAAAAAAAGCGCTGAAAAATAATTGATCTACAAAGGGGGCGGTAAAAGAAATAAGTTTGATAATCTCTGATCTATACATATAATAAAATCGTAATTAAGCAGTGTCTTTTACATTAAATATATATATTAAAAAAAAAATTAGTACACGTTATACTTATGTTACCCAGGTCAAAAAATAGGTTTTAGAATTTTTGTCTGTTTATCTGTGCGTTTGTGCACGTTAATCTCAAAAACGACTTAACCGATTTGAATGCGGTTTTCACTGATGTAGCAATTAAGCTTTCCGTAATATTTAAGTGTTTGTTTCATTCCAATCGGTTTACAAACAAAAAAGTTACGCGCTATACCGAATACCACGCGTACGAAGCTGCGGGCTCAGCTAGTCCAGTAATAAATTTCTTATATCATTATAACAATAAATGTATAATGATAGCTATCTGTGTATCTGCGTATCACTTCTTTGTTAATTCATTTCATAGAGCGTATTAAATTGTTTAATACAATTTAATACGCTCTATGATTCATTTCAGGTTTTCTGTTTGGCTACTATTTGTCTACTAATTACTTAAGTTATTGTATTTTTACAAATTTTCATAACTGTTAACAATTAACACATACATACGTACACTTTTAGATTTTGAAGTTATTGTAATTAAATACGGGTATTGAATTGCATCCATTTTATCCGTAACAGGGCGACCAGAGCGAGATGCATCTTTGACATCAAAATTCCCGGATTGTGTTGTGTGCTAATTTTGTGCTACTTTTATGACACTGCATTAGGTCCATAAAGGTCACAATTTTTTTTCGTGGTTTGCGTTGCATTTCTTCCATTTTGGTAGGTAATAACTTTTTAAAATGTATCGAATTTCTTCATTGTTTCAAATGTATCGAGTTCAATGTATCGACCTAATATGTGAATTGTGAATTTTAACATAAATATAAAGAGAGAATTTTTATAGTTCTTTTTTATTTGATATAAATAATACAAAAGGGATCCCACAGATATGAATATATAATCGTAAGAGACCATTAAGAGACCATTGAGATATCGTACCACAACCACAAGCGAGTATAAACCAAGCTCACCACGTTTATAATACCTGCGAATCATGGAAGTATTATATAAGGAATAAGCTCTATCTATGCATCTTGCAGCTAAAATAAAGAAAATTAAACCTTATGCTAAGGTCGTAAGAGTCTTGTTGCACGCAAAATAAAAATGAATCCGAGTGAGAGGGCCACCACTGAACGCTGTGTCCCGTTCTATAGAGTTGCCAGAGTTAAGTTGGTAGAAATGGTAGAAAAATATGCGATTGATGTAATGTAATGAAGTAAAAACATTTACTTCTAAAATGTTTCTAAATATAAATAATAATTTATTACCGACATGTTAAAGCAATATTATTTGTTGCTACGTGTAAAGCCTTATTAACGCAAAAATTTTGCGATTGGCGTATAGGTTTTCTTTTATTTGTATGAAATACGGACACCTGACCTGACAACCCCACATGAAATCGCCGACTCTGACGTCAATGGCGGAAATTTTTAATTTCGTGATATTTTTGAAGAATTTTAATTAAAATGGGGAGAATTTGTGTCGTGGAGGCTTGCGGAAGCGAGTATTATCCTGATTGTGGTTTATTTTTTCACAGGTAATAGTTTTAAACATAATTTGTTAGTGAACAATTAGGGTGACCATGCATGACTATCCAATCCTACTTCAAGAACAAATAACTTAAATACCTATGCATTTTTTATTCCTTTCTCTATTAACATAACGGGTTCAATTTCAGATTTCCTAAAGATCCTAATGTTAGGGAAATATGGATAAATACGGCGACGACATCCACGTGTCGACAGGTACCCCTTCGCCGAGCCACCAGGCCACGTGGCATCACTTCGGCGTGGTCTGTGTGCTTTGTGTCTACAAGTGAGTGTTTAAGAGCATCCCCCGCCTTCTGCGAGGAAGATCAGGACCAACCTTCTAAACTAAATTGTTTTCTCTTTCATGTATAAATTTTCATTTGTTATATAGTGTGTAAATTTATTGGTATAGTAAAGTGTTGTGTGATTGAACTTGGCTTTCTTTTGTCTAAGTCCACCCCAGGTAGTTGGCGCCCTGAGAGTTAACACTGGTCTCGTGTAGTGTCTACCCCTGAGTTTCAGTCGGTGAGTAACGGTTGGAACGCCTGCGGAGCCCTAACGCCCCGCAGAGGTTTCGCGGTTACAAACTTAACTGTTTTTTTTCTTACCTAATTAATTAAATATACCACAATAGGTAGCTTATCGTAATTTTATCTCAGTCCAGCTGCATGTCGTGTCCCACAAGGACCAGTAGGTAAGTACCTACCTATATGACGCGAGTGTGAAAAGCAAGCAAAAACAGGAAATGTATAGTACCGCAAAGGGCAAGTTTATCATTAGCATCTTCGATTAAAATCCATCTGAAGCAATGATCTGCTGACGTCAAATCACAAATCATTTTTTATAATTATTGTCCTTAAATCATATTTCAATATATTCACCATCGCCAGAGAGGGATAAGAGGTACAGTTACTGATCTCTCTTTCGGCTTCAATTTTGCGACAACAGGACATTCCTGTTGTATATAGTACTTATTACTTCCATGCTGCGAATAGACTTTTATTTTATTTGCATTCAATTCTATGTATGATCACAGAACATAAATATACTCTCTACCGAGCAAAGATGTTGTATTAGTCTGTACCTACTACCGAGAGTGTATGAGTTAGCGATGCGCCGAGTGACGATTTCGCTACTCGAGTAACTCGAGTTGAAATGGATACTAACTCGAGTTGCAACTCGAGTTGACTCGAGTGTGGAGTGTCGATGCTCCGAGTTGGCTAATTAATGACTCGTGTTGCGGACCGAGTTGGTTAAATATATAGTAATCGCTCGCATACACGATTTTTGGATAGTTAAAACCTTAAAAATTCACCTCACTGACATAGATGGCTCTGACGCGCATTGTTCTTAACCGATAACGCCACCTACAAAAACGACCAGCGAAACAACGACCGAGTTGGCGCGACTCGCAAGCGACCGAGTTGGCGCGACTCGCAAGCGACCGAGTCGACCGACATCGTTCGTCGCGCGTCGCGTCGTCGGTCGAAGCTGACTCGCTCGCCGCGTACACACCGAGTCAACTTGGTGTGTACGCGGCAATATTGACTCGAGTTAACTCGTTTACAATCTGACTCGAGTAACTCGACTCGCCCATCGCTGGTATGAGTAACTCTGTGACTGCCTCTGTGCCTGTGTTGTGGAAAGAAAAAAAAAAAATCGTGACTTTCAATAATTCTTAGTAAATTTATAAAAATTGATATTGTTTAATTTGATTCAATTGAATTTAGATAAATAACTAATGGCGAAGTTTTCAGGTGAGTGTTTATTCTACAAAACCATGAAACTTACATTTCATATATATGTGTAGGTTATAAAATATTCAATTATTATAACGTCATTTTTATTTTCGAATTAAATTAAATAACCGCAATTTAAAATTTCTTGAAGTATTTCATTAATTAAAGCTTCAGCAAAGCTAACATTATTCAGAAGCGTCATGTAATTAATCGAATTGCGAAACCGGTATGTTTCTTCACCAATGGCAAAACTTTTGTATTACAACCTTTTTAGTATGTAATGGATAAAAAATTGTTATTTTGATCATGATTTTAAATTATACTGATTTACTTATTTTGTTTTAATACAGTGAAGGTAAAATGGGGCAAGGAGTTGTATCCAGATGTGGAAGTTAACACTGCTGATGACCCAGAAGTATTTAAAGCACAAATATTTGCATTGACCGGTGTACAACCTGAAAGGCAGAAGGTGGTTTGCAAAGGAGTCACACTGCGAGACGATGGTTGGGGAAGCTTCAAATTGTCAAATGTAAATGTGTTACTTATTGTTACTATTATTTGTCAGACACATTATATTTATACAACAATCTTCATAATCTCAGCCATAAGACGTCCACTGCTGGGCATAGGGCTTCCTCATAATTTTACAATAAGACCAGTTAGAAGCAGCCCGGATCCACCGTTGACACCTAGCCTTTATTAGATTGTCCGTCCAACTCATGGGTGGATGTCTAAACTACACTTACCTGTCCGTGGCCTCCACTCGAGAACTTTCCAGCCCCAGCTGCCATCGGCTCTCTGTACTATGTTTCCTGTGCACTGTCACTTAAACTATATATCAGTATGAAAGCTAAATACATAGTGATTCGTTGGAAGTATTTTTCAAAATCAAATTTTTGAATTCTAATATTAGGTACCTACACTTTATTTTTCCATATTTATTTATTATTTTTGCCGTTCGTGGAACAAGCTTCTGCAATAAGCTATAAAACAAGATTATCACAAAGTATCAGCAGCAAAAAATAAAACATCTAAGTTAAAGAAATACATAATTCAATTCCATAGAGTTTGTACCATGACAGCTAAAAGGTATCTGGCACAGCATACGCAAGATGTCTTTGAGGCATATTCTGCCAGTCCTAGTGGACAGATTAGTATGCTTGATACTGAGATTAGACTAGCTATGGCGTATACTAAATGTAGAGTATAGATGTTGCAAGATTTGTTTTATGTACAGTACATATTTAGCAAATTTTAATCATGTACAATACATGATGCAAATATTATGAAATATTTTAAGGAAGGGGTGTGCTTTTTTTGCTTATACAGTCTGTATAAATTTATATAGTTTACAATTGCAAAGAATTTAATAAATAGACATCATAGACAATGAAATAATAGTCTTTGTATAATAACAACTATTTTTATGATTTTATTTCAGAATGCACTCGTGTTAGTGATGGGAAGTAAGGAGGAGGATGTACCTTCCGCACCCGTCGAACAGACCCGTTTTGTTGAAGACATGAATGAATCAGAGCTTGCCAATGCTGTATGTATTCTTATTTATAATATTAATGTTAAAATTTGCCTTTCATTTACACATTTAGTAGGGCATTTTGTGTTCTTAAGTTGAGGAGCTTGTCTGATGGCAGTTACCACCCCCTTATAAGAGACCACTGTGAAATAACAGCATGTATACTGTTGTATGTGAGTAAATGATGCCAGAGCCCATTACCCTATCTATCTATCTAATTCCTATCCTTAATCCCCATCGACTTTAGACTTTAGGCATTATATACAAACGCACACATTAACATAGACTTAGACATATGAACGTAACATTATTATAAGTTTTTCTTTAAAAACAACCATCTTGTTATTTAACTTAACTTAGAACTTTCTAACCCAAATATTTTCATGATTTCGCGGGCGGGTGGTCCTCAGTAGGCTAAGGTTAAAATCTCCTTATGTCAAGGTAACCGCCCACTTAAATTTTAGTTTTAGTTTTAGTCGAATATTGGCTTTAATATTCAAAGTCGAATATTAAAGCCAATATTCGACTGAACTCAATAAAAGAGACTCACACTTGTCTTAATTTATCATAAACTAGCCACTTAACAAATTATCATTCAACATTATAAATGTTTAGTTATTGTAAACAAAATTATGCCACTTTACCCGGGCGGGTTAATTGTGCCTTTGACTATATTAGCCGTGGAGTACCGGTTTAGAATTATATCCCCTATCTCAACCCGTGAGTGCCGAAGAAATCGGATAAGGGAAAAATCACCAAAGGGCGGGCAGCAGCGCCCTTTGCGGGCAATTATATTAAATGTAGCCATCCAAAATCACCAACTGGTTGGCTCTTAAAAAGAAATTTAGATTTGACAAATTGTTTAAAGAAGCAAATTTGTTATTTCACAGTTGGATCTACCGGAGGGTCTGATAAATCTGGGCAACACGTGTTACATGAACGCGACAGTGCAGTGCCTGAAGACGGTGCCGGAGCTGAAGAACGCCCTACTTCAGTATAAGAAGGAGGCGGGCGGCGGGTCTGCTGGAGAGTTGACTGCGGCGTTGAGTGAAACGATGTCGGCACTGGAAGGTGGGGGCGCGGGCGCGTGCGCGGGGGCTGCTGCGCGGCTGTTGCGCGCTCTGCACGCCGCCGCCCCGCGCTTCGCTGAACGTGCACCCAGTGGGGGACTCGCGCAGCAGGACGCCTCTGAATGTTGGACGGAGATAGTGCGTGCATTGCAGCAAAACCTGCCCGCCCCATCGCCGCCACTTTCCGGTGATAGGTGAGCTTCTACCTATAATTTGGAAAATTATAGACTTTAAAGTCTTTGAAGGCTTTAGAAGTCTTCAAGACTAGCCAACCGGGAAAATAAAATTGAGGTTACAAATTTATTTAAAACCCTTTTGGAAAGATTTGTATGATAATCGTAAAAATTGCAGTGTAAAATCTCCAAAGTGATTTTGACAGAACAAAGACAGACAGAACAGACTTCTGTCTTAACCTTGTCTTGTGAAGAAGGATTTTGACATGTTCAAATTTAAATGTCAAATAGACATTTAAATCCTTATCAAAACTTTGCAATAAAATCTTCAACCCTTAGTTTTTCAAACGCCTGCTCAAGTCTATTGTTAAATTGTGCTTACGGTTATTTGAGTGTCAAATGCTTAGAACTTCATATTTTATGTTAAGACTAGCAGAGCCCGCGACTTCGTACACGTGGTATTCGGTATAGCGCGTAAATTTTTTGTTTGTAAAACGATTGGAATGAAACAAACACTAAATGTTATAGTTTCCCATAACATTTAGTGTTTGTTTCATTCCAATCGTTTGTATTTGTTTGTTTGTTGTTGTAAAATGTACTGATGCTACAATACATCAGTAAAAAACAATTTTTTTGACCTCGGTAACATAAGCACAACATGTGCAAATTGTTTTTTTTTTTTGAAAAAGTCTTTTATGTACAGGCATGGCTCGTTTACGATTTTATTATGTGTATATTATCAAGGAGTGAGGATGAATAAGGGCGAGACGAATTTTTAATCTATCTCCTTTTATTTGCTTTTAAACACTACATTCCAGTCCCTACCGCCGCCGAAAAAACAAATTTATATTTATGGGAAAAAAACTAGGTAGTTAAAAAAAAAATATGGGTATTCGTTCTATCACGCGAGGTAATTTGCCAATCGCGTCCAATAAACAAAATTTCACGTATCTGTTCGCGAGATGATCGCTGAAGCGGCGTCTTCGTGATCTTCGTGGACGCTCGACCTTCGTTGACACCGAACCACCAAAACAGCTGTTGTGTAACAGAACGGATGGAACTGGACACGACAGGACACCCCTGAAACACGATGAACAAATGTTTCAGACGCAGCCCTCATTACTAAATCGCCGTAAATTAAATTGAAAACTGTTACGGTAGACGGCAAACTACCATCACTAGGTAATGCTTACGCACCAACCTGTCTACATGTCTACCTTCTCAAACCTAAAAAAAAAAAATACATGGCGCGGCCCCTTAAGGCTCGTGGCATGCACCTTGCAAATAAAATATGGAAATCTGATACACAAAAGACATAGGTATTTCTCCTTTTGGACATTTTATTTTATTTCTTATTTCAAAGCAATAAGAAATAAAATAAACTGAATTCTCTTTTAATTTGACCAAACCATGCGGCGGTGCCACGGAATAAGCTAAATGAATAAATAAACTACATCCAAACAATAAGAATAGACTTACCTATTGTAATTCGGAGCGACGATTAAAGAATTAAAAATGGATTTGCAAGTGGGTATAAAATTTAGGCCAATGACAACCGAATAATTGATAGATCAAACACGTCTTGTTTGAATGGCTGCCCTCTCCGGAAAAGAAAAGGCATGGCCCTCGCTCGCTGGTATCGCCTTGCGTCCCTATACCTCACAGTCCCCTCTACACGCTCCATTGGTTATCTAAACCTATTATTTTTAATATCTAACTTCAAGTGGCAAAAAATATTAATGTAACAAGTAAATTAATCCCTTTAACACTTTCTTAACTTATTAGTTTCCATAAAATTATTTTCATTTTTAGGGGGTCCGTGATCGAGCAGTACTTTGGCGGGACTCTTGATGTGGAACTGGTGTGTTCTGAGGCTGACGAGCCACCTACTCAAAGCAAGGAGACATTTCTGCAGCTATCCTGCTTCATATCGCAGGATGTCAAGTATCTACAGTCTGGACTTCGATCTGTCAGTTTGTTACTGAATAGTTGTTATAATATTGTTTTGTTACTTAAACTACTGCTTCACCTACGAAAATTACTTGTTCCAGAAAATGTCAGAGCAAATTACAAAGCTATCCCAGACCCTAGGCAGAGATGCCACCTACACAAAAACTGTAAGTTTGCATTTACCTATAAACAAACAACTGTGTCCAATATATACGCGAACTGATCCAATATCCAAGATTGCTGTTGCCTAAGAAGCCTTGAGCAGTCACGGTCAGTACTCGCTTGACTGAAACTGTACGCATCGTGCCTCTAGCGTTTATTTCTGATGTGCGTGTTTTAGCTGTCTGTCGAAATGGAAAAGACGCCAAGCATGATGCAAGATCTGGACGACCTTCAGCCTTTTGTGTTGAAGAAAACATTGATCGTGTGAGGTCCAAAAACTATGCGGATTAGGTAAATTAACAGTGCACACAAAAACTGTTGGTTTTTTTAATGTGCATAGTGTTGTTCACCATTCTAGAATTAACGACCATACTAGGGTCGCTTCAAAAGCAAATTTAATGTACATTAAATATTGAATTAAGGCTCAGTCAGCCTAAGCTTTGAGCGTTAAGAATGCAGTGAGTCGTCGTTGTCCATCAGCCTTGCCACGCCCCTAACCAATCAGGTCGCTCAAAAATTAAAAAGTAAAGTTCACAATGACTAATTGAAGGTAGACCTATGAACGAAAGGGTTGTATCGTTTGTGCGTTACCTTCAATTTTAAAGTTTAAAAAATTAATACCTACCTCACAATGTTTTAAAATTCTTTAAACAGTGTGATCAAAGAGTATTATAATATATAGGGGAAAAGAGAGCTCTCTTACGGCATTCACATGCCAATACATTATGAAGCGCCATCTATGATTCTTCCCCGAAAACAACTCGCCAGCGTGGTTGTACGGCCGGCTGTACCGATTGCAATTTTATTATATATACAGGACGTCTACTTGTAGTTTCGATATTCGATAAATCATGAAGGTTTTCGTTCAAACTTCAACTCTATTCCAATGAAGTTGCGACAAAAACGGTCACGACACAACGAAGATCGAAAGTACAAGTAGACGTCTAGGAAGCTTCAGCTGTATTCAAAAATATATCTATTTTTATCAATTATAATATCGTTAGAATTGATAGAAATAAATATTAAATACTTAACCTTTGAATATGGCTGAAAAATTCTGTAGTAACACAATTAATCAATCTAAAAAATGAAACAAGTGTTCAATACATACATTTTTTATTTTTATAATGTTTGTGCTTAATATAATAAGTTTCAGCTGCTAATTTAGCTTCATCCACATCATTTTCATCACGTTTTATTTTTCCAGCCATAATTCTAAAAATCGTTTTTTTTATTGGTTTCGTCTATATCCAATAAGGTTTTATATTTATGTTAACACCGTAAAGCGTCCTTTTTCGCAAGAAAAGCGTCCTGTCGCGAAAACAACACTCGGCACTTATAAGCACTAGAGTAGCGTCCTGTCGCGAAAGATTTGCACAGCACACAAAGATTATGGGGCGGAGGAGCAGGGCTCAACTCAATGCACTTATTTCAGGATTTCACAGCGACAAATTTCACAATTTGAAACCCGAAAACCAGTAAAACCACAAAATGCGCATAATCCGGTAGAAGAAATTGACAGTGTGATTGTTACAGATGTTGCCATTTCGAAACCTTTAAAAGATATAAAAAAAATACAAATACTGTGCGAAAAATGGAATTACAATTTAAAAAAGTTTAAAATTAGGTTTATGTTACTAATAACGTGTTGACTACTATTTTCATGTTTTTATTTATATCTATAACAAAGTAATAGGGAATTAATTTAATTTTCAAATATATTTTAAACATAGATAGCGATCTAAGTGTTGATAATTTGTTCATACTAGCAACACTAAAATTAAGTGTCAATGAACTGATCGCTCGTGGTGCCATCTGTTATGACTAAAGTAAAATTCTTATGAATTATGTATGGGGAAGAATAAAAGATGTCGCTACTTTCTTTACATAATTGTAGCTTTGTGTGGACTGTCACACCACTGAGTGTGATTTAAGTGTGAATGTGAAGAGTAAAGTACTAAAAACAGTAACTGTATGCGTTGTGTCCGCGAGAACAGTTTATAAAATTATTAGTGAACAAAAGGAAACTTAACACATTAAAATCGCCAGGGAAAAAAAGAGCTCGGCTATCCACGATTGATAAATTCGATGAATTCGACAAATTTGCAATAAGGAGAAAAGTTCATTCAATATAATTAAACGACGACTACCCGACATTAAATAAAATTATGACACTTTGTGAAGGCGATGAAGATATTCCGATATTCAAACGTACCATACTTCATAAAATACTGTATGAGCTAGGATTCCATTTTAATAAACGAGACAGCAGAGCATTATTATTAGAACGAGAAGACATTGTTTTGAAAACTTAATCTTTGGCCGGTTTTCCTACCACTTACCGATAGCAATCTGCAATCTGTTGCACATTCCTATCGCCATTGACGTTTATTGCTCAACGACTATTCCCTTTTGTTTCAGAGCAAAATCAGCCGTCTGCCTGCATACCTTACGGTGCAATTTGTTCGGTTCTATTACAAGGAGAAGGAATCTATTAATGCTAAAATATTGAAGGATGTCAAGTTTCCACTAGACTTGGATGTATACGAGCTATGTTCACCTGAGCTGCAGGAGAGGCTCGCACCCATGAGAGCCAAATTCAAAGTAAATTTTATCTATGCTGTACTGTACAAGTGTACATTGTACAGTTTAATTCTGTCTTGATAACATTATAATTATTTGCAGGAAATCGATGACGCAACAGTTGAATCATCTTTAAGTATAAAGAACAAAAGCCATGGCGATAGCAAACAAGACAAAAGGAAGAAGGTTTTGCCTTACTGGTTTGACGATGGTATGTATTGCTGTTTGAAAAGGTTTATTAAGGCTCTGCGACTTTGCCCGCTTTGAATTTGGACCCATTGTAATCGTTTACGTTATTTTCCTATTAACAGCAATTGATAAGTAATTATTTCTAATTCACACATGAAATAAAATTAATGTTAAAAATGTTGATTAATTAAAAATGTATTATAAAAAAGATTTTTTAGTATTGGTCAGTAATTTCAAAGACTACCCATAAATTTTTTTACCTCTTTTAGTTTTACCTCTTTCCGCGAACATGTTTAAGGAACTATAATAGTTCCATCGGTGCACATGTTTTGGGCGTCATTTCCAAGCAGTTCATCGGAAATTCTAAGACAGAAAACATGTAATTATCAACTTAAATACATAGAACAGAAGGAACATTTCCTTATGTGATCGTAGAACAAATAGCATATGTGTACTTCTCTCACACTGCACCTACTCGATACAACGACTACTTGAGAAAAGCGGCGGCGTTCGGCCAAGCTCGACCTTCGCTCAGTCGGTGTGGAGACGGAATTACGGGAACTATGAACCTATTTAGATTATTACAACCCGGAACTACACATGTCTAGTCGTCTTCCTTATGTTGTTTCGTTTTAACCTTTTGCCTCTACTTGATAGTTATATTTGCCTTCACTTAATCAGTTTCAATTTCAAAATCTTTATTTACTAAAAAGAGTACAAATTAAATAGAAAAATCTTAAAAACTAAATTCGTGTGTGCACAATAATCCTCTAATTAGCTTGTCCTTTTGACACAAAGGTCTCCTCCACTTCATTCCATTTTGTAATCCACTTAATTAATTTTTGTACTGGAGTCGTAATAATATCAACAAACTATAATAACAGTAATAATGAATATAGCCAATATTAATAGTTGTTTATAAAAGAACATGGTGCAGGAGAGAATGAACTTATATTAGATATTTGTGAGTTCACGATCCATCTCACTAAGTTAACCTGCCTGCAGATTTACAAAAACAAAAGCTGACTAAAACAGTGTGGATGTTCCAGATGTGGGCAGCAACAACAGCGGATACTACCGACTGCAGGCCGTGCTGACGCACCGCGGGCGCTCTTCGTCATCGGGCCACTACGTGGCGTGGGTGCGCGCGCGCGGCGACGGCTGGCTGCGTTGCGACGACGAAGCCGTCTCGCCAGTCGCGCAGGAAGACGTGCTGCGGCTTAGCGGCGGAGGTACTTGCTTCTCATCTCAAAACACTCATTGTTACCTCATTCACTCATCACCACACTCATTGTTATCTCGTTCAATACACTCTCTCATTTATTCTTTAATTTACTAACAACACTTACCCTTCACCTAATCCTCATTAAGCGAGTACTGAGTGGGCGAGCTGCCCCGCGAGATCAAGACGTCTTCTTGGTCTGTAAAACCTATTGATGATGTTTATAGTACTCATCATTACACACAAAAAAGTTACAAGGCTGTATGTCTAACTATTATAGTTAAGTCACAATAACCGTTTTTTGTTCAAATTAGTCAATTTAAAATTGAAAGAGTGTCATCACATTTGCATCATAATTCTTATCCAACTAAATAGTTTAATATCAAGTCTATTTAAATTATTCGAAACGGACCTTTCGTTATAAAAGTTAAAAAGAAATTGCCTCGGTTTCAGCGAACATCACTACGCTTAGTCTATTAGTTACCTACACATTTTATTTTCATTTCGTTTATAATGATTTTTGTTTATAAAGTTATATATTCATATCTCAAGATGAAGTCCACGTGAACAAAGTTCGGCATCAACTAGTACTAATTATTTTAAAAAAAACTAAGTACTCAGTTGCAAGGCTTATTTCACGACCAGGTCTGTACCTCTTAAGTGAGAAGTCTAGAAACCATTAGCACTAATGGAAAATATCGAGAGGAAAACTTGTGGGTCCTAGAAAACTAGGACTGGACATGGGTAAAGTGGACACATCCTTCGACGAGTCCAGCCATTGTGAAGCCTGTGTCTTAACTGTGGGAATATTTGCTGTGAATATCAAAGTAATCGAAGAATTACCTTTCGTAAACGCACAATTGCTCTCTATTGTCCACGATTTTCAGGCGATTGGCACTGCGCATACCTTCTCCTATATGGACCCCGGATCATGGAACTGCCCGAGGTGGAGGAGGAAGACGAACCTATGGTGACATCGGAGGAGCCCTTCGGGGATCCACCCACAGCTCTGGCATAGGCGTCCCTATGAAAACATGTACCTTTCATTGTCATCCCATCATAAGAAGTTAAGGCGAATATTATAATGTCACTTGAAGTTTCACCATTAAAGACCATTAAAATCAACGTATCATATTAAGAGGAATGAAAGCTGTGAGATTCAAGGGGATACGCTATAGTGTAATATTTTGCTATTACAATAATAGCTTATTGTAATAGTTTCGTAAATTAATTTGTTTCTTTTAACGCATCTGTTAGTTTAACATGTCAAACGCATACCCTGTGACTACTTTTCAATGATATGAGTTCAACGACTGGCCGGTTAAATTTCAAACGTGGCCAACTCCATCATAACATAAAAAGCAGAAATGGTGCATTTTAATTATTGTACATTCTAAAAGGATATTTACACATTTTTTGACATTCATTATAATATTTTAATGTAAAATTAATATTAAAACAATCTCAATAGTTATAAATGCTTTAGTTTTTCTTAAATAATGATACTATTTTTGGATATGGCTATGTTTGTTTTCAGCCTTCACGATTTGGCTAGGTTTGATTTAACTGACGATGGAGTTGGTTAAATTTGATATGATATCGCCGGTCATAGCTTAGTCAGGGTTGACACAAATAAGACTTGGTAAGCATAATGACCAAAAGTATACTTTAATAAAAAAAATATTCAAGGAACAGTATTGTTTAACTTAAAACTATTTAATTTAAAATCATTTATTTATAGGTTAAAACATAAGGAAACAATCAAACAAAATCTAAAACTTCTTCTGCGTAGCTGTCTAACTCCTCGTTCTCTTCATAGTTTGCTAGGTTTTCAGTTACATTCAACAGGGATTTATAAAAATTTAAATAATCATATTTATTTTCCCATTCTTGTCCATAATGTTTATCTAATAGCCGCTTAACGTCGTTTAATTTTGCTGGTTTTATTGCAACTCCAGGTGTAAGAGTTTGCGGATTTATGTTATGTATTAGTTTGCCTCTCTTTAGAATACTTTTATTTGTAGACAAATCATTCTTATACGATATTTCGCCCCTCACTAATATAGTATTCCGTTTTCTGGAAAGAATCACTCGCTTGCATTTGGTTATCTGAAAGTGCCAACTTTGTGTAGGCTTTAGAGATTCTTTGCATGTTTTTTTCCAGTCCAGTACAGGTATGTCAGAGACAAGCCTGTGAACAGTAGCGTGATCTGAAAATATAGCCCTGTACTCCTCCGGTTGTATTACTTCCAGCCTTCTGACCTGCTTTTCGGTCAAGGCGAACTCGATCAGGTGGTAGGAACGAATGCCCAGTTACGGGATAAATGATTTCTACAGTCTTTATTAGGAGCGTTTATCAACCATTTCATGGCCATTCCAATGACCATCATGTTTTTGTTCTGGCCAGCACATCCATCTGCGACCATTCTTATCACATTTTTGCCACTTAAATCAACTGCATTATTTAAGCAGTGAAAAATACTGCTACAAATTTCGTTCGACCCCTTTGAAGATTCATTTTCTGTCCAAGTGTAAGCGTGTACATTATCTTTATTTAACTTTTGTGATAATATTTTGTGATTTTATAAATATATTTGCCTTGCATAGTAAGTGGCCTGATCGGGTATTTTAGGCAGCGGTAGATTTTTTTGGCAATCAAAGCTCAATGTGATCAAATCATCGCGGTCTTCTTTTAAATAATTAAAAAATGTCGCTGCTCGTAATTTATGTATCCTGACTTGGGTCATAATAGATACTCTTGTAGAAGGATCTTTTTCTATTTTAAGGGTTTCTGAAAGCTGCAGACATCCTGTCTGGGACTACCAAACCCTATATTAAAGCTTGTGTTAAATACAAGCCTAAAAAGGCCTCTAGTTACACCATAATCAGGCTGAGCCTGATCATTGTACATTACCCACATTTTTTCTATACTTAAATCAGGATGTAAATATACTCTGTTTCTATTTTTTTTCCCTTGAATAATGTATTTCCAGTGGTTTAAATGTTTTAATAAATTTTTCAATTGCTTCTCGTTTTGCTGCATAAAGGATTTTCTTTCTGTCACCTCCTCGTCGTTCAGTAGCTGGTTGTGGATTTTTGAAATATCTTTTCATGACTCCTTGCACCCTCCCTTTTTTCAGGCGAAGAACATTTAAAAACGTTTCTCTGCACACTGGAAATAATTTTCCACTTTTATATCGTGGTATAAAATATTTCAGAGCTAGTGACTTAGGTGCCCTTGTAGCAGTTGTTGGTCGCTTACGATTCGTAGGAGTGGCGTTGCAGTGTTTTATTAATATGTTATCTTGATGTTGTTTACTTTTTTTTTGAATAAAACAATTTATGAAAGTAATAAAAATCGTTAGACGTTAGTAACTTGCATTGGAAAGCTTTACTGTTGTGCGTGCAATGGGGTGCTATTGGTAAGCCAACAGCGGAATAACTGAAGCAAAGAAAAAAACAAGGTAAAGCTGCATTTTCCAAAAAGAAAGCTCCAGTGTGTGTTGAAATAACTATAAAACCATCTTGCAATACCCATAATAATTAAAATTAAAATAGTATGGTATTATTATCCACAAATGCCTATATAACTATAAAAATGTTACATGCCCAACTTAAAACAAAGTACCTAAATCAAAAAGTTATAAATGTGACAACCCTGGCTGATAACTAAAGTACCATACCAAACGCGGTTACAAATCACAAATTAAAAATGAAATTACTTACAGTTTATTGGTCTTTTCATTCCGTTTAATGATTTTCTTCGATATAGTTTTCTTTCTAGTTTTTTCTGGTGGTAATTTAACAATTTTATTATCTATTTTTACTATTTAAATAATAAAAATCTTTACGGAGCACTTCTTATAACCACTCACAACAACAAAAAATGACATTAAAATGGCCGACGAAACATCAACACTGCGTTGTGATTGGTCGTAATGGATATGGCGCATTTTGTTTTAAAGCCCTGTGTGGAGATGGCCAAATTTGAACTAAATCAAGAAATAACGGTTGAATTTGTACCGTTTTAGAGTGGATTTGGACGCGTTTGAATTAACAGACATTTTTTATGTGCTTTCATCTTTTTATATGTGATTAAAACTCAAAATCGACAGTGAGGTGGAGATGGCCATGTTTGAAATTTAAGGACTCTCAAAACTTTGTCCATAAACTCAAAAGTAACGAAAAAAATTATAAACGCCATCTATTGTAGATTAACACTAAAACGGTTGCGGCGTCATTGTCCTTGTTGAGTTGTGGCCGCTGGCTGGTTTGTATGGTATACGTTTTTCCTGAAAACATATTTCCTGAGAATAAACTCAACAAAGCAGTTATCAGACATATGCTATATGTCAGATAAAATAATATTATTTCTTATGATACATATATAAGAACTTATTCATATCTAGCGTAACGTGTCTGCTCAGACGTCATCAGACACTGTCCGCGCACGGACGGCATTCGCGTAGAGAATATTTTGTCTGAGCTGAAACGTGTCTGAAGGCCTGTGCCCCAGAATCGGAACTGTGCAAGTAACTGCCGGCGAAGAGCGGCTGCTGACTTGTCTGATATGGTACGTTTCTGGTACGCTAGATGTAATCTATGTGTCCCGTCAAATAACAATTTTAATAATTTTCATAGCGTATCCGCTTGATGAATGTAAAAATTTGTTTATTTTTCTTTATGGCAATTATAAACGATCTGCATTTCATTCCAATCTTTTCTACTTTTATACGGTTCTTACAATCCTCTAGCGCCTGTTATGACTAAATAAACGATGTAATAACTATATATGTACATTATGCCAGTTTTTACATATTCGCAAAATTCTTTATCCCAGCTTAGCACTTATTTAAAATTTAAATTATTAAAAATTAATTTATATTAAATTTGTAGTTCCTTTCTTTTAATTGCTCTATGGAGATATGTGCCAGATATTGGTATCCACGGATATACATGAGGGTGTTAAAGTCTGTGTTCTCAGTATCCGTTATTAAATTAATGAATTTCATTGTAATATATTTTAAAGGTAGGCACTCGAAACTACAAATTATTTATTATTTATAAAAATATAAAATGTTTTTGTAAAAATTTTTGCATTTAAATATGTTAAAATAAAAAATAATATTACCAATTATTTCAGAAAAACAATAAATCTGTATCTGTGGATACATTTTTTTAATATTCCGGCACATCTTTAATTGACACAATCGAATGGGTTATTGTTAATGCGAAATCAATATTTGTTTTTTAATTGTTTCCACATAGTAGATACAAAGAAAACAAATTCTCCATAGTCACTTATATTTTTTCGATTTGGAAGTTTTGTCAAATATGTCTATTTATTAGGTGGGGAAAAAGTCTTTTCGCATTTAGTATGCATAAACTTGTAATAAAATCTCTTTAGCTGTACTATTTGTATCTGGCTGGTTTTGGTGATATTAAAAAGGTTACATTTCAAAAAAGAAACAAATTAGTAAAATTTTGTTTCCAGCTTTTTTCTATTTGTTTTTCTTTCTGTAAAATGAGTGAATCTAATGAAGAAATTCGATATATTTTAAAATTTTATTACAAAAAAGGAAAAGATGCAACGCAAGCCACGAAAAAAAATTGTTACGTTTGTGGACCTAATGCAGTGTCAGTAAGAGTAGCACAAAGTTGGTTTAAGCGTTTTCAATCCGGCAATTTTGATGTCAAGGGTGCAACTCGCTTTGGTCGCCCTGTTACGGATAAAATGGACGCCATTTTTTGAAAAAGTGGAGCAAGATCGACATATCAATAGTTACGACATAGCTGGAGAACTGGGAATTAATTGACCACGAAACAGTTTTGACCTATTTGAAAAAAAGCTGGGTATACAAAAAAGCTCGATATTTGGGTGCCAATATACAAGCTCACTGAAAGAAACCTTATGAATCGTGTACTCATTTGCGATTATTTATTGAGACGTAATGAAACCGAACCGTTGTTGAAGAGATTGATGAATGGTGATGAAATGTGGATCACGTACGACAAGAATGTGCGAAAAAGGTCGTGGTCAAAGGTCGGTCAGGCTTCACAAACTGTGCCAAAACCCGGGTTAACTCGCAATAAGGTAATGCTGTGTATATGGTGGGATTGGAAGGGCATTTTTCATTATGAGCTTTTACCGCCGGCAGAACCATCGATTCGGATCTCTACAGCCAGCAACTGATGAGATTAAAGCAAGAAGTTGGGAGAAAGCGGCCGGAATTGATCAATAGAAAGGGTGTGGTCTTTCATCAAGACAACGCTAGACCACACACATCTTTAGCCACTCAGCAAAAATTAAGAGAGTTTGACTGGGAGTTGTTAATGCATTCGCCATATAGCCCTGACCTTGCACCTTCAGATTTCGACCTGTTTTGGTATCTTCAAAATCCTGTAGGCAGGACTGCTAAAACGACTTGTGTTTTTTTGATCAGAAGTTCCAAAATATCTCCAGAAACGAGATCATGTCACTACCTACAAGATGACAAAAAGTCAGTCAAAAAGTGGCATATATATACTGTATTTAAATGTAAGAAAAAAAAATGTCTTGAGTTTTCATATAAAATGCGAAGAAACTTTTTCCCTAACCTGATATATAACGTCACGAGGTTTTTTACACATGCACCTTAACGCTCATTTATAATTTTTTTCGTTTAAATAGTTATAAGAAAAAAAAACTGAAGGCAGTTTGCACTGATAAAAAAAAATGATAAAAATGGATAGAAAGTAAATTTGCATTTATGGTGCAATAAAATTTGAATTGATTTAATTTAATTTGTTCTTAAGTTAATGCCAGTAATTTAATTTGTTTTATATTGAAATCAGCATAAAAGTTACAACCGTGCGCTATGAATACTATCAACGAGTCACATTTTTCGTCCAGCGCTAAATTACGTGTATTCCCAAGTAGCCCCGCTACAGTTAATCCGTTACGGGAATACTGGGATTTTTCTTCCTGGAGTTTCTGGGGCACATTGTCGAATCTGTTTTTTTTTTGTGTTTATATTTACCTACATGTAGCCACGATAGGAAACATAAATATCGGAAATGCAGTTTTATCAATTAATTTCGTAAGGTAATAGCGAATTTGGTTTGCTTTTATCAGTGAACGAGGTTTCCGCCATTATTTTTCATGTGAATACGTCACATGGAACTTGAGAAATAAAGTTCCGTTAGCCTCTTTAGGTGAATCTCTGGAAGAAAAAGCTCTGTAACCCCATCGCGGGACTACTGAGAATTCACGCAAATTTTTTTCTTCTTTATTGAGTCATGATTTGTGATAGTTTAGAAAGGTACTTTTCATAGAATTTCATATATTTCCACTGCCAGGATATATAATGTTTTTAATACTACACATTTATATCCCTTCTCATCATTAAGTTACAGAGCATAATTTCTATTATATTACATTACATATTTATCCTAACTTGAATAAAAGCTTAAGTAACTATTAATTAATTGTAAGTTTAACATGGTATCGATGTTTTGGTTAAATTGAAATGACGAAAAAAAACTTCCAAATCTTAGAGTAGAATATGTCTTCAAAATATTAAATCAAATTAATGTGAACTTTACAAGCAATACATAGAATACTTACAATACTTTAGCAATACTTTAAAAGCAATAGAGTACATATTTCATTAATAGACCAATAGCTTGCATTTCTAGAAATGTACAAGACCTTCTAATGTGAAGACATATTCTATTCTCAATGTTCTGTGGCCCTGTGTTTCCCCTGTTCAATGGCAGTGAGTGGTTCTTTGTTAATTGGTGTCATATTATGGTAATGAACAAAGTTCAATCTAATTGGCATTTAAATGCTGTCTAAAACAGCTTGTCGGCTCGTCTCTTGGCGTTCTCTGTAATAAATTTTATAAGACTAATAATATGAATGATAAATAAAGTTAATCTTAAATTTAATGTTGTTTTTCTTAAACACGTGAAAGAATAAGAAATTTAAAAAACACAAACGCACAATAAAGCCTTGCAATACTTGTTTTTTATATTATAAAGGGTGGCAGGCAGGAAATTGATGGGAGATGGTTGCGATCGTCTAAGGACACAAACAAGCTGTCCAAAGGCTTCTCTCGCCTTATTGAATAATTTCAGAACTATTTTTTTTTTCTTCGAGGAGAAATCCATTTACAGATTTCCTACCGCTGGCTAGGCGGTAGAAGTATGTGGGGCTCACCAGTGCTCCACGCCATGCTAAGTCATAGCGGCACTGGCACTACCCACTAAAACTCCCCGGTGTCTCCTTGCCCTTCGAGAGGGATGGACCGGGCTCTGCCGAAGCAACAACTCCGATCCACCCCAGGGCAGCCTAGCCATTGCTGGCTAGACTAACCCCAATGGGGGATTGCCCGGAGGCACCAGGGCAATCCCCAGACAGGCACACACACATCCTTGTGCAGGTACACACGGCTAGCTAGCCATGTGCGTAGGTCCCCAGGACGTCCAGTGTTGGACAAAGCCAACAATTTTTCAAAAGGACTGGTCAGAAGTCCACCGTATACTTCGGTTCTAAAACGAATCTGTCGAAAATGCAATAAATAAAGTCATGGTCTTTCTGATTGCAATGCTATATGCAATCCAAATCTATTTTTTTTTGTGAGTTTTTATTACTGTTTCAAAAATCAAATCTTAGACTACAGATCTCTAAAAAAGTAGAATTCAATTTATTCGGTTTGGTAGCAACATTTTTTATTTATTTTGCGAATCCAGAACTTGACACAAAAAATGTGTTTGTTACACGGAATGCTGACGCTGAATCAACTTCGTTCCCACTGTGTACATACTACGATCAAAGATTTTTAAATGTATTCTGTATTATATATTTAATCTTTTTGACTACGACTTCCTTCCCCATTTTTTTAAAATAAATTTGAATAATAATAAAAAGTTTTATTTTTCCTATGAATTTTTTACACACTTGACATCCAGCTTGCATTGTCAAAATTTTGTAACAGCAAAAAAAGAAAACGGAAAATGAATTCAGATATAATATTCTTGTAATATTCTTTGATGATATATCAGCGCAATGAATGGTGTTCTAGGTTTTATAGTTGGCGTAACTTTAGGCCAGATATATTATAACTATATATTGAATAAAATACCATTCCCCTATTGGGTTGGAATAGGCTTATCCTTATTTATAAGTTTAATTTTGGGTAAGTGTTATATTAACTGTCATTATATTTATCATGTTATTAACTTACAATCTAATAGGGGCCATCGATCAACGCTGGCCATTATTGGTGAGAGCCTTGTTAAGCAATGGACGTCCAGTCCAAGATGATGATGGCTTCTCTGGGAATATATTAGATTTGACTTTAAAACTTATGTGATATTTTCAAAGGTATCGGCAATGTTGTATGCGTTCAATTGCGATGCATATCACTTCTTACTTTACCGATGTACTTCGGGAAGCCTGGTCGTGGCGTTATGAAGGCGGTTGTCTTGACCTACGTTGTGGCGGGTTAGCAATTTATTTGCTTTGTGTAAATTAGTTGACGATATTTTTGCAAAAATTGGAATTTTTTTCTAATAAAAAATAATATAATTTATTGCTAATAAAAATCTCTAAACTTTATTTAGTGTTAATAAAATAGCAAGTAAATATACAGTGGGCCATTATCATCTTTGTGCGGGAACTTATGACGAGCCCCTTGGCTGCGGTGCTAGCTTTAACATTATGTCTCAAGGATTCCGGATTCGATTCCCGGCAGGGCCGACTTTGGAAATGAACTTTTCATAGTGGTCTGGTCTGGATCCAGCAACTAGTGAAAGGGAACTTGCTCATTTGGGTAGCCCATCTGGTGGCAGTAACCACCTCTTTACTGAAGACTACCGTGAAATAACACCACATGTGCTGTTTGTGTTTCGGTGAGTGATTAAGAGATGCCAGAGCCCATTTCCCTTACCCCCTTACTAATCCCTTATCCTTAATGCTAATATGGTCGGCAGCGCTCTTGCGGTAGTTGATGGCCACCTACCATCAAGGGGACCGTCAGCCTGTCTAACGACCTTCATATAGAAAAAAACTGTCAAATTTTATCCCATGAAAACTTATGTAAATTAGATCTTCAATAACATTTTACGTATTACTAGATTTTACCTGCGACTTCGTCTGCATCCCTCGGGAACACAACTTTTTCTGGATGAAAGGCACCTTATGTACTTTTCTGTACCCCTTACAACGTGTATTTATTTATTATCTGATACATAATTTAATACACAATGTTTACAATGTCTGTAAACCATTATTGGTTTGTC